>OU612084.1:689791-1974433 GCA_914767735.1 Anoplius nigerrimus | reverse complement strand
GAATATCAGCGTTTTCTGTCGGTGACTCTACTCTCTTCTTCTGTCTTTTCCTTCACTTCCCCCTTCTCCTCCCCTCTCGGTCGAAGTCCTTCCAGAGCTTAATGGATGCTAATTCGATGACGGTATTACGGTGCCGTTTCTTAATTAGCGGTCCTCACGACGAGTCACCAGACGATCAGTGTCTCGAGCTAATTACACGCCTCTAGTAGAAGCACTGCTTCCTCTTCGACTCTTCTCTCCTCCGACCTTTCTTCACCCCGTCCCTGCTCCTCTTCTCCTTCCAATTTCATCATCTTCCGCAGCTTTTCCCTTTTTGTCTGCAGCATCCGCCGCCTTTTGTCTCTCTTGCTCTCTCTCTCTCTCTCTCTCTCTCTCTCTCTCCTGTTCTTTCGCCTCTAGCTTCTCACTTCTAGTCTCGGCGTAAGGCCGACGACAGAATTTTGAGACGGGAAAAGGACAGCCTTTGAGCGAAACGTCGCGATAGGTCGACGACAACATCGCCAGAGCCAAGGCAATAGCCGAACGAGTGCGGCTGCGCTGGGGGAACAGTTTTCGGAGAGTCCATTAACATTCGGCGCGGCAAATTACAAGCCGAGACACTAATGGACCCAGCACGGGTGGCTGGGCGGTCCGGCGACCATTGATGGTGGGTGGTGATGGTGGCAGCGGTGCTGGTAGTAGTGATGGCGCTGCTGCTGCTGCTGTTGCTGCTGTTGCCCGACACTGACGGTCTTCGTTTCACTTCTCCAGCTCTCTCCCTCTTTCTCTTTCCTTCTCTATCCACGTCTTTATTCCATCTTTATTCCGCCTCTACCATAAGTTGGCTTTTCGCCATCCCTTTCTACTCTTCTTCCTTCCCCTCTCTTCTCTCTCGCACTGCCCTCCCCCTATTCCTCTTTCCGCATTTCTTTGCCGCTTTGCGGATCGTTGCGAACGTCAAGACGAACGTTCACCGCGGTACCGTGGTGGGATCTTTGGTTGAAAAAAGTGGCGGGCTGAGTGCGTTCCACCATTCGGCGTGACATCCGTCGGTCGCGATTGTTGAACTTCTTGCGAGACAGCTGAACTTTGGTTTTCGTCGGATCGATCGAAGGAGACCAAAGCGCCATAGGTAATCGATATTTGGAATGTGCAAAAAATTGCATGAGCAGTTTTGTTGTGCAGAATTCCGAATCAACGCATTCGCGACTTTGAAGCCCCCAGACAACGATGTCTTCTTACTATCTGATATGAAGAGCAGTTTGCGTAATTGTGCAAACTATAATGATACCAAGCTTCGATTAAACATTTAAAGTACGAATCAGTTTCGACGAAGAATGTACATCGCAATGTGTTTCTTAAATTTTATCGCATGTTGAGAAAGCAGCAGTGCAACGCCCTCAAACTAGCCGTTTTTACTATTTACTTGCTTTGAACATTGCGAAAGAAGATTAGAATGCAGGATTGGTACATTTGATGAACATAAAGTTCCAGATTCTCGTCCGAACGATAACTGGCGACGGACGTAAGCTTAAGTTTCGTTAAAAGTTGGAAAACGTGCCATAGGTGCAACTCGGGTTCGTACTGTTAATTGATCGTACAATTATGGCACGTCGTCGAGCGCATGTTTTGATATTAAAATGCGACGGTGTGCCCGCTTAGCTAATTATTTAAGCGCGGCCGCCTGCATTTTTACGAGCGACACTTCCGGTGAACGTCGGACCGCGTATCGGGATACAAGCACGAATGCTTAGCCAATCAGCGAGTACTTTTTGTCATTTTTGATCGCGCAGATTCACATCGTTCAAACTATATCTCGACGATGAAACATCTCAATTCGTAGATAATCGCGACCTTCGCATTCTTTCACCCGCGTTTTTCATGTGGATCGACGGCAAACGAATCGATGGACATTGATCGATCAACGTCGAAATACCGCGACTCGTCTGCCTGATTTCAGCCACACGGCTGGATTTAACGTGTTCTTCGAGATGGGCGGAAAAAGTGGCAGTGCTTTCGAGGTGGCAAAAAATGACGGATGCGAACAAGTCGTTAATAGGTGCGACGAAGCGTATTGCATACCTAAAGGCCTTTCGGTAACAGTTCTCTCAACGTCTTTCGCTGAACTTCTTCTCCGTTCGTTTATTCCTTTTCGCTCTCTTTCGCTCCGTTCATCTCCCGATCGCTTTCTCTTTCTTTCGCTTACATTCATCCAACGTCTCCTGTTCGTCCGTCTCTTTCTGCTTCCGACTTTGCTGCTCTCTCCCTGCGAACTGTACACCTTTCTTCATCCTCTCCTGCACCTTATTCCATTCGGACGGAGTAATTGGAGCTCGTGCCGAAAGAAACGAGACAATTTCCTGCGGTTAAGTGCAATACGTACTGCGCATCCGACGCTCTTCAATTGTAATTTCGATAAGTACGTGACAACGTGCAGCAATATTTCCTTTACCTGTGCCCTAGATACCGTCCTGCAATCAGTGGCTGCCGAAGTAATTATACACTTATTGTCGCGCACGCTAAGCAGGCCATCAATGTACTTATTGCATGATCGGCAACATTTAGTAAGCTGTCAATAAAATTTCTGATACCTTATTTTCAAATGCTATTCTGATTCAATACGTTTTGAGAAAAAAGTATTTTATCCTTAACCCTTTCGCTCCGAAGGGCGAATATATACGGCCTCGAAGAATGAACGTTTATATACGACGGGCGTACATATACGTTCATACCATATATACTTCGTAGCATTTCGTACCTCAGTGTCGACTAGTCAGTAATGCGATCCGTTCACAGCGATCATATTATATTTTGTCACAATCGCGCCGTAGCGAAAAGCTAAATGAAGAATCGGTACACAAAAACATGCATCTCCCTTTGCAGAGAGGCGCGAAACATTCTATATCTCGTTGTTGAGCGCAAAAAATTGTACTTGGCAGAATTTCGCTGGTAACCTGGTAACCTTACAATACATATTCGCTTGACTGGATTGTCGATCTATCTCGCATGACGATATCTCCTTCACGATGATCTTTCGATCCATGCACGTTTTGCTCTCTCGCGCTTCACTTTCCGCTCGTCTGAGACTGCTAGGTTATTACTGGCTAAGTGGACGATTCGTAATGACACCGGAGGCTGCCATTTTAGTGCTAAGTGCCACGCATTATCGATGGGGGATGACGATGGACTCCTTTATATTCTTTCGCCCTTCTCGTCCCACTTCCTCGTGGAGCTTCTCTACGGACAGCCTTTCCCTCTCTTTCACACGACCGCATTCCCTCCCCGTCGTAAGTGATCCAAAGGAAGGGTTCACATGATTGAGCTCAGCCATCGAACCCCGGCTATATTGCAACGCATCGATAACCATTACGCTCAAAACGTTACTCATCTGCGCGTTCATTTTAATCTCAAACTTTTTGGGATCCGAGTGTAAAATGTCTTCCGCCTATGCTGCAAAAGGGTGAACTTTGAAAATTGTATTTCTAGAGAGGTTTATTCTCTGTTACTCGTCGGTCCTCATTACTGCTCTGTCTTATATGCTTTCTTAATGAGAAACTTTAAATACTTGTCCATTTTAACTTACATCGTTTACTATAACGATATAATGGATTAAAGCGGTCTTTTATCTATTTTTGCTCGCGGCACTTTTATAATCGCGGCGCATATGTATATCTGTGAGAAATCAAAAAGAAAAACTAACTTAACTGTACCCTTCAAATTGTCCATTAATCGGAACCAATTGCCGCACTCTGCGTGTCTCTTTGATCAATTAAACGGCCGACGAATCGGTAAAGTGCTCGCGTCTTTAGCCGCCAATACGCAAAGCGCAATTTCAGATGCTTGTTTAGATAGTGGCAACAGCAAACTCGCGTACCGCCATTCGTCATGTCCTCCGAAAAAAAGGGTGGGTGTCCGAAGGGGTGGGGGATGAGTCAACGCGGATTTACGAGCCAATTTCGGCGGACGATCCGTTAATTTCCGGTCGATACGACCCGATAAATTCGCGGAAATCTCGGCAATCGATCTTTGTTCTGGGTTACGGTGGCGTACGCACGCGCACCGTCGATCCTGACGATAATCAAGAATGCAATTCGATACCGGCGTCTTATTGATTACGGGCGAAATGTTATCGACACGGATTTTTTATATCATAATTATAATACGAGTTCAAATCTCCCCAACGCCTTCGCCCATATATTGCAAAGCGGTTTGTATCCTACGATACCCTTAGTAATCTCATACAATCTGCAGACAAGTATATGTTTGACATTCAAGAAACAGAATAAAAATATTCGCAGACACACCGGTCCACACCACAATAAATGCCATCCAACTATATTTACGACCATGTTACAATAATTATTTACAATGTTTCTGTATAATCCGCATATTATGTTTTGTTCATACCAAAACTTGCACAAAGTATTGAGTGTTAATTATCGGGACAAGTGAGTTTCATTGTCGCGTCAAATTATTAAGAAATACTTGGCTTCAACCACGGCCGACGTGTGAATTTCTGATGGTGATCCTCGCGGACCTGCCAGCTTGACGAACGTTTTTAAACGGACCTGGCCGTACTTGATCTTGTTTAATCGATCTGTGGCATGCGCATCGATTATCGAACGTAAGGATGGCGTTACGCAAAAAGCTTGCCCTCGTTACGAAGCCTCAAATTTCTCTTTTTAAAGTGCCCACTGACTCGCACGTAAGGAGCTCTCGAGTTCGTATGTGGGAATTCATTTGCTAATTGCACAGGCGTCATTATTCTTCTACCTTCAATTCGAAGACGTTTTTAACTTTTGTGAATTATCGGATCTGTCATCCTCTCCTAATTTGCAATTTGTTTTAATAGGTAGTAGGTATATAAGATTTATTATAATTCAAACCCCCAGTAAACATTTAACATAAAGTCGTTACGTGTTTGGCGTGTAGCGAGTATAGTCTTACATCAATAAAGTTTCAAAGCTTAATAAGTAGGTATTGTATTGTATTTATGTGCGCATTTCCAACCGTGTGTTAATGTCCTGTAAAAAAATGTAAAAGCCCTTATTTTGGTTGAAAATCTCTATCTATTATGTTGTGTCTACCTGACGCTGTTGATTTTTTATACCATTTGAAACTTAGAAAACTATTGTTGTTGTTGATTAATATGATGTCTAAAAAACTGATTTGATGATTAATTTCTATCTCATGTGTAAATTTGAGTCTGTCATTATAACTAAAAACATGTAGAGTATAAAGATAAATGAACAATACATTAGGTTTTTCAACCAAAACAAGGGCTTTTAAAATTTGTTACAAAATATTATATTGTATTGTACCAAAGCTTAATAACTATACTCTCCATAATAAGATACATTAAATGAAATGTGTAAACGATAGTTAAGCTTCTAATTGATACTAGGGACCGTGTGACATCAGTTAACTAAATCAAATTAAACGATATGCATAGCGCCAGGCCCTTTGACGCCGTTAATTTGCTGTAATTTTGTCGTTGCTCACTCATTCACGTCCGTCGGAAATTGTAGCAAATTTTTCGCATATTCTTAAGCATCGTATGCTCTAATTCGTCGTGTGAACGGGTTAGAAACTTGGTCGCGATCTAGGAAGAGCCCGGTGCGGAAATTGGCATGGAGCCAACGACCACAGTGCCTTCCCACGTCCTTGATCACTCATCATTTTAATCACTTTAACTTCGCAAGATGGGATGGCCAAACCAAAATATCCAGTCTGACGCTACAATTTAATACAAACTCCTATGTGTTGAATAATTGACGTAGAGTATGGATATAGAAAGAACTTGAACTTTCGTGCTTGTCCTTACACTTTTCATTTATGATTTTCCTTGAGCACATCGTTTGAACCGAAATATTTAAAACGCGCCGATTTAGTACTTAATATTATAAACACATAGAATCTACTAAATTCTGTATGTTTTTTATAGAGCCATTTTACATAGCACCGTCTATAACGATAAACATAAACTGAATCGATTATTTACATCGAACTGTGCGTTAACACTCATTAATTGGTTTCGTTATTGAAACTGTACAGAAGTGAGATTTTTAGTGAGCCGCAATCTATATATGACCAATAATTGCAAATGACGTGAATACTAAATATGAAATTACATATGGAATACCAACAAACCATACGAGCTTTCTAAAATCCATATAGGATGAACAATAAATCGCATTAGCTAACTCCCTGGAATATTAATTTGTCGCTGTCGCCTTCACATGTGCTTGCTGTTATCCTAGGCAGGCCGCTGCCAGCCATCACACGTTCCGCCCTGTCGAGTGCTTCTTTAGCATCGTTTAAAAGTGTTTAACCATGGGATTTTCCTGCTTTCATGTCTTTTTATCGTCCACTTAGAACCAGCATAGAGCGCACCCCACTGCCCATGCACCTGCTGTGAAAAATGATTACAAGTGCCAACAAGATTTCAGAAGCATATTTGCTTTATTATTTAGCCTTTTTAACGACCCCGCGCGGTAGCCGATCAAAGATTTCGTGTGTACTTTTCCTAAGCTGCGTTAAACTTCCAATGCGACAGAGTTGATGAAAATAGAATTTCAAGAATAATATTTTCCTTCACGTCAGAATACATGCGTGCACTTACATGAAAGAAATATAAGCAATCTGAGCTTGTTTTTGTGTCATATACTCATACAACCGCATTATTCAAATTCTGCAATCTTTTCTTATAAATATGGTTTTTCATCCCTGCGCAAAAAGACATATTTGTATTTTTCGTAACAGCCCATTAAGTACTGCCGTTATGCAAATGCAATTATGTAAATGTAGCATGTCACGTGATTATCGTCACTCATCCTCTCAAACTAGTCGGCACATTTGCGTTATAAATTAATGTACATGCTTTGTATTTTTTGTCTGGCGTAATCGAGGATCGCGCCTAGAGTAATTAATGGACCGAAGGACAGAGACTTAGGCGAGTGCAAATTTTCCTCGGACAATGTGCGACCGCGTATCACGCACGTTTGAACTTATTAATTGCTGGCGGCTCGCGCCTACATGTTCCCCCACCGAATCCGGAATTCGGATTATCCGGATGCATTACACGACCGCGGCGAACACGTGGGTGGCTTGATGACGAAACGTATGTTTACGACCACGCCATGACCATTCTGTCGTCTTCGCGCGTGTGACGCATGTGGCACCGTGCGCTCGCGCGCTGTGAGTGTATATATGTGAACTTACACGCACTTATCGAGCACAACTGAGCGAACCACAGGGTAAGTACAAGTGGCTCGAAGCTGCTCGGACGCTAGACGCCATTACGTGTTTCAAACTTCAGGCCGCCTTTCGTTATGCTTGTGGTCCATATCTCTCGCACAATTTCATTCTCATATACTTGTTTCCATCTTTTTCTTAATTTTTTAATTTTATGTAACATTAAACGTTAATAAAACCACGAGGAATCGCATAGAAAGTGTCATGATCTTTATATTATTGAAAGTCATACGGCGACAAATTAATGAATCTTACTCTTATATATCTTATATACTATATATATCTTATGCTAGAATAAGACACAATTTCTTAATAAAGTAATACCGTTTTTATAATGAAGATTTCTTATATTGTGATACAATATAATATATTTCGATTTTGTAGAATAAAATAATATTTTTTAATTAGTAATAACACATTTTGCCTGTTAAATGATTCACTTGTATATGACCGGCACGCACCACGTTTCTTATCAAATCTTCGTTTATGTGGATTGTCGAGTTTAAAGGACAATTCTACATATGGTTTTTATGTATTTTACGTCTACTTCAAGCAACGCGTACGGTTTTTTTTCACATGGCATATTTCATAATTGGCCAACAATGCAATTAATGTGTTCCGTCCAGTTGCCATTCCCGCGAGGTAAAATGTTTTCTGCATCCTAATAAATAGTACGGCTCAACATTTACTTCATAATTATTGAACATCCTTAGTTCAATCTATTAATCCGCCCACTTCAAATTGTGAAACTAGACGTATTTAACATGTCAAAACATTGTGATGTAAATAGTTACATCCACGACAGAATTGTTATAAATCAATTTGTATGACTCTCTTGCAGCAACCATTTCTATCAACGTAATTGCAGTTCGTTATTCTTTAACTTACAGATAACTTTACGTGGTACACTAAACATTTCAAGGTACTTAAATCCTACAGTGTGAATAATTCATATTGCGGTAGGATTAAAGAATTAAGAAATGAAATGACAGTTCCCTGCAGAAAAGAGTATAGAAACATCTTGATTGCGCACTATAAGTAAAGACTGATTTCATCAGTAAGCAGTTCTCGGCTATGGTGGTGAATCGTGGCACCGTAACGTCACGTCTATCGCAGCATTCCTGCATGGAAGACAGAACACAGTCACGCTGCGGCCCCGCCGCCGTATGAGCGAGAGAACGAAGGAATGAGCGTACGCAAAGGAAGACGATGCACGCGCAAGCCCTACGAGGCCCTACGAGGCCCTACGAGGCCCTAACCCGCGCCGTCGCCAGTTCCACGCCGGTGCATTGAATCGCGAATCTAATTCCGGGAAAAAAAGGTTAAATGACCGAGGAGATGAGTAGGTACGAATAGGCTCCCTCGCCTTTGCGCTCCCTCGCACTTGCAAACTCGCGTACGAGCTCGCATCTCTCGGGAATCAAAAGACTTGCGGCGCTGCACTATCTCCGCTCAGAATTAGTTGCAAGCAATTTGCATTGAAATGCGAATTGATACGAGGGCCGGCGCGCAGCGAATGGGACTCGTTCCGTCTGCAAATATAATACATCCTGCGATGACGGAGTTCTGGCTCTAGCTCCCTTCCACTCGTTCTCCAACCCACCCCTCTTCATTTCCCTTTTTCCTATCTTCCTTAATTCTTCGACAATTCCCTTTCGTTCGCCCTTCACCGCCGTCCCTGTCAGCGCCAGCAATTCGAGATATCGATCTTGCGACCACGCTGATCGATTTATTAGTCTGCGAGCCGCGGGAGATAGACCGCTCATGACAGATGATTACAAACGACGATTGAAATGGTGCGCCGATCATCTGGAAAAGCGAGTTGGAATAAGCTGGAAGAAGCTGGCGACGATTTTTACGCCCGCCGGGTACTTGAACGTGGAATTTTTTCTTATCGTATTAATTTAGCAGACAACTTTCGTTTAAAATGAATTGAGTACGCGATAATTGCTGCAACGATAAAACAGCCAGAATTTTTCTCAAACCTCAGTTGAAGATATAAGATGCGCAAAAAGAGTGTAATGACAAACTCATAAAATCCTCCTTGAGCGTAAAGTCGCAACGGCTGACTAACGTCCAAGCGAAGACAGAATTTCCGCTTGTAAAATTCTCCTTCAGAGTGTGCCAAGAAAGAGCGAGAAAAAGGAGACATTACTCAATTCAGGCCTACCGGTTGCCGCAGGGCGATCGCTCATTGTCAGTCCGACATAATTCACCGTCTCTTTAGCTCTCGTCCCGATGCGATGGAGAAGCGTATCCGGCTGAGACATTCCGGACGAGTGTTTACAGACCGATCGAGTAGGTATCCGAGCGACACTCATGCGGGACGCGCTGGACAAATACAGGTCGCCCTTCCACTCCTTGTCCCGCGCCTGCTTTCAAACGTAGATAGGTTGATAGACGGGAAGAGACGCAGGGCAGCTTGAGGGTGTGGGGGGAGAAGGAGCAAGTCTGTACCCGGGCGGTAGAAGGGAGCGATAGCGACTCCTGCTTTTCTATAGAATTGACCCTTATGGACAGTAGCGCGTCTGGCCATATACAGGATCCCACCCGTGTAAGCGGCAAAATCCGGTACCGATACCAGTGGCCGCTGTGTCGTCACGCACGACGAGAAACCCTTTTCGTGATCTGTTGCACTACATGCATTAACTTTTTTCTCATACCCGCTTTTTCCTTTCACCTCTATCTTTGACTCGCGCACCGGAAGAGAAGAGAAGCGAAAGCCGCACTTTGCGGACGGAAAGGTAATGGGATTGAGAAAGGACGCGGGAAACTGTAAGCACCAAAGTAAGGCAAAATCGGAAAAGTTTATCGGTTGTGAATTGTGATTGATACGCAGTCGAGGTACGTAGATTGGATGTGTAACGTTTGTTGTGGATATGAAGCGCCGTGTGCGTGGACGAAGGACAAAAGGGCTGATGATCGTTACCGAGTTGATGCTGAACGTATGGGAGCCGTTGGTTGCGCGGGAAATATTCACGCACGGTAGTCGATAAATCGCAAACGATCGGTACCCTCTGTGCGACAGAGTCCTTAGCCCAGCCCGCACACCTTAAGTCGGCCGTACAAAGTCCTGTCCGATGCCGAGGGAAGAAACTCGCTGCCGGCAAGTAATGGCCATGGAATCGTCGCTTCCGTTTATAGAGATACTGGCTGCAGCTTTCTAAGCGCCTGTACGCGCACGAGCAGGATCATCTGCTGGAGTAAGAGTAACTCTGCGATAGAGACGGAGATAGGGGCTGAGATGAGAAGATGATGGAGAGGGGGGAAATGGGAGGAGACATGAAAGAGATCGGATAGCCAGCTGCAACTGCCAACAATGCGGCGCGCTACGTTCCTGTCTCTTACTCAGTACTCTCAACTGCAGCTATCGTCCACGGTCACTTCGACTTTTCTTTACTGGCCCGTGGACATTTCATTTTTTCTCCCCTTTCTATTTGCCCGCGTCAATCGGCACGATCCGTATGTAGCGAGCTAAACGTGACTGGGATATGTGAACGATAAGCAATTTTTTTCGGAGCTGCTTGAAAGGAGTTTTAATGAAAGTAGTACAAACTGAGCGGTTTCAAACAGAAAGAGTCACTTCTTATTTGGTAGCGTGGAATGTGACTTTATTCCACCGAAGATTATACCTTCCTGGTATAAGCAAAATTATACAATATTCTGATTTAAATGCATATTAATGACCTAATAGCATCCTATGCAATTCTGTAATTTAATCATTTGATATGTAACATAACATAAGCAAATTATACTCTTCAGTTAGTATCTTAATCTATTGTACATACTAAAATTTACAAAAGAGCTACTCGTTGCAACATGTGTTTACCTCATACACTGTCGTTAGCACTTCAGAATCGTAAAATGACACTGAACGCAGAATGGGAAAACGTCAGTGCAGTTCATTTTAAACGTAAAGTACACAATGCCGCTATTCAGCTTCTCAAACAATTGTCAATTGATCCCTGAGTGTCACAAAATAGCGAACAATTTTTACCAATTGGATCCATAGATCGATCGCGATTGAACTGTGGAGAAGATGCAGCCGCGAAAAATCTGTATGGACCAATGGAAAGCTTAAGGAGGCGGAGGTTACCCTTAAAGGTATAACCAGTCTCCGGTTTCTTTCGCATATCGATGGCCCTTCGAGGAAGGAATCGGCGAATCGATCAGGGACTACAATACGAGTCTCTCGATCATTAGGAGCCGTTAGAGGCGAACTTCTTGCTTATAGAATCTCAGCTGGACTCGAATCGACTCGAGCGAGGTGCACATCCTCCCCCGACGATGATAGCAGGTTCTTCATTAGAACGGTGCACGTCGTGGTTTTATTGAACTTCTCGCCAGGTAGGCGCGCAAAAAAATGACAAAAGGGTCCATATATCGTGCACTGTCTGTTGACCGCAAAGTTTTTGCGTTTTTTAGTATAGCAAGAATCTGTAACGGTAATTTGTTTGACTCGTTTGTTACTTTCATGTGCTCCGGCTATTTGGTATTATTTAATATTTGAATCTTGCAGTGCTATATTTGTAGTTTTTGTTTCTATTCATGATTTTTTTAATATATCCTAGCTGAACAAAGGTCGATAGTAGCTGACACCGTCATTTGATCATCCTAGTCCATAGACACTTGTTAATTGCTCAATGTAAATTCCTGAAAATCTTCTATTCGTTTCTTAACGGAAACTTGAGAATACAAGTATTTTCTTTGTTATCCCATTTTCGAATATTTTCGGCAGAAATTATATTTTTACTATGACGACTGAAATGTTACAAAATGTTCTTGGAAATTGCCTGGGTTAATTGTATTTCTCAATTAAATTCTAAACCATACACAACACTTGCCGTACTGTTTCCAGGATTAACCATACATATTATATATTGAAAAGTGTAAAAGCTCAATATTTTATTTACAACAATGACCGATTTCACCAGGCTCGTTATGCCAGTCGATTAAATCCATTATTCAATATGTTTACCAGTGGGATCAAAGCCCTAAAAATCACACATTTATCTGTTTCAGTTGTACATCGAAATACGTGGGAGAGTATTGTCAACACTTGAACCCCTGTCACACGGGATCCCGTTGTCAGAACGGCGGCTCGTGCCGAGTTCGAGAGAGCCATGGGGGTGGCACGCCGTCATTCGCGTGCTCGTGTCCTGTGGGATTTAGCGCCAGTTTGTGCGAAATTCCTATAGAGAATGCGTGCGATTCCTCCCCCTGTCGTAACGGTGCCACCTGTAATCTAAAATCGCTCCAGGAGTATGTCTGTACATGCGCCACAGGATACACGGGTAAGTATCGTCACTTTAGTAGTAACGAAATCTAATATAAATCAAATAAGTATGGGCTATCCGGGACATCAGAAATTGAAAAAACACAGAATTCGATTCACATATTCAATCTCGTCTTTTGGTTATAAATCGGCTACGTAAGATAAATATTCGCTACCAACGAAGTCGGGAAAAAACGCAATATTATGCTTATGCAGTCATCCAATTATCAAACATGTGCGGTCATTTTGTCAGCTACCTTTATTTTCTCCTTCTTCGGTATCTTTTGCCAAGTTCAAGTGTCGCGGGAGTCTACCGGGTTAAAGAACCGGTTCGAAAATGCAAAATTTGTACGGATTGCGGAAATGACACGCAGATGCGCACGAATATTCACCGGGGACCGCCTTTGCATGAAGGCACGTGCCTGCTTGACAAATAAATCTAGGAACAAGAGGAATTCAGGGAGAAAAGAAGAAGGACAGCTGGGAGAAGAGTCCGTGTGTGAGAGAGTGAGCAAGAGAGAGAGAGAGAGAGAGAGAGAGAGAGAGAGAGAGATTAAGGTACAGGGCAAAAAGAGAGAACTGTCTGTCTGCTGGATAATTGGCAGAGAGCAATGCAGCATTTTGCGGTGTCGGTACCTTTGCTACAGTGACACTCATTTGTCCCAAAATCAACGTATTTCCGCAACTCGCAATACTCTCAACTAATTACGTCTGGTTTGTCACATAAAAATTCTGTAAAACACAAGGGACGTTTTATGTTCTGTTTTCAATATTACTGTCAGACATTGGTAATAACTTTGATATCTTGCAACAAATTTATTAATTGTATTAACCATTTGCAACGACGCAGAAATTATATTTAGAATTAACCGCAGATAGTTTGACTATTGGTAACTTGTGAGATACGATTATCTGATCTTATTCTTAAAATAATGAAGCGTTTAAACAAAGTAGGTTTCTGAAATTTGGCGGATAACATTTAAAGTGAGTACCACTGGTACATAGCGGGCAACGCGGAGATCGAGAAGCGAAGACATCTTAGACCCGAGGAGCAAGTAGCAACGCCGGTAATTAGTTCCACTAATCAGTGACCCGCGGGGGGAAAGGGTAAGATGGTACCTTAGGCAGACATACCGGCCAACTCTGCATTGCCGCCATCTTACGAGATATCTTTACTTACTGGCAGAATACATGTTGCCAGCAAATTCCATTTTAGTTCATTCTTCCTCTCCGCTCCAGCGATTCTCGGCAGAATGTTCCATATAAATTGTACACATAATTCTGAACGACATATTTTTTAACCAAACAAACGTAGTACTTATAATCATTAGGTATACTACACTGGAAAACTGCAAAAGCTATTTCAGATTCTATATTTTGTCACTTTAACAATCCGTAAAAACAACGACAACTATTGAAACGATAAAAACAGATCTTCTATTCCAATATAGACCCATGTTTCCGATCGCCAAACCATTCTTCATTGTACTTCCTTAATTCAGAACTCTGTGACATGACCCACTGCGGGTCAACGACTACACAAGTAAATATCTTAACCTTTAATAATACAGGTTAATACAGATCCTTTTTGACGCTACTATTAACGTAGTCGTTTGTGAAAAACGCTGATCAAACCTCTTGCAGTGAACTAAATGCTTTTTCTGTTGTTACATAATGCTGGACCGCACACGCCCGTTTGTTGCAATGATTTCACCTTTTAGGTGAGGACTGCGAGCAACAAGATCACTGCGCCTCATCGCCCTGTCGAAATAGGGCTGAGTGCCGCTCGTTGGACGATGGCTACAAGTGCACGTGTGCGCCCGGCTTTACGGGGCCAAATTGCGCAGACGACATCGACGAGTGCGACAGAAGTCCGTGCAGACACGGCACCTGCAAGAACACTCACGGATCTTACAAGTAAGTCGAACAACTTCGTTAACGGTTCTCCTCGCCTCAGTTCATGCTTCAGGCGAGCTTGAGACGAAATGTACGTCTTTATAAGTACCTTTATGCGCGAACGACCTCCGGCGCGATCGCAACTTATCGACAAACTGTCTTGCCTTTCCACTTTTTCGAGAAGATGGATCCGAGGATGCTGAAACGTGCTGCCTTTTAGCCTGTGTCAGCCTCTTAGCTCGTTGTCGGCGATCGACCCTGTCGCCAGATATGCTTTCGTAGACGTTGGTATAATTACCTTCCATGGGGTGGATGGGGAATTGCACAGGGAAGGTGCGATTAAAGCGTTTGCAACGGAGGGCGTTGTAATCGAATATCTTATAATCACCTACGTTGTATGTTTTGAAGGATTCGATATTCTAAAGTTGGCTTTGTCGGTCGAATGTGAAGATGGAGATAAGGAATATTTTATTAGAAATTATTTTGTAAGATTATATATATTATCGCTTTTTGTTTCCATTTAATGGACATTATCATTATTAGGCCTTCCCTAATTCACGAGCAACGATCTAATTAATACTCGACGGACGACTAAAATGATATTCCCATTCGTGAAACGTGAGACTCGCTAGGTCGTAGTAATCTTGCACCATATTATGCAAGCGCAGGGGACAAGAGAGAGAGCCGCGTGTGAGGAAGGAGAGATCAGTAGCTTCGGGTCAGAGACATGCGGGGCGAGCCTGCCTAATGATTGCCAATCGGCTTGGCGACGATACCGCACAATGGTCTACGTGCTGAGCTGCAGAGTGTTTGAGCGAGGCATACGTCGAGTCGCTCCTACTCGCTCGTACTTCCCCGCTTTCAGGAGGGCGGCATGATCGGAGCGTAGGTGGGGGAACTAACTCTCTTCGGAACGCGCGAGCGGGTTGCACGGTCACGATCGACCTGCAGATAATCGATCCTACGAGTAAATGGAATCTGCGTAAGCAACGAGGATAGGATCGCGGTAGCGTAGAAGGCCGCTTCCTTCTTATGCATTCTCTCCCTCGCTGCTTTGGCTTCATGAGCGGCCCATGGTGTGCACGATGGGGTGGCGATGGTAGATCGAGCGAAGAAGGTCAGGGGGTGGGGGCTTGGTCGCTAGTGTCGTTCGTCTTTCGCCGCAATTACCGATTGAGCACGGACGCTGGAACGTCGAAACGCATAACGACGTCAAGCAACGAGGTTCCATCGACTCGATCCCACGGCCCATTACAAATTTCCTCCTAATTCGATGCTGAGTCCTTTCGAAAAATTATCCACCGCTGGGGCCACGCCCACGGCAATGACGCGCGCGCACGTTTTGCAGTCCCGTAAAAAATAGATGTCGACCGTACGGAGACCTCAACGATGGACGAGAGGATGACGATTCGTTCTGCGGCCGCTCTACATTCTGGACTTGCTCTGATAGAGTGAGCGGAGGTCGATCAGAGTTTTTTATGTGGCGTGCATATGATTTATGCACCTACGTGATCGTGGCTCTGCAAATTGACATTTTATCTCGGAAATTTTGCCAGCTTTGTAGATACGTTGCATTTCATACAACGGAAGACACGGTAAAAATTGGACAGAACTTTCCGCATCGATTAAAGTGCATAGCACCTATAGTTAATTTTTGCATAGCAAATTATTTTACTACCACTACTTTTTCATCCGGCGATAGTGTCGAAAGCGCTTAACAAAGTCTATCGAATGTAGATAGAAAAGATAGATGTCGCGGGCGGTGGATTGGCGAGCTGCAAAAAATGGATGGAGGGAAAAAAGGAGGAGCGCAACGCGCACCGCGGAAAAGAAACGAGCTCGCCAAAAACTGGTTTCAGCAGGGGACATAAAGCCGGGCGGTGTGGAGAACATAAATCCGCGCTTTGTTGAGATCGAGTCGAGATTAATCGGGGCTCCGCTCGGGCAGCGACTGCACGAGGGCAGATAATGTCGCTGGGCCCTACATTATATTGAATTATACCAGTTCGACGTCTTTGCTGCCTATGTCCGTGTACGTATACCTTCTGCAGTACGTTTCGTTTCCTTCGACGGGAGTTACGATGCAGAGACGTAGATCGCACGAAATTTAATTCCCGACGTCTCGATTCTTCTTCAATCGAGAACTCATCGCATCGCGTTCAGATTTGACGAACGCTTACATGCCTTCGGTTGCTTTCTTTTTTCTCTCACCCGTTCCTTTCTTATTCGCATTCGTTTAATTACGCGTTGCTTTCAAGCCTATTCAGTCGTTTATTTAATGGCATCGGTGTGAATTATACGGTCTGTAGATACTTACGTACGTAATTATATCTTATTGTCGGATTTTATAGTGAATTCGCAATTTGACAAATTTTATGAATTGATTTAATTGATTTAATTAAACGTATTCATAATATTTATGACATTTGATCATAAAAAATGATGACAGGGTCGACAAATCAACAACACTTGAGTTTTCACGAGTCTTCATAAATTGTGTACCTGTCAAGATACGAAACATAATTACGCTATTATAACAGTCATCCAGTAAACAATTCGTCTTAAAAGTATGCATAGATTGCGAGCAACCGAGAGTCAATTTGATCTATTGAGTACGGGTTAAAAATATAGGAGTCCCACGCAACATTTGCTGTCCTCCTTATAGTACCTACCTACATTAATCTATATGGACAGTCAATCCATATCAAAGTACAATACTAAACAGACCACCCCATCATACTATTCCATAAGAATCTTGGCGATATATCAGCAACAAAGGAAATTTAATATGGTGCGGTACGAAATTTGCCGTGCTAAAATCGTTAATTGTGCGTCATCAACTTACTTGCGTGGTAGCTAGTTATCTTAGGCGAGGCAAGAAGGGGATGTATAATCGGAACCTAAAACCAGCTAATAAATATCCCTATGGGGTTAACCGCTCTGCTACCCAATAATTCCCTTTTACTCCTGTTAATCCGACTCCCTCGCAGCTGCTAGCGACTATACATATACTGCATTACCTTCCTTTCGTCTCTATGTAAGTGCATACATATCGTTCGCGAGAAGCAGGTTCGATACGTAGCTACGGCTCATTCGGCTCACTATGAAGGTACCGTACCTAGGAGCACACCTACATCCTTCACCTATCCAGATACCTGGGCCTGTAAGTGCGCCAGGTAAGACGAGACGATCTTTCCAACTCTCTCCTTCTATCCCTCCTTCCGTTCATCATCTTTCTTTTCCTTCCTTCGTTATTCCGTATCGTCTCCGTCGAACTTTGAGTCGATGATCTCTTCTTTGCTCTGCGCTGTACGGCCGGAGAAGCAATAATGTTCAATCCGGCCTAATAAAGACTTTGATGTGGCATGCCTGACCACCAGGTGGTGCTGGCAGGAGCTACTATGTTATTAAATAGTTATGGTGGATCGGCGTCCGTGCATCGTCCTGAGCATCGTCTCGAGGATCGAAGGATGTACCGGTGTTGTGAGGACAGCTACTTCGCAAAAGGAGTGCTCTACGTTCGTGACCTGTGACGCAATCAATCACAACGGTGCCTTTTTAGGGTTTGGCTACATGATTTTACATGAATCGCTCGTGCTCGCATAGGATCCTTCGCCGTTGACACGTTAGGCTTCCTCAAGAAGAAGAGAGATAAAATCGTCGAGACGATGGCTTGCGAAGTTATTTACTGTCAGTTGAATACATTTACAACAGCATTAAAACATCGGAAATTTTCGAACTATTTTAATATAGCACTAGGCGATTTAGGATGCTCCGTTTAAAGGAGCCCGAAGTCGCCCATTTTAGCGGTTCGATAAGAGTAGTCTAACGCTACAGACTTCTCGTAAATAATCGTCAGCAATAGCAGCCTGTCCGCATCCCCTATTCTTTCTCCCTTCACTTGGCGCGACTCCCACGCAACATTTTTTAGCTCCAATAACCATCCTTGTCCGGCATTCAACGCATCTAGAGCAGCGCTGATTATAAGTTAACGGACAGCAGAGTGCGTAGGCGAGTCTTCTATGTAATTCCGCAAAATGGATGATCCTCCTCCGAATTGTTTCGCGCTCCTTTTACCTTTTATCTGTCTCTTCTCCACTGGCCTTCTCACTCTTTCGTCCCTATATTCTATGACGCCTTCCGAATACTGCCCGGTGATCGTCTTCCTTTTATCCACTCGTTCGCTTTCGGCGAGAGAAAAGGGATCTGCGCGCACTTTTGCTCGGGCAAAAAGGTCTCCTTCTATAAATATCTTCTTGTTGTAAAGGTCAGTGTACCCGACATCCACCGCCGCCGACATGCAAAATTTGTTCCAGGCGAAATATTGGACGTTCCCTTATTGCCCGGGCCGATCCATCGTTCACGGATACGGTCAGAATCGCTGATGTTTCGTGCTCATACCGACCCTTATTTAATGGCAGGTGCAATGATACGGAAGATTCAGCGTACCGGAATGAACCCTTCTGATTATCCACGTGCACATAGTTTACTGAGTTGATTCACAGCATTCCGTTTACCGTTTCAGTGAAGCTTTTTTTCGTTGATGTGTATTGATTTTCTTTTTTGTTGTTGTAAGTACCTACATATTAAGGCAGTTTAATATTGAATGTCAGAGATCGTTTACACATGCACGTTTGGTATGTGTTTGCCCATTTTTGCATTTATTTTCTCTTAGGTTCTCTTTGAACCAATATATGTTCGTCAAAGGTTTCATTTGAAATTCATCTTTGTAAAGGTTGTATCTAGCCAATCATTTACAACTTGTAATAAATTTTGAACTAAAATTTTAACAAATATCGATATAAAATATCTACTAAATTATAGTTCTCTCATTCTTGCAGCCGGGAATTGAATGGTTTAACGCTATAGTTAATGCAAATTTAAAAAACATCTAAACGTATTTCTGACGCTTTGCTAAAATATTGCCTCGTGGATTTTTTATTGCGAGCGATTACCAGCACAAGCATTAATGTGCAAGACGTCGGTGGACATGAGCAACGTTTATAAGTTAACATTTTAGAACAGGATACTGAATCATCCTGGTGTAGCTACCGTCGATCGAGAACGTTTGCCGAAATTCCTGTATCAGCTTCGCATTTTTTACGCAAAATCTGAATGTTCGGGGAGTCCACTTTTTTTCCTCAATTTTCGTTATCATATTTTAGATAGTAGTCCGTGATAACAGGCTCTCGCAAGTGGGAGAGGAAAGGAAGCGAATGTTGAATAAGCGAGAGCGAGGACGAACGAGAGAGAGCGAGAGAGAGAGAGAGAGAGGGAGGGAGCAGTAGTTAGGAGCAGGATATGATTTATGAAATAATCTCCCCGAAGTAGAATTTAATTGAGCGAAGCAGAGGCAAAAGGAAGATTGTGGCGGTGTTCGGCCGAGGCCCTTGGAAGGATTCGCGCGAGGAACGGATCTTGATAAGGCAGCGACGGCCTGCGCTGCAATTTTCGGCCTCCGCTGCGGGTCGCCGACTGACCCCGAGCGGATCAAATTCTTTCGGACTTCTAGGTGAAACTCTCGCACCTGGCCGACAAGCCCGTCAAAATTTGCGGCGCACCTGCGCTTGGATTCATTCACTTCCTCGCTTCGGTAATGCTACACCACCGACTGTTTCATGAGACTCCCGTCGACCGTCTCTCGCTCGCAACCGTATACCGATACGGCGAGGTTTAAAGTTGCACGGTTTGCGAAAAACAGTTTTGCGGCATGCAGTATTTTTTATTTTTTGGTCGCTGCGCACGACAACGTAGCTCGGGAGTGTATTTCAAAATGCGCATACTTCGTTGCGGTTTCAATTTTCCCGTGAAATTGGACAGTTCGCGAAAAATGGTTTTGTGGGATATCGTATTATTATTTTTATTACCGTTTGCGTACAACGACGTAATCCGGGAGTTAATATTAAATTCTACGCTGTTCGTTATAGTTTCAATGTAAGGATTACGGCCGTTGGAGAATTGCAGTTGCAAGTCTTTTCGATTTTTGTTACTCACTGAAAATTGTCTTTACAGAAAATTATATACATAATACATATATAACTTCTTCGCTATTTGTAATTAAGTTTAACTGCTTTGTTCCGTTTGTTTGAAATTATAAAAAGTAGCTAGTTTACCCAACATGATCGATATGGAAAAATGTAAGCAGCATGTGAATTACTACTATTATATAGTCTTGTATGTAAATTGAAATGGGAAATTTGCAATACAGTAATGCAATCCAGGTATTATTGCCCAGCTATGCGTCCCTGGAAACGTAGTTATTCAACGACATCGCATAGACGAACAGCTTTCATAAACTAGTTCGCATGACCGTGACAATTTTCGCATCCCTTTGCATAATCACGCACAGTACAGACTATTAAATCTTTCTTTAACAGTGATATTGTATCACATGAACAGTACCTATAAATTAATATACAAAGCGGTGAATAACTGTTGCAATGACACGCATTCCCGACAGTTAAATCTTTGAAAGCTGGTAATTCAGGGATATTCTCACAACCTTGATCCGTAGTCGGTTGACTCTCCTCTTCATTGGCCTTCAACGATACTTGTCTGAGCAGTGTCTTGCAACGTTTTAGACCTACACGTGCTTAGAAGGTGCCGAAATATTTGTACTCTTTCCTTAATAAAACGGGGTAGGTATTAAAATGATACACTAAACATTGTACACCGTTAATACTAAAAGTTCTATGCACTATCCTAAATTAAATATTCAGGTTTATACTCGTGGGTATAACTCATCTTTACATTTCACATACAACTCTATCAGTACTTTCGAGAATTAAGGACTTCATTACCATTTATGGGTCACCTTGCATCTTACGCTCCCATGACACCGAAGCGGGGCAAACGAGAAAATACGCTAAGCGCAGATGAGGGGTGATCAAGTCACATCTGTTTAAGGGGGTAATCGTTCAATGAAGAATCATATCATGATAACGGTTTGATTCGACGACAATCCCAATGAGCCCTGGGTCCACTTACTCCTGTGCTTTCATTCCCACACTCTTGTATAAACACTTTATCTACCTCTGTGCAATGGTTAAACCTGAAACGACCGTATATGAACTCTTGCGCAAAGGAACCAAACGTTTTTCATAACGCTCAACTTTCCATTTCTCTTTACGAGATCATCCCGGATGAAATCCCCTATAAAATTGCAATAATGTCGATAAATTTTTGCTCTTGTTTCGTTATTCTGAAAATTTAATCCGTTTTATTGTATCTAAGTATTGAAATTGGAACGTGTATGAGTTACTTACGTAATTACTTAAAACCGTTACACATTCGATGTGCCCTAAACACAAAGACGAAACCACAGACTTCGACTCGTATTGGCATGCGGATTTCATCTGGTAAATATATAATCTACAGAAAAATGCTATTAACAAGTATTCACGTAGGTTGTGCTGGATGAGATCAAAATGAAAATGTCAGTTTGGCCGACCTAGTCAGATGTATTTGCCGGCACGTCCTGAGCGCGTAAAAGAAACACTGGACTTTCGTCTCGACGATTACGAATTGTGCCTAGGACTCGGGTCAGAGGGGTCGTGATAGTTGTCCTGATAGTTGCCGTGATAGTTGTCATCGCCGCGCGCCGGTTGTACGAAGCTCGTGAAGTCGGGTCCGTTTCCTGCGCGGCGTTGACCTGTGGAAAAAGAACCGACGATGAAAAAAGAGGAGGAGATAAAAGCGTGGATCTTGGGTAATTCGAAGAACCCGTTTCCTCGACGCCGTGGGCCCGATAACTACGTGCCCGGCATGTCGAGCACGGTATTTTCGAATTTCGCTGGGCGTTCAGCTTGCAGACGTTCGTTTTATCCGTACTGTCCGCGCCGTCGAGGACTCGTTAACTTTCGGGACCATTAAAGAGCGCTCGTTGTCTATGCCGCGTGAATACATAGAGCTCTCTTTTGCGCTCGACGATTACCGAGGATTATCTGTTTATGTATATAGGTACGTGTCGCGTGCTTTCCACCGCGAGAACCGGAGGCTAGATCCCGGATGGCCGACGTTATAGATCAGAATTATCGTCCTCTGGCTTTTGTGCGGGACAGGAGCGTTGCGCTTCGGGGAAGCTAACGGAGATCCTTTGTTGCGCACTGTCGCTGACTAGGCTGTAAATGTCGAATCACGCTCTAACGACGCCGCTGCGCGCCGATAAGGAACGGAGATCTTATCGCTTTTTTAATATAGAGTGTCGGCATGTAATTTGAAATATCGCGAATTATGACGGTAAGCGTAGTCTGACGCTATTATACACGTAACTGACAGTCAAACAAAACCTGCACTGAAGGGTTATATTATTGCGTTAAAATTGTCGAATGGTGAGTACACTAAATGTATGACGATGCTTTCATACTATTTCGTGTATTCCCGTCCATGTGTCACCAGATTTGTCAGATAATCGATGTACGATTTATACACAGGTAGAAATCTATTCAGCGTTGTAAAATAATTTTATTATATTATATGTAAAACATTCACATTGCGGGGACTGAATGCTTATGTTGGCAACTGTATCATTTTCAGTCATTTAAGAATTAACATTTTACTGAAAATGAAAGTTGTCTAAAAATGTTTATAATAAGAGTATTAAAACAAAAATGTACAAATTTACGGGACTGTCCTTTTTTCAAATAATGTTAAACTAGATACGAATGTAATAATAAATATAATTACAATTAGTTCAAGCTATTACCAACCTAATAAGTATTTGATTAGAAATGGGGAAGTATTCGATGACTGACAAACATTATATAGAAGTGCTTCCGTGAAAACTTAATCAACAAGTATTTTTCGAATAAAGATGCGTCGCATCTCCGAGAAGTTTCAGTTTGTTGCCCTGGTTCGTTTGACGGGAATTGTCTCACCCGCCTGGTTAAGAGAATTCAGCGCGCGAACTTGTCGGCTTAATCCGCGTAACGTTTATGCGCGCCCGCTAACGGACAGTCTGCAAGTTCTCGGGAAACGGACGCGCCGGATTCTCCTGCAACATTTCACAGCGTCGCGCTGTGGACTTCTGCAGAGCAGGATCGTTCGCCCGGATTGATTAAGGACGATTGTCACGCATTGCTTAACCGTTTGACCGGGAGTAGCCGAGATCTCCGTCTTATCCGTCTTGGACTTGATGTTCAAATGAATTACTACGAGCCCTGATGATTCTGGTACGCATATTCTTGTGCGCGATAGCGCAATAGCGCATGCACGTACGTACGCTCACGTACGCACGCCCAGTACCTCTGCACCTGCACGAGACGGCGTGAAGGGATTTCAAATTATTCTAAGATTCCGATCAAGTGGTCGGACACGTTAGAGGAGGTCGAAAAGTAATGATCGAAATCACGAGTGGGCAGAGCACGCGGGGTGGCTGAAATTTCATTGTCGCAATTGATTATACAGGTACTTGTTTATTCGCTTAATTCCTTGTTTGTTTACGTAAAGTTTGTAGTTTACTGGAAAGTCAAATATGTAGGACCAGGATTCAGCGCACTGAAATGGTTGGAGTGTAATTATTGCTGGCAGTTGTATGATTGTGTATACATTTTATTTCCTAGTCAAGTATAATTTGATATCTTTTAAATAAAAAACTGCAAGAGGAAAACTTGCAGTGACATAAACGCAGAAAATCGTCTGTGCCCCAAAGAAACATTATAACTATACTGTTCCATCACAATAGTTATTGCGAGATCAAGCAATGTCATCCATAGAAAGTAGAAACGTTCCAAAAATGAAAATACGCTACAATAATATCCACTCGCTTTATTACCTTAAACAGGATCATCTGATTGATGAGATACTGTGACAAGAAAATAGAGCGGTAGGATAAAGGTGGGAAACAACATCGCGAAGAGTTCTGATATTCTTTTGCCTTGGGAGAGTAACCGTCCTTCCTCACAACCCCTGTAATCGAAGTCGTATCCGACTGCTATCAGAAAACAAGGAAGAGAGCTCGGTAAACGGGCGACCTCCCTCACGAGAGATTGATCATCGAGCAGTAATAGAAATTACGCGTGAAAAACCAGCGGGATATAGGCACATCGCTCGTGATAGAACGCGCTGGCAAGGCCAAGTCCTTGGTATCCTTAGCTGCGGGCCCCAGTTATCACGATGACATTAACTGGACGACGCCATCCATTACCTCTGTATTCCCCGGCTGACGGCGGGCAGAGCGAACACCTCGTAAATTTTCCGAGAGTTCGCGCGTTCCTATCGGGACACTACTACACACCGTCTATCAATTTCTACTACGAGATATTGGCCTTAAACTCGGACCAGCCCCATCCGATAAGGAGAAGGTCCGACGCACATACCCAGCTTCTGTTGATTCGGGATTATCCTTCGACCGCGCAAGCGCGCACCCTCAACAATCTAGTCATTGCCCATCGGCTTTATAATTATTGTTACGGTATGTCGGCCAAAGGCGCGTGAGCGTGTCCCTAATCGCACACAAGTCGGCTCTGTCTCTTACAACCTGTTTGTACGCCGGTGTGTGTGATAGGCGACGAAAGATAATCGCTCAATCTCGATCGAATCGACGGCAAGGTCTCGCTCGGCTTTTATCGGGCGAGCGTGGATCAATGATCTATGGACGGACTCTCACTCCCGTAGCGATCGTAGTCGCGCAAATGGCAGTTTCCACCGCGAACGGGAAGGGAGGGGTATGGGGATAAATGCAAATGGCCGCGACGGCGTTTGTCGGAGTCAGCGACAAAAAGTCGTTGCGACCCGTTTGCGAAAGGAGCAAAGGTGCCGACAGACGGCGCAGTGCCGTGGCAATCGACTGACACCTTATTAGCTTCTTTTTCGGAACGAACATTTTACGAGAATCACATTCTTTCACTCCCCCCAAAGATCGCCTCGCGAAAGATGATCGATTCTTCCGGAACCGAGACACACAACCTTCCCTGTAAACACCTACGGCCTAATTGAATCTTTTCGCGCGCGCCTTGCAAGGGGCACACGTTAATGCGCCGTTAAAAAGGTTCACAGCGCGCTTCAAATTACGGTCCACAACTCTGTCGCGGAATTACGGTGTGCAAGAAATAATCTGCATGCGTTGCCCAGTAATGCGAGGAGTTGCGCCAAGTTCACTGAGAGCGCCGGTACGCTCCTGTTCATCATCCCGGCTCCTACGGTGTGCGTCGCGTCGGCCAGACGTTTTGTGGTCACTCGCCGTCTCATTATCTCCACAATGATCGCTTCGAGGTGTGACATTAATATGCAGTTGCGCGAAACGGACCGAGCAAGTGAAAGGGAGTGTTCTCAAACGCGAACGGTACAGCGTTCAGCTGGCCATTTTTCTTTTTACTCCTTTTCCTTTCTTCCTCCGCCGTTCTCGCCTTTCCTCTTACTTGGTCCCGCTTGGGCACAACTCCCTTTTTTCGTCTTTCCCTTCGCCTCACAACACAATGTACGAGAATACGTGCGTATCAATCAGTCATCTGGCATATGCAGATACAATACTTTTGTCAGCGGACAAAGGCCACGAGTACTGCAGCGCGGACTTCCCATCTTATTCTCTCGCCCCCTTATTTTACCAGTTACGTCGGAAAATTGTATAAATCTGAGCAGTGCGTGAAAAGAACTGGCACGAAGATGCGCTGGCTTTGGAACTTTGTAACCGTTCAATTACCGTTCACACCGTTGACGCAGAAACGCCGGAGGACCTGTTCCTGGAGTGGCTGAATAAAGCTGTGCGAAAATTGAACGTTTAACGCTCGCGCACGCTACCCGTGTACGGATGATTCGAGGAAAGTTTGATTCGATGTCCAGTTCCATAATTTTACGATGCGTACTTCTAGACCGAGCATTCTTCTTATTTTCTATTAGAATTATGCAAGTAGATTCTGACATTGATTATGTGCTCGTGTTAAAATAATCCAAATCACGTATTCCCTCAATGTTTAATCAATACCATTGTGCTTACGACATTCGTAATATGTATATTGTTGTATAATCGTCTATCACTGACGGTCAATAACCGATTGTTCGCAAACCTGTTATATATGCAGGCACATTGTATTTGAAATGTATTGAAGATGATATACCTAATCTTCTAATTTCGTACATAGTGAAGCATACAAGAAGACCAGTTACAGTAGGAAGGTTCCGATCATCCACATTCCTTCCTGGTAGCCCTCTTGCAATGCTGTTAGCATTGTGACGTAACGATTATCGGGCCTAACTAATTCAGACAATTACGACGGTGGGAAAGCGCCCTGTGGGTGCGTTTCATTAGCTTCTTACTTTACGCACAATGCATCCGTTTACGTCATACGGCCGGACACACAATATCCCCGTCGCGGAATTAATTGTTGCTCAAGTGCGCGATTAATCGGCTAAATTGAGGATTCTCGCGCGAGGCCCTAACCGGCTCACTACGTCAGACAACGATGCAGTGATCTGCAATTTGAAAGCCTACCATTGTAAAACAAGTGAATAACTACTTCGTATTACAGCAATTTGGCGTAGAAACCGCTTGAAATTATGTTTCAATTGTGATTTCTTTTTTTCTCTGATATGAATGTGCTATTATTGCTTTGTACTACTTATATGACTTTCCACCAGTCCAATTTCTTATTATTACATTTCAATTGCAATAATTTTTATATTATTCATCTATTCAATATAGTAAACAATATGCTTATTTGTTGTTTGTTTATGCGCAAATGGACAAAATACACATTTTATTGTGTACTCCTTACAATCATAGTTAACATTCACTAATATTAATCTACTGAAAAAACACATTTACCTACACATTATGTTTGTGAAATATTTGAACACATAAGTGCCAGAGTCTTTACATGCATGTATTTTCCCCACCACTACATGTAACTGAGCCAGAATGTGCGGCCGCTAGTAACTATAATGATTTTGTTGTGTTGTATACGTACGCGCAGGGAATTGCATGCATTATGAAGTAATGGTATTTTTTGTCCCATAGACATATTTTGGTAAAATTTTGCGTCTTTTTCCCCCGTCACTTCAAGAGGGAATAATAGCAATTTACCCCGGGAACATAGCTGCAAGTATGACAAATTCCAACCCAATCACCGCGATCATTCCGACAGCCCAAGTCTGACGCAGGATGTCGCGGGAACAATATTATCCGCGACGGCATCCGCTACATTTGTTACAGCACGCAAATAATTTTCCCGCGATTTCCATCGGCGTCGCAGAACACTTTACGTAACGCACACCGTAACAAGAGACTCGTTTCCCGTTCGCAGACATACGACGTCGAGAGCCTGCTGGCTAGGCCAAATTATTCACGGGGTTTTTTACTGGCGATCACGATAAAGTGCGGCAAAACACGATCGACGCGTTTTGTTAATGAATCGTTTGCGAAATACGGATATCCATAAATGTTTACCGTGATAATAAAACAATATAACTCTTAAATGGATACAGTAAATGAGACATGCGTTACACCACATATGCCTCTACTGATTAAGTTGTGAACCTTACATATAAATGTAATACAGGTACCTAATACACTTGAGCATTTAAATCACTTCAACATGTGTATCCCCGGTAATACGCAAATTATTGAGCTAATATTTAATCTCTCGTCTCACATTCTGCAACATGTTTGATGTGATTGTGCCAATGACATTTCTGATGCGTAGTTGCAATGTCACAATATCAGGAACTCAACTCCCCGGCCCCTTAGATCACCTGACATTACCACCTTAGATTTTTTTCCTTGGGGGTATGTGAAAGATATGGTCTACAAAACTTCCTGATATTGTAACATTGCAACTACGCATCAGAGATGCTATTGGCACAACCACACCAGACACGTTGCAGAAGGTGTGGCGAGAGATTGAATACCGGCTCAATATTTTGCGTGTTAACAGGGATACACATGTTGAAATCATTAAGTGTTAAAATGTATTACCTGTATTAAATTTTTATGTAAGATTGAAAACTTAATGAATAGAGGTATATGTGGTATAATGCCCATCGCAGTTACTGTATCCATTTAAGAGTTACATTGTTTTATTATCAGAGTAAACCTTTGTGGACACCCTGTATGATCGAAGTCAGGCACCGATAGAATAATTTCCACTTCTATGCTTGTTTGCGGGATGAACAAGCGTCATCGGGCTCCTACGAATTTGAGAGTACGGTCGATCGAACGGTCCTTTGACAAATTTGCCCTGGCATTTTGAAAACGCAGCTGATCGCAAACGATGGGGAAAGGCGATGTACGCAATTGCGGCGAACGCCCACGTGTACCGTAATAACGAAATTCGATCGAATGTTGCTGCCAGTAATGAGAGCCGGACGCTCGACGTGGCAAACATTAACTCGTATCCTGTGTCGTTACAGATTTATGTGCTTGATTACGTGCCTGTTATATACGAACTATGAATTGAAAGGAGTTTGATGTAAATTCGTAAGTCTCGCGGTTTTGCGGTTCTAGATTTAACCTCTCCGTTCAGCCGGACAAAATTAGTTTTCGTTTGCAATTTACGATTTTCAAAGTACATTGTTGAAATAATAATGCCAAAATCGAACATTTACTTGCGTGCTGCTATGTACAATCGAAAAAAGTGATTTTTACTGTAGTATAGTAATAACACATAGCCAAAACTGCGATTCGACTTGGTTATACTTTGGGTCTCTTAAGGGGATCAGTACATGTAAATGCTCAAAATCGATCTGTTTTTCCCGATTTTTTGGAACGGACAGAAATGAGCAATCCTCCTGAAAATGTAGACATGTTTAAAAGTATTATCGAAGACCTCATCAACATTTTTTTGTAAAAAAATATTACAAAATGGCGGCTTTATGGGCTCCCTAAGAGAGGGTCTTGTCGACGTAGTTGCCAATTTGCGAGTAGGAAGTAGCTCATAATTTTTGTCTGAAATCAAAAACCCAAAATGATTTGTTAATATTATAGGTTCCTCTTCTATGTGAACCTCAAAACCGCGGATGAAATCGCGAAATAAAAATTGTATGCAGTTTTAAACGAGAACTGTGAGATTCCGGGAACAAAAGGGCATAGCCGGGTAAGATAGTGAAATGTGCCCCCAAACCGATCGAAATTCTGAATGAGCCATTCGATAGCTTATGAAAAAAGAAACATTTTTGTGAATTTTCAACTTTGTATCTCGACCGTGGGGGGCCGGGGGGTGTAAAATGTACTGTCCGCTTCTCCCACCATTTTCTCGGAATCTAGTGCACTAAAAAAATTCTAGAAAAATCAGAGCCATATCTAGCAATGGCGCGCATATTCCAGTTTTTTTTCAGATTTTTACATAAAAAATCCTATTGGTAAAAAAATAAAAACCGAAAAGTCAATCAGAAAAACATTTATTTGATACCGAAGGAGGTCCGGATCAGTGATGCCGCTTTTTTCTGCAATGTAATATTACAATCAACATCTCTGTGATTTTTTTTATAAGTTTTGCTCACCAGCAACAGCGGCGGAAAAATAAAAAACCCGTTTTTTCGTCAGTTTTTGGGTGTCAGAACAACGTATGAGGTAAACTTTGGTTCAATCTTTTTCACATAACTATTTTATGTAATGTTTAATGTTATTGATTACATTCCACAGTCATAATAATGCAAGAAAACTAAATCGATGTCACAATGTAAGTCTTATGTTCTGAAAAATTGAAGATCAACCAAACGTCGTTGGTAGCGACACGCGTAACGTGACAGTCTGTTTTGTCGAAGCAAACTTTTTCTTTGGGTTCGAATCCTGTTAGGTGCCTTTTTTTTCATCATTTTTGTCCTTTCTCTATGCAACAATAGTTAATATTTAATGTCACTTTAACTCAACTTAACAAACTCACTTTTTACCACTTGAAAATCGTCACCATACGGATTTATATCTTGTATTTAAAAAACAGGGAGACAAAATCGACCGCTCAACTATACCTCTGACTCGAACGGAAAGTATAGGAGGGTCACGCTTATAGGATATAACGTGAGAAATACTTTGAATTAAGTTTTGAAAATTTGCTGATATATTCTTAAGATATTATACTAACATTTTTTGTAAATGAAAATTGTTTTTTTTTAACGATTTACATGTACTGAACCCCTTAAAGGAGAAAATTGTATACAGCCATGTCTGGCAGTTCTCATAAATTACCTCCACACGACGAGTTTGGCACCGTAAAGGAGCAAGGCTGCGATATTTATCACCGAGAACAACCACAGCTACAAATTGGATGTAATTGCCAAGTTTCAATGTATTTTTAAATTCGGACTCATTACACTGGCCTTGAACCTCTGCATATCAATGCTTTTCTGGGACATGGGGCATGTATAGCGCGAGGCGATATAACTACACCACGAGAGCGGACTGTACGTAATAGTTGAAGGGGAGCGAGATGGACTGAAAGGGACAGCACACAGGTGGGGCATGTTATTAACCGAAGCAGCGCTTAATATTCTGATCGAGAATGTTTTCATCGCGAAATTTGATGGCCTCGTAAAGATGATCAGCGACGAGAGCAGGAGATCATCGGCGCTTCTCCGCTTTCGAGAGAGTCTATATCCTCTTTGCCTCCCTCTTCAAGGGTAGAGAAGGAGGAGAGGGGGGGGGGGAGGCTTGTATGATCACCCGCGAGGCCGATTCAATCTCGCCCACCCGGCTTCAATTTAAGGTCAATTAAATCGCCGCACGGCATGGCAGAGTTCAATAACGACGTCGTATCAATTTTCGGAACCGCTAATGACAAAACGGTGGTTGGTCAGAGGCCGGGCGCGTAACTGGCCGATTTACGAACGCAACGCTCCGTCGATTAATTCCTCACGCCCTTTTCTCTCTCCCCAACGTGACCGCGATCCTTTCCTGTTGCCTCGCATGCGCGAAAGACTCATTAACACGCCATCATCGGCATCGACAAGCATTGCGCGCGCTGAACTTCGGACATTTATCTCTCCAATTACTGAGTGCTGCGTTTTGCATAAGATGAGCTAGTATAAATGTATATCTGGCCCAGGATAGTGTCCCATACTGCAAGGTGCTTGAGATAATGTGAAGTCGATACGCAGCAAAGATCTGGTAATACAATATGACTATACTTTTCCAAAGTATCACTTAAAAACATAAGAGAAAGGCAGAAAGACCCAGTTAGATGGATCACATAAGTAAGGTTTTTTCCATCAATGTCGGGTTTCAGCAGCAAGCGAAACTATTATAGGTCCGTCAGGATTCTGGCTACAATCCTGCGCCATTCTTTTGCTTTTCGGCGATCATTCGTCCTGGCCACGATAAAATAAAAGGTCTTCGCAGTCAGGTCTCATCGCGGTTGTCGTTGCACGCGAGATGATAACGAGGATCGATGTGTTGGATGATCGTGAAGAACTCCACTCCTGCCCTCCCATCTTTCCCTTTCTTCGTCCTTCTCCCTCCGCCACGTGCAGAATTATAAGTACGCGTTCACTTTCTTCGTTCGGTTCACCGCACCGCGAGTTGCACTCTTTATTTCGCCCTGCCATTTCATTCTTCTTCTACCTCCTTCTCTCGCTCGACCACATTGATGAAGACACTCTTTCGTGACCCACCTGGTCCCATTAGTCTCATCGCAATGGACCTTTTTGCATTTGTTATAGGCTGACGCGCTTCTTATGTGAAGTTTTGCGAAATTGTATACCCGGTATCCGAAACTGAAATTGCTTCATTTTACAATGTTCTCGCACCCTACCGGTCGATACTGAATTCATCGATCTGCGATCGAACCTACTTCGAGCACTGTGACATCCATCCTGTGCCCTAAAATTGAAAGATCAGCTGGTTGCGAAAGATAATCGAGAATGAAAATCGATTATGTATTATTTGTGGTAAGAATATTTATTTAGATTGTGATTGTGTTATACAGAGGTACGAATCGTGTCACGAGGGTTGTGATAGCCAACACTCGTTTCACGTTGCGGATAAGGTAGATTATAGAATCGGAGGTCTTAATTGGCTTGAAATCTCCATGCTCATTGCGAGTCTAATTAATTAACTAAAGGGACAATAGTTAATTACGGAGGGAAACTCTAAGGAAGTCACGTCGTGCTTGGCTGTGTACCTATACCGTTGCGCATTGGTAATTTTATGTAAGTAAGTTGTTTGAAGTGTTTAACTGTCTGGAGTACAGTGACAAAAGGACCACTCAAAATGAGGAACGAACGTGTTGGGATCATGAAACCTTCATCGGACGAAAAAAACATCGAGCCGACCCTGTTCCGAAAAGCGCGCCTGGTAACCGAATTCCAGACCCCAAGACTGGTTCTTGGATCATTTCTGGTATACTTCTTTTCTTAGAACCATGAGGGTCTACGCTCCGTTCATATGCGAATTTTTTTTTACAATGAATAAAACGAATTGTCAATTACGGCGATCTATTTACAAACGGTATCCGTTCAGTTTTATATTAGCGGCATACGGTTCGGCTGTTTATTTCCCAAACTGAATCATTCGAAGAACTTCAAAGAAAATAAAAAAATTAACAAATTGATAAAGTGATGCTAAGTGTTTGGACACTAAAACTTATAACACTCTTAACGTGAAATGATTCGATCTGAACAGTGGTCTTCTTATGTTCAAACCAAGTCTTTGAAAGTCGGAATAGTCCGAATGGAATTGTCTGAAACTGTTAACTACTGATATATATGAGGCATTCCATGCCAAATCGGACACTTTTGTACCTCACCTCCTTCGATTTTTGTCCACATTTTTTATGTTTTTAAGGTCGATGAAAGACGCGTTCATGAATTTTTCCAGATTTTTTTGACGGTCCGTTTTGGAAATATGAATTTTCTTAAAATTAGGGCTCTTTTTTTTCAAATGCTCATAACTTTGTGAAAAATGCACGAATTGGTACATTCATTTTTTCAAAATTTGTGTTTTTGAATGCTCTTTCAAGATAAAAATATGATTTTTATCAAAATTTTTTTTTATTGTTTATTTTATAATTTAAAGCACAAAATGTTTTTTATCTCAAAACACGCCCCGATCGATTTTTTTGAAAATATATATATATATATATGTATAGAGAGAGAGGGAGGGAGAGAGAGAGAGAGAGAAAGAGAGAGAGAGAGAGAGGGAGAGAGATTGAGATTTATATACTCCATCAGAATGACGGGTGATCGTGCGTAAATACCTACATAGAATATTAGGAATTAATCTTTCTTGTTTTTCATTCAGTAGTAACTAAAATTTCACTAAATAAGATCTTTAGTGAGAGTAAAGTCATTATTACAGACAGAACGCTTTCAGCTTTCCACTGCTTGCGATCCACGCATACACTCTACGACCAAAATGACTCGTCTAGATGGGTTCTATCACCCCGGAAAGTTTTGTGCACTTTTCCAAATTCACCCTGTATATATAGTAAGGTATAATTGTTCTGGGCCGCTAAATCTGGTGTGGACCGAAGTCTCATCTATTCTGGAAGTATTAAAATTTGCAATGTGCGAAAAGTTCTTCAGTAAAGAGCTAGGTCAATCTTGTCCCATGCGAACACCTTCCATCTCATTGTACATGCCCGCTTAGTCCCGCTGCTCTTAGCATAATGCAAGTGGAACGAATCTCGCGCTTTCGATGGTCCATCGATTCCGAGCGAGGCCACGAGAGTATAATCTACGTGCCATCGAGGACTCTCGTGGATCGAACATATCGGGAATCATTGGCAGTCAGCTGCGCGGAATAATGGATTAGGCGGGGGAGATTTGTAACATCAAGGCCCCGGAGGGCACGGACCGGCAAGTTCGCTTGGGGAAGGTTTGTTACCTTCAGGCCAGGCCAAAGTATCCCGCAGAGAAGGGGAAATCCGGATCATCCCCTCGCACTTGGAGGTCTCGCTGAGCTTGGGGCAACATTGCCCCTTGGCTATTCCGCGCGATTTTCGCGCAGAGCGTGTAAACAAGTTAAAATTAAACTTCAAAATCGCTCTGACCCGGCATAAAGCTTTTAAGCCTTCGAATCAATACGTTGTAATTGCTGCCGCTTCGAGTGCACTTTTCCTCCGCTGTGCGATAAAAATGTAAATTGTGCGTTTCGTGACTTAATGAGAATTTGAGTGAATTGGAGTTCCCAATGAAATATATTTCGGCAAATGTGTCCAGATTCTTCGCGTTTCTGGTTATTCTTTATCATTGCACACGACGGTAGAAGATAGGGCGCAGCTTGCGTTTATCTATACTCCTGATTTTTATGCAACGCACAGTAGTAATACCTACTATTGGCTCGTCGGCGTACGCAATACGATGGAAGCTATCTAAGACACGGATCTACCTTATATTCCCCCGTGAAAGAGTGAGGTTAATTACATTAAAAGAAATTGGACTGTAATGTCCACGAAATGTCCAGGAAAACGACACGAGGGCTGAAAATGCACGCACTGAGATCTGCGAGGCTTCTGTGGCCGACAAGTTCCTCAGGTGGTAGTTGAAGGGAGACAGGTTTACGCGTTCGTCATCCACAGAAGAGAAACGAACCGAAAAAAAAGGGAGACGAAGAATGCAGTTGAGATAGAAATAGTAAGAGGGAGTGTGAGCGAAAAGAAGAGGGAAGTGGGGGCATCTGGCAAGAGAGCGAGACAGTTCGAAACCTGGGACTAACGAAGAGTGACGGAACGAGTGGAGGGTCTCTGGCCAATGAGCTCAGGAGAGAGAGCGAGTCGGGCGAGCGAGAGAGAGGAAAGGAGCTAGGAAGTAGTAAGCGCGAGAGAGATGAAAGAAGCGAGCTTCACTGGGGGGTGGGGACTCCGCTGGGGCCTGTGACGAAGAGGGTCTCAGCGAGTGTGGCGCCCCCTGAACGGCGTGCCGGAGAAGGTAAGGTTAGTCTGTCGCTAGACGCCCGAGAACGATACACGTTCTTCGCGTTTCTCTGTCAGTCTCGCTCCTTTCGAAACTTGTTCACTCGGGATTCGGTGAAAAATTACGCGCGAAAACGGAACTTACCGTGCGATTTCCAGGAACGGGATCAGGAGCGAACGATCCTTTGTGTTTTATTGTTATTATTATTATTAGTCAAAGTGAACAGTGCTGAAGGCGTGCTTCTGCGTCAATATTTAAGTTGGGACCTGCGTTGAACGTGTACAAGTTTTGTCTTCCATTCTCTTTTTGAAACACGTTCGATTAAAAGGAGTACGTACAAAGTATTTGAGTGTTCGGTGATGTGTTACGGTTACTCTGAAGAACACTGACATACCGAAGAGACGAACCCCTCCAGCATCTCATGCCCCCTAGTGCCAATTGTTACGAGCTGAAGTTGAGCCCCGCAGCCTGCCGCAGTGCACAGGATAGAGGCAATTGGAGCGAATTTAAAGGAGTTTAGATGCTGCGCATCCGGTTAACGTCAAGAACGTATGCGAGCATCGACTGAAATCGATTGGCGCGTGGATCGCGCATCTACCGAAACCGCAATTGAGTCTCCTCGCTTAGAGCCTTTCAACTACCGTCGACGGTGTGAAAATCGACGTGGCGCAACGAGAGGCACAACGAGAGGCACAACGAGAGGCACAACGAGAGGCACAACGTGAGGCGAGCGCGCGCACGGAAAGAGCGTGAGAAGATAGCGGATGCCCCGCGTATTTATCCTCCGCTCCGCGGGGAAAGAAAAAAGAGCCAGTCCTGGGACGCGCACACACGGCCGTGCTCACGCGCGTGCACACACGTGAGCGAGCGCGGTTCTTCAACGTTCACCGGGTGGCACGCCACGCTGCCGATCACGGCAAGCTACTATCGTGTGAACGCTGTTTATTTTCCTTATGCTCGCCCGGTGGCTTACAGCTCATCCTGCCGCTAGACTTCTTCTCGCCGTTTATTTGTCCATTGCGTCGTCCTGTAACCGAGCGTGAGATCTTGACGCACGCATCAAGTCTCGTCATAGTCGATGAACTGGAAGTGACACTTTCAGTGACTCAGGCCTAGATACAACAAGTGGTTCTGCTTAGAATCCGGAGGAGCTCGATCGTCTTAAAGCAGATTTTGATTTGGAGGGAAGATTTGGATGTCTTCGGCTTTCGGAAGTTGGATCTTTCCACTGTTAAAACGCATCTTTTACGGCTCGGAGCATGCATTGCTTATTTGTTTGGCATTAGCGTGCCGTCGCCCAATTTTTACGTGGGCTTAATCTTAGAATTCGACCACTGGCCCATAAGAGATAGAGGGAAACGAAAGAAAGATGAAATAGGCATCCCCAACAGACGAGCGAAAACATTAAGAATGTCGCTGCGAAGGGAACAGAAGCGCAAGGTTCGCGTATTGGATCTACGTCGGTGACATTTCACGTCAGCCAATTGTGGAACCCGGGGGAAGTGTGTCCGAGAAGTGAGAATTTTTTGCCGAGTGGATACGAGTCTGAAAACGCGATCGCGCAGTTTGTACGTCAACGACGGCATCTTATCGTGTGATTGAAATATAGTTGTGCAATTTGTCTTCACGTGTGAACGAGGTGCGTCACAATTTTTTTTTGCCAGATTTTGGTGAGAATCAGTGCAACGATTGTGGGTGAATTGTGATTATTTCTCAGTTTGCGTGATATTGAAAGGATATATTGACGTAAAAGTGACCGTCGGGAGTCTCGTCGGTGGCCGCTTCCAGGGAGGAAAACATGGAGTAAACGTCGGCGGGTGATCGGCCCGTTGAAATATGTGGAGTACGTCCTGCGACACGAGGGCACCGATCTTGACCGAAAATGATTCTCACGCGTGTGCTTTTGGCGCTTACGCTGGTTGCGTACTCGAGGTGCGTTACCTTTCTCACTCACTGCGCATACTTTCGTTTTGAACGGGGCGTAGAAAATTGCGGACCTTGACGACTCGTGATATATGTACGGATGAAGTAACGGAGCATGCCAGATACATGTGAATGGACGCTAGTTAATTGTTCGCGCATTATTCTTTCAATGCGACTTCGCACATGAGTCAGACTAACATTATTAATCGTTATAGGAATGGAGTGGCTAGAAATTACTCGCCAATGATATGTTCACGTGTGAATGTAAACCGGTGTATATTGTGGGTGGAGCTAGTGGTTTTATTCGTTGAACGTTTTTTGCGTTAACAATGCCGATTCATTTTAAACATCCGAAATATTGATCTCGCTTTCTGGGTTTTCTGGTTGCTACGAACCAATCAGCGTGGAACGTACATGTGTTGAATTGACGTGAATTAAGTGACAAAACATAACAGTTTTGCTTTTATGGTAGTATTATCGTAGCCATTACACGCAACATAAAATTATAGCTGGAAACGTAGTTAATCACTATAGGTTCGAATTGCGCAATAACCAAAATTAAACTTGCTGAGGTTCTAGAAGACCTATAACACAGTTTTTATTCAAAAATTGTTATAACGCTTCATATAAATTCAGTTCTGTAATGTAAGTCAGTCCAAATAATCAATGACCGATTTGTTGATCGTGCGAATTGTAGGTCTTATTCATTGATCTATGTTTACGTAGCCAGTCGACATCGAATAAGAGATCTGTGAGATACTGACTGATGTGTTTAATGTATTTATGGCCAAGTCGTTTCGCGTTACTATTGATTTCCCGTGTTATCGAAATACGAGATAATTTGGAATACACGACCATACCATTTCTGTGTACTGTTATTAGACACCATTGGCATTTATATTTCTGGCGTGACTATCGCATGCGAAGAAAGATTTTATTCTTTAATTAATGATATCGGCTATTTGAAAACGTTTAAAAACCTTAACATCTGTAATACATTGCCAAATGCATTGCACGTCAACAATCATAGAAATATTGAACATGTAAATACTGTTGCCCAATATATTTAAATTACAGAACGTACAGAGCACATGCCGATTATAATACTCCGAGAATGCGGGGAACTTATTACTATTTCTAACTTTTTTTTGGTAACATTGAAATTGGCAGATTTATGTGAAACATACCACAATGCATGAGGGACGCTACAAAGATGATTAAACATATCTAAAATCTTTTAAAACACTAGCTACAACGATTACCGTATAAAGGTTTCCATTTTTAAATAGCAATTGCCAACGTTTTTTTCCTGAAATTATGATCAAATAATAAACACAATAAACACAGATAATAAAAGCACAACTAGTAAACTGTACATGACGGAACGTCGAGCGTACTAACGGATGACATGTTTTTCGACATTTACAGATGTATGTGCTCCAGCGGATACACCGGTCAAAATTGCGAAAGCGAGTACGTCCCTTGTGATCCATCGCCATGTGAAAACGGAGGATCATGTCGGCAACTTGACGATTTCAACTACGAGTGCACCTGTCCCGAAGGTAAGTCCACCTTATCTTTTCTCCCTCGCCATCTTTTCATTATATGTATCTCATCCGTAAAATCTGTCACGTGACCAATTGCGTTTATCCTGGATCTGCACGGAAACGGAACTTCGATATTCGCAGCGACAATCTTGTCTCGCGAATTTCATTATTCGCTTTAATCTTTTACAATGGCATAATTCGTCCAAGGTATAAACGGAGGATGATCCATGGCAAGGTCATGCTATGAAAGTTACCAACTCGAACGCGCGGTTATTGCGAATGTTCTAAGAAACCAGAGAACATGTGTGTTCCAGAATTTTCATTAACGTTTAATGACAAACGCGTAAGCGTTACGTTAAGCAAAAGTATAGGACTGCAGGATAATAATCGAAGAATAACAATTATGTATGACATTTCACCATACGAAGGTCAACTAATTACGCGGACGGAAAGAACGTTTTTTCCTTATCTTGGAACACGTACTTCTGCTTTAATGTCTCCATTCACGGAGTCCTTTAAATGCCATTATCGTCGGTCTTTGTTGTATTGCCACCTCGCGACCGCTCTCTCTTTTTTTCGGTGGAGCTGGACTAGTCGGCTGTACCTCTGTCATCTTGTATATTGCATAATAACCATATACATTGTCACTGACAATCAAAGTACAAAGAACGCATTGATGCTGTGTGTTCCCGTGTCGAAATCAGGTTCCGCTCTTTCTCTTCTCTCTCTCTCTCTCTCTCTCTCTTTCTCTTTCTCTCTGTCTCTGTCTCTGTCTCTCTCTTCCTGTCACTTTGTTCGCTGTCTCCCACAGACGTCTCTCGCTCGACATGTCGTTCTTGCACGCCCCCTCTGAGTCAACTGGTCAAAAATTCCGCAATAATCGTTATCGTCTGGCAGACTTTTCTCAGAGGATAAAAGAAATACCTTTCGATCGCACGTTCCTGGGACGAGTCGGCGCAGGAAATTCGCGCGTTTTTATCATTGACAGTGAACAAAAGTCGGGTGTAGAGGACGTAATGTGCCCCACTTTGGGCATGTTTCGAAGTTTTTCGCGCCGGTCCCATCGTCGGGCCTTTCGGGAAAGGCGCGTTTCGCGTTCCACTCTGTTTACCCTGTCCAAGAAAGTCTCACATGAGGCCTGTTGCGCAACCTTGTCCCAAGTGGAAGGAAAGAAGCCGGACGGGGAGAAAGAAGGACGGAGCGAGGTAGCGTGAAGTAAAAAGAGGAAGAAAAGCAGAAATGAAGACAAAAGACCCTCCGCGAGGGCAATGATTACCCTGATGCAACAGGTACAACTTAGGCGTGGGGTGGTGGCTATTTACGTGCGTGTGTACACGGTGGATGGTAATGTAAAGCCTAGGGTCAGCCTAGCGTGGCCCCTCGCTCCTCGTTCCTCGGATCACAATGCGTGGTCCTCTTTTTCCCAGGCAGACCACAACCATGGCGACTCCACCTTCTTCGCCTCCTTCGCGCCCCCTTACCTCTTCCTTCAACTTTCCCCATCCCCGTCAGTGGGTAACGCACGCGTGCGATACCGATTCTTACCTACCGCGTGGAAAATTCTGATCAGAACAGCTTGTTCAATCAAAAACTTGCCTCTGCTTGTGGATACCAACAAGATTGCTTCTAAGAACATTTGTTTTATAATGAATATTTTGAATATTTAAAGGACATAGTTGATTATACCGTATTAGAGTAGTATGATAAATGGTTACCGTGAAATATATACGTTATATTCAGCAGTTTTTACCGAGGGTCGTGAGCCGAGATAAACAGTTCTATCGTTCAACTGCAGCAAACTGGATCCGTCCTTCGAATCGTTACTACGGCAACATCGATATTCTGACATGTCGCAATACTGGAGAAAGCTCCATTCTGAAAGTGCTTAGACTGTACGATTGTTGGGAAGGTTGTTCGTAACTCGCGAAAGATCCCACGAACCAATACATATAGTTTCCCTGATAGGCGTCCCGCGCGAACAACTAGAACGTAACGTCCGAAGGTATCAGTTGTTGGCGGAGCCCGCCGTTGTAGCGGAGCGCGCTAATAAATCCATAGGCGTCGTACCATTAGGATGGCCTGCGCGCGCACGCTCCGGAGCGAATAAATTAAGCGGTACGGGGATATTTTCGTGTAACTACCGTCGTACGTACTCTCCGTAGGGTGCCTCGCATTACGACGGGCCGGTTTACGACGACTGCATTAGTACAAAGTGCCGCGTTATGCCCCGTACTCGGCCTCGCCTTCGAGGTCGCCGGTTTAAGAAGCTCCTCCACCGGGACCGTGTAATGCGAGAAACGGGCGTGTAACTACCCGATAGATTTTACTTCGGTCCACCGCCGTGCGAGATCGTTCCTTTTTAACGAGGCCGCGCGATCATACTACCCCGACGTTGTAGAGTCGTTAGGCGAATCCTTCGGGCGGCCGTCTCCTTCCTATACGCGATCTTGTAAATGATGCACGCGTCGAGAGTTACGGCGAAGTGCCGCCAAGCTGGAATTGATAAGCCTTTATATATTCTTGATCCCTCAAGGCTGCTGCTGGCCAGTATATCGAGTCAAGTGGCGCGTTTTTGAGATAAACAAGAATCTTTGCTTTCTATTATTGCCGGGCAAGTAAATGTTTGTGCGATCTTGTTTTTGGTACCCATTTAAGTATTTTTGTGGACGGCGGTATATTATAAACGAAGCTACTTTCTTATAAGAAACTATTTTCTGGTTTAGTCCCTGACTGGAACGTGCATTACATACATATAGGTACAACGCAGTGATATGATCGTTGCATAGGCGTATAATATGAACCGATGTTTCGTTGACGATCAGTGGTTTGCGTTCGATCTCGCACCTTCGAAAGTCTCTGACGGCGAGCCGTCGTTAGTTTATATTCTAAATATCACCTTACTATCCGGGATAATACAAGTCAACGCGTACCAATCTCTGACGTTATTCTGCAATACCGCGCAAATTATTACTGTACGCGTCGTTATCACATAGTTGTCCGACGAGAAAGTGCGCCGTTTTTTTCGTAATATCAGTACCATAGATAGCACCATTTCCTAGTTCCTCACTGCACTTCCGAACAGACTTTTATCTAGAAGGGTTTCCATTGTGATTTAATTTTAGCGTCGTCTCGCAGCGGTACGTTTCCTGCTTGCTCGGGAGGAAAAGTTCAAAGAGGGGATAGGCAACCCGCTATAATTATTGCCCGATTCGTCGTGCCCCGGACGATTTGTGCATGCAGGTCGTTATGGGGAAGGGCTCGATTTGCAACCGACCGCCGGTGTTACGTGCCTCCTAGTTCCTTGACCGGTTGGCTGTTCGCTTAGGGGAGCTCACATTGGGGTTCTTTCTCGGTTCTCTCCCCCTTCTAGCTGAGCTGCCGCTCGAATCGTACGGAGCCGATTACGTGCCTGTTTTTGCCCCCTCCTCCGACGCGCTTATTTTCCGCGAAAGAAGAGCTTTTGGCCTCTTTCCACTAACACCACTACAGTCACTTATCGCTCGCTACATTCCTATTCACACGATTCTTTATTCCGTCCCTCACTGCCATTCCTCCCTAACACAATAACCGGACTCGCAGAATTGCTAAGCCACTGGAGGACAGAAACAACATTACCGATTTTCTTTTTTCTTTTGTTCTTTACCTTAGGGTACCATATGGGACACGGTCGTAACTATCCTGGTTTTCCCCTTACACGGTACAGACCGAATTGGTGGCGTAGATAGTCGTAATGGTTCAATTTGCAGCATCTCGGCTCTCGTAACTCTTATTCTCTCCTCGTTTCGCTTCTCTTGCATGCCGCGCACGAGCCTCTCCTCTCCTCTCCTCTCGCCCCACTATTTTCTGCTTCTCCATCGAGGCAAGTACCACTAGGAGTGTACCACAGATCAGGCATCCTGGCGAACGACGGTTCCTCGTCGAGGACCATCTTCGACTGGCAACATTTCCCTTCGTCGAGCAGCGAATCACGCCTCCTGCATTCCATTCCGTTAATTAGAAACTGCTCTATCGGGGGTCGGATAAGCGATTAAGCGCACGCCCATAGGTTTAATCGGTGGGATAGAAGAAAAAGAGGAACGATGAGGCAGGCAGCGCTAGAGAGACAGATCCTCGCGTGGAAGATTCTTTTGTAGCGATTCGCAGGCCTTACGGTTTTTCTGCTTTAATCCCCACTCCTCTCAGGCCGTCCGGTCGTTTCAGCGACAAAGAAAATTCCTCGATTGGCCGCAACCGAGCGTCAAGCGGTCGAACCCACAATTGAAACGGTGTTCTTGTTTCGCGTCGATGCGATTTGCATCGATTTGCACCCGTCTCTTTTTGCACACTTCATCTCTTCCACTCCACGGTTCATTGGCCAGTTAAAAAATACAGTTTCCTTCGGGGAGATACATTGTTGCCCGCAATCGGTCAACGCGACATCGCAACGTTGGTCATTAGCTATTTTTGTGATAACCGCTAATTTCGACACGCTCCGTAACCGTATATCGCGCGAGGTCCTCACTTCCGCTTCAATGTTTCTCGCTCGTAAGCTTTTACACTTCAGCGTTTAACACGTGTCCGGGCGTGAAAGTGACGCGCATTAATCGAATTCCAAGCAGCTTGGTGCGAATCGCGATCCGATCGAATCCCCGGAGATTGATCGATTTCGCCTGGCTGACGCCGTAAGATCAAGCGATCCAGCAATCCAGGTTGCTCGTCTCTTGTAACACCGACGCACGTCGAGCGCGTCGAGTACATGCATTCCCTCTCTTCTCCCCTCGTCCTTTCCTCGGTCTCTCATCGTACCTTCTCCTTGCGGAATATGCAAGGCGCGCAATCTTCCTACGGAAAATACATATGTGTGCGCGTACATCCGACTGCCGTGATGCATAGAGGAAGAGCCAGGTGGACGGTTATACGCGCACAAGCTGATTTATACCATTGCACGGGCATAAAGTGCGTAGTACGGAGAACAGGAGACCAGCAAAGAGGCGGATAGTGAATGCTAGGGATCGCGAGAATACACTGTAGCCGTGTGTGTACATTTCAACTCTCTGCCACCCCCCCCCCCCTAGTTCGCGCTTTTTCTTCCCTTCCTTCTCCTCTCTATTTGTTGCACAGGACGATCTTACACGTGTGACAGCTTAAGTTTACGAGGGGCTGTCTAGATCTAGTGCAAGAATTAGATCAGGGTCAAATTGCCGAAAAACTCGTTTCATGTACACAGTGTCCTTTTTGCAACGTATTCTGATAGTATCTGATACGATGCTTTCATGGAGGCTTTTGCTGGGAAAAAGCAGTGAAACGTTTTTTAAGAAAATACGCTGATGTATGTGACGATAAAAATTCTAATCTTGGAACGGTTCTGAACGAGAATCTTAAAAACAATCACATTTTCGAGAATAGAGATACGGGTCCATTCACCAAAGGCAATATAATCGTTAAAAACAGAGAACAAGCCATTAATGAACACACAGACTATAATTATGGGAAATGTCTATACTTTGTTCTTAAATAGCAAAGTAAAGATCAGAAAATCGGTATTTTTTCTGTCAGCACTCTATGGAGACATCGCTGTTCATAATCTGTTTATCCGACTTGATGCTCCGTGTAGGGAACAACATTTATCGATGGTCCGCCCAAACTACTCGCGATTATAGGTATACTTTTCCGTGACAAATCAAATAGCGAGTGGATGCCGGCCGTGTACGCTCGATGAAGTGTAAGGTGGAGAAAGAGACGTAGGATTCTTCGATAGAGGGCCCTTGAACGAGTCGATAAATAACGTATCGGCAACGTAATAGCCGACTGTGCGCGACAATTCCCACGTCTCACGCGAGAAACGCAACGGTACACGAATTTTATCACTGAGACGCATTGACCCCCATGCATATCCACCGGCATCGCCATCACACAACCACTACCACCCACACGTCAATAAATCGTAACTCCGTCTGTGCAACGCAACGTCGGAGTCAATTGAATCGGCTCCCTTTGTACTCACCCATGATGGCTACAAAAAGGATTTACCGACGCGTCACGTTATAATCTCGGAGATCGCGTGAAAGGAAGTTAACATCTAATTAAATTTCTTAACCAAACCAACCAAACCAAGAAACGGGCTTTCATTGAAAGAACGTCGGTCCCATTTCTGTCTCCCTTTATCGCCTGCAATGATTTCGTCCGATTGTTGTTGGCCTCTTTTTCGTTTCGCCGCTTCTAATCCGACGAAATTGACGTACGTCGTCCGACTAAGAAATGGTCGAAAATTCCGAGCTCTCCGAGTTTTTTCTTAGACGAGCACGCGCGGTAATTAATTGCCTAGCAAAGCGGCCCTGCTTACAAAGGAAGCGCGTACGATGACGTCTAACAAGTGTCCTCGCCTTGTCGTATGTCCCGACCGGCTCCTCCTCTATTCTAACCGCGCATCACATTGTCAAGGCTCGTAGTCCCTCTCTTGTCTGGCTCTATTTCAGCGGTTATTTTAGCGTGTCTCGTCGGTCCCACTCACGACACTTTCTTCACTCACCTCCGGAGCCTTCCTTCTTCCTGTTCAACCTGACATCGTAGGTGGCTCGAGACACGTAGGTGCACACTCGCCGATGGACGTGGGGGGCATAAGTGTGTTGCACGAGGCTGTGTCGTAATCCACTTTTCCAGCAACAAAGCAACGCTCACTCTGTCGACGCTCCTTATGCCGTAGATATCGTTAATAGAAATACTGTTTCGTAAACGGGCAAGGATGGCAGTGCGAACTGGAATAGTCACTGAAAAGAATTTCAACCCTGCATATCTCCGATTATTTACTTGATCATCTTTACGTTGCGTGCCCTTAGAATATGATGAAGCAAACGTCTTATACGTAACAAAAACGTAACGATCGTTCCTGAAAAATAATCGTATTTCCAATTTCCCCATGATTGTTATTTCTTCACATATTCCCATGCCAGTGTATACTTTACCTCGTGTACGTATTGTATGAACCGATCGTTCAAGGATTCTTCAACTAGCGAACAGACGCGCCCGGCTCAGGAAATTATCATTGTAAGCTCCACTTTTTTCCCTTGTCCTTCACTGATTCCATTCTCTGACCCTAAACGAGTAACCGCAGAAAAAGAAGCACGGATCTGCCAAGGGACTCATAAACACCTACCTCCCGAGTCACGTCCCGCCCGCAGTATCTCACAGGACAGTGACTGATACCGGTCGTTGTTGTCCGTGGCCGCTTGTAGTCGAGGGTATCGGTATCCTTCTGGTGGCATTTCGTTCTTATGAGAGCGCAACGGCAAGCGGGCGCGATAAACGGGAGACAGATCCCAGATCTAGGCGAGCCATGACTCGTGCATCAAGTTTTAGCTTTTGTCGCTGTTCGGACTCCAATTCCGGGAGCAGTCGCGCTTTTTGTACCGTAATGTAAGAGGCGAGTTACCTCTGAATATGTCTTACCGTTTGTTCACGTCCGATCGTTGCCGAAGTGACGTCGTTTTGATTGCATATGCAAACGATAAAGGTTCAATCCAGCTTTCGCCCCAAACAACGTACATGTGTGAAACTTTCGAATTACGGGAATTTCGCGATATCCACATGAGAATAATACGCTCATGTCATTACCTGAATAATTCCACTACGGTGAGGCGGGTTTAAAGTCACGACTTACGAATGTAAAATGTTTCTTTCCGCGAAAACATAACAATTTTCCACGACCTCGGGGAAAGAATCGTACAGATGCGTACGGCAAACCCTTCCTGCGGCGTTTTGTGCACATTATTGCGGTAACGATTTTACAAGATACAGGTCGGGTTCTCCGGAGAATTTGTCGAATGAGAGCGGGCGATACATAATGCAGGACTGGCCACTCGTCATAAAGCATAAGCGGCCCATTATGTCGCGAAAGGTGAATCAGGGACGTATCGAGTGCAGAAGTGGTGGGGTAAGGGTTTTACCTCAGTGAGATCGAGACCCCTCCTCGACTCTGTCCTCCAGCTCTTTTTCTGTTTACTCAGAGGCGAATGAGAGACGCGCCATCGTGGTCTCTTTTGTCAGGATCTCGGGAGGAATGATAAATCCACACCCACGCGTTATAAACCGAACTGGACAGTGGCCGCGTAAATGCTGGTAGCAGAGATGTGGGAAGGATGAAGAGAGGAAACGTGGAGCGCACTTGCTCGTATGAGCATGACCGCCGGTATAATCCTACGTGAGTGCGTGTCTGTGCACTCGTATCCTCGCGCTCCGATGTAAATCTAGATTAATTTAAAGCGCCCGTCGAATCTGAATAACAATCAGCGCCAGATACCGCACGCCCATTTGCATGGATATTAGAATGTGCTGGAGCAAGTGTACACCCCCGTCTCTCACGATATTCCAGGTAGAAGCGAGCACGAAAGGAGAATAACGTGCAACGGTAGAAGGGTGCGAGACGGGGAGAATAATGCACAGAGAAAGAGAAGGTTTCTCCGCAAGGCCGGAAAGAGAGGGAATTATGGAAACAATAAGATTCGGGGGAAAGAGCAGGACAGGGTGTGAGCTGTGAGCAGCGACTCAATCGTAATGCCGATCGTAAATTATCGCGTCTTTTGTTTTCACCGGTCCTTCGACCGCGAGCGGCCTGTACGGGATTCCAAATAGGTACGCGGGATTCGAACTGTCGTACATAAATAACTAGATTTTATGCCCGTTGCATGCTCTGCGTGAGAAAATCCATTAAACTGGCTTTCTGAAGTTTCATTTGCGCTGCGCGAAATCATTGACTTAGCTTTAATTAGCGGCCATGGAGAACAGCGAGGCCTGAACAGCGTATCACGATACTCGACAAGGTCGATTTTTGCAGGAGAAAGATAATTCATTATGCAACCGTTACCTTCGATTGGAAAAGGACAAGACTGCCGCGGGAGGGGTGGCATGTTCATGGATGGAGTTTGTTTATATTTTATTATTGGGTGAAAAGGCATTCGGCCGATAAAGCAGATGTGCACGACTCGTTTCTCGAAACAATGGTCCTGATCGATACAATGGGGGTGTGGCGGGGAGAAGATCTCCATAGAAAGGGGACCACACCCCATAGAAGGAGACCGAGAGCTCACTTTTGCGGCGCGCTGGAAGTCGTTCGTTCCACGGAGCCCACGAAGACCATGGAGAGTCATTGACTTGCTCGTAAAGCCGCAGTGCGGTGTGCCAGTACCTTATTCTTCTTGTTCTTCTTCTTATTCTCTTCCTCTTCATCTCCCTCTTCTTCCACCGTCTTCTTTTTCGTCGTGTCTTCTTTTTCCATCGGTTCTTATTCCTTGCTTTCGATACCATCTACGAACTCGGCAACCCTCTCGTACTCTTCATATTTTACCATTACCATATCAGGTTCTTCTCGATCCTTTCACTCTCTCCTTTCCTCCGACGGTCTCTCTCTCTTTATCTCTTCCTTTCTCCATATCCCTTCCTCTCCCTCTCTCTCTCTCTCTCTCTCTCTCTCTCGCCACCATCCTTTCCCTCTCTGCCTCTCTTTCTTCTTTCCTTTACATCATTATCTTTACCTTTTTCATTGCCATTATCTTCCTCTAAACTCTTCCGTTTTCTTCGTTCACTATCACGATTTGTGCTTAGCGTCTGATGAAATACCTATGGACGTACGCTTGTTGCTACAGTTTGATCATTATCACGAAGCAGGTCACCCAGCTGACAGTGAATCGGTGTGACATCGACAATAATACTTGTAAAAACGACTTCGTGATTACGTGTACAAAACTTTATACGCGTATTTGATGCACGTGTAGGAATAATTTGTCATCCAGCACCAAAGTGACATTCTTGAGAAACGATGTATTTTTGAAACTTATTGCACAACTGCAGACCAAATAGTAATCGCATATCCGTCTCTCCGTCGGTCGTTGACATCATTGACGAAGGAGAACCAGTTTTGCGAGTCAACTCAACCATTTTTAATTATTCCCGATATGATACGAGTCAGGGTCGTGCGCAGCTTTGAAACGAGTCTAGAGGTTCGGCGGGCAGGTCCTAATTTGTAAAGCAAGTTTCATTCCGGTTTAGCCTGCATTCGCGATGTATTTACGGGATGATTACTTTCTTGACACTAGTCCTAAAATCAAATCAGACCATCTGATCAATGTTGTTTCATGATATCGACAAACCGGTAACGTTTCGCTGAAGATATGTACGAAATTGCTTTATATGTTCTGTAAGTTTTCTTTAAACTATTGATCTGAAAATTCAGAGAATGTTAGTATTGTCATTGTTTCAGATTAATATGAAATGATAAGATCAATCTGTATCATGTACAGAAAGTAAGTATCTGAAAACATAGTTTTCAAAGCTCCAAACGCAGGAAGTGTCTTCTTTTATTGTATTTTGCAAATTCTGCGCGTAACATGTCTTTGGTCACCGCCAAAGTTGAGTTTGCCTTTACGCTAGAGACTTCCTGGGTTGGAAGAGCCACGCGCATACTATGCACATGGATATGCACCAACACACAATCGACCCCGCACACTCCGTGCCGAGAAAGCACGGTAGCTCTTCGGCCGCTCTTGAATTCTCACCAGGCTCAGTTCTCCCGTAAAAGCCACAGACCCGCAACGCAGTCTACTAACACGTCGTGCCACACACGACTGTACACACGCACAGCCATCCTTCTGACCGACAACCGTCTAACACACGCTCTTGATTTCGCATGAGTGAGCCTGCAACTGGGAACTGAAAAAATGTCCATCTGATTAGCAGAATTCGTATTTTCTTATTGGCGGAGAGTGTCGCTGGGCAAATCAAAAGCGACAGAGTTTCGCTAAGACACAGTAGTTTATCCTTTCAGCTGTCAACTATAAGTACACGAATTCGCATGGTAATGAATTTTCCTGTGGCTGTGGGCATTCAGTTGTGTCAACGTTTTTTCCCCCGACGTTTTGCGGTTACGCAAGCGAGCAAAATGCGCTTGCCTTTGTTGTCACCAAATAAGAACTGCGTGCGTATACTCATAGATTTCGTCTTGGATGCCTCGAGACATTTCGTGTGTGTCGGCGGGCTACTGCGATGGGGGGAAGGATGGTTGGCGGGAGGGGGGGTGAACGTTGTTTCCTCGAGGTCATCCCGGTAGAAGTCGCTTGACCCCCGACCGCGGCGCCTCCGTGTTCCCGTAAACGTGGCCAGGGGGTTACTTTATGCCCCGCCTCAGGAGAAAGAGAGAGAGCGAGCGTACGAGCGAGCGCGCGCGCATGCGTGTGCTTGGCGTGCGCTAGGTTGTGTCGGCAAGAGTCTCAAAACGTGCTTGTCTCACGTGTGCATGCTTCAACGTGGAAACGACGGTAGAAACGGACGTGGGTCTTCTTCTCTGCCTGCACCTCTCCCCTCTTCTCTAAGATCATTTGCGGTAACCCTGAGGTTTTCAGCTGCACGTACGGGCCATTGTCTTGGCTCAAATCGATGTTCCTCCTATACGCCTGCACTTCCTGATGCTCTCGACTCTGCGTTTGACCCGATCGTAGATGTCCAATCGATGAAGTTCCCTCTGCCTTTCTCTCTTCTTCTCTCTCACGTTCTGCCGGTCGCGGACACTCTCGTTCGCTGTCTGTCTGTACGATGTCCTCTAGCTCCCCGGAAGGAGTCGCAATAATGAGAATCGAATGTCCCGCCGGGAGTAATGTGCGCCGTGATTTGACATTTGACAGTGACTTACGACCGTCATATGTAATTGTAACGAAAATTGCGGAGTAACCGATTGCGCCGCCAACGTCGCCGTTCGAATTGCGCCTGCCGAATGGAATGCTGAAGTCTATAATGCTGTGACAGTTCGCATCATGGAGAGATTTCAATGTTGCACGCGGTGGGTAAGATATTGCGCCACCGTGAATTTTCTGCTGTTGGATCGACTCTGCTATGGTACTCCTTATTTATGATCACGTCATATCGAACGTTAATCAATTGCGCCTCTGTGATAAACATGTAACCATTTCTTCTCGGCTCGCGACTGGCACAGGTCACACGGAATTCCATATTTGTGCTCAATAATCGCAAAGTTTCTGTAGTTACGTAACAAATTGAACATGTTTGTTACAATAATTTTTGCTTTTATATTCGCGATAACAGTATTTACTTTACTCCTTACACTGTTCCCATCTGGGGCGGTAAGTATAGCTCTTCGAAAATGTTGAATGCAACATTATGAATTAAGCAGTTCTTTTTGATTATAAGTTAAAATCTATGCTTCAACACAATCCCCAGTCATAATATTCGATACTTCGGGATTTATTATTTGCGATCACCAATATCGATTTGCCGATTAAGAATGGTCGCATCACGCATCCACTGGCGGTGAAATTTGCGAGGAGTTGCGAAGGGGCGGGGAGTGTTAAACTTTGCAGGCAGAAAATATCACCCGAGGTTCGAGGGTGGGAGGCAATAAAGAAGTTAGAACGGGCAGGGAGACTACTCAGAGCGAGTAGAAGAGGACGGCGGTGCACCTGCGGCCATAAACTTGTCGAAGCGGCATGGCATAGCGTAATGGCAAGAACGAAGCCTTGCCTTTCGCGCGTTGCCCTTGATTGCGACGATAAAACCTTCCCCTTTCCTTCTTAGACTCTGTTCGCGAGCATCCCGACGCGCTTCCGTCGGCCTTTTTCCACCTTCGCCTACTCCCGCTTCTGCACTTCAATCTTTTTCGAGCCTTTCTACCTTGCGCCTCTTCTTCCGTTTCCTCGGTCTCTTCCTTGAACGGCGTACTCTTCACGATGAATAGCCGGTTGCGTACAGGTGTGCTGGGAAGCTTTGTGCCTTCTGTCATAGTTGTGCGAGCGGGACACAATCGACGGTGCTCGGGCAGTTCTTTAATACGTTCTGCATGCATGCGCCCGATTGTTTGATCTCATCCATAAGTTATGCGACGTTCAGGTTATCTGGGGAATAAGATAGTTTGCTCTGTTTATAATACGCGGAAATGGTTAGTTTAATACCCCAGTTCTCGGTTAACGCAGTACTTTCGATCCTGTATTATCACATTTGGGAGAACAGCAATATATGTTTTATTAAATTTTGATCAGTGTTTGAATATTTTTCTTGCGTCCGTTAATTAGTGCCTGTTTTCAGTATTCGTTTGTTGGAATGCGGGGATGTACAAAACGCGTAATTTACCGTGAATTGCTGAAACGTTCCTATTTTAATTTCCTTCATTTTTCATTTAGCCTCTACACTTACAGTTACTGCATCTTAACCGTCCTTATTAATGTCCGTATCTAAAAAGAGTATTATTATTTCTCCGTTTCCGCTTGAACTCGCCATTCTCTAAGCGTCCAATCTTTCCTTATACTTGTGCATTCTTTTAAAGAGTAACGCTTTGTGGAAAGAAAGTTCATGTCAAGATTTTAAAGCGCAGAAAATTTTATCTAATATGGTACAATATTAACCGTGCTTTCATGCCTTTATGTTTTCCCGCCTTATACCACGCTTACGCGATTATCGCTTCTCGTCATCGCTCTATGTCATTATTTTTCATAACGTCGTTGGTGCTGCGTGCTTGGACTCGAACTTAACTTAATGCATTCTCCATTCGGGCGAAATGACCGCCCGCCGAGCTTAAAGTAGTAGTATCGCTCATGAGACTGGAGTCACGCAGAGTCGCGAAAAAATCGCGAAGTTATCAACCTAAAACAAATGTCAGCGTCCAACGACTTTTATGCCCGATATTTAAATTCGCGACCAGAAAAATTTACGCTTTGTGGCTTCTGAAAAGAATTCTCCGTTACCCGCGCTTACGCGCGTGAACAACATTTTATGTTTTTTTTTATTTTCATTCTAATTACGTGGACTTTCGTCGCTGTTTCATTAGCAACGTGTTTAATGAGCCAGACTTTAGAAATGCTATATCAAATGGATGCAGTTGTGTTCCGCGGTTTATACCTAGTAAATCTTCCACCATTGGAAATCTACAAATCTTATTTGCAGCAAAAGATTGTTAAACTCTACATTGATTGTATTTAATCAGTTCCCGACTATATCCTGCCTCTTTAGTGAAGCAAATCTTGCTTGAGTCACGAAACCAAATGATCATGCAAAATGTAAAACTTATTTCCGCAGTCAAATACACTTTTTGCGTTACAAGTGCGCACAAACGTTGTTACAAAAAGAATAAAAAACGAAACGATCTGGAAATAATGTACGGTAACAAAATGAACAAAACTCAACTGCCTTTACTGTTAAGAAATTCTCTACTGTTCCCTTTAAGGAGAGTAGGTTTTGCGCCGTGGTTGGCACACTATAAGTACATATGCACGAAACGCTGAAGCTCACTACCGTCCAAGCAGAATAGTTCCCCATTCCTTTTTCGTGTAATTTCATTATTTTGCGATGCACGAGATAGAAGTCGTTAGCCGGACCGTAGGACTATAAGCACGGCGTAAGGTTGAACTCGCGGCGGACCAAGGGAGGGGGAAGGAATCTGGGTACTGACTGTCGCCCGGGCACACACAGAGGATAAAGAGGAAGCCCGTAAGTCGCTAGTCGCAAAGATTAGAGAGGAACATGTGCACGAGCACATCTTCAACGATCAGCCATCTCGATATCGTCTCTGAAACGTGACTATCCGTTTCGCTCCAATCTCTCTCCCTCTCTCTTTCTCTTCTGTCCTCTTTCTTTCTTTTATTTCATCGTTTTTCCTACCCACTTTTTCATAATATATCCGCGGCATGCTTTCGTGTAACAAGTTATTCATCTTTATAGGTATTTTGTGTAAGTGATACATGTTTAGGAAATTTGCTACTTTCATTTATATATTATCGTGATAGTCATTTGAGCAATGTAAATATTTAGTCTAAACACGATGTCATTGTAACGCTCAATACTTGGATATATCTATAATATTGCATGGTATAGAAAGGCACAAGGCAGACTTCATTTTGCAAAGAACAGAGCTTGTTTAGATTGGCGCAACTTGCATTGGAGTAGGTATCCGAAATCGCCCGAAATCGGGTGTAAAGCGAGGAATTTTCCGGCATGCGGCAATAAGACCTTTTAACCTAAGCGCGCGGCCATACCTACAATATCGTGATATACTCGGACAATCTGACAAAAAGTGAATCCTCGTTTCTCTGGATGCCTTTCTCTGAGTATTCTTCCGCGATGTAAGCCTCCGTGCCGGTGTAGAAATCGCTTATAATTCTTCCGTGGCGTTATCGCGCGCATTATCAGTCAGTTATCGAGTGTGGAATTTCTTGGGAATCCGTAAAATCGCCACGGTCCGCGGAATCGAGCGTCAGCAAGTGCACATTACAGATTACATTACCCTCCACGGTTAATCACTCCCCTTTGAACGAAGGAACAAGATGAGGGGGAGAGGGCGATAATGCGAGAGACGGATGGGACCGAGGAAAAGAGAGAGAGAGAGATAGCAAGCGAGAGAGAAAGAGAGAGAGAGAGGGGAGAGAGAGTCGCTCCTAACGAACCTTGCTATAAATCTTTTCAGTCCGCATGCGGTTATCAAATTGTGACCGTGTCCAGTATGATCCTGGGAGAAGGGAGATATCGCATCACCATTTAATTGCAACACCGCACCTAAAATGTCTGACTCGATTAGCGCACCACAAAACAAGAGGGCAGTTAGTATTGATCCAGATGCATAAATTAAAAATTTACCACCTTGCTGCAAAGTATCTATAGTGCTGTATCATAGACGTGTTCTGATCTGTGTTAGACGAGCTTAATTTCTTCAACGCGAAATGGATTCCGATATACATAATTCACTAGCAGGACTGGCGATCGGTGCGATAAAACGGCAAAGCCGGATCCCGGAGGCATTCAAATTTCGCAGTTAAACTGGGTCGGGGGTCAAACGCAGCCGGTAACAGGGGGGTTTATTTATTGTCGGCGGGCAAAAGTAATTACATGCGTTTAGCGTATCCAATTACGCGTGTACGTTGTCCGAATGGGAGATAATCGCCGGCTGATGCATCGCAACGCTTTATCGGTCCTCCATCTCGTCGTACGAACTTACTCTAAGCAAGCGGATAAATCCAAATAGATCCCGGTAACGTTTCCTGCTGATAATAACGAGACGTACAAAGCCGCGAACTACATCGTCGTCGGGCCACAGCGGCGGCCTTTATCGCTGGAAGATGCGAGAATGAGGGGGTCTTGATCAAGATCCTGATGTTGGGCCATTAACGTTGATACATGGCTAATCGCGCTTCATAGACAATGGCTATATGTGGCTTCCGGATGAGAATGTTAATCGTCATCAAGTCGTTGCGTCTACACGTGACCCCCCCCCCCCGGCTCTCTCTCTCTTTCTCCCTCTCTCACTCTCTATCTTTAACTTTATGGTCCTTTTCGACTTTTCTCCCTCTCACCATTCGCCACTACTGCCGTTGCCACCGTCGTCGCTCTCAATCTTTCTCACACGCGCGAGCAACTGCTGGATTACATCGCGCCAACGAGCGATTTCCGGTTGTCTGGAGGAGCCTTCGAGTCTAATCGCTTCGTGGTCATGGTCGACTGGTCATTGCAAACCGCCACGGGGGCGGAGGAAAGAAACTCGCACGTTGAATCCAGCAGCGGAGAACAAAAAAAATTGGGCCAGACGAATTTTTGACTCCAGGCTCTTCTCTCTGTAATGCTCTTCCGGGTAAATGAGATCTATTAGTCTATCTCAGGCCGCAGCATTTGCGCGCATAAGGACGAATAATCTTTTTTTTCCACAATCGTTGCGTGTGAGCCTTTACAAACACACAAACGGAGAAACATTAATGTGTACATATCGTTATCCATTAAGTGCCGCTGCTCGTGTGAATTCAACCTGTGAGAGTGCGCCCGGTTTACATCACTCCCGGATCGTTCGTGTGGGAAGAGTCTTTCCTGTAATTGCCAAGCCTGTGTCGGCGTGTGAGAAAAAGTTCGACGCTGGCGCTAATTGACGCGAATTGTGAATGGCGAAAAGCGCACTGGCGATAACTAAAGCGAGGAAAAGAGATAGCGTTCAAAGACAATCGTAAGCGATTCGCCCCGAGAATCGTATTAATAGTGCGTCACGCCTCACGTCGGGTCAAGCTGCTAGGTTCAGGGTGGTTCAGGGTAAATGTCATCAGATCTCCATGGCAACCTGCGCTGTAAGCGATCTCAGCGTTCCCTTGAGGCGTTCTCCTATGTTCATCATGTTCAAATACGTATATTGGAAATATTATTGAATAAGGTTTAAATAAATAATCATGGCTGCAGATCGAGATTTTGTACACCGTTGCTACGTATGAATCATACAATTTTTAAACAGTAACGTGCAAGTACGAATTTGGTCGTACATTTTCTTGTTTTTATTCGGGGAATAACCCTGCTATGTTTGACAAGAACATTCAGCGCCGAAAAAATCATTCAATACTTTTATTTTCCCTTCATCATTACACTTCAAAACGTACCAGAGATCAGGGTTGCCGACAAAAATTCCAGTAAATTGCAAAAATAATATGTTCAATAAATTTACGTCTTTATCCTCGCCAAATGTAGACTTTACCACATGTCGGCATGTTTACGAGCTGAGGAAAGTCCTTTTGTGAGTCGGAGTTGCATGAAACTCTGTGGGACGCATAAACTGCACGATATAGAATGATCGAAAGAAGGTGACAGGTGCCGGGAACTGGTGGGTCCAGACGAAGGGAGAAACGTTGGAATGTCGCTCTAATTACCAAAAGTCGTAATTACTTACCTTACAAATTGGCTAATTAACGAAGTCGCTACGAAACGAGCCAGCGTAAACCAATAATTACTGATTATTGCCATAATTGAAAGATCGATTTTGTATGATGGCATTATAAACCACAATAAGTTAAATGCAATGTTTTCTGGTTTTGAAGCAATCGATATGTGGGAAAAATCAATTCCATTTGGCGTTGCACTTTTACTCGCATATTATATTATTACATCGAATTAGTTGAATTTTTCCGCATGTTCGGTGTCAATGGGGTTCCGATGACCTCAATGAAGGCTAGCGTTTTGATCCCCTCTTGTCTAGAAGAGATTGACCTTACCTGGCCCGTGATCCTAATGGCCAAGCTACCGTTGAAAATGCATCCTCACGTGTGAGCTAACCTGCATTATATAACATGTGCACTTCACATTCACCTTTATAAGTTCACCCACGTAGTGAACGATGGTGTCCCTTATTAGAAGCAGAAGTTTGGTTTAGAAAGGATGGGGGAGAGAGAAGCCGCGCAATTGGGTAGCTGAGGGTGTATAGCAAAGAGGAATAGGGACACACTCGAGGAAAAGGGAAGGTAGCACCAAGGGAGGTGAAAAATGTGTGGAGTCTCGCCGTGGCATCTAATTGGAACACGATTCTGACCCTGAAACCCAAGATAGGGGAATATTCCAGCTTCGGCCGCAGGTCTTCTGCTCGTTTCTCTCCTCCTCTCTTCGTCTCTCCCTCTCCCTTTCTCCCCTCTCTTTCTCCTACACACACACACATACACACTTACTCAGGCTGTCCCCCCTCTTCATTTTCATTCCCCCCTTTCTCTCCCTTATGCCTTGACTACACGCTGTCTCTACGAAAGACCTGCGAAAAAGAAAGCAATGTGTATGTTCCTACAACACTGACGCTGCGTCTGAATCTTGTTAAGGCAAGCTCTTCTTGAAGGCGCTCACGTGAAATGCGTTCGTTTCTTCGGAGGATACTCTGCGCCCATGCTTACAGTCATACGAGAGGCGATGCGCAGTGACTGACCTAGTAATTGACGTATCACCCTCAGTTGGTGTCTTATTTACTTAAGTTACCTTCCTTGTGTCTTATTTAAATTTTTCTTTCGTTCCTCTCTTCGCACATCTTTTTGTTGACATTCTCTATTATCCTCGCTTTGATTCGAAATGTAATTTTCGTCGCGAGGTGAGATGATAATTTTCAATTTTTCATCTATTATATATTTTGTCACGGTATGTATTATCCAGCGGTAAAAAACAGTCGTCATATCAATACAAGCGATGAACGCAGACTTTTCTTGCATCCTGACGATTGCAGAGCATTGTAGTTATATTGGAGCACAGTTTCCACGCGAAAGTATGGTTTTTACGCATGGTGTTAACATATTAATTACATATCAATGTAATATACAATGCAGAATTTTATACGTGAATTTGCATTTTTTATCTTCACTAAGCCTAGCGTTACATATTTAACTTGTAATTCAGTTATGATCATCTATACTCATGCGCACAATGTTCATATTGCTACTTTGTGATACTCTGAATGTGTCGGCGGGAAGATGAAACACTCCTGGTAATTGGCAATCTCGATCTCAGCGATCCGGGTCTCGTGAAAGAGGGCATGGAAAAGGGGAAGGTAGCTGGCGGACGATGAAAGAAGAATAGCCTCGTTAGCACCTTGGAGTCAGTTGATCAGTATGCAGATCTATGACGAAGAGCGCACTTATTAATTCTAATCAAGTTCAACCGGGAAAGAGAGGCAGAGGATAGGCAACTGGAAGAATACTCTACTAAGGAGGTTACTCACAGTGGGGTCAGAAAGGAGTGGTAGTGGGCGGGAGGGTGAGGGGGAGAAGGAGAACATTGTAAGCGGAGGGAAAAGGGAGCCGTGAAAGTTGCCAATTTCCAGGCGTAGTTTGCAGATGAAATTTCTCGGCTAGCGTAACGGTGCCTACGAGCCCACGCACGTTAGATACCAGGATGCTAGAAGGCGGAGCGTCAAGCGGCGCACAAATCAGAGAGAAATTGCATGTGAGTGCACGTGCCACGCATGTTCTCGTGCACACCATCTACCGCATGGCAACGAGCAACAAGCTTAACGCTCTAAGGACGGATTATGTCTTCCGAGATTGCGTTTGTGTCAAGGATCTGTAAAGAAGTTTTAAATGTTGTCAAACTCCTTTTTCTCGTGAAGCTAAAATAGATGGCTCTAAAATACAATTAATCTAATTGTATGTCCGTATTTGAAGCGTCGACGTAGATTGTCAGCGCCCTCTTCCGTGTGCTTCAAAAGCTACAGAAAGCTACGTGCGTGCTACACGTATGTTTGAAACTGAGTTTTGCGACCTGATTTGTTAGCGCAACGAGGATACTCAAATGCAGGTATCTCTCGCGGCGTTCGGAGGCGGGGACTGAACCGCAAGATAGTGTAGTTGTACGAGCGTCCACCGGCGTTTGTCCGAACGGAGGTTATACCCACGGTGGAGGTGTACTGTGTTCACCTCCTGTAGCGGCGGTTAAAGAGCGATTTAAGCGGCGATTCCTATCTTCCTTAATTACCCGCTCTTTTTTCGCAGTCCTAGCGTAAGGACGGAACAACCGACGGCGGGAGAGAGGGAGGCTAGCTAACTAGGGAGCAGGAGGGAGAGGAAGTCGCTGTGTGTAAGGCAGTTCGAGGCAGCGACCCATTGGCCAGCAGCGAACGCTGGTATAGTACCCGCGTACACGGTCTTCTTCCTTATTCGAGACTTCTGTTTCTCCATTTGTGATCCTCTATTGGATTTACAAGTCCGCGGAGCAAACGGGCTGAACTTAGACGTCGATAATAGCAGGATGGTTGATCGTTAATAAAACTCTACGTCTGTGGCTACAAGCCGCAGCAGTTTTTTGCCGAAAACGGCCGCACTGCTCGTTCGTCTGTGACACGAGATCGCATCCATATTAATCTCCGATGGCCTATCGATTCTGTATAGCGTCATGAAAGCGCTCACTTCCACATTATCTTCAGTTCTGCACCGCATTGTTCATCCGGTTTCCCCGTTCACATAATCGTGTTCGATGGGCGTCGAGATTTTTCTGGCATTCCTAAGAATTTAATCTTGCCCTCGCCATATTCCGTGTACTCTCCAGATTTCTATGTATCGGTGTCGCGTGTGGTGTCTTCAAATATTGACGATGACGAGAGAGATCGAGCGTTTTTACTTGCTTTCTCCCCGCGTAAAAGAGAGAGACAGAGAGTGAAGGGCTTAACAGATCGGCTGAGAACGTAAAGTATGACACCAATGGAAGGACGTGGATGAGAACAAGGGTCGAGCTCGGATGAGCTTGTGTTTGCCTTTTACTCAAGACCCGGGTGGATAGCAGTGCGCGGCTGCGCGTTTATGGAAATTTCCTAGCCGGTCACCTTTAATATTTTCCTCTGCAACCGAATTATCGAGAGAGGGTTGATGGGGATGGGACGGGGAAGGGTGGGGAACGGGCCATATAAGCCAGCACGGTGCCACCGCGGAAGCGGTTATACATATTCACGCCTATAAGCCGGTCTTTCACTGGCTATGCTAGTATCTATTTACTCACCTCGAGACACGACGCGCGCCTCCTTCATACGCGGCGCATAATGTCCCCTCAATACGTCTCACACGGTTCATTAGCATATTCATCGCAATATACTCCTATGGGCGGACAAACACTAACGAGACTGAGACTTTGCTTGATTCCAAATCGACTTGCCATTTCGCAAATTCATTGTGTATTCTTATACAATTTCTAATCCCTCGGCAAAAAAGGAACAAAAAATACATATATGTAAATGGAAAAAATCATCTAACGCGATTCGTAATGTTTTTTCATTGCCGCTTTAACATAATTCTTGTGTTTAGTCTTAATGCCAACGTTACAGGAATTGTACTTTAACACCAAACACTTTGCGATATGGCACTGTGAATGATTATGATCTTTGAGGGTGGCCAATTTTCCGCCTGAATAAGCCTCAGAACTGTCCACCCCTCGCACAGGCGAGCCTAGGGAAGAACGAACTAGTACTCGATTAGCTCGCGGAAATCCGCTTCACGGATTCTCTCTATCAATACACGGTCGGGCGTGCTGTGTTTACGGGGGTCCATAAATCTGCTTACACGCGTCGCGAGCCGCTGTGCTCGGCATCGGGTGGAAAGAAGAGATCCCGCCGACGAGAATTATCTTTTTTCTCGCTTTTATTTATCACTGCCACACCGTCTTTCGTTACGGTGGAAGCAAAACGTTTCTTGCACTCTTTTCGGTTGGCAATTTCGAATGAATCGAGACACGTATGTACGCCTATATTCGTACACACGTATGTGCGAGTGGGTGTGTGCGTATACTCGAGCACGCATGGACTCGTCACAACTTTACTGTGCACTTCTGTCTCTCTTCTTCCCGTGTCCTTACTTACCTCTGCCCCCCCCCCCCCCGTGTTGTCCCTCCCTCCTGCTCAGTATTTGCGTCCTTCTTGTGCACACATGGCCGGCATTAATCACCAAGGACCCTGACAGTGGGTACCACGGCCGTATAATGCGTTGCATAGATTTATTTATCATCCGCGAACGCGTAAGTCACTCGTAAATGCCCACAGGCGGCACCATTAAGATCCTTTGTGGGTAGAACCAGCATACCACCCATCGTACACGAGCATTTTTCCTACCTCATTGTACTTTTTCTGAGTCTCCATGCTTGCCATTTACTACTACTTTTTGGGTGGAACGCATTAGCAAAACTTGAAACTAGTTTTAATGCATTCGTGTAAAATTACACTGTTTAAGATGTACTTTCGGCTGTATCGTATCATAATGGAATGATTTTCCTACATTTCTAATTTATGTTGAGTAATGTATTGATAAGACTCAAAATTTGTACGGCAGTTATTATAATTAATTCGTTGAATATATAGTACTCATTTTCTTTATTATGTACTATCGCTGTGCGAAAACAATTCAAAGAATCTACTTTGCCAAATCTTCATACGTTTGACACGTCGATTTTGCATGTCACGTGCCTTTTAAACGAACAGACGACGTCGTGACGCCGCAAAAAAATCTCGACAAAGCATGGCCCTGATTGCGGCTTGAACCAATCACACGAATCCACATCTACCTCTGACTGTTCCAAGATCTTATAGAGGGCTTTGAATCTCACACATCGCGTAGCCCTTAAAAGGCGTTCCACTGAAATCGAGGATGAAAAATGTCATCCGCGTTAACTTACAGATCATGCATGCTACACATTATATTATGTACATTTACTTGTAACGATAGTGTATACTTTTTTCGATTAATGTCAATTACATTAATTAGAATTAGGTATAGGTAAATAAATATAAAAGTAAGCATGGGTGCCATGGCTGATCTTCAAGGTGATCGAATAAACTTCGCTTTACATATATAATATTTATCGTGCATGGTTATCGGACATCTTTATTACGTGTGCCTCTTGTCGTGACAGTACAAAGACAGTTTCGGCGAAAAGAAATAAAGACAGTTTAGCCGGGGACTTACAAGAAAGCCGACACTCTGCGTATTGGACATTATATGCAGAACGAATCTTATCCTCGCGGACTTCATAGAATGCAAATTCGATGGCGTCCATATACCGCAGTATGTAGATGGCACCGTTGAGATTTTAGAATATCAGCCGCACTATGCTGCATACAATGTGCATTATATGGAGTAGAGCGCTGCATAGTGAAGGGGACCGTCATTCGTAGCAGGGTTGACACCATCCGAGTTATAAGCTTTATGTTCCCTTATTGCGTGTCACCAATACATCTCGCAGGCACAGACTCCGGTCGCGCAAGTAGAAGGGCGCGGCAGCTCTATGCAAATTTATGCGGGTTACAGTCTCTGAATCTCTCCAGAGACAGCTCGCAGTCGACTGTGAGCCACTCGGATATTGGGTTATCAGATACACGAGTGTCCTTATACAATTCTCTACGGTAAATCTCACACACCCATATAATCGATAATTTTTTTCTGAAATTGAAACTTGATCATCACCTATGAACGCATAAGAGATCGGGCATCCCACATCTCATAGCAGATTCACATTTGCCATTTTCTCAGAGTTTTTACTTTCGTCGGTTTGTTTATCTGCTGATGTTGCATAATAATTTTTAACGTTAAAAACACTATAGTGCTTTTAATGTACGTATATCGAAGGACTGCAACATCTGCAGCAAACAATATTCTGGTCCCTATGTGCATCTACATGTAGTACACGTAGTTAAAGTTGAAAAAAAATAGTGTGTGCAACACAGTATTTTCTCATGCCATTCGACGTGAAACTTTGTCTAATTAATTTGGCCACCTCCATTCCAGCTTAGCGTTCGTACCCTGTAAGGCACCACCAAGTGAATGGCCTCTTGATCAATCGCTCGAAAGTGCGACGAACCGTGCATGTGAGACGCACTCTCTGATCTGTGCATCGCTTGATTTTTTTCCAAAGGCATTGTTCAATGATCGATTCGATACGTCGTCGCCTCAAGCAAGGCGCGACTTTCAGCAATTGTCGCGTTCCTCGTGAGCAAATTCCACACTCGGTGATGTCGAGTACGGACCGCGAAGGGCGGCCAAGACTGCCTCAAACGCGTTGATGCATCGGTCTGGTAAAGGAAACGAGAGGCATGGCGAAGACAATTTCCGGCTGATTCGTCGTGCTTTTTCTTGGCACCATCAGTGAAGGCTCAGGAAGAGGAGGACGCCTCGCCTCTTTCCTCCACTTCGTCCTCCATCTCTCCCTCCGTTCGTCTTTCTTCTTGGCCATCAACTTTTCTTAGTCTCGAAGAGATGCACATGCGCCAATAAGGTCGGTTTACCTTAGAACAAAGTGCTTTTTGTTCGGTCTCACTGAACAAGTAAGTAGTGCAAGTCACGAGGGTTTTGTTGTTGCTCCATGAACAGTGGAAGATGGGGGCAGAAAAAGAGGGGGGGGGGTGAGATGGCGGGAACGATGGATGGAGAGTCGTAAAGGAAGAAAGCGAGGGAGGAATGTGTATTGCACGCAACAACAAGAGCAAAGTCATGTCATGCGTTCACCCAGGATTTCCACGCGCGTCCTCGCCTTTCTCTCTGAGTTCATTCTGCAGTTATCTCCTCGAGGTCTCGTTTTACTACTTCTCTTCAAGACTTCGGTCCGCGCTTCGAATAATTACTCACGCATTACGGTGCTGAAAAGTCTAACTCAGCATTTCCAGGCCAATTTTTCTGTAACATTTAACGCATTTACCTTCCATAATAACTTTATGATTATTTGATACACATACTGAGACGACAAAAGATTAGACAGAAAACAGTAAGATTGGTGAAGAAATTCATGGACCACCTAAGATTATGGTTTAAAGAAACTTAATATCTAGAACTGCAGTACAACAACTGCGAAAAGGGGAAAATTCTTTCTTAAACCAAGACGCAATCTCATATAACTGTCGCTAAAGAAGCGAAAAAGTCCATGTTACAGGGGCGCCGATTCGATTCCGTAATTAAGTGAAGCCCGCGCGAGGCGATCTAATCGACTCGCTATCTGGAATCTGGCCGCGGTCTTCCATCTACAGGTTTAAAGTCGTGTAGTGCTCGGTCTCCGTGCCGTACCCCGTTTCTTGTACACGCTTGAGCGCCGGGAGGAGGAATCGGAGTTACATGCAAATCGGATGCAAGAAACAGATCAGGATCAATAGCCATCCATAATCGTCGATCGTTCCCCAGATACTGGTCCGCGGTCTCCTCCCGGGTATGTATCTCTCGTCTCGAATCTTCGAAATCTGGTTTTCCCGACACGTAGCTGGCCGCAGCCACCAACCTCGCTAAGGCTCACAGCGAGATCGCCTACTTATCCTCCAAGATAGTTATCCGGGACTCGGCCGAATGGACCGAGCTAAAAGAGCGGGATTCGCCCGAGGGAAGGGTTACCGTGGCCTGATATCTGTCTGTAATTGGGTACAAACATTCTGGAATTAACTCTTACTCGCGCTGCACGCGTTTCCAGTACCGAATTAACGGACTCGCTCACTGAGAAGCGCTTCCCGACTGGAGTAGACACTCGCACTACTCGTTGGGGACAGTGTTCTTTCAAGTAAGCAGCGCTTCGTTGAATTGTTCCTTGTTGTACGGTAGACCCGTAAGGGCTCTTACTGCAAGACACGGGACGTGCTGTAAAAAACGGAATCGTCTTTCCATGAGAGATTGAGAGAATAACTTCACTTCGGATATGCGGACGGAAGACGATATCGTCGATTTTTGTTAATTATTAGATTCGGTTAAGCTTACGGTATTGGATTTGCGCGTCCTGGCCTATCTATATTGTATCTACACGAGGAGAGTTCGAGATTAAGAAAGAGAATGAAGGAAAGGCTGAATTCGAGTGTAAAGTTCATACGCCGTCAGGTTAAGGCGGTTCACGATCTGAACGACTGGAGCGTTCTCAGCCAACACGCCTTTTCCTCTCTCAAGCCTCTCGTACTCTCCGATTTGCTCGGTCCGTTTCCCTTTTCAATTCCCCGCCATTCTCCTCTCTTGAAAGGACTGTCACTTTCGTACAACTGCGAGAGGTGCAACCACCTCGGCCGATGCTGCCATCGGGGAGCTCGAAGCTGTCGTTCGCCACGATGTGAAGATAGAAGAAGAGAAACAGGAAGAGGGATGAGGCCGGGTGCGAAGAAGAGGCTAGAGGCACGAAGTAGAAGGTGGTAGGTTCCACCCACTAGTGGCCCTCCGCTTCGAGTTCATGACTCGTGACCACCTCGGGCTGATATGTCGAACCGAAACTCTATGTTCCTTCTTCGCTCTCATCTCTCTCCTTTTTTCCTCTTCTCTCTTCCTGTTTCATTCTCCACTTCTCTCTCTCTCTCTCTTTCTCTCTCGCTCACTCACTCTCTCTTTGCCCACCATTTTCCCCACCTTTCACTCTTGTGCTATTTCCGTCGGCGATCATTCGCGGGAACCACACTGGCCTCATCCTCTTTCCTGCTTCGCTATCTTGCGTTGAGCGGCTTCATGATTTACTCGTATCATTGGAGAAGGAAGAAGAGGCTCTTCACATTTTCCTTGCATATCTTTCCCTCACTTCGCTCGCTGTTTTGCCAGTCTCCGTTTCGTCCGTCACGTTTTTGTCTCCCTGCTTCGCAGTTTCCGTTTCTCTTTGACACTGCACATCCGCGGAAGGGAAGCCTTGTTCTAAATGTTTACAACCGCGCGTCAGCCATCCGTCCCATGTTTTTGAGATACGATCTCTTGTTGATTCTCTCTTCAGCTCACATGTCGTCCTGTTTTCCTGCGCCGACGCGTTAACGATCTACCGCGCGCGGCTTTGGCAATCAAAGTTTCAATTAAGGTAGGTGTGACTGGACGTCGTGCAATCAGTTAATAGAAAATTTGTTCGAACCATCTCATTTGTCTTATTAGCCTTAGACGTGCGCAATTCAAAGATGACAAAAAGGGCGGCAACCTTTCAGTGTTCTTTCTTTTTCGCACGTACATCCGTTGCTCACCCGGCTAAAAGAGCATTATTACAATAAACCAAAGCGCACGGATATCAGGCCACCTAATAAACGACGAGCGGTTGAAAACATAGAGGCGGAGTACTCCCAAACTGACTTAAGTCGCGCCATGAAAAAACTGGCAGACGTCAATTATCCGGCAATCATTTTCTACCCGTCCGCCGGAGCATTTCTCTCCTTTTAAGAAGGTTCCTCGAATCACCCGTGGACACGAGTCGCTCTCTCAACCGAATGCAACGAACCTTAATGTATCTCCCATTTCTTTCGAACGTCCCGTCACCCATTGGCTCGTTCTTCATCCGCCATAATAGACACCGGGATAGAAACTAATATTCGTGCTCACATCGTTTTTCCCGCGTCTCTTCCCGTTATTGACTTCTTCGTGCTACGATGCATAAATCGAGGTCTTAATATTAAGGCGTCCTTCAATTACCAAGGCCACCGGCCCGGTGTCATTATCCTCGTTTCCTTACGCAGCCGAGGGAAAATAGCACCGCCAGCGGTTTGAAGTCGGAACTCAGATCCTTTTCCCCTTCAATATACTGTCAGTATCGAGGTAATTAAGGTGATCAACCTATGCGCATTATTTTCCGTGCGCTTCGTGCAGATGAACGCACCCTCCAGACAAATAGACGAAGAAACTTTTTTTCTCTCTTCCCGATCATCTCCGCGTCTCTCACTCTTTTTCCATCCTCTCTTCCCTTTCCGCTCCTCTCCCGGTACGACCCACACGCGAGAAGATAAAGTGGAAGATGATCGACGCAGTAAATAAGGTATAGAGTACGCATATGTAAATCACGAAGGGCGCACCCACGCCCCCTTACTCAGCGAGCTCTCTCTTCGTCCGTTTCTCTTCCCATACGCATCGAGCTGTCCTCTACCGACCTCACTCCTCTTCTCGTTTTCCTTCTCCTTGTTCTTCGTAAATTTCTCCGTCGCGGCGTGGTGGCTGTTAAACGAGGACGAAGGGAGAAGGACAGGGAAGAAGAGTGGAGGAAGAGAAACGGAGGAAGGTGCGTGTACGGAGGTGGCTCTATTCCGTACACAATGCTCTCCACGTGCGTCCGTGTATGTACGTCGAGTGGTCTTCAACTTTTTTACAGCCTCCTCCAGCGCTGAGATAAAGCAACCGTGATACTGCACTCTTCTCCTCTTACTCCACCCTCTCCTCTAGCCACGTCTCCACCCCCCACTTCCACCCTCGTCACTCTACCTTCTTCATGGGCTCCAGCTCTTCCCGGCCTCTCCTCTTCACTTCTCTTCTCTTCCCCTCAGCGCGTCTCACGTTCTCTCTGCGCCGCGCCCCATTCTCCTCTCTGTTCATCCTTGTCCTCTGCGACCCCTTCTTGTGATCGCTAGATCCACAAAGGGCTCTCCAGTGAATTCTTGTGATGACGGCTTGACCGCTTTGACAGCGATGCCAATGGCGGCGCGCCATCGCGGATGGAAAGTTAATTCGAGCGCGATCGTAATTCGAATTTAATTCCCGGCTAGCTCGTCGTTCCTCTCGAGAGCGAGCGACAATAACGGAGGGCGTTATTGCTTTCTAAGGAGAGCCCGTATTTATTTCCCCGTGCCAGTGCAAGTGCTCGATTCGGAGCACCGAGGATAGGAGTCGGGCAGGAGTCGGATAGGAGCACGGGAATATAAATCTAACAATTTCGTTACGTAATGCTGAGCAGAGCGTTGCGCGGCACTCTCAGTATCAATTATTTAACGGTTAAACGGAATAAGAACTGTAATCCTTTTCCACGCTCCCTATCGTCGTACCGAATTATGTAAATGCTCGAGGCACGAAGCGGGCAACGTACCGCCGCCATGACGAAGTGGCAGTCACAACACGCTTCGAGACTTCTTAATCATCGCCCGGCGTAATCTCTTAAGTCCTCCCCCCAACATTCACGATACCTATTACCATAGAAGAGCTCTCTGTTCCTGACAATTAATTGTCTGTTGCGTGTCCATCGCGCATTCCGTGAAATCCTTCGCAACATTCCCGAGTACGGGGCGGTCGAATATTTCGTCAAAGGTGCGATTTAAAAGAGAACTGACACACACAAGCTTAGGTATTCATCGCTGCACGAAGGAAGAAACAGATTGCGGAGTAATTTTTGCTCAATCTATATCCTTGCTTTTTCCTTTCCGTCTTTTAACGCCGCCGAGTTTCTTCTGCATTTTCCTCTCCTTTCGACTCTCTCACTTTGCTCTCTGTTTCGCGTCTCTCTCCGCCTGATTTTCGATGACGTCCCTTGTGTGCCAGGTATCTCGAATGGAGCGGTCCAGCTCCAGGGTTAAAGAAAAAGAGCGGGGGGAGGAGGATTGAGAAAGCGAGAGAGTAGACCAAATCGTAAATAAAGAGGCGATTGTCCTTTTAAGCGGCATGGGGCCCCGTGGACTCGGAGCACACAGTGGAAGGGGCCCCCACTGATTGTCCGTAAAGAATGGTAGCCACATGACGGGTCCATTGTTCGAATGGCGGTGCTTATGTGTACGCACACAGTGTTCGCTCGCGCACACCTAGTCGCCAATGCATGCGTTACACACATACGCTCACTTGCGTGAGCTCCTCGTCCTGACACATCTTTCTGGGGAGGAGATGGTCAGAGTTGAATATATCTGCCTATCGTCCAGTCTCTTCGTCTACCTTACCTTTTACTCCTGCGGATCTTAGCAGATACCCTTCCCTGGGCAATCGCCTCCCTCTTTAGATTTTGTTCCTCTTTCGCCATCGTTTGCTCGCTCTTCCTTTCTCTTTCATTCTGAATGCCTTCTCTGTGACCTCCGACTTTCCTGCATCCACCATTTCTCTGTAGCCATCTCACCGACTCTACGGAGACTGAGAAAAAAAGGCGGACAGTGCGGAGGTGGACTAACTTCAACGAGAGCGTTGGCATGTGAAACAACCTGTTGATTGTCTCATACTCGTGGCAATGAATACTTCAGTCGCTATCCGTACACGTTCCGTCGCCAAGGCATGCAGATGTATTATATTTGTCCTGCTTTACTGTGTACCTATGTGGCCACTTTCTTTTGTGGCAAAGTGACAAATCCGTACGTTCCAACGGAACATTTTCGTTTTCTCCGTAAATTTAAGACTTGGCAGCGTTTAAGATAACAATACTTGCCACGCACATTACTATTTTATTACCATGTAAAATAAAGTTGCAACACTGGTTATTGACCGTCAGTGATAGATCTATAATATTGGGTCAGGAGGTTGCCAAAAATCGAATTCGGTGTTTGTTTTACATATTTCTACCACAATTCAATAATTTTAAAATAAATTCATTAAATTAAAGTAATTTAAGCTATTAGTAAATTTTATTTAACATATTATAATTGGAAAGAACAATAAGAAAAGAAATTTCAAAAAATTACAAAAAGAAAATTCATGTTAATAAGTCTGACTCACCTAGTCAGCAATCTCCCAAGTAAATTTACTACTAGCTTCAATCACTTTAAGTTAATGAACTTCACTTAAAATCATTGAATTGTTGTAGACATATGTAAGATACATGTAAGATATTTTATTACCTCTCTTTATTTCGTCGATGTTACCTATGGATAATGTCCAGATTTAACGTAATACAATGAGTTACTCTACCCACACTCAAGCCCATTCATTCTCTGCCGCGTTTCAGAAATTACTGTGTCAATGGAGCTCGTAACCACCACTCCTGTCTGTGTCTCGTTTCAAATTGCTTTTCAGAAGCGTCGAACGAAGAGCAACCTGTTGATCATCACGCACCTGTTGATCGTGACGTTCGTATGCGTCGTTCACATTATACCGTGTTTCTCGACAAACCGTTTGTATGAACCTCGACTGTATGTTATGATCGCTGCTTCCCCCAATCGCTTCGACTTTTCATCGAAAATCAGTTTGACGAACTTCAACATCTCCGAGGAGAGAAGCGAAATCCGAACGTGAGGAACGCGCGAAATGACCTGTTGATCGTCTCGTACTTGTTGCGCGAACAGTTCTCTCGCTCACCGCGATGCGTACATACTTTTCTCGACCAGCTTCTTTCCACCCCCCGCGCTTGCGATTCGCGGAACTCGTTCCAATTACATCCAAGGTTGCTGAACGCTCAGTACGTCATTCCTGAGCATTTAAAAAAATTCTCGCTGAAACTTCCGACTCATCCGCCTTCTGACAAATTGTGGCGACTTCAGAAATATTTTGGAACGGTAGTCTGCCTTTTTTTTACCTCCAGGTAGACTGATGTTTCTGGCGATCTCTTGTTAGTAATATGAATTGCTGGCAGACGGGCCGATTTAGTAGTAACGGTTTATTTAGTCTTCCGAAATATGAACGTATTAAGACGATAATGTTTTTATGCAGAAGCAAGTACCCTGAAACTGATGTTCCTTCACTGTCGTGTCGAAATTACCTTGGTATGATTTCGGCGGATTTAATTACAGACTAACTTTTAAAGTAATTTGTCTATAATTTGTATAATCTTGGTAACCGGAACACGACGTGTCCCGCTTTTCAAACGTGTCTCGATTATGTCTTAATGTATGGAAGGGAAACAGGATCCAAATATTATTGTTGAGTAGAACGATGTGTAGCAGTAAACTTAATGAGATCGTGGAACGTTTCATGTCGCCCGGTCCCATATGATACTTTAAATTTGTTTGTGTAACGCTCGTCTTACCTTGAGTCACGGAGTAGTGGAGTCTGGAGAGCCTCTTTCTCATTTGTTGAGTTCTTGGGTTGTCCCTGTACAAAGTCACTCTGCGCTCACGTCGAGTCAGTTCTCACAGAGAGAATAATCGCTGTTTATACCTCTTTTCCAAGTGCTTGGAACTAGTTCGCACGATCCGTAACATAACATTTACGTTACTGGCTTGTTGTCACTTGCATTCTATGCTCTAAAAGGTAGAAATACTTCATATCTTTAATCCGTCAATTCTCTGATCTATTAAGACTCTAATTCAACCAGTGTTAAATAACGTTGTATATCGGTAGGATGAAAACGATTCAACAGTTATTACTGAACTCTCAAGCTAAAAAGAATCTGGGCAATGGTATGTTACTCGCCACGGGGCGACAGTTCACCTCGTTAACGTACTCCTAATTTTCTCATTTTCACTTCCAATTACCGTGTGAGGACTCCGTGCATGCAAATGCATGCGCTGCACGGTACCTTCTCAAAATGTATCGAGGTGAAGGAGTGGCCCCCCGTTAACCTCCAATCGTTAAACGTCGATGTCCGCAAGGAGAAACTCGCGTCGGAAAAGGAGCGATTCGATTTCGCACCGAAGCAAGATGCATCTTTGGAACACGTCGCGATTTCGTGTAGCGCAATGTGGAAGCGTCTCCTTCGGATTGAAGCTATCGAGTGGAGGGAAGAAGAGACGAGTGCAGTGGAGTGAACGAAACGGAGAAAGGGCGAGAGTGTAAGAGGGACAAAAAGGGGGCCGAGGAAGGAAAGAAGAAGAGTACATTAAAGCCCGGGGCGCGTACCATCTTGGTGCCCGGATCTTCTCTCTTCTCGTTGAGCCCGTCATTAGCCGGGGACCCACCTCTTGGTGAAGCCATTACCCATTCAAATTACGCTTATCGGTGGGTCTCTTCTCGGATACGTGCGGCTTTTAAGGTTCCAGAAAATGAACGGAGAGTGAGGACGCGAAAGAGTGAGATTGAGTGGCAAGTTTGCGGGATGGTGTGGGTGTGAGAGTCTGTGATCGCGAGCGCAAGCATTTAGAAAAAGAGGGTGGGTCAATAGTACGCGTCTTAAAATACGGAGATAAGGTGCATTATTGCTCGATCGTGTGCCTCTACTCTCAAACAAGAGAGACAGGGTGAAATTCTGCAGTTAACGTTCCCGCTCTCTCTTTCCCTCTCTCAAACCCCTCACCCTATTCATTTTCAGTCTCTGCTCTAGATGCGTATTTAATTTTGTATTTCATCCTTTCCCGCTCCTGTACAATCTTGACATCGTCCTCTCTTCACTCTCACCTCTCCTCTGCTTTTCTTTGCCTTCTCACTTGCGGGCCTCGCGTCGATCTCTTACTCTCACTTGCTTCCACTCTCTTCGTTTCGCTAAAGTACTCGACCACTCCCAGTACCGTATGCCGTCGTCCATCCGGCTCTCCTTTCCATTCGGTCGGCACATTATGCGCCGCTCATGTGTGCGATGGGCCGGGAGATATGATCATCCGCGAGAAGAGAAAACATACGGTTAAAGAGTGGTTCGAGAGCGAGAGGAAGAGGGAAGAAATGAGTGAGGGGGAGGAAAAGAGGGCAGGGGACTCTGTATACCCGCGGAAACTGCTGTATTTTGCACTACTCTCGAACGGCTGTCGGCACGAGCCCACGATCATTGGGAGCCTTCGGTCGTTACGTTCGATATCGAAAGGATCGCGAGACATGCGGGCATCTCGTCCCCGCGAGAGAGCTTGACCCTTTTTAGGAATGAGTTAACTAACTTTAATCAACTTCGGCTATTAGATCATGCCATGAAAAAGTAACGTTGGCGCGATCTTGTGTATGCTCGCTGGCTGAAAATTAGTTAATGTTAACTTTGTGCCAGCTGACGCGCTTAAATTTAGGTTTGAGGAAGTGACACAAATCATTTTCCTAGCTTTCGACGGAATGGTACGCCTGTTGATAACAACCATACAATAAATTAGTAGGTGACCTAGTAGCAGAGAAGGAGTAAATAAGTAGTTGAAGTCACAATATTAATTTTTGGATCAATTATTTGAATTGTTCGGTCATAAATGTGAGTGTATTCATTATTATACTTGTCTCTACGTTAGACTTCACGTATTTTCTCTTTCTGCCTCGTATTCCCTTACGTCGCGCCTGAACATAGAACAGCTGCATAAAAGTACATATTTCGCAAGCGATCAATGTTTTATTCAGGAAAACGCGCGATCGCCTTTTAATAGATGAGTTTCGAGTAGGGTTTCTCTAATTATTATCCACCAGCGTTGCAAGGCGATCGTTACCGGCTTGAAATTCTAGTGGGACTCTAAAGCAGTTTAAGGCTTTGTGCCTGGCTCATTAGGAACTCTAACGAGGGATAAATCGGATCGCAATAATTACTCCATACAAGGGCATGAAATGCGGTAGATACCGTTTTGCAGAACGCGAATGAAAGATAGAGAACAAGTTTGATAACGACAGAGACGGAAATAGTCTACCCGTTCTCAACACTTCGAACATTGACATATGTTCCGTCCTAGCATTGATGTCACTGGACGACTGGCTGCCGTTAATACGTGTATGTAGTCGAGTTTCGTAAATCTTCGCGTTTCACTCATAAAAATAATGCTCCAGTTGCAGTTTATAACACGTGACCATGGTCGATCGCCTAAGACCTAACACTAATTTACTTTCGTAATTCGTGAAATGCAGTTTTATTTAATTATATTTGAATTGAATAGAGCAACGCGTTCTCTTTTATCCGTAAGAACCATTTTGACTCTAACAATAAGTAGACTTATGATACTGGCTACCTAAAAGTCAGTTAATAGTTTAACCCCAAAAACTGAGCTTGCCTCCTTTTTTTGATTTGTTTATGCTTCACTATAACATCGCAAGAATCAACATGTGTCGTATCATTCACATCATTCAAAATGGACAGTTCTGCATTCAAAAGGTTTGCGTGTAGACATAAGTGATTCTTTGACAAACAGGTAGTGTCAAAAAGCGGCTGCTCTCTTTGAACTTAGATGATCGTCAGGTGCATCAACGTTTTGCCAGTGGCGCAACCACGTGGCTCGAATAATTATAACGTTCTCCTTCTGTCGGCGCACTTATGGCAGCGGACAAATAATTTTTCCATGGGCACCCCCGTGGCGTGCTCGTGGGCACCCGGTGCCCGTCGATGCTTTTTGGTGGGGAGGCACGGGCCGCAGTTAACCTTCCTCCTCTCTTCGTGGGGCCCACTACGCCCAGTGTCTCTCAATCTGGCGCCGCACTTTTATTCTGTCTTTGTTTTCCGTTGTTTTTTTTCTTTCAAATGCCGAAATATTTCACCGTAGTAACAAAATCAGGCTCCACACATTTTCTAAAGTATGTTACGTATGGGAGAAAGTTATGTGCCTTGATTGTTTCCGGTTCAAGAACAAAGGATCGATGTTCCATATCGCTTACAACTTTTTACGATAAAATCGTTTTAAGTAAGAGTCTTGAACCATTTCTTGCCACTGATAAACAATTTATTACCTAAAACTTTTCAAAGCTGATAGGCAGTTGAACTAACTGCCTATGAAAAAATGGAGTTGCATTAGAAGTACAATTATGCGAGTATACTGTCCAACCGTTCATACAAGGGTATAATATTACAATGACGCAATGTTCAATGGACATTTTTCCATGCCCACGGATCGACTCTGGCCGCGTCTGAGGCTCGCGATCTCGTGCGATCTCATCGTAAAATCGGAATCCTTCGAGGGTACTCAGTTCCTAGCGCGCGCGCCCGCCGCCTTCTTCTCACGATCGGCCCGGTCGACTCAGTCGGCTCACTCTGCGAGGAGTGCATGAGCGCGATAGCGTCTATCATTGGCCGAGTAACTTGTCAACAGGCTCGACCAGGAGCTTGACGTCCTGCCCGGCGAAGTTTCGACGCGACGCTCGACTCCCGCCGCTAAACGATTTACTCGCAACGCCCTAATGATACCCTTTTTCGCGAAGCCGGTGAAACGCTCTTGGAGCGTGAAAGCAGGAAGTCGTCGGGTGGCTTTCGCGCGCCGCATGAGCGCCGGCAGCCGGCAGAGACCCGGTTGAGCACCGCTGCTCACGGCTCACTCGACACGGCGGCATGAGAATTTTCCCACAGTCCCCACCATGTGGGCTTCAGGACGCACACCCGCTCTCGCGACGTTGCCACACCTTCAGCTCGACTGAGAGGCACTGTTACGGTGTGTATCGTGTGCTGAGGGAGAAAATGGGAGTGTGTGCGTGACTGGGTGAGCGAGAGGAAGAAAAACAGAGGGAGAGAGAGAGAGAGAGAATGAGCGAGTGTTGGAAGGGGAAGAGATTGGGCGAATAGGAGAGGGGAGAGATATGCATGATATGTCGAAGAGAATGAGAGAAACGGGAACGGTTCTTCGAAGTTTCGTGCCATGTGGGTGAGAAGGAAAAGGAAGATGAGTGATGCGCGGAGGGGGATTGTACAAGGCGTTTTCGTAGAAAAATATGTCCGGAAGTGAAACACGTTTTCTATAACTTAGTAGTTGTAACTGTGCAATGATTGGAGCAAATTAAGGGATATTTTGCTTTCTAAGGATTTATGTAATTCTAGTATTGTCGTCGAAAAAATTAAAAAATGAATTACTAAGTAGAAGTCTATGAGTACACTTATTGTACGCTATATTTTGAAAATATAATAATAGTGTCGACAATAGATTTCCTTTGTAACGCAAAATTTATGAATTTTCGACTTCCATCGTCAGTGGTTTGAAATAAGAACTTGTTCAGAGCACAACGGAGAGGGAGATAGGGAGTGTGGCAAGGGGACGAAAATGTACTCTGGAGGAAACTAAGGAACATATGGAATGAGCGGTAACAGTTACACACCGAGAGTGGGAAAAGCAGCGTGACACAGGATGTGTTATCTGGAAAATTTTTTCTGTAGCGGCGATCTATCAACGAAATATTTTTTAACCAACAAAAACTTTGCACTCGCCATCGATTTATTGGGCATTAATTCGTTATATTCATATTTCTGTTATTACGTACTCTGTGGCAACTTATTCTTAGAGTAAAATTTTTGTTTTATTGAAAAGATATTCTTTTGCGGAAGTCGATCGATCGGAAGTATTTTGCTGGTGGAAAGGAAATAACGTACCCCTGTGGTAAGAGAGCCCATACAATGCTTTTGGACGTATCAAATTTTCTTCTAGTTCCTTTTTTCCGACACCATTCGAATAGGTTATTTCCCAGGAACATTATACGACGAGAACGTTCTTTGTTCCTTGCGCATCACCTCGCAACGATTGTCGAGAAAGAATAACGCTATGATTGCTGTCGAAATATTTATAGAGGACCGGAACAACTCCCGGAGCCGTGGTTGTTCTACAAACATTTTCATATTCGCCATTTTATGTTCTTTGTAGCCTTTATTTCTTTCTTCTCATTATCCCTACTTCTTATTTTAAGCCTCACCTGAATTCCATTCTTTTGCTCCTGTTCGTTCCTTTTTCGCTACACGTCACGTTTCTCTCTCATGCCACGTATTTCTGTTACTCTTCCACTCGCCTCCGTCTCATCCGCTTCTCTTCTTTTTGCCCGAATATTCTTCATCCCGTTGCCCTCAGCACATGATCCCCGAAGGTGAATGAAATCATTTGAAGAGCGGCCTGACTTCACGGCTAATTGCTGCGGCCTCGCGGGATTCTCGAAATTCCAGTTCGAGAATCCGACCTTACGACGGGTGGTTATGTCCTTCGAGAAACAAGAACCCCCGTCCGGTGATGAGCCGGTGGGCTCATACGTTCCAGGTATATAGCGCTGTCGAAATTTGTCGCGAAGATACAAAGCGACGTAGAAAAGGCAATGAGAGTATTTGCAAGTTATACTTTACTGGCAGAATAACATTTCGCCAAATTGAAACTCACTATCAACGTAATTCGTTGAAATTATTTCATGACGGACTCAATTCCAATGCTCGGGAATCTTGCTCGATTATGTATGCGGTAAGAAAATTAAATTGGAAGAATATTTCCGTTACCAAGGCGCTGGGCCTGTAAAGTGGACCGAATATTATTTGAAATTATCCAGTGTAGAAAGGAAGTGCAGTTTGGATTAATTGATCTGTAAACCAACTTCAATAATAATAATAATAATATTAATAATAATAATAATAATAACAAGAACAGTAGTAGTAATAATAATAATAATAATGACAATAATGCCAATTACGAATAGCAGTTCTTGTTTGCTCTGTTGTAGTAACACATTAGTTACAACAGCAATTCCAGAAATGCCGTACTATTGTCTGATCGTGGCGATTCTATACTTATGGTACCATCATAAATACATATGTAATTACTTTCCACTCATTTTTAGCTTCATCAAAGCATCACGTTGAGTGAAGACGCTTCAGAGTTCTTGCAGTTAATATAAACAAAATTCAACCCTATATCAGCACCCATCGTCACGGCCCTGAATCCGTGACGATGTAACGGATATATGCCTGACATTGATCAGTGATCGCTCAAAACTCGTTGATACACCCACATCTCCGTATATGATCGTTTTAACACCCGGTCGTCGTGCGTTCATGGACACGTTGACCCGAAACTCTACGATCTGGGGTGAGGCCGCCGGGCAATTACAATTATGGGAGTCCGTCGAGGTTGATTTATAAGTAGCAGCCATTCTTCCGTCCTTGTTCACCACACCCACGCGTCCTGTATCTCGGAGAACCCTCTTTCTTCCCTTCCACCACCTCCGCTTCACCTTCTTCACCCTCGACTATCCTTCCCTCGCGTTTGCCAGCGTGTACACCTCATATCGTGAACTCGCTCGCCTTTACTAGCTACGGCCCTGCGGGCCCTATCCATTATGTTGGTCGTGGAACACGATAGGAGCTTGCCTCAGGGGGTTGGCAGAAGGATTCCAGGAAGAACAGGGTCGTACCTTATGGAAATAAGTCCCGGGCGAGTCATTAGTGGGTCCATCGGCGCACGGACCCTTCTTCTTAGCCACTTGCGATCTCACGGGGGGTGTTTCTGTTTTCTTTTCCCTCCTATATTCCACGGATGTGTACGCATTTTAATGCAACGATTCGCACAAACCAAATACTTCCTTTGTCTTCGGAAAACGAGAGAAATCGTCGAAAGCAAATTATACGTTCTGTGAACTGTTTGGTTTCTCGCAAAAATATATAAATGTTGTAGGGATTTCATTTACATGCGCTATTATTGTCAAATAGTCGATGGTTTCATATGACTTATTTGATCCTTTAACCATTGTAAAAATTATCACATCTGGTTGATGCTTAAGAAACACTTTTATGCGGTAAATAAGAATTTATTTTCTGATCATTTCTGTGTACAAAGATGCCCAATCATGGTGTATTATTGTCCCGATGCTAATGACGTAATAGAATATGGCTAAAATAATCGATCGTAAGTGGGCTGTACCGTGAAGAAAAGGCAACTTTTCGCGAAATTGTTGTTTCGATGTTCGCCTCGTTCCGCAGCGACACGTGCATGAATCTCTCGCAATTAAGTTCGCGGCAGCAAAAAAAGTCAGCCGTGATTTTTGTACACGAAGACACAGGTCGCCGCTTGCGACGTTTGCGCAGCGCCGATGTCGAGCGCTTAAGATTTTTAGGTGAACTCGAGGAGGTCGTCTGCTCCGTAATTAAGCAAAAACGGGACGCTGTAAAATGGTAATTCCTCGTGAACTCGGCAAGAGAACGCGGCGAAGCTGGCCACGTAGGAAGGGAACTTTCAGCGGGAAGAGTTTGAATTGCCCCGATAAAGCGGTGAACTTAGAAAAAAGTCCCGGGTAGGAAAGAAAATATAGGAAGGAAAGAGGCTATAGTAACGTATCGATAAAAGCAAGTTACCACGAGCGTGAGGCGAATCGACGAGCAAATATGCACAGAGGGAAGCGAGAGGAACATGCGCTTTTGTTCGGACTGTTCCTATCGATATTGCCGCGAATCGATTCGTCGCGGATAGGTATGAAAGTTCGACACACCCCATTCTTTGTCCTCTTCTTCATCGTCTTTCACTCGTAATCTTTTACTCTCAACCTGGCTCCATCGCAAGTATCGCTCGTGTTAGTGTCTCCTTCTGTTTGTCCGCTTTTGATCGTCATGCCCGTGCACGGATAGCACCAGTTTTTCGTGGCCAGCTGTTGGTAGAGTCCAAGCATTTTCTGTGGAACGACGTAAAGGCCGAAACCAATCGCGGTCTCGACGATCTGATCGGCACGTTGTTACGGGCGTGGTGGTTCTTTGCGCGTCTGTTTCGTAACACCTACGGAGGAAAGTCGGGACGAGGTCGTTGTGCACGTAAAGGCCGTAATTGCCAGCCGTCCTAACGTGAATGTCAGCGGGATCATGGGACAGATTAACGCACCCGACGTTGACAGTGTTAATGTTGCATTCACGGAAAATGTAGACGTCAACTATTACCGGCCGCGAACTTTAAACTGTGGAATACTCTAATCGGCTAAGAAATAATAGTATATAGCTAGATATATTTTTGAGTGATAAGAAGTAAGCGAAAAAATGAGTATGAAAACAAAGCTTAACCGTTTACTTTCAGCACTTTGATACGGCAATTTATGTTACCCCATGTAAGAATCATGAGCATCATTTGTGATGAATCGTGCGTCTGCGACTTTCTCCGTTATTACTTGAAAATATCTTACATCGCGTAATTGGCTGTACTCCATCTTGTGAATTTATCACTTGTAGGGATGGAAAGTTGGATGATTCAGCACACTCGTTATGATGATCGATATGTCCAATTGATGACCGATGCAACAATTATTATAGCAATTTAATTGTTAAGTAATCTTATTTGATATTTACATAAATTTATGTGTAAACGGTATTCCAAATTTTGCAAGCGTGACAGTGATTACTTTTATTACAAACTAAATGTTTTTATACTTTCCATACACTGACCCATTAAAGTCTCCTTTAAGCACCATATCAGATCAAGGGTTATTCGAAGTACGTGTAATTACAATTAAGTAAAGCACCGTTGGAAATTAATAGTACTTTGTTTCTATACCTTCTTTTTAAAAACTTGATCAATAATATTATGATTACGACGAGTGGAACATACACAATTTACCTTTACTTCGCATTACATTTTATTTTGTAATAAAAAAATGTTGAGTTCAAAAAACACTCTCTTAAGTGTTCATGTTATGAAGATATACATATCATTTGAAAGGTTAATGAAGAAATTACATTTCAATTACGCTTTTAAGAGTTTACGTCGCTCATTTGCAATAAATGTTTATAAAATGGTGTCAATGTAAAAGACGCGTTTTAATTACTGCATACAAATCTTCAGGCGACCAAATAGTGTACTTATTACAGTCTTCCTCATAGAAGCCTGTAAACTGAGAAGGAAAGAAGCCATTTTAAAAGCCTCCTGACGAATATCTTTCAAAATACCGATTCGAAGCCTCGTGATCTGCCATCGTGATCCGCCATGTGTCCCCAGATTCAGCTTTCAAGATATTGATTTTCAGCCATCCATGCCTACAATGACAATTGCTACCAAGTTATTCGAACACAAGTTACATTCGTATCACGCCTGATACTTTATATATCGCATGATATAACTTTGCATCGACGGTATAGAGAAACTAAGCATCGCAACATAGCGCATGCCGACCAAGTTAAAAATACACGAGGGCAACGGATGGCGTTCCGACAAGCTGTTGACCATGCCTCATCATGTAAATTATAATATTAAACGAGCGGGATGCGAATGTCTTACACGTACCGTGCATATCGTGTATACGATATGCGAAAGGTACACGAAAAGAGTAAGCGACAGTATCATGGCCTGAGTGGGGCGATTTTTAAAATCGTTTCGGGGAATGCGATGTAATTTGACGTCATCGTCTAGCTTCCTGTTCAGATAATCAGTGCTCGGCCGGAGCGACTTAATTTTGCATCGCTTTAATATTAATGCTGTCCCTCACATCGTCTCCAACGTTGGCCAGAACCACTTTCAGTATAATATCATCGTGGTTATCGGCCACGAGGATTATCTATATATGTATGTATTATATTTGTACGTAGTTGGGCTCTTTATGCACCCTGCTCGGCCAGTGCTTTTGGACGCTTTTAAGAGCGCAGGGGAGCAGGGTTTCAACGCCGGCCACTCACACCGAACTATCCTCGTCATGAATACGTGAGCGCGCCACTTCTACGGGAGAGGAAGTATAGTTAGGCGCCCTATCGAGCATAAATTATGCGCGCTATTAGATGCTAACTATGGTCCATGGCCACGTATGCTCCGCACTCTGGCGAACAGCTGATGCGCTCGGATAAGGGATCGAGGGTCCCTCTCGAATCGCAGTAAAAAGAGAGGGAGGGGATAGTAGAGAATCATCTAGCTCCGCTTATATCGATCGTAAAGCATACCCGGATTTCCACGTGGCACTGAGCTCGCGAGCTGCCAGGGGTATCATGCGTTCATGCCGGTTCATTTCGATTCGCTCGCCGATCCCGCTGACTCGCCCCAGACGATATTTACGATCGCTTTATTGGAAAATTGAAAGTGTGCTGCGGCTCGTTCTGTATGAAACGCCGCGCACGCGACGATCTTGCTTTGATCCCACGTAATTTCCATCGTAACTGTTCCTCGGAATCTACCCGTTGATGTTTGGCATTAGCCGTTCCACATGGTCGAAATAGATAAATTACAAGCGTCTTCCAACAATCCGGAAATTCGCAGGTTGAAAAATTACGAATACGTATTCCGCTAGGACGATAACAGTCTCTTTGTGGCAAGAAAACGAGTTTCGTAAATAAACATTCAAATCTGACGGAGTTAGTTCAGGGGTGTCCAAAGTGGTTTTTTCCTTGAATCTCTACGCGGTACCTTTGAAACGTATCGGTCAGCGGCTTTTCGTGATGTCTAATACTTTAATGAAATAGATAAATTAATAGTATGATAACTATGACAAGTATTTATACGGCATATATTTCTGTCTTTTGTAAATCATAAATCTAAATGCATTTACATGCCTATAGAATATGTTGTGACGTTAGTTTGAAATAGCCTGAGTGTAGCAAGTCCATGGACTGGTATTACCGACGGTTGACATTTTATAAGGCTATTTTTCTTCTGATATCATGCTCCCACAAAGCAACTATCGAATCTGCCCTGATATCGGTTGAGCAGAATTGCATTTTGACCTAATGCGATGGTGCGTTGTCTTCACACGATATGCGACTTTTGCCCCGACTTCTGCATGCACCTTCATTAATTCAACCCGTTCACATTCTGCTGTATCGCTACATTCCATTTTTATTGTTGTGATTTTCCTTTCCCCTTACCTGGGCACGACGCCTGCGAAGGAAGCACTAAACATCTTACATTATTTGCACATCATTATCATAGAATACTTAATTATCCTTATCAATTTTCTTTTTTTCGTTTATCCTTCTCCTTTTTTTCTGTTATACAAAACAAACTCGTCGGGCAAGGACGTAAAATGTCCTTTTTCGTCGATCACTTCGTATTACCAACTGTACAATGCTAAGAACTAACGTTGGTGATGAACTAAGAGACGTGTAATTTAGAGCGCAAAAGTTGAATGCAATCGACACGTTTGCGTGCAACTTGACTAACGTGGGTGTTTATTTCGTATGGAAGTGGCGACGCCCTTTAAATTGCGTCTATGGGTGTAATTCGTGACTCTTTGCCGGGACCGACATTATCAACTTGTTTCCTGTTCGCGGTCTCATTCCCCTTGATGTGTACTCGCGTGTGCAAACGACACTCGAAGGGTCGCTCGCTCGACCGCCGACCCCTATCGCCACTTAATTACGGCGCTGTCTTATCTGCCACTACCTGCGCGGTGCTCGTTTGTTCATCCTTCGTCGTCTTATCGATCCCCCTAGTGCGGTCAAGATGGACGATCAAGAGTTCTCTCCAGCCAATCGAACTTCACCCCCGACCCACGTGCTCTCGCGGTGCACGAAACAATTAGCCTGCCGCTGATACAGAGTTCTCTTTTGGCATCGAATATACTCTTCGTCCTTTGGCAATATCCAATGCTTTCACAGCCATTTTTCTTATACGACAATTTCTTCTTCTTCTCACGTCCGACTTTGGAGTATTGCCCGATATAGAATTCCAAGCTTCTGGATAGATCGCTCGTGGGATGTTTTGTGAATTTGACTAAGGTTTAACATGACTTAGCTATGCATAATTATACAAGTGGCAGAACTTTTTACAGCGCGGACTTTCCTGAACTATCCATATTTCGGCGTAGCCTGCAAGTTAACCAAAAAGCGTAAATCTAGTCGGATAACTCGAATAATTCATTTCTCTTGCTCTGTAGAAACTGTATCAGTAGATGTGTACCTGTAGAATTACTGCGGTCATATAGTCAGTTAAATGAAAAGTGCTGCATCCGCGTACGTACCCCGGGTGTCTCGAACTCAATTCGCGGTTCATCGAGCCTGGTTACACAACCATGGGTCGAAGGAAGTGCAACTTGACGCGGCAAGGTCAAGCGAGGCTGTTGCGAATCCATTAACCCGCACGTCTAAATATTTGATTTACCCTGTCCGAAGAGAAGAAAAGGAGCAGGCAAGCTGGACGACAGGCGGAGTGAGATCGACTGACGCGTCTATAATCGAGCATCATGCAACATCGATTCGATCGATCTTCTAGTTCTGCCCCCCCCCCCCCCCCACCCCACACACACTACAGTCAGCTTCCCCCCTCTCGGGCTTTCTTGTAGGGGTTCAAGGTCCACTTTACCGTGGCAGTTCTATTACAGATTACGAATGTGACCGGGGAAGCATGCGACGGCGAATTAAAGCGAGTCATCTCGATGAGATACTATAAATATACCGCTCTTGTACTTCGGATGACTGAAAGACCGTGTCCTTTGGTTCGTTGGTGATTATTAATCGTAAGCGGGAAAATTGCATGTGTGAGTATCGGACGAAAAATGTAGGTATATCGATACAGTTTCTTGAAATTAACGGTTTCGCAGATTTCAAGGAGATTATGAATTTCCGGGTGCACAATCGTCATTCTAGAACATTGCCAGAAAAGTTTTCTCATTAGAAAGGATAAGGAAGATTTCATATATGTCATTGATCAAATATCGACATCTTTTCCGTCTTGGCATATTTTTGGTGGAATCTGCGGTCCAGTGTTTAGTTACTATACATTCGGCGTTGTGCAACATTGAGCGGAAGGGATTGATCTGTACATCGAATTATCGTTTTTGAGTTATTTATCTAATAATTTCTCGACGTTCAGTTTCTGATTGAGGTATTCGTGCTATTCTTTTTGCGCTGCTATTATTTAGTTGTGTACACGCGTACATGTTTTTTATAACAATGCTTCATTTTCTATCAAAAAAGAAAGTAGCGAAATTTACTGTTGCATTTTCGGCAAACAACAAACCGATTGTATTGCAAGAACTATTGCAATAATTTTACATTAAGATTGTTTTGCGATAATGCTATAGAATCTCGCGATATTACAACATTTTTCAGTTCCATATTTTGACTAAGTATGATTATATTATAGTAATTTTGCATTATGTTGATAGCCATAACCTTTAATACCTACTCTGGTGTTAAACATTGAAATCTAATCGTACTTAGCAACGATCTGAAAATTTTATTATCCTATCATGTAACTTCGCTGTCCCGACAGTTACCTGATGCGTGTCAAATCTGTAAATTGCACATGATCGATTTTGTCCATTTCACCGAAAACAAGTAACCTGCAATTATAAACCTGTTTACTGCTCCAAACATGCATCAACCAACGTATCTCTCTTTTATGTTGCAGGTTTTCGGGGCAAACACTGCGAGGAGAATATCGACGACTGTCCGGGCAATCTCTGTCAGAACGGTGCGACTTGCGTGGACCGAGTGAACGAATACTCTTGCTTCTGTCCGCCGGCATTCACCGGCACGCAATGCGAATACGACGTGGACGAGTGTTCGGTGAGGCCATCCGTCTGTCAAAACGGCGCAACGTGCACAAACTCTCACGGGAGCTATTCGTGCATATGCGTCAATGGCTGGACCGGGCCTGATTGCAGTGTTAACATCGACGATTGCGCGGGCGCAGCCTGTTTCAACGGCGCCACCTGCATCGACCGCGTTGGTAGTTTTTACTGCCAGTGTACTTATGGAAAAACCGGTAGGTGAATGGGTCCTGAAACACTCAAATCCGTCCAAAGTTTCACACAGTTGGAGAGTAGATCCCATATGTTGACAAAAACATTTGTTCTGAGTTACTGTACTATAGGGACAGAAATAACAATCTCGTAAAGGATGTAGCTAAATTGGAGAATTCCGGTATGCCTATGATATATCCTGTATACGTAAAGAACTCATCGATGTCCCGCAGGTCACTTGCGAATGCAAAGCACTTTTGCTCAAATGAAATAAAAGTAGACAGTGTTGTTGCCCGGTTTTCTATTATTACACGCAAATCGAGAGCTATGCACATGTTTTTGCACCGCTGCATTCACCTATTTCTAATTATCCTTCTTGTCTGTGTACCCCATGTGTCGATCAATTCTCTACAACCAGGAAGCATAATTATTCACGGCAGCATGTATTCAGTGATAGATGCATTCGCGACCTGTTTGGGATAGCCCAATTAAGCGACAGGTACATTTCCTGTGAAGGAGTATCGAAATAAATGTCGTAACGATCTCTGGCGGTGTGCTGCGCAGGGTCGAAAAAAAGGCGGCGAAGGATATGCCGCAACGCGATTCACTTTTACGATGTTGATCAGCGGCGCTGCTCTCGGTCTCTCTCCCTCCGAGTGCCAGCCGATTAGTTTCATTCCGATTATGGCTGGCCGAAGAAGGCAAGCGAGTCCTATTGCGGTGCACGTCCAGGCAAACTGCTCTTTGCCACTGCTGCGTCTCTTCGGCAGGTGCATCTCACGTGCACCGGTATGATGCACCTTCCTTCCAGGAGAGCGCGCAGAGAGGGCCTTCGGAATCTCGGGATTCCGGAGTGCTGTGCCGGCCTTACCGAGTATCGACCTTGACGACTGGAAACGAGTTTCTGTCCTCAACACGTCGGTACTCGAAGCCGGAGGAAGACAGTTTTTAGATCGATAGCGTTCTCTCTCCTCCTTTTCTCTGCTCCTTCTCCCACCTCCCCCCCTCGCCAGTCAGTTGAGTGTATCATTTCGCAGTCGTCGATCGCCAAATACAGGTATTTAGACGACAATGCTCTCAGTCTTGCATTGTCGCCAAGATGGTAAGGCTCGTGAGTAGGACGGTATTTTTCAAGAAGACTACTACTATAGATATATGTATACAATATGCTCCCAGGTGATCCAGTAGTGAATAATAAATAATATTTTAATGAATCCTGTAAGAGTCACGAACACTAGTTTTAATCGCGCTTTACTTGCAAGTTATGAACAATAACCGTTTACTATTTCATAATAATTAAATCTGCGAAATGCCTATTGGAGAACACTTCGCGACTGCGACACCGGTTTTACTCTAATCTCCTGGTGAGAGGCACATGGAGAAAACGCAGAGCCTCTGCTCACAGGGCCGAAAGTTTTGCCCGCATTACTTCTTATGAGGCTCTGAGGGCGTTAACGTGGCCTCCTCTCTTAATCGAATTCTCATACGCACGAATACGCTGCATCCTCAGCCCATCGCTGTCAGATAATTGTTAATTTTCCAATTTCTTCGAAAGGCACCACCGAGCATGGCTAGCTTATATCTCACGATCTCTCCCGCGCAGGGCCTCGCCACCAGACTGAGAGCAAGCGATGCTTTACGATCTTATTATTTCAGAACAGTTTAACGACGCACCGAAGTTAACGGATTCGCGATGTATATATATGCACGCATAATGACGGCCTTTCATGTGCCGCGTTAAAGCCTTAAGGCCGTGTCCCTCTCCCTCTCCCCTCTTCCGATACCGGTGCGTATAGACGTGGTGGTTACAGTTAGACGCGGGTGTGCTCTCGTGGAACCTGCACAGCATTTACTCTGGTTTATATACGGACATCCTGCTGCAGAGACTCCGTCCCGTTATCGGTAACACGTAAATGGCGACGTCAACTTAAACCGCGAAATCCGACGTAGATGAAATAGTGTTCAAGGAAATCTCGTTTGCGCCTTGCGCAGAGAAGCTTCCGCGTAGGTGTCTGTGTTATCATTAGGTTGGTGCGCTTTGTTATATTTCGTGTGTTACACGTATATCGCAACCCGTTTGTAACAAATATTAGAAAGTGTCAGTGTTACGTTGTCCAGTTTTATTAGTCGGTATAAAGCGTATCCATTAACTACAAGTTGCTTGCATTATCAACATCGGTGTAGTTCAGTAGTGTCATCCCTAAATGCAACTACGCCAAGAATTACTCGTAGTTTCATCGTACGTGTATTCCTATTTTTTCTTGTTATTCTTGTTCTTGTTACTGTAGAGCATGCGTAAAATTCGATAAGGTGCAGTAAGTCGAAGCCTTACTTTTCCTATAATCTGAACACTTGTAAAATATCCTTTAATCTCTATGATTGAATGGTATGAGTGGACAACTGGGCTGGTTCACGTCGCCGGAAAACAAACTAACACCCATACAGTCATGTATATAGCAATTTACAGAAATGCGGCTGTGCGTCAAATGTCGTCGCAGATGTAATTATATATAGCCACTACAAACACGGAGTAACTTAGGTATTTGTCACCGTTGCAATGCATTCGATAGAGAAACGTAAATAAGTATGTGGACAAATACGTAGGTAGAGTGGAAAAGACGCAGAAGGGAAGGGAATAATTCCTTTGGATCGTCTTATATGCGTTTTCTGATCGCGATTGCAGTGTATCGGACGCACAGAATACAAGCCTTAATGATGTCCATCTTTGGCGGGTGACTCGCCGTGTTTGGAACCTGCATCTAACACTTTTGCCCCAGAAACGAGAACGGTTGCAACAAGAATCCCTTCAAAGTGGCGTTTATTGAGGCGTGATCATTTTTATCATATTGTTCTAATTATCTGAGTACTCCTTAATGGTAAAATGCGCCATTTTGTGACAAATCATCGAGCAATGCCAAGACAAAAAAGATTTTAATACATACATTCCATCGATAGCAGTAAACATTTTGCACATTTGTATCATATATAACAATTGCGATATTAACTGAATATACCTAATATGAAAAAGTGTACAAGTAGATACAATCGAACCCACTTATTTCGACATATGTTGCACTTATTAGTGCGCCTTTACCGAACTTGCTAGCTATCACTACGGCCTATAGACGCACATGTGCGGTCGGCGATGGCTTCGATCATTTACTTCTGTCTTACTGTATTTGTCCATAAAATATTTTATCGTATCCGTGCAACACTCTCAGAAACAACATACCTTGTTGCTTATCAACAAGAAAAAATGAAATATAAGAAATTATAAACCAATACATCGCCGAATAGATTCCTATTGCGTGAAAAACTATTGACGCCGTTCACACGAAGCGCTTCGGCTCAGAGTATTGAGCAGTCAAAGGGTTAATACTGTGTACTGTATATATTAAGCATAGTGTACCAATTGATAAAGAAAATATCTTTATGTTCAGGCCTCCTTTGTCATCTGGATGACGCCTGCACGTCGAATCCCTGTCACGAGGGTGCAATTTGCGACACTAGCCCGATCAACGGCTCGTTTACTTGCTCCTGCGCCACCGGTTACAAGGGCCTGAATTGTTCCGAGGACATCGACGAGTGTAAGCAAGGTGAGTGAACGCTTTTAGTTTAATTGCCCCAGCGATTTGAATTTCACCGCTTACACACCCGATTGCATTTCAATCGTGACGGGAAACATACCTTCTCTGGCCGTTTTTCTCAAATCAGTGGAGCGGACTCACTTGAGTGGCGCAATAGGCAGAAGTCCCTGCAAATGCAGACTTTTAAAATACGTGGGCATTCATTTGCATAATTACCGGCCGGTCCGTCGATAAAGTCGGTCGGGATGACTTCTTTAGCGGAGCTCTAATTAACCGGTTTAACCTTTATACACACCCGGTAGCTTAAAAGCTGATATTAGCATTGCGCATGTGATGATTTTTCCCGAAATTGAACTTCCCCCGAAAACGCCTCGCCTTAAAAATCGATCCACTATAAACAATTACTCTCATTCCCACCGAATGCTCACGATACACCGGTGTTCCTTTATAGTGGGATTTATATTAGCCTAGTTCGCACTTAGACTCTTGTACCTCGAGGTGAAGCATCTGCGACGGAATTTCAGCGAATTCAACCGCGCCGTAATTTTTCTCGATTGAGTTCAAGAGACTGTTAAATCGGATACTGATGAGATCAAATGATTGTCTCTTCAGTGGGAAAGGGTCAATGTTCTTGTTAATAATCTCAGGCGAGCGTGTCGTGTGTGTATATGTCTCTGAGTGAGTGAGTGTGTGCATGTGACGTTCTCTGTTGCGTGCGCACGCTGCATGCGACCGGTACGTGTTAATATTATTTCAAGCGGCGTGGGCGGTGGTACGATAATGCCTCCTTAATCAAGGACACGCGAGTGGCTCTTCGTATGCCCGACGGGCAGAATATTCCTCGTTAGTGCCGTGGTAACAATGAGACTGAACTGTGAAATCCAGCCTCGAATTAGAGCGTACTCCAGAGTACGTTTCTTAAATCGTGACCTCACCTTTAAATTGTTCGACAAAGGATCGGCTGTCAGTCGACAAAAGAAAAATCGTGAAAAGGCAAGTTTGATGCAACAGTTATATTTTGACAATTCTTAACGAAGCTTTATGACATCTGTGTGTGTACTTATGTTGATCAAAAGGAACATAAAAATTAGAAAATTTAATTACATAAACTCGCATTAAACATGCTCCCCAAACAAATCTCCATTCTACATTCTTTTTAAACGTTAATCATAATGAGCAGGCAGGAACTTACACTAGTCGAATATACACTCATGTATTTTTCGAAAGTTCTGCGCGTTAGAGAATCATTTTTCTATGATCCGTAGATTGTTGGGCAAAATGGAAAGACTCGTCTGAGGGCTCGCTTATCGACACGATCTGGTCTTAATGACCGATCCCGTAATTTCGAGCAAGACTGTTCGCCCGATCTCGCGACTTGCGGTCGAATAAAAACGGCGTGTAATGGCGGCAGAGGGATTCTCCGGCGCATGAGAAAATGAGGAGAGCGAATCGCGGCTATTCGCTTGTGAGCGCGGCTTTAAAGTTCGGCCGGCGCGACGGCAGGGGGAACGGCGAGAGGGTGGTAATCGTTGGATTAATGCACGTGATCGGGTGTACGCCGGTGCCCCACGGTTCGAGCAAATTGAAAATCCACAAGGGGCAGATTGGCGGTCGGGAATATCGATCGATTACAATCGATTAATTCGGCGCATGGATCCGCGTTCATTCATCCACGCTGCTAAATCGTATCTTCATAACTACTACCGGCCCGTGTAGGGACACGATGCGTTCCTGTAAAACAGCGAATTTAGCGTGTGCCTGCAGTGAATATAATTTATGCAACGTAAGCGGGAACTTATACATCGAGCGCGGTATAATGAAAAATGCTAATTGTCTTGTAACTTTCTCAGTTGGTTCCGGAAGATCTTGAAAAGTGTTTTTTTACCATTGAATCATCGGCTGTATCATGTTCGCGAAATTTCGAAAGAATTAATATTTTATTGTACTCTTTACGTTTGCGTGAATATTTTTTATCGGTCATCTATTGATATTGCCGGTTTGCGCCGGTACTTCCTCTGTGTAGTCGCATGCGATGTACATCATTTGTACAGTTCAGAGTGCCTCTCATGAATACCCGAGGGTTTCACGGCGATCAAACGTAATAAGCATGGTGTGGCATCTTCCAGTGCCTCTCCTTTTACTCATATCTTCGGGCAAAATTGTTGTCTGTGATCATTATTCGAAACATCGCTTCCAAACCAAGACAGAATTAGATCCAAAGTCTTAAGGAACATAAAAGGGGAAAGAACGCGAGGGTGAGAGCAAAAAGAGATATACGAATGGTACCGACACGCAACAAGTTATGATTGGTGATTTCTATTTATATATTGAGCGGAAATTGATAGGTCGACGACAATTATTAATTATTTTATGGGAATAATTGATGGTTAGGCGCAAATTTATTGAGAGACCTTTTCAACCGTGTGCTCGGCCCGTAATACTGGTCATTTCTAATCCTTCCTAATTACTTGACGCCATACGATGTTCTATTTGCTCACGTTATACACGTAGGTTAGGTTATACACTTTGCGTGAAGTGCAAATTAGCCGACTCAGGATGTACATTTTTATCAAGATTCGCATGGGTATCAAGTGTTATCTCCAGCAGGCATTGAGAGTTTTATTAGAGGATAGAAAGTCATTGACGACGACTTAGTGACAACAAGCGCGAAACAGTCGGAAATTGAATGTTCGCACCAGCGCGTAAGAACGCGATGCGCTCGAGTAATGGTCTCGTGATTAACCGGTGGACAGGCAGTAGTCCACGAGTTAATTAATAGTCCGTCGGAGAATCGGGCCCAGCATGCGGTCTACGCGCTTCGCCGTTTATACGCGCGCGCAGCCTTCATCAGCTGCGGGCGGAAATAATCTCGCGGCATTATCCCCAAGGATTCGATTTAAGATAGCGCGAATCGTCCAGGAGCACTGTCAATCAGATCCACCGGCCTACCGTGAATCAAACAAAGTCGTCACTTCTCAGACCTATCTAAGAACGTTAATCATTCGTTAGTAATTCGCTGATATGCTTGATTAACTTTCGGGAATTTTGAGTAATAGCTCGGCCATAACTAATTTCCGCACTCTCTTGCGTGTGCGGAAATTTTTCTAAAATTAAGACTCTGAAACTAAATTTATATTAAAGAAATAATTCCGCTCTAAAAACGACTCGATGTGTTTTGTAATCCAAAAACTCAATGATAGCCGTGTTACTTGATAAAGAATCTTGCGGCATTTACCGCTCACGGTATTGGCACACACCCACATGTTACTCACCGCCGCAAAAAACGTAGCCAAACGATTGCATAATTTGAGTGTAGATTCCTGGGCAGATGATGAAGCTATTAAACCGCTCATTTTTCATGTTCCGAAGTTAGACAATTCGAGCAGGTAGGCGTATAAGAGCCTTGAAGCGGCAACTGCAATGAAAGCGATTAAAGGCGAGCGGAGCAGAGAAAGTGTGTGGGTCGAGAAAAGGCATTAGTCAGATAGAGTGAGAGTGGGAAAGAAAGAGCAACGGAAAGACAGATAGACAGAGCTAGAGACGACGAGAGAGGCATTGCTCGTCCGAGTGACCGAGATCGCGTCTTAGTACAACGATCGGTTGGAATGTGAGTTGCTTCGTGAAACGGCAGGGGTACAGCCAGCTGCTTTAAAGAAGCATCTGAAAATCATTTTAAGTAAATCTCGTTAGTTCACGCGCGCTTGGTAATAACTACGTAGTTCAACGGTGCCGAGCAAACTATATAGGTGGGAGTAGTCCGTTAATGCGTTCCATTCCAGACAAAGATACTTCAGTAATAATCGGAAGCAGTTCTTTTGTATCAACACGATGTATTTCATTCCGTGATTCGCCTCTGTCTTGCTTATGGTAGGTATCCAAAAGTCCAGCGAATGGCTGAGCATATACGAGTTTCTCGATAGAAAAGAATGGAGACAAACAGAGAGACACAAAGAGAGAGAAAGAGATAGGATGGGGGGGGATTGTAGAAAGAGAAAGAGTCTTTTCGCGTTCATCAAGTTCACAGACGTCGAAGAAGTAATTGGTTTGTGTTAATAAAAATTAAACGGGGGATGTTCTTCGTCAAATCGCGTAATGATCGTATCGGAGTTACCTTCCTGATTCATTTTTTCATGCGCGACGCTGTAAATCTCATACCTCCAAAGACAAGATTCTGTCCGCAACAATTTTGTACGCATTCCTCAGCACATAGAAAACACGTCCTCAACGGATACCAATATCAAAAAATTTGTCGCAGACTAACCGAGTGAATGATCTGAAATAGCCATTTGGCAGTTGAGGAATGTGGGAACGCTCCCCCGATACAACCGTTTGTTGAACATTGGGATTTTTTTCCATCCTCACAGCATCCTCTGACCTTGGGACCGGTATAATTTCTTCTCTCCTTCCGTTACCCAGCATTCAAAAGTCCGTTCTCGTTCCTTGGTAGTAAACAGTGCCGTGTGTCTTGTCGCTCGGCCCAGAGGATCGTAATTAGATAGACATTACTCAAAGGAAGAAAGGGCCTTCCTCTGGGCATCTGACAGGACCTCTTTCTTAGTTCTTCTTTCTGGTGCTATGTCGCCCATAGGACTGCTCCGTGTGCTCCGAGGGTCGGACGAACTTTATTATGCGCAGTTGATCGGATCGAAGAAGCAGATATTATTAGAAGGTTGTCGCGCTCGATCGGCAGATCGTATCGGCCATTGACAGTGATGTAGCACGTTAAAAGGGATGAAACTACCCCCTTAGGCGTCGGCTGTAACGTGTCTCCGAGTCCGTGAATTAGCTTTGAATTTATTATATTTTGCAACGTTCGATCGAAGGTGCGGCTATTACTCTTTTATAGTCGATATTCAGATTTATGTTCTGCACGTGATGCGTTTTTCGAACGCGAATGAATTCGGAGAATTTTTGCTTGTGTCAAGATTCGATACGAACAGTAGCATTGTATGCTTACATACATAAATATGCAGAACTATATTAGTTTGGTTACTGTTCTGGGGGTTGGTGTACAATAAAATAATGGCTACTATTTAATGCAGTCAAATAAAATTTGATCGGTTTTCGGTTATGTTACGGAAGTGAGACCTTCATTAGAGCAGGAACAATGTGCATTTGGATATGCATGCTTCCCTGAGGTATCCAAAGTAGTTAGATTGAAATATGAAGAACAAGTATTAGCCATTTCGTTGACCTTTTTCTTCAGTGGACTTTCTGGGCGCACTAACCCCCATCTTTTTATTTCCAATTTTCTTGACGCATAGCACTTGAATACGGTGAGCGACTTTCACAGTCCTCGCACCTATCTCATCACATTTATCCCCTTCTTTCTCTTCCACACGCCGTTTGATACCGCGAGTCATTAAACCCAAAAGAAGATACACGCACGTCGTTCTCTTTTTTTCCCACACTGAGACTCCTTCGCTCATTACTCCGGCGTCCTCTTCGGGCATAGCCCTCTCCCGGCTCTCTGACGATTGCCGCTGGCAGTCGAAGATTCTGGATCCCGATAAAGCAACATCCACGATACTCCTGAGCGCGCGCGAAGAAATTCTCAAGGATTAGTTTATTAATGGCCACTGGGCATAATTATTGACCGTGGCCCGCTCCCTCGGCCAGTTCATTTACTATTGACTTGAGCCCATTAGGAATGCCAGTTTCGCAGTGTCATTTTTTTCCAGCCAAGAGAAATATGTCCTTATCTTTAGCCCCCGGGCTCCTGCCAATCGTCCGTCCCTTTCTACCTTCTTGATCGGCTTGCGATTCATGCACCTCTCCTGCGCAGGCTCTGTCGCTAATTTCGTTGCTACTCTTTCTCATGATTTCCATTCTGAGACCACATCGACTCTCATAATTTAAGTGGAACGCATAGCGGCTGAAACGAGTCGCAGGAAGTCGTCGTGATCCTGATCTCCCCGCTTGCGATAAGCCGCATCGACGCTCGATAATTCAAGGGAAAACAGGCTGACTTTTCGCGATTAAAATTATCATTTAATTAACCGTGGACGTTGCGTTCAAGGTCCGGAATAGGGTGCGCGCGCGTCGTAAGGGCAATCTAATTGGCAGCTTTATTAAGTCGGCCCATAAAGCAACGTCGCCATTGGTAGGCCCCAACGAGGAGTCCTTCGCCATCTCTTGCTTCTCGGGATAATTAGTTAGCGCGAATCCAAATGGACTGGGGAAGATTAGCTTCTCTCAAAGCCGGACGATGTGACTAGAGGAACGAACGGGCGGCGTTTGATGCGACAAGAGCGCACGGCAGATAGAAACGAGGAGGGCAGGCGCGTCCAGCTCATCAGGCGCATCGTCGATTATTTTTTTATCAGGACACTCAACCTCACATTTTCGATGCGGCATGTTAATATCCGTAGTTGATGACGGGAGGTGCGCCGAATTGTAATCGTCAATCAATCTACCTTGTTCGTCCGTCTCTTTGGTTGAAGATGCTCGACGCGTCAACGTTCAGGCCAAACACATCAGCAGGGCTTATTAATAATATAATTAAGCGAGCGGGCGTGAGGGATGACTTGATCACTAGGGACGTCGCCCTGACTTTTATCTCATTCGATAAAATAATTAATGTCGATAAACCGGGCGGATAAGAAATCTTTATTGTGTCTTGACGCTGCAAACGTTCTACATATGATTAACAACTGCCGAGCGGGACATTCCGTTTTTACTGCTCGTAACATTCTCAAGTCCTTAGACCGTACATCCATGTGGTGCTCCTTAGAGACTGCTTGGACACTCTCATAAACGCGGTCATATTATAGTTTCTCATACTTTTGAAGTATCAAACACGACGCGTCTTAAAAATTCATTATTCGAGTACTGATATAACGGTTGATAAAGTGGAACAAGTTAAATTTCATGCGGATTGCAACGTCCTGGACTCAGGCAAGTGAGATGTGCTCGCGTAGATCACGAACTGTTAATGTTTACGCGAGGAACGGCGGCAGATAAAGTGAGACAGTAACGTGACTTCCGAAATCCCATTTATTTTCGCATCGCGATACAATGGTCTCGCCTGGACGTTTTCGCATGTGCCTCACATGTGCCTCTCACGTTCTCGAAAACCGTTCAGCCAACCCCATTCACGCTTCGACTCGTAGATGCGCGCGCACACACTTTCTCCTGCGTATCTTAGCGATTGATCCTTCTTCATTACGTACTTTCATCCGCCATCTTCCTTCATTAGTGAACATAATTCCCATCAAATATCGCATTCGTTAAATTGTTTCCTTTTAAAGTAATGCTTGACCTCTGTAAATTGTTAACCGTTACTCGAATTATGCAAAGATACATTGTTCGTTTTTTTAAGACGTATCGGGGTACATGAAATTTTGTATAATTCTCATGCCTTTATTTTTATTCAACTAAAATGATGTTAATGGATGGTAGTGTATTTTAATAACCCATAAGAAACAGAATGATGGATAAATCGAGTCCACACTCAAGCTGCTAAAAATAAATTCATTTGTTCCATGAATATTGATTACGTCCCGTTTCTTTTTGACGCACCTTAAGGATTAATTCTCTCTCTTTCTCTCTTCCCCTCTATATCTATATATCTATCTATCTATCTCCCGCTCAGTTCCTACATTTCTTTGCCTCTCGTTCACTTTTACATTTTTTCACTTCATCCTGTCTCGACTCTTTCACTGTCATTCTCACTCATCACATGCCTTGCGCCTTATAAACATTTACGCCGAATTCTTGAAAATGCCAAGCTATTTGCAACCAAAGACAACCGCAAACGAGACGGAGGTCGTCCGTCCGGTGTTGAATTACGCCTCCGGTGGTTCCCCCAAGGCGGATCCCGAAAGGGCCCTGAAATCCTTCAAAACGCAAAGATGACACCGAAGGGATGCGCCTGTCAGCATTTTTCTGCACACCTTAGCTGTACATGCCACGTCGGTCTAAAAAGAATTTCCTACATGCTCATTCATGCATGAAGGATTCATCGTCTGTATCCTAATTGTACAGGGATCCGACCTGTCAATGAAATTCTTTCCACGTATGATCTTCTCAAATATTTTTCATTAGACAACATGTTCAATTGGATATTAAGAAAACGTTAAAAACTATATAGAATTTTGATTAATTCAGTGAACGTACCGTTACCAAAGGAACGAAACCCTAAATCGACCTTCAATCTTATTCTCGCGCTCCGCGTAAACGTATACATATTTTGTATCGAATGTAGCAGAGAAACGCAAGCGAGGAGCTTACAGTGAGCGTGTTGCGTAGAGAGATGAAGAATGCGGCGAATGAGAAGAGTAGTGGCGCTCTACCTTCGAGAGTCGGCTTACCTTCCTGGTAACGTGCTTCGTGTGAGTCCTGCAAACGTGTTCATTGCGTGCCAACGAAAACAACGGACCCGCGCTCGGTCCGGCATATAACGCGTAACGAAATCCCTCGCCCGCTCGCGGAGAGTCGCCCTCTCATCGTCCTCTTTCCAAGCCTCAGTTTTCTTCCCGTTCTACTGACGAAGTCAGAACCTCCCATCGGACGCAAGAGAGAAACTTGCCATTCGCCCTCCTCGGGCTGCCTACCTGCGCCCGGACTAAACAAAGGCCCATTGTTACACCGAAATTTGGCAACGTCGTTGGTGACAATGGTAAGCCGATATACCACCGCGGACAGTTCGTATACCTGGGCCCGCCGGTGATGCCGTTGGCAGTGCCGATAGTAAGGGGTAGTCACGTGCTTCTGCAGAGTTGGTCTAACAGTACCGATTGACCTGTCGGGACGATACTTACCAAAAATGGCTGATTTGCGTCACTCTGAAATTGTTTGTCTATTGAATTACAACAGTCTTCGTTACTCTTCATTGAATTGAGAATGATAAAGGATGTACGACGGCACTTTCTATCTATATTGAGTTTCCATTCGTAAAGCTTGATTCAACTGTGGTACGTTGATATTTATTGCTCCATACAGATTTTTCATTACTTCAGTACCACACTAATACGAATACTCAAGATCTGTACAACTTATTTACGCTATTTGCATAGTTGAATGAATTATACCTGCTATTCGAGTGAAGCGAGAATAGAGGTGGCAGTAGGTAGGTATAATGAGTTTTAAGCGGAAGTCGCGTCAGAAACAGATGCATCGCGACATTCTGCGCGTCGCGGCACGTCTCTTTCTTCCTTTCTCTCTCTTACTCTCTGGCCCGCGCAGCGCCATTTTCTCAGACGAGGAAGACCCTCGGTCTCAGCGCACGAACGAATCTAATTAAACGTTAAATTGTTATTTTAAGTTTAATAACAACCATAATGACCTCGCGCTTGAGTCGGAGCTCTGTTATTATCTAGATTGCATATTTTCTGGTAGATTAAGTTCCTTAAGCGAGCACCCTGCGCGCGCAAGAAGCTTGGAACGGAGGCTCACGGTATAAGCCGAACGGAAGAGAGTGGAAGCGAAAGAGAGAACGAACACAAAATCCATATCGTGCCGTCGATTTTATGTTCAGTTATTTGACGCTGCGAAATCGAATATTATCACACAAGCTAATGAATACCTAGTACTTCGGTTAAATGGCGGAATTACACATGTAGAGAATTATGCTTTCACTCCGACAATTCCAAAATCTTCCAAATTTTATTTTAAGTACTTATACTCTAATTTAGATGTTGGAAAATACGGGGTTCGACAAAATAAATGTTGGGTAATTTTAGCGCCGCACAAATAATAATTTGATTTTTCAAAATTTCAAAGTAGTTTTTCAAATCAACACAGACAACGTTCGCAGTGTCTGTGCAAAAAATACACTAGTGTAACCGCATATAAAAAAGGGAGAAAAATGCGGCTAGTAGGTACTCTCGCCGTCATTTTCCTCGAAGGTGGTGCCCTCTTTTTCAAACTCTTCGCCCTTGGGATTTGGCGCACGAGCGCTCCAGCGGAGAGAACTATTCGTCATCTCTTGGTCCGCCATGCCGCTCGATTGCAAACACGGCGGAGCAATGCATTTCTTGCCCCTCCGCCTCCCCATTCCCGGCTTTCGCCTGACGGCAATTACGCGAAGTCGGAAAAACCGTCGGCGAATTACACGAACCAAGTATGCGATGGCAAAGGCGAAGCGACCGGGCCAGCTTTATGTAAGCGCCTATGCTTATCGCCGCTCCTGGAAAACTCCATAAAAATTGTGGTCGATTGTCACGTGTCCCTTTCAAGAATAGTGCACGGACTTTCCAGATATATCTTCTTATCGCATCACACTCTAATCGTTTAAGAATAGTGCTCGATTCCACGTAAAAAATAGAGATCTATTTCCCGATAATCTATGGCTTGGTAGAATAAAGTGACAATATAAAACGTAGGATAATGATAGATGTCATGTGAGATGCAAAAAACTGAATACATATTAATGACGACGCATAAACGACTTTTATTATAACGGCGTCAGAACGTCGATGATTATTTCTGTCACCTTATCTAGCGGGTAAGAAGTGTAAAATGGAAATGAGAGGAAAGTGAAATCCCAGATAAAGCAGGAGTCGTATACGACGAGGATGTGGTGGAGAAAGAGTGGGCTGCGGAAATTAGCTCAGAACAATTAGTGCAGCCTTACCTGCAATATGACTTCAAGACAGAGGCTACCACCCACAAAATGAGTTTAACCACGGATAAAGGCCACTGTCCGGGTATCTATCTCAGGAATCTACTTGTCCGACATCCTTCTTATGGCCTAAGTTCCTCCAAGCTACGCGTCAGTCACAGGGCTCCCCCCCCCCCCCCCTCTGTCTTCCTCCACTCTTCTTCCACGTTCTTACTCTAATGACAAATTCTAAAAAGCACGCTCCAATTCTCCAATTAAGGAGCACCATCATCGGTGCATACTTGTCGTGCACGCGTCTCGCGGGAAATAGCTGCACTTGTATTACGGATCTTGTACACCATTCCAGACCGAAAAAACTATATTAAGTTGAGCGGCTCTTGATTATGCGAACCGCGTCCCGCGCACCCGCGACAGTTTTTATTATCGAGCCTTTCGTAAACCAAGTGAATTCGCTCGTCCTGCAAGAATCTTTCTTGCCTTCTTTCGTCCGCCGTCCTCTCGCATGTTTGTACACCCACCTCTCGTTTCCATCTTGTTTGGGCCCGGTCGAATTACTGGCCATCGACGACGAACGCTGATTCGTGAGAAAAACTTTCCTCAAGAAAAACGTGCCGCGACGCGGTGTATCGATTACGAGAAACCGGACGATGAACTTTCACCATGCGACATGCGCGGGATTAACACGTTGAACCTGGCCGTTAATGGCCGATGGAAATTTCATCGCCAACGGAATCGGCTGGGAACGGCAATTGACCGCTTTTACGTGCGGTTGCTGAATCGAAAGTACTCGCCTCGCCAGAGACATTATATAATTGATATCAGGTTATTAATTGGGATTCGCACCTCCCTATTCTACCTGTAAGATCACGGATGAGAAAGTTGTTTGAAACTGCAGAAGTACGCTGTAAAGTCCAAGTGGAACTGTGGGATACATTTACATGATAAATGGGAGATAAATCTGATTCCGAGGAAGAGACATTTTTTCGCTTAGGTAGACGCGAGTAACGAGAACTTGTAATAATTGTAAAGCGAGCACAAAAATAAACATTGTCATTCTTTATTTGCAGGATCGCCATGCGAGCACGACGGTATTTGCGTGAACACGCCTGGCTCGTTTGCCTGCAACTGCACGCAAGGATTCACCGGACCGAGATGCGAGACGAACGTGAACGAATGCGAATCCCATCCGTGCCAAAACGAGGGCTCCTGTCTCGACGACCCGGGAACGTTTCGCTGTGTCTGCATGCCTGGTAAGTGAGACACTTTCCATTACGGCGACGTTACTTTTTCTCGTCACTTTTTCGGTGCTCGATGAACCGTTAATTCACTTTTCCGCATTTCCGGTTCCGGCAAATGCAGTGGAGACTGAATTTACAACATTCGTTGCGTGTATATTTGTACAGAGCTGAATATCTTGGGAAAGCATTTTACTCGCGATTGACGAGAATAACGCATTCCTTTCGTTGTTTCATGGATTTTCGACTTTCTTATGATCGAACAGTGTGCAGACAGGAAGCGTGCCGTGAAAGTGTTGCTCGGTCGCTTGTAAAACACATATCAGACTGTGCCGGCATGCCCAATACAAAAGAGGCATTCCGTCATCATAATCATTTGTGAAGTAATTAATTTGTCTTAAAGTTCTGTCTACCGTCATCATCATTTCAGTTTCCTACAAACCGTGCTCAAGTTACATTTATTATTTTCATCGTCAATTCAGAAACACAATCCAAATATTTCGAATATTCGCATGCACTCTGCTTACCTAACCGATCTCCGGGAGTACATGAATCCCACATTTTCTAAAGCGTAGAGCTAAAACAATAAAAAAATCATGAAGCGCTTACCATCAAAGCGCCACCTCTCTTGAGAATCTGAAGGAACTCGGAAAGCGCATTGTTACTGTGACACCCGCGCGAACACTTTCGCACTGCAAACCCGCGATGCGACGTGCGCGATACGGTCTCTCTCTCTCTCTCTCTCTCGCTCTCTCGCTTTTGCGTGTACCCAAGTTAAAGTGTGATCGTGCGCGAAGCAAGGTACGTGAGCGCCAGGTGGTGGAAAAGGTCGTCGTCGAGGCCAACAGCAGTGAGGAAAGGCAATGGCGATAGGCAGAAAAACAAGTGAAAGAGAAAAGCAGATAGAATGATAGAGGAAGCGGAGAAAGGGTTTTGAGGTAGGGGAAAGAGAGAAGAGGAGAGAATAGGCGAACGCGGCGCGGCTAGGAACGTCCAGTTTGCCGGTTGCATGTCGCCGGTAAATACTTCCGAGATGACAGGACTACGGGTTGCATTTTATCTGATAGGGTCGGTAACTCGTTTACTCTGTTAACGCTGTGACGCTGCGCACTCCAACAAGCGTAAGTCAGCCTTAATTGTTTGACGCCGCGAGACGATCGGCTATCTGGCTAGCGTAGGACCGCGCTCAAGAAGATTTTGCGTCTCGATAATTCCTATAATCGACGGTCAATGGGAAAAGATGTCGTCGGCGATTGTGGAAACGCGTCGCGTATGGAACTCTGTGGAATGCGGGTCAGCTTCTTGTTATGGCCGATAGTGCGTCAATGCTGTTGCTGTCGAAAACGTTAGGGAACCACGATTAATTTTAGAGGAACGTACAAAATTTCGGCTCTTCAACATAATCTGAGAAGTAATGTAATTTTGAGGGTTTTAAGTATTTAAGTTTGGGTCTCAAAAAATGTAAAATAATGTCGACATCGACGTTAAACTCTCGTTTCTTAGGGTGCGCGTGGAAGATGTTTTTTCATTTTTATTTAAGTAAGGTCAGGAAAACATATTTCACGCGATGATCAGATTCTGCTTCTGGACCTGAGCGATGAGAGCCAAGAAGTTCCCTAGACGCGGCGGGTGACCCCACGGCGAAACAAATGGGGCATTAAACCCAATAAACACCAGCCAACCGACGAATATAGCGGCGAATGTGCCATCTCCTTCCTCCTACATACCATTTCACCCATTTTTACACCTTCCCCTTCTCCATCTCTCATCTTTCAACATTTTCTACTTTTTAGCTAACACCTTTTACTTATCCGCCTTCTTATTGATTTCTCGCCCCTGCATCTTTCTTTTCTACATTTCGTGACGTATAACATTGATTTACAATTCAGGCGACATTTATTCAAAAGAGGTTCTATCCTCCGCCGTCTCCGTCGCTTTTCCGACTCAATGTGCACTCGACTTAACGAAGACTTTTGTGACGATAAATCCAAGGTCCGACGGTGAAAGATATCGCCCAATTAAGAAACCACACCTCATGTGCGCATGTGCGCTTGATTTCCGTCTGCAGAAAGAATCGCATAAACTTAATAGCGACTCTGTTTTTCTATGCTGTACAAATTTCGAAATTGTTGTAATTTACTTCGACAGTGTGATAATCATTGCTACTCTTTTTTACAATTTCCTATTCCACAAATCACACGTTTTCCAATCTAGTATCACACGATGATACATTTTGTATGCGCAATCCATTCTAAATTAAAATGATTTATTATTACGCCTTAATATTCTTGCTATTTACGCTTTCAAGCTTTGTTCACCCTTTCCGTGCACGATTAACCAACTTATTTATTGCCTTTTAATTTTTTCCGAAACCGTGAATTAAAGTCCTCAGTCCCGCGCATTCCACTAATTGCACTGTTAACTAGTAATATACAGACTGTGGCTAAGTTCAATATCAATGAAAGGCTGAAAAAAATTACGTAATACCTTGCGGATCACCGCTATATAAACTGATACGGCCTCCGTGCAACTCTTGTTTAATATTTTGTCTTCTTATTTTCGCTATCTCCTCGCCTACCGACAGCGGGCGATGAGAAATCACTTTGCACAAATTTCATTCGCGCATTGTAATTCGGCTCGAACACTGGGTGTGTAAAAGCTGAAACGAGAGCTGCGCACCGGCATGCCGAGGAAACGCTTGTGGCAGGGCACGGCCGATTAATTCGTGTCTGCTCGTTCCCGAATTTAATCTCCTCTCGTATTACCAAGTCCTTTCGGGGCCAGAAACCTCTATGTGGACGGACGGACGTCTCGGGGTAACCAGATGAACATTGTCTGATCGGGATGGGAACGGACAGTCGCCATGTGTGAAGGAGAGAGCGAAAGAGGGGGAGAGAGAGAGAGAGAGAGAGAGTGCAAGATTAAGCGTACATGTGAGTCGTTTGCACCGTCGAAATTAAAGCACCATCTATCCTGTTTTCTTGAAGACTAGGCGCTTTGGGCCCCAGTGCTTTCGCAACTATGAGAAGAATTAAATTACGCGCACTTTTCATCCTTTTCCGCGGAGTTTCAATTTTCTAAAAGCCAACCGTCACAGTGTTCAGTCCACCGTACCAACGAAAATGCGTCAATTTGCGGGAACTGTCATCCCCACCATTCTATGAGTAAGGATCTGCTCTATTGCTCCCAACGACTGCCGCTGGCGCCATCAGACACTGCGGCGAGTATGTATTCTGCGCGCTTTATTACTCGATCCTTGTTTTTTTGGCGTTGAAACTGCGGACATTGCTTTTTGTCCAGCCGAGACAGCCTTTTATTTTTCTCTCTTCTCCCTCTCTTTCTTTTTGCCTCTTTGCCCCCTTTTCTCCCCCTACCTTCTACGGCAAATTGAATAGAAAGGACAGGCGTCTAGAGAAACCGATAGTGGGCTCCGCTCTGTCTTTGGTGAAGAGGCGCAGAGAGTGAAGGGGGTGGGTCCTGGAGACCTCTGGAGAGGGCCGAAAAGCGGACGAGCAAAAAATGAGCGACGCACGTGAAGGCCCTCTGGGCCTGAGCGTCGAGTAGGACACAGGAGGACAGGAGAAAGGATCGAGAATAAGGAAGGAAAGAAGGAAGAGGGATGGGGGGGAGGGGGGGGGGAGAAGGAGCGAGGAGTAAAATATGATAGCAGGATTCGCGAAATATGAGACCGAGACGACGGGATCCGTTGCCCAGGGCCTGTATGGGCACAAAGGCCTTATCTTGTCCGTCGGCGCGCCCGACCGCCATTTTGGTACTCCACCTTCGCCTCTGTCCTCTGCCTCCGTTCTCCTCGCTTCTCCTCCGTCCTTCTCCGTCCTCGTACTCCGTCTCCCCCCGTTCCTTTCGCCTTCTTCTACCTCAGTCGCGCCCCACTCCTCGTCGAGTCGCTCGTCGTCTTCCTTTCTTGTCGGGACCCACTGTCCCGTAAAAGGATCCGCTAAATAGCGCTAAGAGGTTCGAGGAAAGAGGATCCACGGGCATTCAGGATTTTGCACGATGAGCGCCGGGGTGGTGGGAGGCGGGAAGAGCCTCGCAGCAAAACTTTAGGCGCGCGTGTTGCACGCATGTGCGTCTCCGTTCTCTGCACGCTTTGTAATTGCTGGCAGTCTGCCCCACTCGTCGTTGACGGTAATGAGAGAAGGTCGTGAGAGATAGCTTTTTCCTTTTCTATCACTCCTGCCCTCTGCATGCACCTCTTGCCACCCCTCCATCCCGAGAAAAACCGTTGTTCCCGTGATAAATGAATTTCGTTTATCAGTTCGAGAGGTTAATGACGCGTTGCCGCACGCGTACACTCAACTGGCGTGGGTAATCAATCGGACGATCATCGGCACTGCGATTATTCGGATTTTATCCACCGCAATTCATCGATGTTAAATTGTGCGATTGATGGCGATGAACTGTAAAATTCTGTGTAATTAATATTACTTCAATTCGATATTTACAAAGTCCAATCGAAAGATCCATGAATATGTCTGCCTCCTGCAATATGTGAATTTACGCTTCATAGAATACGCCTAACTCTTATGTACTTCGTTATGCGATTGGGACAAGCTTGATATAACTTTCTTTATGGACGTTATTAAACTAATGAATTTCGTCGCGTGCTTTCCTTAGAATTATGTATCAAATGAAGATGACATAACAGTAACGACACACGCGGAGGTGCCGTAGATCGCTTTACGGACACTCCAACATACTGGGAGACAATGTTATCCTCAACGTAATCGCGCTCAGGTGCACGTCCCCAGGTGTTCACACGGAACAGGAATCCGCGTGTCGCCGTTTCTTCTTCTGACGCTCTTCTTGCACATTTCCAAATGTATTCAAAAACCCTTGATAATATCGTATTGCCCACATATTCACCATCTTTTCGTCGAAAGATATAAATTTTGTCACAAGTATTTTCAGTACTTTTCCGTTTGTTCATTTTTCCATACATTGTATATTCGAAAGATACAATAACCAAATCCACCCGGTCAAAATGTTTAGTATCCAGTTTCGGAGTAAGTTATATTCAATCTTTCACGCCTTTGTGAGGTGAGTGATTTCATACACTCTGCAACGTCTAACCTAGTCATGTAAAATGACTCTGGTTCGTTTTTTTCGTTTCTGTGTAAAAATTTCGGAATTGTCCAACGAACACACATGAAAACCAAATGCAAAATCTGCACGATATTCCATTAGCAAAGACACCATTGCGCCTGGCACGATGTCTGAGGATTTCCACCGGCTTCGCCCTCAACTCACTCGCTTCTTTTTACGGTATCCAGTGCAAGGAAGATTTGTAGCTTCAGGATCGAGGACGAGATATCTCAATATTCGTCGCCTGACGCACCAACGTGCTTGCGTGTTCGTATCGCGGGTGCATTGCATTTGTGTATGTGGCGTGCATAAAAGCTTGGCTCACACACAAGATATGCGCGCACGCAGCAGAGTATGTATGCAGCAGGGGCACATGCGTGCGCGGGGACGATGCACTTACGTGTACCGAAGAGGGTTCCACGAACGTCGAGGTTCTGTAGACAGTATAAAGGTATACACGCGCAGAAAGCCGTATGATATATTATTGAAGATGTAGATTGCTCCTAGAATTATCCAGCAGCCTTGGATTGTTCACTCTGGACAATGGCTGCCGCGTTCTGTTATCTTCCAACCCTTATTCGACCGCTCTCTTGCTACCATGCGCGTGGTTCTTTCCTTCCGTCAACCTCTTTCCTACGAGAGTACATTTCTTCTCAGCTTCTTACTACTCCGTTTTCACTGGATCTTTGTCCTTTTGTTCGAATTTGTTCTCTACGAAACTCGATAGTGGCTATAACCAATTTTCTATCGAAAATTTTGTTACCCTGATCGAGACAGTTCTCATTTTGGACTTATCTGGCCACAGGACTGAATTTCTTACGTTTTGAAGTTAAAGAACGAAATGGAGATCATTTTTAACTCCTTTTTAACCGATTAACAAATTCTATTCAATACGTGGTCAGAACTTGCATTGGAATACATTTAAGCTACATTTCCGAGTGCCATTTAGACGTTAAAATTAATGTACATAGAAAAAGTAGGTCTATAACATTAAAGACAGAATACGTTCGTTGTATTTTTCTATCATTACAAATTATAAGAACATTCCAATATTATCATTCGTAATTAAAATTGTACGATGGGCATAGTATTGAATCCACAAGGTTTCTTTTCATGCGCGTTAAGTATTAATGTAAATATCAGTTCTCACTCACAATCAGCATGGTTGGCACTCAACGAACGGCGTCCTTTTTTACGCCTGAAATTCCAAAGTGATCGCACTTCCTAGCCGCTTCTTTTCGCTCATCGTTGATCATTCTTTTGTTTCTGTGTCGCGGTGTCTAACTGCCGATCAAGAAACGACGTTGTTGGGGAACGAAAAGGATGAAGTAACTGTCAAGTATGACGGCTCCCTCCAGAGCGGCAAGACATGAGTATTTATTGCTCTTCATCGAGTCGATCAGTTCTTCGATGTTCGATCCGCGTTGTCATTTTTTTTCTTCGCCTCTCCCATCTCCAAGACCTTTTGTTATTTATAATAGTGTGGCAACGCATTGTACAGTCATTGTTTAGTACAAAATTAATGCGCTCTTAAGTACATCGTACGTGCGGCATAATTTTTTATATACACGTTGATATAACTTATTTATTCTAAACATATAACCAAACGAAATGCGTTATCACACCAGATCGTAAAAAATGGAATATTTATCTTATGGTGAACAAATTTTGTCGCTTCAAATTCTTATGTATAAGTTTATGAGACTCAGTAGGGATACGTTATTGATTATCAGCAATAAATACCGGCAAAGTTGAAAAATACCGAGTTTCGTGACTTGGTTAACATAATCTTAGGGACACTTGCGTAGAAATAGTAATGGCGTAAATCTTTTCGAGACGAGCGAGATTCTATCTGTGCTTTAGCCAGCACGCTCGCTGAGTTTTCAGCCAGACTTTATCCACCTGATCTACGCTCGCAACTTCTTTCTTTTAACTCTTGTTATCCGTCCGCATCTCTCTCGTTCCACGCGTAAGGTAACAACGTCAAGTCGAGTCAAATGACGAAGGGAGGGAAAGGGGAGGACTAAGGCTAAGAGAATTAGAACGAGGAGGACTAGAAAGGCGGCATCTAAATTGGTTCAGATTTGTACAGTACGATTGCGCACTGGTAGAAGGAAAAGAAGATTTTGAGGAAGAAATTTTCGTCCCGCCTTGTGTCATTTCTACGGCGGGCCGAGGAATCGGTGAAATGATCTTCTTTGACGCGTACGTGATGGGAATATTCAGTTGCGTATTAGTGAAACAATTCTTCCAGCAGGTACGAGAACGTGACGCGTCGATGCTTTCGTCGGTTGAATCATGGACATGATGTCTATCGTGCGCTAGACCTGAAGTCTATTATTAGACTATTTGTTCAAGGAATGGAATGTATAGTAATGTGATGACTTTGACGCAATTGAATTTTGGTAATATTTAATTTTTTCTGATTATGAAAATTTATTAGCATCCAAAGGTAAAATCAGCGTTTCTTGCACGTTTTATATTTACATTCCATAAGTTTTTCTCCTCTATTGGTCATTTCCTGCAGATCAACAAGTAAAATATTAAGAAATGTAAAATCATATGTATACAGAATTTGGTATACTAGTAACTAAATGGTTCAATTGCAATATCTTCAATAAGAATGTGTACACGTGTACAATATTATTTTCTATCCTCAATTTTTCCGATAAACCGTGCCGCCTAATATACTCTTGAGTACTGCGCCGCTCACTGCTCGCGCGTTAATTTATCGATAATTACTGTATAGTCAGTTTCAAATCGATTGTTAAATCTGCAACGGAAAATTCAAACGTGAAGACTTGCTGAAGCTGAGAGATAAAGACTCGTGTGTCTTTACGAGACGCGCTCTAAGAAACGTTCGTCAAAACGACAGAAAGGAAGAACTCTCCACCCATTGCAGCCCGAGTCTCTGTCCTTTCTCTTCGCTTAAGTTGCTCATTGCTAACAAGCGCGGTTGTCGCTCAGCAAGGCGCCTTTTTTCCTCCTGCGCGTCTTCTTCGTGGCATCAGTCACTCCTGAAATCGTCGGGAACCCACGACAACGTTATAGGATGCGCGTTCGTGCACTGCGGCCTGCTTTTTCGTTGTATGCCCCCCTATAATGCTGCCCTCTATATCCTGTCTGAGCTAGGTGGGTGCGGGTCGGTGTGCGTAAATTCGTATGTCGTGTGTTACCTCAGAACGCTTGTGATATATGACCATCCAGAACGAGATGGGCGCACACCACGCCTTCTAAGTAACGTGTCTCTTCAGTATGTCCCTCTTCTCGCAGCGCACCCCGCATTTTCTCTTCTTCCTATAGTAGCGCCTTCTCTTTTTCTGCTTTTCTACCTTTCTATCTTTCTACCTTTTGCTCCTTAGACTATTCTTTGTGCACGTTCTCATTCCAACATTAGCACGAGAAAGTCATCAAGATGAGGAATGTAGACATTTTTGACGTTCAGGAACATCGATTGGGTTTTATGGCAGATGCACTTTGTTCGTTCGTAGACTGTAGTATGATGCTGTTTATGCAGTTTTAAAGCGTCCAGTGTAAGCGGGTGTATTGCAGCTTCTCCAGGGTGACAGTGTTGTCATCACACTTACGAATTCCGGTATAAATTAAAGGGAAATTAAAGATACCACTTTCAATATTACATCAAATCAAAAGCTTTCATCAAATTATTACGAAACGTCTCTACCAATGAGTTAATTGTGTAATCCATACTACTCGTGAAAAAAGGCGACATAGAACTACATACATAAAATCGTACAAATCTTTTTGAGTCTCCGAAACTTATTGTGTAACCACCGGCATACTATCGAGCATCATAACTGTGATCGAACTAAGCTTGTGAAAAGTTACATGTCCGAGCTGAGACTCTCCCCTCCTCATCTGCTGCACTCCATTCTCCTCCATCGTCAAATACGTCATTGTGATGCGGAATTGACACTGGTCTGTCTCCGACAAATGGAATTACGCTCCTTCAGCCGCTGACAAAAGGCAACCTGGTTTCTATGGGGACGAAACGCGTTCCAGCGACCGCGGGCGAACTTTCCGCTCTCTCCCCCCAGTTCCTTTCCTCCTTCCTCACGGACTCGTCGAGGGGGAAATAACCAATTTAAGGGTACAACGAGATCGGTATGCGTGCATGCGCACCGAAAAAACACAGTGCGAGGCCGTAGACGAACTCAGTTTTTAAGCGTGTATCCTCCTCGCCGCCGCGATTCGGAGCACGATTCAACGTAGCAGAAACGAAATAGAACCCATCGATAGTTTCATTTACGTTCGCTTTCAGGTTAGGTCGCGAGCCAGCTGACCTTTCCAACGCCTTTGAGAACGAGACCTCGTGCGGTGCTCGTAAACACTATTCCCCGCACTGCGAATCCAGAACGAATCGAAACTGCACCACGCAATTGCTTTTCTCTGAAACTGTCTCTGACAACCCGTTCGGTTATTCGCTTACATTTGAATTGACGGAATGAGAACAGAGGTATGGAAACTGTCGGTTCCCTTCAAGGTTGTTAAACAGTTGCGAGCCGAAAAACGTCGAGTGAACATGTTCTTAGACTGCGTTTGCGTAGGGTCACATTGAACGATTTTATTAGAAAAACTTTTCTTACTGCAATAGATTTATTCGGTTTATTAAAGCATTGAAGGAGTTTAATACTAAATGCTTTTTAAAGCTTCTGCCAATCGAATACTTGACATTGCCTTGTGAGATTTCGTCCACCTGATATTGGTGATTAAATGAAAAGAAAACCTTAACCGGTATTTTGATTTGAGTCTCAAGCCTTGCATTAGTGTGCAATAGCGTCTTGCTATTCGGAAGCTTCGACGGCGACGCCCTTAAGCTGAATTCGCACGATACTAAGGAATGGTGCAGCGACACCAAACACATTGTGCTGTCTCGGAACGTTATTTATCTCTAACTGTTTCGAGGGTTCTACAGCTATCGCTGCATTATTCCGTTGGCTCAAGGCGTGAGGCGATACAGAAGGAAGAAGACAAAAAGCGAAAAAGATTGTGAAGCAGGGAAGGAAGGAGAGGAACTAGAAGTCGATAAAGATATAAAGTCAATACATGAAAAGGCTGAGAAAGAATGAGAAATGGTCAAGTTTAGATTCATGGGTTTACTTGTCTGGTCCGTAGGAACGTATGCAGATAGTAAACTGGTTCACTTTTACAGTGCAACAAAACGTATTATCGTTCGTAATATGGCATCTTAACCTGATATTAAATTTTCATTATTGTCCACGGCTGTGGCACGGCTTGTAAACTTAACAACACGTACTTACAGCATCGCACAAACGCTTAGTTCAATATTCATATTTACCGTCTTGACGTTTAATCAAATATCGGCCGAGAATTCGTTGCCGTCCATGTCGATCATTGCCAAAGCTGAGAGTGGACATCGACCAGTCCACTATCGATTCTCGATTCCGTTAATCTCTAGCTGGGCGTGCGATGGTCTTGTCGAGAGTACGAGCGAGGAAGACACCCGAGATCCCCGACAACGATAGCAGGAACGTCCAGCGAAGCCCGGTAGAAAGCGTTTGACGAATAGACAAGCCGGTATAAACACGCCATACGTATATACGTGTACACGTATTGGTATAACGCCCGTTCAGCTACCGACCAGATGAAGATAAGCCGGCTCTGCCATCGGCCGGGCCCAAGTCCGTCGTTCATCCACCATTTCAGCTTCCATCTTCTTTTATCTTCCTGCATCCTCGTTCCTCTTGGGTTCTCCTCCTTCGCCGGACTCCCGATGGTCCCCTTCCATTTAATCCTTGTCACCTTATCCCGTGGAGACTTACCGAAGAATTCGACCTCGACGGGCAAAAGGAGGCTGAGAAGATGCAAGCGACGTGTACGTTATCTTCGATTTGTTCGCGGACGCCGGACGCGAGAATGTCGATGAAATGTTCGACGACGGCGCTTCCAGTCGTGTGTGCCTTTTTACGGCTTTCGGCCGCTGATATGAATGACGAGTCATGAGTGCATTCGACGAACGTTCACATTCAAATGCTGTAAAGGTCGAGGATGGAAGAGAGGTGACAGTGCCGTGGCAACTTTAATTTTTTCTTCCCGTACAGTATTCTATACACACATTTAGACTTTTAATGTTAATGTGAAATTGTTTAACAAAACTGCAGCATATTATGATTTCTTGCTAACGTTTTCTCTCTTCTCTGCTCTCTTTCTTAATTCTACAGAATATTACTGTCGAAGATTACTGTATTTTAAGTGACTCTTTCCAGAGTCTTTGTCGGCATTTCTTTATTTACTTATTCCAGCCGATCAAATCAGATTCGATCGAGGGTTCGTCGAACTGCAATCGATCTACGCAACGGTTCTGCAGTTATCGCTCCATACAAATTAAATCGATCGCCGAATCAAGTAATCGTCGGCTGCCACTTCGTTGGTGGCAGTTAATTGCCGTTCGAAATCCAAGGCTCGATAAACTCTCCCCCTCTCTCTTCCTTTCTCCCTCTGCCTTGACCTTGTTTCATCACCGACCCTTCGTTGGAGAGCATATCGTTTTCCCATTAAAGGTGCGTGTAAGAATAGACGAGTGTATGATTCGACGGTGGGCTTAATTGAAAAGTGAATTGTTCTCGCGAATAAATAGTTGAACGATTGAGTCACGGTCAGAGCAGTTCACAGCATCGTTGTTCACCGTTTGATCTACTTTTGGGAATTTGAGTACTCTGTGACGCTATAACTTTTCGCTCTAATAATGTTTCTGTTCCAATTGACACCCTTTCGCTCGAACAGCTTCGTCGAAAGTCAGCAATATAGTGTTCTAACAATGTTTCTGACTTTCCTTTTGGAGCGACCGGATTTATTATTCTCGGTGAGAGGAAAAGGAATGAATGTGCGTACGCGAGATCAGGTTGGAATTGAATTTTGATGGAAACGTTCGTCTCAAATAGCGCCCATCCATTACAAAACGAATAATGAGTCTAATCTAAATATGATCGATCGTGATACTGTATCTCACATCATAAATTTAATTGGAGCTCGTTTTCATTGTGCATTCTATTATACAGTATTCAATCATCCCGAAAGAATGCAAAGATATCCCTTAAATTTATTAACAGTACCTAATAACAATTTACTTGCATTGCGAACATGACTTTTTCAGTGCATATACACGTAGTGCCTCGTAGAATATATTCATAAAGCTACAAAAACTCATTCGTAACCACAAACTTCTCACGGGTACAATCTTCGATTGTCCACCATTCCAGAAGAGAAAACTCCTTTTGTTTCCTTTGCCTTCGACATCGAGACTTATCTGACCGACTGAAGACGATCAATCGGCGCATCATGTTTACGATTTGTTGTAACGAGATCTGGCATAGCACGAGCAGAACGGAGAGAGAAAAAGATTGCGGATTATGGAGAAAAACATGTAAGACTGTGAGTGTCTACTTCGTCCGTTTCTCCTCTTCTTCGGTCTCTGCTGCGACTATGAGAAGACTTCGCCGCGAGGCATGTTTCATTACTCACCTTGTTACCGTAGAACAATAATAGGGATGGGGGAACAGAAGACAGCGAAAGGTAGAGGATAACTTGGGGAGCGATAATGATGAAGTTTGAGCTTTTTCCAAGACTACGGCTGGTGAGTATTGTCTGTTGATTGAAATCGACAAAAAACCTTGAATTGACTCGGATGGGATAAGCTCAATGAATGTTAGAACTTTTGATACAGTACTGTGGTTCTCAACATTTATGTTGGGTAGTATGCCTGAATTGATATTGTGTGGAAATGTTCCTTAAAAGAAACACAAAGTAGTATTCTGTGTTGAACATATGTACTACCAAATGTCCCCGAATTACTTCATCAGTACACAGCCGATGTAGTGCACAATAATTATCATCGATCAATTATTTGAAATAGAACTTATACAAGCTCATCGTTAACAAAGGGGTTTCAATATATCATTAGTCCGTTTGTATAACTGTCAACGTTGCACTTTCCACAATTAACCGATTTTAATTACGTCTTACTCAAATCAATCTATCCGCCAGAAAAGTTTACCATTAACCTAACTGAACAGGGCTATGTGGATATAATTCACAATTTTGCGAAGGGAAGGACAGAGGTTCGTTGTCTGCAGTGATTTCCGATCAAGCAATATCGAGCTGTCGGAGTATAAAGTATGTTCAGCCGGGGTTGGGGAGCGATGGTGGGAGAATAAGAAGAAAGAGAGGAAAGGGAGAAAGAGGAATTAAGGGTGAGCAAATTAGACTCGCGGGTGACCTCTGAAGTCGTAGTCGTACGCGTCGAGTACGACTGATCGATGATATCGCCGTATTTATTATTCATTGCTCGTTGAAGCCACTGCTCGGCCGCGAAGTAATTAACGTGATTAATGTCTTCTCTTAATCGCAGGAAGTGCGGCGTGCACGGGAGGCGAATCTTGCGGCCTACTCGCAAATAGTATTATCGCCGGGAGTCGCGTTACCCGAAAATTACTTCGGCGAATATCGCCGGTCTAAAATGATTATCGCCTGCCGATAAGTCGTGACGGGTGGCCCAATTCAAGAACTATAATGAATACGTCGAAATTATCGCGTCTCAATATTATTAATCCGTAACCCATAATTCGTAAACAAACTCCACCTGGGCAAAGAGGAAAGTGTTCAATGTTATACAAAGTGGAACGTGATGTAGTAAAGTCTTTATAATATTGAGCGAAAATCATGTTTGATTATCGCGCGGATGTCATCTTAGAAATTTTTAAAAGGAACGACTTTAAGAGATACTAGCAATTTAATACGTACTGTCTCTGTACTGTAAGATAATTTAATGAGTTTCGAGGCGGACATAAAGAAAAGTTTCAATATGATCCACTCCTAATAGCGACGGACTGCTGCGTCATCGAAATCGATAATTTGGTCGTAATTTTTCGCTGAAGGCGCATGGAAAGATCCGGGAACAGCCATAAATCTCGCCATTCTTCGCGATCGTGGAAGCGTGTTCTTACTCTGTTATACTTTACGGGACCCTTCAGCTTACTTCAACTTTGCACATTCTCCGTAATGGTTTCAAACTCATTATGAACACCGTCATTAAGTAAGCTGCGATCGTACAACCACTAGCTGGACAATACAAAATATGCATGCAGCAGTAACTAACAGTGCAACGGGGCACAATTTTGGTTAAGAACAGTTCACAATGAGGCACATTTGGTTTATTATAATATCGAGTAACAATAATAGTTTATTGTTATCAAGCAGATGTGAACAATATGTAATAAACACTATACTGATTTTTCGTAAAATGTGGATTGGTACTTAACCCTCGGACAGCGGACGAATTTTCAAGCGCGCGTGGCGAAGCCGGGTCCTTTCGTATCCATGAGACTACTACTAAGAACGGTGCTCACCGATAGCTCATTCAGCGGTGAACACATTCGTATGCCAGTTGCTCTCAACCTCGAGCAAGAGTGAAGGGAAAGGTGCTCTTTGTATAACTATAATTATGAAGGATGACAATACATTCAAATTCCATCAAATTTATTATCATACGTAACCTAAAATTTACAATGTTTTTAAACTTTATAACATTTATAACAAATTTTGTACGCAGTTTCTTATTATAAACACTACTTATATTATTCGCAGGAAATGCGAATACGGCTTTTGCGTGCTGTTTACACTAGAATTTTCCATAGTTCGTGCATCGTGTGGTATACTTGGTGTCATTTGCGACGCAAATATAATTATGAAGGAAGACAATACATTGAAATTCCATCAAACTTATTACCATACGTAACCTAAAATTTACAAAATGTTTAAACTTTATAATATTTATAACAATTTTTGTCGGCAGTTTTTTATTATAAAAGCTACTTATATTATTCGCAAGAATAATTCATAGAGTTGAAGTTTTCACTTGTGCAGCTCAACGATCCACTTGTTGTGTCCAGTCCATGCTTATTTTACGGTGATACCTATACGATCCAAACTATCGCGCTGCTGGCAAAAAAGTAACACAAACGATGAAGGAAGGAGTCAACACTCTCTTTATCCCGTTCTTCTGTTTCACAGTGGGTGGAGGTGTCAGCAATGAAGTAGATTTGTTCTGTTGTAACGCTCTATTCCGTGTACGTTAGCACAAGTTTCATGCCACACTAAATTCGTAGATTTCAAAAGGTTTGCGAGGAGGTAGCCCCTCCACTCGCCGATCGTCATTTTCTTATCGCGCGCCTTTGTCTGATGGGTCACACGGCGGTTTCCTTTGAATCGCGCATCAGCGATACATACATACATGCAGTCGCCGCACTTTCGTACCTCAATAGTCGTTGAGAGTCGCTGGTCACATACATTCACACGACCATCGTTTTCGGAACAGCTACACACATACTGTTACAGCCGATTCTTAGGCTTGAAATGGACCCGGCTTCGCTGGCGAAGGGTTAAGTGATTGTGCGACGTGCAACTCACGTCGTTAAATTCAAACCATCATTAACACCTACGTGCACACTCATCCCATAAACTCCATTACAGCAAAGTACGTAAACCGTCAGTCGTCATTAAATTGAGAGAGACTTTCTTCTTAAATGTAAAACATAGTCGCGACTTTAATGAGGTCTATAAGATTTCCCCATCATAAGGTTGCAACATAATATCAAGTAAGATGAATAGGTAAGCAATTCGTCTATTCGAGTTGCTCACATTAAACTGAAAATTGACTTATAACATGTTTATCTTGAAATACACGTTCTCCATTTGAACAACTTGTAAGAGAAAATGGTTTGTTTCCCGATGAGAGAATTATTTTCACTCACACTATAATATCATATAATATTAACCGTATAACCACATAGTCAAACCTCAAACTTTGATTCCATCGCTGAGCTAATTGTAAGTACAGTGAACAAGAGCAGAATGAACAAGAAGCTTCTATCTCGCAAGGATTGAGGGTAGGAAAAGGTGGCCTTTCATACCGTAATGAGTGGCTTTTCTCCATATCCAGTGATCGTTATGCCGGGAGCTTTCGCTTCCCCCGCGGGTTACGCCGGCTTACCATACTCACTCTCGGTCGGTCAATCTTTTTCCGTTACTGTTCGGCCGTCACTCACAAGCTGTATTCGCATATACACTCGGCAAGCGAGCGTCGGTGTCGCGCTTTGTCGACTCCGGAGATAGACAGGATTCGATCATGTAGATCTCGACGGATCCCAATCGCAAGGCGGGTGCGCATATGTACGCATGCGCGATCTTCGATGAGTGTACATACGTACGTACACGAGTTCGGCGGACACGTATGTACGTATACGTACACACGGTACGTATCGAGCGAGCGATACGATTCGCATAATGGCAGCGAGGCTATTTCAACGTCCGTCCGCTGCGAGGAGAATCCATGAATCTCTGAACGTCCGTTCTCCATCGGCGGATACCGCATCGAAACTAACGGCCCCCGCGGCCAACGGAGGAGGATACGTACAGATGCGCGCAGATATGCCCGATCGAGGGATGGATCATGGGCACACGATCGATTTAAATGGACGAGACGCTACCGCCGGATCACAAATAGGGACGATGAACCCTTTACGGAGGTACGGATGGGTCGTTGTACCTTGAACCCTCGCTCGTGACAATATCTTATTACACGTAGGAAACATGTTGGGTTCCAATTCAGTTCCTTTCGGGTGTTTTGACGGTGGACGATTCGACGGGGATGGTCGGGTTCCTTATTCGGTTCACAGTAGGAGAATTAAACAAATATGCTTAAACCATAATGCACTTTCATTGCTTTGCTGTTTTTAAAGAATGCATTGAATTATGATTAACCTCTGAGAAAATTTTGACCAATGTGACGTCTTCCGAATGTAGAAATTCTGAATGTAGACTCATAATAGTTACTCAAAAATGATATAGATATAAATATGTTTCCGTGATTTCTTTGCCGATTACGCTGACATACACTAGCTGTACAACAAATACTGTGAACAGTCAAGGAAACGAACGGTCGCTAGCAATACGACTGCTATCCTGCAAACGCAAAGTTCTCCCACAGCTTTTCACGCGGCTAATGTCAAAGCGACGCGCCTTCTCGTCAGTACATACCGTATTACGAATCGATCTTGCCGATGCGTCTCGCACTTCCTCTCTCACGGGTATGCGCTGGCAACTATCGAGTCTTCTATGACACTGTCTTGAAATATGAAGATTAGACAACGGGCAGGGAGCAGGAAACGCTCCAACGCAGTTTAATTTAGTAGGCACTGTTAAACGTCGAAAACGTGCGCCGCGGTCTGTGGTTACGTTATGCAAGCGTTTCGCCCATCAGGGGGAGAGGTATACGCGATAATTCACAGCCGTTCGTCTGGTCGTGCCCCATGCGGGTGGAGCGTCTTTCGCCTCTTCCGCGGCTATCGAGCTCTCGCAATCGACGATAGCGAGCCAGGAGGAGGAACTATCTCGGACCGCAAAGGGCCCATCTTTCCCCGTCTACGCATTTTATGGTCCCGCAATTCGTCGTCAAATATTTACGTCCAGCTACACGTACCACGCTCGTAACCCCGACCCCAACTTAAATACCCTTATCTTTTGTTGGACAGGACCGTGAGTAATCGCAAAATCCACGCGGCGAGCTGCTGCAGGGCACACTTCTTTTCATCAACTCGTACATTTTTTCGCCTTTATCGCTTCGGGGCTCATTTATGCTGCGATCAAATAATTGTTGATAAACACGTGATACAGCCAAATGAAATGCACAATTTTAGTAAGTTGGTGGAGGAGTGGGCATCTTCCAGTGATCTCAATATTGATGCGACAGTTGGTCGAATTGATCAAAACTGTGTTGATAGCTTGTTTGGGTACTAAACGTAAATGTTACTGTGGAAACATTTGGTGCCGTATACAATTTGTTCGCACTACGGCGCATCAGATTGTGATTTCTCTTGATAACGTAGATCGCAATCATCTCGGTCTTGATACGCAGCCGACGTAATTCAATACAAGAGCTCGGCACCATAATGACTCACCAATTTTGGCAACATCGAACGTATCGAGAGCCGCGGCGCTCATTTTACGCCGGTGTTCGTAAAATTAAATGCTCCCCGTGCGGCCTCGAAAAACCGCAGGCTCGTTAGTCGACCCCCTCAGTAGCAGGATGGGTGGGGGTTGAAAAAAAGGCACTAATCGCTACCTCCGAAGAGGGAACATCGACGACCCCCGCTATAAGGAAGGACCGGACGAGGTGGACATGCGGGACGAGCTAAAGAATAAGGAGACGAGAGTTGGGGAAAGAGAGTGGGAGCAGGAGCAAAGAAAAATGGGGAAGAAGGAGAGGTGGAAAGCAAGTGCTGGAGAACAACGAACACACCGCCGCAACGAGAGTGAGCAAAGTAGGAATGGTAGACGGGAAAGGAGGGCTAGGAGCGAAAGAGAGAGAAAGAAAGAAGAACAGACGAACGAAGAGAGAGGAAGATGAGGGGGATGAGAAAGAGTGCAGGAGACTCGGAACGAGGAGGATATCCTTCTGGCCCAAGATGTCGAGCGTATTTAAAATGCAAATGGCCGAACGACGCGGTGGTTCTTCCCGTTTTCTCATCCAAAAGTCCGATCGTGGATGTGCGCCGCGTACGAGGCTGCTTCATTCCACGAGTCATATACGTACGTTAAACAGTGCCTTTGGCTGCGTGCATCGGCGTCATGTACTCGGCAAGTGTCGTATACCTGGGCCAGTGTTGGTACGCACGCCATGCAACGCCACGCAGCGCCACGCAGCGTTGTGTTGCGACATGCCGCGCGAGTTCGTTTCGCAAAGTGCACTTTGACTGGGCTACCATGCCTGCGCCGGTTCCTCTTTCTTCGCCACACGAGCATCTTATTAAGGAGCGCTCAGGGGCGATTCGGGCGCGATCGGGAATGTCGTTCCGGTCGTTTAAATGCGATTCGCCAGCATCGACGGACGGGGGCTGGTTACGAGCACGGCAGACGTAGAATGTGCATAAGTGCGAGGAGGACGAAAAGATCGAAAGCAGACATCGGCCAAAAAAGGCCAATGCTGCGCGACCAGCGTCCCCTTCGGGACCCTATTTGAGCTCTACCTGAGATGAGCGCGGCTGAACTTAGCCAGCCGGACGATTTGCTAATATCTTTGCGAGAATGTTAATAATGCATGAGGCCCGCCCGTGAAGGAACGATGACCGAACTTGGGGTGCCCTGTTTTTCCCCGGGAAAAAATCGGGATTGACCGCGGCTGGTGATAGTCTCCCTCTTAACGGTTCGGACATAATCGCCGGATGCGGCCGAGTGTTAGCTTCGCCGAAACGTGACGTACAATTATCGTACCTCTGAGTCGTGGATAAAATAGCTTTCTTCTGAAAGATAAACGAGTTACGAGAAAATGTTAGAGACTGTTTAGCGAGGGTCTGTGCGAATACTGACGACAGTTGGTTTCGCGGCCTTTCATCTCAAACGTAATTGAAACGTGAATCCGACACTTTACTAAATTACGCTGCCAAACGGAAAGAATCTTGGCGTCATATCAAACATTATGACGCCGTCTTCAATACCTTGTAACGATTACTGCCGGGCATGCAGTCGAAAGCGAGGATTGTGATCCACTGCAGAATTTAGATTAACGAACGCGGCGAGCCGAATTAAAAAATTACCCAGAACATCGGTAGTGTCCTATAACACCAATAATCAACGTGTCAGATTAGTAGTCAGGTAAAATTGCAAACACGTGTCGCGTGCCAATAATATTGTCAGTTACGTTATAGTTACTAATAATTCCGAGTGAGCTTGAATTCATTGAAACGTTCACCCAAGTAAGTACGTCGAACATCAAACGCATCAAAGTGATATAACACACTCGACTAGGACAGAACGACTGCGGTTGCGTTTAGACAGTTTTTAAGGTGTAGATATTAGACCACTTTGGTTCTGAAATTACCGGAGTGTATTTTCATGAGCGCCCGCTTTTTATTTATTAGAATGAAATACCGTTTGCAACGATAATCATTGTGACTGCCTGTTAAGTCCAATCAAAATATTTAAGATTTAAGATTTAAGATATTTGCACGGACATATTTCGAAACTGAACAGAATCGGAGAATTGCCGGTGCTACTTAAATTATTTTATTATTTTTCAATACTAGCGGTCGAAATTGTAGGCGCAATCGCCAACTAAGTACTTATTATGATTGGTTTATGTAGATAATGTTCGAAATGTCAGCGTTTTGGCCCATAAATTTTCAGAGCAAAGTATAAAACTTAAAAAACTTTAGTGTATATCCATACAAATTATCCGCCTCAGTCTTACTTCAACTATTCACAACTAATGTAGCAGATACCTGGGCATATTGTTAATGTAAGCCTAACTTTGTCGATACACGTTCAGGCGCCAATTTCTGTTTACCTCTGGCAAGAATCGAGCATAATGCGGCTATTCCTCTTCCGACTTTACGTGGTTTAACTAAAAATTCTGTAATTCTTCTCGGTGAAATGATCATCCTCGCAGGGAAGCGCGACGAATTCTGGAAGGCATTACAATCGCGAGGCCAAGCACTGCTTGCGAAGGTACCTATAATTTTCAACGGTCTCTCCTCGCTCCGAGTAATACGCGCAAGCCAGTGAATTTTCCTCTGAACTTGACTTGTGAAACTCTTTTGCGTTCTATGCATCTTTCATCCCACAACTTTCAACTGCTACGATTTACTTTTTAATACTACACTTCGACATGCAATAAAAATGTCGAGCATCGCTTTGAGAAATACTGCTTGATACTGCTGCGTGGTTGATTCAATTTGAAGGTCGTTGGAATTATTCAGTGATACCTTCCTGAAGTCTGGGTAATTATATATTTAAAAACTTTACGACTCCCTGGTTAATTTGAAGAAAGGAGCGAAAGAATAAATTAATAGATAGTAACAAGACATTACTAATCTAGTCAATGGTACACATTAATTGTATGACCGAATTTGGGTTGGTAATTAAAGTTCCCATAATCATTGCCCCAATTCACTACCCTTCAACAATGAGAGATTCCAATTACGGTAACACAGTTTTTATGAGTTCTCGCGAACAAGAAGGTTGTTATCTTCAGCGATAATGGTAACGGTCTTTATTAGAGCAATATTGGAAGTAGGAGTGGATATATTTTTCTACGCATCTAAATATCCACTTGCACGGATTTGTAGTCTAGATACACATAAGGATATGTGTATATATTATGAATAATATGTGCCGTAGTATTTTGTATTTGATAGTATGTGTGTGATGGGTTCACTAGCTCACAGTTGGTAGAACACTTACTCCACTAGATTTGCGAAAAACATTAGTAACACTTATTTTTTCTTTGTTCTAGGTAAGTCAAATTGCATTTACGTCTGATCAGTGGCCATATGACCCGAAGTCTCAACGAACGAAGCGTGAAACGTCGCATTACACGTGACGACGTGCCGCGGTGCGGTGAGTCAGTAATTTGTTCGGGTGTAATTCGAAATTCGTTAGGTAGCGAGCGTCAGAGCGGACAATCGTGTTCCAATGAAGCAGCGCGTCCGCCCTCGTTATCATTATTAGCGGCGCGAATTATCGTGGTTTCGGGCCATTACAGCGTTTGGAGATCGCGAGAGGAGATTGGACTGGGGATAATCGCCATCGCTGATGAAAGTGCCGAATAACCGGCGGCAATCTTGACGTTGCGAAGGTGCTCGGCTCTTGGATCGCGAAACGAGAGCAACGGACCGATCTTGTCGATCTTGAAACGTATCTTTCGCCGGGCGACCGTTTCTCTCGACGTAATCGTTACCGGAGCCGAAATTTACAACGCTAAAAATAATTCGTGCCAGCAGAAATTAATAAGTTTTCGACGAAGACGTTACCGGAGATTTCTCCATGCTACCAGTTTGCCCAAAAGGCTGACACTCTATGCTTCATTTATGCGAGAGCAGTTTATGTTAAAAAGTTGCGAAATTCGAATCTCATTATTCACATTGTTCTCTTGGGAATTTTCTGCTAGGGTTCTCTAATAAGCGATGTCATTTTATATGTCACGGACGTTGAATGTCATTAAACTGCGTTGGTTTGCCATTTATTTCTATAGGACGAACAACACTTCATAATGGAACCTGCCATCGATGTAATTCACTCGCGCAAAAAGTCGAGCAATAACAGAAAGCACACTATTTCTTCGGACAGCGACGATTATCTCCGGCAGAAAACAGAGCATGGAAGGTGATTTTCGCCGAAAGCAAGCAACACCTGCCCATGAAGAATTATAGAACATTATCGGCGCGTCTAAATCACCGCAGCTTTTATTTCCGCGAAGCATAATAAATCACTGGCAGTGGCCAAGACGGCACGAACTATCGCCCCGATCGAATCTCTTCCTTTCGCGCGCTCGAACGGCGATATTCGATTTCCTTTACAGATCGTTCTCACCTCGCCTACTCGCGTGCGACCCTCCTTCCTTCACATCGCTTTTTTACGCCTCTTCGCAGGACCCAGGCATATTGATAAATCGGTCCACCTCTACACCTTTTGATCAAAAAGATGTTTCGATACTTTTTGTCTTTCATCTTCCTTTCAGCTTCTGTCTGTCGCGGACGTCGAATCTCACGCTCTTATTTTTTCTCCTTTTATTCATAAATTATAGGTACGTTATATACTTAATCTCCTTTTCGATCCATTGTAAGTTATTGTTTTTCATTTAACTTTTGCGAATTGTGGTTTCTAGATTTTTGGCACAATATATTTTTAACTTGCTTCAACTCTTCCGCTTGTTAGTTTTGAATACTTCATTCAAAAAATTAAACGTACAGTTGATATCGATACATTATCAATACTTTTGTGTTTTTGCCACTTCCTTTCTTTTAGGTTCTGTTACTAAGCATCAAAATTAATGTTTTCACGATCACTGCTTCTTTCCTTTATTTTTACTGAACTGACTTTAAAATTTACTCTGCTTGCTTTACGGTAAAAGATCTTTCACAAGGACAGAGCATGTATCTCAACAACTGAATCAGCTGATCTCGAATCCGGTTTCTTATGATAAAAATCCTGACTTTACTGTGCAAATCATAAGCTGATTTACTTTACCAATATTTGGTTACAGCTGGTATAATATTCCAAAGCATACTTTACTATACAATAAACTACACTATACTTTTGTATCATTCGTTAATATATAATATAATATAAATGCTGAATGTACGCACACTATAACACGCTAGACATTCGGAGGTTGTTGTGCTGTTCCTTCTAACATATTCCTGCTTAATCGTATTGTCTCTCACAGGGTACACGTACACAGTCAATCATCCTTATTATCTACCTGAGCATTTTTAACATTGTCCATGCAGACACGTACAACCAACAAACACCGCGAACCGTCCCAAATCGTGAGGAAACAGAACACACAGTACTTATCCAATGTATCGTTCCGATACCTACTCATCAATTTCCCAAAATTTGCTCCTCTTTCGCTTTTTCAATCGTCCTCCCTCCCTATCCTAATACATTGCGCTAGCACATATCTATCCCCCGCTTTGTTCACCGGACGTCGAGAAATTCTGGTATCGGGGGCGCGCAGCAGGTGGTCGCTGGTCAAGCACGTTTCATCCCGTTCGTCCGTGAACACCGTCATGCTGATACCACGGGACGTTTAATAGCCCGCTCCTCGTAATTCACGGTAGTTCCCGCCGCCGCTGCGGCGTCTCCGTCGCAGACGCTGCCGTTGCCACTGTCGAGCGCACTGCGAAATGTTGCGCACGGTCCGCCCTATTAGCATCTTGGATTTTATGACTTCTCTCGCGGCCTCGCATCGTCCCGTGAGCGTGCGCTCAGTCCCATATCGAGTTTCACGTGGACCAGGCTAGCCATGAAAATGGGGATTACCTATTTCTTCGTGCCCTCGGCGCCCAATGGGTCCCCACTGCCGATGGAGTCGAGCGCGTGGCATGTCGGTCGGCTCCCCTTAAACGTCGCCGGTTATTATTTATTCCGGGTCGCTTATTGATTCGAATTTACGAGGAAGTCGCGATCGTAAAGACGACGGGAGGATCGGATCGAGGGAGAAAAAGTAGTTGTGTCCCGTTGCGCTCATTGCGTTCGCTGGCCGATGCTGACGCTGGAGGGAGCAACGCCGGCGAGCCTCGTAACTTATCCGCCGAAACGAGATTTTCCTTCGACGACGTTACGTGACGCCCTCATGGACACCCGTTTTTATGCCGCGATCATAAAAGAAGTGTGCTTTACTCCTTACGCTCTTCGTTCGATGACCGTACGGATCGGGCGTGAACGTTGATGAGGTTTGTAGCCAAACAGGAATGTGAGAGGGACTTAGAGATAGATCGGCCATTTATTGTTTGTCCTTGCAGTGGCTAGGTGTTGAATTGAGCTGTACTTTATGCTTGACTGGATTTTTTTTGTTACTATTAATATTTTGTTACTGTATAACATTACAACAAGGAATACTATACTTAGTTGCAAACACTATTAAAAAACTACGCCTAACATTAAGACGGAAGCGTTATTTCCCGCAGAGAAATGTTTCCCACCGTCTCTAACGGCGCAAAGATCAACTTACCGTAAAAAAAATAAATTCAATCCAATTTGCTATAAGCACATATACGTCAATGAATATCACGGAAACAATAATTATTAGACGGATTTCGGGAACAATTCGACGAGGGCACCTGCCGTTCCAGGGACCATATCCTGATCCTGATTCTTGCGTAATACGAACGTTCCGCGAGATTGGAATGGTTTATGGACGCCATAAAATCGCCTTTAAGCCGACGACTTTAATGGTTCACGACTTTGCCTATGCAGATTTCGTGGGCGATAATCTTCTGCCCCCAGTGCTCCGACCTCTCCATCCTCCTTCTCCTCTTCCCCACCCGCCGACGGATCACAAACCCTTTTGGTCCCGGGCAGAGGAACAGAACGTTTCCACGACCGGTCCGCTTCCGCTTTGAAAAAGATCTTATCGATGTAACGAAATTAATGCACGGACCTGCTGCGAACGTCTACGATGTACGAACAGTATTTCAGTTTGAGATGCTTTTTATGAATTTAGTGTATCGAACAAAGACGATGCTTTCGCGATTGAGACGTTTTCGACTAACCGAACAGTGCTCATCCTTGCAAGTTCACGCTCAGTACTTTTTTGCGAACGAGAAATATGTTAATATCCAAGACCGGTTTCACGCTGCGCATGCATTACTTATAATGGATATTACGACGTCTAGATACCTTATGAATGTCAAAATGGCAGGTAGAATGGGAATTCAATTTAAACTACCAATGAAATGACTGATTATTGAGAAATTTGTGTTTACGATTGACTTGTATTTTTTGGAGTTAGAGCGAGACTCGTGGCGTGCTACAGATGGCATTTGCGTTTGAAGGATTTAACGAGAGCAACTTTCCGCAGGGCTCCCGTTGCCGATAGAAGCAGCATGTATCAAGCATACGGGTAGACATTCCGAGGCTATCTCTCTTCCCGGTACCGATACAGATAGAACTTCACAGAAACGAAAGCTCAGGAGAGATTCCGATTCAATTATTTCTCACAAAGTCGACACAACGTTATCCGCAGAATAAGAGGCTTTGTTAGGCAACACTTTTGTTTGTCACAATTCCTTTTCTTCGCCGCCTATTGAGTAGAAGAGTAAAACCTGCAATGATGACATTTGAAAAAATACACAATTAACATAAACTAAAGCAGATGTCAAAATAAACACGCTCAGTTGTAGAGAGAGAATTTGATCAACTTTACGCAAATAAAATTTCTTGAATTTGCAAAATAAGGACAATTATAACAAGCAAACGTTTAATCCGACTTGAGAAAACGACAAAAAGAAAAATAACCTACAACCACGAATAATTAATTATAACGAGTTGAGAAAGGAAACACATGTGAGAATTTTAGCTTTGGTTTTTTGCACGTAATCATAAGCGGGGCAAATAGAGAAAATTCTGCACGAATGGCATAAGAAGATACTTACATACAGTGAGTAACTTTAATATTCGGACACTAGGAGATTTTTAGTTTATTACATTATAATTCCATTCCTAACAGTAAGAAATCATACGCGATGAAGTATTGCATCAAGGTAATAATTAGAAATATGCCGATGCGCTTAAAAGAAGTAGTAAGTACAGCAGAATAGCTACCCAACAAGATATTAAAACACATAAAACTATAACAATTAATACAAAAATAAGTAATTTTTAAAAGTGTCGGAATATTAGGGGAACGTGGAAAACGGACATTGTTTCATTAATATTGTTATATTTAAACTTAATCGCAATTTATGTAAATAAAATTTTTACTATTATTTACTAGACATATATCTTGATGTAATACTTCATCACGTATGATTTCTTACTGGTAAAAATAAAATTATAATATTATATACCAAAAATCTCCTAGTGACCGAATATTAAAGTTACTCATTGTACGTACAATACACACACACAGTTGCTCCCCTTTACCATTTTTACTTTTCTTTACAATAAATGAAATGCTGTTCCGTCAGGATTCAACAAGGTTACAGTGTATTGTATGAACCTCTCCACGATGTTATACATTTCTGACAAACGATTTAATGGTGTTAAATTGTCAATACCTTTCGTATGGTATCATTTAATAATCCTTACGTTGAAACATAAAGGTAACACCAATTTAGCTTGTAAACATCCCAGCCCACGCACGGAAAATAGTATTGCAATTGTGCCTTAGTCTGTAGGAAAGGAAGGGGAAGGACACACCGGGTAGGTAAAAGTAGACGCGCAGCTATTTCCGACAATTTGTGCCCACTACACATTCTCCGTCTCTTTCTTTCTCCCCCTCACTCTACCGTCCCTTCTCCTAACTCCCTTATTGCATTGATTTAAAGCGCTCTCAAAGACACTTAATTGTATCCTTGTTTCAATGCCCGCGGATGATGGACCGGAAGTGCATCGTTTCTCAGCGCATTATACATTATCCCGCGCACCTGCTCTCTGCAAAGTCGTCCGCGCACGCATCTTCGCCAGTGCATCTTCATGCAGTGCGAGACGGCACCCTCTTCCGAACACTTTTATTATCGTCGTCGACCGAATCTTAAGACGCCGTCTTCGTTCTTTATACCCCCCCCCCCCCAAATTTTGAAATAGATTTATTTTTAATGCCAAATACATTGAAGTGACCATCTGTTCATTATAATTTGCGTCTGTCTCTCCATGAATCATAATACAATATATTAACGTAAATAAAACGATAATATGTCACTGGTGTAAGGCTGGCATGGACATTGAGCATAAATTAGTGGAACTGTATGATACCGATGTTCGTGACACGATTTCAGATTAGTAACAAATGCTAACTATTTATGAATGGCATTTTTCATAGTATTTTTGCAATATCTGCGCAGGCTGCAATTGGGTACGCTTCTTCCTACTTGTACAAAGGTCTGAATTCAGTCAGTGACGAGCGAGGAAAAACGCAGATGGCGAATGACGATCATGCTTAGTCATCGCGGTTAATTCGACATTTCACTTCATAATTACTCGCGCATAAAGAGTATTGATTGATTAATTATAGTGTGTGGTTACGACGTTGATTAAAACACAGGAAAAATTGATTGTTCTCTAAAGCTCATCTTTTCGTCCAGTATGCAAAATATCAAACTGATAACGATAAAACGCGCATAAAAATCATAATACATTCACAAAGTAATTAAAAATCGTTTTGACCAATGAGCAAACATTAGCGCAGCGTGAGAAACAGTTTCATGCATTCTATACTGAATCATCTAATGTTCTACGTCTTATCATTTAGCTTTTTCCCAACCAAGGGAATCCGTGTTGCGGAAGGGCGAACGCGCGGGTGTTGCTTTTTTTAAGTTTTTTTTTCTGTCCTCAGCGAGTACCGCTATCGAGGCTCGAAGCTGTTTGCACAGGCTTCGATGCCGACGTTACGGCGACGCCGTAATTGGTAAAAAGGGAGTTCGCGCGTCGAAATGCGATTTCACGTCTTTATCTACGCCCGTCGATCATGCTGCGATCGAAGGAGCAAGATCGCATAAGAGATGAATCGTGGCCGACCCTCTACCAACTCACGACTCCGCCCTTCGGCGATCTTTCTCTTCGGCAACATAGAAATTCCTCGGCATCGAGCGGCGAATACATGTCGAACGACCCCGGCAGTGTCCCCTTCCTGTTTTTTTTTTGCGACTTCTTAATTTTCAATTTCTGCCGGATCACACTTCCGCGTGGTGACGATCGATTCAAGCCGATTTTGATCAACACCCGCGTAATTGCTTCGAAACTTCGGTAAAACACTCAAACCCTCCTTTCGAGAATATTTCTAACCTGTGAGTTCCATGGTCTTGCATTAATGCGGTAGATATGAGTTTTAATCACTCCTACCATTAACGTCCCCACTAGACAGCGTGTACTTTGCTTGGTAATAGTAACAATCGGAGCAAAACATAATTAATAATGTGGATAATTGAACTCTATACCTTATGACGATACGGCGATTCAGATCTGCTAATCGGCGCCTAATTCTTATTAGTAAAATGTATGGAGAGAAATTCTCACACCTCAACTGGAAGATCGCTATACAGAGAATGTGTAAATACGCTATTATCTACGATTATAGTTAACAGCAACCACCAGAGGCAAGACCTAAGCCGTATTAAAATTAATTGTCCCCTGCATAATTTACTATATTATATCTAGCCACATTTCGCTGTCATTTATCCGTAAATAATGTATTATGAGCCTGCGAATGGCGAAGCGTATGAATAATTTTCATTCTCGACAATCAGAAACTGTGCTGCCGGACCATTCGAAGCATCTTCCTGAACAACTTCCGTTATGACAGAGCCAGCGTTCGTTTGGAAAATCGGGAAAAAAAACCCATCGTGGCTCAGTATAAGTCCTTGCATTAAGGAAATAACCATAGGACGGTTACATAGGCCGCGTAGGAGACACATCGGCAACACGCCGTAAGTTCATTCTGACACGAGCAAAACACGATAGATAACGAACGCGGCAGCTTCGTGCGAGCGGGACACATTCGTACAGTCTCGTACACATCTCTGCTCACTTAATCTCACATGTGTAGGACATGCCAGTGCGTACACCCCTACGCCAGTTCTTTTTGGTCCTCTCCTCGCGGACTTTTAATGAGGCACCACACAGCAGCCAGCCACACCATGCATAAAGGGTATTCCACCGTGGTCGATAGGATCTCTTGGTGCACACGACAAGGTATCGAGGCAGGGCCATTGTTGCGCGTTAAAGCGACGTCCAGCGCAAGGCTTCGATGGACTGGAGAACCGGCTGAAGGGCAGTGGGCGGTGGTAGGAGGATCAGGAGGGTTCGGTAAAAGTTCGGCGAATGGGGGGGGGGGGGGGGGGGTAGAGACTCTTCGCTCTCGGTGCCCGTTGCAAGGTCGCGCCACTGCCTCTCTTCTTACCTCGTTCTTTTGTTCTACCTCCTCGACGAAACCTCTTCTCCTGCCCTCTCGGGGTGCTTTTTTCTTTTCCCTCTCCCGTCTCTGTCCTTCCCCGTGCTCTCTAACGTCTTCATTCCTCTCAGCCGGGCTTGGCGGAACGCTTTCTTTGCCCACCATGCTCAAGGCGGTGCAAGATTTTTATGTGAAAATCCGTGAGCTTGATTGTTCTTTGCTCATTTTGAAAGAGATCGTAGGCAGGATGTCTTGTCCTTGGAAGATTTTTTCAACCGGTGTGTTTGTTTATGAAAACTTTTGCAAATTCGTTTCTAATTGAATTTGTCGTGATTTGGATGAATAGAAATGTTGTGGGGCGCAAACACCTCTCTCTTTAAATTAATCGTTTGGATAGGATTCAGTTGTAGCATAGATTCTGTCTGGCAGTAACAAAGTTATCGTATTGTAGCAGGGCATTCACAAATATGTAGCCAGTTGAGACCTTCCAACCGATTGCACGCTGCGGAAGGCGTTGCGAGTTTAGCGGAATGAGAAACGGCGCGTAAACTTCGGAAAAATGCTTTGCACCGCGGGGTTAACGAAGGATTAGCTTATAAATCCGATAGGAGGGAGCACGGAATTTCCTTTATGAGCGTTCAATAAATTTTGGAAGTTAGTGCACCAAGCAGAGCGTTACGTTCCATATACCTCAGAATTACTCTCACATTGTCTGGAACGACGAAGCATTATCTGCTGGCCGAAGGCTCAGGTAAGACGACCGTTCTGGTCAAGACTCGCGCCACTCATATCGCGTTTCAACGCCGGTGGCCTTAATCTACCTACCAAAGTATCGTTCTCGAATCATTCGTAAATGTCGTAATCGCATTATGGTACCCGGAGTTCGCCTTCCCTTACCCTCCGTCCCCCGTACTCAACTGCCTTGTATCTCTAGAAACTCGCTCTTAACTTTACCTTTTGGAGGCATCCATCTTCCCTCCTACCATTGTGCCTTCTCTAGAGTCAGTTTTCATGCCCTGTCATGTATACCTACGATCCGTTCATTTTTGGAATTATCCTTACGGAAAAAAAGAAACGCGTTTCGAATTGTTACATTCAAAATGGGCGATACTAAAGATGCAATTAATATTATAAAATATATATTAATTCGAATATTCAATGTATGTAACAAATAATATGCAAATAGTATTATTGGCAATAATAAATATATTTCAGTACCTGTACAAATTATGTATCTTCTATAATGTAAAAACCGCAACAGTGTGCGTTTGGTATATCGGTCCCACCAGTTCGATCATCATAGAAATATGTCCTCAAGTTCCACTTTTCCGAATAGAAGCGCAATCGGACATATAGGTACGTGTATCAATGTATATTCTATCCCACCGCGATAAACCACGTTTAGTGCACCTCACTTTCTTCCCGTCGTGCTCGCGAGAAAGCGGACGATTCGTAGGACCTCGCCGCGATCTTTGCCGTCCAACAAAGTCATCGCTGAACAAGACCGGTACACATAATCGAGGGTCAAGCTATGCAGCTCGCTTTGGAGACTTCGTACAATAATGCGACGGATGACTCGCCTGTATCTATGCGTTAGTGGAAGGGTGAGAGAGGGATGGGCGGTATACTTTGGTAAGGGGAAAAAGGGGCATGAGGGTACGTGACCCGAGAGGGGAAAAAAAAGTTTGGCGGGAAAAGGAAGAAAAAGGGCATCGTTTGTCGGCACACGGTCGGCGTTAAAGTTTTATCTCCCACTTCATCCAACCCCACTTCCGTGTGAGACCTTGTCCTCACGTTTCTGGTAAGGCACACATCAAGCTACGATTTCCATCGTATTAGTCGCTGTTTGTTCTTGCGCATTGTGAACGTAATTAAGTCAACGGTAAAATTGTACGTTCCCGAGGAATCACACAAATCCTGAATAATCGTGTATTAGAGATTAAAGATTAAACTAGCAACGGTCGCATATTTGTTTCGTGGTTAGCTAATACACATTTGATTGCGTAAAGTAACGCTTGTTACGTTGATACGTGCGAAAGGCTGAATGTCAGCGTACTATGCAAACAGCTACCTAATTATCTTTAGGTAAATTAAATGATCAGACGGACAGTGCTCGTTACAGTGAGTTACGATGTGTATATTCATGTCCATAAGTTTTTGTCTACCGCTCTTTTTTTACCGCGCATAACTCACTTTGGAACTATTTCTCTATTTATCGCTCAAACTACGTTACTTTACCGAGGCAATTAATTCGAAGAAGTATTTCCGACGCGAAGCGCGCAGAACTAGTCTTTCTTCCTGTCAATTCTCCCTTTCTTTCACCCATCGTTCTCCTCCCCGTTCGGAGTGTTCTTTTTTCGCTGTCGTCCTAACCGGCAATGCCGCTCGATTCGCACGGATTCGCAAGATGCTATCGCGGTTACCTTGAATTCCGCCGTTGCTGGAATATAGAAGACTGCCTGACCGCCGTGTTCGTTTATGGGGTTTTTGAAGTATGGCGAGATTGCCACAGCGAGAAGCTAGATCGCTGTCGATCCCCAGATCGCGGTAGCCGTACATCACCGTGCCTCTGTCAATTCTAGACCGTCAGTTGTAACGATCCGGATTTCGAAGCATCCGTTTCGGCGATGACCATCGTTTCGCGACTCATCGTTCAGCGGCGGATCGTTCAAAATGAAAAAAAGGGGTTATCGATCGACTCGGGGAGATAGCCTGCGTTCTCTTCTTAACTTACGAGATCCGCGCGCGATAAAGTACGGAAATGTGCGGCCATTATAGGAGAAAGCTGCTATAAAAGACGCGATCGGGAGCGCTGAGATCGGACGTCATAAATTTATAAAACACAAATTTGTAAGTGTAATTTCTGTAAATTTTATACTTTCTAACCGAATATTCGGAGATGTAAACATATTTTTTTTCAAGCAATTTTCTTCTCCTGTAGATACAATTTATAATCAAAAAAACGTAAAAATAGTAAAACTTAACAATTCCATAATAGCGTCAGTACTATGAAGGAAGGTCTAGAGGGCGGAAAGCGCACAGAGAAGAGACCACGCTAATATTCGAAGACGTACAAGAAGCGTTACGAAGGGCTCATTCTCAAGCTAAACAGAGAAGAATGCCGCTAAAGGAGAAGAATAAGAGGAGTGACGCAGTATAAGGTAGAGGCCGAGGGAGGCTTGAGAGAAGTCGGCAAGAGAGAGTGTGCTTCTCCGCTCGTGATATCCTGGGGCTACCGCGGCAGGCTTGGTTGGATAGTTCGTTGGATAGCAGGTTGGATAGCTTGCTCTGACGCCAAGACGCCCATACCGGTCACCAGTGAAGCTCCACCTTGCCCGGACGCGCAGAATTATTCTTTTAATTTATTTACTCTCGTGACCCTTGAGCGGAATTGTCCCCCTCGGCGAAGCAACCGAAAAAGTGTCGACGGACGTTTTTGTGAGCCAACAGCGTAATATCGCGCCGAAAATATCGCTTGGTTCGCGCGGGAAGTCGATTGGGTCGATCGGGACAGAGACTGACCTTTGACACTGTGTCACAAAGTTTCGACCGGTTTTATGAAAATGAGCGTTCGCGGATACCTATATGGTATAAAGGAAAGACGGTCAATTCTAATCTGGGGTGTAGATAAAAATGTATATGAGAGAAATTGTAGTTTTATGAGCTACACAATTTTGGGCGAATTTGACTTGCAAATATAACATAAACGATTTTTATTAAATATATTTTAACATGGAAATGTATTCAAAGATGAAGTTCAGCTTTTATGAGCGATAATGTGGGTGTGTGTGGTTGTTTTTAAGCCGCCTACTCAGAAGACAGAATAAAAGTACTAGTACCAATTAATGAGACACTTTTTAACATGTCGCATCGCAAGCAGTGTTATTCGGCGAATAAAAGAATGAAAAAGGAAAAACTCGAGATGAAACCGAGCGAACATCCGTTGAACTTCACCTTGGAGGCTCGTTAAAATTACTGAACGTTTGTTTGCAAAGAGGCTTGCCTTTTTTCATTCCTGCTGATGCAGGATCCGAAGAGTGGCCCTATCACGATCACCCCAACGTCCTGGCTCTCCTTAATACATCTCGACCCAGTTCGGACATTTTTTGAGTGACTGCACTGTCACATATAAAAAGAATCTGCACGTAAGAACGTATGAAACTGATCAAGAGATATGCGATTAAATATCCTGACATTAAATTATCACAGCTGATGGTTGAAGATTTTTGTTTCAAGTCTTGGACAAAAAGAAAATGCATAAATGCGAAATTTGATAAAATATAATAAGATTTGAACGTATTAATCCAAACGCAAACTCAAAACATAATATCTAATGAAATTGTCTTTAAACTGCGTATGTTTAGAATATGGATGCAACCGCAAAAGTAACCGTTTTATTATTTTGACAGTCGCATTAGTGTCCATCGTAAATAACGAATACATTCAACAAGGCATTAGTTACTAAAATCATAATTTTATATTTTATTAACAATTACTCGGTATTCCTTCGAACAGTGAAAGTGAAACAATGTGACCATACACCAGTAAGTGTTTTAGATAGTGGTCTGTTTTTCTTCCTTGTATCTCATTCTGGTATTTTAACGGCTCACATTGTCATGCTAATACCTTCCGCGCGCGATACATTTTTCATAGCCCAGCTGTCGGGTAATTCGGCACATTCTTTCACGACGTAATCGATAATGGACATCCACCCTTACACACTAGCATTCGAACCTACACGCAGCGCAGAATGACGACGATCCGACGAGAAATAAAAAAGAGGCAGAGAGTGAGAGAGATGCCAGGCAGTAAGGAGGAAGGAAATAATGCCAGAAGAGAGGAGAAAGGAACGACCAACTGTCGATGTCCCATGGGTGTCGGAAACTTACGTGCGATATTATTCCTGTATGCTAATGCACGCCGTCATCCTGTCCAGTACTTCTGCCAGATTGGCCAGTTCTCTTTTTCGTGAGAAGGGAAGGCGGATGACCGGGTGAGAAGCTTTCGAAAGTTACATGCGCTCTCGCCAATACCTTTAACGTGTCATCGTTTTGACGCCCTTCCTACCGGCCTCACCCTCCTTTCCTCTTTCGCCGGATCTCTATCGTGCACCTTTTTTGTATGCAGCTCGCGCGGCGTAGATCGCCTTTGTACCGATTACGAAGGAGACTATCGGGATTATCTCTTCAACGCGAATCGATTGCCCGACGAAAACGAGGTGATAAAATCTACCTTTCATACCTTCAGCTTTTCTCTTCTTGGCACGTTATGAGTTCGGCCCAACGTATTCGCATCTTGAAATCCTGCATGCTATTACTATTTTTCATGTTAATATATCAAAGTTTCAGATAGTATCGTAGTACAATGTAAAAATTCACAAAGTCCTCTGAATATTTTCCTGTTTGAATGTTTCAAGTAGTAACCGCTCGCGAGAGAGTCAATTCGATACATAGAACGGCTGACTATTGACCTGTTGGGGCTGTAAAAATGACGAGTGATACCTCTGAGTCAATACGTTGCTCGCTCGGGATGGCCAGGAGGCAGAAACGATCGATTTGAACGGTCGAAATTGGAAAGGCGCTCGTTTCGTAGACAAGCTATCAAAGATCGTGCGCCCCGAGGGTGTCGTGATAATTCCACAGAGACAATGGGGCTGCTGCCTCCGTCTGAAATCGTGGACCATTACGCGTTTCTTAACCCCGTTTGTTTCCTTCCACTCGCTGAACGATCACGAGTTAAATTTCAATCGCGTGCGCCGGCTTACCATTAACCAATTTCCGTACAGTTTCGATCTTCATATAATAGGTTCGGCTCGGCATCTTGGATATTGTTCGAATTTTTTGTATGTGTATTTATCGGAAGTACAAAAATGTCACATACACTTAATAGTTAGAATTATGGAGAAAAATTGGGCTGCAATTATATATATTTTTTATTAAGTTATACAGGGTGGTTTCGATCCGGTTGTACAACCGAAAGGGAGGTGAATCTACATGCAAAAATAAGTAAAACAGAACGTATGAAAATTTTTTTTTATACGCTCCGTTTTCGAGAAAATCGACTTTGAATTTTCGTCAGGTGCAAGCGCCCTAAAGCATGGCATTGTATATCTATATCTATCGCTTTGCGTCGTCTGCGAGTACGTTCGGGCAGCTATGACGTCAGGATAGGCCGCTTCGGTCTCACTGTCGCGCATACCGGATGTCCCTGCCGGGCCAAATTCCTACAGCGCACCCGGTATACTGCGCCGCGCTCGGATGCGCTTGCACTTTGCGAAAATTCAAAGTCGATTTTCGCGAAAACGGAGCGTTTAAAAAAAAATTTTCATACGTTTTTTTCGACTTATTTTTGCATGTTGGTTCGCCTTCTTTCCAGATGTACCACCGGATCGAAACCACCTTGTATATGCACGCATACAATAGTATGAGCGCAATTACGCCTAAGGTTTTGAGTTGACTTAATATCTAGTGATTTTAAGACAAAACCACAAACTCTTGACATGATATGAAGTCGGTAACGTATACTTTTTCATAAGTTATGCTTACTATAATATAGAACGGAAACAGATAGTTCGCCAACAGTTTCACAACATGTAACGTAATCACTGTCCCATCGTGTAAGGAAAATCGGCGTCGCTAAACAAACATTTTGTATAGGCGGCATCGAGCAAACGGAAGTTGTAAACCATTAACGTGATATTGCAACAGCGTTGAATAGCCGCACGGTTTAATGCCACTAAAAAAGTACTCTTATAACGATACCGCCAGACGAAAGGAAAAGGAACAACACTAACGTTACGAAAGTATCATTAAATTACTTCGTCAGCGCGTAAGAGAGGTGGATGCAAATTGAAAAGCGCGTCTCCCCCAAAGCGGATTACGATTAAGATTAGTCGTAGAACGTTAACGCTGGCTTTAACGAATCAGAAAAGCGTCAAGCTGCGTTCGCAGATGCGGAACACACGCATAATTCTGAATTTCACATTATTTCTTCTACGTCCCCCGATCGATATCGTCTGCCGTATCGATTGTCCTTCCCGAGCAAGTCCATCGTACATGCTATTTTATTACGCTGCCCACCGAATAAAACTTTCGTATCAATTATGTCTTCTAGATGTAATACCGTCGTGATCGTCGCTACTTGTGAATTTCGGAACAAAACTCACCGCTCATCAACGAACGATCTCAAATAAGCACCCCGAACCGTCAATATTACGAGAATTCGCCAGTTTTCCGGACGTACGCTCTCGTTATCAAACGGGAACCTCGATGCGGGTATCGTATGATACAACAAACGAGTCGGCTGAAAGAAAGCATTTAAGAACGCCTAATAAACCTGTACACTCGTAGTGCACTTCTGCTAATGAGAGTAAGCGCAGCTTACATGCCGTCTTGTGCAAGTTTGTCGATGCTCCGTGCGGCCGTTCATGCGCCAGAGTGCGGAAAAAACTGGGTCTCTCATTACCGCAAGACTAATTACTCGCTGCATTCGCGCCTGTCTGCGTGGAGGTTTTCTTCATTTCGCGCACAGCCGAGCGTCACATTAGCCTTTTCGTTCGTTCGGCCTCTCTTCCTGGCTTCGCCCATAAATCTTTTTCGCTCAGTTTTTTCCATACTCTCGCATCGACAAACCGTGAATTTTGTCGAGGTGAAACTGCTTCGCGGCTACGAGCAGACCGAGCGCTCAAGATGAGGAATGATCGATTCGCGTGGTAATTGAGTTTAACTTTTTAGGTTTTGAGCGTTTGCTGAATGATGTTGGGCATCTTGCTGGTCATTGACAGCGGTGATTTCAGTACGGGATTCATAACACGGTGATCAGTCAATCATTGGATAGTTGTAGTGTACACGCAGAAGTAAACGCATTATTCCTCTTTAATCATAAAAATGTACACACCTTTCGGTCGCCCTTCTTTCTCCCTTCCTTAACGTCGATTTAGCGAGCTTTTTTCCTAGATCACTATCGCTCTCACAATGTTCGTCGGCACCAACAGCATCGTGAGTCTCACGGTTACTCGATTGCGAAGATTAGTCACGACTTGTGAAACGAAAGTAAATCGCAGCCCCCAGATCCGTTGACACGTTTAGCTAGGGTCCTCAAAGATCCTCATAATATCAACCTAAATTGATGGCAGCAACAAACATTGTTCCAAGGATAGGTGCCATCCATGTTCGTGTACTATTTTGCATTTACTTCTAATATAAATAATTATTTAGAAACCTTCTTGTAGTACATACACTCAGATTAATTGTACGCTTAATATACTTATACCGATTTATTTCCATAATAATAGCTCGTATATTAATATCTGTCGTTTGAGATTAATTTAGCAATAGTAATATTTTAAGTTTTCAATGATTTAACAGTAAATCAGGAATATCATTAAACTACCATCTTCAGTGAATTTTTAAGGGTCACTAAACCAAGCAGCAGTCCTATACTTCTGCTTTTGGATAACGAAAAACGGTTCGTGATATTGTATATGAATGCTGCGAGAGTCAATGCATTAAAGAGTGATAACAACGACTATCGTAAACAATAACAATGCTGAAGATGGGCAGTGCAGCATCGATGGTCGCTATAGTTCCACCATAGTTGTCCCGTTTCGTCCATCCACACTGTCCTTTTGTGATAAATCATCCGGCACTACCGCCATCGCATCTTGTACCCATTAATCTCAATAATTGAATCAATATCTGTGATATCTCCTTGTGCATCTGAGCCGCATGGTAATTATCTGGACTCATCATAAATCATGGCCCCGGGGTCGGCAAGGCAGAAGTGTGAAACAGAATCATCGGTTGTGTAAGAATGAACAGCGGAATTGGGGGACAAAGCACGACAAGGATAAAAGCGTATAAAGAGCTCGAAATACATTCTTCGCGTTTTGCGTGTAGCTAAATTAATTAAATACAAGTATTTTTTGTCACGCGTACGTTGCGTGACAGTAATGCTGCAAATTGCGTAATAATATCCGGTATATGCGTATATCCGTTACTCCAATTTCATACACTGCCATCACGTATGAATTCAGTTGCGTCATTCATAACCGATGCTTTAAACTTAACGATGAGTGGGAGATTTTTCGCGCCGGGCGTGCGAATGGTAAAACAAACACAAAGATACAAACCGCAGTAAGAAACGCTGCCGGTGTAACGTGCGCTCGCGAGGATACACACTAAAAACAACGAGTGACACTGAGGCAACCACATATTGTACTCTCGAGACATTCCATAAACCGAACGGTTTATGCCCACCGAGTGCGAAGAAGGTCCTTCGCCAGAAGAAGGTACGTCCAAGTTTTTTGATTTGTCAACGTCCGTGCCTATAGCTGACTCTTTGTCCATTGGGTTCCGAAAAATGTATATTTATGCGTCACGTTATATTTGCATGCAAATACGAATGCGAGATCGGTTAGAACGGGCGTTATATCTTCTTGGCGTACAACAGTCACTCCGAGTACATTTGGGTGCTCAGTCCTCTTGAAATTTACATTTCCTTGAATATCGAACGCGTCCCCCGAATATCGACGAGCGATTTTTTCATTGTTATAAAAAACATCAAAATTCTTGTACTAAATCGAGGATGCTAGAGATTTAGTTATAGGTACCACCTGTAGCTATCAACATATATACATGCATACGAATCTACAGAATACTTTCGTAGCGATTCATGGTAAGGAAAGGTTTCTTGCAAGTGGCATTGCTTCAACTGTCTGCGCGCGATCGGGGCAAATTAGTGGTCCGTAAATCATTTTGCCTGGTGAACTCCGGCAAACGGTATTCGAAGTACAATATGTCGAACAATAGTCGACGAGCGTTCCGGTCGCGGCCAATGATAATCTACGGTTCCCCATGTCGGAGACAAATTTCTAAGCGCCACGAGTCTTTCCCTGCCATACAACATTGTCCTTCTGCGTTCACGCCCCCGCAGCCCCCGGGCAGCACCCTGATCATGTCCAAGGAAATCACAGTGTCTTATAATAATCCCGTGAAGCCACGAAAGTTCATCCTTTTATCGGGTGAGTACGTTCAAGTGAAGAGCCTCTCGAACCCCGAGGGCATCTGGCTATCTCGGCCACGTGGGTCACCCCATGGCCGACGTAATCAACCGATCATTATCACGGCGTGCGGGTCTGTAATGACCCAAAGTGGCGCGTACACGGAGCGTTTACTCGACATGCTTGTATGTTGGCTGCACGTGGGTATATATTTTACGTATATGTGCAATATGTACACGAGTTCGGTTTACCAGCTGCACATGTTAAAGGGTGTAAAGAATCTTTCAGAAACAGGTCACTTTTTCCGTTATCTACTTATTAAACAGCAGGATGAAATATAAAAATGGCGTTTTCTTCTCCTTGTACCGGCTATTTACGTGATAGTGACTCGAAGGGAGTTGGATACTTTTGGAGCATTCTTTATGAAAGTAATTGTGCAAGAGAATTTATAAGCCTAAACATTACTAAATATTGAAAATTCTATCATAATGTCTCCCGTCGATTGCCAGAGTTTGTAACAATGTGATATTCTTTTACTTGAAAAGAAGTTTATACCTCCAATTTGTTGGCGGACAATATTTGAGTTTTATTATAAACATGTGAGCTTTTGTTCTTCGTTTCTGAAACGGTCTCTGCAGCTGGTTCTGTTAGGTATTGGTATTTACACTATAACGTGTCTCACGTACACTTACATTTCCTGCGCATTACGTTTGTGTCCTCTCGTCGTTCCATCTGCATTTATCGGTGAGCAACGGTTTCTGGGCGTGGCCGATGTTGCCCCGTGGCCGTCAACTATAATGCAGCTTGTGTAGGACGCGGCAGTCGCGGGAGACTTCCATTATCCGTGGACTTGATTAATTAACGGTGGCCGGGCGGACTAATGATCGATAAGCACGGTTACGCGGATGAATGCACCCGTTCACCGAGATCGTACGTTACAGTTGAAGCACGAGCAGATCGAGGAACTCGATAAGCCAGTTCACCGCTGAATAGACAATGCACGATCGTCTCGTCCGCATAGTGTATCTCGTTTGCGGGGCCGAGCCTGGATATGACTTATTTTGAAGGCGGAGGTGAACTTAAGATACCGTTGCGCAGCTGTTCGTGACGTAATTGTATGCATCGAAATTGCGATTGAAAACGAATTTTTGATTCAAGTTAAAAAGGGCGACAAATCTCAAAGAAATGTAACCGTACAGTAAAAATTATATACTTCAACAGATTGATTTTAAATATACTAGTCTTCTACTTGCACATATTAAGTGATAATTAAGATAATACGCTGGCTACGTATTTATATAAATTTTTCGGCGAAAGCATTATGTATTTTAGTTTGCAGATTGCACTGCCCTGGGAATTGAATACTATATGCGTTCACTTCAAATGGATTCGCAAAACTGTTTTACCGCGTTGATCACCGCACTACACATTCTTCCCACTTTGCGTTTACTATTTTAGCAATACTATTTCTACCACGTCGCCTTCTCCGCTAATTGAATCTATTACACATTTTCGCTACTAATTGCCAGCAATTACGTACTGTCACCAGCATCCTCCCTGACTTCTCCATGTACAGTGACCCGTTCACTTCTCGTGCTGCGAAAATATTAAAAAGTAACTGTGCTCTTTTTTCTTTCTTCGCAATATTCTAAGTGACCGCCAGCAATCCGATATTTTCTCGAAATTGCACGCGGCAAAGTTACTAAAAGCGGAGCGACGCGTGACTATACAGTTGCGCGTACTTATTGAGATATTCGTGAGATTAGAGTTCAAGCTGGGCCGCTTCTTGCGTACAGCAGCGTTAGATGCTCGCATGCAAGGATGCAAGGATACTCACAGAGTCAAGTTCGGGCGGTATCGGATCGATTCATCGCTCGAATTGCTGCTTGGCTAATTGACACGGGGGGCTACGCGACTCACCTCCCAGCGTTACTTGTTCATTCTCGTTATCTAACGACGCTCAATGTGATTGGTGTGTTTGCGTCTCTTCTCTTTCTCTTCTCGTTGTTCGTTCCATTTTCTCCCTTTCTTCAGCCACCACAGTCGTCCCGTTTACTCTTACAATTTTCTTTTCTGATTCCGCCTCCAACCTTTTTCATTCATCCTGCTCCACCTTTCGGTCGTGTCTTTCGATCGTTTTCTGCTATCTCCCGCTATTCTTCTTCTCTCGTCACTTTCTAGAATGGACACTTAGAAACGCTCCTGTTATCGATAGTAAAACGTACCGCCGCTGAATGAGCAAATTCTTTAATTGCTTGTCCTCTCTTGTGAATATTTAACGTCAATGCACATACCCCGCCGTGAATGGTCAATGCACGCGTGTGCAAGGAAAAAGGGCAAAATTTCGTTGTGGTTTGTCGTTTCAGTCTAAAATTCATCAACACAGCCAAGTGGGGGTATAAAGAAAAAAAATTCTTTGACCTCGTTGGGATTTGCGGAGTTTAATGCCGGGTACCAATTGTCATTCGTTATATTTAATATAATTAACGAAGCGTCGCTAACGTTACGCTGACTCATACGCGTACCGTTAGATGATTATTTGATTAGCATACCGGGGAGGGACGACAAGAAGAGAGGAAGTAAAGCAGATCAAGAAAATATTATAATACACATTTGCCAGTATTTGTAAGCCCAGCATCAGGAAATCAAATAGAGAGTTTGCCAAGTAAATGAAACACGGTACGGGATGCAGTAAGATCTTTGGATATTAATATGTTTTAGAACATAAACATTACTAAAGCGACTACGGACTACTGAAACAGAGGATTTTTCCGCTAATCCTTGGGTAATCTAATTGATTTTCATAGACTCCCCTCATACAGTCGACTAATCACCGATGCAATGAGCGAATTGTCATAATAACCTGCAACGCGTAAGACTCAGCCGGTTGAACTCTTAACCGGCCCACACGGAGCAGCCGCTGTTCCGAAGTCTGTTATGCAATTTAAATATCCGCATTCGTAATGACGAGAAGCGTGCGCACTATCATGTACCTTCGCGCATACAGATGCACGCATCAGCGGGATAGACACGGTTCTCGAACGTTGATTATGTCAGATCGGCGAGGCATGCCATTAAAGTGAGAGTGGTTCAACGACTTCCTTTGTCCGGATTTCCAGCGTCAACAAGAATCACACAGCCGGCGAACTTACGCGCTGACACGAGAGTGAGGTATGACTCGGATGTAAAGTAGCGACCGCCGCCACGATCGTGAGGCTGGTCTCCGGAGATCTAGATGAACTCATCAAGGACGCGCTTCGGTAGAATCTCAATTAAGGCTAAATTGCCCCACGTGGGGAGAAAATAGAGTGTGAACGGGCGTGCATGCGGAGAGCGAAGAAGGTGCAGTGCGCGTTGGAGAGAAATGAAGTGTGAGAGAGAGAGAGAGAGAGAGATAGAGAGAGAGGGCTGGGTGGCTGGGGGCTCGAGGCTGGGGAAGGAACGGGAGATGGTGTAGAAACTGGAGAAAGGGTCTTCGAGTTCATTCCGCAAATGGAAGTCGAAGACCTCGGGCAAAGCGGCATTCCAAACCGCACTTGATTGGTTTTGGCGGAGTCGCACCGCCTTCCCGGAGGTCGGGTCAGGTCATTCAGGTTATACGTGACTCTCCCTTCCCCTCGTGTGGACGTGTTGAGAGTATGCATCATCTGTCTCACATTCCTGCGTCGGCGTATTGTACCGACAGACGGGCTGTGCCGCCAGTCAGCAAGATTACGTTATTTAGCTGCTATCGCGTCCGTTCGACGTGCGAAACCGTCCTTCCCTTAACACATCGCCAATATTCCACGGATATACGTATATACGCCCAACCGACACGCATTATCACACAAAATGCCTCCGTATCGTTGCAATTCCAAGAAATTGCTACTGTTAAGGGCGCAATTGGCAACAAGAGGCAAGCAAATTCAAGATTTGATATGCAATAGACAATACAGAACGTGCGCAATCGATCAATTTGTCATTTCGGTTTTCAAATATCTAAATATCGATGGTTGTCGTCTGCTCAGCGTTCCTCGGTGACAGCTGAAACCGCACAGAACCATGATATACCTTACTGTCCGCCGGAGATCAACGTGGGTGGATCTTTAATCGTAAAGAGCAGCGCTCGGGAGAAAGGCCGCGAGTAGGTTCACTCGTGCTCGAAACGTTGAACAGCCATCCGGTTGGATGGAAGACCGGCAATAAACGACCTCTGCCGTCGAACGTGGGCCCGTCGATAAGTTTAATGGAGAACGATACAACTCCAGGATCGGCGGCAAATGTTGTATAGTGCCTCTTGAGAGAAAAGCTTCGGTTACTTTAGCTCTCGTAGCTGTGACTGCACTTTTATCCTTGTCGCACGTTTCTGGTTTTTCGCCAAGGTGCCATCGCGAAATTCGTCCACTCTATAGGAAGTATTACTCTACGCCAATGTCTTCATTTCTCCATTCAACGATGGCAAAGACAGTCACCGAGTATCTTAGTTTGAAACGACGTGTTACTTTTTTCATGCTTGGCGAGTGTAGTGGGAAGAGGCGAAGATGAAAGAAATCATTTTAATACACCAGAATAGGCGTTCTCATGTTTGAAGGAATATTAACCTTTCATTAACATGACAGGATGCCTCTATGATGTACCGTTTCTGATCACGGCAAGGTAGATGACTCGTTAACATCAACATTGTTTTTTAATAAATAATCGTGCCGTCTATCGTATATGCCGTATATCGCGCCTTCAATTAATGACGTAGTAATTACCGTAATTTCAGAGATCACTAACGTTTCTTATTATTATTCTGCGATGTAAAGCTCTCTTGATCGCACATTATGACTAACGGTACCTACGAACTAGATGTTCTTGCATCAAATTCATTTATCGTATAATTGCACCTAATTGCACCACGTAAAGTTGCCTTTTGCACATTTCGATTTCCGTTTAGCCATATGAGAGCTGCACAACGTGTAAAATGTGTAGGCAAACGAATATAAGTGTTAACCTGCAAAATTAAGAATGTTAAACATAGCTGCCTCATCTGTATTAAAGCATAGGAAGGTTTAGAAGACACATAAATACAATCTTATAAAACTGGTCCATTCACTCTAGCATTTACTCTGTAAATTCTTACTTAAACGTAAAAAGAACGCATTAATCGAGTGACGTGGGTGGACGAAGTATTCGAAAGAACCGACGGTCCGTATGCAGAGAGTAAAAACAGGGCGCAAAAACAAGCATACTTATCTATGACTCCACGTCCTGTGGCATGTTTTCACGAAAGTCGTAAAAGGGACCAAGAATGGTAGAGCTTGGGCAATGATTAATAAACGTTAAATCAATAACGGGGACCATAACATCGATCGTAAGCGGCACCTCGGCCATCGGTCAAGGCGTCATGCGTGGTAGACTGCAATTACGTAAGTACGACTGTAATTCACAATACGATTTCGAGGCAATAACGACGCAGGACGGATCTGGTGGGGAAGGGAACTTGAGAGAACTTGAGGGTGCTTGAACGAGCACGGAAGACCAGTCCTCGCATATGTAATTATCCACCAGCGGACGAAACACCATTATGCCGACTGTCGGTTAACGGGCTTAATGAATGGATATTGGTCTTGCGGGACGGCTCGTTATCCCTAATTTATGTTTGGTCGGACACTTTTATGCTTTTCATGCCCCCTCATCCCACCTTTCTATGCACTTCTTTCAACCCGCTGTTTACGATTCTACCCTTAACCCCCTAATACATATCAGCATATACCTACGTATCGGAGATGTAACGAGGTCAGTAACGACTAGGTAAATGATCATATATTCCTCCGAAATTCACGCTGAATGGTTTCATGATTCACATGTTCGATCAATTCAGTGATGAACTGATAGATTTCGGCGCAACGATTCATTGAATTAGTATGTAGGTGTTACCAGCGATTCGCACTATCTCGCAGTCTTCATGTCATGGTCGCACAATAAATTAAAACAACGATTAATCATTGACGCGGCTCAACCGCTCAACTCGAACTTGTCACACTTTTTTATACCTCATTTTTTCCTCACATACGTCGGTCAGACGTCATCACTCACGGTTGTAGTATATCTGTTCTCGTTTAAAAATGTATCTCCCCTCAACGGACATTGACTTTAACCACTGAGATTTATTACACGTTCATCAGTGTACACATCGCGACGTATGGAGTGGATTCGACGTCCACAGGACTGTTCTTCAGAGATTAGGACGTGTAGGTGTTTGCAAGCGTAAAATAGTAGCGCACATCGTATGCTCACGTTCGACATGCCAACATCCGAAGCAAATTCTGGGACAGTTAACTTAATTACCAATGTTGCACAAGGATACGATGGGATCCGATTAAAGTCTAAGAACTTGGATGAGATCCCGATTGGACGAAACGAATTGGAGAACGGAAGATAGACAAACGAGAGAAGGGGGGTTGAGATAAGCCCAACGAAGGAGTGCACATACACGACACATTTGAAAAACGACCTCGTACACCAACGCCCGCTACGTGAACTACTAAACGAGATACGTGGGATAATGTAAAGTACAAAGATCGATATACAACAATTGTTAACTTTCAATCTCATCTTCCAAAATGACAAAAAGTGATTATTTTCCCATATTAAAACATATTTGCCAAATTTGTATGCCTTTCTTTAACATGTTGAATTATATTAGAAAATCAAACTCCAATCTTTAATGGGAAAGCCAGAAAAAATGGTGCGTGAAATTACGTGTATAAGCTAAATGAAGAAAAAGAAAGCGTGAGAGAAAGAGAAAGAGAGAGAGGGAGAGAGAGGGCGAGAGAGAGAATAAACTACGATAAAGGAAGAGAAGAAGAGATACGTGTTGCACAGCAGCAATCCGGGTAAGGTAGGTCGTACTCGGGCGTGTTCATGTCCGATGCGACCTTCGGCCTCTCCTATGCGCCTGTTGCCCGTTGCTGTTCGCCGGACTGGATTTCTATGTACCGCTATCTCGCGGCTCCCTCTGCTGCTCAACGACGGAGTATAAAATGGCATTGCTACCCTACATACCTGGACCCCGAGTGCAGCGTGCTGATGATCTCTGGATCGTCCTGCGTTTGTCAGGACTCCGCCTAGGTCTCGCCAGTCACGAGTTTCCTAAATTAAACATCACGATCGCCGTTTAGAGCCCACACTTCGACCCCCGACAGGGTTCGTTTTGCCAGGTTAGCGCTGCGAAATTGTTATTCTGAAAATGCTGCGCGAATATACCTTGCGGTGCTGTGACCGCGGGTTCAATTAATTGTAAACGAATTCTGTCCTCAGCGTATTGGAACTGAAAGTGTTGTTAGTTCGCCTTACGTCAATTGGACCAAATATTCCGTGGTCGGTACAGCGATTGCTGATACGCCCGGAATGTACCACGTTATGCTCAAAATGCGGAAATACGCGCCAGCGATTGAAAGTTCGATCAATCAAAATTATCTTCTGACCAGTCTCTCGAACGCGTTCCTTATAAAATGTTCTATGAACTGAAACATCTATTCTCGTTACAAACTTCCTATCGTAATTGTTAACCCGATGCGACTATTGTTATCATAATTTACTGAACCATGTGAAGTCGAACGGTGACATTCTCTAAGATAATGTTATCGAACCTTTTATTAACGTCTCATTACGATTGTCGGAAAGTCGGCTATTCTACATGTCGCCTCAGATCAATTTAATTGTATTACATGTTTCCCTTGTTGATTGTAGATCGATCACAAAAACGATGATTGACCGCGAATTTTCTGGCATGCCAGCGGGACCTATATCGGCATGTCGATTCTCATAGCGCAGAATTAATGAAATGTGGAGAATTTGCATAAATCTCTCAAGACCCTGAGCATCAGAGCCTAGAGTCTTCTATCCCTTTGCAATTCTTCAGAAGCGCGCGCGCGCGCACGCGCGCGCATGGCCATCAGTACCGCTATTCTGTGGCCATAACGTTTGATAGAGGGACATAAAACGGCATTGGTACTCCACATACCTGAACGAAGCCCGGAGGCTCGACTAGCCTGCAGCGGGATTAGATTACGCCCGCGTTAGCCTCCGAAGACTACGCCTGAACTCAATCAGGGACCCCGGCAGATAACCCCGAGTCGCATAATTTCATTAAGTCTTTATCGCGGCGACAGACGCAATCGTACGTAGCGATTTATTGGTACGATGCTACGCGTATGAATAAACGAGCGAGGGGTGGTCACGAGCAGAGGAGACACGCATATTTGCCACCAGGTTTCCTGAGACTTTCCTATACCTCTCTGCGACAATTGCCGATAACAGCGACTCGTGTCTATAAATAATTATGTTAGTTTAATACTTACAGAATTTCTATTTTCCTAAACACCAATACTTTAATAAGTGACCGATGCGCTGACATTGAATTTATTCGTGAACATATCGTGAAATAAGAAATTATTGACGTCAGAATTTGTATTGCCTTACAAAAAGATGTCCAAAATTAAAAGCGAAAATATATTTAAAATTTGAACAAGACCAATGTTCGCGCTAGATCAATATCTTCTCGTGAGTCTGCCTCTCCAGTACGTAGAGTTATGACTACTCACCCTGGCGCACACACCCCCGCGTGATCTCGAGCTATGCATCATAATTGAGTTACGTGCGTTTAGGCGAAACGAGCTGTCGTATGATTCTCGACGTGAACAGACGAGAACTATCAGACTGCAAGAGAAAATAGAGCCGAACTGACCAGCGACAGAGTTGCCCCGTCGGCGAAGATCGTGGATGGTGCTTTTATTGACTCTAATCAACGAGGCGACCGCTCATTAGGGAACAGCCTATTGATTGCTGCTTTGCCGAGTCTGAATAGCTGCTTGCCGGTGTGATACGAGTCCTCGTTTATTGCGAAGCCGCGAGAAATACTCCCTTATGCCTGATGTCATGTGATCAAGATCGGGATTGATGTAGAATACTCTTCTGCTCCCTCAAATTGCTAACTCATTTTATGGTCACTGAACAGTTGACTTTTTCTTTTTTATGTACTAATTGGGATAGCTTTTATCAGCTTTCAGGGGTTTTGGTATAATTCGTTTAAATTCAATTCCTTTGATTTATGGCTGACTCCACAATTCGTTTACATATTCTATGACTAAAGATCGTGCTAGCGAATAATATGGGAATGCCGGCATACGTTTGAATCTCTTATCGACACAACGTAAACTGGCCTGAAGGTCAAAAACTTTGTTGGCGTGGGATTCAAACGTGAGATTCCCTGCTATTCCGTCTGATCAAGATTGTTTCAATAGCGGACAGCTCTTCTAACATTCAGTGGCGTAGCTCAAGTTTTTCAGCGGTTATTAAAGAATCGCTAGTCTCGTGGAGCCACAGACTTGGGTAAGATGAGCATCAAGCTCTACCCTCAGCTCGGGAGAAACAGAAATGCCAAGCCAGAGGCGGCTCTTGAATGGTAATTATCATCCTGCCGACACAACGAGATATAAATTACAATCCCGGACGAAGAAAGAGAAGAAGAAGAACAATCCGGTCCTCCTCCACCGCTTCTCTTGGTTTTAGTATTCGGCCCCACCCTTCAGCATCCCCTCTCCTCTCTCTGTTTCTTTCTATCTGTTAGCCCTCGCTTTCCTCCTTTTTACAATCTCTTCGTGGCTATGCCTTACAGGGCGAGGGCCTGATAATACAGGTGCCACAGGTGTGCAGTTCTCTGCAGACCACGTAACCTCAGTTCCGAGTTACCTAGATGTTTCTCCTTCTTCCGCGTCGCAAAACAAAAGAAATTCTACCGCCAGCGAGTGGCGCCAAGAAATATCGAAGACAGACAGCGCATTCTCGCGCCAACGAATCTCTGCCTCACATCGCACTATAACCGTGAATTCACACGGTAATTAATAACCATAGAAGCGTTCACATTACGGCTACACGCTGCGAAACCAAAGAACGTTATACGTCCCCAACTGTTCCAACTTCACACAGCATATTCAATTCGGTGATCATTTACTTGTTCGGTTGAAAATTGACTAACTATACACTTTCAACGAGTAATAGGAAAGTACGTCGGCGCGTTTCCGTTCCGAGAGATACCCGACTTTCGAATCATGCATAAGGTCACTCGGTTTTACCTGTCTAGGAGTTATTTAGACCGTCGTAGCTGCCGCGTGTGAATGTCGAGATAATGCGGCCCCTTACGTGCGCGTAGTTAGCTATATAGATGTACGCTGGGATACCTTTCGCTTGAATGAACATTTGGCCTTACAAAAGCAACGAGGTGTGCGGCATAGGGGAAGAGAAATATATAAATAACGCTGGAGTGGCGGAGGTAAGAGCAAATCAGGGACGCCATGGGCAACTCCCTTCGATCCGCAATCAATTTCAAGGCGGCATCCTGCAAATCACGCTTCTCGATCGCACGACAGAAAAAGAGACAGGATATAACGGTTAGAAATTTACACTGACAACTTTCCTGCAAAGTGGATTTACACTTTTGCAGCGCAGACGTTTTCCCGCTTCCTAATGCCTCTCGCAAATCCTTTGTTTGCTGGTCTTATTTACTTTCACAATGGATATAACTGTGTGACCGACGATTCGGACGTTTTATCTGGATTCCTTCGCGCTTTCACTATCTAAAACAATATAAACCGCCCCCGTTCTTGTAATCGTTAAGAGGCTTGTGTGAGAGTTAGTCCATTGACGATATCTTTACATGCAATTTCTTTTCTCTGTTTCAGGTAAGTTTTGATGTCATCTGTAATACCCTAAATTCTGCACGGGCCTATCTGGTAAGGTCGATTGAACTTTATTTATTAAATAACGTGCGTCGCTCGGGCAATGAGGAACGAATGTGTCTGAAATTTGCAGCGGCCGAAAGGTGAAGTCGCTCCTCGCGTACGGTAAATCCTAATTTTCTGCAAATCGCTAGTAGTAGGAAGCAATCGTCCATAAGCTGCGTGCAAGACGTCTGCCTCGAGGAAGGGGGCGACGTTGGGTCACGTTGTTAACATCACGTCGACCCGCGAGGAGGGTACACGCCCAACGGGGCGTCCGTTATATACGATAGAGGCGTCATTCCCATTCTGTCAAACTGACGACCAGATAGACGGGCCCGGTCAGGTGTAACCGCGAGTTTCAGATGAACCGAGTCGACCTGCTTCTTACTCACTTATCCGTACTCGCGAGAATCGAGTTACATGAACTGCCGATTTTTAGTTACCAATGATACGTCAGTGATCTGCACTTCCTTGGTCTTGGAAATCTGTTATTTGGAGATTCACATAATTTTATATGTTGCTTGCAATTAAATACTGGATTATGTTCATTTTTTTAACGAAGGAACAGCTTTCTATGAAATAGTAGAAATTAAGTAAGTCCCGTATGTCAGTTTGAATTAAAGTCCACATAGGATTCAAAGTATGTAGTAATACTACAGATGGGGACCGTTTGGTAATCACTTGGACAATGTAAATGTCCAGTGAGAAGCAAGATATATTCATACGATATCATTTCAACAACAATGCACACGCAGTTGAATAGTAGAACGACGAAGTTCGAGACATATAGGTACTGCACGTAATCTGGTACAGCATCTGCCGTCGGAATCATCGATTTGAGGCAGGAATTCGTGGAAACACAAGTTTGGACTGTACAACGCGGCCGGTTATCTAAGATTTCAAGGTCTTTATAGAAACCCGGAGTTCGTTACGCGACGGTCCATTGCAATAGGAGTGTGGAACGAACGAAAGATCGACGCCGGATTATTCACGCTCTTGGTTCCCTGCCCCTCTTTCTTTCTCTGTCTCTCCCCCTCTGTTTCCTCGTCTCGGCATCATCACACTTGTCTGCCGTACTATCCCAGGACGCTCAGAACCGTGAAGTAACTGACAATCTATCTCGATTATGAAGATATCCGACGCGCGAGTCAAGTTTTTCCTGCTTACTGATAGATTACGCCGACTGACTCGGTTTTATCCACAAAAAGTGTCTCGCTCGACTAGGCGAAGCGGCTTCAATGCATGGCGGGATTGGATTTTTGTACACAAATGAAATCACTCTTGTCTCCTGTAACTTTCGCACGCTCGAAGATTGTAGCGACACGAAACAGTTCTACGATCTTATACTCATCGTTCGGACGAAATCAGTACGTATCAATCATCGATGGAATTTCAAGCCTAAGAAAGAGACGAAAGAAATTGGTCAAGCGCAGTAAAACGTTTAACTCGATCCCTACCGTCGTCTAACGTCTCAGACAAGAATGGGCGTTACGTAACTCTGTCTGTTTGACAACAATACCCCTTTCGAGAAATCGACGTCACTTCCTTTCTTTTAATACAAACAGTTGCGACAACCTTCTCGGTATTCGGTAATAGATCTCCGATAGAGTCAGCACTGAAGAAAGCCGAATCCCTGGCAGCTTAATGATCCGGAAATCGATCCGTTCCAGGCACAATTAGTCGTCCGCAGTTGTAGAATTACAACGAGCGCGACTAACGCTCGGCTCGCTGCGCATCACGAATCGGTCGATTTAGTAAAGTACACCTCTCCGCGACGACCTTTCGCCGGTGCGCGTCTATAAGCCAACACGCTTCACGGTGAATTTTCGACAGTGTTAGGCTCCGCAATGATGTAGGAAAAACCGGATTTCGACCGATCGAATCGCGTCACACGATCCTAATACAATGGTCCGAAGCGTAGACTGTGTAACGACGGTCGTACATCTCGGCGAGCTAGGCGTCCCAGGCTTCTCGTCGATCGCCCGCGGCCAATCATCGATTCCATTATGCGAGGCGAACTCCGGGCGACAGAAATTTACCGACGAGCATTGCCTGGCTAACGGTATGACGCGTACGCCCAGCGGGCAAGGGAGTCGAACGGGAAGTAAAAAAAGGGACGATGATTCGTGTTTGATTTGCCGATAGGATCGTGTACGGGGGCAGCCAATTATGCGCGACGTCAGAGTCTCGCTCCGCGTTCCGGACGTGTCAGCGTCGGCTGGTGTGTTGATTAAACTTAGGATTCCAATCTAATTGGATTAGACTTACGGTCTGCTCCCTCGTTTTCCATTCGTCATCCTTCGAATTCTTCTTTCCTTTCCTCCCCCGCTTCACTCCCCGATCGGTTCGAATAGCTGACCGATCCCCGATGCGTCCATGGGCATTGATGATGAATCATTGTATCTGACCATACATATTCTTTTTTACTTTAGCTTTTTCTTTTGTTTCCCCTTTTTGACACAATCAAATTATTTTTTTTTCTAAAGCATTTCGTTGCTTCACTTTCTGTCTCTTTACCGACTGCTTCTTAGTTTTGGTTTCTGGGGAGTCTTGTTGTGAATATATTATATATTCTAATCCACTCTCGAAACTGAAGTTGGTCAGCCGAAGGCCGACTTAGGAGGGGAGCAGGGGCTCTTGAAGTGGGACCATTTATTCAGTACCGATCTTACGTTCGCGCAATCAATCGGCCCATCGGCCAGACACCTTGGGACATCGGCCGGGAAAACGCCCACACACTCATGCTGAGGTTCTCGATGCGTCGAATCGATCTGTGTGCGTACTGGCAGCAGGCAACTTCGAGTCTTTTGCTAGCTTGTGCACGCCTGCCCGTGCACGCTCGTCTATCCGCGCTTGGGTGTGTCAGTACGTATCGATGAAGAAAAAGGACGTTACGTTGAACCGTTAGCCTAGAAGGAAGCGAAGGGGGATCCGGTCCTCTAAGCGTGGCGCGCTACGCCCCAGGCTCGTATGGAGGTTACGAAGCTTCGAGGAGCTAGCGAGATGCAGCTAAGATGGTATGAGTAAGCCTATGGACGATATCTTCGACCACACCCACATTCTCGCTCCCTTTCGTTCCAGTGCCGAGGAGAGGGAGATAGATTCTGAGATAAAGATACAGAGGGACATGGAAGAGTGGGACGGCGAAAGAGGGTTGAAATGGCAGAGAGAGAGAGAGAGAGAGAGAGAGACACGGACTCTATTCTCAGGTATCGTGCTGGTCTGTCCTAGATCCACACACACACACTATACATTTGTATCCACATTTGCTCCACTTCCGCTTATATCCGCAAATACTATTCCTCTCTCGCAAGAGGGAAACATGTGATTCGCTAGACACGGAAAACACTCGGGATGCTGTGCGAATTTAATTTAATTCCAAGTTAACACGTCACATACTTGGAAGCTGCAGTTTCCAAACGTTCCTCATTACGGATGTTACAAACACAAAATTAACGTATAGTTATACACCAGTATATCCTCACGATATTGTACTATTTATTTCGTCAAAGCTTAGAGCTGATACTGTCGGAATGAACTTAATTTATTTGGATACTAGCTTAGGAGTGTTGCCAAATTAATTGTACCTGTCGCATACTTTCATTAGTACGAAGATTTTGCGCCAATACGAATAGGTTCCCGTGAGAACTAGTCACTAATTATTATGACGCCGTCCGGTTCCGTTTCTCATGAGAATGACTTTTAACAAACCGCGCGCCTTTCTTCTTTGTTCGCGGCAAAACATTGAAACGCGTTTCAAGATCGTTTAAGTACGACGAACGCGGCAGGAAGAACGACTTGCTCGCCATGTAGGGATTATCGCGGCACGTTGCCTGGGTGCAGGTGTTGATGCCGATGCAAATCCGCTCCCCTTTTGCGAAAAGCCGTGAGCGTACGCGCGCGATCGGTAGAAGGGAAAAGTCAGTAAACTCGTTCGATGCTCAGATGTCGGAAGAGGTTGCCGCTCCCGCCAGTGCAAGTACGACGATCTTACTTTCTTCGTTCGCTCTGGTAGCCTGCAATTATAATTTATGGGCCCGTCTTCGTACTCGAGAGGGTAGGGGGCGCCGGATAATGGCCGTAATCGTAAAGAGAGACTGCAATTTTCGACGAAATAGACCGTATTCTCTACTCTCGCGGAACGACGAATAATAAAACTTGGGAGAAGAATTCGAAAAGTTGTTCATGTCGTACGCAGCGGATGCGATTACCCCCGAATTAAGAACCTCGCGTTAGATCGTATCGAGGAATTTCTATGGTGGCGAGGTTGAAATTTTGTAAGCGAAACGAGAAAAGTTTTGCAAGCACTTAGTAACGAAATCGTTCACGATGTCGAGATATCTCTTTACGTGGTTAGCAGAAGTCTTAATTCGTGGCAAAGCGCAATAAATATGGAATTTACGGAAACACTAATTGAGACAATCTCGCCATAAATCAGTGCCAATTCGAGCAATCGTGAAATTCTGTAGGGACAAAAAAGAATCAATTTTAAACCTATCAAACGTGGTGATTTTCCACAAAAGACTATGTCCGTTTCACTTTGCCATACCGACGCAATTTTTCATTCGACGATACTTACAGCGAGTGACAAAATTGAGCACGGAATCGAGAGAAGAGACGATGACAGGTAATATTGTACAGAGCCGACATAAATCTCACAATGGGACCAGTGCCATAAATCCTGTTGAGAAAAACACACCCATCTTTCTTCATTACGAAAGGATCAGGAATACCCTCGACGAAGATAATGTCGATCTTACCAGTTCCCCTTCTCTCTTCCTCGCACATGATCTGTTTCACGTTCTCTCCAACTCTCTACTTTTCGTTGCTCTTTCCCTAACCCCATCCTCTCCCCCATTTTTTCTTTTAGTCTCCAAATCCTTACATTTTCAGCTATAAGCACTATCATGCGTACGCTACAACACGATAAACTAAATTCATTCCGTTCTAACAAAGATTCAAGCTTAATAAGCGTAGAAACGAGAGGAAATAAAATAGAAAGTAAATTAGAATAAGTTTGATCGTCGCAGTGTGCATAGACAGCTTCGGAACCATTAAGTTTCTTCGGCATTGTTGTTCGAGTTGCACTCCCACTTTCCATAGCCACGTTCAAACATTCACTGTCGTAGCTCCGCCGGTTGGGAACGCATTGCAAACGCCCGAAACACAATATCACATATATTGAACAATATCACAATATTGAACACAAATGCTGTCTATGAAGGAAAGTACGTTAGATACAATTCTCAATAACATTTACTGTGGCACGCAACGCGGCGCAACCTATTTTCGCCCTTGCTACGCATCCCCTGTTTTTTCTTTCGCGCAAAGTAACGTATAGTCATAAATTGTATCCAAACCGAGCTGACGTTTGACCACATTCTCTGCCTAACGGTGTGTTCAAAAGCGGACAGCCGAAAGCATCTTTGCCCGTGACGTCATTCTCTCACCTGCGACGTAACGTGCAATTATCTCAGGCCGCGCTCGAAAACGTTAACGTCGATTATCATCTGACAATCCTGCGGCTTGACCCACGATTGTCCACTTATAAGAGGCAGCGGCGAGGCGCGCGTTCAAATTGGATAGTGAGAATCACGATGCCCCCGACGATTGCGCCACCCAGCACCCGTTCGATACTGAAATCGGCGGGACTGTTGACATTTCACCGGAAAAGTTGACTCTCCGAGAAGCCTCCTGTAATACGATTCTAATGGACGGTGCCCAAAATTGAAGTACGTGCCCTGCCACGCGTTACAATCGCAATTAGTGTCAAACGTCCATAAATACGTATTTCTGGACTGTAAAGAGACGTTTGCCGTCAAAATCAACTTGTGCGGCCAATGCAAATAGGTTTTTTATCTAGGAAATTCTCGCGATATACGCGCGTGCAATTTAAAATATGGAATCAAATTTTGAATAAATGGCTATTTGTTATGAAAAGAATCTCGACACCAACCAAATGTACATAACGTTTACTATTTACCGTAAAATCCTCTGAAGACCTACGTAATTTTTTTTACAGGGGTCATATATTAAACGAAAGTAACACCTTCGTCCTACATGTCCTACATCCGTCAACCATTTTCCAAACTATTTAGAACGTTACCTTGCATTCAGCCGATCGATTAACATAAACGGTTCATTAAATGTGCGACCTGTCACACGTGCCCGTGTGCCTTATCACAATACAGGAAGATTTCTGATGATTTCGATATTCGCAGTATCGGCAATTATCGTACAACGGCGCGTTACTGGCAGTACAAAGGAGTTCGTGACGAAGACGAGAACACATACGAAAATGATAGATATGTGTATCGATAAGCTCTTGGCATTCTCGCGTGGGAGATTGCCGTAATGTCGGTAACACGCGGTCTGCGCCCGCCACGCCCCAAACAATTACCAAGGAGTCGAGGCGGTAAATCAGCCATAAAACCGTCTACTCAAACTCTTGTGTGTGTATTGTCACGGGTGCATGGAGTATGGTGCCAGAGATCGTCACTTACTCGATCGACGATATTATCTCGAAACCAAGCGAGAAAAGGGTCGATCCTGAGCAGTTGAATTTCTGAGGAACGAGATATCTTCCAGGTTGGAAGTCAGGGATGGAGTGTGGGAAGTCAAAAGTGAGTAACCGTGATGAAAGGTTGCTGAATTTATATAACTGACATGATGTCTTTATTATGCTTTAGCATGAAGCGATTGTTATTAGTGATATTAGTTAACGGTCGGATGGCTGTAATATCTTAAAATGTTTGCGGCAACAATAGATGCAATGGTTCATTTCATTGATTTGAAACTTATATTAAGGATAGTTGATTTATGTGTTTTTCAGTCGAAACTCTAATACATTCAATTTGTTTTTCGTCTCAATCTTCGTGTCATGGTATAGGTATTGTCGATCTTATTATCTCCCTATCATCTGTACGTCTATCTTTCCTCTTTTCTTTCTACCATATAATTCTATGATTGAAAAACTTAATTATTTTAATCTTGCTCAATCAATCCCTCATTGCTTCGATGAGTTAAAGCTAGCTTTCGTTTCATCTTGGAACATTAAAGTAGCCTCCCGCGTAAGAAGTGCGAAAGAATGACTCACATTCTTGCGTAACGTCGATTCGTACCTCTCGCGGATACCCACAGCCCGTACCTCGTGTACCAGCCGCATAATGCTTTCCCCCGGTTATATACACCCGGACACAGTCTCAACTGGTCTCAACAGTCTCGGTCCCCTTCCCTAATCGTTCAGAGCGCACGGGTCGAACGGTCGAATACATATGCGCGAAATGTGCACACACGTCGGGCGTACCGTGCGCGCCACACCCAGGTCACAGCTCCGGCAGGAGGAAGCTTTTTTGCCTCCATGCCGCAAAGTTCCCCTCCCGCGGGAAAGAGAAAGATCCTGATACGCTATCTTCCCGCACCGGTCGTGGCCCGCGCCATCTTGCCGCTGCTCGTGTCGGCGTCAGTCCGTGTCAGTCGGCATCGGGGGCCACCCTTTTTTTCTCAATGCCTGTATCTACCTCGCCCATGATACCTCGCCCTCCGTCCTCCCGTCCTACTCTTTGACTTCGATTTCTTGTGATTTTGCGCATTTCGATGCCGTAGAAATCTCAAATGATACCGCTAGTTTCGCTTATCGCCGATCTTGACCACGTACGTTTTGCATACGTGCGTACGTACCTTGTCGCTGCGGCGATAGACATTTTCCGCCGCTTCGCTCGATTGCCTGTGGCTTCTATATCCACTGTCAGGTCAAACAGTTAGTCTTAGTTCTCGGCGATTGATAATATAGAGATTATACGATTATTGTCTATAATCAATTTCATAACACTTATGTTTTTGCTTCGACAATGACTTGGTGGTTCAAGGGTGAAGTTAATCTGAATTGGACTGAACATAGAAAATTACTTTAAGTTTTCACTTAAATAGGTATTGCTCCATTGCTTTGACATCTAATGAACGTCAGATTATTTATTTGATTGTTTCATAATATTTATATTCGCCCAACAGTTTTGTTATTTCTCCATCACTTTACTTTTGATCCCTTTCTTACTTTTTTCCATTTATCTTATGACCTTTATTGTCATTTACGTTTTTATATTTCTTTATTAATTTCCGTGGATGACATTTCCTCATAATAGCCCGTTTTTAGCATTCGAGCATATGATGTCACATTTTAGTGAGGTTTGCACACGCGTCCAGTATTCTGCACTTTACACTCTTCCTCGTTGGAGATTACTTCCGTTACCGCGCGACGTCTCCATGTGCACTTCATTCTTCGTGGTTAGCCAAGATTTCAACCGATTCGATGACGGATAAGCACAAACGTAGACTTATATTGCTTGGAAACATTCTATCGCCTTTACAAACGAACGTCATGTTCGTTCAACGCAACATTGCACCACAACCCAGTACCAAGGAATTGAAATAAAAAAAAAAGAGTTCATTTTTATATACAGCGATTGCTACTATAAGATGCCTGAAGAATTTGTCAAGTTCTTTTGTATGTTACAAGATGATTTGACAAAGCCCACTTGCTTAACAAGTATCAATTACCTACAAATCGGTCCACACATTGAAATGTTTGTGTCGGTAATATGTGACATATTGAGTTATTAATTAAAAATTAGTAATTCCACAGATGATATTCGTGAAATTGTTGCGTCGGTGTTTATATTCTAATAGGATCTTATTAATGATATCATTATTAATGGAATGACTACGAATATGAACGTAATTTGATCATTTTCGGATTACACGTTGCACGCAAATAGTCGGAAAAGACCATACAGCCGTAAAAAGAAAAACAGGGAAATGTAACCTGTTCTAAGAAAAATGTACGAACCACATGGGTACCGACGTGGAGCGTTAACCGGTTAATTTCCTTGACGTAAATGGAGCCAAGACGCAGTACAATTTACTCGAACCAATAAAGGGTAGACCCCACTTGTCGGACAGCATGACTTTAAGGAAGCGAAGATTTTTTGATTTCTTCTTATCACGGTACAATAAGTTGTTAATCCTTCGACGCCTCTTGTTTCTTATCCTTACGGAATAACTGACACTTTTACCTTTAGGTTTTAGCTTAGCACATCATGTGATTCAACCGTTACACACATCTTATACATTCCCTGCTTACATAATTGATGTATGTGTGGATACACTTATATGCATATGAATATTATACAAAAGTTGCATTGTAAACAAAAGAGGATATCGCAGACTCGTGATGACGTAACAGACTACCCTTCCTAAGAGAGTTTTTGCTTGTCGTAACGCTTCAGTAATCATGGAATGAGGAAGAGTATACGAGGTTCATAAAAAGCTGAACAAAAAGGGTGCCGAAAAGTGCCCGTTCCGTTGAATTAAGAAGTGAATCAAAAATGCAATCTTGGTCTGCATAGCGTCAACAGTATTCCTAAACATTCCTTACATTTCAAAGTTACATGAAAAGTTAAAAAACAAAGTGAACTTTCTGCACCAACGTGGAAACTAACTCAATAGAATAACCAATCACAAAGGAACAAAATTTGAACTCTCCTTTCTTAAGAGAACTCGAATCTTTAAGTTTTATACAATAAAACCGCAATATCGATGTCTTTTGCCAGTTCCGGCAAAACGTTGACAGCCGGCAGCAGCTGTCAGCTGGATCAACTGGAAAAGATGAAATAGCCAAAGTATTTCCAGATTCATCAAACGATTATTCGTTCGCGCAGGGTGATCGTAAAATAGAGAAGAGCCCGCCATAAAACGGCCAAGATCACCGACATTGAAGTATGCCGCGTCCCTCTAATCAACGTTCACAAGCGGAACGCCCCGCGAGTCGGAAAGAAGATGAACGAATGGTTGGAAGAAGACGTGGAAGACTAGGAAGTGAGGAAAAGAGGCGCAAATCTCGGGCAGAAATCGCAGCCTTTCACTTTTTTGTGTCTGTCAAGTTCTATTTTTCTTTCGAGTATCTCCTCTTCGCAAGTGGAATCATACTCGGTGTCCACGGAAAAACTCCGGAAGAATTCGCACTAACTTATCGAGTCGCGGATATAATTTAATTGAGCATCTCACCACACTGTCATCACCTGCGACAATAATAAACCAAGCTGTGGACCAAAGGCATTACGTTATTTCATACGAACTATTACAGTCCATGTAAAATACTCATTGTAAAGAGGTGTGTCTCGATCGAACCACACATTTTGTTTTAGACGAGCCGTCTCTATAAAATCATTTGAATACCTCGGATGACAAACCTGCCTGCGGTTACCGTGCACATAGGCGGTTTGTTGAAAATAATTAGGGCCCCGTGTATACAGTTACGCGCGTAGTGCATTACATGGGAATGTGCATCTATCGTCAATAGTATCTATCACAATTTTGAATATTAATCGGCTTGGAACATAATGCCGAATGAGAGAAAATAGAGAGAAAGATTTATGGACATAATATTTCGAGCATTGGACACCGTGCAACAGTTTTTACTATACTTAGAATTATTATTACGTGCTCTTATTCTCGTATAGGTATGTGAATACGTATACGCTCGTAAGCAGGCTTAGTTTAATTTAGGATTTAACAACGATTTAGTTACTGTGCCCATAAAAAAATCCAACCTCGATTTGCATAACCCTTTAGTATGTAGGTATGTGCAAGCATCTACCAACGCGAACTATGTCAGGTATGCGAATGTAGATGACGACTATAATGATGATGACGGTGATCGCGTTTGTGCGGCTGAAACGATGATTTTCATCGGATCGATCCGTGAACCCCGTAATTTTGACGTTTCCGCCTCTCGCGCCCACTTTAATTGAGATTCGCCTTTCAACGCGCAAATCGCTCTTAATTCGTGCACTTCCTTATCTTTACGTTGTACGAGAAGAAGGTTTCTGCAAATACTGACAGACCAGAATTCCGAGATAATTTGAGCACAAAAAGTTGACCGACCAAATGCCTATATGCTTCGTTGTTCTACTATAGGATTTTTTCAGCTGCCAAACAATATAGTTTCACGTAAGAATTACGAATATACTATAATAGATTTAACAATTTGCATTTATGGTGTACTTTTAATTTCTTATTTAATATCATAATTCTTCTTGTCGATAATTTTTGCTGTTTTGTGATAAATAGCCGCGAGTATATGCAGATATTCCAAAATATAATAAATAACGAATTGGCCAGTGTACTTTTTGTTATATTCAACGACACATGGTAAGGAATTCGGTTTGCAGTCATCTAACTAAAAACGTTGTCCATTCAGCATGAAAAGAAATTTATTTTCAGCGAATAATTCACACACGCTCGTAAAATGGATTCCCACCTCTATCTCTGTCTCTTTTTGCATTATTCTTTCCATAATTTTTTCCGTCGCGCTGAACGTGTTCCTTATAATTTTATCACCTTTAGAGCCATAAGAACCAAAGGGCACCCTCTACCAGCGTTAAAAGTTCTGCGAAACGTCAGCATTCGGTAGTATTTTACGGTATGCAGGGACAAGAAATAAATATTACCTCGATTGCGCCGCATTCGACTTCAATGACCGATGATTACACTGCCGGGCGCTCCTTTGAGCCCTATGTAATTACCGTGCTATAAACCATCACCGTGCAATTACAAAGGGTTATATTGTCGTACATAGTAATGCAAAAGTGCAAAAACGGGGCGCCGCGATTGTCAGATTTACGTTCAAACAGAGCTAGTACCGTTATTTTCTGTAAGAATCCACGGCAATGTCTTTCCTGACGTAAACTGTAATAATTACTCTCCACGCTTTTCATATTCACGTTGCAGTAAAAATACAGTAACGCGTGTTACTTTCTTACAGTAAAAACGCTTGTCGAAACATTTAATACCGTAATGACATGTACAGTATACAAAAAAGCATTCACTCCGTGTGGAAATAACATTTAATAAATCAGTGTTGGACTGTAATGTAGATTTACTCCAAAATTCAAGTTACAAATCATTGATTAGCATGTGATACAATTTTGAAGATGTTTCAGCATTTTATATATATAATACCGGGATATAACAATACAAGTTTACACAAAAATTGCGCAAAAGAATTCACTGGGAGTATAGAAAAGTGTGAAGATATTTCAAGCATGGACACTGGGTCTTAACAGAACGTCGGAAAAATATGCACCATATTATACTTTTTTACACCGTAATGCCTAACACCATATCATTAAAAAGAGCAGATTCAATTTTCGCAGAGCCGGTAACCATTAGGGTCGGCTCTGTAAAAACAACGCAGTAGTGCACGAAATCGATATCAGTTTTATCGATAATTCCAAACGCGAGTGGCAATTTCAAGACGTTTGCGTTAATCCCAAGGGAAGGCTCGCATGAGCATTTTAAGGCATTCCTTTCCCTATTGAGGCGTACCGGTGCAACTCGGGAAGATTATGAGGGGCGCTTGCGAAGGCAAATGAGCCGTCACCGCGAGACGATCTAATTACGTTAAATTTTGCCGATGCTCAACCGATGCAACCGATCGAGTGCACCGACCGCGTTATCGGTGCATCATCCGGCAGTAAAAATTAAATCCCGCTCTGGAACCCTCCGACGATATTAGTCGACTGCGATTAGTACAGGAGAAAGCGGGGATGGTCAAATGAAAATCACTTATTTCATCACAGCCGACAGCTAAAACAGTTTTTCACTGACTGTCGCATTTGGTGGTCTTTTACTGCAGATGTATTTAGAATTTAAAGACGAAGGCACTGAAAACTCAATAGCGTTTGATGGTGATTTCAATTTATGTTATGCACATATCTCGCATTTAACCTTAATTTTTGTATCTATAGATGGACTCTGCTTGAATGCATTCCATTTGTACAATTAAGCTATGTAAATAGCATAATTTTCGACATACGATCCCCTTAAAAAACGTTCGTGTATCACAAACACACGGCATTCTACACACGTCTGTGAGCAAAAAATAAGCGATCTTCTGTCGTACCTCATACCTCACTGCTCAACTTGTGCGCTGTATATCACAGATTGTACTCACGCTTCTCGATTCACTGCCTAATCGACGTGAACCCGCATGGAAAGAAATGCGCGATCATTTGATTCTCACCAGATCCAGCTGCCGGTAGCTTCCGCGCTTTTACGAGCCTCACGCCGGTTTCCAGATTTTTTTCCCGATCTTCCGGCTACGGCAAATCGTCTCCTATCCGTAGAACACCGCTCAAACCTCGGCCTTACTATCGCACCCCCTCCATTCGGTTTTACAGTTAGTCGGACGGACGTACGCACGTTCACTCGTACACCGTCTCGCCTCATGTATCCTCCGACTTTCCTCTCTTTAGGGTGTGGTTTCGATTGGTGTAAGGCCCGAAAGGGGAAGAGAGGGCTGGGCTTTTCGTGCTGCCAAGCTGTGTGGGAAGACTGAACGCAGCTGGATAGACAGCTAGTCGGATAGTCGGACGAAACGAGAAGTGGGGAGCTGTGATGCCAGCGAATGAACAAGGAAACGAGACGCGAAGGAAGAGTGATGGAGGAAACCTGAGATAGAAACAGCTGAATTCCTGATGAACAGGACATCGTCAAGAGGTCATGAAAAATCATTCCGCCGCACGTTATTCCTCTTGGGTGACTGGGAAATAAGCAAGTCGAACGTTTGAGAGTCCGTTACTCTTCTGATTTCGTGACATCCATATCACCAGAGCAAATGTGGAGACAGTTGAAATAGTTGGGATAGATTGACAATATCGGTTGAATTTTAAAGAAAGTTGGCGAGTTCTTTCCTGGCTGACGGAGACAGATGAGAGTGACTTACCTCGCGTGATCGCTTCCTGTATCGACGTCGCGACAGGCGTCGCTGGTGTTTTCAACATTATTCTTCGTTTGGATCGTGATGCGTCGCGGTACGGCAATTCCGATACTGGAGATTGGCAAACGTATAACGTAATTCCAGCAGGAGGAAAATGCATTAGCGTCTGTCATGTTTGAATAATATCGTCACGCTTTCGTGATATGGCGCTATTTTTTAAACATTTTCCCTGTCACGCATGCCTTTGGTTAACTTAATTTTTCATGTACCCGTCACATAATTCATAACCAGCTACCTTTAACTCTCTCGGCCGACGGTACTAACAAATGACATTCAGTTTTAGAACATCGGAATGAATGTCTTCGCAGACACAACGTACAATTCGGTAATTTCGAAACTCATCAGTGAAGCAAAATCTTCATGTAGTCCAATTAACGTGTTCTTATCCTAAGGCTACCCTTTTTTACAAGCTCGATTACGAAATTTTCTGCTGAAGATCGAACAATCGTGAGACTTGAGGCGGGAATATGGGAGGAAGAATAACGAGAAACAGGACTTCGATCTTGGGATGTCTTCCTATTTCGCTGACCAGGGGCCTGATGGAGGTCTGGTTCGTTCATTCGATTTAGTAAATAACTCTGCCGTCGCCGCTACCACAGCAGACCACCAACAATTTGGCTTCTTAGTCCGCGAGTCGTCATTATATCGTTCCGCATTAACGTCATCGGGGGTGCGAAGTGGCGGGAGTAAAAAAAAGAGAACTGGTGTGACAGATGTAAAAAAGGGAAGAGGGAGAAGGGACAAAAATATTGACAGTTGAAAAGAAAAATCCCAAAGGTTGACGAATGATGTATAGACGAGTTAGGCTCATTATATCACCAAAATCTTCAAGCTGACATTTCTTGAAAAAATAGTGTTGTCGTACGTATAATAGATGTAATGGACTTTACTGTCTGTATACCCTATTTTATTCTTATTATTAAGAGATACAAATTTACTTCAATTATATTCGGACCCAAAATATTTTACTTCTTATGGTTGAACAGTAGAGAACGCGGGAAGAAGTTCTATGATAAGACCATAATAACATCTGGTCTAAATGCATTCGCGCAAAAAAACATTTATGCACGTACGGCTCGGCTTCATTTTATTTACAAATACTTAATAGTCTTTAGAAGCAGGTGTTCTTATCGCAAAGCTCGCCATAACTTCACGGGCCCAAAGCCTGTCATTAGTTTTATCCGCAGTACGATAAACAATTGTAAAGTTCAGTCTCAAACTTCTATCGGCATATGGTAGCTCATTGCTCGCCTTAAACATTCCATTCAACCTTAATACAGCGTCTATTAGCAATCGTGGCATCTGCGCCTTCCTGCCCGTACGAAGTGTACGTAAATGCGTTCGGCAGTGAGCGCGCGTGAGCGTCCAGGGCGAATAGAAGATCGTTCGTGTATACGAGAGCGGTTTGTGTAAGCGCGCTGGGGGGATACACAGCAAATCAAGAAAAACGGCGTGAATTGCAGCGGTGAATCCTCCACGCTCAGGTAGCGCAAGCCTTTCCGACTGCGACCGTTAATCGTAGAAATCACCTGTACGCAGGTGCCTTCGCGCCTAACCTCTACCTTACCTTCGTTGTTCGCTATGGCACTGACCCCCGGCCGATGACGAAGTGCCCCGCGATAATTCGCGAAAGGCGTTCATAAATCTCGTCGATAGGGAGGTCCACGACCATTTCGCGCGCACGATATGTTACACGGTTGACCCTAAATAATTAATGCAACTCCGCTTAAGGGTCTTCGATTTTTGTACCGAGAAGTCCCGAAAATTGTCATGACCGTGTAATGCGGTAATCGGTTACATCAGTAGTCTCCAAAGTGTGGTACCCCGAGAGGTACGTAGAAAACTCTATGGCGTACACCACATTCCTCTTGAAAACGCTTTATGCCCTGTTGTGCAGACACTATATATAAGTAAGGGGTACAATTTATAATTATTTTCGTCATAAGGGTACGCGGTTAAAAAGGTTTGGAAACCACTGGGTCACATCGATGATATTTCATAGATACATGGCGTTAATGGCAGCATTAATTGAGATTATTGTATTCTGTATCTGTCTATTGTTTTCTCACTTCAAGGTAGTGAAATATCATTCCAAATACGTACCATTGAACTGCACACCTTTCGACAAGATAATGAGCCTGTACGACGAATTCCCACACTTTAACAAAAGCTCTGCGTCCATTATATACGTAGCCCGGTACGAGTACAATAACTTAAAAGGCATCACAATCACGTAACTCATCCATCGAAGAATTTCCACAGGAAGGCTGCGTCGCCAACATATTATTAACCTCTTCTTCTGAGTCGTTACGTGACAGTAGGTATAGTTCTTATTTCGAGCGAAGCGGAAGTCCCTCATGACGACTCTCGCACATGTCTCGAAAGACCGGATCGCTTCACTTGCGGCTCAACAGCGGAGTGACAGTCGAGGAATGAACCAAGACGATGTCAAACGGAATTGCCCATACTTTGACCTCCACTTGTTCAACGTTTATTTACCGTTTAAAACAGAACCCGACAAACCAGATAAAGATTTTCTGTTCCAATTAATTGGCGTCCAGCTGTAAATCGTTTTGTGAATTCTCGGGCAATCGAATCCATGTGCTCGGTTTCCCTCTTTCTTTCTTTCTTTATCCCCCCCCCCCCCCCCCCCGTGTTCGTTCGTTGATCTCCTCGTCGGTCAACGGATTGGGATCGGTACAAGATTCGATCAGCGTAATTCCGCTTTTAGCCAGCGGATAAGGTGGAATCCTCAAAGGATTCCGCAACCACACCGTAATCGATACGAAGGATTCTTGGTGATTGGCGGCAATACCGTTTATATCGGGAAAATTTCTGGAAAGAGTTTCTTAATTAAGTACTCTGCGGAAAGAGGGTTATCAGGTGCTCGGTGGGATAAGCATGATACGAGGAAGTTGGTACGAATTTTATACTAATATGTTTGCCCATATAGATGCAATACGGCACGCTATATATTCGTAAATCGTCGGGATTTAGTTCGATCCATAATTGAGTTTTGCGACTTGCGGAGAAGCGGGCTACATTATTTGGACACACATATCGACTCTTGCCATTAAGACAGCTTGCCACAAAGTAATCCTATACATTTAAGTTTCCGGGCTCACAAATATCTTCATATGAGCCTACATTTAAATCATGACCGGTATGGCATCTTCCCAGCTGTGCTATCGTATTGCTGTTGCATTTCCGCCACCAAGATCATTCAGTAAGGCTCGGCAAACAATTTCATCGGAAAGCCAGGAACGAAAGAGGCTAACCTTAAGATATGCAATTCTGTCCCTTTTGACCCGTTTGTCGTTTGTGTTGTCAGTGATCGTCGAAGTAGGAGCGATTAGCCCGATCAATTTTAATTTTCCACCAGAATCAAACACATTAATATATGTACATCCATACATATCAATTCGCTCACTGATCAAACTTGTCCGCTATAGTCAGAACCGTGCAACATTGCAGCCACTCATCATCTCTGCGTCGCGTATAAAACGGTGCCGTTCCGCTAGGATACGCCATAGCTCGGTGCCGTATAACGAGATATCGCATTTCTAATTTAAACGAGCGCCCGCTCTCTCGCTGCGGTCCGACCTGTACTAGACGCTCACCAATGTCTCGCGTTAAGCCTATATTGCAGTAAGTGAACGAGAAGTGTGCGTGTGCGCGTGCGTGTGTGTGTGTGTGTGTGAGAGAGAAGAGACAGAGACGAACGAAAAACGATGCAATACTCGTGTGGTCTTGCGCCCGCACGAATACAGATGAATACAAGCTATGGTGTATGATCGGTCCAGCAAGGACCTATACTCCCACACCTTGGACGTGTATATCTTTACCCGTTCTGGTGGAGAAGCAAACGGTTCAACTTGCATTGCGGGAATGTAGGCAGATGTGGAAAGAGCTGCGGGTGTATGGCCTGATGGGAGGGGGAAGTTAGAACAAGAGATGCAGATACGAGAGAAAGGGAGGAACAGAGTGGAACGGAATAAGAGACGTAGAGAGCAAAGAGCTGAGCGCAAAAAGGGATAAGACTGAGGGAAGGAGTGGAGAAGAGGGACAGCAACCGTGGAGGAAGGAGTAGAGAATGACTGGGAGGAAGGGGAATAGGACAAGCAGGGGAGGATCGCATGGAATCAGTGGTATGGTTGGGTTTCGCATAGTTTATCAATGCGCACAGCCCCTTTACAGAACACCACCAAGGCAATAGATTACAATTATCCGAACACGCCTGGCCGAACGTGGGAGTACGCACCGCAGACACGTTCGAAGAAGTTACCACGTAGGTTGGGTTCCTCTCTTTCCGTCTCTTCCCGCCTCTCATCGTCCCGTGCCGTCCCTTGTCGTTCACTCCATTCTCCGTTTCGATTCTCCTGTCCCTCATTTTCTGCGTCTCGTTTCTAGTACCACACGCGCGCTCCTTCTCCACTCTTGCCCTTCTGCCATCTTTTTCTATCTCAACATCTGTCTCTTCCTATTCTCTTTCTCTCTCGAATCGTTCATGAGATTCTGTCTCCTCCATCTAGGCGACTCAGATGATTAGCCCCCCAGCATCACCAATGATCCATCGAACAGTTTGATCTCCCGTTTGTCCTCTCTGTCCTTCTGTGTCCTTTTCTTCTAGCTTTGACATTCTCTGACGCAGAATCGTTGGAGTTGTAACAATGAGCAGAAATTACCTTTTCCTTATATATCGCCGATATCATCACATTATTGCTGAGTGAAGCATGAAGATTGATCTAAATCTGACGCTTCACAAGCTATGGTTAGTCGCGAGACATTTTTGTTCAAGCAGTACTTTGCAGTACGTATAGGTATTACACCTATTCAGAAATACAGTGAATTTTGTACACCCAAGTTAGACCAACGTAATTACACGCACCAAACATACCCAATCTACACGTTATAGAGCTATGACGTGAGGTAGGATGATGCTGGCTCATTAATCAATTGTCTAGATTTCTTGTACTTCCATTGATGTACAGTCTTGCATTACCATTACCAACAAGCTCTGTGGTTCTTGACATTTTGTTCCACTATTTTGGACTATATGTATGTGCATTTTCAGGTAAAGAAGGGAACATACTTTACTATTCTCATTCGGCTTGTTGATTTAAATGGAAGTTTGTCCCCTGTGATGTGGTGTGTGTGTTTTACTCTTGGAATCAGTAGGTGAAGATTCGCACTCGCAGATTCTAATTCGTTTCGTGTTGTTTCAATTTTCCTTTCACACACTATTCGCTCCTTTAATGTTCACTGTCACGATACATGTAAATCGTCCAAGAGCGGATAAGACCTTGTTCAATTAGTGTCGATAACGCACTTCCAGGTTTTATCGCTTTCTTGTCACTTATTTACTCATTCTGCTACAGAAAAACTAACGTGCAGGCCGCGATCTTTCACCACGCCCTTTCGCCAACGGTTAAAAACAACAACGACTACCTTTTGCAGCACGTCTATTGAATAATTTATCTCTTGTTCATACACAGATGTCAGATTATTCCAGCTATTAAACACTTTATCGTTTCGTACTAACTCGTAGTACATGGATGTGTACCAGGAAAGCAATTAAATGTGATAACACAGTCTCTCCCCTTGCGACACCTTATCGTATGTTAACACTCTTGTGAATCGTCTTCTCAGTTTTGTTCCTTTGGTTACGATTCCCCGAACACACAAAAGTAGATCTCGATATTTCTTTGCGCTTTTGCGCTGTTTCTAGTGAACGATTTAACCCTTGTTCTCACTCAGGAATTAAATTAATTACACTTGAAGCGCATTATTGATTCACATTCAACGTACCACATCAATACTTGTTAGGATAGCAACTAAAACTGACTATAATTGCTCATTGCGCATTATTTTATCGTTGACGCTTTTATTACTGTATACTTTTTGTCAGTCTCATTTTTCGTCACGTTATTCGTGCGTTACGTATATGTGGGTACATATGACTGCGGCATGCTATTCAAGGGCAACAAATCCGGCCGGTAACGGATTGTCATGAAACGACCCCGCTGTTCGACGGAAGTCCGTGCTGTCGACCTTCTTGGGAGGCTAGACTTCGCGATTTAAGCGAGACCATGTCCTCTAATCTTGCGGGCGAATAGGAGGAAACAAAGTGTGATAAAAGTTGCACTCCTGATTGTTACTTGCCATGAGGCTTGCTTGCGTGTAGCCAGGTCTCACGTTCGTATTACGCGCATCGATTCAAACACATTCCCAGATGCGTTGCCCGGTACTCAACAAAGTAAAAACGGGAACGATCTTGGGAGGAAACTGCAAAAATTAACGATGTCGTAAAGGGGCACACCGCTTCGCCACGGAGGGATGTTCTTATTTTCTTCTACAAACGTCGACGATCATTGTTTTACTTTTTCCTTGTTCCTGCTACTAGCGATCCACGGTTGGGAAATTCTCACGTGACGGCATAAATTTTCATTCTTACTGGGAAGATCCGCGCGGCAATTCGACGCTTCCGTTTTTTTTTTTTTTTTTGTAAAGGCAAGAGATCACTTTCTTTTTTGTGCACATTTTGGCATATACGAACTATTATAAACAAACGCATACACATTAAGCGTAACAGTTCCCATAGTCTACACATTAAATGATTCTTTGTCTGTATAACTTACTTGATAGACCGTAAAAGAAAGTTATTTTCAAAATACTGAAATGGTTTAGTCGACCTAGAAATTGGACGTAATGAAAGACACCGCATCTTTATTATCCTCCAAGATCTGCTTGAGTGCAGGGTCGGAATTGCAACCATTGTGCGCTTCCCTGTCTCTTTGAACTCGCACTGACTGAATCTTGCACAGAGACGGCAAATTTTTACAGACCTCTTGGCATACAACATAGCTTGTAATGCCGATCTCTCTTTACCAGAAATTTTGAATACATCGTACTTAAACCATTTTGAACATTACAAAATCACGTTTTGATTGTTTGGCCAAATTTGAGTTATAGAGCAATATAATGCTCGTTCACACCTGTTTCAATAAGTAGTTCTATATTTATTTATAGGAACATATATTCTGACTGTCATCCGTAAAGAATTGTAACTACCTGATTTTCTCCAGATTGTATCTATTACCCTTGAAGCCTTAACAAAATTCGTTTATTTACAAATGTTCTTAAGTAATTATGTTATACAAGCAATACAATAAACGACTTTTCTGATATCTTGAAAGCGTGTAACAACCGGGCAAAAATAATAAACCACAACGAAGTAACCTCTCGAATCAATCTTCTCAAACGACTAGAAAGTATATAGAGAAATTACATCTTTCGATGATTCGCCATTGCGCAATACAGAATATTTTGTTGCCTGATATAGAAGCTTTTTAAATCTGTTAAGTATTACTCGTTTAGCAATCCGGAAAAAAATATAATTTTAAATATTCATCCGTAATAGTTTTGAACAATTACATACACTGCAATATCATAGAATCAAATTTAAAATGATCAATTATCCCCTATCGTTAGAGAAGCAAAGTTTTACCTTTATCCAAATTGTAATTGCCAGTGATCAAATTGAAAGCATACGCCATCAAATTGTCAATGGGCTTTTTCAATCTCATTTACTTAATCGATGGCATGACTAAATTTTAAACAATCCTTACTGTAAATTTATAATGTCGCAAGAGACGACTTTACCGTTTTCCGTAACAAACAGTTTTCTTCTCCCAGGATGTCTTCCCAATCCGCGTAACTGTCGACGAAAATGACAGGCTCTCGTCTTCAATGTTTCACAGTCGACGTTACCTCGAGCTTCAAAGCGTAACCGTCTCGCGATAACAATAATCGAGATACCGTTAAGATCTCGCGCGACTTGACTCGTTCCACCTGCTTCGTACGGGATGAAATCCATTCCAGAAACGGATCTGCAGTAGACGGAGTGATCTCTGCGACCGGCGCCCCCAAGTCGAACAAACGAGTTACATACACGGTATAAGATATATACATTTTAGAAATGAAAGCAGCACTTAATACCTAACAAATAATTCCTTATAAACACATACTTGGTTTGCCCAGGTTTTGACTGTCAGCCATTGGTCCGAAAATGCATTTAGAAATGCTACTCAAAATAGGAAAACTGCACAAACATGTGTGTTATACTTTATACTTATACAATTAAATTCAAAATTATGTTTTACTGATCATGAACTTAGGTATATACGTTACATTCTTATGCCACAACATTTTTAATATTTCACTAAAAAGCGACTAATGCATGCAGTGATATACATATATGCATCGAGTTATTCGTCATAATAAAAGCAAAATTGTTATTTCCCATGGGGTCCTTCGTCTGTTTTTTTGCCATCTTTTCATTGGCGCACACTGCGATACACCGTAGATTAACAGTAAGGTGGGAGTAAGAGTGGCCGACGGAAGGATTGCACCCGACAGCATGAACAGTACCATGAGTCGTCATCATCGTCATCATCAAAGTACACGTGATTTCCTCCCGCGCTCTGTTTCCGTTCCTACGCAGGCTCCTCTCCTCGCCACTCGCCAGATATAAATTACGTGGCGCGTATTGTTGTGCCGCTCGACGGACTGATTTACGTACGGTGTGCTAAGGTCAAATTTGATGCAATTCGACGCCGCTAGGCTTCAGTAGATACATGTGTCGACTTACGTGCTGGAAACGTTCCGCTTCGTCCGCGTTTTCTCGCAAACGTTGTTTCGGTGAATTATAACTCGTTGTTTCGATGAAGTCACCACGAAATCTAGCATGATTTCAAATGTGAAGAATTTAACCTTTCTGCGTTATGTCGGTGACGTTTATTTCTCTTTTACATTTTTGTCGGGATGTTGAGATTTTCGAAATTAGATAACTTAACGATTGCTGCGACATATAAAGTGAGTATTAATAGCTGAATCTTGAGAACAATTCACATTGGGCAGGTGCTTCTTAGTATTTGTTCTCTCATCGCTTTCGTACCTAATTGTAGCTGTTGCTCATACCCTAGACTAAACAGTTTTACCTGTACCGAAAAGGCTCGCACAAGAGCGTTACCTTTGTAAGAGAGGATTCAATGAGGAGTCAAGGTGAAAATGAGCAGTGAGCAATCGGGAACAGATTGACAAATTGACAACTGGCCATTAGCCGGTAAGTGAGACGGAGGCAGATTACCATCGTCTATCGCACCGATACAACACGCTCTCCCTATTCAAGGATAATGCCAGCTCCTGGACTATGCCAGAGGGGTAATCTGGACCTTACTTGGCCGAAAAAAGGATATGCCTTGCGAGGATGCGCGCGAAACCCTTGCCAGCAACGTAATTCGTCTGGCCTGAACGTCATGCAAACGTCCAGATAAAAGAGAAAATAAACATTCAGGCCGAATAAAACTCAGTGAGACAAGAGACGATGGTCGGATGGATGGACGCTCGCGGAATTGTAATGGCAACCGACGGGATTAATTACAGCCATTGAGACGTACCGATAATGCCTTTTATTGAGAACCGTAACAATATTCGTCGATCGCTGTCTGCCAGGCAACTCTTGTTGCACATTTCTCGCGCAGATCCGCTCTACTGTAATTATACGACCGGCAGCATAATTTCCCTATAATTATAGCGGTTCAAATTGTAACAGGATAAAAATACGTTACTTCCATGCTTGCTGCGCGGCTATTTTTTATCTCATTGGGAGTAGCCCAACTTGGAGAGTCGTTTGAATATTGGGTCAAGTATAGAATAAACGATGGTAGTTCACAGGTTTCTTCACGCACGATTCATTCATATCGTCAGAGTTTGGCAAAAAAGAAGAATTCATGCTGTATTACACTGAAATTAATAAGTTCTCTTGTGCTTGCCTAAATCGAATCCCCGTCTGCGTAAGATCACGCTATTCCCAGAACTTATACGACGCCCAACCTGCCACGTCAATTGCTCACAATCCGGAGAAATGATCTCGGGATGCCGAAGTGTCGCCCTCGTCAATCCGTGAAAGGCGTTTGTCAATGAGCATGGAAGAGTCTAATGACTGAACACGGAGAGAAAAGAGGGACCAAGACAGCTCTCATTCACCGGCCGAAGACAAAAGATGTTTTAAGTCAGCCTTGAAAAATGTTGTTCTCTTTCGATACGCCTAAAACTGCTGTTCTGAACCGTGTTTAATAATTCAAGCATTCTATGTTCCAACTTTCCGTGTTCGTAATGAAAAGGAAACATTTTACCCCGACATTAGTCAAACTCACTTGTCTCGTACACATGCTTTAATTCTGTGGTTTATAACATCCAAACTTTTCCTCTCCTTCCTATTTTACTAATTCTATATTTATTAATGTTCACATATCTCATACAATTCGTTATCTCCTTTTGTCTTCCAGTTTTCAATTTATTTTACGTCACCATTTTTTATTACGATCATCCATACAATTTCATTCCTTTATTCATATCCCTCACTTCTTTCCCTTTTATAATTAAGTAACAGTGTGGATCCCCTAATGCATTACTCGCTAGTCTCTCAGTACTGTGAGTAGGTATCTTCCTCTGACAACTTCGATAAAACGATATTCCGCCTTACCTTCTACGTCGCCTCATATCTGGCATCCTTCTGCTTTTCACTTCCTCTTTATTAATCTCTGTCGATGTCGTCCATTTCTCCAGCATTGCCTCATTCTATTTCTATGCTTTGGAGCAGTATAGGCTGGGTCGCTTTCAGTTAGTGGCTCCCAGCTATCGTAACGTAGATAGAATACATATGACGAGAGACAACCGGATCTAACATCGGAGAAAAGCGAGTTTTCTGCATGAACACGCTCACACGTCACGATGGTCGAACCTCGCGATTTTTGCGCGTGAACGAACGGGTATTCGAAACATGCTCGGAGGCGAGGTGTCCCTGGTCTTTCTCAAGTCAAACCCGATTTACCTTCTCCAATGCCGGTCTCGCTAATTTATCGCAAACGTCGGTCTTGAGCAAAGTACTCACGCGTCGTTCGTATTCCGTCTAACACGACAGGCGAAGTACTTTATTACTTTGCTCACCGTTTATCCAGTTTATATTCTGTAATTCTGAGAATATATTTTTACATAATCTCACAAACTACCATTCATTACATTTATACTACATATTTAAGTAATAATTGTATGCGATTAAAATTACGATTAACAAAAATCAAGCATCGATTTTGGATATTCTATACAAGTACTTCGGCACAGTAATTTGAAGGCGCATTTATGTATCTTTCAAAAGCAATCTGTTGTCAACTGCTACCAGGTTGAATATTGGAATGGCCTGCGACACCCGACGTTCATGCGATCTCGGGGTTAAATGATCCACCGTGTAGGAGGCTCTTAAGATTCGAGAGGGTGCTACGAGTGCGTAGCGTGTTCCGTACGTGAGCTCACATTTGAATTAGCCGCATCATTGTCCGTCCGGCGGATGAAAAGAAAGAAAAACATATATGACTGAATGTAAATATGGTAAAAATACACCCGTCATCCGGTGAACGTCGCCCTCTTGATAGGGGCGGACAAAGATGAACAAAGATAAACAAGAGAGAAGGAGAGAAAGAGTGAGCGAAAGTCAGTAAGCTACAAACTCTAAAATGAACAAAGGAAAATTAACAACTGTATAGAAAAGCTGTTTCACATTATAGTAATCCATCAATGTTAAGCGTTTAACAAGATTTCCTTTGACTTTGTAAGATTTATGAACGTGTAACATGGAACTCAGACGAACCGTCGGGCATAGATTTGCGCGCAAAACCTTTGCCCGGGAGAGGCCAAAGAGTCCGACTGTTACTTTCTCTCATTGGGAACTCACCTTTGCGCGAGCGAAGAACCTGTGCCTTCGTCGTCACCAGAGTGACTCACATTAAATTCACAACCTCTTCAGGAGACTTCACCTGGGCGAAAGTGAAAAGACTGTTCTTTGATCTCCGTTTGTGTGCGGCTTTGCATGTCGGTGTCGAACAAGCCCTTTACGTACGGATTACGGTCGATTATTTTACGAGAATGTGCATAACTGGGGCGAGATCATATAAATATGCTGAAATATATAAAGGTGCGCAAGATTGCAATTCAGTATCCTTCATTTTGGTACTAGCATAAAAGATTCCATCTAATAAATGTTAACGAATTTTTGTAGGAACATGATGTAAAATAATTTTTTATTCTTCTGAGTACTGAGGTTACATTAATGATATACTTAGACAGGAATAAAAAACTTCACGCAAAACAAATATATTGAGCGTTGACTATCGCAACCCGCAATGGAAATTGATAGAACTTCACAATTCAGCCTCTATGCACCTATGAGGCAAATTCTGAAAGTCAATGAAATTCAGGAGGAACATTGAATGATTATGCCATTCCTGATTTCCTCCATGCCAATTCTTTGGAATTAAGAACGCTTCCCACTGCTCAGTCAAATCTTTCCTTACGACGACAAAATTCTACTGTGACCGCAAACACATTCCCAGTTATGAATGATTGGACCAAGTCGGTTAATATGTATGAAGCGACACGTCACATTGGGAGACTCTTCGCCGATCACTCCATGGTCCTTCGGTAGGTGCAACAATGAGCCGAGGGCCTGCGGTCAAACACGGCGAGAATAAATCCTCTGACTCGAGTGCCTCTACGCGTTTGGATTACGGTTCGATATAATTTAATTAGGCCACCCGCGGCGCAGATTTGTCGCGTGCACGCAATCATTCGTGTCGTCTTGACATTTATTTCGAGGCGCCCGTTTCAAGTCACTTTCGTCGTTCTCCAAGTCCATATTTTAGTTGTCCCTTCTTTTTCTTTGACGACGCGCATCTTTTCCCAAAGATTATGCGTTGCGGCGCCGCCGCAACGATGGATAGAAGTGGTACAGTGGGTTGCAAGGGACATCAGGTAGGAAAGAAATTCCTATGGCACCTTGAGGCGTGTGGGACAACCGCCGGAAACTGGGAAGACGAATTGTCATTAGAACCGCCCGGTGTAGGGATAATTTCGCGATACTCACTGCGGTATTAATCCGCGGTCACGCGGCCGTATCGAAATCATTCAGTCTCATTTCTCGCGCAACACGAGTCTTCGGACTATTAATCTGTGCCACGTATCGTTAAGCCACGATCTCACGACAGCCACTTTCTAGATACACATGTTACCTAACGTTCGCCAAGATTAAGTTCACCGTTAGCTCTCCTTCATTTCCGCCGCAGGATTCGACCGTCGCAAGAAGCCGATTTCCCGCCGGAAGAAAAGATCGTACAATTGATCGAAAAATGGCACAAACGGAGGCACGCGCAGTACGAAAACGCAAAAGTTCAGCCGATTGGCTTAAAACACGACTTCGGCTCGTGCGCGAGCGTTTACGTATCTTATTCGAGAGGGTTAATTGCTAATTAAGGATAAAGGGGGAACCGTGAAGTCGCCGGCAGGCATGTATCGCTAGCCTGCTAGAAGGAAACATTACGTTCGCGCGGTCAGCGTACCAATTCTTTCGATCTTAATCGGGAGCACCGAACGAGATTCAGGAATCGTCGTACGGCGATCGGCTTCAGTTCGGCGGCGAAACGCGAGAGCTAAGCTTCCTGCATGCGGTGACTTCCTCGAACCGATCACCATCTGCCGTCCCTAATTACTCCCGATAATTGGTGCGCGATTATTGGCCGCCGCGGATGTTGACTTCGCTCCCGACTTGCTCGCCGGCATAAAGGCCGATGCAGGGAAAAAGGAGCAACGTCTCAACCGTTCAAACGTATAATTAGTAGTTACTTTCCTCCCTCCGGATGCCACCCTCGTTTGAAATCTCTTGTCGGTTACGTTAATCCGACCTTCTACCATCACAGGAATGGACTTTATACATAACTTTAACGCGTCCGCATCGATGCTAGACTAATTAACTCTAATTATGTTTGTTGTTGCAATGGTAATTTCAGTTACCCGGTAACATCTACTGTATCTAAAATGTCAAAAAAATCTCAGTTTTGTGTTACAATCAATATCGGCATGTGGGCAATAAAGTTGGGGCGGGAAGAAATAATGCAAAATCGCACTGTCAAGCTAATGTCTCCGATCTTTCTTCGCGAGCACGTTTGATGAGATCACATCTCCTAATTTGCATTGGACACTGAGCCTTGGCACGCTGACCATTACATCAGACACATACTAAACGCGAGGCTCCCTATACTCTAAGTAAAGCGGCAAATTACGTTCTAGCGCCAGTCTCTGGCGCGTATCCCATCATCGTTCATCGCGGTCGTCTAGCAGAGCATATTCTAATTGTTTCTCTGTCTCGTTTCAGGTTTCACGGGTACGCAATGCGAAATCGACATAGACGAGTGCGCGGCAAAGCCGTGCCTGAACAACGGCGTCTGCACGGACTTGATAAACTCGTTCAAGTGCACGTGCGCGGACGGTTTCGCCGGCAATCACTGCCAGATTAACATCGACGACTGCGCCTCGTCGCCATGCAAGAACGGCGGCATTTGCCAGGACTCTATCGCTCGCTACACATGCGAGTGTCCGCCCGGTTTTACCGGCGCCTCCTGCGAAACGAACATCAACGATTGTCAATCAAACCCCTGCCATAGCGGGTACTGCATCGACGGCGAAAATAAGTTCAGTTGCAGTTGCTATTCAGGATTTACGGGACGCCTCTGTCAGACGCAGATCGACGAATGCGAGTCGAATCCTTGCCTCTTCGGCGGCAGGTGCGAGGACCGAGTTGATGGCTACCAGTGTATATGCAGGCCAGGAACTTCGGGTGTCAATTGCGAGGTCAACGTTAACGAATGCTACAGCAATCCATGCAGGAACGGAGCGATGTGCATTGACGGTATCAACAGGTATGTGTCCGAATAATTTTTTTCTCCTTCCTCGAGATTAGCATGTTTCGCGGTTTCGATTGGGGATTCTGGGGGTGGGGGGTAGGCGTTCGGTTGGAAACTTTTTAACGTAAGTCGGTGAGGAATAAACGTAATTCGAAGAAACAATACTTTACAGAGTAGGATCTGTCGGGTAAACTGCGTTGATGCGCGCATACCTTATGTACCGCTTGTTCAGAAAACGTATTCTTCATAGGGCATTTGGTTTACCGAACTGCGCGAATCACGCACAATTTCAACATAGAAAACGTTTTCTGATCAATCTGCATAATGTTATTAAAGATTCCACGTTACGATCAGTAGCTCGGAAGAGAATAGAAAAAGAAAATACAAGAGAATAAGAGAGAGAAAGTGAAAAGTTGAAAAAGGGTGTTTCTCGTCGTATAATCGTTAAAACGCTACTAACCGCCACTGCCCAATCTAACACGACGATACCGTTCGTCCTCAGTGGATACGATTACTCTGCCTCCAGGTACACCTGTGAATGCGAACCCGGCTTTACCGGGCAGCACTGCGAGACGGATATAAACGAGTGCGCTAGCAATCCTTGCGCAAACGGCGGCCGATGCATTGACCTTGTAAACGGATTCCGTTGCGAGTGTCCGCGCGGCTACTACGACGCCCGTTGCTTGAGCGACGTCGACGAGTGCGCGAGCAATCCTTGTGTCAATGGCGGTACCTGCGAAGATGGCGTCAACCAATTCATCTGCCACTGCCTTCCCGGCTACGGCGGCAAGAGGTGCGAAGCCGACATTGACGAATGTGGCTCGAACCCCTGTCAACACGGCGGTACCTGCAACGATCATCTCAACGGGTACACGTGCAAGTGCCTGCCAGGATACGCGGGCACAAACTGCGAGACCAACATCGACGACTGTGCTAATAATCCGTGCCAGAACGGCGGATCTTGCATCGATCTCGTCAACGACTACAAATGCGTCTGCGAACTGCCGCACACCGGCAGAAACTGTGAGGACAAGCTCGACCCTTGTTCACCAAATAAGTAGGTGTCGCGAGTACGGAGGATGGTTAAGAGGCTGTCGATATTCATTCGAATCATTTTTTTTTTGCTCACTTGTCGCAAATTGTATACTTTCATATTCTGATATTTAATGTAGTGGCATTATAATGTAAATTACGTTACTTTGGAAAACATTTTGTAGGATTGCAAGCTTGAAATTTGTGTATGCCTGCGAATAATACGACAGTCTCTTAGAATATTGAATACCCCAGCTGTTTACCCGTTAAATTAAAATATGTGTTAAGATACATGCTTGTTTGCAATTGGGTACCATTATTTGCATCTGGAACAAAGTTATTAAAGCTTCTCCCAATTCATAGATGCCTTCACGGGGCAAAATGTTCGCCTTCTTCGAACTTCCTCGACTTTGCCTGCACCTGCACAGTGGGATACACTGGCAGACTCTGCGACGAGGATGTGGATGAGTGCATGATGACATCACCATGCAGAAACGGCGCAACATGTATAAACACCAATGGCTCTTATCATTGTGCTTGCGCCAAAGGCTACGAGGGTCGCGACTGCATCATCAACACCGATGATTGTGCATCATGTGAGTATTCTATGCAGCATTACAAACATTCCCCATAAAACCGATAAAAGCATAGTTAACCGAATTATTGCAGTGAACGTAAACTGCCATTTCCAAAGAATTGCAAATTATTACACTTACAATAGCAGATGCGACATTCTTGAACTAATTTGTTATATTCATTTACAACAAAATTCTATGTTAAAACGCATCGGAATTAGTCCGCGTTCTAACACGAGTTTTCGAAGCATTTGTAATATAAAAGACACGACCTTTTATACAGATCCATGTCAAAACGGTGGCAGTTGCTTGGATGGCATCGGGGATTACACCTGCTTATGCGTGGACGGTTTCAACGGAAAGCATTGCGAGATCGATGTGGATGAATGCCAATCGCAGCCGTGCCAGAACGATGCCGTTTGTAAGGAGTACGTTAACTCGTACACGTGTCAGTGTCAACTGGGCTTCTCTGGCATTAACTGTCAGACGAACGACGAGGACTGCACCGACAGTAGCTGCATGAATGGCGGCAAGTGCATCGATGGCATCAATAACTATACCTGCGTCTGCAATCCGGGCTACACCGGATCGAATTGTCAGTATCGCATCAACGAGTGCGATAGCTCACCGTGCTTGAATGGCGCGACTTGTCACGATCACGTTCAGTACTATACCTGTCACTGTCCATACGGATACACCGGAACGAGATGCGACGAGTACGTCGACTGGTGTGCTGATAACCCTTGCGAAAACGGGGCAAGCTGCGTTCAGTTCAAGAACAAGTATCACTGCAATTGTTCACCGGGATGGACCGGAAAAGTCTGCGACGTTGAGATGGTAGCGTGTAAGGATGCGGCAATCAGGAAGGGCGTGCTCGAGAAAAATCTTTGCAATAACGGCACCTGTGAGGACATCGGCAATAGTCATCGCTGCCACTGTCTCGAGGGATACATGGGTTCCTATTGTCAGAAGGAGATTGACGAATGCGAGTCGGCACCTTGTCAGAATGGGGCGATGTGCAAGGATTTGGTCGGCTCGTATCAGTGTCAGTGCACCAAAGGCTTCCAAGGACAGAATTGCGAGCTGAACGTCGACGATTGTAGGCCCAATCCGTGCCAGAACGGCGGCACATGCCATGACTTGGTGAACAGCTTCAGTTGCTCTTGTCCACCTGGCACCTTGGGCATCATTTGCGAAATCAACGTGGACGACTGCGTCATCGGCGCGTGCCACAACAACGGTACGTGCACGGACAAAGTCGGAGGCTTTGAGTGCAAATGTCCACCCGGCTTTGTCGGCCCGAGATGTGAAGGTGATATCAACGAATGCTTGTCGAATCCATGCGCGTCTCCCGGTACTCAAGATTGCGTTCAGCTGGTGAATAATTACCACTGCAACTGTAAACTCGGTTACATGGGTAGGCATTGCGAGGTGAAGGTCAACTTCTGTGATAGTTCACCCTGCCAAAACGGTGGCGTCTGCACTGCCAAGCAGGCCGGGCACACATGTCTGTGTCCGACAGATTATTATGGGAGCAATTGCGAGTTCGCCGGCTCCTACTGCGACAGGGAACCGTGCTTGAACGGAGGCACTTGCAGAGTTACGAAAACCGACGTCGGCTACAGATGCCACTGTCCTCCCGGTACAACAGGCACACACTGTGAAATTGACGCCAAAGATGAGTGTGCAAGCAATCCCTGCCAACAGTCTGAAGCGATGTGCGAGAATCTCGTTGGCGACTACGCCTGCTACTGTCCACCTAAGTGGACTGGAAAGAATTGTGAGATTTACGACCCGAACTACAGAGGTGGCGTTTTTGGCAGACCAAACTCAAACTTCCAGAAGACTTTGAACGCCTATGACCTGGATCTTGAACGTGAAAGGAAAAAGTGCATAGAGAATCGGTGCGAGGAGAAGTCTGGTAATCATCACTGCGATGAGGAGTGTAACAGGTACGCGTGTAATTTCGATGGCAACGATTGCTCACTTGGTATTAACCCGTGGAGGAACTGTACTGCCCCGATCAACTGCTGGGATGTATTCATGAACGACGTCTGCGACGAAGTATGCAACAATGCTCAGTGTCTCTTCGACGGTAGAGATTGCGAGAGAAAACTCGCACCTTGCAAGTAAGTATATAAGTTCTCTATTAATCATCCAATATTTAGGTACTACACGCACGATCGTTTTTTCGGCAACTTTTCCTTCAGTCGCGTTTTGGATTTGCATAAATAGCATGTCCTACATAAAAAAACAAGGAACATTAAACACATTCGCGAGATAAAGATCTATAAATCTAACGTTTTCATTACCTTTTTCAGTCCAATCTATGACGCTTATTGCCGCAAACATTATGCCAATGGCCACTGTGACTACGGATGCAATAACGAGGAATGTAACTGGGACGGCTTGGACTGCGACAGAGAGCCACCATCGCTGGCGGAAGGCGCAATTTCGGTAGTTGTCAGAATGGACATGCAGACCTTCCGCACCAACGTCGTCGCATTTCTCCGCGACATTGGTCACGAACTGAGAACGACATTGCGCGTAAAGCAAGACGAACTCGGTAACGATATGATTTATCCGTGGAAACGGGAGCGGGAGCCAAGTTTGGAGACAAACTTCTTCGGTCGGCCAACAACAATTTATACGAACACCCAGAGTGGCGTTGTTGCTTACTTGGAGATCGACAACAGAAAATGTACAGTAACTCAGGGAGCGGTATGCTTCCCTTCGGCCAACGAAGCTGCGGAATATCTGGCAGCGACCGCCTCGAAACATACACTTTCCAGAAACTTTCCGATCGAGGAGGTTCGTGGGGTCGTCGGTGGTCAAGGACCCGAGTACGCTGATTCACCGACAAACTACAAGTACGTCTTCATCGGAGTGGTGATCGTGATCCTTGGCGCCATGCTTGTTGGCGTCTTGGTAACAGCGCAAAGAAAACGGGCGGTTGGAGTGACATGGTTCCCGGAAGGATTTCTGCGTACCAGCAGCGGAAGTGGCCAACGTCGTAGATCTCGCAGACGCGGCCCAGACGGACAAGAGATGAGGAACCTGAACAAGCAGCCGTCGGTAAACTGCATGGATTTGGACGTAGGCAACGGCAGAGCACAACAGTGGTCGGATGACGAATCTGACCTACCACCCTCGAAACGAATGAGAGCAATCGAACCAGGATACGCCAGCGACCATACTGCCATCACTGATTACGAAGAAACCGAGCCACGAATGTGGACACAGCAACATCTTGATGCGGCAGAAATACGTTCAAGACCTGACGCCGGAGTATTAACTCCACCGAGCTTGGAACATGGACAGGATGTTGATGCTAGAGGGCCATGCGGCATGACGCCGTTGATGGTTGCTGCTGTACGGGGCGGTGGCCTTGACACTGGCGAAGAAGAAGATGAGAGTGACGGCACGGCAGCGGTGATCGCTGATCTCGTAGCTCAAGGCGCTGACCTGAACGCTACAACCGACAAAAGCGGCGAGACCTCGCTACATCTCGCTGCTAGATATGCCCGAGCCGATGCAGCTAAAAGACTTCTCGATGCAGGTGCCGATGCAAACTCGCAGGACAATACAGGCAGAACACCCCTCCACTCGGCAGTCGCTGCTGATGCCATGGGAGTGTTCCAGATATTGTTACGGAACAGAGCGACAAATCTGAATGCTCGCATGCACGACGGAACGACGCCGCTGATTCTGGCTGCACGTTTAGCTACGGAAGGGATGGTCGAAGATCTCATTAACGCGGACGCTGACATAAATGCTGCTGACAACAGCGGCAAAACCGCCCTGCATTGGGCAGCGGCCGTTAATAACGTTGACGCAGTTAACATACTTTTAGTGCATGGCGCTAATAGAGATGCGCAAGACGACAAGGACGAGACGCCTTTATTCCTCGCTGCCAGAGAGGGCAGCTTTGAGGCTTGCAAAGCTCTGTTGGATACATTCGCCAACAGAGAGATCACCGACCACATGGATCGGTTGCCGCGTGATGTCGCAAGCGAGAGGCTACATCACGATATTGTTAGATTACTCGACGAACATGTCCCGAGATCTCCACAAATGGTGACCGTCATATCGAATGGTCCACTCATGGGTAAGTATTATTTCGTTGATTATTTTATTGCTTCGCGTATAGAACTGTGCACTGAAGTCTGTCTATCTTCTGCCCATAGGATCTCCAAACCATCCGCAACTTATCACACACCCAACTGTAATTGGGTCCGCGCCGAAGCAGGCAAAGTCGAAGAAGCGGCCGAAGACAGGAAGCGGCGCGGGGAATCCAAACAGTCCCGAGTCGGAGGGTGGGGCAGTAGTGGTTGTGAGGCGAAAACCGTCGGTGAAAAAGCCACCGGCGAAACGCGGTGCACAGCCTCCAAATCAAGAGATACCTCAAGGTGCGGAGGGTGCCGAAGGAAATCTACCGAGTCCGTACGACAGCGCGAGTCTGTACAGCAACGCACTGCCATTGGTCGGACACACAGTAACTGCGAAACAGCCGCCGCCCTACGAAGACTGTATAAAGGGGCAATCGATGCAGGGCCTTCAACAGCTTGGCCTCGATACGTTCACGACCAACTACGGGCTTCCTAATTTTCACGATCAGCTACTGGCGCCGCATCAAAGGCAGCAAGGAATGGTAAACACGCTGTCGCCGCCATACAGTAATCAATCTCCGCCACATTCGGTGCAGTCGAACATGACCTTGTCGCCACAGGCGAGCTACATGGGCTCGCCGTCGCCAGCAAAAAGTCGACCCTCGCTGCCGACATCGCCCACTCATATCGCCGCGATGAGGCAAGCAACGCATCAAAAGCATGGCGGCATGCCGCCAGTTGGCTTCGACTTCGAGAACTTGCCTTACTCGTCGAGCCAGCAACAGCAGCAGCAACAGCAGCAGCAGCAACAACAGCAGCAGCAGATGCAGACGCAGCAGCAGATCCAGCAGCAGCAACAGCAGCAACAGCAACAGCAGCAGCAGCAGAGTACGCAGCAACAGCAGCAAACTCAGCAGTACTATCAGTACTTGACGCCGCCGTCACATCACTCCGGACCGGACGTAACGCCACAGCATTTGATGCAGGCACCGGAGAGCTTTCCCACACCGTCGCCTGATAGTCCGGGTCACTGGTCCTCGAGCTCCCCGCACTCGAACAGCGATTGGTCTGAGTGCATGGCCTCGCCGAACGCTTACGGAGGTGCAGGCGGTGGCGGCGTCGGTGGCCTCGGCGGTGGTGGGGGTGGGGGCGGCGGCGGTGTTGGTGGTGCCACTCACCAAAGCAACAAAGGCTCCGAGGCGATCTACATATGAAACGAGAGAGACGCTCTCTTTCTCGCGCGAGTAAGTCGTAAGTCGTAGGAACGTGTACGTAAACTGTGATTGGCTCGTCGAGTTCGAGGCTGATTCTCGGGTGGTGGTACCTGGCAAGCATGTCAACCCGGTGCCCAGGGACTCGGGGTTGAGTCGCAGGCAGCCTCCGCGGCTCCGCAGGTTTCTCTTACAGGTGCACATCTTGTGTCCGATACGCTGACGAGCCGTGCGCGCAACTCGCGATTACATTTCTGTCATTCGTTGGGGACCAATTTGTCATTTCTCTTTCTTGTTGCGCACGGTCGCATGACGAGAAGGTATTGTTTTTCTCTTCTTTAAGGGCGACGACGATGCACAAATGCGTCTGAGCACGTATACGCGGATACTGTTGCAACGTAATAATAATATATGTATGTGAATGCCCGCGAAAGGATTTGTTGTGCATTGACAGAGACACCGCTCTGTGTACTCATTTAACCGCCGTGCCTCTCTAATTAGCGCAAAAGCGAGGGATTAGAAGATTGGTATTTTTTATGGAGATTACGCGACTAAAAGGTAGCTTTCCGCTCATATTTTTTTTATATCTCGATCACTTTCATCGTATCTCAGCTCAATGAACAATGGTGCCTTCGACTTGCCACAGTGAAGACCCGATGGACAATAATTAAGGAACGAGACCTTGCTACTATTACTACTACTACTACTACTGCTACTGCTACTACTACTACTACTACTACTACTACTACTACTACTACTACTACTACTACTACTACTACTACTACTACTACTACTACTACTACTCCTACTACTACTCCTACTACTACTCCTACTACTGCTACTACTACGACTACTACTACTGCTACTACTCCCACTACTACGACCACTACCACTACCACTACTACTACCACTACCACCACCACAACTACCACTACCACTACCACTACCACTATCACTACCACCACCACTACCACTACCACTACCACTACCACTACCACTACCACTACCACTACCACTACCACTACCACTACTACTACCACTACTACTACTACTACTACTACTACTACTACTACTACTACTACTACTACTACTACTACTGCTACTACTGCTACTACTACTACTACTACTACTACTATTATTACGATAGTATTGTACATAGAGACATATATGGGAAGAGGATCATGAGAATCTTTCACGCTGTTGAGGTGAATTCGAGGAAGACGAACTATAGAATGTAATATGTAATATTCTATTTAATATGTAATGCACAGCACGTTTATATTCGTACAGAATTGGCTACCGTTTTGCCGTATAATTCGGGTCTCGCTCGCAGATCGGGTGGGAGTGATCAATGGGGATGGAAGATTGGTCGCGGTGAACAGCAGAAACGTTAGAAATCTCTATTCCGCACGATATAATATATCCGTAGGTCGAAACTCGCGTCAACGACTCCAAGGGCTTGGGCGACGCGTGACCGCCTTGGAAAATTAAGAATTGTGCCTTCGAGTAACGTTATAGCATAAGAGGACGCGCATGTAGGTAAATCTATTAAATTATGTGTCTTAAGAAACGCAGCGTTTCCAAATGGCCTTTAACGATTAACGTCTTTATATACTGGTTAGTGCGAATTGTAATTGTAACGGTGTAAGATACGAGGGCGAAAGTAGCTAAACGATGTACGGCCGACGGAAGCGTCATAGGGACTCGTCTTTACCTGTCTGCGCAATACATATTGTTCCATACATAGACATTCCATTCGTATGGCATCAGTAAATACCCCGCTCCTATCATTCAGCCCCGAACCCATCCCTTCTCGTTAAGTTCGTCGAACTTAAACTAAGCTCTTCTATTATTACTAACGTCTTTAGCGTAATTATTAATATTAACATCTATTGACTCTCGCTTTTTTTAAATTAAGTGCGCGTCCAGTGTGACGTTAATTACGTCGATGACTATTTTGACGGCGACGTCACATACGACGGACGGTAACGCGATTTCCTTCTGAACTTCCGTCCGCCAAAGCCAAAAGAGGATTTTTAAATGGCGATCGGCTAGACGCGGCTAGACGGTACGCATAATAAGATATTATCATATGTTACGAGAGAAAAGAATCGATTATCGTTGTGAGATGAAGTTTATAACGTGGTTTGCAATATATAAGTGTACATCGACAGCGATAATGTTCATTGTAACGAGAAAACGCAACGTCAGGATCGATCCGCTTTTCTTATTGAGAATCGCGTATGAGCGTTACGTCAATTTATTAAAATGAAAATTTGTATATACTCTTTCCCGTTCCTGCCCGTTTTTCTCCTTTTTTTTTGTTCATCTTGCGCACTATCGAGTACTTTTACGTCATTATCTTTTCTCTCGACTTTGTACAAACTGTTTTTACATATTTTTTATACTATTATAAGGTAGCCGTCTCGGCTAATCACGTAAGACGGTTCTCGTATTGAATAACCAGGTTTCCTTCATCATTTATCAATGATATAGAGTATGTATAACGGGTAGTTTGTCGTTGCATTAACGGTCATTACTTATGCGTGACCTTACTGTAATTCCAAATTACACTAGTGGTGTGACGGAGATTATCCACATCTATAGAAAAAAGTGTATTTAACGCAATTCCCGTGCCTATGCGAATCATTCCGAGACTGTCCGCTAAGGACAAAGCCTTTGTCTATTTATACACATCTTTATAGCTACGTATTCTTAACAAATTTCGCAAAAAAAGTGGCCAAAATAATGCGTGCCGATTAAGGAATGAGAAAGATAAATGAATGGAAAATATTTTTGTACCGATATGTTTACATTGTATTGTTATCGACTAGTTTACAAAAAGAAAAGTGTATCACGTATTTGTGGGATTTATAAACAAAAATTACAATCATGTTAAGTGATTAACTGCGAAGAATTATCCTCAAATTTGTATTAATAAAGGCATATTAAATCGTACGTAAACAGTATACGTAATGGACAAACGATAGTTACATAAGGAGTTAAAAATTTTTTACGATTGCTCTCTGATGCACCATCACTCTGTGTTAAAACAATGCTCTAGTTCTAAAGGTATACAGAATAGATTACGATTAATTTTACGATAAGCTAAGTAACTCCGATTATTATGACAAATCTTGTTATTCCTTGTAACTTGTAAAAAGTACTGAGTTTTATTAGTATTAACTATTACATAAGTAAAGTAAGAACTTGTTCGGTCCTATTATATCCTGCCCGCCCCCAACCATCCGCTCCCATATTTTTATAAATAAGTTATGTCTTTTAAACAGATGTAATAATAAAGATTAATCTAACATTCACGATAGGGTTGTTGTTTCTGTTCTATTGTGCTATGCTTCCGCGGTTTAATTCTTTTTACTATACGCATAGATACACCTACTATATATCAACAGATTTTACACATCAATCAAATTGTATTATAGCGATAAAAAATAAAAATCTGAAAATATATAAAGAATACTTATTGAGACAATCTTATTATTATTATTCGTCCTTGGGAAATCCATATTTATTGTCGATGTTGATGTAACACTAAAAGTAGCGAAAATTAAAAAGAAATAATAATTTGAACAAGAATATATTATCAATTTCTTCACACGCGACAAATTTGACATAATTTATTTACATCTAAAAAGTATTAGTACCTGGAAGCACATATAAAATAAACGCACAATATCATACAAAATCGATCTAATTCAAATTTTATAGATATTTCTAACCTGCTGCCTGCGGCACGCTTATGCTCGGAACCATAAGATGATACCCTTTTTGTATGTTTGCATATACTCATGCACAGAAGCCCTCTGTTATATCAATTTAGTAAAACAGCAAATGTATTGTTGTAAACAAATTTTATTGGTCGCATTTATGTACATCTCTCGTATACATTGACATGGGTTTCTTAGCAATGAAAAGGTTAACGCATAATATTGTTTGCATTCATTCGATGAAATAACTCTCCTGTAATTAAGTTCCGTTTATAATTATCTAGTAAATAAATGAGAAAATTAGATGTTCGATTCATTTTTACACTTTCATCGCATTTATTTAATTAAAATTGCCTCCCTGCATGCCTTTTTCCAATTTTCGGATAATGTTTGACATAGTAGCCATTATTTCTTACTTACTTTGTGTAATCGATATATCAGTTTCTATTACATTCTTTTCTAGCTTTCATACGGATAGATTTATCACTGAATATTTTCATTAGTCTTCTTCTCATAGCTGAACAATATATGTTTCCCACCCGAAAGGATGTAATACAAAAAATAATTCATTACAAATTTAATATAGGAACATTTCAAGATAGCTTAGTTAGAGCTGAATAATAAATAAAATCAATAACATAATGAAAATGACGCACTCATCCTTTTCGTCCTAGTATCCAATCAAATATAGACTCAAATATGACGATAAACTTACAAAATAATAGATTGGTAGGTAGAAGCGGGTAGGTAGAAAGGATACAGTCAACTGTCGTAATGTCTACACGTATCGTTTATTATTTTCTCTTTACAACAGCGATTCCCCGACCGTCGGTCGTCGATCGACGATCATTCAAACTCATCTCGTTCTCTGTTCTACTTTGTACGTGGATATTTTCGCATGCGCGTTCGAGCAGCAATGAGAAACAATGATGATCGAGCTAATGAAAAAAATGAATAGTGACGGGTTCTTATGCATCAGTCTCTTTACACAAAGCTGAGTAAAAAACAACAATGAACACGGAGAGCGCGCATTCTCGATCGAGCGAAAGTCGTATATACTGTTCAAATGGAAAAAGGATTGCGCCGTGCATTCTGAACTATCTGCGAGAGGACAAAATGGTGGCAGAAAAGTATGCCGGTATGCCGATTCCAGAGAATCTCATTTGACGCGTTCTTGCTACGACGATTCGCTCGTCGAAAGGGACGCGGTTCGAAAAAAAAGAAGATAGTTATCTTGCTACGTAAAAGTAACCTTAAGTAAAACTATGCATCTATATATAATATTTATATATTTATATATCTATGAAACATAAAAATGCTTTTTCCGTAGTTTTTTGCGCCGACCTAACGATATTTTCGTCCTCCTACGACGTATCACGTGTGCGAAACGTTCATTATGACCTAATCTGTTTGAACGTAATTTCAACAAAAGTTAACAAAACGTTTGAGGCAAACGAAAAGGCTTGCTTTTCCTATGCGTCATTGAATCATGAGTAATACGTGAAAAGTATTGCCGATTAAGCGGAAAATGTTATGACACAAATTCGGTGTGTTAGGTAAGGTGACGTAAAAGCGCGGCGAAGGAAGACCAGAGTATCATTCAAGTTCGGCCATTCGTAGTTAAATTCGTACAAATGCAAGCACAGTGTGTAATTGTGTCTTCGTGTAAATGTAGATGTATATATATGTATATATATATATACACAAACTTTCGCTACTCAATTAAATTTACAAAGTGGAAATGTATGTAGAATACACGATTGTAAAAAGATCCTCGCGAGATGCTTATTTGCGTTATCCGCTGTACAGAAACTATTTGAAAACCACTTTCGGTTCTTCGGATCCTGTTGATCCTACGAGTTTCGTTACAAATGAACAGGAAACAAGATACGTCAGCAATGAAGACGAAATCTTATATGTTGCGCATTATTATGAATTATTGTTCGCCTTCGTTTCGGGTAAAAACATAGAATTTTTCACGCAGTTCGTATCGTTCAGCGACACTTTAGTTGAATTATGAACGCAAACGATGATAGCGATAAAGGCAATCATCAATCGACAACAAAAAATAGTCCGATCTTCAAAGGAGATCGTTCGCATCTAACATTTCCATCTAATTCTCTCTCCATCGTCAATTTTGACACTACACACACGCACAGTCGCTAACGCTTATTCTTATGCACAGTCATACTTTCCTCGAGATCGTAATTTCAATTATTCATACATTTGTCCTAATTACGTACACACGTGCGACAGGCGCACGCACAGTTATGCCATACGCGACATTGAGATCACGACATTGATTTTCGCTTTTCCGAGTATGCGGGCGAATTGGGAGATTCGTTCGCGAATTTTGCGAAAGAGCTAAACGGTTCGTATACTAAAATCAGTGCTGAATGGTTCGAATGTCGCTGGATTGCAAATTTGTGGAACCTTTAGAAATGGAGGCAGTGATAAGAAAAACACAGGTTTCAACATCGGAGTGTGACGTTCACAGAAATCAAGTACTTTACTAACCGCAATCATTGCGTTCCGCACGTACACGCACATCACGCGTTTATTTGATCTACGCCGGAATGTAAAAATACATATGAAAGATTAAGCCAAATATTAACTGTCATTAAGCGTCAAAACGTAATAATCTTACTTGCATGGAATTTTCATTCAAAATGGGTTTTTGGAATTGTTAATTTCTTGGATCATACGTTACTCTGTTTTTACAATATGCTTTATTGTATTCGTTTTAAACAATATTGCACGTATCTTATACGTAATGTATTCGGCCGTGATATGCAAGGGAGGTTTCTTCCTGAGTCTTTTAACGTAGATGAAAAATTATCAGATAGATGTCTTACGGAAGTAAACTTCAATCTCACAAGTAGAACATTTCCTATATGCAACCAGTAATCACAAAATTAGTGATTACCATCGCCTAATCGAGTTCAAAATTTTTTCACTCTTATTTCGCGGACACTTTTTTAATGTAGATCTGAATAAAAAGCAAGGAACAAGGAAAACTCTTTGTATCAATGCAATTGAACTAATGTACTAATGCATAACTAAATCTTATCTGTACATTAGGTAGAAATTATGATCAACAATCTGCAATAAAAAGTTTACACCGTTAAAAAAAGCGAAATTACTACCAACGACATTCGGAAAGTGTTACAACTTTTGACGATGATGTAATTTTACGTCACGCTATGACAAGTGCGAAAGAGGTTAACGCACAATTTTTCGATAAACTTTGAACAAACGAACAGGGCAGATTTCGTATTATAGTCGCGCCAAATATTCGTCAAAGGAATGAAGTACATACGGTGATCAAACATTCAGGCGACCAGCACTTGAATTCCTTTCTTTTGCCAGTAACGTCCGTGATTGGAAAATATGTGATACGACAATTTTAAATACCTGCAACTATCGTATATTACACAGCAAAATATGATATTTTGCATAATACGACAGAAATTTATAATGGAAAGTGTGCAAATCATTCACAGTGTAACCAAAAACGGTCGTACTAATATCCATCAAATTCCGTCGCTCCTTATCGTATAAAAACATCGGTAATTTTTAATAGTCTGTAGGATCAATCGGATTCACATTGAATTACACAGACAACAAAAGAAACGAAGATGACTGTATTCCACTATAGAATTTTACACTTCCGCTTTACGTTAATTACCGTTACGAGTACCCTGAACGAACAACACCTTATGAGTTTCAGAAGCGATTCCAACTTTCATTGCAATAGTTGTGATAAGTTGTCAAATTTCATTACAAATCTCACGAGAATCCCGCTAAACTTTGATATTCGCATAACAAAAGTGCAACGAAATCTTACGCGCAGTATGCATTAATTTGGGGTCAATTCACATACACTTGTCAAAAATCGATTCCATATTACTTTTATTCCTTTTGCGTCATCGACGATATCCTGGTATAACTTTCTTTGAATCGTGCAAATATTTCGGCGAATTCGCAAGTACCTTGTATATCTCGTAAGCAGATGAAAATGCATAAATGTCATTACAATTGTTACGATTTACGCAGCCATTGCGTAATATTATTCTCTCGACATGCCAACCACAATATTGACAAAATTTCCCATAACATTGAAGTTTCCTTCCTTCAGCAGCAATGCAATAACGTTTTCAAACATAGTGTAGCTGCGGTGATATTCAACCGGAATCGATACAAGAGAAATGCCTATAAATCAACCCTCATCGTTCGATGCCAGGGATGATGATTGATGATGATGATGAGAACAATGATAACGATCATGTCGATGACGATGATGACGATGAACGATGAACGATGAACGATGAACGACGAACTACGAACGATGAACGATGAACGATGAACGACGAACTACGAACGATGAACGATGAACGATGAACGGTGAACGGTGAACGATGACGATGATGATGACAATGACAATGAGAGTGACAATGAGAGTGACAATATCGATGATCTGCACTGCGGAGAGACAAGGTTATCTCCTTGTAATCATGTATAATAACGTATAACTATGCGCGTGCTTGTGTTTATTTGTAGAATATTTATACCATAAAAAAAGGAAATGTGATGAGACGGGTAGGCAAGGAAGGGGGGGAGGGGGTCATGACGAATTATAAACGGATAACGGAGGGGGTAGAAATATTTACATTGAGATACGATACTGGCAGTACTTTCTCGCCTGCTTCGTAGCTTCGCTCATATTCCGCGATGTCTCTTGCATTGGACTTTCGTGGACACGTTAATAGTGCACCATGACAATTATAAACTAATCGTCGTCCTTCCTTTATATTGGCTGGAAAGCTCCAAACGTAATATTTTGACATCTCGGCGATTTCTCCGAAAAACTAATTTACGAGTCAAAATTAACCCGGTGGGATCGAATATGTAAGTTCATATTTGTACGATTTCCAATGCGGTCTTGCACTTTCATACACCGGCGACATAAGACTTTAACTCTTTTGGATGGGCAAAGATTGTCAAGATCTTGCAAACCAGAATCTGTAAGCTGCTATTATTAATCGGGCAATCTAAAATATGTATATAAAGAACTTGAGCGCAATCATGCAATAAATAAGAATACAGCAGCCGGATATCTTTACAATGTAAAATATTTAAAACAAAATATCGAAAAGCTGTTTTTAATTCTTAGATATAAACATTTATGAAAAATGTTGAAGTGACTGCCCACTCGGAAAGCAAACAATTTAATTTTGTATCGTTGTAATAGCGTAGAATCTACTTCGAACACATCGAAGAATCTAAAAGCTTAAAGAGAATCTCGGAGAAGTCGTAATCAAGAAGATCAATGACGGCACCTATAAAAACGAGTGAAACACTGATCAATCCTATGCCAATCATGTGGAGTCGAACATATTCATTGGATAATTCTGGACGCTAACAAACAATGGGGTTCCACAAAGGATTACCACGAACGGTTTTGTACATCTATATATCCGTCGCTAGGTTCGACGCGAGCAAGATATAGTTGAGCGAAGTAAAATCATTGGCCAGCGGGGTTCCCTTTAAACTAAAAGTTATTACATATATATCTGTATAATATATATGCGTGTATATAGATAATAGCGCAGCATTGTCCTAACGGCGTTTTCATTAATATAACTTAGGTGTTTGGCAGTGTCCATTTCCTGTCTTCGTCCAATATTACTTAAGTATTTCTCTAACTTATTTTCCGAGCCGTACGACGTACCATGGGTATGAAGCTAAGGAGGAAAATAAATGCGTCGCACAAGTAGAATCCATGAAAAAGACGGAATGCATTTAATGTTCGATCTACGAGTGCACGTTGGGCCGAAACAAAATAGGGAGCAGAAAATAAAGAAAACCGTATTCAAATACTTCTGTGCAGTTGTCAGAAATAATAATTGTGGTTATGTTTCGTGAACGAACGGTCTAATTGACGGCATCTAATCATACGTTCTGAATCAAGGTGTACTATCAATTGCAAACCATTTCTTCTTTCTTTTAAACTCAGATTAATATTGGAGAAGATTATCGTCCAAAATATCTTTAATTTGTCTACTCGGACTGAATAATTCTTGCTTCCTGTTTTAACATTAACCAGAAAGAACAATCGTAAATTACTTAACTTCCATCTTCCGTTTATTCATCAATCTACCGATATGACGAACAGTACACCTTGGAAAATCGTTGCTCCAACTACACCACAGTCTTGAAATTACTATGAGGCCTCCTCTTTCTTGCAAGATAGCCCAGAAAAACGAAACAATAGTCAAAATGCAAAATTGCAAAGCGTAAAACCGCATTCGATGTTAGATAAATAAATAAGCGCTTAAGGACGCCCTATGTCACACAATTTTCACGCGCGTGAGCCGCTCATGAATGACTCATTACATAGTCAATAATCTTTTTCTCTCTTGCCGGAACGCTTGAGCGAGCATTTGCGATGAAATGCGTGCAAAACAGAACTGAACAGACGCGCGAATGGCAGAAAATACATTTATCGCGAAAACGGACATGACGTAAAGAGTTTGATCGTTCACGTGCCGCCAATTCGACGAACCTTGTGAACGAACTGAAAATTAACACACGCGTGTGCTCGACAACATGCGAGAACGGTGAATGAGAAACGTTCTGACGCCGCGTATTGGCGATCGATTCCTAAGTCTGCGGTGTCTAAGTTCAATAATTATTCATCATACACCACGCAGGAGAACATCGTACATGAATACACACACACACACACACATAAACAAGAGGCTTCGCAAAATAAACGCGCGTGTCGAAAGTTGATCGCAGCATACCGTCGCGACGACCGACGAAACCTGTCAATTCCCTTCTAATAAGCTCTTTTTTGATTTCGGATTTTAGTTGATTGGTCACCACTGGCCCTGCATCGTCCCTCTACGGCATTTGACTATTAGCGTTCACGTTCGACAACCATACACTAACTCGGCAATTTTCTGACCTCAGTCGCTGTGCAGTATGAATGTTTCATTTTCGTATTTTTTTCCTGCTTTTCTCCGAGATGCACATGAAATATACATGGCTCTACGACAACACACAAATTGTTTAGGTACCGATTACGGAATATATTGAAAAAATATTCTAGGCGAATGTTTGCAACGTTACGACTGCCTGTCTACGGCGTTACTTCTGCACAGATAACTTCACCACTCGCTTATATTTTCAGTGCTGTTTATCATCTTTCGTTTATTACTTTAGAGATGGTAAGAAATACGTATGTTGTTTCCTTTGTTAGTCTTGTATTATAGTGAGCATTGCTAAATCCGCATCTTCATCCTTTCAAACTGAACCGTTCCATGGATATACAGAACTTTGGTCTGCTTTAATTAGTAATAATGTACGCAATGGGAAATATATTTGATGCTAGTAGGTGCTTAATGCGCATTAAAGCTCCACAGATACATTTTTATATAGTATCAAGGAGATGGAGAAGTATTTTGGACACTTAATTTTAGCAACACCTCCTACTCAATACGTAACTGCAATATCCTAATCGTTTCTGAGTAAAATGGTCTTCTCTCTTTGTACGGTGCCGTTTAGTCGACAAGATAGACGATGTTCAGTAAGAAATGATGAAGCTGCAGAAGCCAAAGACTATCTCTACAGTTGTATTGAAAAATAACCTTTTGCAGGATGTCTGCTTTGTTTTACTCTTTACTACTAACCACTAACATTCGCTAGTACGTTAGCTCAAGTGAAAGGAACAACCATCTGTTTCAATACACCATTTGCTTGTCGTATCCATGGTCTACTCCACAATTGTTGAAGAGCGATTGGCCAATCTTTCATAAATGTAGAGCCTATGCGATTCCTTGTACTCTTCACATAGTTCACATTCACCCTCATTTTTCTGCGAAACTACTATCCTACACTATTTACAATTGATAAGCAATGTATCTGATTGTTCTTGTAAATGTTCGATGAAAATGCGTTTTTGATCATCGCGGACGGTACACACTTTGAATATCCGAGCGTCGAACCGATACGACGGACCATTCGACTAATTTTCAGGTTTGCCGCTTTACGTGTTTCTGTACGACTCGATCGTCGTACCGGTGCTAGTTTCACATGTTAGAAATGCAAAGTGAAATAATTTAATCACAGAATTTCTTTTCTTTCCGTTATACGCTAACACGGGTAGAAAGCGTGAAAGGTATTCTGGCCTGTCTGTGCGAAAATCGTAGTAAATTCCATTGTCCAGCAATGAAATTTTTCCCACCGTGGAAGAGTGTCATTCCCGCGTGAGTAAAGCCCTTCCATAATACTCGCGAAATACGTCAATGGTCATTTACAAAAACACCCAAATATAGTGCGCCAATTTAACGCATACACATTAGATAAACGTTATGTAACGAATGGCAGTGCAAGTGACAGAACACGCTTTGTCACTACTTTCCCTTTCCCTCTATAAACATCGAGACTCAAAAGGGAAATTGGCAGCTAATCGCTGCTCTTTGCTCTCGTACAATTGGTAGTAGTAGTAGCAAGAAAGGTCCATCGGAAAAAAATTGCGAGTGCAAATTTACGTCGATATCTCCATTACCGTTAAGTGTTGGGTCCTTCCCATTCGATGAGATACTGTGTCTGACCGTTCGGTCCTATCCTCTTCGCCTTGATGGCAAACTTTTCGCCGGCAGCTATCCTGTTGGCCGCACCGAAGTAAATGTTCACAGACGACTTGAGATCGTCCAACGATATGTCAGGAGCACTTTGTTTTACGGGAGAACACTTCGGTGAGGAAGGCACACTGCCCTTCTTCTGCGGTTGTGGATCAGGGGGCGGCAATTTCTCGTTGCTCTGTCGCTGTCTCAATCGTCGTCCGTTCAGCGCATAATCGACACAGTTCCCGATCTGACTACTAGCACTGCTCGACGCACCGTTAAATGAACTCCGCAGATTCCTCACAAATTCACTCTTCACCTCGCTGTTACGTGCTGGCAGTATGGTTGCCGTTTTGCTTGCAGTTTGCTGATACTGCTGCTGCTGTTGCTGCTGTTGCTGTTGCTGCGACGGACGACCCCGTCTATGCTGTCGCCGACGCTTTACCTGCCCATTCCTATCTATTATAATGTCTTTCTCCGACAGCTGACGTTTCGTTGGCCGCACGACCGGCGGTTGCGATATCACCGGTGTCAATGGTAGGGGCAATGTGATAGGACACTGATTGTACGGTAATGGAGTGCTGGAACTCGCCTGTACCAGGTTACAAGGTGTCCCGAGGAGGTCGCTCAGATTTCGGAATGGGTTGTTTTTGCCTTCGAAGTCTTTCGGAGGCGGTATGAACGAATCCAACGTTCCTCGCGAGCTCGTTTCGTCACCGCTCGTATCAGCAGGCGTCGACGGTGGCAGTGGATGCATCAGGTCGACTGAACTTGGCACGGATAGTTCTGACATTCCTGACGTCGTGGCAGGTGGAGTCGGGGGACCAGAGACTGACGTTGGTGGCGTTGGCGGTAAGTCAGAAGCCTCTGAACTTCGTGATTTACTCTAAATAAAAGAAACATAAACATGTGTATTCACTTCAGAGTAATATGACATTCGTCGAACAAGTGAAGTGCGCGATATTGAACCCACCTTGGCAATAGCATTTTTCAACAGTTTCCGTGCTTTCCTGTATCTAGCCTCTCTAACGCCCTGCGATTTGCCAAGAGAACCTTCGCCGCATCCCTTTTCTCTCTTTTTGTGTTTTCGTAACATCCTCTCTCGGGAACTTCCCAAAGCCATCAAACGCCTTCTCCTTTGTAGACTTAATTTGGGGAATGGGAACGATTTCTTTACAAAACCGCCCCCACTATACCTTTAATCGAAATTTTTTGCATGAGGCCAAAGGAATATCATTACATTATAACATAAGAAACTAACAACACCAGCTACCTTTCTCTTAATGATTGCGTCGATTGACTCGGTGGACTTGGACTCGGACATGAGCTCTGTTCAGCTTCAGAATTTTGGTAAACTGTTCCCCTCATCACCACATCGGATGGATTCACTGGAATCTCCAAATTCTCTGCTGGACTTTGTTTCAATGCAGTCAACTGTTTTGTACTCTCTGGTAAACACACTGGCCTGGGATTAAAACAAAATGTTTCTTTGATAAAATTAGAATCGTAACGGATAACACGTCAATTACATGATAACGGTTTCAGACAAATAAATTTGCTAATATTACTTTACAGAGTATAGTCTTACCGACCGTTATTCAACTTACCCTGTAGTAGGAGGAAGATACTGAAGTCTTTTGTTAGCACCCCAACATCTGCGTAATACGGAATCGTCTATCACTCCGGTTGCTGGAAGATTAACAATCGGGCAGGGTGGAGGCAATCTTACTCGAAGGCCCCATATTGTAGTGCGCTTTTTTATCTCTCTACCACACTTAAATCTGTTTCTATTATTCGCCAATATCGCCAGTATAGATTCCCTACGTATTTGAGCGGTAACATCACGGATCTGAAACGTTATTAATACAAAACCCGTTCTTGCAAACATTCACTGACATTAGGCGTACAAATCTTACTCGTGGGGGAAGCTGTAACGTTTTCCAATTGTCATTAGCGTACGGTACGATAACAGTGTCCATATCATAATACTTTTTTGCATTATAAACTGTCAGATTGTACAACATCAGGTGCACTAAGTCAACCCATTTTAATTCCAGGCGCCGTACGAATTCCTTCCCATAATTGCACATTGAACAAACAAATACATAGAATCTGCAAAATTAATTGTTTTTGTTATGTCAAACATAGAATAACGTATTGTGTGGTCAAGAATGTATAAGTGTTGTCCTTACCTATCCCCGCTGTAAAGAGGGTAAGTCAAGCAGCTAACACATTTTTCATGGAACCATTGTTTGCAACGTGCACACTGCAGCATTTGTGTATACCATTCCCCATTGAGCCCACAGTAACAATATATTTGTTCAGCATTCACTCTGTGATGTGCATCCCAACTCAACATGTCAGGCTGTAATAAAACAAGGAATTATTCTCATCCCAATCTTCCTATTAGTATACAGAATTATTAATTGCTGTTTGATTAACTTCCACTTACGTCATATGGTAACTTAGTCATATCATCTGGCGGAGGCTGAGGTTGGTCTCTACCGCTGCAAACTTTTCTGATATTTGCCTTAACCATAGAGTTTTTTGGTTCTCCAGGTTCACGATTCCGTGGCTGACTGTCTATGCATCGCTTACACATCCAATGTGCATCAGTTGCAGTCTCCTCTTTTGATACTTGAGGCTGTCCATTCAAAACACAAACACAGGTTTTAAACAAAGATTTTCCATGAAACATAAAATTAGTAAGAGAGATGGAAAGTTGGATAAAACATACCAGGTGGCAAAGCTGATGATAGCCACGACCGCATTTGTCACAAACAACAATTTCATTGTCAGTTTTGGGCTGAGATTTTTTGCAGAGAACGCACATGACATCAGTGTCAGGCATTGCTAGTTTTGTCAGCTCCTTAACTGATGACCAAGAAGATGTGTTGTCCATGAATTTGACAAGACATTTCTCCCTTGCCAAATCCACCTATGCAACAAACATTATGTATATGTATATATGAAATTGAAGAATATATTTGTTGCTAATCTTGCCAATGTGATGTATAAGAATTATGACACATGTGATAGATTTGAACAATACATACTTCGACAACAGTGCCAAGATAATATTTTCCATCTTTATGTTGAAGAAGAACATCATCTCCATGAGCAAACCCTAGTCTCTGTTCCTTTGTGGTGCTATCCGGCGCGGCCAGAATTTCTTCAGGCTCTGACATTTTCTACCCTGTTTCTAAAACAAAGCCAAAAAACACAAATCGAAATCAACTTAGTTTGCTAATACCTTTCAACGTAATCATATAGCTAAAAGGAACAGTAATCACATTGGAAAAAGAATTATGTAGGTTGAAGGAATATATACAACCCCTCATTTTTCTGCATCCATACTAAATTTCATTGTACAAATCTAATGTTTTATAATTGCCTAAATTGTGATAATCATATGATGTTGCAAATAATAAGTCGAAAAAATGTTATCAACACTAAACAATAACCTACAACCGAGCAATAAACTCAAATTTTTGCTCCAAAGGAAACCTTTGCAACTTTTTCTTTGCAATAAACATTGAGCAACATTCGAGTATGCAGACTAAGTTTGATACCCTGTTCAGACCCAAACATGCCTTAGGACGCACCAGAAAAGAGGTTCGTTTCGCGGTGCACGTATACAGTCACGACGCTGACCGTACACAAAATTCGCTACGAGCCCTTTCGTCCCTGTCTTCCTCGACATTCCCGTTGGATCCGTCGATGAGAACGACAACGAGCCAACCGAAGAAGAGAGAAGAAATGGTTGTACTCTAACAGCAACGGAGGATAACGCGATCATATGATCGACATCTCATTAAAACCCAGTCGCCAAAGTACTCATCCGCGGGAACGGGAGCACCCGCGAAGTCAACAACGATACGAGCGGCGAGAGTGGCAACTCTCAAAGGTTTATGTGAAGCTGGGAACACGGAAGCAAGAGACGTCCTTGCGTTCGAAACCCGCCGCATTGAACAGGAAAGCCGTCGACGTCGAGGTTGTTGCACGGTCCTTGCGAGGCGATTAATCGCCGTGCTCAACGACGACACGGACGCAGAAATGTGTATATCCGAGCAACCAACCCCCGGGACCGTTCCTGGCACCGGGCGGTGTTCCTAGCTTAGTGGCTTTGGCTCTTAGCGCAAATCACCGACACGAAACACTGGTCTGCGCTTCTCGCGCTGTCAACAGTCTCGTACCTCAACTCCCTGGCCGTGGAATCAGGCGCGACGTTCGGGCCTCATTTTCCGACTCCCGTCAGCCATTTACAACCATGGGGGCCCCGCCACGGTCGGTTGCCCTGAGACACGCACTCGCGGCGCGGCAAAAGCCTATGTTTCTTACTGCGGAGCGCGACGCGGCAGTGCTTATAAGGCCCACGACGTTCGCGCCGGTGCCCGGGCACCTTCGTCCGCCACCCTCAGGATCACCACGCGCCCTCAGTTACGGACATCACCGCGGCGAGCTCGGCGCACTTTCATTGTGTCCCTTGAAAATTCGAATAAGCACCGTCCGCCATCATCAGGGAAACACTTGCTAGCCACTGCCGGCGTCAAAGGAGCCACTGCGGTGGCAGTGCTCCCTGCAGGGCTGACGCTAACAGCAGTAGAACCCTCGGCTCTCTGTCAAACGAAATTTTTGTCGATAGTTGAATGTCTGGTGAAAATGTAATTTAAATTATATCGGGTAATGTGTTACATTTCACAAAGCACGGTAAAAGATATATATTTTGGTATTTTAGTACAGATGGTTTATGGTACCCAATACCTAACGTGTCAGTATGATAATGTGACAACTATGTAGGCACATAAACGAACGTCTTTTTTGCACTTTTGAGAATATACACGCATCTGTTGACGAACACGGTTATGGAATTTTAAATGATATAATGTTTCGAAATATAAACCGGAAAAGACTATTACATAGACACACTGATACATGCAAAATATCACGATGCATTAGGTATTCATAAGACTAGAACAGGGCCTCGAAATTTTAGTGGACGACTGTGATCATTGGTCGGATGTCCTATCATGTTGTAGCCATAATATAAACAATTGCCATTATCGATGACAACAGTTTCACAACAACACGACAATTAATAACAATTGTAGATACATTTTTATCAAATATAATTTCTATAATATGTTTCAGACATGTGTTCTAATAGCCGTCAAACATCAGCGCGGTACGCCATCTATAGAATATTACGGTTCCATTCGTGTTGCAAGAGTGCACGGCACCGAATTAATGTTAGATAATTCTCACAATATATCGCAATAAATGTTGCACCTTTGGTTACAAATGTCTTCTTCTTCAAACATTGTGTGTATCATTTGATATGTATTGAAATTGCATTCATGGCAAAATTTACTTATTCCAATTTCGATAGCTGGTATTATTTGTCGCATAAAAATCTGTAATAAGTATTCAAAAATCTGCGCTTTAGTAGTACTCAGTCGTAATCAGATGTAATACATTACATGTGAGCAGAGCTTGAGAAATTAATATTTAATATTTCCTGCATTTTATCATAAATTAGATTCGTGACAGTCTATTTTGGTGTAAATCAGAAATTAGAGGCCGCTAAGATGTCGAGTCTGTTCTAAAATTAGCCGTAATTGTCAGGATGACGAGAGAGTAGAATACAAATCTCTGAAACCTAATGAGGCAATGACCACGCCACTCACGTATTGCAAAGTGAAGGGCTACTATCTTGAAAGTTGTAATATGAAACTTTTAACCACTGGCGGCTTGTTCAACGTTTTTTTCTCACCTTTTTGTTGAATTTGTGAACTCTTCCGGTAGAGAGATATCCTCTAATATCCGGATTGACATAATACTTTCAATTGGGAGTTTGAGTTTTATTTCATTTATATTCAATTGAAAGCGTCTTCCACCTATTGTTCCATAAGAAAAAACGAGTGGAGAGCTTATTTAGTTAGAGAGGTTGGGAAAGAAGTGAAAAAGCTATTAAAAATAAATACATGATATATTTTCACAAAACTCCGTATAGAAGTAAGGTTAATATACAATCCAAGAAAAATGCAATACATTCGCTGTAGATGTACACAAGGGGTCAAAAAACGTGTTTGATTATTTCGTAAGTGTTATAACGTGTTCTGGTGGTAACTGATAAAAGTGTGTACTTCATAAAAGAACACTAGGCTAGGAGTACATAAAGTTTTTTGTAAATATTTAATCTATAGTCGTGGTAAATAAAACTACATACGTTTCAGCTTTGTACGAGATACAAAAAACAAAGGTGCCATTTAGCGTAATATCGGGAATCCTCAGTGTTCAAATTGCGCATTCAAAATACCACCATCGAATGCAAAAACGTCATGACAAGGTGTCTTGGAATTGACCGGCAAATATCTCATTGCTGGAGACATATACTGAACTGTGTATGACGATCAACTCTGATCTATACACGTATGCGCGTATGTGTTTTCTATAACAATCTAACAACTCGACGAATCATGCCATTTATCTAAAACATTATTTTCTTTGATTGCGCGAACACGTCCGGCGTATCTTATAAGGTACGCAGAAGCGTACAGTTTAGAATTATAGAACGTAGAATCGACAAGCACCGGAAATGGCGGAACGATTAGAACATTTTCTTCTTTACCGCCGTATAGCGCTGCATGTAGGTTTCGTAACCATCAACATCGGTAAACTGCTTCATCTCGAAGAGGTTACCCTCGAGTGTCAGTACCGACACTTTCGAGTCTTTGAGTATTCTAGCTGGAATAGCGGCCAATTGCAGGCAGTTCTCCTCGAGACGAAGAGTCTTTAGACGCGAACAATCCGCCAGCTTCTCGGATATCGTCGATATTTGATTTTGATTTAGGTTCAGTTCGGTAACATGTAGCGCTGATGCGGCGTCCGGAATGGTTGTTAGTCTATTCCTCGAGAGATCCAGGATGTCGAGGTGCTTTAGACCGCAAAACATCAAAGGAAAGTCCGAGATTTGATTTTCGGACAAGTTGACCTGCTTCAAATGAGTCAGCTTTGAGAGAGACCATGGCAGCGTTTTTATTTGGTTCGAACTGGCGATCAGTCCCTCCAACTTCAGGAGGGCGTCGAATACGTCCGGTAAGGCGTTCAATCTATTGTGACTGAGATTCAGCTGCTTCAGCTGCGTGAAATGTCCTATCTCGTCGGGGATGCGGATGAATTTGTTGTCGGAGAGATCGAGGGTGCGCAAAGACGGGCCCAATGTGCGTAAATGCTGCGTAAATTCATCCAGTTTCCGATTCGACATATTCAACGTGCCGGTCTTCTTGGCCGTCTCATAATGCTGCTTCAATCCGGAGTTTCCCATTTTTCCTCTAGCGTCACTTTATTTTTTCGTTTATCGATTCGTTGATTGTTTTTATCGCGGCAATACTGATTGCGTGCTTGGTTTGAGGTACTAACGTTGCAGTCCTACGAGTACAGATCGGATAAAGCTCCAAAGTATTTCTTTCCACTTATTTCGCCCTGCGATATGCTCAAACGTTTCAATTTTCGATTAGAAACAGGAAATAGAATTGATTCTATTCGGATTAACAAGGCAAATTGTAATCTATCGTGCGCGTTTGCGGAGCGCCAAGTTTTACGAGTGACCAGGGGCTCCAATTTCTCGTACATTAATTATCAGGTGTATATAAGCCGTCGGTTATGATAACGCGTGTCACACCAATGACAGATATGCCACCTTCATCGTAATGTATTAAGCTCGCAGCTTTTTCTTCTAGACATTCCAATGCATCTATCTTAATCGTCTGTTGATGCATACGCCTAGCGCAAAATTTTTATCGCAAACTGTTGGTCTCTGTCGAGTGATGCATTCATCGGAGTGAATTAACTCTTGGCACTGACTGTACACGCTTAGAGACCGCAATCTACGTACTTTTGCATGCCATTGTACTGGCGCGCTGCGTTCGGTCGGGTGCGCCGTAAACTGGTCCGCAACAATTTTCGCCTTGAGCTGCTTGCTGAGCACGAAAATCCAACAGTCCGATTAGCTCCTAAATTGACTATCCCGTTGATTAGAAGCACAATTTTCGTTCGGCGATAAACGTTTCAGGCGACGGATAACAGATAATAATAGTACGATACACTCGTGCCCGAGAATCGAGTGAAATGTCACGCGAATGACAGGGCGACCGCCATATTGGCCTCGTGGCTCGATTCAAATCTCGGCCGCGGGATGGCGGGCCGGGCGATCGCGCCCCGAAAGATGGCTGACAAACGGAGATGTAGCGGTGCACGTCGGTTTTACATCAGATTGAAAACGCCGCGGCAGTCAATGGTGCGTTGCTTACGATGCGGCTGTTCGCGAAAATGGTGAGATAGTGTAGTGGTAAGTGAGGACGTACCATTGGGTAACGATGGCCTCGACGCCGAAGTCGGAGAAGCATGCAGGTGAGTGGCATTTGTGCGTGACTGATGTTGAAAGTGAGAGAACGGCGGAAAGAGGGAAGGAGTGAGGGAGACAGGAGGCACGGTTGAGTTCCGTGAGAAAGAGGGACGGCGAGTGCAAACGAATGAGGTGAGTGGGAGAGGGAAGGTTGATGAGAGTGAGTATACCGACGAAGAGTACATAACGGCGGCTCCAGGCGTCCCGGAGCTGATGCTTTTCTCGTTTTACATTAACCACTTCGGCCGCCCCTACCCTGTCTACGCTCGAGGCACACTTGTCACGAGGATCTTACTACTCGGACTCCCTTATCCAGTACCGGTGTCTCACATTCTGTGTCGAGCAGGAGCGTGCCCCGACGGACCGGACGCGAAACGTCAAAAGCATATGCGGACAAATGAGAGAAGAGCACCTGGCCGATTCTCTCTTTCCATTTCTGTCTCACGACCCCTCGAGATCGTTCGCTCCTTCCCTTGGACAAATCGTACGCGTCATCCTCCCACCGTCGAAGGGTCTAATCATCGAGTTGTCCCATATATTTTTTCATTCATTTCTCTTGCAGAACAATCTTCGCAACCCACCGACTCTACGATGTGTGTGCGTCGCTCTTTCTCTCCCTTCCTTCCTCATTTTCTCTCACTCTTACTTCTTTTCCCTCTCTACGGGCGTACACTGTCGGCGCTTTGATCACTCCAGAGTAGACTATCACTTTTCGTGAATCAATCGCGCGCGTGACACTTCCATGCGTTAAAAACTCTGTTTGCAGTGGTTCTCATGACGAATCCTTTTGCGTCCCGGTGACGTATATGTGGAGTCGATAATCTGTCGCTCGATGCCGATGATTTTCAGCCATGGCAAATGACTACTAACGAGCTCATGAACAGATATAAATTGAAGTCGAAGGGGAAGAAACCTGGCGGGCTCAGGTCGCAGCTGTTTCGTGAATGTCTTCGGCGATGCGAGAATGTCTGGCTATTTGCAAAGCTGATGCGCTCTAAAAAAACGGAGAAACATTACGAGATGGGCGGCGTTGCCGTTCTTCGCATTCTACCATACTCAACTTGATCATCATCCACTCCATTCTCTTAATCTCCTTGTCATTGTCGCCATCCACCTTGCACTTGACATTCCTTTATTTGTGTCAAACCGTATCCGTCATCCGTGCTGGCGGAATTTGACGATTTTGTCACCCGTGAGTACGATAGTAAAATAATATATTTGCTTCCGGAGTCTGTCAGTGAACGGTGCACGCATCATGCCAAACCAAGCGATAATTTAAACAGCTGCCGGTGTCACGAGTCTTTCTGATGCTTACTCTTTTCTCAACCCCTACGCAATAAAGAGAGAAAGCACCGATTGCACTGTGTGCATGCACGGTCTACCGTTGTGTAGCTGGTCTACAAAGACGTTTCCGTGGCAATAGTCGTGCGTGCGTTTCCCGTGGCATTTGTGGTTCGGTGTGCCAATACCTCGCGCCTTTTTATTTACTACCAATAAAGCCAACATATATACTGTAAGTGAAAGAGAGTTTCTCTTTAACAAATTAGTGTTACCGCATATTAAAGTGTGTGCATACGCGAACGTTACAATTGAAATTCAATCGTTTAGAATATGTACCTGCGTCCGAAATAATGTATGATTTTACGTGAAATTTCATCCGAATAGATCTATGCGTAAAGTGAATCAACATATGCACTGCAACATCGCAGGATCTATATTTGGGCGTGTGCAGTATAATAAATGAAGAACGTACATTTGTATAATTTTATACGTTTTTTAGTTAGGGTTTACGTTCACTTATACATAACTTAGTAAATAGATTTTTTCAGTTACTATTACACTTTTGCCAATGTGCACATAATTTTTATATTGACCAGATATAATATCTGTGTAATTTATATTGGGTATGTCTTCTAATATAATGTATTGTTATTTTTCCAGTCATTGAATAGGTATTTGTATAGTCTACGGTATCCATGATTTTGTCCTACATTGTTGAATGGTACGCTTGAATATCGTCAGACGTATTTACAGTTTTGCGATTCCATTCTGATAATGCACGGTAACAGGTGCAGCTTATCGTCCCTGATACGTCGCTGTTACTACGTTCAACCTCGTACGGGTAGTGATGAACAGAGATACTCTTAAGTAAAAGTAGTTTGATCAATTTGTCGGATAACCACTAACAACTAACTGGGTGTCCCACGTCATCTGTCCCCAGTAATTGCGTTTAATTCAAGTTGATTCGCAGGCAGTTGAAATCATAATGTCCATACCGTTAACAGAATCGTTTCCCAAAATAAAATCTTGTTCGACCGTTGAATTCCTTCACGACATATATGACGTACGAAGTAATTGCGAGAAAATGTGAAAAGTTGGAAATTCAATGTATTTGGGTACTCAACATTTTATTTTATTTTCAGTTTACCTCCGATTTTTGTTCGGCTGTAAAGGATCAGCTCATTAATCGATAAGCATAGAAATATGTCTCTGAAAGGTTTATTATCAAGCAGTCCGTATTTTGAACACTAACAACGTGGAGCCTTTCCAATTAGGAGAACAGTTTCATTGAGCTCGATGCAATCCAAGTGATAACATTTTTCGGCCGCCGCAAAATTTGATTCTGCAGCCTTCCACTGGTGTAGATTAAAAAAAAAGATAAAACTTTCCCAGTCGGTGACGATCCACTCGAATGAATTACAGGGCGGCTCAAAAGAACCGCAAGTTCTTTTATTCGTGGTAGCGAGATATTTGAAAAATCTCGTTACCGTCAAGTGCGCCGCGATCACGCTGCTTCTCGACGACGTCATCGTCTTCGTCGTTGTCGTCATGAAGGCGTGCTTCTCTGGCGAAAGGAGGAATGGTAGAACAGAAATAGCCGTCTACAGGCGCGTGTGGGAGAGAAAATGACGAAGGAAAGATTGTGAGTGGATGAGCAATAGAGAGGAGGAGGAGGGGGGGGGGGTAGTGAGGCAGGAAAGTAGGGAGAGAAGTGATCAAGAGAGGTAGGGCCATGCAGTAGAGTAGAGATAAAAAAAGAAGGAACCAACGAATGATGGGCAGAAAAAAAGGGCAAACTGTAAAAATCGTGTCACCTCCTGGTCGTACATAGCCGGCGGTGGAGTCAATTATAAATCCGTCATATCGCCAAGAGGGTGTTATCTCAGACGGAACCCTTGAAACAAAACTCATTATATTTCGAACTAGGTAGGTAATTGGTTGAAATTATTCTATGGTGGGGACTGGGCGGCATGCAGGGTGTTTCGACATAATTTCAACAGGGGATAATATTACGGATTATATCGCTCTGTAATGGTTTGGAGCGAGTACAAAGCTAGTGTGTACCTCTACATGAGCGAGAAATCGAAGGGTGGGTTTAGCGCTTGGGGTGGTGGCGGGTTAATATATTTGTATACCACCGCAATATTCCAGATAGTCACGACTATCGATAACTCTAACTCTGTCTTTGTTGGTTCGTCGCGTGTCCCGGGTCTCTATTCTCTGTTTGATTCACTTTTCGCAACGCTTACGTCACATCTCCCTCATTCCATCTATTAGGTCATTAAGTTGAAACGTCCGTTTTTAAACCGAAAATTTGTTTTATTATATCTCGGGCAAGAAATACTATAATTAATCAAAATATGCACCTAAACTATCAATACAACGTTGCCATTTTAACGATAGCTTATTAATACCGCTAGCGAAAAAATCTGGAGAGCAGCCCCAAAGAGACACCATTAGTTTTTTTTTTGGGGTATACATACTCGGCTTTGGGGTGTGTTTTGGCGCTTCATCTTTGTCCAACCATTGTGCCGAACGCTTACGATTATCAAAAAGTATCCACTTTTCATCGCACGTGACTATCCGGTGCAAAAATGGTTCGCCTTTTAGTTTTGATACCAAAGAACAGCAAGCCTCGAAGCGGTTCCGTTGCTGACGCTCGCTCAACTCATGCGGAACCCACCTATCCAGCTTCTTTACTTTTCCGATTGCTTTCAGATGACTTAATATTGTTGGGATGGTAACTTCAAACCTTGCTGCTAGTTCACGCCTTGTTTCAGATGGATTTGCTTCCACTACAGCTTTCAGTTGGTCGTCATCCACCTTGCTCTTAGGCCGTCCGCGTGGTTCATTTTGAAGATCAAAATCTCCGGATCGGAATTTTTCGAACCATCGACGACGTACTATATTCGAAAATAACTCGCATTTTTGTCTTATCCATGGCTTACAATATTTAACCTCCAGGCAACAATACGATAGACTATTAAAAATAAAATAGTGCATCTGAAAGCCAGATGGCGTACCTTCTCAATGCAAAAAACAATAAGAGATGATCGAAGTGAAATTTCGGAGACATCTGGTATTAAACTTGAGGCTTTAGGTAATCGGACATTTCATACTTAATGACCTAATATCATACCGGATCTTTTCAATATCATGTTTGAAACTTTTCCGTCTCAATAGGAAAACACGTATCAGTAATATCGTGCTATCGTTTCTTCCTTCTTTTCACAAAAATATTTATAATAGCGCTTTCGTTTGTTTATTTTCATGTGCTTGATGGTTGTTTGCGATAAGTAGAACCTTAGTGGCTATTCGTTATTGTTCACGATGACCGTTTAATTGATAGGTCGCCATCGGGAAGTATGGAAAGGAAATTAATTGAACTGTTGGCAAGATGTACTTTCGCCAGTGAAGCCCATTACCGTAATTATTGCCCTCTGTATTTTCGTCGACGGATCGCAACATCAAACCACTCGAGATTCAGTCGGGGTTGGATTGAAACGTTAAACTTAACCATGCACCCGGTCGCCACAGTCGAGTGAATGGTGTCTCTGTAACGGCCCTTAATTTCCTACTTTTAAATGTATGTTTCAGTGCCCCATTGGTCAAAGGAAATTGCTTTGTATCCAATGCATCAATCGTTTACTAAATTTTTCGAAAAGATTAGATCTTGTTTCTATGATGCTCAATGCTGACATAAATAAATACAATCATCAGCAAACAACTAACTGGTGATAGTAATGTTTTATAATCTCTCCCATCGTACCTGTAGTGAAAATGCAATTAATTTGATTTTACTAATTCGGGAAAAGAATCCCCACGCAGAACGATCTTGGATTACTTTAGGAAACATTCGCAAACAAGATTTTCGTGACTTTCTCACATATTTCCCAACCTGCGCCTCACACCTTGTCATAATAATCGTGTCCACCCGCTCTTGCCTTTCGACCATTGAACATCATGTCTAACAAATTCGGCTACGTATCTTCCCCGTTGAAGTGACTATTACGTTAACACTTAGATCTCACTCGGTATTACCAATATCTATGCAAATCCGTGCGGGAGAGTTGCGAGCTTTGTGTCGACTGGCCACGGTGGCCGAGCGCTGCTCGTGCCAGAAACACGCATTCGCATAAGGCCACTGTATCGTGTAGTAATGTTAATTCACAGCTCATGAATATGCAATCGTTTTCACGTTTCCCTGTGTGCGCTCCCCTGCGTTTATGGATTAAACGCACGTGCGTGCGAAAAATCCGGAGCTTGCACGTGTCGTGGCTTGTTCCTGCTTCGAATGTTTCGATCAAAGCAGAACTGGTTATATTTCGCGGTTTTTTAAACATACGGTTTAATCAATTATTTGTAGGAAATCATATAATACGGGCCACAGAATCAGCTATACAAAATAAAATTGTTCGTCCAAGAAATATAAATACTTTGCATGATGTTCTTTGCTTTGATGATGAGATAGTTTGTAAAATCATCGGATTTATACCGATATTATTTGATACAATATACTTAAGTTTGATATAGCAAACGATTTATTTTTGAATATAAAACATTTTTTTCATGAAATGTACCCGGTTTCTAAAAATACTAGCCATGTGGTTCTCAATTTGTCCTCAAAACCATTTTCGGCCTAAAAGCTGTTTGTAGTACATGAATTCATTTTGTTTGTAATTGAAATCACTTGGAATTGAAAAGAGAATTATTTATATTTCTTATTCATACTAATTCTATTGTACATAAGATAACGTTTTTGTGGTGATAGACACTTCACGTTAAAATACTGCCAACGAACAATTTTCTGAATCTGCATTTGAATTAAGAATTGCATCTTTTTAGAACGACCCTCAAACGCGTGTGTGCACGTTCTTTCGAGTCGGCGAATCTTCAAACATTTGCCCTATTCCTCCGGGTTAATTTGTCTTTCCAGACTGTCCACACTCCAGGTCATTTACCTATCCCCGACCTTATGAAGGGCGTTGTACAGGCATGAAGAACGTCCTCGAGAAACTCGGGGAAATGTAGATCAAATTTTGAACGCTCAAAACTATCGTTGTCATTAGTCGCAATGTGTGGTCAAAATAATTATCATATCTTATCCCAAAACGATTTCTTTAATTAATTTTTTACCATAGCGCAAAAGTATTTATAAAATTGCACACATACCGTAAAAGAGAAAACTGAGAGAAGACAGCACACTGTACCCTAATCTTAAGAATTCAATAAAACTTGGTAAATACCAGTTAAAATATATCTTTGTACAGTCAAAAATGTTATTCCTAAGTTATTGTGACGCGATAAAAGTGAATAGCCTATCCGTTCGCACAGAAAGGTATCAGACCAATTAATCGGCCAGCTACGTGTCTCAGGAGCGTATCGAAAAACGATTTCACTAATTCTCGTGTGAAGCGACATGTAGTTCACGCGTAGCGCTACAATCCATTAGGATCAGTGTCGGACGTCTGGCAGAAACGATCTTGTCACCGTCGCTTTCTTGCCCTAGCCAATTCAACTTGGCGTGAAAATGGCAATGACAATGCCACCCGGCACCAACGATAGTCAGAATGAAAAAGCGCAGGCGAGCGAGAGCGGACTGGGCAAACGCGCTGTCGAGAGAGAAGAAAAGTAGTTCTCCCCTTAGCCGTCGCACACTGACACAGTGCAGCAAAGGTCCGCAAATAAATTGTATCTCCTCCCTCGCATCTCGGTCTTCTTCTCGCAACAGACCTGTTCCGCTCCCACTAAACGCGCGCCTCCTCCTTCTTCTACAAAGCCAGCTCCACCTTCATGCCTAGCCTTACGCCGGCGAAATAAAGAACTAACCTAAGAATCAGCCTCTCTGCGAGGTCTTTTGCCCCCCCCCCCCCCCCCCCCCCCCGAATCCGGGTTCCGTCTCTTTCTATCTGGTGGATTTCGCCGCTCTCCCGCTTCACTCCTCTCGTCGTCCCTCTCTCTCACCCGTTAAAATAGACAAGGCTTCTTTGCTGGCCAAAGTCAGAGATATTATCGGCCAATCCTTGCAGTTGAACGCTCCACGAGTTGCCCGTCAGACAGTGTTCCACCTCCGATTCACAGCGATACCGTGCACGAAAGTCATCGTCCATTGGTCAACTTCGGTCTCTTGGTTGGAACACGATCTGTAAACTAACTGCATGCACGTCCGCGATGGTGCGTGTGTCGGCACACGGCAGTGCGTCACACGTCGAGTCCACCCGTCAAACGTGCGCGTCGAAGTTCGCAGTCTTATTCGCCGGTAGTCTCGCCGTTGATAACGGACATCAGACGTTCGACGTCCGGCCTTTGGAAGTGCGTGTGTGGTGTGTGCTTTCCGGTACACCTATCGCGGTGAATCTTCGTCGAACGCATAATCTTCGCGCCCGGGCGGGCACAAAATGTTTTAAGGACGAGCGAGTAAACGTCAGTCTATGCACTGTCTTGACACGCTTGATAATCGTCGTGTCGCTATGACGACTCTTCTTTTAAAGGTACTCGCCTGAATTTTGTGAATCGCGAGACGTCGATCACGTATAAACAGGTATCGGGCGGTATTATTTACTACCGTAGTGGAGTGCTTAAGATGAAGCACGTACGTCAGTGATAAAAGCGGGTGCAACGTAATCGTGTGGGTGACTCTCGACGAAGATGAGTGTTTGTCCTTGCCGTTTCCATTAAATATGATTAAATCCGTTGTCATAGATCATGCACATGAATACCTGTGAAACAAGTGGTTCCGGGACAATTATTTCTTTCGTATGTTGAATTATTAATGCTTTTTGTCAAAGGGTACCGATAACTAATTTGATAACAGAAGATTTTTAACTACTGCTGCATCGTAGAAATCTTGACCTTCATAGCACCTCGTCAAACAATTTGATAGCATAACTAGTAAGTTATGGGAATTAAAGCGCTAATTATGAATTGTTAATTTATATGTTCTAAGTTGCGGAGATAATTTGCACTTGTTATTATTGCTTATGCGAACTATATACCCGTTACCATATCGGCATGTTTATATTGAAGCTATATATTCGTAGAAGGTTGTTATCTCAATAGTAAAGAAATTGCTGTTTCAAGAAATGATGTATAAGCGCATTACGCAATTAATAGAACAGAAATAATTACGCAACTTTCGTACGCGCTGAAGCGTTACGCGATGGCGCCTCCGCAATGGAAATATTGCAGTGACGGAATCTGCCAAGAGCAGAACAATCCGTTGCATTCGACAAAATTGATATACACGGAATGCTGGAGCGGTATTAAATCGGTATATTTCACGCAAATCTTACGTTTGTTTATTGAAGATCACTTCCCTTTTGGAATTAATTTTGTTCGGAAGAAGTAGTAGTTATGTAATGTAGTACACGATGTAAAAGGGTTGGAGAGTGGTTTGATTTATAATCGTAACAGTTGTATCCAAATGAAATTCCTGTATTGAGTTATATATTAATGTAAGTAGTGTACAAAATTTTATTTTATTTTCCAATGGGGTAGCCCAATGTGTTTTAAAAAGGATCAATTGTTCACTGAAGAAACGTCAAAGATACGCAGAAAAGATGCGGAAATGGTTACGTAGTTATGCGAGCACTTTGTTAGAGAATAGAATTACGCGTCGTAACTTTGCGTTACATAACCGATTACCGGGTCGCGTGCAAATGGCAAGCTTTTGCGATTCTTGAGAGCAAAAGAGATCTGGTGATAACCGCGAATTATTACTCCGCGTTCGTTCTCGGACCAAGGCGTAATGCAGATGCTGTACAATAAGCGATCAAGGCCTGATGTGTTAAACGAATCGCAGACGTCTTGGGCTGTCAAGTGCGTTCAGCGTCATTCGCCGATTTGCACAAATGCGTAAGAACAAACGGTAAACATGACCCCGCCCTTTCTGTCTAGGTTATAATTCTCCACGTGCACGCCCACGTGTTCATCATATTACATGCTATGTAGATAGAATCATATTCTTCAGAATTTACGGACAAATTGCTATACGTGTTCGGTGATTCGTTCAGCTTACACATTTAACTTAGCGTCATAAAATCTGCTGTACTAAAAGGGATTATCTTGTTTCAACTGTTCAAGCACACACATGCAACTGTTCAGAATTAGGAAGCGTCGACCAAATTGTATTATTTACGAATTTATGTGTTTGGTTTATTATATCAGATACCTTTAACTGGCAACTACTGCGACTATACATCCGTACATTCCATATTTCTTGTGTGTACGTTCAGGATTTTGTTTCTCAAAGAAATATATTTGAAACAACTTTGTAAGCGCTTGTAACTTTGGAACAAGCGTTTGTACAATGTGGAAGTCAGGATTTTTATAATTTGTTGTTTCCTACTCCACACCTACCCAGAATCAACAGAATGGAAAGCAATCGTATTAATATAGCATACTTTTGTTAGCTATAATTTGATTATATTTCTTCTTTTTTTAAAACATGAAATCTGGAAAATGTATAAATTTTGTTGATTGACAGCTCTTTTTCGTTCTTCTCGTTTTCCTTTTATTTTACAAAAATTAGGTACGCACTAAGAGACGAGAAAGTGAGCAAAAACGTAATTTTTGTTTATCACTATTTTCCATCTCCTGATTGTGAATAAAGTTTAAACTTATTACAAATTACTTTTTTTTATTTAACCCCGCGAATAGTCAATTCAGATTACATTTTGGCTGCGTCCTTTGCATCATACTTGTTTGATTTATTATCGCACCTACAACTATCACAAAACACAGAATAATTCTACAAATATATGGCGCCAATTACCGTCTGTCATTTTGGTCATGTATCGACCATTAGTAATTGATTACCAGCAGATACCATTTACAATAATTTGATAACAAAGAGATTGGAAGTTATGTTTCACGTGAGCGGTATGCATTAAGCAATTCCGTCTTATAGGTATGCGTATATGCAATAAATATACTAGAAACTATTGAGCATTGATTGATTGATGAACACTAACAAGAAAAGTGAAAGGTGTATAAAAATATTCAAGTAATTAAATATATTAGAGTATTGGACACAGTTATTGTAATGCTAAAGACATGGATATAATTAGAAAACAATAGTTGGATTGATTCAACAGACAAATGAAAACTAGAATGATATCTTCTTTGAGTTTGATTCCCTACAAGTACGTAATAATATGATTCTAAAAACAATCTTTTTCAAAGGAAGAACGTTTACAAGCAAGTTTTTTTGTTTTTCGACTCCGGCTTTTGATGACATGTACGTAGCTCTCTCCTTAGGTTTATCATAACAATGCAGATTTAGTATTACACAAAGAATCCGATTGTTCGCCAGTTTCATTCAACATTTTGTAGGTGAAGGGGGAAATGGTAGAAAGTAGGGTAAGATTGGCGTCACTTGTAATGCAAATTCACATAAACGTGTGTCATTACCTGACAGTTTGCAGAACTACGAGAATAACGTAGCGCCTGTTTTGCTACGGGCTGTCAGATGTAACTGGGTCATGAGTTTGTCAATGGCAATTATTATTAGTTTAAATATTCGTTCACTTCGTGGCCGTGGGTGCGTGTTTCCACTTCTATTCTCGTTTTGTATTACTAATCCCAAATATTAACGGACCAAATACAATCTATAAACTGCTTGTTATTCATAATAAGCATAATTCTGGAAAAACGCAGTAAAAAGATTGAGACATAGATTTAATCAAATAAGCCATAATGTAGTGCAAAGTTTTTGTATTATGTAGAAAGAAGTAACTTTATGATTTTATCCTGCCACATTCAAGATTATGTCTCCTTTTAAAGGAATTAACTTGAATAGTTAGTTTTACGATAAAAAGCTGGTACCATTCCGCATTTCTAACACGTTCTTACACGTATTTAATTATCTTTTCCTGTTAAATAAAGCTACTTCCGCATTTATCCATTAATGGCGGGAATATTCCAAGTGATTAATTCAAAGGGTATTTGTCATTTTAAATTTCTTGTGTGGCTTCACCTTAATTAGACTTCGCAACGCATTAACACGCGGCGATGTAAATAGTACAAAAATGGGAATGACACGGAGAGGTTTGAACGCGAGCTCAGAGAATATCGGGTATTATTAGTAATGACTCGAACTTTTGACGTTCGCTATTTATGTGGCACGTTTTACGCTAAACACGTTCAATCGTTTTCGATGTTTCGTTTCGCTGCCAACTCTGCACAGTGTTATCGTTATGATAATCGCCGGGATTAGATAGAAGTACCTTAGTTGTTGAATAACGAAAATTCCTTAAATATACACAAGCCCTCATTGTGGCCTTTCCATTACGACGAAGAAATTATATGAACAATTGAAATCAGTTTTACAACTATCTTTCTCTAATATAGTATATGACTGAATCATATTAAATTTGAAAATAACTTTAAACTGGTATAGATTTAATTATCTATGGACGTCACATCGTATTTAATTCCGGCTATCAATCATAAAAAATTTTAAAGAAAGAAGATGGTTACGAAGCACAAATTGGCGAATGTTTTTAGTCTAAATTTCTTTACCGTTGGTCATTGTACGCTATAAAAGTGCCGAGCAATTTACTTCGATTGCGTAAACGACGCACTCGCAATCGGCTTGCTCTTTAAATTAGCTTCGCACACGCCAAGAGTTCGTCAAGGAAGTTCGCCCGAGGACGCGAATGTCGATTCACTATGATCGGAGGCGTGTAATGAGCGTGCTAGAGTGAGAAGTCCAGAATTCACGCCTCTCCGCTAGGCAACGCTGCGACGAAACGCTGCTGAGAGTGACAATTTCGTGGCACGACCGTTACTTTCATTTGATAGGTTCAACGATGGCAACTTCAACCGCTGTCGTTCTCGACGTAATTTGAACGCTATTACGGCTTGCGCTCGGATAACGGTCGATACTCCCACAAATCTATCTTTCGCTAGTCTCCGCCGAAACTACTCTCCGCCTTGCGTTGACGATAAAGTACTGTAATATCGGACTATAAGAAAGGAGGCATGAAAGGCGGGGGTGGCGTGGGCGGGGGGTGGGGGGGGGTGAATGGCTAGTAGTTCAGTTGTATTCGGAGTATATACAACCGCAGGCGGAACGTAAAATGCTACCCTATGGTTTATCATTCACCGCTAAAGCGACGATGTCATGAGGCTGGACGAGACTTTTGGGGTGAGGACATTTCCTGTTCGTGGTTTTCCGTCTGTTTCTATCGTGCGGCGCGCACGTCGTGTGCCAAGAATTGATAAGTAGTCGCGGGAAGAAAAAGTATCGGCCCGTTGGGTCGGTTTACGTATGGCATCCTCGAGTCACAGCTGGATGTTGCGAGAGCAACGAACGATGTCGAAGATTAATTAAAACTGCCTCACTGTAGATTTGAACGTTTTACTGTTGACGTTAAGAATTCCGGTGAAATTCAATTTTGATAGACGGAATTCAAATTCGGTTAACGAAACTTGTGTTTCTTTCAAAGTAGCGCCTTGTGCTAAAAATTCTTGAGAAAGCTTTCGCCAAATAAATATGTATCAGATGTAATAATTAAGTGGAACGTAGTTAACCCCTTCACATACTTTGACGTCTCTCAGACATCAGAAAACTTACGCACTAAAATGTATAATAACAAAGAATCTGTGAGGAAAGGAAAATTATAATAATTTTTTTTGAAACTTAACTATTTCCTCGACCGAACGTGTGTTATTTTTATTTGTAAGTTTGGTCCAGAGAATTAATACAAAATTATAAAGATTTAGTGAAGCATGAGCCTACGAAAATAATTTGTATGCCAAGTGGTTAAATTAACTGAATCGTGGTCAGGTGGTTTATCGCAGGGTCTGTTCTTCCCTTTAAGAACAATTAAACGACCGAGAAGAGTGGGGATAGCGATCGCGCACTAAAGCCTTTCGTGCAGGAACATTCCGCTTGAGTCAGTATCGATTCGACATTTAGTGTCCTATTTTCGTTGACCATGTAACATTTTAGAAACCACTGTCGCTTCGATTAGTCGTCGACACAGGAATTCATGTCAAAGGCTTTTGGGTTCCCCGTGATTCGTAGGGGGTGGATGGGGTTATGAGGCAGGGTTCAATAATACGGCAGGGTAAAACTCGATAATTTGCGGAAAGCAAGCATGCCAGGGGCATCGAAGACTTGGGCTAGATTATACCCCCCCCCCCCCCCCCCCCCCCCTCGACGTAACATGGAACCAAGTTACATGATAATACTCTCTGTAACCCTTCGCACAATCCATAAAGCGTGCAACTTTTAAAAAGTATATTCATTTACTTTAGTCTACACAGTTAAACTCATTTAATTAAATAATGCTGTTTTTTTGATACGCATTTATCACACTTTATATCACTTACCATGGTAATTGTGATGTATATTGTAATTTTCTACAATGAACGATTATTGCTATTCGTATGTAAAGTGGCTAATTCAATATACTGTGAGAAAGAATCTGTACAGTTCTCTTACTTGAACGTCTGCACATTATTATGATCATGTAATTTACCGATACTGAAAAATCTCGGCTTTTACTCTTTTCGTGGTATTCATCGTGTAAACGGTGTAGGCAATTGACTGTTCAGCCGATAACTCGTACACAAACCATTTCATACACGAGAAGCCGAACCGTGTGTTGAGTAAATAGAATAAGACGCGTTGAAGGTGACTCCTTAAAAGATACACCCTTTATACATGTTTGGCAGGTAGAAACAACTGTGGTCGTGACACGATAGCTACCCTAGAGGTGCTGGAAGAGGTCGACTTTTCGCTCCAGTAATCGAATATCGTTTGTTACTCGAGTCGACGCCGCCTTAAAGGATTGAAAACTCTTTTCCGTTGTGTATGTATCGTAATATAGGTCGCTAGATCATCGGGCGATCATTATACCCACCGCTGTCAGCTACCGATATTTTTAAGGTCACTAATATGTTCCGCACGTAAGAGTCTCTTTAACCTTTTTGAACCATCGCCTTTGTCTACAAAGGTTGCTTGAAAAATATTAGAAACGTTGCTAAATAATTTTTGTAATCAACAATTATTACTGTTGGGATACGTATCAAGTGTTTGCAAACATGTACGACTTTTGTGTACAGGAGACCTTTGTGTACAAATCTTTTACATTTACATTGTAGTTAGTCTTTATTACGCTTCTCATTCTCAGTCTAGCAGACTATTCTAACCGTTGTTGGTGCAAACGTTGTTACGAGAGCCGCTGTAAAGCAAGTATTGTAACTTCATCAAAAGTAATGTTGACCTGATTGATAAAAAATGAATGATGGGGTGGCGGGGATACACAAATTTGCATCGATTGTTACGTTGTTAAACAGTTCCTGTTACAATTAGTATTGATACTTTGATTTCGCTTAGGCTATTTGAGTGTTCCTTAAAGGCAATGGAAATTCGCACCTTGCATTATTTGCGCAACGAAAGGAGGGGAATATTTTATAACTGTGCAACGAACTGACAGCAATTAAAAATAGCAAGCTCAAGGCAAAAAGTCACAGTTCTTAATTAGAAGCATATTACCACGATGGCAGCACGTTTTTACGCGCTACACTATATTCGTCGCGTGCCTTGCACGTCGCTGTACATGGTTGGTAATGTCATTTGGCATTAGAATGCGAATTTATTGATTTGATACATTAGTTTTGTGCATTTCCTGCAAATGCAATAATGATGTTTGGTTAAATTGATCGCACAAATATGCTGGAGATCGTAGTAATTAGTCGGAAAATCAATTGTCATAATTTTGAACTTTAATGTACGAGTCGAGTCATATATTTTTTGATATTGAAATAATTATTGAAGCACATTATGCTAAACATTTTTACCTCATATGTTGCATTAACTTTCGGCACATATTCATTTCCAGTATACTGATTTATGCGATGGAACCAGGCTACAAACTTGAAGTAAATTTGCAACAACAAATATAATAAATAGTTTATGTTTTTCTCTAATTCTTGACTTATACATTATACAGGGTGGTTTCGATCCGGTGGCACAACCGAAAAGGAGGTGAATCTACGTGCAAAAATAAGTCGGAAAAAACGTATGACAATTTTCTTTTAAACGCTCCGTTTTCGAGAAAATCGACTTTAAATTTTCGCAAAGTGCAAGCGCAACCGAGCGCGGCGCGATATACCGGGTGCGCTGTAGGAATCTTGGTCGTGGCGGGATGGCTTATCTCATTGCGTGGCATCGAAGCAGGCCCGGCAGGGACATCCGATATACGCGACAGTGAGACCGAAGCGGCCTACCGCGACATCATAGCTGCCCGAACGTACTCGCAGCGACGCAAAGCGATAGATATTGATATACAATGATATGCTTTAAGGCGCTAGCACCAGACGAAAATTCAAAGTCGATTTTCTCGAAAACGGAGTGTTTGAAAAAAATTGTCGTACGTTTTTTTCGACTTATTTTTGCATGTAGATTCACCTGCTTTTCGGTTTTACTACCGGATCGAAACCACCCTGTAGAACAAAATTGTCGCACGATAAACAATTAACCCTTTGCACTCGAGCGGCGCCGATCCGACGCCCGGCTGATGTTCAGTGTCAACTCGAGCGGCGCCGGTACGGCGCTCGGCTGATTTCAACTGTGAACTCATGCAGCTCCCGATTGTTTTGAAGTTTTGTTTTGTTTTGAAGTCAAGCGACGCTGCTACGGCACTATGGTCTTTTGTGACTTGTGAAATTTTATTATGTACTTCGATGCGCTTGTTTGTTTATAAATGTTTTTAAAGTATCTGTAAAATGTTTCCCTAATTTGGCCGAAATCGTCTCGAGTTGCTGGTTCGCGCAAGCGAAAAAGGCCTCGAGTGCAAAGGGTTAATACATTTTTACATACTTTGTAAGATGACCGATTGCCGTATCCACGATTTGAAAAAGCTGCGCGGAAGTATTAAAAGCCTAGTAATCGTTGCGGAATATCCGTCGCATGAAAATAGACACTCTAGAAACCACGGATGCGTCGGCACTGTCTAAAGCTTCAGGCACAGTACTAGCCACGAAGTCATGAAGTATATTATAGCATTTATATTTAGCTGGGTTGTCATCGGCTCCAATCAATCTACGTAGTTTCGAGATTTCCATTTCATCTGATATTCGTAATAATTCTTGTCACTATACAAAGTCATCACATAATGTTCCGAACAAAATCTTTTCATTCATCTGCCGTTTGCGTATTTTAGGGACTAGCGTAAACTCTTTGTGTAACTCCGACACTGAATAAGTGCATCTTTAACCTTTTTATTCACATCAGATTGAGAAGGCGTCGAAAACAAAACAAGGAAATGTGCGGCGTTGATCATAATGTCAATCTGACACTAATTCGGCGATAACGGAGTACAAGACCCATATGGCGACAGCGAGTTAGTTATTTTTTGAGTTGTCTCAATATGTTTGCTACGAAGTTCTGCATTTGAAAACTATCTTTATTTGGTGGAGAAATTAGAAACTCTCAAATATCCTTTGGAATCTTTTATCGTTCTTTAAGTGGAACTCTATCGCCGCCGCATTCTTTGTTCATTCGTGCTAATCATTCGCTGATTTCCGGCTTCAATATCCTCTCGAGATACTTCGTTAACGGGTTACTTGGACCGTTTATTTTGAAAGTGGTGTAAGTCCCTTTTGTGTTGTTTCGAGTAAATTAAAGGTTAGCATATAAGTCAATTCAAAAATTTACATCAAATTATTTTATATCAAATCTGGCAATATTTCTATAAAATCAATATGTAATTTGATTATATAAATTTCTTTTACGCAAATTTAACTAAAATAATGTATATTTATGGGCTGCAAATGGATTTACACCACTTTCATAATTAGTAAATTGTAAAAATCATTTAATTTCAATTCTGAAAAATTAAATATGACCATATACATATTGTATTAATCCAATTTTGTTTATAAATAATAAGAAGAACTAAGATAGGAGTAGAATTTTTTATTTTGAACGTTAATTAGTTTATGTTATTTAATTCTGCTATTAAACTATTGTTGAATTATTAAGGTAATAACTACTCCATATGCTTATATTTTTCGTATGGAATTTGGTTTGGCATCGTTCTACAAAGGTGTCAGGACAATATGTACTTTCAAATTTTCTTGGTCTCTCCCGACATGTAAGTGATAAATCTAACGTCTTAAATTCTGTGTCCTCCATCGATGTTTTATATAAAATAGCATACAGTGCACTTTTACAAAACAATATTTTCGACCAGTTTACCTTTTCTCCGTTAATAATTTTTCTTACCCGTTTTTGAATTGCGATTTGTAGATTCTTTATTGAAACGAAATTCTGTTGTTTTATTTCGTGTAAAATAAATTTATTATTTTGTCACCATTGTTTTATATCGTCATAACAATCCTGTGGTGTGTACAAGATACATGAAATGTAACACGCGTGACCAAATGATCCACCTATGTCTATGAAAATTGGACTTACACTACTTTGAAAATAAACGGTCCAATTGTCAATACATGCGCGGGGATTCTCCAACGGCGAACAATGTCGGTCGAGATTCTCGTTATCTGTTTACAGTATTGCACTTCGAGGATGTGCTACGCGGCACTCTGTGAGATCACGCAGTAATAATATAGACTATCGTATTAAGCGACTACCCGACGTCGCGATTCCCGATAGTGGCCAATGATAACCGTAGCCTTGGCTTCATACGATACGTCTTACCGCATGTGCAGATCGCGGAAAGAATATCACGTCTCGGCTTTCCACTTGCCGTTAGCCGCACACGCGTTAGATCGTACGGACACGCGATGCGCCAAACTCTGCGTTCAGTCGGCTCTTCTATAGGGTGTCCGCAGATTGCTCACTTCTCTGTTCTATTTATGACCGGCCAATCTGCAACGTTTGAGATAACCGTCAATTACCCAAAAAAGATGATTCGATATGGCAACAAGTTGGTACTTCCAGTGTGCACTTGGTGTTTTTTCAAATCCATTTTTTCTTCTTTTTTTTTACAGAAACTAATTTGTTCAGAACTGTGGGAAAGAAGATCATTAAAATATCTTCCCCTTCAGATCTTAGTTAAAATTTTTAAAAACATGAGTGGAAATATGTTACGTTAAAATGTACCCGTCGGTACGCACTATGATACCTAAACATTCTTAAATCTGGCGGTCCTGTATTGAAAGTTGTCGCGTCACATGATTTCGGTATTCATACGTTTTTCTTTATCATATACTTTGCCATCAACACACATGCCCTGATATCTCAGAAACTCGTGCGTCGCATTGGATTAGTATGATAGGTATTACAAGCCGTAAGCAGTGTGTTAACAGATTGCATACCGTGCATTTCGCGCGTCATTGAACAATCGACTTTGCTCAGTATTCGCGCGGAAACACACTGGTTTAATCTCGGTTCATACGTTCCAACAGACAGGTGTACAGGTGTATTAAACCGTTAATCAATTTTATTCCTTAGTCGTAAGAAATCTGTTAGAATTGATTGGATTTCACAAGTACGACTGTCAAAAGTGTGGCAAGAAGACAGTGGTGTGTGATAGTGAGAATATGAAGAATGACTGGCGGCCGTTAAAACTTCCGAGTATCGTCGAAAGGGCGTCTGGTAATATCCATTGTCCGGCGAACGACAAATTCGTTGGCGCTATATACTTCGAGTGAAGATGTTCACGTGAAGATGCCGCAGTACGACGACTCCTTCCTCGACTCGCCGATTTTTCGGCGGCGGGCTCGCAGCTACACAGTACAAAAGCCGCACGTACCAAAGTCGAAAAGCTTCCAACTAACGACCACGCCTTTACTATTGGCAGTGACGAATCACGCAAGGAGCCTTTCCGGTTCCATATCGACCGGCAGCCTGAAAGGTAATTTTGAAATAAGATCGAGGTTATCACCTTCGTCGAACTCGTTTCCTAATGAACCTCGTCAGATATTTTTGTGCAGCCGAGTGTAATTTCCGTGACTGAGAGCGCTTGCATGTGAGTTAGAGAGAGATTCTCGTTCGGAAGTTGGCAACACATGTTTGTTCAGGTTGTAGCCTTTTATACATTGTTGCTTGTTTCTCGAGAAGACGACTGAAAAAGCATGGCAACGGTGTGTAAGAAACGGCAGGTATGAAAAACACGATTATTCGACCTCGTAACGGTAATGCTTTTCCGCTTAACTCAAGAAAGCTTGATAGCTCTCCCTTAAATTGTGACCGTATTGCACGTTGATACAGTCGGTCACGAAATCATTCGGACACCACTGTGGATCCGACTATTCTACTCTGTATTTAACATAAACATACAATTACAAAAATTAAATACATAACATATATTACAATAGAGTATGTAGTTACTGGAAATATACGAAACATTTATTTATAGTACCTGTGTCGGTAAATAATACGGGAAAAACAAAAAGACCGCCCATTTTTACCTCACGAAAACATTCGGACACTGGGAAATTTAAGTGTATAACTGTCTTTAACAATGGTGTTTATGTGTATTAATATTTTGTGGGATAACCTTTTTGTTTTATCACGTGTCGTAATCGTGTCGGCATGTTTAGGATAATTTTTTTTAAATAGTCTTGCCCAATGCATTGCCTTTCCCCTTGTAAACGTTGTTTTAACGCTTCTGCAGAGTTTATGGGGGTTGCCGGAATTCGGCGGTCTAATTCATCCCATAAATTCTCTATGGGGTTCAAGTCTGATGATTGAGGCGGTGGTTGCAACACATTTCTGCACTTATATAACAAATATTCCTGCACAATTCGCGATTTCTGTTTCGGGTCATTATCTTGGTAGAATTTTATTCCACCTTGGAACCCCATATTTGTTGCACTTGTGACTAAATTATTTTTTAAAATGTCTAAATACATGTTTTTGCCCAAAATATCGTTAATAAAAACTAATTGTCCTACTCCATAGGCCGAAATACAGTCCCAAACCATCACAGAGCGGCCACCGTATTTTAGTGTCGGCTGCAAGTGCTTCGGATTCAACTCTTCTTTTGATTTTCGCCGCACTCTGACCCTTCCATCGCATCCGTAAATGTTAAATTTTGATTCGTCCGCAAAAATTACGTCACTCCACCACTCACTGCCTTTTAAAATGTACTCCTGAGCAAGCTGCAATCTCTTCCTCCTATTTGTTGCGTTAATATACGGTTTCTTTCGGGCTATTCCCCCATTATAGCCCTCTGATCGTAGCATTCTTCTCACATTTTCGGGATACACGGAGATTCCCATTTCTTCGTTGAGCATGGCTGCTATTTTTGGCGCACTTATTTTTGGATTTTCATTAACTTTTCGAATAACGGACCGATTGTCGCGAATACTTAGGATTGGTTTTCGTCCAGTTGAAGGGACAGATTCAATTCCATTTTCAGTTTTATACTTTTGGACAATGTCTCACACTGTACTTTTACTAATATTTAATATATTAGAAATTTTTCTGTAGGAATTTCCTTTTTCGTAATGAAATATTACTAACTGCCGCATATTGAACGACGTGTTTTTACTTTTGCGACCCATTGCGAAGAAGATTAAACTAAAAATAACAGGTATTGAGACTCTACTATTCCTTAGTACAAGGCCAGTTACTGTGTTTATAAACATTGTCTCACCGACTTAATTGTAACTAGAATTTCCTTTATTATGTGTGCGTAGTCCGTGAGTGTCCGAATGTTTTCGTGAGGTGAAAATGGGCGGCCTTTTTGTTTTTCCCGTATTATTTACCGACACAGGTACTACAAATAAATGTTTCGTATCTTTCCAGTATCTACATACTCTATTATAATATATGTTATGTATTTAATTTTTGTTATTGTATGTTTATGTTAAATACAGAGTATAATAGTCGAATCCACAGTGGTGTCCGAATGATTTCGTGACCGACTGTATGTTTACATTTTCAAGTTTCGGTGTAATGCTCTGTATGAAATTGGCCTCAGTTGGAATTTCCCGCGAATTGAATGGACTGTTCGCGTAGTTAGCTGCAGCATTGCGACGGCAGTCTTTTTGACACAACGAGCAAATTCAGTCACAATATCCACATGAAGTACATGTATAAAGTCATTGTAAAATTGTGATCCGTTTGAGATTCTTGCAAACACATACGCGGTGCACATACGAATGAAACGCAACGAAAGCGTGCAGTTCGTAGCTATGATTGACAAAAATTTCTTTCCTCAGCCACAGCTGTCGATGTCGAAAACTGAACAAGAAGTATTATACTCATATTGTATAACCGCGTTAGCGGAAAACTAAATTTGCACGTTGGCGAAACGGCTTCCAAGGGAAATAAATCATTTTTATTAACCGGATTAGGGGAGATTGAAGGAACGCGGATGAAATTGGCGGTATTGGGCCGGTGGGAGAGAGATCGCATCAGCGGTGTAGACGTCGAGTATGGAACGCGGCACGAGGCTAACTTTCATCAAGCCGGGACGGCAGACGAGGCAACGCGTTAAGTGAGTTAATGTTCGCGCGCTCTCACATGCATGTTTCACAGTAGCCATCTTGGATGCCGTTCAAGAGCATTCTTGTCATCGCGCCACACCTTCTCAAAGGTGTCGTCCAAAGGTATCGTCCAAAATGCTGCAGACTCCGGTGACATCAACCCAAAATTGAGTTAACCCCTTACGCCCAGCACGTGTTTATTTTACATCTGGAACTTTGACTCATCATTTTACTATGTCTGAGTGCAATATCAATATCGAGCATGCAGAGGGTCGGTAGTCTGAAGACAATTTTAGGAGTGATTGCAACATATATTAGGTTGGGGAAAAAGAAATCCATTATTTTTTCGGTACATGGCTGTAGTGAACGATATCTCGTAAAGTATCGATCAAAAAATTTGAAATTTATGCTCGTTGTAAAGATGACATTTCACACTAAAAAAAATTCTTGTGTTGTTTTTTGTTTCGTCCATTCAGTTGTGAGTTACAGGGTGTTAAAAATGGAAGTCAACAAAGAGAACATTCGGTACATTTTACAGTTTTTCTTCGATAAAGGCGAAAATGCAAGCCAGGCGGCTGAAATTGTAAATGGTGTTTATGGTGCCGATACTGTAACAGCTAATTACGTGCAATTTTGGTTTCGTCGATTCCGTTCAGGCATTTTTGATGTTAAAGATGCACCTCGCACAGGCAGGCCCGTCGTCGAAAATGTCAACCAAATCATAGAAATAATCAAAATTGACCGGCATGTTAGTAGCCGTAGCATCGCTCAGGAGCTAAAGATCGACCATAAAACAGTTTTAACCATTTGCGCAAAGTTGGATTCAAAAAGAAGCTCGATGTTTGGGTGCCACACTAATTAACACCGAAAAACATGTTGGATCAAATTTCCATCTGCGAAGCCTTGGCCAAACGCAATGAAATCGACCCATTTCTTAAACGGATGGTGACTGGGGATGAGAAATGGGTCACATACGACAATATTGTGCGAAAACGATCGTGGTCAAAGCGCGGTGAAGCAGCTCAAACGGTGGCCAAACGAGGACTAACGGCCAGGAAGGTTCTACTGTGTATTTGGTGGGACTGGAAAGGAATAATTTGTTATGAGTTGCTTCCGTATGGCCAACCACTACATTCAGATCTCTACTGTCAACAACTGGACCGTTTGAAGCTAGCGATTGACCAGAAACGGCCAGAATTGGCCAACAGAAGAGGTGTTGTGTTCCATCAGGACAACGCCAGGCCACACACGTCTGTAGTGACTGGCCAGAAACTCTTGAAGCTTGGTTGGGAAATTTTAATGCATCCGCCATATAGTCCGGACCTGGCACCAAGCGATTACCACCTTTTTCTCGCATTGCAAAACATCCTGTGTGATAAGAAATTGGAATCAAGAGAAGATTGTGAAAATCGATTATTAGAGTTTTTCGCCAATAAGGACCAAAACTTCTATGAGAGAGGCATTATGAAATTACCTTTAAAATGGCAACAAATTATCCAACAAAATGGTCCATATTTGACCCAAATCGGACAATCCAAAGCATGTTAAATAAAGTCTTGAATTTCGCGCAAAAATAATGGATTTCTTTTTCCCCAACCTAATATTTGGCGCTGTGCGGTGTGTGTGCGGAGTTTGTGGAACAGTGACATATTACACTTTCATATCAATTTGAGGTTTTTGAAACCGTTACTTTGAAGGTGTCGGAGAAGTTTGTATGTAACAGAGTTATCACTGTAGTTTCGTAGAGTATACATAAAACTTTTCTGTTGAACGGAGTAGCAATTAGTACTCCGTGTATATTTTCTAGTGTGATATGATTGAAATATATGTTTTTGAGTAGAATTTACTTATGTGCGCCCTATGACAATGAATTCTAATGCCCACCTTTAACTGTGACAATTCGTGGATTTAATAAGCAATTCGCGGAATTGTACCGTGCGAAGGGTACGTACGCATCAAAACGCCAAAAAGTTGCACAATGCATATTGCACCTCGTACGTAATTTGGATGATTCGAAGAATAGAGTAATCCAAGGTACCTGTGGCATATTTTGATGCAAGCGTTAATCTAGTTTTCGTGACATGGCATTAACACCTTCACCATTGCTCGTATTAAGTATTATTCCCCGTAATAAATTTGTGTTCACCTCAATGATTACATCCAATTTTGGATAAAGGAGAACAATTTTATCGTATAACCATCATTAAATACGTAAGTAGTAGGTACGTTACTCCATATTTTTGCGGTCTAAACTATTATATATACCATTACCGTACCTCAAACATTCTGTTTGGCGTGTGCTTTATAGGCTTCACATAAAATGGTCATACCCAATTAATGGTAAATTAACGAATTTTTGTCTTTCTTTACCGTCGCGTGTGTATCGCACGTAGTATGCACTTTAGGTAATAATTACTGGTCCATCCTGTCAATCATATTAAGCAGCGTATTCACGTAGGTAACTGTGGCCATTATCACCTGCGGAAGGTTCCTGCGGGCTGCTATATAACGTTGTCTCCCTCGCTACATAATGTGTACATCGTCTCGTAATTTCCCTCTGGGTTAGCAACACGATGCAAATTGCCCAGTTCATACGCCTCCTATACGCATACCCTATGACGACTCCCATCGTCAAAGGGAAACATCTTAATACAACGTTTACAGATCGGTGAATATTCCCCCTTTAATGTTTGACAGTTGCACGTATGTAATGGACACAGGTTCTCTACATATGTTGTCCGGATCGTGATTTATGCCCAGATCGTTACAAAATCTGATTCGACAAAGTTTTCCGTGTTAAAATAATAAATCGTCTGTCCGAAACTATCGAAACAAATCGTGTATTTATTTTTCGTGTAAAAGTTAATGGGTTGAAATACAGGATTGTGTCACGTGCAACTTGTGTAAAAGTCGGATAAGGTCTCGGCAGGTCAACGGGCACAAAAGTTAAAAGGGGTACGGTTTGCGGTTTGTAGAAAAGCGAAACGAAAATTTTACGTTGAACCACAAGCGTTTAAATCACTGGAACGCTTAAACCGATCTTTCACATCCGGTCAGAAAGAGCGAATCTTTTTGCACAGCCATCTCGCGTCGCGTATTGTTTTGCTTACGGCCCTGCATACCGCGGGAAGCGTTCTTGACGCTTGAATGGATCACAAAAATAGAAACTTGGCACGCTACGGCAAATTTTCAACCCGTTTTCCCGTACCTCGGTACAAATTGTGTGCGAAAAGTCTACCGTACCAAACCGAAGTGAAAATACGCTTATTTTGTTCAACGCAAATATTTCGTTTCGCTTGCAAACTATGCTCTTGTGAATATACGCAGCCAGTTGTACTGACTGACTTACTTTTGGAGCGGATTAAAGTTTTGCCGTGCTACCAACGATATCATTTATCTGAAGAAATTATAGCGAGGATGATGATTTAGTTGCGTTTAACTTCTTAACATATCAAACTAGAAAAAACTTATAAGAACACATGTAATTATTGTTTACTACTATAATTGCGTCAATAATAATGGGACACAAAAAAATGTATGTAACGTATATGTACATGAAAAGTGGCTTGCTGTATTTTTCATAATATGAATCTCTGCCAGAAGATCCGAAGACGTACTTTTGATGAAATGAGAGAGTACATCCAGATCATCTCAAAGAAAACGTTGTTATTCAAAGGGAAGTATATGTTGAATAAATCAACTGGCCCCTAAACGCTCATGAATTTGCAAAAATTATGAAACCGTTGGATGCGCGACAATGAAAACCCAGTGCAATCAAGACGCCAGCTGAACACGATTACGTCGCATTGTTAATTGTGCCGTTCGAAGGCTTTCTAATTTCATCGGTCATTGTCACCTGCAGCCTCCAGTAGCATATATATGTATTCCCCAGTCGCAGCCTTCCCCGCTCGATCCTGACGTGTCAGCCTCTGGCAGTATCCGTCGGGTGCTCCTGTCGTGCTGCACTCCAAATCTATGTCCAAATGTACGCCATTTAATATCGTAAATTCCTGTAGATGTATTATTCCCTCCTTACTCTTCCGGTCAACCGGCCTTTTGAAATTTCGCTACGCCACTTGCCCGCAGAATGCTCAGCAATTTCAATGTCTGCTTCAGTGACATCTTTATCTCCGAATGATAACGAAAAGAACATTCTGGAGTTATTTTATCTTTTGTCGGTTCGCTACTTGCAAAATGTGTTTCTACACCACCATTTGTCATGGTATGGAATCATGGTCATGGAATGAAAGAATCACGCCGGCATATCACATAAAATGGTATTAAATCGGTGTAGCAAATGATGCAGGCTATAGTTATAGAACCAGAGAAATGAGTAGTAGCCTTGTTATCAGTATTTTGAAACGTACTAAAAGTTACAGCACATCCTGCGAGAATTGTTTTCAAAGAGATAGATCGTTATCTTTATCTGCGAATTAATTTGAACAGAAATTAGTCTTCTATCCATTTCGGTGAATAGCTTGTACGATTTTGTAATCTGGCTTATATAACTTACTTGTGGGACTTAGCGCGGCAGAATCCGGCAATATCCGGGCGAGACAGGCTGTCACATTGTCAACGGGATGCCGTTTAATGCCACGAATTTACGCGTAAATTCCTATCTGTTCTGTTTGTATGGTGCCCACGTACAGAGACGCAAGTCAGATAATTATCGTCGAGTCACACGTACGTTTCACTCGTAAACAATTCAGATTCGTGGGAGGAGTTCGCTTTAATAAACACGATGCACTACTGCAAGGCTCGCAATTAGTAACCTTTGTCCTACGGCCACCGGTCAAAATTAAACGTAGTCAGGAAGAGGAAAATTTGTTTATCGCACACCCAATGTCAATCATTGGTCCATCAATTTCGCACGATATTTTCGGCCCGGAATCAAATCAAAGGATGAATTTCCGTACGTTTTACCGAAGCAAACGACTTCTCAACTGTTATACATTTTAATCGCCCAGTTCTGTCATTTGCAAATAACTATGTATGTATTACTTTTATAACTAAACCGATTCAATTCTGTCATAATAAGACTTCAAATTGCTGGTGAGCAGTTACTGTCACTCATGTTCTAATCCGATTAATCTATAAATGAATGGTGTTGCTTTCTAATTTAGGTGGCTGTAAACATTTAAATTATTATCCTCGACTTGATATATTTTTACATTGCATTCAACATAAGTAATTCAACCTTTGCGTCTGGTTTATTAATGTTCTCCGAAGATCTTTTTTGTGAAAATACGTTTGCATATAGACGCATGTCAACCGACAGTATGTAGTATTATTTTAATCATTGAACCATATTTCTAATATTCTTGACGAAGTGAAGAAGGGGTGTTTTAAGATACTAGTCTTTTCTTCACATTTCTGTATACTGTAAATAAAAAAAATTAACCACATTTGTAAGACCGAAGCTTGTCAATGGCTTCGCTTTTAACAATTTTTCGGCAAAAAATGCATTGCCGTCGGTCACTTTTTGGAAAACTGTTTTGAAAAAGTTGTTAGTGTGCCACTTGATGAACTTTTATTTCATGAAAATTAGTCTTGCTGCGAGAGAGGCGATTTGATCTTCTGTTTTCATAGATGAGCACTTAGTCGCTAATATCCAGTTACAAGGGCGACCGTCCGGACTTCTCCAATGTAACTTATTCCGTAGATTTATCTTGGCACCTCGTATATCAGCCACCAGAGAGCCAGATGTTTGAAATAATTCGCGCCGCCATCTTTCGTTGAATACTCTCTTGGAATCTGTAATTACTGGGAGGCAAGACTTGTCATAAATATGAGTTGTGACGATAGCAAAACTATAGTTAAACTTTAGTAATTAAATGATAAATCGATTTATATTCCTATTGTTGCCTTACATGTAAAGCAGAATCGTAAATAGAAATGAGAAATATTTACCTGTTCAGATAATGTAAAGAGTCTACTACCTAATGCAGAATAAACGTATTTCTTGACTGGTGCGGTACACTATGCCCATTTAGTATTTGAACTGAAGAATACCTTTTCCAATAATGACACCACTTAAGGGGGTATTCTAGTGTAGAGACTCAATCTTGAGGTGATTTTACGGGCGTAATAAAAAAAACAGTAAACATTTTTACTATCCGTTTTTTATTAATATTTTAAAAGTATAAAGATGTATAAAAGTTGAAAAAAAATTCAAAATTGAAGTCGGTGGAGGCCGGCAAAGTGGGGATTCAAAAAAAAGGTGGTTGACGAGATTCCAATCCTCCTGGCAATCTGAGACAAAAAATTGGGGTGAATTCTTATTAAGCAAGGATGTAGAATTAGCCGGACGTAGCCGATTTGGATTTTTTTTTTTTTTTACAAAATGGCGTCTATTTTTCTGCCTCCTTTTTTTAACTTCGGGAAGTTTTTAAAAATAATAAAACTAAAAAATTCTAAAAACCCCTATGTGGGGCCAATTTTGATAGTATTAAGAAAATCTTTACCAAAGTAAATCAGTGCATTAGAACTTGAGATATTATGTCAACCGTATCGAAAAGTAGTTTCGAGAAAAACGCGTTTAAAGTTTGCAGTCTCATTTCGGGCAGTCTGAGTGGTTTAACCCTTAGAGTACGGAGCGGATCCAATGGACCCGCAAGGCAGATATGATTTGTTATAATTTTGAAACCACTTGTTTTTTGTTGCTGTTGTTTTATGACTTTTATTATTTTCCCTCGTTTTATAGATTTTTGCCAAGCATTTGCAACCAGGCCTAACAATATTTGTATATGTTAAAAGGGGGACAGTAGAAACGTACTCTACGCTCCGTACTCTAAGGGTTAATTGTATGTCATACTTAAATTTTTTCAATCAGCCATCCCAGCCTCATACAATGTTCCTTCTTTCACCTCAAAAGCTACATTGTTAGCAGATCTTTCAGCCATGCGAGCAGTTCTGCCTTCTTTGGACGCTGCGGAAGCTCGTGTCTCTGATCGGTTGATACCGAACCGGTTTAGTTGGCGCGTCACAAAATTAACCATAACTCCGAAAATAATTCGAATTTCCATAAATCCTCTTAGAGGCTTATTCTTAAAGGTCTAAACTATGAAAATATATAAAAAATAGTTTTTTTCGAATTTCTAGACTAGAATACCCCCTTAACTGATTTTGATTCTTTTGCTTATAAGGAACAGTTGTGAGACAAGATATCGACCGTCTACTAAATGTACTGCCGAAGGCAGATGGTCCTCTGGATATAACAAATACTTAATGTCATATTCCTGACACATGAGTAGGCCGTGTCCAACAATGTACTAAAGAGCTATTGAACCAGCGATCTGCGAATCGATTCTCGCTCGACGCGGAATTAACGTTCGCTCGTTCTTCAATGCGCTTCCGGAAGATCCATTAAAATCTTCCCGTCGGTGCGGTAAAAGCTTCCTCCACAAAAATCCGGAGGTGAGCTTTAATCCGCATTCGAAAGTGCGTTCGTAACTTTCAAAGAGGATTTGCATGAATAACGCAGCGTAAGTGTTAAAAACATACGCCGAACAATTCGACTGATCCTCTTGGCGATAACGGAAAAAGTTATTTCACCGAATACGTTTGCTAGCTGCGATCCGGTTTATTGGATTGCAACAATATACGGCCGTTCACTCGCCACATTCACTATATGTGGATCCGTGCACATAACGATTGAGTATTGCTCAAGAAATTTAGTTTTTTTTTCTATCATACTCAATCATGAAACATATTTTAAAACGGCATACAAAGCTATATAAATATTCATGTACATGATTTCTATGCTACCTTTCACATACCAATATTATTGTCTTCGAGTGTCTTCATTGTTCATTCCTTCTACACACGTAGTTTCAACATTCTCTCAGTTCGAGCAGGCCAACATAAGACCTATCCATATAGTTTTCAGAACACCAGAGGCTAAAACATTGGTTGCAAGCAGGAACATTTGTACTTCTGATCGACGACAGTGTCTTCCCTAAGTATATAATTGTCGCATAAATATAGTGTGGCACTTGCAGCTCAAATAGTTTTCGAGTATGAAACCACTCCCACTTATCGGAGATCGATGAAATCGAAAAGGGTGACCAACCCCACGAGCAAGAGTGCCTGAGGGCTCTTGCGAGGAGAACTCTCGTGTAACGTCTTGATTAAGTGGTGGTTTACACCCCTTGGATGTAGGGCCACCCTCGTAAAACAAGGTTACTTCTCCCCGCCGTATGTGAATTGGGCGGCACATTCGATGCCAATGTATAATACATACTCAAGAACCAGATTTATTTATGCGCTCTGATTGTCCGTATCGTGTATGACATTTACATGGCCCAATGTCGTTCACCAAAAGAAAGTGCAGAATACTGCAAATCCTGAATCCCAAACTAGTATTAGCAAAGGAAAATAGTTGTGTGCACATGACGTTCTCAAAATGTAAACATTACGGACCAGTGTTTTGTAAAAAATAATTAAAAAATTAAACACGATCTATATTATCACACATTGATAAAGCCATACGTATCGTATGTATCAATGCGCATATATTTTTTCGTAGATTTACGCCTGTATTAGAAATTCCTACCGTAACGAAGAATATGTACATAAACAGTAATAATTACGAACATGACTCACTTTGACGTTGTATTATTTCATAAAGCAAATTGAAAGCAAAATTGATTGTTGCCAGTTGTCTCGTTGTTTATATGTACGTCCATACAGTCTCAGGAGTCAGAACGCCACGTAGATTTTACCCGGTACAAGGGTGTAAAATAGGTTCCATTGTTTACATCATGGGCATTATTGGGCACCGTATATCGGCGAACAGTTTCTCATTTTAACGATCTTTAGAAGGGAGGTTATTCGTTTCACAGAGAACCACCGTTCTTATAGTGGAGCTCTTCCTTCTACCTGGAAGCCCGTTTCCAACAGCTTATGGAATTTTTCTTTTAAGTATACTACGTTACAGCACCGTGTCAGACTAAGAGAGGATTTACGTGTTAATAAGATGTTCGCTAGTGCTTAAAACGCATGTTCATTCGGTTTCATTTAATCGTTCAAGAAACCGAAAATTTCTTCTTCAAGTATAACGCTATTTTAATAATAAATCAATAGGAGCTTCATGAATGGAATCATGCGGTTGGCATGACAACGATCTGAAGGATTGGTATTCAGGGTCACGTAATGATAAGCTGCTAAAACAACGCATATTGATTGCGGCGTCGCACGTCGATATATTTTGCGATTTTTTTAAGAACGCAGGCAGCCCAGCATTCAAATTGTAAATACATTTTTGTATTGAAACCGCAAGTCACGATAATCTTCCGCGCGAACGTGCACATTCATATTGACTGTTCTCCCGGACATTGCACCATCCCAGACAATTAAACGTTTTCGCTTATCGAAAGAAAAGTATTCAGTATGTGTACATCAACAGATAGAACAGATAGATAGAAGATAATGCTAATAGCAGTAACACACCTTTTAAAAGGATATTGAGTCGTTTGCAGATAGTAAGATACTGACTATCACCCACGCGTAATTACCGGAAAGAATAACGGAAAGTTCATAGACACCAAATAAGTTCGGACGTGCTCCATTTGTCGTGGCCCCAAGCGCCGTCAGTGATGAAAGACTTAATTCACGTACGATTCGTCTGTTATCTTCGGCATCTTCTCTTCCAAACGCGGACGCAATCCTTATGGGTCGTTACGCGTGAAACAAGAATATTCCCCGCGACAAAAGCCCTCGACGTTCGGCCGTAAATCTCGAAGGACCCTACCGAAGGCGAACCAGACGCGTTGCTCGTTTTCACCGCGTCGAACAGCCTGCCACCGTGCGCTGGCAGAGATGACTAGAAATCCGCTTTCGGTGTGAAAAAGGTTTTAACGTCGTCGCGCCGATAAATTTCATGGCAGAAGGAGAGAAGAATCTTTCGACGGTACACCGAGTATATTCAGACGGCCGTACCCTCCTGAGCTAGCCGGGCCCAAGGGCATGTTGTGGGGCTTATTCGACAGGTCGTACGTAGGCGGGTTTAGGACGAGAGTGAGAGAGAGTGGGAGAGAGTGGGAGAAGGAAGGGTGAGGTTAAGAAGGGGTGGTCCGTCTATACAGTTCTTTGTGGAGTGAGGCCGAGCGAGACGCATTCGAGAGTTCAAGAAATGCGAAAATTCCTCGCCGAGGCGGTGGCAGCAAAAATAAATGGAAAGAGAGACCCGGGAGCCTCCATGTTCACCGCTCCCTCCTTACCTACAACCCTCTTCCTTCTATAATATAGTTTCTCTCCTCCCTTCTCTATCTCACCCCACCATCTTTTTCTTCCCCTCCTCTGTGTCCCTCGCGCTCGCTCTCTCTATCTCGCCAATCCTTGGCTTCCTTTTTACTCCCCTCTCTTTCATTCGCGACCAGTCCCCCATCCCCCTTTCTTTTGCGTATACGCTCCTGCCCGCTCGTCGATCCTCATTCATGCGAGAACTTCCGCCCAAGTGAATTTTGCACTGGCGGGATGCAGAATGGGATCTAGATTCAAACGGAAAGAGGATAGGCACTCGATGAATAGAGAGAAAGCAATAAAGTATGGGGCTGGGGTTTGCCGGGGTAGCTGATCGAGGAGGGGAGGGGGGATGCATTGGAGGAAAGTGATCGTCAAGCATGGGGTCCGCGATTTCGTACGATATAAATGAATTGTTAACGGTGATTTTTTCCACCTAACGCGGACACCAAGCTTCTTCGATGCAATTTTCATCGCGGGAAAAGTCGTGAAAGAGAGATGAACTCGGTCACAGATGAAGGACAAATCGATGAACGACGCCAAGCGTGGGCTGTGAGTTTAATTAAAAGTTTCTCCGCGAAATGAGATCTGTTAACTAACTTTTACGGTTCGGGCGCGAGTCTTCATTTGATCCGAGTTGCTCATGCCGGCTTGCGTTCCGGGAGAGCAATGCTTTAATTCTTTATCGAATTCAGGCTACGTGGAAATTATTCTACACCTATTTCACAGAAGCGATATTGATTTGTGTAATATAATTGTGTTCGCATGTAATGTCCTATTACCCAGAAACGGTTAAATTATGAGAACGGGAACACGCGCTCGACTCTACGTTTTACCATTCTGCATATTATTAATTTTCTCTATGCTATTAATCAGGAAACATTATTTCGCACCCATTGCCGGATTTATTATTTTGTGTCTCCCTCTGTTAATCTATTTGCGACGCGACCAAACTGGTATAGTTACGAATAACAATACAGTGATCAAAACCGCATACAGCGTGCGAAATAAATATTCAGATAACTTCCAGCAAATAGCTTTTATCATCTTTATTTTATATATGAACTTTTATCTTATTTATCATGATCTGATTGGCATGAATATTTTTGAGATTTTAAGGGTTAGTGTACTAGATTCATACATATAAAAAACACGGTATATATTGTAATTGCTTAAAATGCTTTGACAAGCGACAAGTTGCTGAGGAAAGATCATCGAATCTTCACATATACATATATATTAGAGTTGAAAGTCAAAAATCACAGAAAATTTTGATTTTCACCATCTGTAAAAGTTTATAATGCGTTGTAAGATTTGCGCGATACTTCAAACTCCTTGGATACGTTATCCAATAATCTGATCATTCTAATCTCTTACACATTTGATTGAGTGGTTTAATGTCAAGAGAATTTTGTTTCAAATCTGTTCGAATATTTGCGCAATTCACTATGTGGGTATATTGAACAATAATAAAAAGTTTCCGTATTAGATGTAGGAGGATTCATGTTTTTATGTACAATGAAAACGTAATAATGTCATTAAAGTGTGCATATGAGTTTGTCACATCGAAGGACTAAAAAGAAGATTCGCAATGACGGCGGGTAGTAGCTTTGTGTCACAACAAAGAAAATGCACGTCGTCAATAGAAAACTACTATATAGGCCGGGTGCTGCTGTGTGTGGTGTCTCAAAGAACGTGTCGAGGCATTTCATTAGTCCCGGAATTCTCGTCGGCCGTTAATGAGATTAATTATCACCCTCTGTAACTGGCCTTTACGTCTCGTCAAGCCGAAAGAACGGAAAAGAAGAGACAGTTGGCCACACATGAGCAATTTACCTCCATGATATATTACTTTCCAATGTGCAGAAGCCTAGAGTCGTTAATAAAAATACATATGAACCGATAAATTGCGTGAGTTACGTGCAAATATTTTGTAAAATTAATTGTGATAAGATTTTGTGAACGAAATTATTTTCGCGTTGTTCTGCACATTTTACGTTCGTCATTATGAAAATAGTTTTAATTAATTTCGAATACACGGTTTTGATCAATGAACTTTTTTCTTCAATGCAACAGTGATTTTTGAAGAGAAAAGTCTATCCGTTTCATTGCATCGATAGAAATACTTTCAATGAACCTGGCTTGTGTCATATAGTCCTTCCTGCCTCTTTTTCCGTTTTTTGTTTACTCTGCAGTCTGCAATCATCGTCAACGTATCTTTTCTCTGCTATTGTCCCAAGATGCCATATCCTTTCCTCTTTGTTGGCGTAAATATTCAGAACCAGGCTTTCCAACTGTTCCGAAATTTGATTAAAATTATAAAAAAATTACCTTGTACACGCATGCTATCGTTCTTCATTATCAACAACACATTCCATAATCAATAATTTTACATGATACGTGGGCATATTGTGAAAACTTTGCCATTAATTAGAATAATTTTTCGTGTACTCATAAATGTATATTTCTCTTTTGTAGGTAAGCGTGGTTTGAGCGGTCTCCTATGATACATTATCGGAAGTTGTGTGATTCAACGTGAAGTGCTTATGTTCAAGCGAAAAACGTACAATCCTAGTTGTAAGTAACTTTTCGACTGCACACAAACCTAATTATCTCTCAGTGTGAAATAATCTTTAATCTAGAAATGTTGATGCCCAGACATCACTCAAATATTGTATATTTCCAAACTAAGGAGCGTAACTGGAAACCGTATAATATTAATTATAATAGGTCACAAATTATGAACGGGCGAAGTAATTAAATGCTATTATTAACTTACCTAACGAAGATTCCGCCATTGAAATGTCCGAGATTTCAAAATGAACGCCTACTAAAATGCAACTAACGAGACGAGGACAGTGCTGTGATATAAAAAACACTCATAAAAAGAAGAGCCGCGTTGACAGTTGCGACGGCGCATCGGGAAATCTATAACGACGAGACATTGGAGGGATTGGCATGTACAACCTGATATTTATCCACTTGTACGATGCACGCGTACGATGTACGATAAGTCTCACAATCCGCTTGCAATACGCGAAGCGTCGCGATTCCACATTCTATCCCGCCTTACTATCATATTCTACGACTCGCATTCCTACGTGTCCACGATGCTCGCATTTTCAGGCGCGTAATAATACCTGTACATGAGTCCTGTTGCAACGGAATTGTAAAATTGTGCTCGTTTAAGGAATAATGAAATGAGTAGAGTCTTGAAACTTTTTTCACTCCTGCCAGAATCTTCTACAATTGTATTACAATGCATTCGGAATAATTTCTGTGACGCAACTTAATAAATGTGTAACGCCTCTGTTGTGTACCGTAAGAAGAAAAGTGTTAATCTGTACCTTCAGGTCGTTCAAACAAACTAAGCTTTTGCAGTTTTTGCAAGACTCTGACAACTAACTTATCTTGAATAATGTGCATCTAGAGAATTCATTCTTTTCGGAACACAATCCACACTCCCAACTCTCCCACGCTTTTATCGCGGGACACAGCACACTTGGTAGATATTTAAATGCAAAACTCTCATATTCCCTGAAAACTGCAATCAGCGCGGTACTCTTAGGATTTCATGTTTCTCCTACCGGAATAATCTGGGATTTCATGCTGCCTCTTGAAGGCAAATAAATCGTCCTCTGCTTAGCTTTGCCGCCTCTGGAACCGTGAAAGCACTTTTCATTATTCTCGAATTAAAGGGCCAGTATTGAGGCGCTTCGGTGCTCCTGATAGAATTATTCGAAATCAAAAGACCAATAAATATCATATTGACGATAAAACGGGCCGCACAATTCTTCGTCTCGTTAACATTTTAATCTCGCATTTTCCGGCAGATTGCAAAATACGCTCCTCCCGTTTGCGCGTTATTTTATGTAGGACGATGGGTAAGTACTCAAGCCGAGATTTTCACCGATAAAATGTTTCTCTCGGTGCCTACGTCCTGTCGAGTCGGGGGATAAATATGAAGATTGTTTACGCTCGCAGAAGATCACCCGCCTGCGCACTGTCGACTCGAAAGTTACGTCTACGATGCGGATGCGCCTGTGGCACCAGAGGAGGGGTGTCTGACAATGGGCTTTTAGCAAACATTCACGTTGTACGTGTGGCCAAAGACGGGGACGACTCATTCGCGTCTCTTTAGACAGAGGGACAGAATGCGAAGGTTAGGTCAGAGGCAAACGAGAACGAGTAGGCAGGGTTTGGGGAGGAGAGGGGGGGGGGGCTACAAAGAAAATGACGCGGAAAAGACGCACAGTTAAACGAAGGAGCGCGAACGTGAAAGCCACAGACGGCAGGGAGTAAGAAGGGGAAAGTGTGTCTGTCAGCGGTAGATACGAAGGGTGAGGAAAAGGAAAACAGAAAGGCTCGCCAAGAAGATATGTCGAGAGTGGTCAACGAGTTGAGGTTTTCATACAAAATCGAGGGGCAGCTTGATGACACACGAACTAGTTGGAAGAAGTTGCTAATTATGCTCGTCCGCGGCGGACAATCACGTGCATAGTCTAGTGGCCAGGCGCAATTTCAGGCTTGTTCGTGATATTCACTGGATAACAACATGGAATATATGCATTAAAACAGGAATGACAGAAATCTTATTGTAGCCTTTCGCAAGTAAACAATGAACATGCATCCATGGCCAGAAGGATTTGAGGTTATTTATTATTTCGCTTTTTAGTTTTATATGCTATATGCAATTGATACTTGTGCCGCTTCAATGTAGTAGCGTTGGATTTGTCATTCGAGTATTACTGTTGTTAAATGTGAACACAGAGTATATGATTTTGTCCTGGTAATTGTTTTACATTTCATAAACAGATAGAATTTTACAATTACGCAATTTTAATTAGAACTCTCACACTACTAATTTTTTAAGGGCTTTATCAAACGTTGATTATAGTATGAAAATTGTAGTTAACGACCGATGTAATGATAAGTAATATTACGGCTTTGCCTAAGCCATAAGGACAAACTTGTTTTCAAATTAGTTTAATTACATCTCACGTTCCCATCCTTTGTTTGGATCCTCTTAAAAGAAATGTTAAAGTTAGCCTGTGGAGAAATAAAGTTAACATATAAAAACAAATCCATTGATGAAAAAATCGAAATGAACTATTGCAGATAAACTATTAATTAAGAAAATTTGATATTTTTAATAAAATTGGAAATCCTACGTGTAATATTCAATGTATTGTAATCATAAAACACAACGTTTGTTGTTTTTTCAGAACTTGACGCGGTGTTCGGATTAAACAATAAATAGAAAGCAATTATTATTTCATTAACTCCTTTGTTATAACATTACTAGAGTAAAAAAATAAGTAAAAATTGGCTGTATTTCAACTCGCAATCAGAAAACGCGGTGTCCATAAATGCGTGGGAATAGAAAGACAGATTCATGAATTGTGAAGCCAAAGGTACAGAATAATGAGATGAACGAAATTAATATAGCGATGTGAATAAAAACTTCGAGCACTCCCTGCCCACCCTAAAGGCCAATTCCGTCTTCCCGAAAATAAATCTTGCGAAATACTGACAAACGTCGCTATCTACGTCAGTAGTCACTAAAGCGGACCAAAAAGGGAAGGGGTGTAGGGGGCGACTCAGAAACCTAGGGGGCATGTAAGTATGGGTGGGAAAAAAGAGGAAGAAAGTACAAGTGGAGAGCGATTGTGAAAATACGGAGAAGGGTTGCATTTTCTATATTGTAGAAAATATGGCGTGGATATTTTACAAACTAAGTGTTTTAGGACAGATGAATCTCTAGTAGCACAAAAATATTGGTTTAATATTTTTTTCGAATGTGAAAAAAAAATTTTGGCGACACTTTTTAGTATTCAGGAAATATTAGATCTCGATATTCGAAGAATATGGAACAGATATGCAAAACATATAAAACAGATATTCAGACATATAAATAGATATTCAAAACATATAAAATAGATATTCAAAAAATATCTATTTAATATTCAAATAATATTGAATAATATTTGAATTTAAAAAAAATAAGAAAAATTTAAGGCAGGAATTATTCACTATTTGGGAACATCATATTTTTAATTGCTTCATCCGTTGCACTTGATCTGGCCATGTTACACAACTGAAAATTTGTTACATGTGACGGGATTTAAACTCGGGACGGGTGATTGATGAATCCGGGACTGCGCTTCTCCACTGAGTTATGCGGACCGATTGTAATAGTTGTCACTTGTAAGGCTCAATATGTTAAAATTATTACATACATGTAATGAGAACTGATTCGAAACTGATAAATATTTAAATACATGTGTAGGGTATGGAAACAGAAGGAATCTATTTTGAAAATGAACAAGAAAACTTTATTTTTATAGTAAATTTTATGTCAATATTGAATGAATTAAAAACTAATGAATTAATGAATTAAATGACACACTACGAAATAGGAGTGACATTTATAGACAAAATCTTTATGCGTAATTTCATTTGGAACACATGTAACAGTTATATCTGAAAACATATCTTTAAAACATCCTACTAACATTGATTCTATGGGATATTTGTACAAAGTGTCTAAATATGTTGATAATCTGCCTACCATTTTGTCATTTAACGTATCAAAGATCTGCAGGACATAACCATATTTTGTAAAGACGTAACAATGTCGCAGTCCGTAAGTTTTTAAGTAAAAATAAGGCAGTGGTATTTTTTTTATTACTTTTTCCTTGAACACATTGCATGATTAAAATTTCTTTTAACTATAGGCGTTCCTCTTTTCGATAATTTCTTGTTATCTGTCCTAATGGGTTATTCCATTTACGTAGCATGTTTATTAGCTTTCCTAAATTATTTTCAAACGGAAAACAACTCAATTCTTCCAAAGAATATTTTAACTTTTGCACGTCGTCTGCTATACGCACTAAATTATGAGTATTATATGTACAAAATTCTCTACCATATATTATAAATTTGAAGAATGGTGTACAAATAATGACAACATTTCGTGAGCTTTATTTATCTATTCTACATCAAAACATAATTTATAATGTAATAAAATTCTGATAGCTAAATGAAATAACAAAAAATGATCATAGTAATTATTTGGATGGATTCCTTTTAAAACGATGGGTCCCAGATATAAAAGAAATAATCTAAATTCCGTGGCTTTGTATCTAGGCAATTCCGATACGCGTCGCGATTTGCGGTTAAATTCGCTGGGTAAATATTTCGAAACAGAAGTCATTCTTTTCAATAATTTTTTCAATAAATTTACACCAATACTAAAGTAATTTTTTTATGACTCCTACACAGCATAAATGCATATAATCCAAAGTAAACTGTTCTACGATATCTAATTGACGAACATTTAATAACGGTGTGGTTGAATCATTGTGATGGTGATTTCTGACGCAAAAATTTTGAAAATATAAATGTGTCCGAGCGGGAGCAGTATGGTTTTCGTATATAATCCCTTGAAATGTTATAATTTGGATAAATGTCGTTCAAACCTTTTAATAAGTTACCTAATTGATTATGGTTAATATTAATTTGTAGCGACGATTCTTTCAAAAATGTAAGTAGTTTTAAATTTGTAAAGGCAGAATTTTGATTATCTCGAATATCATTACAGGTTTCTGTACTTTCTTTCATTTGTCCAAAATTTAATGATTCAATAATGCGTTTAGGAGCAGGAGTAATATTTAAAGTTTCGGAAACTGGAGTAATTGCCGATGCCTTGATTGTGTCAACCTTCTGATCCTGAACAAACGACGAAGCCATCCATTTCTTTATAAAGAGCGTAGATGAATAAGACGGTCAAAAGTGCACCCAAACCAATTGAAATTCTGAATGGCCCATTCGATAGCTTATGAAAAAAGAAACATTTTTGTGAATTTTCAACTTTGTATCTCGACCGTGGGTGACGGGGGAGGTTAAAATGAACTGCTCGTTTCTCCCACCAATTTCTCGGAATCTATTGGATAAAAAAATTGAAAAAAATCAGTGATACATCTGGTGATGGTGCGCACATTTCACATCTTTTTGTCGCATTACTATTTTATAGGATATTTAATGTTATTAAGTACATTGAACAGTCGTAAGAGTGCAAAAAAACTAAATAAATGGAAAAAGTCGATGTTACAGTGTAGCCTTACATGCTAAAAGATTAAAGATCAAGCCAAGAACGTCGCTAGCGCAACGACAAGTTGTCAGTCTTTTAAGTCGGGGGGAACTTTTTGTCTGGGTTCTAATCCTGTTAGATCCATTCTTTTTTTTTATTCTTCTTTCCTTTCCGATAGGAAAGATTTCAGAAGAAGATGTGAAAAAAATCCTTAGCGGAAGTGAAAACACCCATGAGACAGGAAAACGAAACCAAACAGCGAACCGTCCAAACTTAAACTTATAGACCTGTTGAACTTAAATTTATAGAACTGAAATAAAAAAATGAAATGATTATTTTTCTCTTATTACTAAGTCTAAGATAAGTAGGAAAAACGAGAGTGCATGGTATATCTTAGAAACTAAAAAGGGAAGTCAGAAACACCTCGTTGCTTATTAATAGTAATGAGGAAACAATGTCAGAGTATACATACGTGAAACTATGAACTTTATTCCTTAATCGTAATCCAACCAACATTTTTATACGCGTAAATATAATCTAAAAAGTAATTGTATATTGTATAAATGGTTGTAAAGAAATTTCAAAAGTATGCCAATACCAACCACAAAACTAAGATGATCTTGATTAAAACAGAAGATATATGAAAAAAAAATGAGACAACTACTTCGATGAAACAAAGGCCATGTTAACAGAAACAGTAACAGTTGCAAAAAAAAAAAGAAAAATCTTGTCTATTAATCCTACCAATATTGTCATCCTATTGATTATAATTTGTGGGATATCACGACATCGGTTAAACGGATCCACAAAACGATTTAATAACATAATAAAATTATCCACCAAAAAAATAAATACTATGTTGCTACCAGGAAAGGTTTACGATTGTCTGCGAACTGCATGACTCCGGATATATGTTAGAAACCGTAATGTTAATGTTGTAATTACAAACTCATTTCCTTTATAGGTCGAAACTATTTATTATGTACCTACTATAGCACTAACATTTTATCACAAGTAACCTATAATACTTTTCTGCTACACTTTAATCAGTTGAGCTAGTGTGAATGCCCGTTAGGAGGCTAAAAGTTTTATGTCAGATTTGGGCACCTTCCAAGTAATAGAAGATGCAAAATAGTCAAATTCAACATACTACTTTGAATGTTTTACTGCTTTTCTTGTGTATCAGTCTTGTACTCCCGCTTGTCTACTGAAAACGCTATCAAATCACTATTTATTCCTCAAAGATTTGATAAACATCCTGCCCTACTGGAGATGGAAATAAAAATTTCAATCTAATCATTTTCGTAAATCTCTGTATATTAATTTTTCATCTGACTGTTGTTGGTTATTACTCAATATACATGTTATTATACATAACATATACATGTTAACACAATGTACATAAATAACATATACGAACCAGAATTCGAAGGAGAAAATTTAGGAGGTGGTAGAACACATGAATACAAGCACATTTTGTCAAATAATATATGGGGCGCAACTGAAGGGATAAAAAGTTACAGGGTGTTTCTGCACCCTCACATTTAACGCGCTGACTGCCGCGCGCGTAGTCGTTGCCTGATCTGGCGGCGAACGTGTTAAAGAATTATCATAAGAATGGGAGCATATATAACACAAAACAGTTTATTAACACTAATATTATTGATTTATATATGCTCAAAAATCTAAAGTTTAAGGGTAACACGCTAACTGCTATGCGAATTTTTGGGGAAACAACCGTCAGCCACGCGCGCTGCTCAGAACTGCGCTGGCTTTGTGGAATAGCAATGCCAAGCGTACTTCTAAGATTAAAACCAGCAGATCAAAACTTATATGCCTCTATGCTTCCGCATTTCGCATAATGACTGTACTCATATTGCACTCAAAGAACTGACAATGAGACCGTTACGGCAGAGGAAGAACGTTTTTAGGTCGGATGATTTTAGCCAAAAAGTTTCAATGTTAAAAACTGGCAGACAACTGGAACATCAAGTGTGAGCTATTAATTAGCTTCAGTAGACTTTGAGCTGCTGGTGTTTGAAACAATTCCACTCCATTTCGCTTTTGATCTCGGTTCATGTCGCCGAGAGCGTGTAATGATTTTCATGATGCACCCTTACACATTGCGCCGTTGTTACATTTTGACAACGTAATGAGGAAGGAAATTTACCGGTTGACACCATTAGACGATGAGCAATATTTGCGACCGGTATTCAAGATAAAATTTGTCGTCTCAGTTGTCGGTGGGCCAGCAACGGGAATATTAATAATACGCGGAAAGGGTATGAAAATCAGAAATGGACGCTTTCGCTGAGCTCTTATCCTCGAGTTGTAGCTAACAAGCTGTCCGGCAGAAGCGAAGTGCTCTCCAGTTAAAGAAGAAACGGGGAATGGGTGCGTTGCTCCGTCAGTTGTTTCTGATGAACAACTATAACTGCATTAATTAGTAAGATGGTCTCTTCCTCGGCTTTTCATACGAAACGTTCATGGAGCGCCGCGAACACCGGTGGGCGAAAGGAAAATTATAGGCGCTATCGTTAAACAAACGGAAACGTGAAGTCGCAGAAAATTAGTTAACGGACGAGGAAGGACGACCGCTAATTGTGGCGTTTAGATTTCACCGGGAAAGAGTTATTGACGGTTTAATGAATTGCATTTAAAGGTGAAAATATAACACTCGAACGTATTTCGTGGGAATACTTCAGAGAGGAAGTGCTTTTTATTCTGTGATATTTGTAAACTTTCTTTTTCATGTAGCAGCATAGTATTCGGTAAGGTATAATTTGTACCATATTGTTTGCATGTTCCTGTAACTCATATACAGTAAACTGTAAAAATCAAGACAATAAGCAATGGATGCAACGTACAAAAATTGCGTATGGATGAGCACATCAGTTCAAAGTACGCGTTACACGTTTCGAAGACAATATCGTTTAACCTCCATTAACGCACATGAAAAAACAACCGTTTTGTTGCTACTCACTATGGTTATAAACAGCTATACGATACTTGTTCGCCCCAAGGTAGTATGAAGGCCAATTTGTTACGCGTTGGTAGTCGACAGAGCATTGTGAATAGCTTGCCCTGTTGCCTCGACACGAAAATGATCAGAAAACGATAAAAAAAAAAAGAGTAGGTATCCCGATATAACCGAGTAGCTGTTTCATCCTTTGAAAATCCGATGTGGCCCTTGTCCTCGCATTTTGCAGTCAAGAAAATTCGCCGATCGCGTGGTGCATCCGTCATTCACGTCACCAGTTTCCTTCTTGTTTCGAGTCGCGCTGTGGCGTGATAACCGACAACCCTGATCTCTCATTCCGACGGTAATTTTTTTCACCAGGATAACAAGTCGCATTAAAAGAGTATGCCGCGTCCCACAAGTCGATGTGACGCGGTTCGACAGCGCACTATTGTGTTCGCCAATGCCCCTTGGCTGCAGTTCTATATCGAGCGGTAGTTATGAACGGAACTTCATCTGCCCGCAATGGCTTTCCATTCGATGAAATGCTTCGTGAAATGTGGCTGGATATATGTTGCGTGGTGCATAAATGGATTGCCGAACGAGGAAGCTCCTGAAATGTCTGACTCATATGTGATTGTGCCTCGACTGACATTGAACTTTGAGATGGTTAACGCGCACTCTCCTAATTTACTTTTTATCGATGTGCATCGACGTTCTTCCATGACAAGCTTCCGCGCCTCGCCCTCAATAATGGGCATGATCAAAGTCACGCGATGATGTTACAGATATAGTTAATCATGTGGCTATTTTGTTGCGAGTCTGTGGAATTCTTTGTCCTTTATTTCTAATAATAGACATAGAGGTGAACGTTAGAGTACAGCATCCTCGCATTAGTTTGTAGGTTACTAGCAAATGTTGGAGTAAATGTAAACGAGAAATGAGATGAGAAATATTAAGAAATTTCATATTAAACAGCTTACATAAAATTAAACCTTGCGGAAGTCACGGACTATTTAAGTTTTTCCACTTTCCTAAATGAAAGAAACGTCGGATGAGAAGAAATTCAGATAGTTATATGAAATAGTAAGACTTTTGAGATAATAAAGTATAAAGGTACTTGGTTTGTGCGTAGAATGGAGTTTGATATGTGTACAATTGTTGCACTCTCTGTCATTGTGTCACGATGGCAGATGATTATTGTAGATAAGCATCAGAACCTATGCGGATGAAACAATCAGGTTACTCCATTATTTCCCAACATATTTTATAGTTTCAGTTTGAACGGTAACCATTCACAGTCAATAGGAGCTCTAATGCACACGATACTAATGTTTAAATCGATTCAAAGCGACTTGGCAAAGCGGCTTTCACTCAAGGTCAACATCTAAGGCATTTAATCGGCGTCCGATAAATGACGCGTTCTCCAAACTGAAACATCGGTTGCCGAGCACGCGGATCCGGGGGCACTAAAATCGATGAACAGACGCCATAAATTGCAACGTGCAACCCTGACATTCGCCTCAACGTCGCCGACCAACCCCCGCCGTCGGGCAAACGAAGATCGGTATAGGCGAGTTTCAAGTTTACTTTTATTGCACAACGCTCTTCTAGTTATCAAATAACCCAACCACCATTTCCGCGATGTCCTGTTTAATATCGCGGTCGGTTATTGTTTTCCGGAAATCGTCCTATAGCTCAACATAGACTAGGACGGCAATCCAATTTAGCTGATATTGTGCAGCGGCCGTTATACCGACAACGGGCATCTCGCCCACGCTGATATCGATTTCGAGGGTGGTACCCTCAAGGTACTCGAATGCGGACTAATTAACGATATCGAATCGATGACCATCTAGGGATGCGTTTAATATCGTGCCGCGGCGAAAGTATGCGCTGCTCTCTTCTTTCCTCGTTTCCCCCATTCCTTCTCGCCTCCCACATTCAGCCGACGCGCGTCCCTTCCCCATTTTTTCTGTCCCCCGGTACCTCGCAAACACTCCCAGCCTCGCTGCACCGGCAATTTCTTCTAAATCGCTTCGGCGGAATGGTTATTGGAGAAAATCAATTAAACGAAATGCTCGTTCGGAGTGTATTGTGACACGCATCCTATACACATTTTAGGTCTGTAATTACAGAGACCCGGTGAAAGCCACACGTAAGGCTCCCCTGAATGTATCAAACATATATAGTTCTGATGATAATAGAAGTAAAAGAGCAATGTACTCAAGATTGTAGTCGGGAAAGAAAATGTGTTTGTCAAAGTTTTGTTATAATTCTTGATATAGTTACATTACTACGTATTGTTACTCCTGCCTGAAAGTTATGAAACGAACTCTTAATCTTCCGTCCATGCTAGACTTCTCGTAAAAGGGCCCCAGAGTTTGTTCGAGGGCGCGATTATCGTGGCATGACATTACTGACGGACGAATTATAGGATAACTTCCGTGTCTGACAGCAATTATGCATCCAGCGCAACCGTCACTGGTTCGTTTGACAGGAAATAAAATTGATGGTCATGACTTCCTTGCGCGTAAGAGGCCGTTCAATCGAGCGCGTAGCCCATGTTCAAGGACATCATACCGACTTCCTACGGGAACGAACTAGATTAGGTCGTTGCCACGAAAGTCGAATTTATCGCTACGATTCCCTCGTTCCAAACGATATCTTTTCATTTCGCAGTATTCCGAACGGCGAGTCGATCGTGCCGATAATGCTCGCTCTTGATAGAATCCTTTGCGTGATCGACTGCTCGACGGCCATAGGAACGCGGAAGAGCCCTTTTCGACAACCTTTACTTTTTCCGACACGGTCCTACATGACATGTCAATTTGTCAATGCCATTTCCATTTTGATATAATATTCATTTTTATAACGACTAATCGCAATGGCTAATGAGAAACGATGCAGGTTTATGAATGAACTTCATAGTGGTAACTCGCAATTATCAGTGGAATGTGAGTAAAAATATTCAAAGATACTAATGTGCATCCGGATCTGTCAGGTACTGTAATGAAATGACTCAAAGTCGTATATGTTCTTAGAACCATCGTTTAAACTGCTTAAGGCTCTGATTCATTTTCGGCCTGAGACAGAGCTCATTCGTCGTATTCATTTTTCGTCGTTCACACTTTTCTGTGTATAAGTGTATGGCCATTTACGTTGCGTGCAGCGTTCAAACTTGCGTAATCACGAAAACGCAGCTAGACTCGGTCGCATATGCAAATCACTCATAAGTACTTGGGTTAGTTAAAGGGTGCAGTACATGTAAAACTTAACAAAAATCTATTTTTTTTTTGCTTAAAATATTAGTGTAATGTTTCAAGAATATGTCAGCAAATTTTCAAAACATTAATTCAAAGTATTTTTCATGTTATAACGTATAACCGTGACCCTCCTATACTTTCCGTTCGAGTCAGAGGTATAGTTGAGCGGTCGATTTTGTTCACCTATTTTTTAAATACAAGATAAAAATAAGCAAAAGGGCATAGATAAATAAGACAGTGAAATGTGCCCCCAAACCAATTGAAATACTGAATGGGCCATTCGATAGCTTATGAAAAAATAAAAAAAATTGATAAATTTTCAACTTTGTATCTCGACCGTGGGGTGCGTGGGAGGGTAAAATGTAATGTTCGCTTCTCCCACAATTTTCTCGGAATCTATTGGATAAAAAAAAATCGACAAAAATCAGAGATACAAATGGTGATGGTGCGGCACATTTTAGATTTTTTTCAGTTTTTTATATAAAAACCCCAACTGGAAAAAAAATAAAAACCAAAATATGAGTCACAAAAACATTAATTTGACACTGAAGGAGGTCCAATTGCCATAATATATGACTAGAAAAACAGTAAACATGGGAGGCGCTTTGAAGGCATGTGAATTGATATTATACATTAAAATGTTGATAAAAATATTGTGAAAATATGTGACAATAAACGGTGATTATTGTTGCACAGAGAAAGGAAAAAACTGTGAAAAAAATGCACCTAACAGGATTCGAACTCGGACAAAAAAATTTCTCCGCCGTACCAGACTGGCACATTGGCCTGGCGCTATCGACACTCTTGAACTACTCGTTAATCTTTTAGTATATAAGGCTCCACTGTAACATCGACTTTTTTTCCATTTATTTCGTTTTTTTGCACTCTTACGACTGTTCAATGTACTCGATAACATTAAATATCTTACGAAATAGTAATGTGGCAAAAAGGAAACCAAAGTTTACCTCATACGGTGTTCTGACAAGCAAAAACTGACCAGAGACGCGGTTTTTGATTTTTCCGACACCGTGGCACCAAATCAAAAATTATGAAAAAAATCAGAGAGACGTTAGTTCTAATATTACATCACAGGAAAAAGCGGCACCAATGATCAGGACCACCTTCATTGTCAAATTAATAATTTTCTGACTCACTTTTTGGTTTTTATTTTTTATCCAGTTGGATTTTTTATATAAAAATCTGAAAAAAAATCTAAAATGTGCGCACCATCACCATATGTATATCTGACTTTTTTCAATTTTTTTTTATCGAATAGGTTCCGAGAAAATTGTGGGAGAAGCGAACACTACATTTTACCCCCCCCCCCCCCCCCCCACGGTCGAGATACAAAGTTGAAAATTCACACAAATGTTTCTTTTTTCATAAGCTATCGAATGGCCCATTCAGAACTTCAATTGGTTTGGGGGCACATTTCACTGTTTTATTCATCTATGCCCCTTTAACAAGTCGTTCACTTCGACTGTGTGGCGATTGAAGCCAAAACATCTAAACCCTGGAAAAAAAATCGTGGAATTGGCTGCCTACATCGCTACTGGATTGTTTAACGGAGGTTATTCATCTATTTCCATCGTTATGTGATCGCTTGACTTGAAAATTTGTCAGCAATGTAAAATGTTCACGGATAATACCGACAAGCGTCGAATCATAAGAGAGGACAAACAGCACTCACTCAGCAGCAAGGTGGCTAAAACAGCAAGCAGATTCGAAAAAATGAATACAAACGAGATCTACGAAGAAAAAGAGAAGTACTACTATATGGTCCAGGATTAGCCAACTAGCCGAAAATGGCTGTAAGTAACCAATAATTCATAGTATCCGCATCGAAAACCACTTTTTCTCCACTTTCTATTGTTGCATTTCTTTCAAATTGGCGTGCAGGATTAAACAAAATTATTCAACTGATCGGCACGATTCAAAGTTCTTCTATGCGGAGAATATATTCCTTGGAGAATGCCTTTCCTTTTCGGAGCTGACTGGTCTTCCTCTTCTGCACTTGAAAATCGTCACCATACCGATTTATATCTTGTATTATATTTAAAAAAACAGGTAGACAAAGTCGACCGCTTAACAACTCTGACTTGAACGTAAAGTATAGGAGGGTCACGTTTATACGTAATATCATCTGCAATACTTTGAAGTAAATTTTAAAAATTTGATGACATATTCTTAAGATGTTATACTAACATTTTATGCAAAAAAAAATATATTTTTTTGAAAGTTTGCATCTACTGCCCCTCTTAACTGTTCTTCCAGGGCGTGGTGCATCTTCAACATCAAAATTGCCGGATCGAAATTTTGCAAACCAGTTTTGGCACTGGCGTTTTGTCAATATATCTTCCCCATTCACATCGGATAATTTTTTTCTTGCTTGAACAGCATTTTTGCCTTTTCGATAGTAAAATAGTAAAATATGCCGAAAATGCTGCTTTTCGCTTTCCTGTTTGAAAGGGTTCCAACCAAAAACTACTGCGTAGAATCAATTGAATCTTTCCACAAGCAAGCCTTGCTATATCAGCTATTAAAATATAATAATTATGCGGCTTAAGTATGAAGTTGGCTGTGAAAAAATACAATTAAGTTCTCTGTTGGGAAAAAAACGAAATTATTTTCCGAACAACCCAATATTATTTACGTTTATTTCCAGACTTTACACGCTGTTATTCATTGATTTACGTAACAAGCGATAGAGATATAGCTATTCCCAGGAATATTTTCTACTTCATATTTTAGATTTTTTCATGGCTAAAAAAAAATCTTTGTCCTAATCTATGCTACGGTATCCATAAGAAATACACATTCCCCATTACAATAAATATCAATATTCACTGTTTTTATAACTGTTAGCAAGCAAAAAATAAATTTTTATTCTGCGACAAGCCAGCACCCTCTCTTATTTTTGTACAAGCATACCATTATCTACGGATATTGTAGAAGAGCGAAGAAATTTTAAGTCTTGCTTGAATACCGTTTTCCTACTGTTCCCTCACGTATTTGTGTCTGTAGTCGTGTGTCGTAGAAAAGGCTTTGTAATTCAGTGCTTGAGTGAATTTCGTGCTAAGCATTCCGGTTTGTTCAAAACGTCGATGTATTTCGGGAAGCGATTCTCATTCCGTCTCTAGCGACCTCTGCATGCGGTGACCGACTTCGGGCTCAAACGACTGCGTCAAAGACTTCCCAGTGTGGAAAAATCGAACCGGCGACGGAACGATGGCCGTACGACTAACCGTGAGAGTGCACTCTACGTCTCCGTCGCCGTTTCGAAACGGAATCGCACGAGCATCGATGTGCCCACACACGCGTCACTGCATATCTGACAAAGCAGAAGTACTAGTCCCGCGCAAACAACTCAACCTGCGCTTTCCTCCCCTCGTTTGGTGGGAAAGAAGTGAGGGTTAATGAAATGGTGGGAAAAGAGTAGAGATTACGCGAAAATAGAACAGCGTGCGAAGGAAAATAAAAGAAAAAATTATGACACTAAGAGAGAGGGAGATGGGGGGGGGGTGAAAACCAAAGAGGAGGAAGGAAGGTGGTAAGGGTTAGTAGGAAGGTAGAGGACGAAAGGGTGCGGAGAGAGACTGAAAGAGCTTTGAAAGCTCGTTTGGCACCCGGGGCAGCATCTGCCGCGCGATTGGCTCGAAATGCCTGCAAGAGGTCGTTTCATTTTGCAAATTGGGGGCTAAACGGGCGGTGAGTAGACATCAAACGATGTCGCACGGCTGTTTTCGTTTCTGTGCCTAGTTACTCTTTTCCGCTTTACTCGCTGCGGAGAACGGCAACCTCGAACGGGGGGATGTGCACGCGATGCAAAAGGGAGAGAGGGGAAAAACAACGGGCGGCATTCGAGAAGAGAATCTCTTTCTTAAAATCGACCTATAGACTTCTTTCTGTCTCTGTCTGTACCCTTCATCCGTCTCCGCTCTGGTTGACGTAATGCTATCGACGGTGTCATCGCTCTCTGCTCGCCGTCCTGACTGGATGGTGTCTAATCCTATCTTTCCAAGAAATGGTCCACCTTCTACTTTCTTTCCATTCAGACATGTTTTTACGATGTATTCCTATGAGTAATCATGCATTTAGGATCTTGTTTATGTCCATTCGTACTGGCCTCTCTATTCCTATTTATGACACCTCGGTTTTGATGGTATTGAAAACGTCATAAAAAGTGGAGCGCAGACTGTTTCTGATAAATGATGTTAGCTACTTTCCAAAACAATTTTTCAACGTTTTTCAGCTCTCCGGATTACAGCGATGTTGAACTTTTATTTGGTAGCATAAATAAGTAAAACCAAAACCAATAAAAAAGTAAATCCAATTTCCTTTACATTTTATGAAGTGGATTTACATGATTAATGTAAATAGACTCCAGTGTTTTTCAAACTTCAGAATTTATGTTATCGTAAGCAAAAGTAAAAGAGTGAACGTAATACGGAAAAAAATAGTTTCATTGCGGATCTATTCATGTATATTGCCGATTACTCACGCGCTACCATAAGTAAACTCTCAATCGACAGCAAATAAAATCAATTGAACCGGCAGTAAAATCAACATCGAAACATTCACGCCGGCGCACCGAGTCAGAATCCTCTCCTTCCATACATCGCTTAATCGACGCCGAATAATCGCCGGCATATTAACAATTACTTTCCCTCCAAGTTCCTCCTCTCTCCCATTCTCTCTGTCTCTTCCTACCTCGCTCATCCTCTAACCCATCCACTAGCTCATTCGCTCATTCATCCGCAAGTCCAAATACTTTAATACGCTTTGGCGGCACAATATATCCCGTGACGTAGGACGGGCGGTAAACTTTCTGCCACAATGATCCTACCTGGATTTCCTCGATGCCGCGAAAATTATTGAATCCGCTGGCGGCAGAGCGAAGTACGGTGCTAGAAGAGAGTCGACTCTGTGAAGACGGCAAGAACCCGTAGCTCAATGAAAGCAGCATGGGTGTACAGGGTGCCCGAAAATGGAAGTAAAAGGAAATGCAGGTGGGCGGAATAGCCTTTCAGGGACGCTTTTATCGGAAACGGATAATACCGGACCGCGAATAGGTGTATGCACACGGGTGAAGAAGAGCAAAAGGGAGATGCCGGGCAAGGTGAAAAGGACCGCGCTCTCCTTACTCCTCCAGTATTTTCGTTCCTAATGTCGTGTAAGTGTAACGGCATAGTTCCTTGCAGCCGTGCATACATAAAACCATATATACGTACGTAAGTACACCTTACACCCCCCCATTGTTCGTAAGTACATACGCATCTCGTAATTAGATTGTAGGGTGCCTTTAGTTGCCACTCACGCTGTTCTCGCGGCTTCTCGATGACTGTCATTGAACGTCGTTCGTTACATCGCTTTTTACAATGACATCCTTCTTCGATCGCAAGCCTGTTTAACTAACTCTCCCGGTGATCGGAAGTACGTTGTTCCCTCGACACATATATTTCTCACTTGCAAATGCACCATGGCGGCACTTGCTGTTCGGGATCGTGAGCGCCCCCTGGTTGCGAATTTACGCTCCCAATGGTCGTAATTTTTGTACTCGGATTCCACTGGATTTGTTTATGGACCGTTTTTTCCACTCTCCTATCCCGACTTCCCTTTTCTCCTTTCTTTACATTGAGCCTCGACCATCGTTTAGCAAGATATTGATACATTTTTTCCCGTTTATGCCTTTTACTAATTATAAGGAAAAGTGTCGAATGCGATCAATTTATGTGGATTCTCTGTAGAATGTTCCATGTGATCAGTCATCGTTGGTAAGGACACTGATAAGTAGTCAAGGACAGGAGTATTGAATGTTAGAACTTCAAATAAGAAATGTTATTTCGTGTTGTTGATGTAACTGATTAGGGGAGTGTAGCCCAAAGCGGGTAAGCTCTCTTATATTGCCTAATGTAATGCGATTGTGAATTTTCCCGTATATCGTGATTACCCGAACACTCCTGAGTTTAGATCACCCCGAATCGGTCACCAGATTTGAGATACAGCGAAAGTGGGCGCAATAAAAGAAATTTAGCGAATTCGTTAAAATATCCAATGATATGAAACTTCTGATTTGTCGGAAACTAGTATATATATCATATTGTTAACATTATCATATTATTTTGGCACGATTTTACTTTATAAATGTAAGTATCGAAATTTTTTTTTTTATGTGAGTTTATAATTTATCAAGTTCGACATGTGCCTTTGGGCACAACGGGTAGAAGAGAGTACTCCAAAGCGGGTAGCCCGCCTAAAGCACGTGGGCTCTCGTATATTGCCGAATGTAAAGCGATTGTCAATTGTCGCCTATGCCGTGTTTACCCGACACTCCCGAGTTTCCACCATTTCCGATCAGGCACCCGAGTTGAGAACAGCGTTACCAACTCTTTCACGTAAAAATTACCACACAATTTTACGGGTTACCAATTCTTTCACGTAAAAATGACCACACAGTGCTTACCCGCTTCGCCCAAACGGCTTACCCGCTTTAGGCCCCCTGTTAAGCAAAGCGGATTTTTGCAGAGACTTTTATTTTTACTTATAAATAATTATTTGTTTCAAGATGACACCATCCTGTTCTTTTATTGTTAAGTACGATATCTCTTCTACTACATGAAATCAAAATTGTTATTATAATCCAACAAAAACTAAGATTTTTGAGCTTTCAACGTTAGCTTAGCCGCTTTAGACCACTCTCCCCTATGCCTGAAATGTGAACGTTACAAGTTTTCTGTCAGTGTATTCTTTTCATGATTCAAGTATTTACAATCTAACCGCCAACATTCATGTATCATAGATTATTAATTTATCTTTTTCTTCCATTTTTTCGCGTAAGTAAAGACAGTTGTTTAACGCCATATCAGTCAATATCCACCACACACATTTTTTCAAAAGCAGAGCTGCGGTGTCATTCTTCAAAAACAATCACGTTTTATAAAAATACCGGAAAATTTTGACTGTCAAGTCGCTCTTTGGGTATGTTATTTCCATTCAAATCTATCACATCCGTTAGAAGTTAACGGTCATTTAATCGACGCACAGAATTAAGTACCATTTTCTGAATATTTGTCAATTCACTGTCCTTTAAGGGTATAAGCGGAAATTGAAATACCAAAACGGTAGATTTTTTCTAAAGTCTCAACGATCCTGTGTAACGTAAATACAGTGTAAGGTGACTTTCTACCACAAGATTACATTTTCCGCAATAAAAGTATCGTGTTTCTTTCCTTCACGTCGTTGGTCAGTATATTATCCTGTAGAACGCTAACCGGTCCTGACTTTCCGACAGAACACCACGGCTGGTGCAAAGTCTGAACATAGATCTACCGCAATTCGCTGTCTTATCATAATATGATCTTGGACTCCGCGATGACGCATGGTTTACTGAACAAACGGAGGATAGAATGACGTAGGGACGCCTTTAATTAAAATATCATTACCGTAATATTAGGTTGAGTCATAAATAACTTCTGATGAGACAAACCAAGAGCGGGACGTCCTTCTGACTTTGATGAAAACCTTTTAAAGGCAATATTGGAGCAAAATCCACGCCAATCAATAAGCGGTATAGCAAAAAGGTTGAATACCTCATAATCAACTGTTAACCGCCACCTGGAGAAATTAGGGAAAGTTAGCAAGTTAGGGGTATGGATGCCTCACAATCTCAGAGAACGAAAGAAAGAAGATCGCATGTCAATCGCCACAAGTCTGCTCTCACGGGTAAAAATCGAACTATTTTTAAACAAGATTATAACAGGTGATGAAAATTGAGTTACCTCTGACAATATCGTCCGCAAAAGATAGTGGCTTGACAAGGAGCAACCACCCCTACCAGATCCGGAAGCAAACACGCATGGCAAAAAGATTTTACTGTGTGTATGGTGGAATTATCGAGGCATTATTCATTACGAGCTCTTGAAATAAAATTTAACGATTACTGCGGATAGTTACATACAGCAGCTGAAAATGTGCAAGAGAAACACCATGAAAATCGTCTTGCACTCATCAATCGCAAAAACGTCATTCTTTTGTACGTCAATGCGCGACCACATACAGCAGTGGTGACTCAAAAAAATTTCTTGAGCTTGGATGGTCTGTTTTACCACATCCACCTTACTCCCCGGACCTTGTCCGAGAGACTACCTTTTCTGTTCCTTACAAAACTTTTTGAATGGAAAAACCTTTAATTCTGAAGAGCAAGTCAGTCAGGCTGTCGAAAATTTCTTCCAATCCAAGCCAACCACATTTTACACGAAGGAATTGATAAACTGCTAAGAAGATAGGAAAAGGTCATACATAATAGTGGCGAATACATAACAAATTAACATAATTTTGTTATTCAATGAAAGCCAAATAAATGTCTGATAAAAAAACGGAAGTTACTTATGGCTCGACCTAATTAAGACATGCGTCGGCTTTCTCTAAATGATAGGAAATTAAATCCAGGAATTTAACTGTCCTCACCCAAATACAGGCTAATCTTAATCCTTACGTAAACAATGCATGTGGGTGGCGTCGGGAGGGCGAACCAAATCGATAAGAATATTATATTTGACTGGTCCTCAGAATAATAAAACGCTTAGGGTGGGACTGCATAGCCAGGTTCGTGTAGGTCTTATTGTCAAAACCAGCGCGGACGCATTGTTCCAACTTTTTCGATTAAAACTTCCATGGCTTTTGCTCTTTCCGCTTTTCCCTCAATGTGGTCTTCCTCGCACTGTCTTTTTGCCATTTCTTCTTTAACCTCAGTGAAGTGTGCGCTTCCTTTCGCACGTATACATGTGCAGATATCCTCTTGCTCTTACCTACTGTTTCGTTCTGTCTTTTTCTGCTGTATTCTTTTTTTTCGCCGCCGTCTCACGTGTTTGCTATCACGGTACATAAATGGTCATTCACGTTACTGTTGACTACGGAAAAAAATCATTAGAAATCGCCTGTCTAGCAGCGACTTTAGAAACAAGAATTCTAAAGAATAGAAGAAAAAGTCGACCTCAGAAATTCAGATGCTCGGAGGACAAGTCATTTTTTAAACATTTTGCCCAAATTATATAAAACTAATTTTGGAGGATTTTAGGCCTAGTTGTCTTCTGTCAATTCAACTATTTAATAAAGCGTGTACGCCTCAACAAAATTGTACACGCCGGAAATTTCATTATCACTTATAACCAACCATTCGGCGGCTTGTGCGCTAGACGAGGAAAATCCGTGGGGATATGATGTGGGAAACGAGGAAAATCATAAATTTCACTCCAACAGCGGACACTTAATCCTCGATAAGCCGGCGCCTCGTGCCAATTTGAAATTTTAATATCAATTATGGTACCCGTGCTCTAACTCAATCAGTCGCTCCCGATCCGCTTTTCCGCTTATCCCTGCGGTGTTTGTCGATTTTGCATGGCAAAACCAGGTACGTTGAACCATTTCATGTTGTTACCGAGATTGTTGTGAATATACGAATAAAATCGGTTCTGTTCTTCGCGCGAATGGAATTTCGAAATGTTGCGCGTCGTTTCTGGTTTATTAATGCAATGCTATTACACCGATAAAGAAAAACAACTCCTCTTCATTATTTTCATGTTCCGCTTTAAAATTGTTTGATTACCGTACCTGTTATTCGTAATTTGATTCTTTATTTGATCTTGGAATTAAGACTTTGGCATTATCTTATCTTTAACAGCAAAACGGTTATAATAATATTAACTAAATCGAAGATTTGGATGTATTTACCATCGTAACTCTTGAAGTGACAGTCCAATACAATATGTTTTATAAACGACAGAGTTGCCCATCTTATAATGAATCTTTATTGAACTACGCAACAAAATAACCTATACATATACGATATATTATGCATCTACAATTCAAATTACGAGCGATTGTTATGCTACTTTTCGTGTAAGAGCGAAACATTGTTTTGTTACTGATCGCAACTTCAGCATTACCAGAGTAAACCGATCAATTTTTTAGCATAACGCCTGTAAAAATTAATCGCAGTAAATGTATATAATATGTTCATACACTTCTGTACGCGAATTATTCAATGCAACTACCAAATATTGAATGCACGATACGAAAAATCCCCTACCCGGACATAATGTCAGAAACTTACTTTATTAACGTTTACTCGTGAGTTGCATCTCATCGACAAAGTTGAACATAGTGAGTCAGCGGCGCGGACACTTGTACCGTCTACAATCCTACCTGGGTTGCATTATCAATTTGTGTGACGAGCAATAGCGTGGCGCACTAATTCTCCATCTTTTTCTATTTTTCGCATCGCATAACGTCAGCTTGTGAGTTATTAATAATAAAACATCTTCCAAGCGCAGTCCGTATCTGATGGATGACTTTACTGTTGTTTCGAAGCTGATGAATGCGTACTGCTCGAGTCATAGCTCGATCGGTAATTCGTATGTAACCAGAGCTGCTCGAAAAGTGATTAGTTCCTGCGGCCACAATGAGCAAGCGACACCTGCTAATTGGTCCCGTTTCCCGTTCGCAATTAAAAATTAGTACGGCGGGATTCCTTTGCGCACGCGAATAATACATGCGCGACGTCGTGCTACGCTCGGGGTTACTGGCAAAAATGAAAATTATCTTTGTCTGATTGCTCGCGCCATTAGGCTTTTATGTACCGTTTATGGATCGGCGGCATGTACTCAACCGTGTATTTATATACACACCATGTTACATTTTACTCAGCGCGTATACAGGGTGTTCCAGCATATATCAGTCTGAAACTTTGAACTCGATAATGATGTTCCCTACTTTTGAATAACGAAGAATTATGTATCAGTTCTACAACTGAGCATAAAGTACATAACATAGCTGCATGAAAATAGATGAGTAATAACAAAAAAGTGAACATTTTATCACCTTTTATTAAAGCATTAGTTGTACACCGCACACAGGCATGTCTGGCTGATAAATGAAAAGGCTGCCAAAAAGCAAAGTCCGTTGAAGAGCGTACTTATAGAAACTCTTCACTCCTAGAAATGAAAATAGACTCCGGCACCTATATTATAGCTCAGTCGATGCGTTTACAAGGGCAAGCAACCACGTAGAAATGCGTTGCTGTGTGCATATCCCACATATGTGCAGTGCATGTATATTTAAACACAGACTCACACCCTCGCGTTGTGAGACTGTTAATTGCAGTCACGGAGAAACCGCGGTGTGACGCCCCCGTAAAATACGTTTATCACCTCCACTTCCGCCTCTCTGCCCTCCCCGTTTCACCCACTCATCGAAACACGCTACAAAGTCGCTGGCGGTCGGTAACGGTGGGTCCCATTAACACACAAACTGCGGTAGCCAATTCCTCAGAATACTTTTTACTAATGCAGGAAAGGATATAGGCCGATGGGAGCTCATGTAGGGATGATCCCACTGCGCACTATTCTCCACGCTTGCTGTACGTTTTTAACTATTAACCGTACACGCACAATTAATCGCGAAAATTGATCCATTCCTTATCGCACAAATTCTCCAACGATTTCTTTGATTTCGGAAATCCACGCCAAATGAAGCGCGGGCTTATATGCATAATTATTTCGAAAAATTAGTTTACCCGCAGAAAGAAGTCGTTACATTGGCGCGGAATGGTGAAGTAGCCAATTGATTGGCGGTATTCCTTTGTCAGTGTTGCGTGCTGCGATTGGTGGACTGTTGAAACATGCGTAGATAATACCGCTCAGTGTGTATTACACGATGTTACTGCTAAAATAGGTGCCAATGACACAAACCTATATATACGTATGTCGTAATCTCAATTCTAAAAGGGAATTATGCACATTAACCAGCCTTTCTTCGACTGCTCTTTGGGTTAATAAATGCGCATGAACTAGTATGAGCAGCATTTGTGCGATGACTCGCACTTTGCGCAATGGCCATTTACGTAATAGCGTTTTTCTCCACAGCTTAACTTGTCCCACGAACCATCTTCCAGTTCTCTCCTCTCTCTCTCCTCCTTTCGCGGCGATTTTCGGGGAAAGCCTTAAATATGAGATTTTACGGTCAGACATGTTTCATCCTTTCGGGGGCGGGAATATAACTGACGCACCGTCGCGGTTCCAGCCAGGACGAAACGTTATGAATAACAATGTGGCACTCGGCGTACGTAAAGCAGTTGCTAAACACCACCAAGCATTTCTCGCCATGCACAATATACATATATGTACATACTTTAGAGCGCAATTCTTGCTGCGTAATCTTTTTCGCGCTGATGTATCTTTTTAGCGCCATGATATCGAGCGGGAACAGGTGTCGGGAGTATCTAATATTCTACGAAGTTTACGGCTTTCCCTGGGGTAGTGCAAGTTTATAGTTAGCTCCGTCGCGCATTGCTCTAGACATAGATTCTTGTTGCCTAGGGCTTTGTTTTACTGCAAAACCGCTATTCTTTCAGTACCAGTTGTTGGTGGACGATGCATCTTCTCCGTGTCTTAGAACCTTAACGGAATACTGTTGATACTGATAACAGACTAAATCTACTCCACGCGGTTTTTTCAAATGTGTGTCAAGCACGCGTATATCTATAAGTTGTTTGAAACAATAGCATAACCATAGAATGTTTATATATTCAAACCACATATTCGCAAAATGAAACACATACAAAATGAGCGCCATGCAACTTGATTCACTCTTATGTGGATCATTGTCTACTGACAACGTCTACATCCCGTGCTCAACCGTATATCCGTATATAAGTAGCTATACTAAATATCCTGTATCTATTAATGCTCAATGCACCAGCTTTTCTTCCGAAATCACTCGTTCGAAATGCGTTGCAATCTTTTAACGGAGGAACTTCATTTAACTACCGCCTTTCCACCTCTTTTCGCTTAACCTTAAAAAACATTGCATAACTTCAGAATAGTAAACGTGAAAGCTTGAAAATAGCGTATTACATTACGGAATACATGGGGTCCATATCCGAGTGAAAACAAATAACAATCCGTCCTACATTAGGTTTTCCGACGTTAACACACGATAGTACGTTACTCAAGTTTACCCAAGTTTCGTAAAGTAACACTCACAATTTTCTTTCGTGTGATAAATAGGAAAAGTAAACAAACATATTCCGGATACGTATTCACCATTAGTCTCGGTCCCAGAACGTGTACACGTTACCCTCCTATAACACGGCATCTCATAACACGGTTTCGCTATAACACGATTCGTAAATTGCGGGAACCCTCTTACAACACGGCATCCTATAACACGGCATCCTATAACACGGTTTTCCTCTAATACGATAATAAAGTAGCGAAAACCTTTCTACGACATTGTATATTATTGCTTAATTTCGTTTTTAAGACTCATTTTTGGAAAGTCAAGTTTCTGTCCCAAGCTGCTTGCTTAAAAAGGAAAAAGAACGTTTAAGTAGATATTTATTTATTTAGCAGTAAAGACATGTATTGGATCGTCTTTTAAAAAGAGAAAAAGTATCTCATATTGGAAAAAGTCTTACTTCAAATAAAGCAAGAATCAGGGTTAATATTTTTGTTCTTTTCTTCGTTTTGTGTTATACATACATTTAAATTTTTATTACAAATTAAGTTACTTATATGGAAAGACGACAAAAAGTCTGTTTTTTATAAGATTTCGGAACGTAACCCCCTTTTTTGTACTATCTCTGGGTCTCATACAACACGGTTTCACACAACACGGCGTTTTCTAGGAACCTATCTACCGTGTTATAGGAGGGTTACGTGTAATCAAACACAAGTGCATAATCATCAGAAAAAGCTAATACATATCCGTAATGCAGTCATAGGTTAACGTCGTTTTAATAACTTTCCGTCCGTTAAAAGCGTATTATAATATAGTTGATTAATGTAACATTATAATATATGTGGTCACACTGTAAACTTGTAATATATGTGGTCACTTCAATGTAACAATATTACAAGTCTAATTCGTTGGAAATAGGTCATGTCATAAATCCTATGATACTGCGTGAAAAGTTCACTGCCGATCGCATTTCAACTTATTGTTTTTAAGATCCGCAGTAGACGGTCATTTTGAATGATATTATCGCATCGCACGAAAAATCGGTACACACTTTTTTTAATATGAGAGTACTGCAACTCTAGCTCGCTCCATACTTTTCACGTAGCAATCTCCACGAGCACCGAAATGGAAACGAAAAACTCATTGTCGATATTTTTAATGATCATGGTAGTGATGAATATGTTTTCGGACAAAGTCGATGGTGGCGTGTGAGTGGGACATACACGAAGCGTCGTGTTACGTTTGGGAATCAAATGTCAAGGTGAAGAGGAAGAACGTTGGATGAAAAATAGTGGACTGGGAAGGAAAAGGAGAAAGAGAAGGCGCGGCAGTTGTGTCTGCCAGGGTGACGATGTATGCCGGAAAGCGAGCTCTGATATATCCCTTGCAAGAGGGGGGAACCCAAGAGGTTTACGAGTGTTGGGAGACGATCTCCGCTCTCTGAACCCGGCCCCCCGCCTCGAACGTAAAGTCTTATCACGATTTTCTCCTACCGACCCGAAATGCGTCTGTCGTTTCCTGTCGGGCCACGTCATTAACACATTGCGGATTACCTCAGTTATTTTCTGAAAGCTGGGTTCTTCTAAACAGCAGTACGGACTATAGTTGTACTCACAGTATCATGTACATTAAATTTCACACATGAAATGCTCGAACATAAGATGTGTATGTCCCAAATACGTATAAAGCTTAGCTGAAGATGAATTTTTGCCGTTAATAATATTGTTTTCTCTTTTTGCAGGTAAGTTCAGTAACTGTAAATATCCATTTTTTTGGATTTGTTTATCCCGATCATGGCCAGATTCCAAATGACATACTTGGTAAGCTCCTTATTACCTAAATACACAGTACATGGATAAGATAAGTACAGGTATATTAATATAACTGTAGAAATAGTGTTCTAGAGCTCAAACTTGGTCGACCTTAAAGTAGCGAAAAATGCGATTTATTAACGCACCTCGCTCTCGTGTGCAAAGTGCCTAGCGTTTTCGGTATTTCTGCTCTTTCGGACGTGATAACGAATGCTTTGCACCTTGTTTATTATGCGAACAGGGAGCGAGCCAAGTTTTTAAGTCCTTCCGCATCGGCCGTAGACCGTAAAAGGCCCTATAATTTTTCTGCGAAAATGGATACGGCAATGTTATTTTTCCGTCGCGACTACGTAAACGGCACTGCACAGTTGGTCGCATTTGGCTTGCGGCCTTCATGAAGACGGGGAACGCTGGAATATCCAAAGTAAGACGTGGCGCGTATATTTATGTCGCATGAAACAGTCATAAACGTGACGACGCGTACGTTGTGTCGGCTCGGCCGGACGACAGGGTCGCTGTCGGCGTCGACGTTGGCGTCGGTGTCCGCGTCGGTGTCCGCGTCGGCGTTGGCGTCGGTGTCCGCGTCGGCGTTGGCCTGGCAGAGTTGCACCCTTGTAGAAACGTTTGCTGTTTTCGTTTTCGCGAGGCGTGAGAGTGGCTGACAGAGAATAAAAATGCACCGTTACCAGGGGACGACTGCTTTGCCTAATTCCGCCGTTTACGACAACGGGGAAAGGGGAGGGGTAAAGTTCACGCCGCTAAAACGATAAAAAGTACGCTTAAAGTATCTAGGTGTGTGTCGCAGGATATTCTTCTGTGTTATCCTCATTTTTGCGGGGGTCATAAGAAAAAGTGAACAAGTGCGCGTCGCATGTGCGGAAGGATGGATTTAAATGAGAAACCATAGGCATCACGAACACGGAGTGAAGGGAGAGCATCGTGACGATATTAGAGAATCGGGGATTAGCGATGAAAGAGATGAGTGCTGTGAGATCAAGGAGACCGAGGAAAAAAGAGAGATTAAAGGAGACATAGAAGGTGGACGTAAAAAAGTGCTGCGCTTGCATGAGAAGAACAAACTTGAATTAATACGATTCGCGCACGAGACTTAATTAAGAGTCAGTGAACAGAATGAAGATGATCGAAGGGTGCGTAAAGAGAGACGACGATTATTTCTGAAAACGGACCTTGTGACACGAAAACAGCCGGGCATACAACGAAGCAAGAAGACAGGGCCATGATAAAGAAATGAGCAACGATAGCTGGAACATAACTGGGAAAAATGTCTGGTTGCGCGATGGGCACATTGGCACGACAGTGACAGGGCGGTCATCGGTGTCGTACACGAAACCCGACCGCACGGAGGGTCTCTACGGCTGGAAAAAGAGGGAAGAAGGAAACAGAGCGAGTGAAAAAAGAGGATCTAAAAATGGGCCGGATAAAAAGGAGGGAAAGAGCCTACGTAAAAACGGAACGGGCCGACACGCAGAGAAAAACAGTACGACGCAACCGAAGTTTCACGACACATTTCCAGGAGAATCGTGACGGAGTCGAGAGAGCCGTGGGGGGGTGAGGATGAAGCGAAAGCGAAACATAAAGGGAGGTCGAACGGAACGAAAATGCCGTTATCGGCGAGTACAGGAACGATCGACGTGATAAGGGAAGCTGAAGGAAGAAGCGAAATACGGCTACTACTATCCAGTAGAACGGGAGAGTCGCGCGCTGCGGGCGGTTGGGAGCACAGCCGATTGACGGAGATAAGTGCAATCAAGGGAGAAAGCGTACGGCTCGTGCTGGCGCGACGGAGATAGTCAATCGCGCTCGGGATCGTGCGCGCAGTATGCTCGCCGAGCGAAGTTAGTTAGCAGTCGATGCGCACACGCGACGCGCTACGGACGTTTGCCGCTGTTGCCACCGTCGAAGCGGTCGACACCGTCGTTTCTTCCCTCCGTTCCTTCGTGTTCCATGCTGCAAGAGTACGCAGACCCTGCATCGGCCTCGTGCACTTCTGAACTCACATATTCCAAGTCTCTGCGTGCGTGTGGACGGACGTGTGCTGGCCAATACTGCGGTTTCCGTTTCACCGTTTCCTCAAGTTTACCCGACAAAAACGGCGATTATACGCGTAACGTGCTTGACTTTGGTGAACATTTCTGAGCAGATCGCATGCTTACATTATAAACCAGTCAACAGTTTCACACGGCATGGATTGACATCATTATTAGTTCATGTGACGAGTGCGACAAAGTGTATTTTTTACTTCTACGAGTTTAGAACATTGATAGCTTTTGTACTCGGTTTCGTAATCTTTATATTTCCACCGCTATCGTACTTGCTACATGATTCATTTGGGGTTTCGCGACGCATGTGCGGAATGCATATTTAAAATTGTACTCTGGGCGTTGCGAACCACTTGATTACAGCAGGAAGAGAAGTGAGACCGTTAAGTATGTAATTAAGTGCCATCGCGCCGTGCGATGGGAACATGGCAAAGGGAATCAGCCGACAGTTAACCGATTTTTGGATAAACTGTTGTGCGTAAACATTATGGTCGTGTCTGTGGCACGTCATTCCGGTTTGTGAATTCGAATTGCCGTAAGTGTGTGGATCTGCAACGGATCGTCGACGATCGACGAGCTTAAGCCAAGGGGACGGTTGTTCTTAGAAGGCGGAGCAAGGTAAATAAAGCCTGTTTAGTTCCCAATCACGTTTATCGATGTGTGGTCAGAAGGAAGTATCAACGGAAACGCGGTAGAGTGAGAAAGAGAGAGGAAGAATGTGTCTGTCGGGCCGGTGTACAGCCAATCGGCGTTCATATTTCTTATATGCCTTGGGAGCAGAACCAACCAGGGTGTATCGTCGTTCAGAATACAAAGTTAGCGTTATGCTATACTTCGTATAAGATGAAAATGGGCAGTGATACTCTGGGATTTCTCTCGCGGAATTTATTGCTGGCAATGTCGTACGGTGTTGAGTACGATCCTGAGGTTTTTATATAGCCTGAATAATTTTTTATGACAGGACTAGCGAATAAGAAGTATCTAATTTGTCCGAGGCATTGTTCCGGCTTTTAAGCCCTCGGACGATGCGGTTTGCTGGATGGAGTGCTTATAATTGTGTTACCATGGAATTCTACCTATAACAGATAGTTTTTGCAACGTTCAAGAATATTGTAGATTGTGTTGGAAATAAAGCATATGCTAATAAGAAGAAAATGAAGACACAATAATGTCTGTGCCAAAAGAACCTTAACATTTTTAAGCAGACATCTAAAGAAATGTTTATACAATTCAGCACAGTATGTTTGACTACAAGATCGTAAAAGCAAAACTGTTTTTGCAGAAAAAGTGACGCAAAGCGCGAGCAAGAAAACTTATAATCCTCCGAGACGCGTGATTAGTAGGGAGACTTATTGATTGTGTATTGCCTGCAATTATATTCATACATTGTTAGGTTTCCGGTAGCTCTCGACGCATCGTAAGGTGATCCGTCTAGACGGAGTCAGGCGCGATGCGTTGGCGACGTTCTTACCGATACACACGTGTTTCTCATTGTCTGCCCATCTCGAGAATGAGTTTCTTTAGTCGGGGTCGGAAGTCTCGTTGCCGAAAAGCGGCAATCGACGCTTACGGGTTCGATCATCTTCCGCACATCCTCGCGCTCACACAATGACAATACCGGATTGGGCCGTATCGTTTATTAATAACTTTGCGGTCGCAAGAGCTAGTGAGACGTGGTTGACATATGCGGTAGCGGCGGGGGCGGCTGTCTCTCAGCTGTCCTGACTCCTGAGAAACGACGTTAGCAACGAACTTTCGCGCCACTGAGAACCCCGACGATTAATCACGCGTCCTCTTGCGCTCTGCTCAACACCGACTACAGAAACCGAACACGCCGTTACCGAAGCTTTTCCGTTTACGTGATCACTCTCGGGTGAGTCACCATCGATGTGTCCTGCAGGCGCTCGCATATGATTTTCTCACATCGGAGGTGGGTGATGCCAAGTCGAACCAAGTAACCGTTCTAGTTAATTAATTAATAATAAAGTAATTTACTAGATTAACAAATAACTGTTCGTATTGTTTGAGGAAACACGTTACTATCGATGGAATATTTCTGACGGATTGCGTGGCTTGAGAAAAAATAGGGATTTATTGTTGACAATTTTTGTGCAACACTTTTGGAACGGTCTGTAAGAATCGATTAATTGGCGTACCAGAGAGTATACACATTATATTAGGACATTAAGTATGAAATATTCTATGAAATAGTAATGTTGCAAAAAGGAAACCAAAGTTTGTCTCATACGGTGTTCTGACAGGCGAAAACTGACCAGAGACGCGGTTTTTGATTTTTCCGACAATGTTCCACCAAATCAAAAATTATGAAACAAATCAGAGAGATGTTAGTTCTAATATTACATCACAGGAAAAAGCGGCATCAATAATCCGGACCTCCTTCGTTGTCAAATTAATAATTTTCTGAGTCACTTTTTGGTTTTTATTTTTTATCCGGTTGGATTTTTTTATATAAAAATCTGAAAAACATCTATAATGTCCGCACCATTACCAGATGTATCCCCCGCCCCCCACGGTAGAGATAAAAAGTTGGAAATTCACAAAAATATTTCTTTCTTCATAAGCTATCGAATGGACCATTTAGAATTTCAATCGGTTTGGGGCACATTTCACTCTCTTATTCATCTATGCCCTTTATCGAAACCGTTCTTCGTGCCAGCGGGACACGCCTCAGTCGATGAGGTTAACATCATTGGCGATGCGGACGTGGATGGAATTTAGAGATGAGATCATTGCGAGAGTGCGCCACGAAAGTAGGCGGCCAGTCGGCAGATTCAATGAGGATGATAGGGTCGAAGGTCGCGCTTAAGTCATCGGGCTAATTCGCACTCTTACGTTCGATTCCGCCGTCCGTTACGTCTGACAGGTTGTTTTGACGGATGCAAATTAGCGGACGGATTATAATGGCTACACTGTTCTCTGATCCCGAAACGCGTCGAGCAAATACTGTTTTGTTGGTTAGCAGACATGCGCGGTGCCTCACAATGAGGCGATGTTTAAAACTTTAACATTAGAACTACTGACAAGATGACTAGTGTGGTCGTATCTTAATGATGATAATAGTTTTTCTCTTATGAAACATTTTTTTATTCTTTAGCAAGTACTCATTGACACAGGTAAACAATTAATTGCGTTTCAAATTCAAGTCCAAGTTGTAAGTTTAAATACCTTGACCTGTATCATTCCAACACATTAAATGATTATGTAAATTGGAATCGGCGGTAGTTCCAGCATTAAGCACCGATTGCGCGTTATTCGAACATCTTCTGGTAACAAATGTAATGAGATTTTATAGATGTAACTCAAAGTTACATGAAAATTGTTTTTCCAGTAGTTAGCTGTATGTGAGTACCTTGAACATGATGGGGTCTGTAAATAGACCGCATAATGCGTTGGTTTTTTCCTAGGAAGCATCGGACTTCTCGTTTTTCCAGTAGTTTCACCTGTAATATTGTCGTGTATAATATGTAAGCTATGTAATTGACATTTAGGTAACTCTTTACATGACTAAGGCAGATATTTCTAACGTTTAACATTTTCGTGTATCACACCGATGCAATGGACGTTTCTTTATTATCCTTTTTCCACGACCGATGTCATACAACTATAAGCAACGCTTCCTTTAAATCATAAATAAATTTTATATTGCACTGGTTTAGTACACTCGTTTGGAGAAATGCTTGATGTCTTAAAACGTTAGTCGGCCACTGAACAATTAGCAATATACGCCTTGACGAAACAAATGATTAAAGAATATTGTTGTTGCATGCGTCTATTACATAAAGAAACGCATTAGCACCTTATCGGGTTGTTTAACTCATTTGCAAATTTACCAACGGGTGAGTCATTTAAATTAGATGCAAGCGTAACGATGAGCAGAATGTACCACAGAAAAAACCTAGAGAATACTAACATGATCGGTGTCCAGATAAATTAATCTAGCCGTAGGCGACTTATTTGTCATTTGTAGCGAACTCGAAGCTGAAGGCATGCGTCAAACGAGTCTGTCAAGATTTTGCGCGAGAACTTGCGCGAGAATCCTGAGTTGTCTCGTTTCAAACTACAGCCTCTGCTCTCCGCCATTCTGAGAGATGATAATTAATCAATTAGCTTGCGGAGTTAAGAATTACGTCGCGTATTTGAGATTGAACTTATTGTAGCATGTCGTGACATGCAATAGCAACAATATCATGTGATCAGGCGCCGTTTGTACCGTCATTACAAAGAATGCAGTTTTATGATGTAAATCTGATTTATGTACAATGACTTTCGTTTACTTCACGTTCTATCCCGTAGAATTTTTTACACCTGCTTTGCGATTCATTGCTGTGAATGTACATTTGTATATTTTCATGTTACTACTACCTTACACTCTTTGCAACACATTGCCGTATACAAATTCTCAATAGTTTCGCATAAGTGAAAAACAATAAAACATCGATTTCTTGAGGTAAATAACCTCCAATTGACGTTTGACGAAGACGTCGCCCGACCTGACAAAGTCAAATTCATTTGTCAAATGTCAAACTTTATCATAGCTTTAGCATCAATTTTGACTGAATAATCAAGGCAGGATACGTCGGATAAGCTACAATGGCAAAACCGTAATTTTCCCGAACTATTTCTGCCACTTTCATGTATTTCAAATTTCCTTATTGAGCGCGTCGGGTTGTGGATTTTGTTATATTTGGCTGCCTTGTAACATGCAGTTCGCAACTGTGACATCCGAGTCCTGTTAACTCAGTTAGCATGCAATATTGAACACGCTCCGCAGTAACGTTCGGCAATAACGGAAAAATTGTTCTCATGTAATTGAGGTAATTGAAAGAATTTGTAACGTATTTGGAAACGCTAAAGTTTGATTTTATGTTTGACAAACTATGGGATGGATCTCACTTTCATGATATATGATTTTTACACATGTGAGCATAATAATACACAAGTATACTGTTTAAATCTACATTGCTGTTATGTGGACCGTTTGTAAAAAACTACTCACTGTGAAAAGTGTTCTCTGTGGTATTAACGCACAAATTGTATGGCATCTGCTTTGACGATATAAAGATCGCGATTTTATTTGAATGAATATGCGTATTCGTGTAATTAACGGCTATTTATCGATATTCGACGGCGAGTTGACAACACCGCAGTCTCCGACATTTTCATTGTCAAAGACTAAATAGTCGATGTCAAATGCACCTGGCGTAGAAATCGCGCATTGTTGCTTGCCTACGCACTGAACACGAGCATAAATTACATTTTCGATCATCAATTATTTATACGCATTCCCATAGAACGTGACTCGCGTATTTGTCTTTGCCGATGAGTCAGGCTCTCCCATTTGCAAGCTGACTACCGTGTCATGCCTCCTGGCATACCTTAAAACTCGGGACTAATATCTTTCGACGACAGAAATTTTCCTTTTCCTCCGAAGACATCTTCGAGCATTTCATAATTTATGTTGGTAACGAATCGTAAATTCCTTGCAAAGTGGAACAGTTAACGTCGTATACGATATAAAAGAAACTGTATGCAAAGTTTCGTACAATATTGGCATATTTAAGAATTTGTAGCTATAATACGAATTCATATTAGTGTTAAAATGATTTTTTCGTATATTATGGTAATATTTACATATCGCTATGACGTATGATATGTTTTATAGGATTGTACAATATGTACGATACGTACAGTTTAATAAAGATGGTATATTGTTTGAATTTTCCAAGGTTAGAGAAACGTATACGTAATGTTCACATTTGACGGAGGAGAATGTTGTGCTGCGTTGTGACACATGTCTTGCTTTCTACCATGAGTTTGTTCAATGTCTACGCGACAGTAATAATGTTTGTAGTATCTCCATAGAGTTGTTGTTACATCTGAAAGATACTCGACGTCCTGCAAACTATCAAATAACGAACACTCTTTTAATCATTAAACCATCAGTTATACATACTATCAAATGTATAGTATGTACTATTATACATTATTATAGTCGTGTTGTCTATACCATCATCTGATATTCGTCCGATGAACATTTATTCTTCCCAGAATTATAACTTTCGGGATGTGTGGTTTTGTGCAAAATTATTTTCTTAACAGCTATTATATGCAATATCTCCAGTTCGTTCCTGTAGAAAAATGCACTTTCGTGAAAACTGGCTACACAGAAAGTAATACAAAAGATAATACGCTGCACGTTGGAGCTTTCTAGCTATCCCTCTAGCTCGTTCTCATTAACTTCGAAACTATCTTTTACGTTGTTAAATTTTCTCAGTTTCGTGCTAAGCTGTTCCCACCCTTGAGACTTTCCGGCATCCATCACCTTGGCCAGCAGCGGGCGGGTGGTGTCTGCTCGGTTACGCTTTTTGCCCGCTCATGACTCTCCGTGAACGTCGTAATCTGTTTGGTTAGCCTTTCCGCGAGAGATCACTATTACGCCACGAGACAGGGATACGGGTGCGGGCGGGAAGGTGTCTGTAAGTACCTTATGCGGCAGTGATAAGTCTCTGCAACGATAAAACCTCTCTCGCATTTTCGCTATCCTCGTTGTCGCCGTTGTCGTCGTCGTCGTCGTCGTCGTCTGAAAGGACCAGCCGCTGTCGTTCCCGTTTTATCCCCACAGGGACGTTAATTAAATGCAACGATCAGATATGCAAATTCCCGGTTGCACGCTTAACGATCATCGTAATTGCCTTTCGAGGTCTCCGTGATTTTTTTTTCTTTCTGTAATTTTTTTCTTTGGCGAAACTCGTCGAAGATCGCGACGGGCTACATCGTCCAGTTCATATTGGCCCATCAAGCTTGCCTCGTGCCAGAATTGTTTATTGTTACGGTACGTGAAATGTGACGCAGTACATTTTTCCGCAAGAGAGACGTGTCGGTAGTGGCTGTTTTAAGGGTGGGCGGATCCATTCATTTCCGTTTTTTTTCATATGCTTGAAGAAATAACCGGACAACCTAATTGATGAGAAAGCATTTTTTTTGTAGGAATCAATTATTACAACGCATCCTGAAACATGTTTTTAGGGGTAGTTTTACTTATGTATGAATACTTTGTCACAGTTTGTCCTTAAACAGTGTAGTTGCAGGTTAACCTTGACGATCTTCAAGTTAACGATATACAATACATAGTATAACCATAGATTAAAAGCGATGCGTAAAATTTACAGGTTGATTTACGCAGGATTTTAGTGTGAAATCTACAATAACATTAATATTCCGACACTCATTTTTCGGACGTCATTATAATATATTCTAAAAACGTAATATTATTTGCATCACCTTTAACATGATATCGCACTTAGGTTTGGAAACTCATTTATATCGGAAAAATCACTAGAAGTAATAAATTATAATTATGTATGAAAAATAAAGGTATCCGAATATTCACGCTTCTTGCTATAGGAAATACCGAATTTGATTACCTTATTCACTTCCCCTAGTGTACTGAATTACGTGCCCAATTCAAGTGCGCTCGGTAACAGGAAACTACGTGATTTACGAAAAACTTTTTCTGACTTGCTCCGAGGTTTTTATTTTACCGATTGTCTTGGAACTTTATTTGCATATATTACTTCCTCGAATTTTTTTATGATTTTCTAAGGTAAAAAGTTTGTTTTTTATATTCGTTTGTCAATATTAGACATTCGTAGCTTGCAATACTTATATTTGTATGCTGGTATAAACCCTGCTTGAACTACTACTCAACTATGTCCCTTTTTGCAAAATTGAGATGCATGTGATTTTTTATATCGCACACGAACATTTTGTCCAGTCATATCTACTTCAATGTCCATTGGGTATTTATACTTTGGTTTGACTCGAAATGTTCACGATGCAAGCACGCAATACAAAACGCATTATACAGGGCAAGTCTAAATTCATAGAAGAAAATTTACGGAGTGATAGAACATCTACACAAGCAATTTTTCTAATACAATTTATGAATGGAATGCAAGCGGTGAAAAGTTAGAGAGTAGTTTTCCACCGTCACATTTAGCACGGTGACTACCACGTGCGTTGCCGATGCCTGATTCGAGTCATCTCGCTCTCTTCCCACGTCTAATCGAGTATATCCTTTCACGATGACGATAGTCTAATAAATATAATTCATACGTAGGTTCCTGGACAATTTGTTATTGACACCTTTACTGTTTCACCTTTAGTAGCAATCAACATCTTATTGTTAGTAATAATCGCTGGCATACAGTTCTTAAGGAAACGTAACTTCATAGAAGAACAACTACAAACATTTCTCTTTATTTCAATCAGACATGTTTAAAAACACGATTGTTGCTATCTAACTTTAATCTACCTTTACGGTTAAACGATGATTTTTTTATGGTCATACCAACTATTTTTGCGTTTCACGTTAACAGCATCGAGAACTTGCGTGCCGGTTCCGTTCTCTGAACTGATTCAATTATGCATCAATCAGATATGTAAATTGCAAGAGTGGCACGTTAATTCATGCGAAATTGATTAAAGTGATCGCAGGTTCAACTGTGATATGTGCTGCTGTGTCGCGTTGGACAATGTTCGTCGTTATATACATGTATCTTAATCAGAGTTTTAATTAATTATACAACACCTTATCGGCGGGACTTGTCTTGTCTTGCTAAAAGTATATACCGCCATTGATTACTATATGGTGTTCCATAAATTTCCCATACACTAATTCCACACCCTTTATATGATATTTTACCTGGGTATGTATTTGTCGTATAAATGTGTTCGTGAGTTTTTGCCAACACTATGTTCGGAATCAACGCCATGTCGACACATTCTATAATTTAATTTATTTAAATGTTATGAATTTATGTCGCTTATGGCTTATTTATGTACTTCTTGACAAACTTGTTCCGATCTGATATAAAGAGAAAACAGGTTTCCAGAGTTTATATCTAATTCTTACATATAAACTGAATAAAGGACGTAAGAACGAGAAATTCAATAGAATTAATATAATGTGACATAATGACGTAAGATAATATCATAAGTGCATAATAAATCGGAGATAGTAGACCTCACAAGGGGAACACGCCACCTGTGGGTCACTGATTTTGTTCAAATTTTGCACACAGCTTCTATACCCGAAAATTTTCGACACGTGTTTTGCCAAAAGTCCTGGAATGCCTTAAAATTAAAGATATTTTCATCGAACTGTCATAGCCGAGCAGGTAAGGTGTTTGCGTTCTAGCCCTCTGGTTCCGAGTTCTGGGCCCCCTTGTGAGACTTACCAACGCCGTTGCTCACCATCTACATATAAGTGTTCACTTTGATCATCCATTTATCTGGCTTACGTAAAACCAAGTCTATCAGTCGTCATCTGCTTCCGAGCGTAATATGGTCGCGCGATAACACTTTATGCAAGCGGTCTTTTAGGTGCGAAATCGTTTGACGCGGCCGCTGGAGACGTTTAAATACAAGTTTGATTGGCTCAACTGACTTATCGCAGATGCTTTGCATTTTCCTACTCTACCGCTACATTTACACCTTTACGACACACCAACCAATCGTGCATTTTACCTCTTACTCCGCCGTTACCGCAAGCATGTCGAGTCCTCCAGCAAAATTGAATAACTTTTTAATGAGACCCAATATTCTTTTATGCAATCTTTTATGGCGAGTATGTTTCTTTATTACCGTCGATCGAAAGTAGCTTGGTTGTTTCAGCTTTCTCCCTGCTTCCTTCAAGTAAGTGTCGATCTTTCTATCAATCAATTACCTTTAAGTAAGGTTTATAATACAGCGGCATTGCTGTTAATTTGAAGCTTCGCGCATTTTTAAAAATTCATGTATGCCGATATATTTGTTTACTGGTAAATATTCAAAGACTCAGACCATTTTGTGACATCAAAATATAGAAGGGACTTCTTTTTTACTCGAATAATGTAGGAGTATACTTTACATACATTATTGTAAAACTCGCGTCTTACAAAGTTCCAGACTAAAAGGCATCCACGGAGTCTCGTCCAAATTAAACGAAGTGCCCCTTCGCTTGATCATTCTTTCAACGCAAATTTCCCACAGGGGTGGAAACAGGCTTAGTTTATATCCCTCTCAGCGTACGAGCACGAGTTAAAACTTTATTTTTAGAGCAACGAAAGACACTTCGTTGTCGTTTGTAATACGATCTTTTCGGAACTTCCCCGACTAACGACAACTGTTCTTCGTCTCGTTTCAGTAGGTAGCCTAGCCCCCTCTCCACTCTCGTCACACTCGGACACATGCTTTGCGCACGTGTTACATCATTATGTCAATGGCTAACACGTGTCTAATAGATGTATACATGCTGTGCTAGCGATGCCATAGCTTAATCTACTTTCTTAAGATTTCGGGAAATCATTTTGAAGCTTGTCATAAAAATGAACCCTTCCAGGACGAGCACTGGGTCACGGTATCACGGGGTTTGAGCAGCGAACACACACACACATTCTTACAGGACCAATGCTACTTGTTAGACCGCTACCGCCGGTGCGGCGTTGGCCAGTTGTTCCCAAAGCCATAACGCACACATAAGCAATAAAGAAGCAATGAAAACGGATCAGTTCAGCATAACGCTTCAAACGGTAAACACCAATACGATGGATGTAGATTCATATTCTTCGATTATATGTTATTATTCGTATTGTTTTATCATCACGTGGTTGCGGCACCCGGAAGAAAAATTATAATAGCAACGATAGCAAGCGGTCAAAACCATGCAAGATGTTTTTGCGTAGGCAACGACAATAAATATTCTGCAAAGTGTGATATTTACAAAAAAACATGTTTGCGATATGCATTGTGAAAACACGAAAAGTGTGAAATGTTATTTATGTAATTCCTAAAATATAGGAATATAATAATTTTTCACATAAAATTTACAGTTTTCCCTCTTCTGCAAACTAGAATAAAAAAACTACATATTAGGTCATTAAATATGAAATGTCCGATTACCTAAAGCCTCAAGTTTGATACCAGACGTCTCCGATATTTCACTTCGATCATCCCTTATTTTTTTTGCATTCAGAAGGTACGCTATCTGGCTTTCAGATGCACTCTTTTGTTTTTAATAGTGTATCGTATTGTCGCCTGGAGTTTAAATATTGTAAGCCAATTAATAAGACAAAAATGCGAGTTATTTTCGAATATGAGTTCCGTCGTGAAACTAATGCAGCGCAGACAAGCCGAAATGTTAACGAAGTGTTTGGCAAGGATGTGGCTAACGAACGAACAGTACGTCGATGGTTCAAAAAATTTCGATCTGAAGATTTAGATCTTCAAAATGAACCACGCGGGCGGCCTAAGAGCAAGGTGGATGACGACCAACTGAAAGCTGTAGTGGAAGCAAATCCATCTGGAACAACGCGTGAACTAGCAGCAAGGTTTGAAGTTACCATCCCAACAATAATAAGTCATCTGAAAGCAATCGGAAAAGTAAAGAAGCTGGATAGGTGGGTTCCGCATGAGTTGAGCAAGCGTCAGCAACGGAACCGCTTCGAGGCTTGCTGTTCTTTGGTAACAAGACTAAAAGGCGATCCATTTTTGCACCGGTGATGAAAAGTCACGTGCGATGAAACGTGGATACTTTTTGATAATCGTAAGCGTTCGGCACAATGGTTGGACAAAGATGAAGAGCCAAAACACACCCCAAAGCCGAGTATACACAAAAAAAAAACGAATGGTGTCTGTTTGAAGCTGCACTCCAGATTTTTTTGCTAGCGGTATTAACCCTTTGCACTCGGCACCGTTTCGGACGTTACCTACCAGCAACCCGACGCCACTTTTTTGCGTAAACGTACACCCTGGAATCGTGATATTCTATAACACAATATTTTGGAACCAAGTAAGGCATTGTAATGAAATTTGGTTTATATGTATTTGTGGACATTGTGGAACACATATTTACAAAGAAAAATCAAAATTTGTTTTCTATAATTTTCTGCACTATGGTAAATCGATACGTCTTCAACGAAGATGTTTTCTTTTACACTCCTTGTATCGCTATCATTATCTATCAAATTTCTTCTATAAAGTTTCCCTACATCATTGACCCATACACGTGCACCTTTGTTCCACTAATTTTACATATCGCTCAACGCATTAGAGAATTGTATAGTCCATCGTGAACGCACTTCGCACGTTCTCTTTCGACCTGTAAAACCGTTTGATTTATTTATCATGCATCTTGATAATTTCATCATATTTTGATTTGTTTTTTGTGCTATTTTAATAGAAAACTACAGGAAAACATATGTTTCTTAAAAAATTGCGGTGGAATAAGTTAATTCTCCGAAATGGGTAATAAACTTTCATGTCCCCTCAGAGGGGACAACCGAGTGATATGCTAGACTTGCGTTGTCCCCTCAGAGGGGACAACCGAGTGCAAAGGGTTAATAAGCTATCGTGAAACGTCAACGTTGTATTGATAGTTTAGGTGCATAGTTTGATTAATTATATTATTTCTTGGCCGAGATATAATAAACCAAACTTTCGGTCTTAAATCGGACGTTTCATACTTATTGACCTAATAGCTACACAGATATGTAGTAAGGTAAGTTGCCCAATACCTGACACTGCACCAATAACTGACAGTTACAACTTTGTAATTAATTAATAAGGAATCTATAAACGATACCTGTTTCTCATTGTGTGTATAATAAACTGTGTTTTATGCAGCGCCGTCTCTGATTTATGAGTATCATTATGCGTGAACGTATTCAGATTGTGTAATTGTTTTTCACAAGTCGGCACGTAGTTGTCATTGGCGGCTCAATTCCTCAATCATTTAAGGTTAGAAACACGTCATGATATTTTGCTTTGTATTTATTTTATTAAATTATTTTGAGAGCAACCTTATATTTCCCTGTTATAATTAAAGAATATAGTGCTGTTTTTTTCTTTGAAGGCTTTAAATAAACCGTCTAATTTGATGGGACTCAGGGGTGTCAGTTTCTGGGATGCGAACATATCCCTGCCGACCAATATCTGACATCCGTGTCAGATATTGGTCGAAAGGGTTATATTTCTGCATTACGTTTTTTTAAAGTAAAATCAGATTAATTTGAAAGGATTCATCAATAAACATTACTTTTAGTACCATATCTCTACAACTACCAATAGCTGACAGGGGATGTCAGTTACTGGGTGGTGTCAGATATTGGTACATTTGAATAAATTTCGATTTTTGATCTTGAATACAGAATGGCATCAAAAGCAAAGAAAACTATGAGATATGCGGCAGAAGACTTGAAAAAGGCTTTAGACGCTATAGATGGAGGCATGCCAATATTAAGAGCGAGCAAAATTTTCAAAATTCCAAGAACAACCCTTATTTATAAACACAAAGGAATATACCCTAAAGAATGTAGAAAAGGACCACCAACAAATTTAACACCTGATGAAGAAAAATCTTTAGTAAAATGGTTAGGTCATATTGGTGACCGTGGCTTTCCTGCAACAAAAACTCAACTTTTAGACTCGGTAGAAATGCTGATGAAAAATTTAGGCAGACCTAACAATTTTATTAATAATCGGCCTGGAAATAAATGGTATGCTTGTTTTATGAATCGTCATCCGGAATTATCAGTACGAATGTCACAGAATTTGACAAAGGCGCGATCGAATATAACAGAGCAAAAAATACGCAACTGGTTCGACGAAATAGGAAATTACCTAAAAAATAATAATTTTTACCATATATTAAATGAAAGTGAACGTGTTTTTAATGCAGACGAAACTGCTTTTTTTTTGAACCCAAAAGTAAAAAAAGTTATAGTTAAAAAAGGAGAATCCACTGTATATAACTTTATTAATAACGACGAAAAGGAGTGCCTGACGACACTAATAACTGGAAATGCAGCTGGTCAGCTTGCACCACCAATGGTCATGTTCTCCTACGTAAGAATTCCCTCAAACATAATAAGTTTGATGCCTAATGAATGGGGCGTGGGAAAAAGTTCTAGCGGCTGGATGACTGGACAAAGTTTTTATGAATATATTACAAATGTGTTCTATAAATGGCTATTGAAGAAAGATATTCCTTTGCCAGTCATTTTATTTGTGGATGGTCATGTTAGTCACCTTACTTTATCCCTAAGTGAGTTTTGTTCAGAGAAAGGAATAATAATCATTGCCCTTTACCCGAATGCAACACACATCTTACAACCAATGGATGTATCAGTGTTTCATCCATTGAAAAATGGTTGGAAAGATTCTGTGCAGAAATGGAAATTTGAGCACGATGGGCAAGCAGTTAGAAGAGAAAACTTTGCTCCATTATTACAAGAAGTACTCTTAAAATATGTCAAGCCAGAAACTATTGTAAACGGTTTTCGAGCTTGTGGGATCGTTCCGTTTGATGCCTCGAATATTGATTTTAAAAAATTTTTCAAAATTAACAAAGAAATTAATTCAGAATCATCCACACAAACGTCAAATAAATATTTGACTCAACTAAAGCAAACATTGATTTTTTTAGAATCCAAAATTGCACCGCAGACTTTAATTGAGTTTAAATCATGTGGAGGTGTTTGGTCAGGTAGAATGGAAGACACGACTTTGTTTAAAGTTTGGAGTGATATTTCTTCCGAAGTTAATTTATTAAACCTAACAAGTACACATTCCGAAAACCAAAATAGTAATACCAGTACATCTAACAATGAATTTGATATATATACATTAGACAATACATTAAATAACAGTTTTGAAAATTGTAATAATGAGAGAGATTATTGTGGTATCAGGGAAGATGAAATAAGGGCCCATAATACAACGCCTACACCAACATCATCATCAGAAGTACAAGTAGTACAGTCTGCTACAATGAATCAATCTAATGTACCAAACGATGTGCCAAGCCCTTTTAAAAAATGTTTATTTTGGCCGGGACCATCCAACGAACAGAAAAGAACGAGATCAAAGGAAAAAATTCCTTCGGTCGTGACATCGGAAGAATGGAAGGATTATTATTATAAAAAAAATGCCGAAAAAGAAAGAAAAGAAAAGGAAAAAGAAGAGAGAAAAAGAAAAAGAGAAATGAAGGCAGCAGAAAAACTGAATAAGACAAAGAAAATAACTGCAAAGAAATACAAACGACTTGTTATAGAAAGTGACACTTCTACATCATCTGAGGAACTTTAAGTTCAAATTTAAATGTATTTTAAATAAATTAACGTTATAGTCTGTTATTTTATTGTGGAAATAAATTTTGTTATTTAAATGAATAATCTCTGTTAACATTTATAAAAGTGTCAGCTATTGGAGGATCTAGATGTCAGATATTGGATACACTACATTTCGGCCGTGTCAGTTATTGGTGTCATTACCATAATCCTACTTATTTAATTTTCTTTACATTAACAAAATTTAAATAGCTTTTAGCTTACACCAATTTGAAGATAAAGGATCAATCAATCTTGATAAAATATTAGCGACTGCTTACATTGATTTCAAATATTTTTTTATTTAAATTGTTTGAATTCTTACTCTTAAACTGTCAGCTATTGGGCAACTTACCTTACGTATACATTAGTGTGATTTTCAAACAGCTTAAGATACTCTTTTGTCGCATGATGATTCACCAGACGGTCGGTCCCGTGAAGCGAATATGAATTATAATAGTTTAGTGAACTGTCTGTGAGGGACAGGAGTGATCCAGTGCTCATCCCCAAACTCTCAGTATGTACTCCGAATTTAATGATTTCTATTATTTAATGCTATAGTGAGATTTTTTTCACTCGAACATGCGAAAATAAATTTTTAGCGAACAGTCATCGCGAGTGTAGTTAGTGAATAAATTTTCGTCGAGAGTACTACTGTTGTAAGGTCGATCGAATGATTACATCTGCCAAATTTATGTCTTTGTTCGTACTTTCACAAGATTGTAAAATGTAAAAATGTAATATATGCTCATGAAGGTTTCACTTCTAATTGATTTTTGTAAGTAAGCTTTTTTCCTTTAATATATTTATTTCACAGTTCTGGTAAAGTGCAGACGCGCGAAACATATGAGCTTGTGGGTTTGCCACTGTCAGAGATAACGCAAATAAAAACCGGATCGAAAGAGAAAAGCTTAAACAGCACGGAGTTTTATAATTTCCGTCAAGAGGATGAAAATATCAAGCGGATAGATATTCATTCTCTTTTGTTCCCTGTTCTCAAACCGGTCCCAAACATATCCACTTTCTCGAACCTTTTCTACATCTCGCACCCTTTCTCGTCTTCCTACCTATTTCATTGCATTGTACAGTAGATAGATATCGGCCGATTGCGGAGTGTCGACAACGGTCGGAATTGAATTTCTGTTTGCGAAGTCTTATTTCATTACTTGGCGAAAACGATATACTGACCTTCGTTACACATACTCTGGGTACTCCGGGTAACAGTGATTTCGACGAGATGTGTTCGCTCTCGTGGGTATGATTAATCTTGCGAGCATGTTATATGTATTTCAGAATACTGGGGAAGTGTGGATGTGAAGTTTGCGAGATAATGGTAGGCTTGGAAAAATCAGTTTCAGCTACCGAATCTTGCACGAAGATCTGTTTCGTTAATTCCTTAGGAATTTCAACTAATTACGCAACATATGTACCTAATGTCGATGCACCGTCTCGTTTGCTTTGTAGCACCAGTGAAGTTTCATCAACGAAATAGTTTTAAATATTCAATAGTACTTACTCTTGTTTAGACAAGATCAAATTAAATTATAGAAATTTCACATTACCAAGACTAAGATGCAGACGATGTTTCGAAAAAACTCCTGTTGATGAAAATATGATGAGAAATCCTTTAGAACTCTGCCATGACGTGTTATTAAAACTTTTGACTTTACAACAACTTTGTTACAGTCCCAATGCATCAAAATATAGACACGAACTAATAAAGGTCGTCTTGAGACTGACGAGATCTTATAAAATACGAGAAATGTTCTGAAGGAAGATCGACACTTATTAAGAACATTTGCTTAACTAATGATCTCGTCCGAGTTCAATATTATTCACCTGTATTCAAATACCATGTAAGTCCCTACGATATCCATATTACTTCTCTTTCTGTCCACTCCTGTAATACCTTCACGTAAATTATCGTTATTCTAAATTCGCCATCAAAAATGTTATTTTTATAAAGGTAGATTGATTTGATGCACACACTTCGCCTGCTAGATCAAATTGTGACGGTGACAGCGAAAAAGGGAAAAGACCTTAAACTCCTATTCTTCCTATTGCGGCACGCAATAGATCATTCCCGGTACCTTTTCGCGCACGTCAGCCTGAGTGACTTACTGCATCCTGTTAGGATGCGTGTGCGAATAAAACGCAAGGTGCGCTCAGGGAAACGGGGAAACTATGTACATATGTATGTACGTACCTGCGAGTAAGCTCCGAACCACTCGCGATTGCACATTGAACGTGCATATGTGTGCGATTCTTTTCTCTCGTTGCTAGGCACCAACTTTCTTCCACCCTTACTTCAACGTTCACTTTTCTATCCTAAGCGCACAGTATCCATTGCGACTCTTTCGCGTGGAAAATTATGAACGTTGAGTGACATGCATTTTATGCTCATTATTCGCACGCAATCCTGATTCGCGATATTATTACTTGGGGGGGATCATTTTACGAAAGATTCCATTGGCAATTATTCCATAAATTTGCGGTATTACAAAATGATAGCCAGTAATTAGAATTTATACAGAGTGGTGCGCGCTTCTGATGCCGTTTAGAATATTGATGGATTAACCAACGAACTGGGTGCGTATTAGCGTTCAATTAAACCGACACAGAGAATTAATGTTCTGTTTCAAACGATTCATACATTACACTATAGCACGCATTTGTGTCAAGCTCGAGTAATCCGTAATAAAGTAATAAAATACGGGATAAACCCTTTTTCTATATATTACACATAGGTATCGTAAATTCTTTATTTGTAATTAAAATAAGACGCATTTAATGTGAACACTGTTTCTGTCTGAATATGAAGCGAACTGCCTTGTATGAATATCTTCTATGTATTCTTGTAGAAATCTATTGTCACTTGGCTTTGGTCGCGATCCCGAACGTTGCCCTGCCTTTGATTACAGATGTTGTCCCTAAGAAAAGTAGGTTCTCCCATATTATAGGACTTTTTACTGACATGTAACATGTAAAGCGGTCCTGTAACATCGTTCATTTGTTGTCAACACTTCTATGCATTTCTAGCCTACTTCCTGTGTCACCGTTATCGTCTTTTTTTCAGATGCCATTTCTAGGACAAGCAAGGAATTTCGGTGAATCGTTTGGCTGTGAAACAGAATGTCTTGGTACCCGAGTAGTCACATCTTGCTTCCGCGTATAACCACACAAATATTACAGTCGCGCACACGTCAGCACGTTCTTCGCCGGGCACCTCTTATTACGTTTGGCGCACACTCTGCCTTTCTATTAAAACAGTTTTCCAGTTGCGGGCGTCTATTGTGTTTCCATTCCACATGAATGCAAAACGATGAGCGAACGATATTTCAATATTTTCGCCGCTGCCTCGCTGTTAGCGAGTGCCCGCTTAACGTGAATATGTTTATGAACGAAAGTGAAACAGCAATATGTACAGAACATGTATATCATAATTCCGGTTAATGTACCTCACTCGAAATAGGGCCAGTTTTCAGAGTTACTGCTCGTCTGCAATATGCCTGAATGTGTCGTTAAAAATAACAAGCGTTTAGTTGGTGATTACTTACAATTAGATAATGTTGGTTTGCAGCGTCTGGTTTATACAGACAATCTTTTTACCATTAATTTGCATAGGCTGATGAGGTGTATGGTTTGAATAATTCTGAAAAGTTAATTACACATGACAAATTTTTGCTACTGAATATTTAAGGTAGTACCCCCACGTTTGTAAAATTTCAAGAAGTCTTCAAAATTTGGAGTGTAAATAATTAAATGCATAGCACACACGATGTTAAAAACCGGAAACAGTTGACCACACCAAACATGAAATAATTGTACTTAAATATGTCATTTTTTGTACATAGGTATAGCATGGGAGAAGCGTGGGAAATAATAACATATTTAGAATAACATATTTAGACGATTATTTTTTGTGGAGGGAATATCAGAGTAGTCGCGTAGAACAGACGCGACAACGTTGCAACGGTGAAAATGACGGTGCAAAAGAAAAAGGCGGGAAAATACAAAGTGCGACAGTAACGCTTTTCTCTCACATGTGCGTGTCTTTTTATCGCCGGCCGCGTTACTCATCCTAATAAAATATGCGACGTTGTCACATTTCCACACAGAATAATATTTCATAGGATGTGTATATTCATATAGCGAATATAATAGTGTAAGACTTACTATCACGTGAAAGAAAACATGGGCTATAGACTTACAATTAGTCTGCTGATATGTATGATATAGTGTGGGCACTAAGCCAAAACTTTTTACATGGACTGTCGCGGTGGTACTATCTTAAATAGTGAACATGGCATTCGGGCTTAGACACTTTAGGAACACTATTATTTTCTTGCAAGCTCATACAATAATCGCTATTCGTATCTTATTCTTGATCCCGGTTAATCATATTTATTGTCCGCCTCGCATTTAATTATGCCTGCAGACTTACTTGTTAAGCTTTTCTAAGATAGTCAAATGTTTTATCGGATTTATATCCGTACTACTGACCCACATACCTGTTTGCTCAACGATGTTTTTTACTTGGTCTGTAAAATGCAATTGAACCGTGAAAGCTGAGTAGCAATTAAACCCAATCAAAGAGGCATTTAAATTGTGATTGGTTTTTTTTATCGCGATCTGTATTTACATCGCTGTATGACGGGTTTCAGCTCGGTGCGTAAAAGCTCAGAAAACCGCATCGTAATCGATAACACCGTAATTTCATATTAATGCGACGCACGTTAAAAATCACCCTTTTACCTATTACTCGAGCACAATCGATTGCAATTACCGTAATATTGTGTAATTGGAACATCAAAAGCTTTCATAATCGACACTGTATGATAATTTGTACTTTCATTGGACAACGTATGAAAAATAAATATGGTTATGTGTCAAAGGAAGGGTATTACATAGCCCGAATGCCTTCTTATTGCGATGCGGTCGTAATAGGTACCTCCATATTCATCGTTGGTCCAGAAAAATATAATTCACCGGTATCGTTTGAAAACAAAAATTATCGAATTATGTACAGGGTTTCTGCCAACTGATCGTCTGGACCTGGACCAAGAAAGTTTGCTCGCTATGCTACACGTGGAAATACCGCCACATCGTGTTGTATGTGCTTATGTTACCGTGTTTGATTCATCCGCACATAGAATATTATGTCTCAAACGACAGAAAAACAGTTCACTGAAGGCACAATAAAACTTATCTTTTCCAACTTTATATGCAGCCGTTAATCAGAACTTCGAAATGCTCTGCAAAATTCGTATTTGCATTCGCGTGGTCCAAAAAAGCGGCGCCGAAACGGAAATGTTCCGTTTTGCAGGTTATTGCGCACGTGCATACCTATTAACGAGACAGGAGCCGATGGCGTTAAAGTAATCCATTCTAACAGTACACGTGTACGTTGGGAGCCGGCTCGAAGAGCTAACCGTATCGACGCTTCGGATCGCGAGTAAGCTGGGTTCGATCTGAACATCCTATTTTCCGTAATTCCGTCGGCGGTATTGCGTGACAGGCAGAGATTAACGCGTTACCCATGAAACGAACCCGACAGTGGCACGCTTCTCCCGATATCGAAACTCCCGTCGAAAGACGGAGGCACGTAAGTCCGTGCTCACACACTGGACGGTCAGCAAACATTGTAAAGATTCTGCTACCACCCGCTTCCCTTAATGGATCCACTGTTTGCCTCTCTGAGTGCGTCGCCGGAATAATCTCGACCCGGGCGAACAAGGGTGGGGGTACGTGTGCCTTTGGAAAATCAATCCCCACCCCGTACCTGTGAAAAAGGTCGCATGACTCCTATCTTCACCGGCACCTAACATTTTTCCGGATACGATGCCGAAGACACGCAGAAAGGTGTTCTCGATTATTTTACTCGATCGGTTTGCCGTGACACGTAGCCCGATTTAATCTATTACATGGTATTACGCACGTGAAATCTGGCCGTGACTCGGAAAGTGAAATGTTAATACATCGCGTTGCCCATTAAAGGAAGCGTGACTGGAATTATAGGAAGCTTTTAGATGGGTAACGTTAAAAAAGCACTGTAATTTGGGGGAAAACTTAATAACTTTGATTATGTCTCATGATAATTCGAATTAAATTCAACCATCGGAAATAAATGATGGCAACCGTGTAATACGAAGCAAACTGTAATAACAAAATAAACTACACCGCAACGATAAGAGATACTAATAAAATACGCGTTCCACATATAGTGGAATAACAGCACTGCGTTATGCGACCTTCTCCTCTTTGTTAGAACCTTGCAAGCTGCGTTAGTGCAGTATGCATGTAAATGTTCCTGCCAAAGTTTATTTCACCCCTCCCATTGAGCTTGGTAAAAAATTAACTATTTAGAGTATGAGTGTAGAGAAGGATGTAGCCGCGAGCAGAAAGGGAAGAGACGAGGACTCAGTAATAATGACTAATTGTAAAAGCAACTTTTTCGCGCTCATCGTTTGCCGTTAGCGTCGTACGGTTCAAAGATTCACACTCCTAACCTAACTTCTTCCACCGAATTCAAAATAATGCGGTGCGAGGTGGAGCGATGCGAGTATAATGCCGGTAGGTACATAAGACATTGGGTCTATTGACAGGAGTTGTGAGGGACGAGCGGGCGAAGAAGGGTATGGAACTGAAACAGGATGGGACATCAGAGAAGGTCCTCTTTGTCGTTCTCGGACTACCGATAAATCTCCGAAGCTTTTCCAACTTTGTGAAAGTACGGGTCTGGCGGGCGTAATAGATGAGGGATATAAGGGTGACTAGGGAAAGGGGTGGCCATTAGGAGGTCGGCACCGTCGGAACATCGATTCACCACCTTAATTCTGAAAACGACATTACTCCGCCCTCCTTCTGCCGCTTTGCTAACCGGCGGCAGTGGATCTATCCACCATGGTTGGTACCTTCCTCCAGCGGGCGAGGACCAGCCCACCTCCATACCCCGTTCGGCTACCACCATACCCACTAATATCACCGGCGGACCATGAAATTCCCAACTGGAAACGGTTCGCAGCATTCCGTAGGCATTTAAGCCCTCCGCCCGGTAATTGCATCGTTGCAAGCCAAATGCACGAAACGCGCCGACCAACCCCTCCCAAGCTTTTATTCTGCAAGGCCAAAGACGATTGGCTGCCAAATTTTCATGGCGCGTCGATATCTTCCCGCAGAATTTCGATAATGGTCTAGCTGTACCAAATCCGGAACGTTGACGGCTTCTTTTGGCAACGGAAGATCGCGTCTTTGTTGCGACGGTGGGTGAAGTCTTCTCTACTTGAGTAGATTATTAATTTATTTCATTGATGGAGAAGTAAAAGTCTTAAGAGGAAAACAGTATGATTGAGGCAATTTAGTGAGTTCATACTTGTGTTATTACAAAAATTCTAAACGTAATTATATCACCGTTTAGTGTACCGTGATCACTTTGCTATCCTACCGGTTTAAATCAACGCAGTTAAATTCAACTGTATAAGTATAATGGGATCGACAAAGTTATATATTGCGATTTGCCATGAATTTCAATCGTCCCATATTGTACATGCAAATTGTTTTTATGATTTGTTGAGCGAGCAACTGTGGCGCTGTACGCCGGTCGTCTTTTAGTGAGGGTCTCATGGTTATGTAAATTTTCAATTAAAACGTATTGCAAAGCCAAAAGTCACCACATTTATTATAATCGAGGATGCGATGAAGGTGCAATATATTTTGGGGGGGGGGGGGGGGGGCATCATCTCAGCAACGCTTGTTTTTCGATGACGCTATCTTCGAAGCTTAAACATTCACTATAACAACGCGATCGTTGACGTAGCACTTTTTCCAGGATGTAAGGTTTAATGCTCCCATAATCACCAAGAATGCCGACTGGTTCCAGGCTGAGAGTCTTGCGTTCGCAACCGTGCATTTCTCGGAGTTTCGTCGTATTTTGGCTGTCGGTTCATGCCTCGCTTACTAAATTTAGTTCGTTGTCCGAAGCCACCATCTTGGAATAATCCTCTTTCAGCATTTAAGCTATTTTGAAAGCTCCTTAAGCTCCAAGTATACTCCTTCATCCCACTCCAGCTACCGTTTGACTCTCTTTCTCTATCACGTCCCTCGCTCGTCGTCGTGGCTTCAATATAGCCAGACTTAAGCCTGGTCCACACGAAAATTGTTGTTCCACCGGTGTATAATAATCTGGAACTTGTTTTTACTCTGCATTAACTCCTTATGCTCGAATTGCAGATTAAACAGTATCTGTACATGTCACTCGTATTTAGTGTATTGTATCACAACGCATGTTCAACATATTCTAACTGAATTCCGCTTTGTTTGATAAGCAGTATCCCTTCGACGCCTGGGTAACCGTTGTCTTTAACTTTCCCAAGGACTGACAGCGATAAATTGAATGACCTACGTTAAAGTTTATTTAAGTGGTTGTCATTACATATCCTTAAGACGCAGCTGTTATAATAGCTCAATAAAACAAAAATATTGTGATAATGTTTTTTCGTTGTGACATGCTGTACAGGGAATATCTGTGTATAGTGAAGAGTCAGCGAAAGCGTAATATTTGTGAGAGCGCGAGTAAACGGCTTCCAACCACAACTTCGGACAATAAAGCCACTTCTGCACTTTTATTCCTACCCTAATCCTACCTCTTTTTCTATAACCTTTTCTCTATTGTACAGTGTAATAAAATGGTTTAATATACGTTTAATCAGAAATATCCAGTCTCTTCAAGTATCTCCGAAAAATCTAACTGTAAATCAGATTTCTGAGGAAGTTCCCACTCCGCTCGCTGTTTCGGTCGTTACACAATGGTTATCCAAACCAGAGGCAGCTACCGATGCTCACCAAGTTGTATTATACTTACCATCGCCGGATCTAACCGTTGACAGGGTGGTAATGAGATCAAATGTCATTAAAAGCGCAGCATTTCTCGCTTAGCGTTTGCTCAATTAGGAAAAAACTCTTATATTACTATAGTTTATGAATTTTCTTATAGTTAATTTATTAATAGTATATTTATAACGCCTAAGGTATTAACCTCTGCATATTAATAAAGGATTCGGTGTCGACGGGATTCAGTTAAGAAAATATAATTCCTTCGTGGTCAGACCAATCGAGTTTTATTTCAGGTTTAGTCTTCAATCAACGTATCTATAAAAAGACTATATGCAAAATCTGCCGATATTATTTAAGGTCGATCTTGTTCCAACTTAGACACACCTGTACGACATACATCAAGAACCCACATTTTGGTAGTTCATTGTTGCTACTGTTAGAAAAGAGGCGGTGGGATCACTTTCGGATTTACAAACATTTTAACCTCAACAACTTTAACAAGATGATATATTCGGTTCATTTTAGTGTTATGAAATCATACAGGAGTCGAACTTTAGTTTCATGCATTGTGTATATCATACAATTTCAATTTATAAGACGTGAGTTATAAACACCTTATTAACTTTGTTTATTTCTAAATCATTTACAAAATTAGAAATATCGAACAATGTTTTTTGTTTTAAGCACTTTAAAGCGGTGTGGGGCAAAACTTGGCAAAATTGTTAGTTTAAAAGTTCTTATAAGAAGTTTGAGCCGATGGTAGGTGAAAGGTGGAGTACCTTGGGCAGAACAAAGTTGTGATGGAACAAAATATCTTGATGTTGGTTCAGACTTCTTTATTGCTTTGGAATAAACATAGCTTATTAATTTGAAGGTAAGTAGACTGTTTATTTACCTGAATTGTTGCTCATGAAATGTATTGAAAATCACTCTTCTTGCCACCGCCGTATCTGTCGCTGGCTTGACATATGTGCTCATAATTATGAAAGTGGTCTAAGTCAAGATTTAAAAAAAATGAGTTTATCAGTTATTTCACACCACATTTGTTTACCCTAGATTTATTCAATGTAATTTCTTTTTTTTTAAATCTTGACTTAGACCACTTTCATAATTATGGGCACATATGTCTAATTTTCGTTTACATACTTTGCTAGTGATGTTGGTACTATTATGCATTAGTTCAATACCGAGAATAGGTATATTGATGTTTGATACAATTTCAACTGCAAACTATTGCCTGTGCTGCTATTTATTGAATATCTCGGAGGTGTTAGATTCCTTGGCAACGGAGTTCACTGCAATTCCGTTGTACACATATCTTCTGTATGAGCTAGAACCGATTACGTCAGGAAAGAAAATATATGTTTGAAGAATTGTCCTTTAAAGATGAAGTATGTATTATTCATTACAAAAATGTTATATAAGTTACTATTTAAGATAAGGTGCGAAGCGAACAAAAAATTTGAATTTCCTTTAAGTTAAAAGAAATGGAAAACTATCTATCTATAACTTACTACTTCTTCTGTTTTTAATTTGCATCCTTTGTCCCAATCTCTTTATTACAAAATTCAGGGGTATATTGGTAATCAGATACTTATTGTTTTCATGAATTTTGCGAATATAAAGCTCGCTTTGGTGCGGGTGCAATATTGTTATTGGTGGTTGGCCTAATGACATTATTTAGGAGTGTGGCTAATGGTTCTGCCGATGAAGTTTTGTCGAAGATGATAGGTCTGAACGGGCAATTGTGTTTGTAATTTTTCTACATTTCATAGAATTTCAGTGTCACACTTCATCCGTTTTTAGTTTTTGACTATTGCCATTTGTGATTGGCTTTTCTATACCACCTTGATGAAAAATCATTGGCAGAAACAATTTCACACAGAAGAGTATTCTTTTTTTTTTTTTTGATCAGGGGCCCTATTTGTATCCTTTACATACGAATGAAAATAGGTACTGTTTTCGCTGTATTTATCATTTGCTTGCCATATTTGCGAACAAACGATCGTGTGACCGATGTTAATAAGCGAATACACTTTCGTTGAACCAACGAGCTTTTTAACACCGACCGATATTACGTTTTAAACCCAATCTATTTGATCTTCACGCATCGTAAAGAATCGATGTTCGTAGAAATATAAAGAATTGAGATTGCATGTCATACATGATGTAAGATTTTGAAAGTTAGGTTATTTCTTCACTTTTAATTTAGCAAGTCAAATACGGATTTATCCTATTTATGTCGTTTATGAAATTGCGCGTAATGTAACAACGTAGTTAAATAATGTCTTGTTACCAGCTGCCAATAGTTTATATCAACCTGTTTTTTTTGTTCGGAAAGTCACCTGCAACACTGTAAATTCGATCCTGGGAGTACATACAGTGGGGGACAAAAATGAGTGGACAGTACTGGAAATAGGTAAAATTGAAGTGTAATCGAATTAACGTAACTCTTATGATTTTCAGTTTTATTTATTATACATCCTTATAGTATATATAGCATTTAGTGAATAATTGAGGTTCATACTTGCATTTTTGTGTAACCGCGCTGTACTTATCGAAAATGACAGCTAATGATCAGGAGACAAAAATAAGTTGACACTTTATAAAATACCTAGTGAATGAAATTCATATTGAGATTATTACTTCGTATTGCCACATTTTGCTTGTATAACTGCTTCCAGACATCGGGGAATACTTTTTATTAAATTTTCGATGTAATCTGTATTCATTTTTTGAGATTCAGTCTGTAATCTTTTAAAAAAAATCGGCCTTGTTATTCCGCTGGTCCAATGCAACTTTTGCATCCAGTAAACTCCATAAATTCTATATAGAATTCAAGTCGGGACTTTGAGCCGGTCAATCAAATCAACTTAACCCTTTGCACTCGAGCGGCGCCGATTCGGCGCCCGGCTGATGTTAAGTGTCAACTCGAGCGGCGCCGATACGGCGCCCGGCTGATTTCAACCTTGAACTCGTGCAGCTCCCGATTGTTTTGAAGTTTTGTTTTGTTTTGAAGTCAAGCGACGCTGCTACGGCACTATGGTCTTTTGTGACTTGTGAAATTTTATTACTTTGATACGCTTGTTTGTTTATTAGTGTCTTTAAAGTACCTGTAAAATGTTTCCCTAATTTGGCCGAAATCGTCTCGAGTTGCTGGTTCGCGCAAGCGAAAAAGGCCTCGAGTGCAAAGGGTTAATATTGGAATCCTTCAAAAATGTTGGAGTGCTCTTACCAGTATGTTTGGGGTCATTGTCTTGTTGGAAGACAAATTTATTGTCGCAACCCATTTTTACCACTCCTTCTTCTAAATTTGTACTTAGAATATCAATGTATTTGTTTGCATCCATAATTTCGTCAATTTGTGCCAACGTACCAACTCTATTCCACGAAAACATTCCCATACTATTAACGATCCGTCGCCAAATTTAACTGTGGGTGTAATAAATGCTTTTTTATACGTTTCATTTTTTTTCTCCAAACTTGGTACTTCTTTTTAAATTGCCGCAACTCAAATTTGCTTTCGTCGCTCCAAACTATATTTTGCCAGAATGCTAGCGGCATAATCAAATATTTTCTAGCAAACGCTAAACGTTTTCTCATATTAATTTTACTGATGTGTGGCTTACGCCTAGCCTTGCAGCATCTTAATCCAGCTTTGTGCAGCCTGCGTTTTATTGTTTTTGTAGAAACGTTTTCTGGCGCAGCATTTGCGGCCACGACCTCTTACATTTTTCGCAGCAGTCCGAAACAATTAAACGGCGAATTTGATTTGAAATTCCTTCTCTTTTTGTCATTCTGAAATTTTTCTTAGAATTGCTCTCACTCCTTAAGTGTCCACTTATTTTTGTCTCCTCATAAATTGCTGACATTTTTGTTATGTACAGCGTGTTTACACAAAAATGCAAATATGAAGGACAATTATTCACTAAATACTATATATACTATAAGGATGTATAATAAATAAAACTGAAAATCATAAGAGTTACGTTAATTCGATTACACTTCAATTTTACCTATTTCCAGTACTGTCCACTTATTTTTGTCCCCCACTGTATATCACTGATATTGGCTGACAAGGGGAAGACCAGGGTTGTGGGTTACCGATTTTGTTCAAATTTTACACAGACCTTCTTTAGCCGAAAATATTGGACACGTGTTTTGCCAAAAGTGACAACACTCCCCCATTTTTGAAAAAATCGAGGTCAAAAATCAAAATTTTTCGATCGCCCTGAAATTTTGCAGACGCGTTTAAAATTACCTCCTAAAAGATACTTTCACATTTATTTTGCAAATAAACAATGTTTTTATGTGAAAATGATTGAGTGCTCGTACGGTAGCTTCGGATACGACACCAACGTAGCATTAGCCACGATGCTTACCTACATAGCAGCGAGTATGTTGTCAATTTCTGCCCGAATGTTGGCCTACAGTTCTGCTAGGGTCTTTAGACGGTTGACATAAACGCGGGATTTCAAAAAACCCCACAAAAAAATCGCAAGCGGTCAAATTGGGGGCAACAGACTGGACACTCCTTATTGAAATGAGGCGTTCCGGGAAGTGTTTTCTCAAAACGGCCATTGATGTTCTTAAAGTGTGAGCCGTTGCACCACCGTGTTGAAACCAAATGTCCCCTAAGTTTAATTCGTCAAGCCGTGGAGAAAAAAATTCCTCCAAGATGTTTACAAAACGGGCCGAATTCAGTGTCACTGTGATTTCATTTTTGTTAAAAAACCAGGACCAACAATCCCACCTGAGGAAATTGCACACCACACTGTGACTTTGCGTGAATGAAAAGACCTTTGATGCAATTCTCTGAGGTTAGTGTTAGCCCAGTAGCGCATGTTTCGTTTGTTGACATATACATTCAAGTGAAAATGGACTACATCACTGAAAAAAAACAAAACCCGCTACGGTGCTGGTAAGGGTCATGGCTAATGCTAGAAATCGTCTTATTTAGTATATCGACAACGGAAGGCGTCAGCTACGTGACATGATTTTCAAAACTGTGTAAAACAAAACTTTAGATATGTACCTACATTGCAGAAAGAAATTAAAAAGATCTAATTCGGAAAATGTGTTTTATAGCGTTTTGAAAAAAGGAAATTATATTGCCGCACCCTGTACAAAGTTAACAGATTTCCATTTAATTCCAAAACATTCTACAGGCAAAGCTCAATTCATTCATTGTACATTCCGTGTACAGTTCCCTAGCAGACAGCTATCAAAGATCACAATCCAGCAACATCAATAACCATCGACCAATCGATCGTTCCGCAGATATCATTATAAATGGTTGTCGTAGGAACAAAGAGATTACGCCGGCCGTAACGTTTGGTGTTTGGCGTGTTTCTGGTCGACGAACGGAACGGGCCGTATATTACGGGTCGGTGCAACAACCTCGGTTTATTTCGGGTTGCACCGTGTCACGGAATGCGCCCGTGCAAACTGGATCCGCGGTGCCCACGGGATACGCGTGTCCTGGAAAATTAACGGATTATTTACCGAGGTGCACCGCGGACACACATATATTCCGTCGTCGGCCGCTGATCCGGCTGCGGCTGGACGCGTTGAATTTGACTTTGTACGTATCCTCCACTCGTCCAAAAACGCGCCGCGTCAGGCAGTGAGTCGCGGTTGGCTAGCATCGATGAACCAGTAACAAAACTGGGGAGAGGTGGTACAGTCGCAGAACGGACGGTGGCTTCTTAGTCGTCGCACGCGCGCACTTCTTGAGCTTGGATTCCTGGCCACGAGCCTGTGCTAGACCTTGTTTACGTATTTAGTTCATTATATCGCTCTTCAAACGTGATGCGCACCATATGACCCCCCCCCCCCCCCCCGCCTCCTTCGCTCGGCAAGCGAACGCCTGCCGTGACGGCTGGCGGATTTAATAATGCCGATTCGCGCACGCTGGAATCTTTGATGTCATCATGTGACAGGAACGAAACCGCGGGAGAGTCATTTTTGTGGGACATGTCAATGGTTGATAATGTCCATTGGATGGCTTTTTACGCTTTTTCCTGCCGTTATCTATCACCCTTCCTTTCCTCTTTCTCTCCCGGCGGTGCGCGCCGTGGTCAGCAATTTTGACAAATTTTTACATTCTGCCTCATGACTGAATGAAAAACCAACAATTCATATCCATCTGCGGATTGTGATCTATGCAGTGGTTTATTATCTTTTTTTGACAACTTATTGGTCTTGATATATTTAAACAATTTTAGTAAATTATTTGTTGTAAAGTAGAATATTATTATTGCATCATTGACTGCACGGTCGGGAACGACAGATTGTCAAGTAACAGCCAAGGATACTGCGATTGTGGCGATAAAGTAAAAAAATTATTAACTCGATGCCAAGTAGATAACATAGTAATGGCAAACGCATAATATTGACTCCAGACGCGTAGTTCGTTAAATTCGCTAAATAGTACTGAATTAAAATATCGAGAATGACACTAAATTAGAACATTGTCCAATTGTCAAGAGAAAGATAAACTGTAGAAATTATGATTCATTTATCTAACCGCAGAACTCTGCCAGTACTTACTTCATATTCCCTTGCAAGAATTTGTAGCAGCTATGATTATACATGTAATATTAAATATATGTACTACCATTGACAGCGTTTGCTATAAAAAAAACGGTCGATGAAAAATATGGTCTAATTGTAAGCGCAAATAGAATTTGACTAACTTTTACACGAAAGTATGTCGAATATAAGAAGAAACTCTCTGTTGCAAACAGGATGACTATAACACAGCAAACTATCGTACAATGCATTCTCCTTTATCGTAACTCGATTTGCACTGGGCGCCCAGCCATAAACAACGATGCTCCTACATAACTGTACCCTTCTACCGCTCTGAACATTTGTCTATTTCAACATTTAATCCAAACATTTACACTATTGACACTATTTGTCTGCGTGATTGATACTTGTATCGTAAATATCAGCTCGCAAGGTGATCTCCATTCGCAGACTTGTTCATCGAAATCCGGAAATGAATATGCGAACTATACGAACCTGTATTTTGCAACCTTATGTAGGATGCGAGACGTCAGGAGCGCGTATGTATGAATGTATGCATGTATGTATGTATGTATGTGTGTATGTATTGGCCGCGATCGAGGATCGACCCAGGTGAGGTCGACGAAGGCAGGAGGCCATCCTCGCGGGGTGAGGAAAGAGTCTTTCGTCGTGCGAGGCACCCGAAACGACAGTTAGTTGTGTGTACGTGATCGATGAAGAAAGAGACAATAGCGAACCTGAGAAACTGCAAAACCGTGAAACTGTGAAATAGCGAAAGCGACTCGCGAGAATCCGATTAGACTTTTGTGCGAACCGAAATACATTATATTTTGTTTTGTTTTACCTTCATCACTCTCGTGGTTATTTATCCCCGCCTACCCTTCACAATTACATCCTACACTTATATATTCTGTTATGAAGTAGGACAATATTCTTACTTACAATATAGGTATATGCCTTTTCATTATAATGATTCTCATATAATTTAAGGTGCCCAACTATTTTTTGTTCAAAAAGTGTACACTTTGCAAGTATTTCATAGGTGAAAAAAAAAGAAAAAACGATAAAAACTTTATTTTCTTTTAAAAACATATTTTTCTTCGGAGTGGATTTTTTTTGCTAAATGAGGATGTTCGTCTAATAATGTAGCCACATCCGAACAACTTTCATTTTACATATTAACACGTTGCGTGCCACGCTGATTTTGCGTGTCCGCCGCGTCTGGCCAACGTAAATTTCTTATTATGCCTTACATATTTTTTCGAAATTTTTTGCACAACAGGTAAATTTTAGTATATAAGAGCGTATAATGCAATAATTTTTTTTGGGGTCACCGGTGACCTCCATGGCCAGACGGAGCGACTTAGTTTTGGTGACTGGTGACCCCCACCACCAGACGGACCGACGTCGACCGACAAACGATGATAATATTGAAAAATGTTAAAAACATTGAAAATTCACTCGAATTATGTGTTCTAATAATCTTGGCTCCGCCGGTCACCGGTGACCCCCATGGCACGCAACGTGTTAAATTTGACTGTTAAGACGGCAGATAATGTTTTTACAGAAAGTTGCGACTTCTCACTGCTCCAATAATCATTCCCTAGTGAAAATACCCTTTCAATAGCAGCATTAGTGCCTGGACAACATAAGGACATTTCTATTAAAACTTTTAAATTTTCATGTGGGATATGATATTAATAAAATTGAAATAAAATAATGTAAAAAATGTTTTAGAAACACAAATGAGTATAAAATTATACAAATGAATACTTTCAGAGTACAGGATTTGAAAAGAGTATGGTTTGCGAAAAAATAGTACAAAACTCAGTAAATGAGTACAGTTGGTCACCTTATATAATTCGAAGAAAGTCCCACAAACTATTAGTTCTAACAGCGAACCACAGATCACATCATGCAATTACCATTGGATTCACCTACTTGATATAGAATTTCCGGTAAATAAAGCTCTACCGTTTTTTTGTTATATTGTGCAGTTACGGTATTGTATTGTTGTTTAAATAATTCTTTCCGCTTGTATTGTTTCGTTATATGAATCCCGACCTTCTTTTGTTAGTTCTACATTCCTTTGGGTAACGCTGCTTATAGTTCACACAGTGTTGTAGTCCCCTACATTGTCGTGGGAATGAAGTTAAACTGTCTTACCCACTGTATCCAGTGTTACCGATTTCATAAACAACACATCATTTTGATTCGACAATATAATTCTGCTGTTACAATCTATGCCAGCGAACCATGAGAACGTTTTATGACTCTGTAACAAGATATTAAGCTATAGCTGACATGCGGTTTGCTAGATCAAATAATACTCCTATAAGCTACAATATGAGGTGTAGTATACTTTAGAGGAGGTTGAGTGACAACTAGCGAGAAGAAGAGGAGAGAAGCGGAAAGAGTTCGAAAAAGGGCTTGGGTAGCTTAGTGGTCAGAGCAACCGACCGGTAATCGGGAGACCCGGGTTCGAATCGCGGCTCATCCGAGTCCGATTTTTTTTCGTATTCGGCCTCCTAGAGGTACATAATACCGAGATTTATGGTCTCCAAATGTTACTACATAACCGTCCACAACTTTCGGAAGTCACGAAATGAAAATAAATTCATCCAGGGGTTAAATGGTCATGCAAACGAATAATTGTTTCGTGCATCTTTGTATTCACATAATGAAAATCCTATATGAAGAATTATTTACGATATTACATTACGTTTTATGACGGTCACGGAAAACGTATCAATTAGACTTGTGGGATGTGCGCGTGTGCGTGTGTGTACACGGGAGAAAGGTAGCGAGCGCTTTGCATGAATGGCGAAGCGAGTGCATGTGACAATGTTTGAGTGGAAGCGTGAATGTTATCTTATGTTTAGGTTTTTTTTTAAGGACTGTGTCAGAAGGCGATCGACGACGACGTGACGATCGGACGGACGGCTTACAAGGGACAGTCAGCACTGATACGTAGAGACGTAGCGACATGGGAAGCAAATTTTAATCGCACAAATAATTCAAAGACGAATTAAGACGCAACGACGCACAGTGGGGTATTTGCTCCGAATAGGCGGACAAAAGTGAATTTTGTCAATTTTGAGGTAGCGTGAAAATTTTTTTTGGAGGGTATAGCTAAATAGTGGGAGAATATGAGGTAGTAAGGAATTTCAAGTCATAAGCCCGGTAGGGCCGTATGGTCAGTTCAAAGTTGACGGTCGCTTTCAGTGGGCGCATCGCTCACGGAGAGTCTCGCGAACGCACCAAATTTGTTTGTGCCTTGTAAGTGTTTTAAAACAGATTTTTATTATGTCAAACATGGAATCTTCTCAGCAAGGTATGTACTTTACTGGCGTGAAAGAAATTTTGAAATATCCTCAAAATTGAAAGAGTTAGAGGGCTTGGAAAAGTTGCACGTAAAGAAAGAAGTTTTCGCACAAATGTTAATTTTCAAAAGTGATTTTGTTATAGTGGCCGGGCTGGGCCGGAAATGATTTTGGTGTCTTCTGTTAGAGTAAAGCCTCTACTTTCGAGTGCAAAAAGAATCAGCCGCAGGTAGCTGCAGGTGCGACTTTTACAAGCACTTTTGTAACAAACGGTCATTTTCAAGTTTTTTCTCTTTCTCAAAGACACTTGTTATGTTTGGTACTAGGGTCATCAGGAGTCAAGTTAATTACTCGTAATGAGTTATATAGCATTATGCAACAAAAAAAAAAGACTGCAATAATGATGAAAAATTAGAACATATGAAAAATATCTTACTTAATCGTGAAAATTGCTCGGATGAACAGAGGATTGCAATAATCGACACGATTAAGGGTTTTATGAAGCGTCTAAAAGAAAAATGGGCAGCAGCGCATAGAAAACATGAAGATTTTATCAAACAAAATAAAGAATGGCTCCGAGGAAGCGTTGAGCTACCCGTAGTGACAAACCGTCTCGGGCGGCCGCAAAAGCCTTTCAGCTGAAGCTGAGCACTTATTACAGTCTGCAGCATCAACAACATTTTCAGTCGAAAGTAACAATGACGAAGATGACGAAGCTAAAGATTCCGGAGAACTGCCACTCAATAACCAAGACTATGTTACCGATTAAACATGTACTTTGTTCGGTACCCTTGCTGGCCAAACCCGTTATTTATGGTTGGGGTTATTGTTAACCGCACGTATGGCGAATAGGTTAAAATGCCTAATAAAGCAGCCCCTTCCTGACCTTTCCAATACTCATCGGTCACTATGAGACACAATAAAGACATCCCAGAACTCTTCCATCTCTAGCGTACTGGTATGCACATCTGCATACCTAAAGTGTAGCTATGCCACCCTACCCTACCACTATCGTGTATATAAACATTATTTGTAACAACAGTGTGTAGACAATTTAATAAAGCAATCTTTCGAGACAAGCCGTATAGTCTTTACTATATCGAGCGCGTGTCTCAAGCATACTTTATCTTAATGAATAATGTTTTCCTAATAAATGATAGTTATATACTTATCGATCAAACTTTAACACAATTTTATCTTTCAAATAACACATACCAAGCTATACAGGTGCAAATAAATATTGAAAAAGGTGTAAACACGACGATTTTTTTTGACAATTTACATGAAAAATTGATTTTTTTTCATAAAATTTCTATGATATACTTAGAACCTCATAATGTGACCAACTACATCGATTAAATGCAATAAAAGCAAAAAAATATTTTTGTCCGCCTATTCGGAGCAAATACCCCACTGTGCGACGTACAGCGGCGACATTGACGATAGCGACAATTGTGACGACACGACGGTAGTGACGATTGTGACGACAACCACGATCGTGACGACAGTGACGTAGACAACGAAGACGACCACCGACCACACTTCAGACGTATTGTTTCGAATAAAATATCTGTTCATATATATAATTATCGAATTCACTTATTTCATTGCAAATAAAATCCTACAGATTTGGTTCCAGCATTGAAGTATTATAATCATTGCTGTGGAAAAAGGTCAACATACGTATGCATGGGTACACATGTGTTATATGTATGGATTTGCTCACTATTTGACCCCCCTGTACATTAATATTTAGTGAAGTTAGTATTCATTGCTATCACATTTGCTGTGACATATTCGGGTAAACTGCCCCATTTCCAAGCAAATCATCCAACAAGGGTATGTAGTATAATACAGTTCGCCAAAGTGCTAAATTGCATTACAAGCAAACCTCTTCTCTTGTTCTACAAACAGGCCCGACCGTAAATTGATGCCGAGATTCACAGCGCGAGCCAGTCATAATTACGCATAATTAGCCTGCCATTTTGCTCCGAGCCAGCGTCAATCCTTCGTATGTGTCCCTTGTTCATCGACCATCCGGAAAACATCAGCACGGTGAGCACTCGGAAAATCCGCATTACATGCATACTCGTCAACCGTCCGCCAAGCGAAACGTGACATATCGGATAACCGCAAATCACGATAACTACTGCTACCGCTACATTCTCCAGAGTGACTAGCATCGATTATAACTGCTACGCCAACTAGTCGCGAATCAGCGAATCGCGTTTCTCGCCTTACTCTTACTTTACTCCGTTTTCCGACCAATGTAGACCCCCAATAGATCCGGTAGCTCATAAAATTTCGATTTGAACGACAGTTTGAGGGCAACTGTTATTTGTCCGTCGGCGATTCAGGCCAATCGCTGGCTTGACTGTGGAAACCCTTCCACCGTCGTTCGGGAAACCTAATGCAATTAGGGAACTCAAACGTTTGCTGCAAATTAGAATTGTTTCACTGCCAGATGCTTTTTAAGCAGCTCTAGCATACTGCAAAACAGGGAAACTCCATTATGATGGAACCGAGCGAAATAAAGGGCAGATCCGGGGAATGAATAGAACATTCGATATTTCGCGTCAAAAGGGCATAGCCGCGTAAGACGGTGAAATGTGCCCCCAAACCAATCGAAACTTTGAATGAGCCATTCGATAGTTTATAAAAAAAAAAACATTTTTGTGAATTTTCAACTTTGTATCTCGACCGTGGGGGGGGGGGGGGGGGGTGTAAAATGTACTGTCCGCTTTTCGCGCCATTTTCTCGGAATCTAGTGCATAAAAAAATTCGAAAAAAAAAATCAGTGCTATATCTAGCTATGGCGCGCATATTCCTGGTTTTTTCAGATTTTTACATAAAAAATCCAATTGGTAAAAAATAAAAACCGAAAAGTGAATCAGAAAAACATCGATTTGATGCCGAAGGATGTCCGGATCAGTGATGCCGCTTTTTTCTGTAATGTAAAATTACAGTCAACATCTCCCTATTTTTTTGTATAATTTTTCCTCACCAGCAACAGTGTCGGAAAAATGAAAAACCCGTTTTTTCGTCAGTTTTTGGATGTTAGAACAACGTTTGAGGTAAACTTTCGTTCAATTTTTGCCACATAACTATTTTATGGAATGTTTAATGTTATTGATTACATTGCACAGTCGTAGTAATACAAGAAAGCTAAATAAATGGAAGAAATCGATGTCACAATGTATGCCTTATGTTCTGAAAAATTGAAGATCAACCAAAGATCGTTGGTAGCGACACGCATAATGGTCTAATTGTAAGAGCTGGCTACATGGCAAGCAACATGCCTCGGTGCAAGCAATATTTTACCTGGAAAAGATCTGATTGTTGCCGGCAAAGCGAGGGCCCGACCGTCAGAAGGCGCGCTGGAAGCTAAATGCATGGGCGGGCGATCAAACGTGTAAAGGGCATAGATGATCAAGACAGTGAAATGTGCCCCCAAACTGATTGAAATTCTGAATGGGCCATCCGATAGCTTATGAAAAAAGAAACATTTTCGCTTTCAGATGATGTGGTCATAGAATAACAGTATTTTGCGGAATCAATATTATACATAACCTAGTTGTTTAGATTGAAATACATATCGGTGCTGCTACACTCGCGGGCAAATATTTATCATTATATGTAAACATGTAGATTAATAACCACAATGGTGGAAGTAAACCTAACATTCCTCTGGGATACAAAAACGAATTTTGATTTAGCCTTTTTAACGAAATACGTATACTTTTTACTCAACATTGCATCATTCGGAATAAGACGATATAAAATGCCGTATTCAGTAAAGCTATTCATTTTTCAGTTTAGCATTATTAGCTACCTCAGTCAAATCTTCATAATAGTTATTTTACACCACAACACTGAATCCTTGCACAAAACCCACCGCCAGGTTGTTTCGTAACCCGTAAGACGAACTACCATACACAGACAACGTCCTAAACAGACTTCGATCGGATGGCAAATGTGCATCGAGAAGCACTTTGTCTTCAACAACCGTCTCCTTGTCTCTGAGTCTTGTAGTGAGTGAATATGTCATTCTACCTTTGCATCAAGTTTTGCGGCATATTTTCCCGCGACACCGTAAGTGACCTGCGAAGTTCGCGGCCAAAACCGTTTACGCAGCAACGAAGGGTGTTCTTCGCTTGTGCGTTCGATAATAAATAGTAGAGTCCATTGTGTGAAAAAAGCGCCTCATTTTGATCGGACACGCCGCTCACCGTTGTGCATTTGACTGGCGCACATGTTCGATAACCGCAGACCGGGCTTTTCGCTACACGCAGGATCAACTCGTGTAGCACCTGTGTTCCTGCATGCACGTGACATGTACGCGACGGATACTTACGGTTGTGTTCGTTTAAAACTATTTGCGTGCGGCGCGCCGAATAACAGATCAAACGAGAACATTATTGAACATGGCGTTAGTGTTCGATGGCGAATAACAATTTGTTGCTGTTGATGTCATGATCACACTACAATGTATCAAATTGCATTTTATGTGCAAAGTGTGGGACGTAATGTATTTTTCAAATTCTTTTTGAATTGCGTCATGCCATCTATTGATCGGCGTCATTATTATTTACCGCGGTGTCACATGTAACTAACATTTAATGTTAATAGGCTTGTAGTTGATGCGACCATGCTTGTCGCTAGAGTGTGAGGGATGGTATATTACGAGCAGTAAAGTATGTACTTTGAGCAGTCGTAATGTTTATGGGGCATTTCATGCCAAATCGGACATTTTTGTACATCATCCCCTTCGATTTTTTCAAAATTTCATATGTGTTTAAGACCGATGAAAAACGCGTACATGAAATTTCTCACATTTTTTTGATCATTCGTTTCGGAAATATGAATTTTCTTAACGTTAGGTCTCTTTCCAAATGCTCATAACTTTCCGAAAAACAAGAGATCAAATTTTAAAAAAAATCATATCTCCGGAACGGATGACGGTTTTAAAAATATAAAATTAAAAAAAAAATCGAAGGGGGTGTGGAACAAAAGTGTCCGATTTGGAATGGAATGTCCCTTATATAGATATAACGCGTGTAATCGTATAGATAAAGTCAATTTATTACATGTAATACCAGTGAATTGCTGTTCGATCTTTGGTTGTAATTGTTTGGTTGATCTTTGGTTGTATTGTAAGAGAAAGAAGGTCTATGTTTATGTTGCTCGGTAATATTTCATACATTTTTAAACCACACATACTGTAAACGCGGTCATAAAAAAGCGTAATATATTTTAAATACCGATATATTACAATATTGCAAAAATACTCCACCCTTTTATTCACATTTGAGCAAAAAAATTATCCAAAGAGCGAGAGTAAAATTTACACAAACTTCCACACAAAGAAGGTAAGAAAACAGTTCTGGCAGATAGTATGAATACTTCGCTCCCGTATCCATTGAAGGTTCTTTCATCTTCATGACAAACCAAATACCCCTCGTGAAAGCTCATTCGCGGTCATTATGAACTTTCCATGACAATTTACTCTCCCGCGAAGTTAGAAATTAACGCAGCCGCAAACAGTTTTTCAACCCACCCATTCCTCTTTCCGTCCTCGGCTCCGACGCATATTCAATTTTGCGGTCGTAATTTTTCTGATTATATCGTAATAACGAACAACGAGTTGTATTATCCGATACACCGCCATTGATTTAACTTAATGGTAAAAGCGGTCTGGTGTCGGTGCCTATCTTCTGTCGGTGACAACATTTTTGTACATCGTTCCCTCAGCCGCCGTTTTGCAGTTTCCCGATGTGCCAGCGAGTTAGCAGGCATGCATGCAATTACAAAACGGTTCGTTGCTTCTAATCCCAACCTTGTTACTTCAGGGCTTTAGTTTCATTGAACGAAAGAGATGATAGTACATTTTTTCGAAACTGCTATTTTTTCAATTATCATTTTCTACTCTCGTTTTTACGTTTCTTGTTGTGAATCATCATCAACGAACAGAACTGTCCCCGTTGGCAAAAAATTGAAATTGACACGATGCCAGTGAAGCTTTATTCGTGATAAATGTATTCTTCAATTTCGTGCTTTTTCCTATGCCCAGTATACATTGACTGCCATTAAATTATTGAATCTAATATTCAGCATTGTTAGAATACGAGTATTAATGAAGCATTCTGTTTTAATAATTAATACCATAATCGTTTTTTTTTTCTTCTTTTTTTTCTTGTGCCCACGACGTGTTTGGTCGCACAGAAAATTGGATTTGCCACAATTTCTTCCGCCGAATTCCAATTTACTGTCGTCACTTACCGTATGACTAATAACAAGATAGTACATTGCTGGAACAATAAAGACTTTTAATGAATTTTTCCAATTATGACTGAACGGACGTAGGCACGTAAAGAGCTACGTACCTCCAGTTGAACTCTCATCTGCATGTATTAGTCTTTTTCGGAAAAGTGACATCAATTATGATATTCAGTCCAATGAGGCTCCAGTCATTAGTAAAACGTAGCTGTCCATTAAAAATCTTTTAATTCCTGCCAGCTTGTTGGGATACTTACTATCAATTTCTATCTTGCTGGAGATGCCGAGGGAGGTTGCTGTAACCCCCCCCCCCCCCCCCCCCAAGGTACAAAGTCTGAGGGTTTTCGCGGCCTATTGCAGTGGCAATCAGTCATCGGTCGTTCGCCGGTTCCAAGAATTAATCTCTTGCCCGATTTGATAGTCGGTAATTCATCATCGGCTCATTTTTACGCTTGCACACTCGACGGATCGTTTGTTATTTCTGTCATGAAACGACTGGAAGTTTGATGTGTAACGTGTTGTATTGGATCCTTACGTTAACATTTATCCTGCACACGGAACTGAGCTCGTTTTTTGTTTAGCAAATGACGTGGCGTGTCGTAATGAGCGTTTGACAGATAGTAACATGCATTTTGTCGAACAAAATAATAGTCCTGTATATCTATGATATAGTGGTACATTATGAAAATCATGTACTGGGTAGTCGTGTGTAATGTGTTCTCGTTTGTCTTCTTTTAATATCTTCTAAGATATTGAGTGTTCCCATCACAAGTTGTAAGAAATGTATTAAGGGTTTAGAAACAAATTATCTTTGGATTTACGCAATACAGTTTGAATTGTACGTCCAAGATTCTATCGCGATATGTATGTATTCGGATTTTATGTACGGTATCTCTACGGTATCTCTACACTGCTAGCCTAAAATATATTTAGACGCTTATATGACCAACTGTATATCTTAAACGGTTTGTGTGACAGCGGCATATTACTTACCGTGATATAAAAACAATAGTTTAAAGCAAACATTCAAGTCGATGTCGCTACCTATTTCGCATGAAACAATTGACGTGAGATACTCCACGTAGCCCAAAAGTTTTATCAATCATCTTATGGTAATGGCAATGGTAATGGTATTCGACACGTCATTAACCCCTTTAACGTGCACGCTCGAGTATATTCGAGCGGCGTTGTATTTGATGCTGCTATCATTTTTCACACTCGAATATAATCGAGAATTAAAGATAACAATGTAAAATCTAAGAAAAAAAATCGTTTTATTGATATTTATCATATACATAGGATTGTAAGTTATAACACTTATTTATTCAAGAATAACCTTTTTCCGTGGAACAGAAGCGCAGTGTATCAAAATTGTCAACCAAAACAAAAGTTGAATCAGGAGCGGTAACAAATGGAAACCTTTGAGTATTTTATTAATGATATGTATGAAACCTTTGAGTAGATGGATTTGGTTGAACATTGCTTACCTTCTTGCAATCAACGGCTACATCTTCTTCTGACTTATCTTAAGAATCACTACTATTCATAATAATTATCACTTTCTTCTGAGCCGCTTTCCAACAAAGCGTATTCATATTCACATTCTGATTTGCTCATTTTCCAATATATATCTTACTAAAATATAAAATAAAATATAATAATAATAATAATAATAATATGAAAATTGAGAAAATATACCAATTGTATAAATATCCAATATACCCAACGTACGTGTAACATTGCAATATTCGGCTCTTTTCTGTGATGTGGATCAAAATCCAAAATAAAAATAACAATTTTAATTAATTTTGTATTTTTTTTATTTTTTTGCCACGACAATGTTCTAAAGTTTGGGTTTTACGTTAAAAAAAAAAAGATTTTTTTTACAGATTTATTTCAAAGAATCCGTACGTTAAGGGATTTATCTTCGAGACGTCATGTAAATGTATACAAAATGATTCACTGTACATCTTTCAGCAGATGTTCGATTTACAACGCGGGTTGCGGCAAGAGTCGTACCTGGAAAAGTTGAAAATTCTATTAAGCGTCGTTATGGGACCCTGTTCTTTTCCCTCCCCGTCTGAGTCTTTCTCCCTCTTTCCTTCGTCAAACCCAACATTCCCCTTGAATTGTGGTTCATTCAAATCTTTCCGCAGAGAGAATCATTAAAAGGCCTAACGAACCGTTTCCACGCAATCAACCGACCCGCCTCAACAGTTCATACCCTTACCCCTTTCACTTTCTGCTTTAATTCCTTTTTTTTCGGTGTTACAAAAAACTTGCGACGGCATCAAGACAAAGTGTCTTGGATAATACTTTGCTACTCGACAATTATTTAATTTCCGGCAGCTAGACGGGTAGCACAAAACAGATCATTGTTAAATGCACTTTTAATAAAATGTAGCTAGAATTTGGCTTGCGACTACAGTCGAGTATGTATCTTAAGAAATTTTTGGAAATGTGTGTACGTTCTGTATCATTGAAATTGGCATTTTACTACACGACGGCGACGACAATGACACAGCAACTTATTTATTTAGAACTACTTTGTTATTAGCGCAGTATTTCGTAATCGTAAACTCCCATGTGCTGCAATCTGTCAGGAGTCACATCGCTTTTGTTCACTTTTACTAATAAACTTAAATGTATCTAATTCGCCATATACGAAAGCAGGGGCGATTAATCATCTGCTTAATACCGCTAGCAGATCCATGTTTTTACCACTTTTCAACGTGTATTTCTGTAGAAGTGAAACGAGATTAACGATACCCCCGGCTAAAGTGATTACTCAGCGGCTTTGCAGAGCAAAAAAAGAGTCAAAATCGTTCGTTAGTTCAGCAAAATCCACGTTTCCGTGTGAGTCATGCCTACGTGACTATGTACTTATATGTACCTATGTACTACTCGGTATACAAACGATGCACTAGCAGTCTATACAACACAGCTACCCGCAGGATGGTCAGACGATGATGGGGGATGAGGGATGGGATGGATCGCCCGAGTATGTAAATCCATGGAATTTCCATAAAACAATTAAGCCGAGTTTCCGTTGTTTACCATTCGCGGTAATATCGTCCGCATAAATTCCATCCACAGCCTCATCCTCTCCTGTCTCTCCATCTCCAGCGGTCTACCCGTCGACCTTTTCTTTCCTTCTTCCTTTCTGCTCTTAGCAACACAGCATCTTCTTTGGATTTCATCTTTGCCAACAAGATTGCCTCGACTTCTCTGTTTTCTCAGATGGCAGCGCACCGATTCATTCTCTGCTACTTTTGCAGCAGCGGTTTTTGCGCAAATGATCGTAACGCAAATCTCGAACCCATTAGCACTCGAGGCGAGCAATCATTTGCCACTGTAATTGTCAATCAATGTACAGTTCGCAAACATAGGTACGCGAGCGGAATACTTGGCGATTGCGGTATGCAGAACGGGCATCAATAGTTATTCGATGTATCGTGCTCGGTTGATCAGCGAATTTCATTAAACGGGATGTAAAGTTGTTGACTGAACGTAAACGTTGAGTGATAGGATTTGCGAATGGAAGAGTTGGCTGGTAGAGGGATCGACGAAACGTTCTATTACCTAAAGTATGACTGGAGATTACATCCTATCATTATGTAACCCTCCGGTTACCGTGCCGGAGTCCTTTTTGACTCGCAATCCGAGAGCGGTAACGCACACACTCTCATGGTTGGCGGCAACCGCCGAACGGCGTGAGAGTGCGCGTTATCACTTTCGAGCGGCGACACATCCGGCTTAGGGATGCCCCACCACATTCTCAAACATTCGGTGCAATACGGAAAAGAAATTTAGTTTGCTACAGATCTGTGAACAGTACGCACCTTTGGGCTATAGGGCCAACAAGAAGAATAATTCTAAAAAATTCCACTGTACAAGGGTAACAACGTACGCGATATTCATTTTGTCGTGGGAAGTAACAACCGTTACTCAAGAACGTGTCATAAATGTACAAGATACAGGGTCTACCATTTAACGCGGAACGCTCGCTTGCGAGAAAACGCTAAATGGCAACAGCGCTAGACTCGAGACACGCGCCGCCGGCGACAGTGCGCTGGCGCTACCGACACTCTTGAGCATATCGAGTCTAGCGCTGTTGCCATTTAGCGTTTTCTCGTAAGCGAGCGTTCCGCGTTAAATGGTAGACCCTGTATGTGTGTGGCAACCATTCTACACAACTCGTACAAATACGTGAACGTTTGCACAAATGGAGATAAAAATGAATTGTAAAAATCAAAAATAATAAAATCATATTTTTTGTACATAGGCTTATTACTCAATATGTATATATGTAGACAGAAACCCGAAATTCAGCGACAGACTGCGATTCCAACTCCTTTGAATTATCCGACAATGTTGATTACCCAGTAGTAGTGTGCCCCTGAGACTTTCGAGCTCGAGCAAGCGTTTGATGAGTCACATATCGATGAGGAGCTCGAGCGCCTTAAGAATGTATTAGGGAATGTCGGTGTGACGAGTCAGAACGGACTCCGGCACGGTACTCGATGTGCAGTACTCAGAGGGTTAAACAATTAACTGTATATGTCGTATATGTCGAAGTTTCGAATCACTTTATTACTCGATTGCGTCAATTCTTCCTGCTACCTAGATTCATCCTGTTCGTCCACACCCTTTTCACCACCCTCATCTCTCATCATACGGCTTAACCTCTTCTCTCTCACGTTTCACCCTGACGTATAGACACTCAGGACTCTTACAACGACCCCTGTCTGACATGTATATTAATGTAACGCAAGTTCAGTGTATTTTTGTCTTTTATTAGGAGAGGTACACTGGAAAGTCAATATGTAATTATAATAGCACATATGCGTATACCTAACAATAGACTCCAGACGTTTTATTTTCAAACACGGAAAGTTCCCAGTTCTTCATCTGCTTCTGAACCGTCTGGTTGATATCCTCTAATATTTACCAAATCTTGAGTTATTGAAGAACGTCCAAGCGTTTCGTAGACATCAATATATTCCCAATAATCTCATGATTGTCTCAATTATCACTTTCTATCAACAATATCACAGACTTTATAGTTTCGCATTCCGACACGTAGCATTCCATCGGTACTCGTGCCGCGTGGTTTATCAGACGTCCGTCGAGCGCAAAATTACTCCGCGCTCCCTTATTAAGTCCGGCGCGTTCATTAACTTGCTATGCGTCGATCTCTATCCCCCCCCCCCATCTCCCTCTTTCCCTCCGTCTCCTCTGTCCCTTTCTCCCCTTAATCATCCCCTTCTTTCGTCCTTCTCTCTTCTGTTTCGTACGCAGACCATTCTGCAGCATGTACGCACGAATATCGTCGCGGCACAACAATATTGCGGCGTCTTTTCATCGTTATCGGTATGCTGCAGGGCGCTCTAGCAGAATTGCGCTCGCCCCGATAACTTTACTCGTGTGTCCCTTTAATCGCACCGGTAGCAGCCATTCATCACGATGAAAGCATCGCCGCAGCATACACAATCGGCCATAGATGCACGTTGCTCGTACACGTTCATGGGGAGGCGCGCACATGATATAGGGTGCTCTCTGTCGAAGGTGCCGGCGGTGGTTGACGTGTTAAAAGATCCAACTCCTGTTCAACGATTTGTTCGAGCGCGACTGACGCACGGTTGGAAAAGCATATTTATTTTATATCTTGCCTACACACTATCACCGTGTACATATGAAAGAGCTTTAACTTATGACGCCACACTGACAGCACGTGCTACGTTGAAAAATAGTGTCCAACTTTGACAGTCTGTTAAAGTGCACGTGAGACTCGGTAAAGGAACATGTCCATCTTGTACCGCGAGTACATCCTGCGTCCGTGTCTGGAATTCTTTAGTGTATGGACTTATGGCATGGTGCCCGCTGTAGTTGACGAGATGGGAGATTACATATTCGGGTTTAATGACTCGTTCCGGTGCAAATTACGTAAAAGTGGAAGAGAACCTTACATATGTTCTAATACGGTACTATTTGCTCTTTTCAAGATTCATAATTTTTCCTTCTTATGATTCCTGTCCAAACCCTATAAGAGTGGTTAACGGGTTATAAAGATTCTATTTAAGTCTCGCTACATGCTATAGATCGGCGTATATATTTTTAACCCTTTAGTACCAGACAACAATATATCGTCGCTTATCTGATGCGTTTTACCATTCGCATTGGGAGAAAGCTCTATTTTAAAATAAATTTATAAAATGTTTTAATCGGTCTAATTTTATTGGAAAAGAATTTGAAAAATTGTTTTGGTTTAGCCTTTTGATATATTCTGTGCTCGTTGGTGCCGAGGCTCTCTGTACGCTGACGTGCATCATGGAGTTACCTTTTCGTTCTCAGTTCCCATATTAATTATCTTGTTAAAATGATTGAAAATTTAATTATTATCCTGCATACTACGTAATCTACATAAAAGTGTGATCAAACGATGGTTATACTTATGCGCAAATATTGTTTGCAGACGCGAAACTAGTTTCTACGTTTTTCATCATGTTTAATATTGATATTATTTGTATGATTTTCAACATATATTGAAATACAATTCGCATTACTTTATTCTTTCTTTATTTAGTAATATGCTGCTTTTGAATTTTGTAAATATCATTTTTCGTTTAGTTTTTATGAGCTTTTGCCCACACTTTACTAAATTCTTCAAATTGGCACGGTATTCTTCGCATAAGTACGATACTTTTGCTCGGCTCTCTTAAATAATATTACAGACGCAAATAGATTCAATTATTTTGCGTAATTTGCCTTAGAAAGTATATAAATTTGAGTTCGAATGAACTTTATCACGAACACCCAGTATATGTGTGTATACATATATAACATTAGCGTAGCGTTTGCTGCCAATAGCAACCATGCATCACCATAAAGCTTTGAAGCTATCACGCATAGGTTCCGCATCGTTGGAGACAGAATGCACCTGTTCGCAATTGTAATCGGGTTTTGCTTCCCTTTCATTCTCCGTTCGTTCATCCTATCGGCACTGCCTTTCATTTTCCTTCATTCTTCTCGTCGTATCCCTCTTTACATGCTGCCCTAAACATCTTTTTGGCGACACTTTGTGCGAATCGCTGTTGTCACTCATTTTCCGCATGGCTTTTTACTTCCCTGATCACCGACGGTGAACCGTTGCCATCATCATCGACCATATGACACCACGTAGGAGTAAAATTCAACGAAGAGACGTTCCTGGTGTTGTTTTAGGTGAATTTTAAATGTCCAACGCTGTCTCTCAGTCCGTTCATGCCATACTAGATGGGTCGTGGATATTTTCCTACCGGGAAGTGCTGCGCTAAACGGCACGAAACCTTTATGAAGGAAATACATACAGTGAATGCAGAGTCACAGAATAATGTACACTTATTTTCAGAGATATAAATTGAAATGCTGAACACTCTATATATGATTAAAATATTTTATTGAATAACTTCCCTCCATTTAGTAATATTTTATGTAATTATAAAGTATGAAATTTTGTCATTTTTAATTAAATGGACCGTTTATTTTGAAAGTGGAAGAAACTTTTCACTGAATTAAGCAGTGGGACTCACAATTAAATTTAATTTGGAATTTTATAATCCTGGGTCTCCATATCGCGTCATATTCTTTCTCTATGTCCAAGTATATTGCTATAAGACGTTCTCCTTTTTTTTTTATGGCGTCCCATATTTCCGTTTGTATATTATTTAGAATACCAATGGTGGAACGATATTAACGAAAATACTGTTGTGTTGGTGTAATTGCATTGTTGACTTTCAAGTGCCATCTTAGTCCTCTATTGATAATTTACCCCAGCAACTTGCACATATTGTTTGTTAAGATTATTGGGCGACAAATTTCGGGTTTGTGTAAGAAGTATTTTATGTAGTGCAACAAGTTTGAACATATATTAATTGTTCGGAACGATCCATTCATGCATGACGTTCTTCGACGATGACAGTATGTATCACTTTTTGTCTAATAATATCCACGACCAATATATCAGCGTTATTTTTAGTCACGCGTAAGTACAGGTTAAAAGCACTCGTGCGGATGCGTTCGATATCAATGGAAAGCGAAAGTGAACGTAAGTGAGCAGGTAAAGGTGTGTAACGAAAAAAACACCAAATGAAAGGATCCAATATCATAGGAGAAATTCGCAATTTACGTTTTTTATCGGCACGTATAATACACAGGGATTTATATGTTTGCCGGCAAATAGATGCATGGGTGAAAGAAAGACCGGGAAAAAGAGAGGAGCGAGTATGAATAGAAACGATGGATTCAGAGGCGCTATCGAAGGTAAATCAAGTTCCTATTCACGAATTTGGATTGAAACCTCAATCAGACGTGATTCGTACCAAAGGTACAGGGTACAAACGGCCCAATAGGGAGATAATAGAAAGCGGAGAACACAGAGAGTGCGGTAGGAGAAGGAGTACGGGGACTGGGAAGGTATTTCCCACGATGCGTCTATATGTACCCACGGTTACACCTACACGTACGTATATGCATAGGCGGGTATTAGGAGCAAAAGTGCGAATGGGCGTGTGAGTGTGGCACACGTCGAAACATACACGCCGCCAGACAAGATGCAAATTGTCGTGATTGACTGGATTCACGAAATACATACGAACGGTCAATCTCCATTCATGGTCTATGGGAGAAAAGCACCGGCGGCATCGGTATCAGGGACACACCAACACTTCGTCCACACTCCTCAGTCGAGCCAGTATGGCGGGGTTATTATCTGACGGCCACCGGGAGACACGGTGCAGGGAACGTGTCCGTTTAGTTTCAGCGATTAAAATACATATGTGTTCTCGTACACAAATCTGTTAGACCAAGAAAGTACGATTATTGAATGTGTAAAGAGGCAAATTATTACCGGCAGCCGTTTATGAATACGTACATAACAGTATTTTTTTTATTGCTGGTTTGATGATTTCGGTCCTGCATATGTAAGCCTTCCGTACTAAAAGGTTGTGTGTATGATAACTTGGAATTAATATTTTGTAAATAAGGATGTATGATATGACAGATGATGTTCTATAGAAGTGCGTATGTACTTAACAGGAGAAAGAAGTGTGGAAACTTGCATGTATTTCCATTCAGTTATGGAAAGGGCATAGCCATGGAAAGGGCATAGCCATCGATGTTTTTCTGATTGACTTTTCGGTTTTTATTTTTTTGTCAATTGGATTTTTTATGTAAAAATCTGAAAAAAAATGTGGAATGTGGGCGCCATTGCTAGATATAGCACTGATTTTTTTCGAATTTTTTTATGCACTAGATTCCGAGAAAATGGTGGGAGAAGCGGACAGTACATTTTACATCCCCCCCCCCCCGCCCCCCACGGTCGAGATACAAAGTTGAAAATTCACAAAAATGTTTCTTTTTTCATAAGCTATCGAATGGCTCGTTCAGAAATTCGATCGATTGGGGGGCACATTTCACTATCTTACCCGGCTATGCCCTTTGTCACACATCATGCGGAATTGATGACATGAAAGACAGCGGGGGAAGGCGGGAGGATGACATTACGATCGACTCCCGCTTCTACACGTCGCTCGATATGACTTGAAAATTTTCCAAACCGGCGTGTTCGATGTTGAAATATTGGAACCGTAAATTACATTGAATGCAATGTGGATATCGTACAGATCAGAAAAGTTTTCGTACTCTTTACATTGCATACGCAGTAATGCGCTAGAAAAATGCGTTATGCTATGAAGATGCCTATAATTGGATCTTACGCAAAACATTCTCCAAAGTACAAGTTGCGCAACATATTTCAATTAAAGTGTATGGTAAATAAGTGTTCTAATTAGTATCCGTCTCTATCGAAAAGTGTAAGAAAATAATCAACAAAAGTATTTACTTTTTCGATTATATGATTCTATTTTTAAGAATAAAGAATTATATTTATTACACATTATACATTATACGTGAATATTTAGATGTTCACCAAATTCTCGGGGTGTGCAGGTGGACTAAGTGAAATGTGAAGTTTAACATGTGTACTACAAGGACTGTGGAATCGCCGCAAGAACATACATCCAACGTGTGCCTTTCTTTATAATAAAACGAATTTGTCACCTGAAACGTGAACGGAAAGTCATTATATCAATTGTGACATGCGACAAACCACGCATGAAGGCAATGGACGGAAAACGAGTGAACCCTCGAATCGCCATTGAAAACGATTACAATGACACAACGACAGAGACTGTGCTAAACCTAGTTTCATTGTGACAACGATACGCCTCGTGAACTTAATGGTGGCGTATGGAATGCTGACACTGGCACGAGGGTTCATTAACGATGAAACCCGATTTGTGCATTCAGGTATACTGGGTAACACGTAAATTATCATACACATAGAATAGGTTTCATTTAGTTGCCAAATAACAAATCATAAATATTCTGCAATGGGTATAGCTAGTCAGGTGTTTAAAAGACCCCGTGAACCAAATTTAATTTTAAATGAGCCATTTGATAGCTTATAGGAAAAGGAACCATTCGTACCGAATTTAAATTTCATATCTCGACTGTGAGATTAGTAAGAAGTAGTCATTAAAAGATACACGTATTAAGTACTTTTATGTTATCACATATGAGTGGATTAATTACTTTGAACAATGAAAACGACGGTATGTCAATTAGTAGGTTTCTCGACTCCACATTTCTTATAGATTAAAATTTGGTTATACCGCCCGTAGAATACAAAAAAAATCTCACAATGATGGCAAATGACGGCTTAATACTGAAACAATCACAGATCTACGATGCCAATTTTTCTTGAGAATCTGACTCACTAATTGTTGCGGCCCACACTCCACACCCCGTGCAATTTTTATATTATACATATAATTATAGCAATTAAGCAACATATATGTATATTTATATAAATTACAAATTATAATATTATGTTACCGTATACATACAATAGTTACAGCCCCAAACGTAAGATCCTTTTTTTACGACCCAATAACATACGCCTGCGTGTGGGCCCTTGAGGACGCCACACACCCTTCGTACTTACACACGCACACATACACCCGTATACCTAGTTGTAAGGATATTTAAGAACTGACTATACCTGCCTTGCGGCATTCAATCTTCACCACTCCATAGCAAAACATCGCTTCCACCAGGCAATTCACAGGAAAATTAACCCCTTAACATGCACGCTCGAGTTCATATCGAGCGCGCTAAACAGGCCAAACTGTGCACACTCGAGATAATTCGAGCGGCGTTGTATTTGATGTTGCTATCATTTTTCACACTCGAATATAATTGAGAATTGAAAATAACAATGTGAAAGCTAAGAAAAAAAATCGTTTTATTGATACTTATAATTTACATAGGATTGTAAGCTATAACACGTTATTATTTCAAAGAAAGCGTACGTTAACGGGTTAATAAAGTATTTTACACGAAAACTACTTCGATACAAGGCGCCTTCCACCCTACGACCAAAGAAACCCACAATGAATCCCACGCCTAACACTAATATTTTATTGAATGTTTCGAAACCTTTAGTTCTGGTACGTCGTAGTTAAAAGTAATCAGTAACAGACTCACTCGTTGTTTTTTGCGTATTAGAATCATTTCTACTACAATTTTTCGTGCACTACAAGTCACAAGGTATTTCATGCAGTATTCATACAATTATCTGTAGTAAGTAACCAGCCATTGAAATTGAGAAAATTAGCCCATCAGCTGTCACGATCCCCATTTGGGGATTTTGGAATTTATATATTGATACTATTACACAACCTTTTGTGCATATGTATAACTTACACCGACAAAATTTTCGACAAAAAAACATCCCAGTTAATGCGTTAAATAAATCATGGAAATTAAAGTTGCTGTAACGCGTTATGTTTTCAAGTATCTACAATAACTAAGAATAATAGTAATACAGCAGCAAGGTGTCTAGTTGTTAAACTGCCTGACTGCTAACTACCTTAGCTTTACTTTCTACGATCATCTTGCCTGCATGGTCATGCAATTAATCGGTTCATGTATTGTTTAACATACCACAATGCTGAAGCTCCACATGTCATGAATTTATCAATGCTTTGCAGTGAACGGGACAATACTTAAGAAGTTATCAAAAACTACAACTACGCAATGGTAGTTACTGAAGATAAAAATTAAGACCACACTGTAACATGGACTTTCTCCATTTATTTAGTTTTCTTGCATTCTTATGATGGTTCAATGTACTCAATAACATTACATATCCTATAAAATAGTTATGTGACGAAAAGTAAACCAAAGTCTACCTCATATGGTGTTCTGACACGCAAAATCTGACTAGAGACGCGGTTTTTAATTTTTTTGACACTGTTGCACCAAATAAAAAAATATAAAAAAAAATCAGAGAGACGTTATTTGTAACATCTCATCTCGCGAAAAAGCTGCATCACTGATCTGCACCTCCTTCAGTATCAAATCAATGTTTTTCTGATTAATTTTTTTTTTTTTTCCTTTACCAGTTGGTGTTTTTTTATGTAAAATCTGAAATGTGCCCACCATTATGTGTGCAGATGTAGCTCTGATTTTTTTCAAACTTTTTTATCTGCCAATTTTCGAGAAAATGGTGGAAAAAGCAAACAGTCGATTTTACCCTCCCCCGCCGCCCACGGTCGAAATACAAAGTTAAAAACTCACAAAAATGTTTCATTTTTCATACGCTATTGGATGGCTTATTTCAAATTTCAATCGGTTCAGGGGTACTTTTGACCGTCTTATTCGGCTATGCCCTTTTCTAATCGATAGAACCACCTAATTGTAAGTCAGAGAAAACGACATACTCTCTGACCACACGGAAATAACAAACAGAATACCCCAAAGATCGATCCTCAGTGTAACACTATTCCTAATAGAACTTAATAAATGACAACAGAAGGCATAAAACGCCCAGTGATGAAACACCCCGAACAACCCGAACGTCGGCCACAGCTCACAGAAACATACAAAAAACGCAATTGAATACTTAATAGATACAGAACTATTCCGCAAAATCTAGCGCAACACGCGTATGGCATTGTCGCTAGTAGCCTTGTAGTCGATGCGACGTAAAGCCGCAAAAAAAATACTTGTTCCTAATATATTGTACTATGTTTACTATGAGGCAGCAAATAATGTTACTGATTTTAGATATTTAATTTATCTTAATTTATTATTTGTTTTCAAACGCTTTCAAGTAAACACTTGTTTTGCCCATCATTTTATATTTGCCCAGCGTATGTAAAGATGTTAAAAAGTAATAGTGGACAATAAAAAGAGAAACAAGTCGAAATCAACTTTTAGTACAGGTGCCCTTGTAACATTAACAAATATACATTTATTTTCTGGTTTAATAAAAATTATCGTTTTAGTCTACAGATATTGAGAATCATGTTCAAAGGCAGTTAATAAAAAACCTGACATATGGTCTTAATTGATATGTCTGAATCTGAACATCGCCTGTTTTAGTGAAACGTTGGAGAAAATTAATTTTAACCTTTATTAATTCGGCTGGTGCTGTTTATTTTCCTCTTTTTTCATATTTTGTTTTCATTAGTCCCGGTGTTTGCTTTGTACATTTTCTTGTAGTACTTATCACTTCGGGGCCTACGACCTCAATTTATCAAATCAAGTTCCTGGTTTCTATTACAACCCTAATAATGTAAGGGTAACATTTTCCTTCGGGCGAGGTAAGGATGCTTCGATTGTGTTTAAGTAATAATATATTTTTATTATACATTCCATCTTCTAAAAAAAAATTAAAAACTAGCAAATTACGCACGGATATTGGTAATGCATATTGAACGGCAAAAATTTCTAGTTTATACACATATGTCTATGCCAATTCTATCCGTTTGACACTAAAATTTAATAATAATTAAACAATATCATGTGTAAGAAAGCCTTACATGTTATTCTACATCTAAATAATATGATGCATATCATGGAATTCATACGTGTTGAAAGGAATGTCTAATTTAAAATATTTTCTTCCAACTCGCTATCAATTGAAAAATTGAACAATAAAAGCGACATTTCCGCTAACGAGTTAGCGCTTTCTGGCACAACGTCAATATTGAAATGAACGTGACGTGCCATGGATATGGCTGTTTTTCGTTCGCGCAACAGTAATTAAATGATAACAAAAAACGAAACGGTGGAACATGGCCATTTAATTTGTGCAGCGCGTTTTCATCTCGCGCTTCCGGTAATCGTGAAATTTTATTTTGCACGCTGAGTATTGACCAATTCTTCCATTTCATTTGACGAATCGACATTTTCGACGGGTCCACGATCGACAATTTTGTCGGAACGCTTCGCGTATAACCAGAATGATTTTACTTCTGTACGATGGATTATTGAAGCAATACAATCAGTAACCCCAATTATTTATGTTGCGCTAGGAAACATATTAATCGAACCAATAAGCTATTAGAATGTATGGCAGTGTAAAGAGGAATTGTATTATAATAGGTGCACAGAGTATACAGGGTGAGCCAGAACTCGAGGGAGAAAATTTAGGGGGTGGCAGAATACATGAATACAAGCACTTTTTGTTAAATAATATATGGGGCGCAACTTTAGGGATAAAAAGTTACAGAGTATTTTTGCACTTTCACATTTAATGGAAGGTGGTTTGAAGGCACGTGCATATTTATTACAACATTAAAATGTTGACAAAAACGTTGTTAAATTATCTGACAGTAAATGTTAATTATTGTTGCACAGAGAAAGGAAAAATGATGAAAAAAAAGAATGTACCTAACAGGATTCGAACTCACAATCAGACAAAAGATTTTCCTCCGACTTGCAAGACTTTCTTGACTTGGTTTTCAATCTTTTTAGCATATAAGGCTACACTGCAACATCGGCTGTTTCCATTTTTTTCATTTTTTGCACTCTTACGACTGTTGAATGTACTCAATAACATTAAATATTCTATAAAATAGTAGTGTGACAAAAAGGAAATCAAAGTTTACCTCATACGGTGTTCTGACAGGCAAAAACTGACCAGAGACGCGGTTTTTGATTTATCCGACACTGTTCCACCAAATCAAAAATGATGAAAAAAGTCAGAGAGATGTTAATTCTAATATTACATCTCAGGAAAAAGCGCCATCAATGATCTGGGCCTCCTTCGTTGTCAAATTGTCTTTCTGGCTCACTGGTATTTTTTATATAAAAATCTAAAATGTGCGCACCATTACCAGATGTATCCATGATTTTTTTTTCAATTTTTTTTTTGTCTAATAGATTCTGAGATAATGGGAAAAACGAACAGTACATTTTACCATCCCCCGCCCCCCACGGTCGACATATAAAGATGAAAATTCACAAAAATGTTTCTTTTTTCATAAACTATCGAATGGCCTATTGAGAATTTTAATCGCTTTGGGGACACTTTTGACCGTCTTATTCGTCTATGGCCTTTTTTTTTAACTGTAAGATTGAATATCGCGCCGTCCGTATTGATGATTTTTTCCGAGAGCGCGCCGCAGTCAAAGGGTTAACAGTGGGAAACAACATGTTTTAACCCTTTGACTGCTGAATACTCTGAGCTGAAGCGCTTCGCGTCAACGGCGTGAATTCTCTTTCACGCAATATAAACCTTTTCGGCGGTGTATTGAATTATAATTTCTTATATTTCATATTTTGTTGTTGATAAGCAATAAGGTATGTTGTTTCTGAGAGTGTTGCACGAATACGATAAAATCATTGCTAGACAAGTACGGTAACATAGCAGTAAACGATCGAAGCCATCGCCGAACGCACATGTGCGTCGATAGGCCACAATGATAGCTTTCGCTGGACGCACATTTTCGCCCGTAGCAGTGAAAGGGTTTAAGCCAATATTTGCAATAGAAATTAATTGTACAAAAAGTGTATAACTATAATAATGTGAACCCCTAAAGGGAAATTGTCTTGTAGTGCATAATACGATTGTTTCCCAAGAACGAATTTTTTCGAAGATACGGAATTATAAATTTGTGGTATATAGTTAAAAGATAATAAAAACAACAATGTGTCTTCAATTTCTCTTATCATTACATACGACAACTTTTAAAAAATAAAAGTTGAGTAGTAAACGTATGTTTCAATATTGTTGCATTAAAAGCCAAAGTACAGAAAAATATGGAATGTGAACATTTTATTATATATTGATGAAATGAAAATATTTTTACGATTTTTTCCAAATATTATCAACATAGTTGAACAAATCGATAACCAATTTCGCTTTTGCCTTTTTGCATGTTTAAATAACGTACCTACATGTCAAACATTAAATTGCATTTGATAAATAAGTGTAGGGGAAAAATAGAATGGGAGTCTGATCAAGAGCGTCTCGTGAGTGAAAATAAATTACTTTAATAATAATGAATACAAATGCATCTTTTTGCCGTCCCGCGTCGTCATCTACGGTTATGTAAGTGCGGTCCCACAACGCTGGCCTTTTGACAGTTTCAGTCACGCGTTATCTAAGCATTACCCTCATATTATCACATTCGTACGCATCGTGTGGGCTTGACGGTACCGGCTACAAAAGAATTCGATGTAATGTTCAATCATAGAAAATAAGTACCATCAAAATTGTTTTAGATATGACATAAAAATACACAGTATCATTGATAACACACCAGTTGAGATAGGTACCTACCTACTTACAGTTAAAAGTTACAGGTTTCTTCTAAAAATGTGGTGGTAGTGCAGTCGCAAACTGTTAAATATCCAGACAACTACCCAAGCATAATTTTTGCGGGGTAGTTTGTCCTTTGGCGATATTGTTTCTGTGATGGCTACTTATTTCTTTCTGTATAACCGAATCAATATAAACCTTTCCCCTCTCAAATATTGAGATGACAGAAATGTCCATTATTTGTATGACGAAACTCGCGCTTGTGATGAATCGCGATATATGCACGATGTAGAGGAAAAGTAAGTAGCGTTCTTAAATTTTGATTTCAGAAGTCGAGGAGCGGTCGGGTGGGAAGGCACGTGGCGGTAAGCTTGCACGTCGTGCGCGCTCTTTCAAGGAGGACTTCCTCGAGAAGCTCTCCCACATGCGTTCGCCAGGGAGTGGTAGTGGGGGCGGGGGCAGCGGGGCCGCAACGAGGGCCGCCTCGCCGTCGTCACCACGTACGCCGCGCGACAAAAATGCTCCAGGATCTAACGAGCCCCTCGCCGCCAGCAACAACGGCATCTCCATCGCTGCCACCGCCGCCAGCAGCGTCACCGCAACAGCCGCCACCACCACCTCCGCCTCTGCCGCCGCTGCTACCGCCGCTGCTGCCGCCACTACCCTCGACAAGAATCCCCTCCGCGATCTCCACATACACGTGCGTCAGGTGCAACTCGCCCTGCTACACTTCCGCGATGTCGTCTCTAAGAAGAAACTCGAGATGCTGCCCGGGAACGGGACGATTGTCCTCGATACCGTTACCACGATACATACCGTGCTCAAGTCATACCTCCTCTACGAGAATAGGTAATCTGGCACTCGAGCGTTAATAGGATTTTTCACTGCACATTTCGCGTCGCCTGACATAATTTGTTCGTACAGAGAATAATGTTGTGATATCGGCCATCCGACACACAAAGTCAAATTTTGAATATTTTTGTATGGCAAGATTAAACCAGATGTTTTTATCAGAAGAGTAGTAAGAAATATGCATCTGAACATAGTTCATATCCAACGGATACCATAGAGAAAGAAGGTGGATTTGTTAAAGATTTTTACTAGATTTGTACTAGACACTCTAACATTTCTTCTACATGCAACCGCAACAAAAGCGGAAGTAGCTATGTCTTAAACATTCGTGTCTAGGCTTAAATTGTGCAACTGACATTATGCGTCAAGCTTTAGAAAGCTTCATTTGGATTTTTCCCGCGTATTACACAGCAACGCACGTGAGCAGGTATGCACATATAAAAACAATTTAAAATGTTTCAGTTGTTTTCAGTAGAGTGGAAAGTCTCATACATTAAAAATATCAGTGATTGTTGAATCTGACATTTTAAAGAAATGTGTTAAATAATTAGTGAAACGTTCGCATTTTTAACGTCACGTACATAAAATAATGCAACGAATGTTTAATTCTGTCCTCTTTTTTAAGCTCGACTTTAGGGTCCGCCACAAATCAGGTTTATCAAGCTTTAGCGCAGCTACTGAAACTCTGCGATGATGTACTTCTACACGGAGATCAATCCTCTGCTTTGGACAGTGAAAACGTGACACACGTCATTGGATTGGTTGAAGAGGCGGTCAAGAATCTCGTTACCCTGGCGCAGGAAAAGATTTCAAACAGACAGAAACCTGCGGCAGTCACAACTAATAACAGGTACCAGATTCACTCGACGCCGATATCATACCCATACACTATAAAAGGCTCCAATCCCGTTTATGTATCAGAAAATTATTGTAATTATTATAATTGTAAACTTTAACCTTACGTGTTAAAAGAACACATCTTACATTATAGACAGTATCCCACTTAAACGTAGATGCCATAACGTACGTGTGTTCTTTCAGTAATATTATTATTTTAACTGTTTGCGGTTTGAGCGTAATACATCGATTTGTAAGGAATAGTTTTACCTTCGATCATTAAGCTAGCAGATTTTACAGAGCAGTAAGCATCCATCACAAATTTCATATATTCCTCCAGGACGTCGGGATACGGAGCAGAACTGACGCCGCAAAGAAATTCGCTGCCAGATATACCGTTGACCCCGAGGGAACGTCAGATCTTGGAACAAACAGCAACGAGCAGCAATCTCGTCCGTAGCTCACACAGTTCCGAGTCTATTTTAAGGGATTCTAGTCCGCCCCCGAAACCTCCACTTCCCGACAGGTGAGCTTCCTTCGTTCATATTCATCGGGAATTGTTTTATGGTCATGCTGCATTTTCAAAATACATCTTATATTTGTATTAGATAATTTATTCACTTATTTAATACAGTATTCAGAAGTGTAGCCAAATAATTTAGAACTTTGTGTCACATTTCGATGGAACGCAGTCTATTCTAATGAAGATCGAACCCTACGCTAATACGATGGATTATTGACGCTTACACGTAGATCTTGTTTTATGGCTTATTATCCTCCAAAATTACAGAAAATCATTCATATAGAATATATCTGAAAATATTGTCATATGTACATTGTATCATTTATTTCTGTGTGTGTTGTACAAAACATCCACAATGTGACACACCACTTCGTGGCGAATGCTTGTTTATACATTCAAAATCGATATTTCTACATTAAACAGCTTATTTATACATTTAATTGTGAGTTCAATAAATCTGTATTAATTGCAAAATACTATTTTTCTAATATACCAATAGACCATCATTTCTGATAAATCATCATCACGCATTTAAAGTGCGTTACTAACTAAAGAACTCAGAATCATGCTTCACTTTCAACTATTAAACCTCAGCGACGCCAGAACTACCATGTGCACTATGAAGAGAACAATTCACATTGATTTCACAGAACCAATGTTTCCCTGTCGGAGGAGAACAGCACGTCTGGTACGCCGCCGCCGTTGCCACCTAAAAGAAGAACGAGGACCCAACAATTGCTCGAGGAGTCTGAAGGTCTTCTGGCTTCCAGTCTTGATAGGGTATCCTTGCGCAGTCGGTCGCCGGAAGACTCGTCCTCTTTGTTAAGCGCATCTGCCGGTAGTCTGGACTCTGCCTTGAATCACTCCAGGGACGAGGAGGAAATTCGAGCAATCATGGGACCACACGACGAGTCTCTCAACGATAGCATGGATCTCAGTCTTATGGCTACGATACAAGGTATTTCGTGCTTATTAGCGATAACAAATACAATTGATTACTGCTACTGATTTGGTTGCTGACGCAGTTCAAAGCGACACAGCGGTAGTAGATGCGTTGCAATACATATCTGACAAAAATATCAGGTTTTTTCAACCCTCTGCACTCGGTTGTCCCCCCTGACAGGACGTGAAAGTTTATTAGTGATTACGGAGAATGAACTTACTCCATCCCTATTTTCCAAGAAACACATGCTTTCCTGTAGTTTTCTATTAAAATTGCACAAAAAATGCAAATTAAAATATGATAAAATTATCAAGATGAGTGAGAAATATATCAGCCGGTTTTACGTTGAAAGAGAACATGTGAAGTGCATTCACAACGGAATTTACACTTCTCTAATTCGTTAAGCGATATATAGGATTCGCGGAACAAAGGTTCATTAGAATGGTTTAGTAATATAGTAAAACTTGACAAAATAATGAAGTAAGCCGAGAACTGAGGAAAGAAAACAAGAACTCTGATCGTATTGAAGCGTTGAATAGTGGAGATCTCTGCAGTAATAAGACAGTGTTGTGTTTTCGTAATCCTTTCATTAATTTTATATTATTATTCTTTTTATAAAAATGGCAAAACGACCAAACACCAGTAAGTCTCGTGATGTAAGCACTTGCGAAGAGATGCTCCAAACAGACATTTTGTACGGACAGACTTAACAAAATAAATATTCAAGCAGCAGAAGATAATAGTAATTATAGTGATGACGATATTATGCAACTAACAAGAAAACGAAGAAATTTCGTAGATAGTGACAGCGCAAGAAGTAGTGTAAAAAAAACATCCGCAAAAAACGTATCAATTTACCATACTGTGGTAAATTATATCAAACCAATTTTATTTATTTTGTAAATATGTGTTCTTCAATGTCCACAAATACATATAAACTAAAATTTATTACAATGCCTTACTTGGTTGCAATGTTGTACTAAACATAGGGTGAATCAGAATTCGAGGGAGAGAAGTAAGAGGTGATAGAACACATCATTAGAAGCAATTTTTTTAATACAATGTATGGGCGGAACGATAGGCGTGAAAAGTTACAGGGTGGTTTTCCACCGTCACATTTAACGCGTGTTAAAGAAATATCAGAAGGGTGAGGAGATATTTCAGAAAACATTTTGTTAACAGGAATATTATTGATTTATATGCTCAAGGAAATAAAAGTTAAAGGGTAACACGGTAAGTGCCACGCGAATTTATGAGGAAATATCCGTCAGGCCACGCGCGCTGTTTAAAACTGCTTACTGCTTACTATTGTATAATACTTATTGTTAGTGTACGGTGCGGCGGACGGGAATGCATACGAGGCGCAGCAACTTCACTGTGACCGGTATCCGGACCGCACAAATCAATAACATTCCTGTTAATAGAACGTTTTCTGAAATATTTCCTCTCATTCTTATGATAATTCTTTAACACGTTAACCGCCATGTCAGAAAACAACCCTGTAACTTTTCACATATTGCGTTCCGCCCATACATTGTTTTAGAAAAACTGATCGTACTGATGTGTTCTATCATCCCTTAAATTTTCTCCGAATTCTGATTCACCCTGTAGAACCACGTTCCCAGGCTCTACGTTTTCGCGAGAAACTGACGTCGAGTTGCTGGTAGGTAACGTTCGAAACGGTGCCGCGTGCAAAGGGTTAAACTATGTTTGCTGACGACGTTTGCCACACAGTTTCTAATCGATAACAGAATCATAGCTTTAACTATGTTAACACTAATCTGCAACACCTGTGTTTTGCATATAACTAGAACGGAATGATGTGACAAGTTCGTAATTTATATGATGTAGGTCATAGAATTCATCCTAATTATAATAAAGTGTATTTATAACGTTTTAAATCGTGCTGAAAGAATTAAGATAAAATTAAGAATTTAAACTGATATTACTCGTTTACATAAAAATAGTGTAAAGTGGTGTTACTCGAATTCCGCAATCAATTCCGTAATATTTGACAACTTAATGGAAATACTGTAACGCACTTAAGGGCGGCCGCCACCGTGCCAATGGGAATAAAGTATTCCAAGAATGGCAATACCAGGATCGCATGAATACATTTCCATATGCATCGGATGAGTACAACTCTGCGGTTAACGCTTACTCAGCAGCAGCAGCTGCAACACTGCTTGCTCTGTCCGTCGCGATCATTGGGAAGAAAGTGCCGGAGCTTGAAGGTTTCTCTTACGCAGTGTCAACTCGAGTGTTACATCACGCCACTGTCATTCAATTACGCCTCTTATGTGTCGTGAACTATCCGATTATCATGACCGAGAAAAGTGATCGCGGACTGTATAGAATTATCACCGATTCATTGAAAAAGCATAATCAACTCCAAGGTCATCTTGGTGGGTTTAACTGCCTCTTGACATGCGCGTGCCTACAGTATACAGTTGAATTAACGGTGCATAGAGCTCAAAACTGTTTCTGTTGACAGTGCCAGTAACACTTAAACAGAATTTTTTAGTGAATTTGTACTTCTTCCTAAACCATTATAAATATTGAGATACACGTGCTTGTAGTAGGGTCGATTATAATACAGTAACTTCATTACCAAATAAAGCTTTTCCGTTCACATAGGTATGCAAGTTAATGGTACGTCGAATTGCGGCTGCTGGGATGGTTCTGAGACTAGTATACCAAGTACAATGTTGTTGGGCCAACAAACGCCTCAAGAAATATTAAGTCCATTTACTGGTAGGTAAACGCGGTCGCAACTAAACATATGTCATTAACTTTCTGTCCAACGTTTGCTCAAAACGATTGCTTAATTGCTCGAATAAGAAATTTTATTAAACCGTTGTGACGTAATGCTGCAAGAAGTGTCGGTATTACAATTTCTGCGCGCTTGATGTCCCATTAATAATTGCAAAGACCCAGATATTCAATGTCACGTATCAATACATTTGAATGAAAGCTACGCTGTCAAAAAGAGGGGGAAGTACGCGAGTTAAAATTACGCAAGTATTCCTTAAATAGCGGCCAACGGAATCAAGAGTGTGGGTGGCAAAACTGGCTACCCATACGAATGACTAGTTTCGTACGAATCGTGTCTCATGGTTGGAATATGAGAAAAAGTTCTGCTTCTTACTTTCGACGTCGAGATTACGGGCTCCGCACTTGACGCGAAATGCCTCACGCGCCGAATTCCAAATGGCAAACGATTAAACGGTTCTTTTGTAAGGAAACAAAGTTGATGTACTAAATAATCTCGATTTGCTAAAGATAATTGGTACCGTCATATTTTCTCTGCTGTAATGTATATAATAAATGTATATACGTATTATTCAGGCATTGAAGGAAAAATGGAACGATTGTCGACGCAGACGCAGGACTCTGGATTCGTGTCCATGCACTCACAGCGAAGTTCTTCTCAAAGTTACACTACGGGCTCGAGTATGGCATCGAAAAGATCGTCCCACCAGAGCACAATTAGCTATACCTCCCAATCGTTTAACTCACAGCAGCAGTCGTTCTCTCAGCAAAAACTAAGTGCAGAAAACAACGGCTCCATTTTTACACAAAGAACGATGATGAGCTCGAAGAGTACCATCAGCACCACAAACATAAGTGCAAGTGGGGATTCTGCTTTGTTAGAGAAACTGGTAAATGTAGGTGTTGTAATTTAACTTTTTTTTTTTTCTTTTGCACTCATTGTGCTGCAAGTGAAAAAAGTACATGTGGCAAACAATGTTATTGGGCATAAAACAATTCAAAATATTCGTTTTATTCTTTATTATTTTCTCTAAAATGGTTCTTTTGGGTTTTGTCTGGGGTACCTTTTGATAACTTCGAACAGATTTTTGGAAGAGTTCTTTGTAATTAGGTTGTAACTTACTGTCAAAATATTTAACTGTGAACTATTTTGTTTTTAAGTAATGTGATTAAAATAATGACTGTTATTTTATAAAAAAAATTTAACAATGTAGGAAATTGAGTCTACGTCGAATGACACTAACGGTGTACCACCTGCCCTACCGGAGAAGCGATCGAAACGAAGAAAGGAACGTCAGCCGTCCCAATACGACAATGTGCCCGAGAATGAACACTTATCCACTTGTAGCTTGCATACTAGCAACGGAGACAGTCCGGATGCCAGCAAGCCGCCACCTTTGCCTCTCAAGAAACGGCATAGTAAGTAACTCCATAATCGACACAATATTACTCAATAGCAGTGAGATGTCTGTGCAGTGTCTATTTTTGTCACCGGTGTGACTGTAACCAGTTTATCGTTGTCTGTATTGTACTCGTCAGAATAACTTCCTCAGTGTACGATTAACCGACATTTCTCGGATTTCTCTGCGTAATTTGTATTATTTTGTCGATCAATTTTCCCTTCGGGATCGATAATTCGGTAAGAGAATTCGACCCACACGCGGCCAAATAGCGTAATGGATACAACTGTATTCTTCGATGCTTTAACCAAACTAGACTAGAACTTCGAAAATTTCACAGAATTCGAACGATTAGTAGGTGTAAACTGATACAATGTTTTGTATCCCCAGTGTTCCAATCAGTGGCATATTCTGGTAAGTGGGATCCTGCCCACACAACCTGACTACCCTCTCAGCAAACACTTTCACGCTAAGTCGAAGTCCTTCGTTTCACACATTTCTCTTACTACTCAAGGGTCCAGGCTTCTTGGCGGCATGTTTATCGTTCTTTCTGTGTTTTTAGTCGGAGATATTCTTAGGCTATAATCCTCTTTTTGAGCTTGGATTTTTCATAATCTTTTCCGGCTTCTCTTATCGCTTATACATTACGATTTTTACGCATTAATTCACCAATGGATGTAAGAATAGCATCTGATTCTTAGTGTTCCCGTTAAATGATTTGCTTCGATCAGTTTTCTGTAGTTATGGTATAAAATTATAATGACTCTCTGTCTCAATTTAATACTGTTTCCTTTACATTTTTATTTTTTCGCAACAACACTTATTTTGTTATTGATATTACGCCTTACAAATAATTCAGAAATTACAAGCGTTACGTTAGAAGTATATTCAATTTATTTCTATTTTTGCTTGATAAGTTTTCTTGCTATACAATCAAATGAAACTTATAATAATATATTTATTCCGCATCATAATTTGTAACCTAAAATAAGTTTGGGAGTGTTAGTTAATTTCAGTAATGCTGGTATTGCTGTAATTGTACATCAACATATATTATGACACTGTACGGTAATAAAAATAATAATTGATATCATTTTATAAATGATACTGTTACATAACTTCTCTGAATAACATTTACACAAATACGTTCGCTTATGCATCAATGTTTGCACTCCACCTGCACACGATACGCTTTAATACCATATTTCAGCATAAATGATGTTTGCATTTTTCAATTGTATTATGTGTCGTTAAGACAATGCATTTTTTCTTGGCACAAGTATAACAACATATTTTATCTCATCTGCTTATCGTACAGTAGAAACGATGTACTAAGGCTGTTCTATTTTTTCAGTAATGGCGTATATGGAGATGTTTGGCAACTGTTCGCATAGCAATAATGACTTCATTTCCGGGCTCGGAACCCGACATTCTGTGGCAGCTTATAATTCTATGCAAGCCGAGTGGCAACAACATGAAATGGCACTCACCACAACACAATCATGTTCTTTCATGGCCCATACCATGACCAGTTTGCACGATAGTTCAAAGTATGCTGATTTATAACAGCTAAGTATATGTATATGCAAGTAAGAGTTTGCCGAAACGTGCGCCAATGCTGAAATTTTTCGTTTTAGTGTCTCTATAACAATGGCACCAACCTTAATGGAAACAACAAACAATACTAGTCTACCGCCCGCATTACCGCCAAAGAGATCTCGTTCTATTAAATGCAACATTACTCCTCCGCCAATTTCTCCAAAACCCACAATGAGCATGCAAACTATACATATGGCTGATCCAGGACTAACAACGTCAACACCAATGAAAAGTGACGACCAAACGCATACGCTTGAGAAGAAAGATGTTGCAGTGTCAACTCCGGCGAAATTGGTACGCAATCCAAACAAAATGACTTTATAATGAATAAACATCAAAATCCACGTATCCTTTCATGTCATTACCATTGTGACGATGCTGCGTTGAAGTTTGCATCGGCAAGAATCTGTAAAAGATTTCTTTTTTTCTTTGCAGAATAATAATGTTGCATCAGAAACAACGTTACCGCCATCTCGACCAGCGAGTAATGCACTTTCGTCTATATCCGTTGATGAGAACACTCTCGAACTGCGAGACGTTGACCAAGACGATAGTATATTAGACGAGTTAGACATTACCAAACACTTAGTGCTGAAGAAGCCTGATGAAGAAGGACCTGATATACGGGGCGGCCATCCGGATGCTCTGTTAATTCATGCTACCAAAGCTAATAAACATGGTACGTATATTCTTGACACATATACATGTACTGCAAGAACAACATAGAACTAATCATATCGTATACGCAGCGATTAACATAAGTGTGAATTTCGCATTGTTTCATGCTATGCAGATGAAAAGGAATCGGGTAGGTGCTGCAGCATAGTGTACTAAAATATCAGTCTAAACTTTTGTCGTTTTTTACGTTTTCCTTACAGTATTCTTCTAGTCTTTGCAGCTTTTACTACTATCGCCGATATTCCTTGCAGATTTCCTGTATCAAGAAGCATTCTTAACAACTTATAGAACATTTATGCAACCCCTTGAACTTATTCAAAAGTTACATCGACGACATCAGCGATTCTCCTGCTCGCCGGATGTGGTTAAACAAAGAGCTGCACGCGAAGCTTTTTCTTTGCTGGTTCGCGTCGTCAGTGATCTAACGTAAGTTATTAAAGGGTGACAACTATTAAATTCTCAGTATAACATTAAATAATTGATCTTTTGCGATTTCACTCTATAGTATGTCCGACCTAGATGACGTCCTTGTACAAACACTTATGGAATTTGTACAGCAGTTAGTGTGTAGTGGAGATTTAACAATGGCGAAGGCACTAAGGGTAAAGATTCTAGAGAAACATGCTGCTAAGCAGTTGCAAGCGACGCAACCTATCCTCTCGTCCCTCAGTGTTACGACGAAACAAGCTTCTCTGCTTGACTTCAAGAGTGAACAGATAGCTGAGCAAATGACATTACTTGACGCAGATCTATTTATGAAAATCGAAATACCAGAGGTACTGATTTGGGCTCAAGAGCAAAACGAGGAGAGAAGCCCAAATTTGACCAGATTCACGGAACATTTCAATAAAATGTCATACTGGGCGAGGTCGAGGATACTCGAGCATAGATTAGAGAACGAAGCAAAGGACAGGGAGAAATACGTTGTGAAATTTATAAAAATTATGAAGCACCTTAGAAAGATTAATAATTTTAATAGTTACCTAGCGTTACTTTCCGCCCTGGACAGCGCGCCAATCCGACGTCTCGAGTGGCAAAAACATATTACAGAAGGGCTAAAAGAGTATTGCGCACTCATCGATAGTTCTAGCAGCTTCCGAGCATATAGACAAGCTTTGGCGGAAACACAACCACCGTGCATACCTTACATGTAAGGATTCCTCCTATAAATATTTTACATGCATTCACATATTTTTTTATTGCTGTCTTACAAATATTAACGTCAACATAAAATTTCGTACGATGAAAAGAGTAATTTTTCTTTGAACAGTGGACTTGTTTTGCAAGATCTCACATTCGTGCATATTGGAAACAGCGATTTGTTACCGGATGGGACAATTAACTTCTCTAAACGTTGGCAGCAATTTAACATTGTTGAAAATATGAAGAGGTTCAAGAAAGGGTAAGAGATAACGAAAGAAACTGTAACGTATCTTTATAGTGTCAAAACTTATTCTAAATGTTTATATCACGTTCATTTCAATAGAACATACTCCTTCAAGAAACACGAACGTATCATAACGTTCTTCAACAACTTCAGCGATTTCCTCTGTGAGGAGGCGATGTGGCAGATCTCAGAAAGCATCAAACCACGTGGTGGAAAGAAAGCTCAGCCACAGAACTAGAACATACCTAACCCTTTCACTGCCTGCGTGTCAAAGGCGAAACACTAGAGCGGTGAATCTTAGGTGTGTGTGTGTGTATATATATTTATGCATATATATGCTCTTGCGTGAAGGTTGATTGGAATATGGAGAAAGTGATGAGACAAATGGTCAGAGGGCGGTGAAAGGGTTAGCGAGGTCTACCCCAATTGCACAACCTCTGTGAGGTTGTATCTTAGTATTTTAACTATAATACTTTCGAGAGTTTTACTATTCAGTTTACATAGAAAGCTCACCGAGTTGCTAAATAGAATTCAAATACGCGGTTTTTTTTAAATGAGTAGTGTTACGCGAATGTCGATTGAATCGAAACGCCGATAAAAATGATATAAAATTTTACTAAGTAAGAGAATTTCATGTTTTAAGTAAGCTAGCATTCATCCGACTGCATTTTTCCGTCTTTCGTCGTAGGTCGATATAGAAAATTCGTATGTGCTTTGAACATAACGCAATTTCTATACGTACGTCTGTGTACATATCCATGTATGTGGACACATGTATGTATATACGTATGCAAAATATATGTGTGTACGCATATACACAAAATTAAAATAATCGCCTAGTATATAGTGCTGATCAACACAGCGTCGTGTCTCAACTGCTCTATCACGTGGTATACACACATCTATGTCCAACTTATTTATTTGATTTTATTTGACAAGAGAATTGTATAAAGTAGCGAGTGTCTGAATATTTTTAACTTATTTAGATCTACATGGACATATGTCGTCTAGCTTTATGTAGTTAGAAAAAGTTTCAATAGTCAACGGGTGACAACCGTTGATTACACAAGGAAGAACACCAATTGCGTTGATTAATGTAGAGCCATCGTGGTCTCGGCGTCAGACTCGACGATATAAGAGTTTCGAGACACATGGTACGACTGAGTGCAACTGTTACATATACTATTGTATATGATTATAGAGAACACTTTTTTCGTTGAAAACTGTTAATAGTTATCCGAGGCTTTCAAGTTTAAGTCGTAACCCATTACCTAAATACCACTTAGGTAGTCCTGTGTGTGAAATATTACCCGTAGCGGACGATGTTCTGGCCATACGCGCAAAATTGGACAGAAGAAAGCAGAATCGTTTCGAATTCTTGTGTAAATCGTGGACGCATATGATATGACACTGAGCCGAAATATTTACTCTCTTTCTTTCACCAATACATTCCGCCAAATAAAATATACGCAAGGAAATTAATTTCAAATTTCTCGAAAGTCACTGAGTACTTCATCAAGTCGCGTCACTTAACTTCCCCACTTCCGATCTTATATCAATAAATGTTGTGTAATATGAGAGATATACATGTTTAGTCGTCTCCGAACTTCTCGTAATATGTGAACAGGACCGTGCGACTAAGTCTGCTTGTTACCACTTCTTCGTTTCAATCAGTTCAACGAAGACTAAGGGTGGCCAATTTGAAAAATTAATCGCTCATGCTCTTACAGAATTGGTAACGTTTGCGCTTATTTGCAAACGGACGCGTGATTTCTATATCCTAAAATCTATACTAATAGAGGGCCTAAGCATTTATTACTATCATTGATATAATTGCACATTGTAGCTATTTACAATTTACCCTTACTTAAAATACTTTAGATGTCATTATAGAAAAATGTGAACGTTCTAAATAAAAAAGCTGTCGCATAAAGGTATATTTCTACGTGCTTAACCGTAAAGAAAGATCAAATCGACACAGCACGGCTTTCGATAGTGATGGTATTGCTAAAATGATATATATACCGGTAATTTTTCCGGTGTCTGATTATATAAAAGCGATCCTGTGATTCCCTCTAAGAGCAAGCAAGGAAAATGATATCTGCAAATCTTTCTGACGAACTGCACAACTTTCTATGTGTGTCAGAAATGAAACTTAGTCAGTAAAGAAGAAATTGTTATGCAGACAATGTTGAAGAAACAAACTTGCGTCGTATAAATACATCACGTTGCTAAAAATGTTTATTCGATAATATTTAAGTAAAGTATATGACTTTGGATGTGAACTATGAATGTATATGCATTTTGATTCTGTTTAACTTTTGCCGTGTATATGTGTATGCGCAAATGTGCGAGCGCTATGAGGATGACTATGGGTTTAAGCGTTATTGTGCAGAGTAATTTATATCGTGTCTAACAGCATTCTATGAAACACTATTGCTTCATTCTTCATTATAGTGCTTCAGAAAAATTAGCTATTGTAAAATACGTGGCGTTACATAATATGAATATAATTTAGATGTTCAATGTTTTTTTGTAGCGATACTCTATAGCATAGATCAAATAATGCAACATACGACGCATTGGAAAACGGACTAATATCAATGGAAACGAGGCTCTATAAAATTGAGTACAAAGATCTCCCTAAACCCAACCGAAAACTCAAACTTTAATATTCTACGAGATTAATTTATACCATTAATATAACATTATAAAATGTGTCGATTGAAACATTTTCTACTGTCGACATATTTTAATAAACGTTCTTTCTCAACAAAAACATTACGACTACTTAGAAAGTTTCAACTAAATGAATTTCTCTCTGTTTTGATAGCTTTACATTTCCAACGCACTATGAATAATGATAAAACAGGGACACATCTCTTATATTACAAGTAACACATGTAATTCTATAAACGCTTAAACACCATAGGCATTTCGTCGGGCGATCAAGAGATAAATCGTATATATGTTGTAAATAATTTAACTGTACCAATAATTTCTCATATATGCCCTCTAGCGTTCTCTCTAATCAATAGTTGTAAATATTACAGACCATACGCTCATTACCGCGGTTAACGTTTGCGAAGGCATCGTGTTTTACAAAACTTTGTTGAAGTCACAATTCACTCCATTGGGATGCCATGTTAACTTGTAGCTTAAAATTAATTGCCTATAGACACCCGACCTTTATATTATTTTTATTTAATAGAAAATTAAAGGAACTAGAAAAGAGCTGTTACAAACAAGTTCCGCTTGTTTTATTTTACATCATAAAGACAAGAGACAGTAACTCCCTGTTCTCACTCGTTTTCTCTTCTCATTCATTTTTTGTAGCATTAGTAATATTCTACACTTAAACACAGGCGCCAATAAATGCATCGTTTACCAAGTATTATCATCATGGTGCACTATGTCGCTGGTAAGAATTTTGGGTCAATGTATTATCATGAATAAGTTTCCCGAAAAAATCATTGTTCACAATTGGGACGTTTGTTTGCTTTTGTTTAAGCCACCAATATTGTTATGATTCTGTAAAAAGAAACTTTTCAAAAGCATATTCTGAAACGATCAGTTCCCCACATTAGTAAGCAGAAAAAGACAAAATAGACGAATCAGACAAAGATACAGTGAATGTGCAACGAAGAAATTAGACTCGCCTTAGACGATTAGCTAGAAGTTTAAGTCGCTCGAGAATTTAAGCACAGGCTGAGCCCGCTATATAAAAGTGGGAAGACAAACTGCGAGTGCTTTCTTCTCCGTGATATCGAGTATAGTAAGCGTGTAGGCTAGGTACTGTGCAACAAGAAACATCGTCAATGTCAGTTTTTCTATTTTTTTCTGAATGTCACAGCTTGCTAATGAAACAAGTCTGCAACTCGATATAGACTCTAAAGAAGAACAGTTATTGTTAACGTTACAATTTAGATACGCTAAAAAAACTCGAGAAAGTCGAAGGTATTAAAAAAAAAACCACAGTATGCGGGGCAGTTGCTGTATATGCTACGTTTCTTTAGGCGAGGGGTATTTGTGAACTTCAAATGCGAAAAATGTTACTTAAAATTTTTCGAAATTGATGTAAACATATATTTCATGACATTTAACCATCGAACGAAACAATGCAAATTAATAGTATGTGAGTATTTGATCATTTGTTCGATGATCCAATCAAGTAACGCTTGCTCACACTCATGTTGAAGTTTGCTGGGTAATGTTAAGCCTTTCATTTTGCAAAATTCATGAAAAAAGAGATGCTATGCTTGCGCATTTTCTAAACTTTAGATGAATGGTGAAAAAGAATATCAGATCAAATAACTCTCGCCGAATTTTCGATTAATAAATTTTTTGACAACAAATGGTTGTAACATGAGGGAAAAATAATAATAATTAATATCTCTAGCGAGTACCGTTAAGTAACAAACAGTAATAATTACGATTAACGGGTTATCCATCTTTTATCAAAAACTATATGTGTACTTGGTAAGTATCCTGACGTATCGATAGAACGTATTATTAAAAAAAAAACGACTATTAAACGTGTTGTTCGATGATATTGAGAATGTTTCGGCAAGGCGTTTAACTATCGTTTCAACAAACATATCCACGATATCTTTCACTGTTCACAGAACAGTATGTCAAGTACACGGATGCAGAGAGAAGAAGAAATACCGTGTTTGTTTCTGTCCGCATTTTAGATTTGTCAATAATTTTTCTATAGGTCTATATTTCGTAGAGGTACAAACTTGTCCAATGTGTAAATTTACAAAAGAATAAGGAAAGCGTCAAATTAATGAAAACAATGATGACATGGAACTCACTGATGTTTCTCGAATTAAGTGGACATAGGAAATTTACGAAAGTCATTTAATCACAAATTCCAACATTAAGGAGAATATTTGGGAAACCTTAATTCGGTACCATGTTGATTATACAGAATGATTTATTTACACAAACTTGTTTCTATCCCTTAATTTTTAAGTGATATACACAGTTGCAAATACGAAATAAAAATATATACGAAATACTAGTACGTAGAATTGGTCGAAAAATGTTTCCTGCTTATGATCATAATTCTATGTTTAATTAACAAAGATGCTAGCCAGAGCAAAAATTGTTAAAGGATGTCCATTTCCATCCAGCGCATTTGTTAAAAGACGATGACCTTAATAAGCAGAAAAGACAACCGGCAAAAAAGCACATTTTCCATCGAATTTGAAACGAACAAAATAATTCTCATATTTGCAAACAGTTTTAATATATTTTAGTTTCATAAATGTTCGAATTAGTATTATAAGGAATATCTTGTGAAAATCATTTTGTATAAAATGTTAAACGGAATATTGGGTAATTTATTAATTAGCACAGTATCGTGTAAATATTGATTGAATTTTATCTGGCTTGCAAGCAAAATTAAGGAATAATTTCATTCACAGTTTCGTCCCCAATATGATCCATCGTTTTCTATAGTATAATAATTGCTCGACCGGAGTCTACCTGTTTCACAATTTCAGTAACATGTAAAGCCACGTTATGATAATCGAAATTATGCTTTAGATAAAAAAACGTTACACATAAAGTTAAGTTTATGAATCGCCGGCGCCTGGGTGATTAAGGATGAAGAACGTAATGCCAGCGAATGTTCTAAATGAAAATTGTTCTCAGTAATCTTCACTGTAGCAGTTCGCAATATTAGCTACGGTTATTTGGATATGCAATGCACTTACGAACACACTCTCACTTACACGTATAGATTAATAATGCATTTTAGGTATTACGCTTAAAAACTACCCAGACTCTTTTTGCGCTTGGGCTCTTCACCTATTACGGCATTGTCCCCACGTACACACGTGTTTACAATTGAACTATTCTATCAAGTGTGATATCACATTTATAAATATCTTTTGATTATTGATATTCGCACTAATGATTAAACACAAGAAAAAAGTTCACAGAAGTAATGGTTATCGCTGCACCGTCACGACTTTGCACATACAACCATTTTCTCGCAAAAGTAAGCAAGACAACCCATCGCTAACAATAAGTGAATTGCTAAGTACGAAAGAGACAAAAAAAAAGCATCAATATTTAAACGGTATTTAGTGAATGTCTCGTTTATAGTACCTACAATGATAATGAACACCACATGTATAATCTTCGAACATACCCGAGATAGAAGGTTTATTATGCATATCATTTGTATATGACCGATATCGAAGATCGTTATACCAAAAATATCTTTTTATTAATTTCATCCCATTGAGTATGAATGATTCTTGAATCCCTATACCATGAAGTCCCCGATAAACTGGCGTCCTTTTTATTACCTGATTGTGTAGCTCATCATCACATTTTTCTATGTGTACTTTATTATTATGATTGTATCAGCATTATGCTACGACATACGATAAGTACATATAAAACCACCGAACCAATTGTAACATGAATTATAATTATTAACCAAGACGTGCTGATTAACAAGCGACGATGAATAATAGACTGTTATGAATATTATCTTTTTTTCTTTCGCTGTTTCCCGTCATTGTAATTATGGATACGTTGAGCATTTGTATTTACATTCAACATTCAGATAAAATGTTACGTCTTCTTTTGTAATATGTGTACGAAGAAGGAAAATAAACATGCGTTAGTATCTGATGTTGTATTTGTATCCAGTATCAGGTTCCAAGTGAAACACATGTTTAATTAATACAGATCTCTTGAGGCCTTCGCAAATTCACTACAGCATTAAAAATCAGACAATACATGCATTTGCTGACCCTATGTTTAATGTTCCGCCGCGTTACAGAACAACATTTTAGAAAACTTCGTATGACCCCTTTTCATCGTTTTTTAGTACCGTATGGTTTGCATTTTCGCGATATGAGTAAGGCGCTTTTCAGAGAAAAAATCATTTAAACAAAATAAGAGCGTGAATTATTTTTGAACATACGACCAACACGCGTGCCAAACCCGGAGACTCTATTGTACTAACGTTTGTTGGTATTACTGCGTGTTTGACACGCCCAGGGCAGCCCAGGGCCTGTCCACTCCACACTCCTCTCTTGTAAAACGTGGTAAGTACCGCCGCGCCATATGACTGCATATGACGGAAAGCAGCGTAAAGGAACTAGATTTGTGACTAGGATCGTACTCCAAAACGCCAAGTTATAGTGCTCCAAAAAGTCGATGCACTGTAGATTTGTTCTGGTAAAACGATTCTAAGTACTCAAGTGTACCGAAAGTTTAAAAGTTTAAATAATATTTGTTGTCGTCTCTCCGATTTAAGTAATTTCTGCTAGAACAAATCTACAGTGCATCGGCAAATATAAACTTATGTATTAAAAGGGGTACTTTTAAGTATAAACAATATTAACAGTATGTAATTGTGAAATAAAATCTATATTCATAAAAAGATGCACAAACGCTCTTATTCATATATGTTTCATATTATTAATTGCACCAATGCATTGTAGATAACTTTGGACAGCTGCGTCTATTAAACGCTCTTCAGAACCTGGAAAAAAAGAACTATCATTAATACCTGCATCTGATTGATTTGATGTAAACAATGCCTGCTCTTACTTCCCTTCTTATAATGTACCGTGGGGAGGGGCGGCTTATCTTCTCGTGGCACGGCGCGGTACTGTTTTTTTATATTTGTTCAGCGCGACATTGACAAATGTATCCGCAGCCGCATGTATGGATATTTTTCCCGATATTATTTTATAAATGTATAATGTAAAATTCTGCACGGAGATTTTAATGCATGCATGAATGAAAGTGTCTTGAACAAACTGACCGTGCACGGTACAGTTATTGAAGTTAAAATCTACATTCGCGAATAAAAATGTTAAATTTGCTGCGTTTGTTCCTGCAGTTAACAAACGCAGCTGCCTCTTAGTGTTGCTCCGTGTTGTTGACTTGCCAGACCTGGGTGTCTGCATACTTCCTACTGCCTGATTGTGCAAAAAGGAAACTTTTTCATATATTGTATAAAAATATGAGGGTATTACATATATTGCATTGGGTTGAGAGTGTATGCAAAGTATGAGAGTGCTGTATATGTCACACATACCTTTACTTCCATTTTGGGAGTGCATACAGAAGTATGCAAACTGGCTCTACTGCCACTTTCCAAGTTATGTGACCAGGATTGCTGCACATCTCCTGATATCTGGTTGCATAAGAGAAAACCAATTAGATTTTGCATGACATCATGAAGGTACAACACACACTTTGTTTTAGAATAATTGTTACAAACCTTTACTTCTGTTGTGGAAGCATGTATAGGAATATGTGCCGTGTTGGTTCTGTCCCCATGTTGCACCTCGTAAGAACAGGAGGGCTGGATGGTTTCTATTATCTAATTATGCAAATCAATATATATTACATTTTGGATTAATATATAAGAATCTTATAGATGTATTGAGGGATTGGATGGAAGTGACATACGTTTATTTCCTCTGGAGATATGCTGTCACCTTCCTGTAAACGTAATGTTGGCAAAACATTGCATTTTAGCCTCCTGTGTGCAAATCCCACGCTGTAGTCTTCTTCCTTAAAATGACGGTAGCAAACATTTCTCGTCCCTTAGTTCATCGCTACTCAGACCCCTGACTTTTTCCGAATACACTGCAGCCTTCCACAATTCGAACCTGGCAGGGTCCTTCGCAAAATAGTGCGCTGGCACCTTATCACTCGTTGAACGGCATCCAAGCACGCAACACTCGCTAAGACTCATGGTTCTTACTTGCTCGCACCACACACTTCAATAATGTACAAAAACGTAGAATTTTCCACTAATGCGCACTAATTTTCCAGTTGCCTCGTGCCTCACACTTGCAACAAGAATGTTAACAATCGACAGGCGATGATTCATATTTATATTAAATCTCTGATGGCTCCCGCAAAATTCAGCCAATCGCAATCGAGCTACTACCGCGACATCTGGTGCGCAGCAAATCGGAACTACTGCAAACTTACCACGTTTTAAATGGGGAGTGAACAGGCCCTGGCTCACATCGAATTAAACGGTTAAGGTACCTGTAAAACTGCCATCGACAAAGGTCTGTCTTCTTCATCTTGATCTTTATATTTCTCTTTCATTTTCTTTAGACGACCTTTCTGTCCTCTCTTTAAACCGCTTTGCTCATTCTTTTTTATTTGCTCATTATTAGTCTCATTATTATTGTTCTTGTTGTTTTGTGTAGTATTTTGGATTAGTTCCTTGTTCTTCGAAACCTTCTTCTGGCTCGTTGTGATCGTTATCGGTTTGTCATCACCAAGGTATGTTACATTTTCTTCATATATCTTTTCTGTTATTAACGGTTCGGCATTTTCTACGCGCAACTTCATTTTATCATTGAAGGGATAAGAGGCATATTTGTTATATGATACATTCGCGCCAAAACCATGCAAACTGCAAAATTGTAATCTTGACAATCGATTCTTATTGAAACTTACGTCGGGCCTGACAGATCAATTTTAATCTGTGTGTCTGGGAACTCTGGTACTAGCTGTGCATCGAACGTATCGATAACCTTATGACAATTATCTTCTAACATATTTTCTTCGCCATGTGGTTCTTCCTCGATCATGTTCAGCTCATCCTTATTATCAACGTTTCCACGTAATTGCGAAATAATTCGGTCATATCAAGGTGACTAAGCTGATGATACTTTCGTGTGCGATTATTTAATTCACCTTCGTCGGGATCGTTGACTTCTATTTGTTTATCTGTCCCCAGCTACTTCTACAAAGTCACTTTTGTTTTCGTCGCCAATGGTTCTTACCCGCCTCTCATTAAGATGTCTTTCTATCGAACTTTACCTTCTAACCGAAAAACCTATTCACCAGTTGGTGCTGTTTTAGAAACTTGGTCGTGCAACTCATAAGTTATCAAAACGTTTGCGCTAGTTAGTCGTACAGTGTTCTTTACTGCGCGATTCACGCTTTATAATAATCTCAAAATGTCTGGAAAAGTGACAAAATCCGCGAAAAAGGCTCCGAAAAGAGCCGGAAAATTATATAAAATGGCTGATCCCATTAAAGAAGGAGAATTATTCACAGATATAAAGAAAAACCAGTGGATCCTTGGTCATTCGATTGGTGTCGGCGGCTTCGGCGAAATTTACTGTGGTATTGTTATGTTTTTTTGTTTTTTGTAATTCTAGAAAGTCTAATACAGTTTGAGTAACAGCAAAATAAGAATAATGTTTTTGCAGCTGCACCTTACTCTGAAAAGCCACCAAAAGACTACCCAAATGCTATCAAAATTGTAAGTTTTGTCACTGGGTTTAACCCGCGAGAACTCGCGCCTCGAACCGTCACGCGAGGACTCGCGTGCGATATTTTCTGCCGCACCTACTTTAATGTACTTTTTAGCAGTATTTGCTTCATTTATATAGCATATTCTCTTACTACACACAAATTTAGTACCATTAGACACAACGTGACTAAGCACATATGTGAAATTTATTATTTAAATATAAGTTTTTCGGGTTTTGCGAAGAGCCTGCAAAGCATGAAAATGCGTATACGCGGTACCCCGCCGATTCTGCTGCTCTCCCCACTCTTTTCGCTGCTTCTCCCACTGTTGACGCTGCTTCTCTATACCACTAAAAATACGCGCGCACATATACGCTCTAGATAGGCAGGCGAAGAATGACAGCAGAATGGCAGGAGAAATGAGCATGGGGGAAGCAGACTGTGCGTGCGATCGTCGTCGTTCACGGTACTAACTCGAGAAATCTCGTCCCTAGATTATAATAAATAAATAATTACGGTAGTAATAAGTTCAAATGATAGTGGAGATTGTAAAATTCAGCGAGCCGGAACGCCAGTCTGCAATCTTTTCTATTTATTGAGATATCTTAGATTCTTTCTCGGCGCGGCACAAAATATCATAGCGCGAGTTCTCCCGGGTTAAAATTGATTCAAATTATTTATTGTAGTAATGCTTTTTAGGAGCCACATGGAAATGGCCCATTATTTGTTGAAATGCATTTTTACATGAAAAATGCTAAACCCGCTGACAGTAAGTTGACAAACTTCTTTACAAATCTTTCTGTTTTTGCAATTACATTTGTAATTTTTTAATCAAACATATGTTAAAATTATATGAAAAAAATAATCTTTTTTCCCTTATTTTAGTTAATGCTTGGAAGAAAGAGAAAAAACTTTCAGCACTCGGTATGCCTCAATATCTAGGTTCTGGAAGCCATGAATATGAAAACACAAAATATAGATTTGTAGTAGTGGATCGGTATGGTGCAAATTTGGGATCATTATTTCAAGAAAATAACAAAAGATTTCCAGAACAGACAGTGTATAAAGTAGCTTTACAAATTGTAAGGACATGTTCATTATTTATTTATTTTATACTTTTAATTCTTTCGCAGTGCAGTTACTTCTTACATTCCTTACAGTTTTGAAAACAGTGATGTAACAGTATTAATCATTTTCAGATAGATGTGCTAGAGTACATACATCATAGAGCATATGTACATGCAGACATAAAAGGGGAAAATTTGTTGTTGGGCATAAAAGATCCAGATCAAGTTTATTTAGTTGATTTTGGTCTGGCATGCCGTTGCAAAACAAAAACAAAGTATGAGTTGGATCCAAAAAAGGCTCATAATGGAACTATGGAATACAATAGTAGAGACGGGCATATGGGAGGTAATAAGGACATTATATACAAGAAATTCTTGTCAAATAAAAAATTATAATTTTTTTTACATTCCAGTACCTACAATGCGCGGAGACATGGAAGTTTTAGCGTATAATATCATTCGTTGGCAATGCGGCGCACTGCCTTGGGAAAAGGATTTAAAAGTTGCTTCTAAAGTGCAACAACAAAAGGATAAAGCTTTCGAAAATATCTCAGCGTTTTTGAGTAATTGCTTTCCCAAATCTGTACCTGAGCCAGTACAAAAATACATGAACTTATTGTCTACCATGTCATTTAACGACGTACCACAGTACGACAAATTTAAGACATTTTTGGTTGACGGATTAAACAAACTGGGCCTCAAGCCAGGTGGAAAGTTAGATTTTCAAACAAGTGCAGTGAATCCAGATACTCCCAAGAGGAGTAGTCCAAAAAAAAGGAAACCTGCAGAAAATGCTGTGCAGAGTCCAAAAGCGGGAACAAGTTCAACACAAACGCTATACAATGTACGTGACGATCGGAAACCCGGAGTAGTTATCGATAAACAACGCGGTAAAATACATTATTTAATCGAACAATTGCTTTCTCTGGATTCAGACGACGAATATGAAATGACAGTTACTAGGCGATCAAAAATAGTACCAAAACCCGAAAACGAACCCAAAAATACGCGGAAAAAAAAAGTTATTGATGAAGAATTATTGAACGAATCTGAAGATGAAGTAATAAGCAAAGGAACGCGGTCACGACCTAGAAATGCTACAAAACCATCGACAGCTACTAAACGTATCGCTGCAAAGGACATAATGAATGTAACAGCATCGAGTGATGACATGTTTGAGGATTAATTTAAGTTAGTTTGTAATTGTGGAGTTTAAGTGTAAAGCAAACGTACCATGGCTAGAATTTGTAATATTGAGTATTAAATAGTATTGATTTGTGTACATAATTATTGGTAGAACAAAAATTGTATGATACTTACTTCTTAATTTATGAGAATTGGACGAACTAAATGTAACGTTAATTTTGATACCGATCGAACGATAACAATCGATCAGCATTGTTTTCCTTATTGTTATGAAGCTGTTGCTGAATGAAGTCAGTGTTGAAAGTTGTTTTCATAAAAATAATGATTTACTATCCCGACATATTCCCGAGTATTTAACATTTCTGCGGAAGTTTTATTGCTGTACTTAATTTTATGCGGACGACATAATTGACACGTCAACATTCGTGCACTTACACTTTGTATACAATAGATCGTTTAATGCATTTATAAGTACAATTATTTTTTCAACTTTTGCAATAGTGGAGTACTTAACTCAACCTTTCCCGGCATATTTCTCGCTATTATTTCTTCCTTTATCGCTTTCAAAATATCCTCCTCGCGAGATGTTATTCCCTTATCGTTAAGAAATACTGCAATAGCAGTCTTTGCAGCTTTTCCTGGCTTAACAGTTCCAAGAGTCAATTTTACTTTGTACCTGTAAAAAATATACGTTACGTAGAAATATCGTAAGAGCGCTGAAATTAACGGTCATTTTTCAAACATACTTGTAGTTCAAAAGATTGTTATAAGGTGCAATGGCGGGAACTGCAAAAAGTAGTTCATCTTCTAGAACAGGTTTCCCTGTTAGCTGATCGAGCATATCAACTTCAGGGCCTGGTCCTGTATCTTCACCTCGATCGTACATCTGATTATCTTGTGGCACTGGTCTCGGTTGACCACTTCCTTTTCTTTTTGTTGGTTGCTTTGGTCCCGACGGATCTTTGTTTTTATTCTTCCGTTTATCTTTCTTCGCTGCACCGGCCGAATATGTGAGACAAAAACACATCGTTCAAATTTGGCGGCTCACATCAGACACGCCGCACAGGCGGCCATGATTCAAAACGTAAACAATTGTTTATCCGGTAACAGGGACCATGCGAAATTAAAGTAATGCAACTAGAAATTATCGCATTATAGAATAATTTCCCGCCTATCATGCTTCGGTCAAGCTGATTTTTCGATCGTGATGTAAATTGTTCTGCCATCTGATTTGTACAAAATTATTAACGACCGTGTCTGGCGTTCAAGAGAGCACGAGAAATAATCAATTTTTGACAAAATGACTACACTAAAGGGTATTTTTCCTGACCCAAGTAAGTGTGATGAAGAGGTACTATGCTACTGAAATTTTTGTTAACGAATTAATTAACGCGGTTCATCGATTATCATATTTGTATTACTTTACAGAGCCGGTTAGACGTAAGAATTTCATTCAAGAGAACGTTAAGAATTTGCGTCGTCTGGAACATATTATTCATAAAGATATTGAAGATTTTCCGAAATCTCATAAGCACAAGGCAAATGAGAAGTACCAAAATATTACAGCGAGAGTAAACACCAGCATTCGAGATAGAAAGCGAGATGGTCTTATTGAAAACTCAGAACCAAATAATAGGAATGACGAAAATCAGCAACAGCCATGTAGAAAAACAAGTGCACCTATTTTCAATAAAAGGAATAGCAGTACTTCCAAGAAAGCATTAATACCTCTGACACACTCTAATGGATTGGCTAAACAAAAAAAGCAAGTACAGAACCGTACACTTAAACTCCAAGATCTTCATACAAGAGTCCTATCAGATCCCAATGTTGTGCATAATCAGCCAGACGATAGTACAAAAAATGTGGACAATACACAGGTTATAAGGTATAAAAATCAAAGCATCCAAACTCTTGATGAGAAACATATGAATAATCTCTATGCAGAAGGTATTATCAGGTACGGGCACACTAATATGAAGTAAATTTTAAACTTAATGCACGTATTTAAGTAATAGACACGTTAATATTATGTTATTTGACATACTAAGATGCATGTTATAAAGGGTATTAAAATAGAAGACATTTAAATTAGACTATAATATAAATCTATTTTATAATAATAGCATAACAGAAAAAATTATTGTTTTATAATAAAGGTATCCCACTAAAAAAAGCTTGAAGCAGAAAGAATATGTACATAATGAGAAATTAAATCATGATGTCAATGAAACTAGAATTGAGCAATCAAATATACCTTCTGATCGAGGAGATACATTTGTACCTAAAACAACGCAAGACGTGCCCAAAGCTTCAGAATTACCTCATGACGAAGTAGACCACATAAAATTAAATAAAGAGAAAATTTCAGTTGCTTGTAAGCTTGCAACTCAATTAAACAATGGCGTGCCTCCACCTAATTATCGAAAGGGTGTTGTCCCCAAGTATGATATTAAAAGTAACTTTTTTACAGTAATTCCACTCCATAGTAGGAAGTAGATGATATATTTGGCTGAGTTTGAGCAAGAACTGAGTATATAATTAGAGAGAAAATATATCTATGTCCTTTAAATGTTACCTTTTCCACCATTTCTATATAAGAAACATGCCATTAGCTAACATAGTTAGATTAGTAACCATGACATTTGTGCTTTAATTCAAGTATCTCTCCATTCACATATTAATCAAATACGGAATCATTAGATACATTCGAGATAGAAAAGAAGCTTTGGAGAAAGAACAAAAGGCTAAACTAGAGGCATCCAACACTGACTGTCCAGAGGGTCATGTCCCCGTACCCGATAACGAAAGGAAAGATACCCTGCGTATGTTAAAAAAACGTGCGTAATAAACAATTAATGGTTACAGCAAATTCTTTGTATATTGTAATGTATGCAAATGAATTGTTATGACGAAACGTTATATTTCAGATTATCAAGATTACGTGACCGAATTGAATATGATGCCCATAAGAACTGATACACTTAGAGCCCAAAGACGAAAAATGGAAATAGAAAAAAAATTGAACAAATTGGAAGAAGGGATCAAAGTATTTTCTAGGCCTAAAGTTTATGTGAAAGTTAATGCATAAACGTCTGTAGTAGAATTTGATATAAGTGTGCTACAGTTCTAATTCCTATAATAGTGGATGTATTGTTTTATTGAATTCAGTTTATACTAAAAACCAACAATTGTACATATGTTTATTCCTATTGAAAATGATCTAGTCCACATTATATATTTACAGTCATTCCAGATGTCAAGATTCCAAGAATTTATTACACATACAATAAATTATTTTTGTACACACATCTCAAATTGTTTCTTGTTCATATTACCAGTCATAAATCATAACCTGCGTTCAAAGGTAAACATTTGCATCAATAACAATAAACGCAATTTACCTATTTGCTATTCTATAGAATTTTATATTGGTATAAATTGTTATCTCAAACTCTTGTCATGATTTGTAACTGTGTTGACTGTGTGGATAAAGCTTAAAGGATCAAACTGTGCTTGACCTGCACTGTACAGTGGCTCTTCATTCTCATACCACATCCTAATGTTGAAATCCTTAAAAAATATTGCAATTTCCCGCTCTGCTGATTCTATAGAATCTGAAAAAAAAAGATTTTCTGCAGAATTCCTTTGAGCACAATATTTGATTACTAAATACATTCCTTGATATTCATTTAGTTTGTAATACCTGAACCATGAGTTGCATTTCTTGTATCTGACAAACCAAACATGCCCCTAATCGTATGAGGTGCAGAATATTGAGCTTGATATACTTTTGTAGGTCCCATCAATTGCCTCCACCTAGCAATAGCGTCATAGCCGGCTAGAATGTGAATATCAGATGGACCGCTGCACATAAACGTCAATAGACGGTTGTAAAAAAACTTATCCTTGTGTTCATTATAAAAGAGCTCAGCCTCCGGCAGCGTCATGATTTCTCTACGCGATCTGACAACTTTGAAGTCATTGTCAATTATTAAGTTGCGAATATTCTAAAAACGTTTGAAGTCTTTGTTAATTAGCAATTCGCTGAATGTTAAAATAATAATTAATTTCTTCTAGTAAAGCGGACCGAGTGTAATCGTTTTAACACGTTAGGTTATTTGTGTGTTCACATGCGGTAAGGTTATATAGTATACCTGGAGAACGACAGGGGACTTGACCACGTGCGGCTTTAATATTGCCAGCGTCAACTGGAGAGTTTTTTTCACTTGCATTTCAACATTTTACGCTTAATCAATAGCCATTGAATATTATTGTGTATTTATATGATTGGTACTATGAAATTTTGGATGAAGACCAATGACATGTTTCTATTATTTGCTAGAAGTTCAAGACCCAAGGTGACAATGTAACCTCAATGACGTAGACAAGCTTGCAAAACTAGGAGTTAAACCTTTTTATTGTGTTTGTCAGATTCAGTTATAATTAATGATTTTCGAAAATTATTTATTGACCTGCCACAGAAAGAGATCATGGGCTGTTTGGTCGTCATCTGTCACTTTTTTTGAACTTTCTTGCTTTGAGCAAATATCACCTATTATGTGTGCACGGATATCACCGACGTGTTATGAGTTTTCTTGAATAATTCTATTCAAAATATTTGTTTTTTAACACTTCCTGCGATAATTATTATATTTAAATAAAAAATTGACTTTGATATGGATATATGTAGATGGTTTACAACATAATTTGCTTATACATCACATTTGACATATTGTGGTAAACAACTATTATTAGACTTTATTCACGATCGTAGAAATTACATTGCAGCTGTTTCAGTACAGTAACTTTTTGCAATCACTCAGTTACACTTAAAAGTGTTCAGTACATTTTACAATAAATAAGTATTTTCAAAACTCAACAATAATTACGAAAGATCCTTTCAAGGGAAAAAATGTGCTGTATAAACATTTTATTCCTTATAACATCACTAGATTACACAATGGTTGGACAATACATTATTACAGCCATCAATAAACAGTACACTCAGCTTCCTCAGAGGAAGCATCACAGAGATCATACAAGTGGTTTCTTTTTTCTTTTCTGGACTCACTTTCCTCACTTATGTTTAATACTACTCTACACATATACATTGCATATTGTAAACATATATTTCCGTCCTGCAACTATCAAAAACCCTTAAATTTCGTAAAGACAAAGCGAGAGATATTAAAGAAATACTGCCGTAAAGTCTTTAATTCAGTGCGTTAGACATATTGATAAAATATATTGCAAATAAACAATAAAGACTCGATAATCCGTACTTATGTTCACACAAGTTGATCTTAATGTCTTAATTGTAACTCAATATTATGCCAAATATGAGGTTACACATCATCGTGACTTTACTGTGGAATTTCTTTGTTCAAGTAATCGTAAAACCCACTAATGACGGTTCGCCATCGGCGTGTGTCCAACTGCACGTTTCTTTTACACGATCCTGATAGCCTTATTTCAGTACAGCAGGATGAGGGTATGTAGGCAGAAGTTGCGACAGACGCCGATCGTTACCGATCAAAGGCCGTTTCCGGTCCCGAAAATTCGGGTACTGGTCGTAGCTGCTACGACCGTAGCATTGACGGTGGGAGGCTGATTTTGCACAGCCTCCCAAACCGCCGCGAGCACCCCTTCGTCGGCGTCAGTGTTTTTTTTAAAGTTGTGCACGGAGTAACGGTTATATAAGCCCCAGATGCTGTTCATTAGTTTACTATTGTACTTCAGTGGTGTCAGCTCCCAACCTGTTGATAATAAAGAAATTTTCACTGTCAGAAAAAGACGTCCGATGGGCAGGGGATTCTTTGAGTTTTAAGAAAATTTCACAGACGTAGAGATATTATGATTCTTGGTTGTGTTTATACGTTATAAGTATGTACCAGAAAAAGAAGAGGTGTTGACTAGAATAAACGGTCCTGGAAATGTTTCCGAATTAAATTTGATGTAGATTTTTTTGGTCATGTTTGGGGAACACAGGGTACAATCTAATAAGACCTGCTCAATTCGTTTCAATAAGAATACATTCTCAATTTTTCAATTGATTTACGTAGAACGTATAACATCTTCCTTTGCCAATAATGTTAAACTCCAGTTTAGCAACAATAATTCACAATTAAACTCCGTATTGCAAACTGTGAAAAATTTATGAAACTCCACTGTTTTATAGTTTTGTAATCGCACACTTGAAATTAATTCACTAATATAATCACATAAACATCGTGGTAACTTTAATGTCAATAATTGAACAGTAAATTACCTTCCAACGGAGCTCTTGGAGTAAATACATTCTCTTTGCCTTCGCTTTCCGTAGCTTCTATCTGAGATATCATAAGCTCACGTCCATGATTACGACGGACTTTGCTCGCCGCGAATGCCCCCTGCGGTATGGCGGCCATCTTTTCGCAATCTGAAAAGGCGAAGCAAAATACGTGCGACACGGTTACAAATCTCATTATAGTCACAGAATATGTAGCTTGTGGTTCTTGTTAAACAGTAATCTCCAAAAAAACGAGATTTTAATGAGTCGTCACTTGTCGTTTCGAATGAATTCAATTCGTCAATTGCGTTAACAAAAGCATCGAGAATAAAGTGTATGATTAACTTCCCTTCAGAATGCATTGTGCACTCTTCATTTTTGAAGGCACTGAACAATATGGAAGAAGCTGCGAAATAAACATTATTGCGATGTGCTTGATTTGAGCATTTCTGATACATCTTAATGTTTCCATGACTCGAAACATTAAATTCGCTAGAGTAGAAAAGTGACTATGACACGTAACGTTCCTTACGTATATTTCGCATTGTATGATTCTACAAAATAATGAGTAGAACGTATCAACTTTCAATACGTATTACTGTGTTCTTTTAAAAATCGATTCACTAACACTTTTACAGTATGGTCGCAAACTGATAATCTCTTACGAGGCTATCAATTACACATGAAACAAAACCTACCGTTGCACTTGTCGAAAAGCAACTCTATGATTTCCTTCTTTGTAAGCTTTTGAGACTCGCGAATCTCTTTGCGATTCCTCTTCCCGTCTCCAGGAAGAATCCCAAACACCTTCCTCTGTCGTCGAGTTCCGTACCCTTTGTGCACGCCAAGCCTCATGCAGCCACGCTCAGAACGCTTCAAAAGAGTCATCAACAATTTCGACTGTCCTTTGTCACGTTTCCCGAAGACGCGTATGCGTTTCTTTCACAGCGCACGAAAAATACGATTGTGCGACTTATGCGAGCGTCAGCACTTTGCGCGACAAGGTGTGAAGATGATTTCTTTATCCAATAATCAGTCAAGATTTAATCCGTACGATGCGACAGAAAATTTGATGAACGCCCGAGCTAGCTCGTTCGTTATGGCCCCTACTGGAGTAGCGTGTGCCGACCGATGTCCATTTATAAGTTCCAGGATAGACGACGCGTACTGAGAAGAAGGGAGCATTGAATGCGTTACCCAGTTGTGACGACAGAGATAATAGCCGAGCGTTCGAGAAACGACTGAAACTTCGTTATCCATCCACTGATGGACGTCAACGGGAATGTTGGCAGCTTATCGACGGCCTTCGTTGTTTGTGTCCCTGTACCTCTCACCCCGTCTTTCTGTTTATTGGTACTTACTCCTCATCGAAGAATGAGGCAGGCAAAGAGGGAGAAAGACAATTACGTCTCTGACGACAAACATTACTTTCTTTGACCCCTACCCCTTCCTCCGGCGCAAGCGTCTCTTCGGAGCACGGTCGACGACCACCAGGGATTGTATACTCGTATCGTGTCCTCGTAGTACCGAACCGGAGAGACCCATCCAGATCAATTCATTTTCGGCGACCTTTCGCAGCCAACTCTGATTATTTACGCTTTGATACAGTCTCCGCCTCTTCTTTGCCCACAATGACATTTATCGCGCTTTCCTTTGCATCGGCAAAAGTAAAAAGTGCAGGGACCAGGGACTCGGTCAAAAGTGTTGTTATACTGTTTCGTACCGTTTCATATTGTATGCCTTACTAAACTGAATAATATTCACAGAATACAAGAGTTGCAAAAGTCATCACTGTACTGTAAATAAGCCCTTAACTTTTCAAAAGAACTACACTTTCCACTTACAAATCACAAGAGTATTCATATTCTCTATTGATACGATTCAAATATAACTGACGCTTAAGTGTTTCCAATTAGCTTTTTCCTGCAGTTCCACTATACTGTCAGTACATCAGAAACAGTAAAGGAATGTAATATCAAATTAGCAATCGTAACGTTTAAGTGCAACGAGGAACAGTGATAAAGCCAATATGATTATATCATAAAAAATGCAATTACGTTATCTTGAGAAAAATATTGAGGTTTAAAGCCGTAAACATTATATAATAATGAAAGTGTATCAAAATGAATCTTCAATCAGTCACGTGAAATGGTAGGAATAGTCATACCTAACACCGCCAAGAAGCAGGCAGATGTGTAACGTTAAACGCGTACGCGTGCTCCAGCGCAAAACTTTGTTCACACATTAATTATAAATTACCCTACATGCGCGTATGAAGAAGTGCGTGCAGTTGATCACACGGACAAAGTGTACCGCCGTTCTATAATTACAGAAAAGGTCAAAAAATGCGCATCGACATCTTCCGTCACCGCGTTTCGTTTTATTGAGCGAATAAAGAATTTGTCGCGGTCGCGCATCGTATGTGCAACCATCGAGACGTGTACGCTTCGAACAGATTTGTTAGGGAGATGATCGTTCGGCGATTATTTCACGCTTGACGCACCCGATGGTTCACAATGGGCGCGTGACTTGTAACATTAATTTACGATCAAAGTTACTAGGCGCGCCCGTTTGTCACGTCAATCCACGCAGCGTATCGTCACCAGCGACGCACAGGACCACCGATGGACTTTCTTACGAGAGCCCTAATCTGTGGTTATCCTGTAAACACAGATACCAGCCTATAAGAGGAGTGACGGGAATCATGACTAAAAATTCATATCTCGCTCCCCGCGATGTTTTGAGACGTGCAGATTTTGTGGGGTCAAATACTGGGTCTCGGGCAGTGGGAACTTATAGAGAGTTGGCTGAGTTTTGTTGTGAACACGTCACATTGGATGGTCGAATCTCTTTAAGTGATTATCGTAAGTGGAACAAATAACGTCGACGGGTCGGCCTATGCAACCAATGTCCGAGTGTTGCATGTAGGTACTTTGATATTGTTCAATGGCGACGCGTGCTAGGGAGGGTCCAAAATACATGGGAATCGGTCTTGCCTTTATCAGAAGTGAGATTTGTGCGTTTGTACTTGAATCAATAGCTCTATATCCAACGCTTTAACACAATTGTACATGTTATTACATATCCGTAAGAATTATCACATCTTTCATACCAATATATCCTCACCCTCTACGCAACAATTAATTACTTTCGGACCGAATTAATCGGCACTGGAAACAATATGGACGCAAAACGAGAGTAACCGGATAATGGAAAAAAAAAACCGAATATGTTTACAGTGACAAAGTGCCTTTAAGGATTAGCGCAATTGTATTGTTAGCAATTTTATGTTTAGTTGAGCATTGTTTACGAATTTTGATAGAATATAACATTTTTCAGTTTTTATTGCTTTCACCAGCATAATTTTATCAATGCTGACATAGCGAACTTAATTATTCACTGAATATTAAAGCTGATGTTTACAAAACTGAAACGTGTGTCGCTGCACACAAGTCAGCATCAGATTATCTCGATTAGTGCAAAAAAACTGTGACGTAGATTTCAATGCCCTTTTTCTTTTTACTGAAACATTATAACTGAGAGATTTAGCAAGATCTCCCGCTAATGATCAAACGAGTTGCACATATCTTTGGAAGAAGATAAAATCTGAAATCACTTATACCCGTTGAATAATTTTTCGTTCGTGCAATGCATTGTAATTGACGGATTTAATAAGGCACGTACTCGCACACTTTTGGCCGTTCGGGTTATCGCCTGAAACCCCTCTTCGATGTGGTCTCGAATGACTGCACAGCCAAGCTTCCTTCAAACGATAACGATTTTTTCATTGACCGAATTACATAAGCCGGAATATGGATGGATGAGACTGTTCGTGTGATTGGTTCGCAAATCCAGAACTAAACGCGCGTGATCCTTTGTACGGAAAATACAGTTCGGCGTAAGCTGATCATTAGGAGGAAAATTTTGTTCAGCAATTTTTAGATCAATTCTAGTAGTGAACGAATCACGTACGAAATAAGCTTTAACGAACATAATTTAAAATATAAAAGGTTTATTAGATTTTCGGCGACTTTTGCCTAATCGACTAAAAAAATACCGACGACATTCCATAATAAATGCTGGGCCCAGTAAAGTGTTTCAAAATAAATACTTTATAAAACAAGTACCAATAAGACTTACATCTTTGTAATTTACCTATGCCGTTTGAAAAATATTTTATTGTAAAAATTCAAAATCTCCGTCGTAGTGTGATATTTACACCTATACATGGTATAAAACAAATGTGTAAAACAATGGGGTTTGATTATTGTTGATCCTTATCAAAACCGTGACACCATTGGGGTTTCCTTTTTTCGAAGAAACTCTTAATGCCTTCTTGAGCATCTTTCAATTTCAAATTGCTCACCATCTCTTGCGTGCCCAACAAATACGCCCTCTCTGCATCTAAATCCAATTGTTTGTACAGGAAAGTCTTACCGGAATGTATGACTGCTCGACTTTTACTATTAATGGCATTTGTAACATTAGCGACTTCGTCATCTGAAAAAAAACCGTTATTACGCGTTTCTGTTGGTTACGTGGTCAAATATGAATCTGCAGTATACCAAGCTTATCGTTTGCAACAACTTTGCTGACAAGGCCAACCTCGTATGCTTCCTTGCCCGTAATGCTAAAGCCCGTAAATAGCATGTACATAGCAGTCTTTCTCTGGACATTTCGAACTAACGGTATGCCCGGGGTCGAACAAAATATGCCAATGTTGGCCCTGAAAGACCGTACACTTGTTATCCGAGACGGTTATCAACAAGGGCACTTTTTGTTCCGATAAAGTATTCGACCGAGATCTAGGACATTTGGTAGAAAATGTTGGTCATTTACCCTGGCGTAGAGAAACTGCTGCGTTCTGTGCAAATGGCAATGTCACAGGCGGCAACTAATTGACAACCGGCGGCCGCTGCTAAACCGTCAACAGCTGCGATAACGGGGACCTGACTTCGAGATATAGCGTTCATGAGGTTCGAACATGTCTCGAAAATCTCGTTGTGTCGCTCGCTACCGTCTTGCGTTGTCTAAACCGGACGACCAAATCATCGATAAATATTCTGTGATAAAGCGAGAGGCTCTTACATCAAAACAGACATCCGGCTCGATCGTAACTCATTGATAATAATTTGTCTACGAACCAACTCTTTCAGATTATGTCCTGCAGAGAATACCTTCCCCGGAACGGAGTTAATTACTATCGAGCGTAGATCCTTGCTGTTTTCGTTTCTGCAGATGCCATCCAAAAGAGCTCTTAACATCCCCAGTGACAATGAATTGTGAGAGGCTGGTTGGTTCAATGTTAACGTTCTTACCTGCCGAATGAGTAAGGTCGAATGAGGTCTCTTAACTTGCAAGCTCTTGCCACAGGATAGGCAGCGTTATGCTATTTACTTCCAAACTCTTGGAACATTATAATATACGATATTTTTTGTTCGGTTCGACAAATTAGGTTCTTTCTGAAGTTTGGAGGTATTTTGCATTCGCTCATTATAACCATCAAGTATTTTTATTTTACCCCGTTGTGTTCTTTACTAGTAAGGCAATTATCCAGTGCATTTAGCGGTTTGTTGGTGGCAAATGTCCTTTCTATGCGTCGTCCTACCTAGAAAGGTAACAAGTGAAAAATACAATATTCGTTCATGTTTGGCCCGCGAATGATGTTCGGCAAAGTTCGGTTAACCTCGTGTGTTTCACCGAGTAACACTAATGGCGACACATTACACATAAATTATAGTTTCAAAGCAAAGATCATCGGCGGACGGTTGGAAGTGTTAAGCTTGAATTCAATTTTTGTTACGTGCCAAACATTACACATCTCAACATAAGTTGCGCTTACCTGTAAAGCAGCAGTGACGTTTCTTCTTGTTACTTTTGACATAATCACACTGCCTATATTGCGGTTAAGACGATTTGAACGATGCCTTTCTATAGGCTAGGTAATTAGACTGGATTTTTACTGCGTATGGAAATAGGTCCGATTTGTGCAGGGCTTTGATCGCACGTGCGAAAGAGCCTTTTTCACGATACTGCTGTGCTTCAACGGTCAGCAAGTAAGTATGATACGTACGTCCACAGCACGGCACGACACAACACGATGACGTAGCAGTCATGTTAGCCCGCGAAATTTTGAACCAAGTGGCACGTGTTAATACTCGAACTTCAGACGAATGTGTGGATTTCTGGCAAGTTACTGCGTTCCCGGTAAACCAACGACCCATGATTTTTATATACATTGTTTATTTTGAAAGTGGACTAAGTAAGTACAATTTCCATAAATGTACACGGCTTGGTTATATGGTTACCTTTGTTTTGTTTCACGTTTCTTGAACACACAATAGAATTACCGTGATGTTATAAAACAATATATGAATTCTAGTATATATATAGTATACTAGAATGCTAGTATAATATAAAACAATATATATAAAATAATAAAGGGCATAGCCGAATAAGTCGGTCAGAAGTGCCCCTAAACCGATTGAAATTCTAAACGAGCCATTCGATAAGGTATGAAAAAAGAAACATTTCGTGAATTTTCAAGTTTGTATCTGGACCGTGGGGGGGGGGGGGGTAGAAGGTACTGTTCGCTTCTCCCACCATTTTCTCGGAATTTATTGGATAAAAAAAAATGGAAAAAATCAGAGATACATCTGGTAATAGTGCGACATTTCAGATTGATAGAGGACACAGTATTGAAGTTGTTAGATTTATCATTTACATTTCGGGGACGACTGCCAAAAGTTGAATAAATCGCCCCGCCGCCTTTGCATAATATGAAAATATGGAGTAGTGATTACCTGATATACTTTCTACGCATCATGAATATTTAAAAATACTGCTACATAAACAGCATAAATAAATAATAACAATATCTTATGATAAGCTTGACACTATATAAACATATTTAACGTTCATAACAAAAAATACTACTCGTATTTTATTCCTTGTTATTATTTATAAACAAAATTGGATTAATACAAAAATATTTTTTATATAAGTATATATTTATTTATATATATATTTATTTATTATATATATATATTTTTTTTAATTATGAAAATGTAAGTGCATTTACATGTACGTAATTTTAGTTAAATTCGCCCAAAGAAAATGATATAAGTAATAAAATTACATATTGATAAATTAGTAGAAACATCGCCACCTTTGCCGTAATTAATTTATACTTTTTAATTGACTAATACGTTAACATTTGATTTTCCTCGGTATACCAAAAAAAGGACTTTCACCATTTTTTAAAAATATCCATAACATAAACAGATATTAAAACTATATTGGGATTTCATAAAAAGTGAGCATACTTACTACAATATTGATAAAAATAATGCAACGTAACGTTAACAGTTAAGCGCAATATGGGTGATCAAAAACGTTTGGAATCAACATACAGTCATTGTACTAAGTACATATTATATATTTTTATTAAACATGTGTGTTATTGTATATGAGCATTTACACAGTTTTTTACAATTTAAGAATTTTATAACATCCATCTCAATGCTAATGCCATGCACTACTACGTAAATACAATTCTGAGTTGGGTATTTCTGAATAAAAAGCACACCAACTGCGCATTATATCACAAATCATTGAATGCGCTAGAGCACCGTGTATATGCTTTCCGGCACAATACGCATCTTTCCCACTCTATGGTGCCCTAGCGCAGTGGTCGGCAAAGTGCGGCTCCAGAGCCGCATGTGGCTCTTTGGTTCCTCAAGTGCGGCTCTGGCACAAATATCCACGGAAGGCGCAATAATATTTTCATTTAAAAAAAAAACTTGGTAAAAAAAATATTACATCTTATTTTGATAAATTAAAATTCTTCTAGAAATCGAGAACATGTATAATTTTTTGTTTAAGTTAAAAGATAGATAGGTAATTAATATTTTATATTGTTGTAAAAATACGTAAAGATGCAAGCACATTGTTCGCATTAATAAATATTTATTAAGTATGAAATTTAGTTTTATTTAGTGTACTACTTATTTAGTGTAATGAAAGTTTACTAAACAAGCAGATTTGGCTCCTAATTTTTTTTTACATTGTTGTAATGTTCATATTTGACTCTTTGGCTAATAAGTTTGCCGACCACTGCCCTAGCGCATGTGTCACAGCCCTAGTGATGAAGCAGCAGCAATTGTTTCCGTTCAATCGAAACCCCAAAGCCATCTAAAGCGCTTCCTCCCAACCTGTGTATCTCGCGACAGGTTACCCCCGACAACCATTGTTTTCCCGAACTACCAACATGGCGGACGTTAAAGGTAAGCTCGCACACGACAAATAGTCTCTTTTATCTTCTTACTCGCGACCGACTATCGGACAGATGGGCAGCTGTGTATGTCGAATTTAAACGCGTCCGCTTGTGCCATTTCTTTTATTTCTCATCGCTGCGACAACTTCCGTTCGCCTCGTGCTGTCTCGGCTCTTCGTGCGGCTGCATCTATTTTCTAACCGTGTACGTATATGTAAGCGCACGCGCACACGCATACGCATGGATACGCACCACCCTTGATGAGACGCACACGCGTGTGTGAAACGACGCGCGGAACATTCAGAGGGAAGTTGGTATAGAAACATAAAAGTAGGGAGGATGTCACAAAGGCAGAGCGTATACATAGAAAAAAGTTACAGGCACGCACACGGGCACGTCGCGATGCGTATGTATTTATGAACGGGCTGTGCGCAGGGCACACGTGGAAAGCGTCTAATGTGTCGTGTTTATGGACGAGAAATTGCAGTCAACATAACGCACTGTCGTACGTGTTACTAGGATTTTTGAAATGCGTTCGGACACTCCTACCTGAGCACAAATTGACCTGCAATCTAATCATGAGTCAAAGATGCTCTTGAATATCGTAGACACGCGATAAGAGGGAAAAGACCATTAAGCGGCGATAAACCAGTGTTGTGTGACACCTAAAATAAACCCCTCTGTATTACAAGACATGGAGCGAGCGTGGCACGCTCTTTCGTAGAAGGAATCGCCTCGTGGTTATGGAGTGGCTCAGTCGATGTCTCGATGTGCCCCGATGTTGTGCTGCATGTCGAAGAGGGCCGTCGATGGGGATTATGGGCCTCCATATGAGAGCTGCACGCGTACAGATGAGCTGCCGGTATTACTCGAAAAGATAGAGATCGAATTGTATCCTGAGGAAGGTGAGGACATGACCGGCTGACGGAGTGTAATCAATTTATTTGCTATGTGAACACAAGTGATGCCGTAATTCAGGTTGTATTATCTTTGGACGGTAACGCGAAAAGGAATTAAAATATTCACTATAATTGTTTTGAAAGTATCAATCGTAATTTTAAAAGAAATCGATGACAGGCGAAGAGAGTTGAAGTTCGTTGCAAGTGAGCTACACAAACTCATGATACGGGGGCATAGAGGTTCGTGGGGTTTTGTTACAATTATCTTTCCGTGGTTAATGACTAAATTTAAGAAAGGTCGGTGACACGTACGGTTTGTCGTCGCTGCTCATTTAACATAGTTAGTTGTTCAAATGTGAAAATGTCGCATTGGGAATTAGCGAAAGAGGATTGTAATGGTGTGTTTGTGGTGTATATTTAATTCAAAAAATATCCAGATGTATACGTTATGTGATTGAGTTTACAAAATTTCAAAGTTATGATAGCGTGATGTTAAGGAGTCCATCGGATTAATCAATTGCTCTTACGGATTCCTTCTATTTTGATCATGAAGATTTTGTTTTGAAAGTTTATGCATGGAAAGGCACTCAATGAGAGACAAAATAGAGGCAACGATGATGTAAGCCATCTGTTTTTGTTTTTAGTCTCTTATAACATGCTTGCTCTGTTGCATTTAACATTCCTCAACAATTTGTAAATTGATGTTATCTACTCTTTAGTTCCTTTAGGCTAAAAACTTATTGACATTTACTCGTCACATGCAAATAATATTTCGTTATGTTAACATCAACAACTATTGTACAACCCATTACTAAATATGCTTCAAATTCCGTTAGCATAACGTCAATTATCGGTTCCTTCCCTGTACTTGCAGCATATAGGAGATATTTGTCCTCGAACAAGTCGTTGAATATTAATTGTTCTTATCGATTGATTTTCTGTAACAGATAGGAAAGAATAAATATTCAATTTGAAGAACACTACGAAAAATAGGTTAAGGTAAATTATGAGGCTATAAAGAATCCCGTTTGATATTACTGACTGGTCGCTAATTGCATACATTAGTAAGCGAACCCGTAAAAGGATAGTTGTGTACGTGACGCCGAAGTATTTGTACATTTTGTTCAGATTATTTATGCGTATACATGTTAAGAAACAATTATCATAACGTTAATTAAAAAGAATCTAAATCTAAATAATGTAAACATTTATTACTAAAACGATAAATGATAAACAGATAAAAAGTAGAAAGAAAGTATATACTTGAAAAACGCGAGAATAGCGTGTAAAATGACATAATCGTACTAAACAAATTGAGATAAAAAATATAAAATTACAATAAATTCAAAGTTGAAACAATTCATCTACGTAATGTATATTACAATATATGTATCTTCTATTGCTTCCTTGCACACGTTGTTGAGCGGATATGCTTTTCCAAAGGAATCACTTAGGTCTGTGATTTGATGATTTCGCAGTTACGCCCATTTATTATAGGTGGTAATAGACTGTATCCGTCTTATGTCATGTTCAGATCATTAGATAATGCCAATTATATCTTTGGTCGATGTCGTAAGCTGTATGTTATTTGACGTTAATCTGATAATACACAATTTTGCATAACCGTTACTTCGTATGTAATTGTAATAATCTATTTTTGCTTACTCAAATATAGTTCCACTAACGGCGAGTACTTGTTATAATTGGGCACCCCCCTTGAATCTAACTGGACGCCTTATGCAAAATCAACTCAGGCGCTTGTTTTGTTGTCATCATTAACATAATTAAAAAATGTTAAAAATATTGATTAAAGGGCGTAACCATTGGATGTATTTACATTAGTATGTTATAATCTGTATGTACGTCTTGCACTTTACGCAATTAACATCAATGTCACGTTTGGAAAAAGCTATTTATAATAATCACATTCTTTGTATTGTGCGCTACGAATGACTATTATGACAATCATCAGATTATTATACAATTTAACAATCGTCAGCAAGGGTCCATGTATTCAATGTAACCATTTATTTATTCTCCAAATTCTGCTGGACAAATTATATTTCGGTATATATTATAGAAACTACGGTACTACAGTACAGTTTAATCAACTACATCTAGGTAACAATCATGACAATATACAGACTATTATTTCACGATTTCCCGAAGATTCATTCTGACGGTACTGTGACTCAATCTTTCGTTAATATTAATTCTCCAACATGACATCGTCGTGAACATGTTTTCCCATATCGGGACAGGAGTTCAGCGATGTGTGTATATTATTCGACCTCTGTTTCCGTTACGAAACGTGCGTGGGTGTAGGAAAAAGAGAGCGTGTAAAATCCATGCAGTGAGTAGGACGTCTCCCTCAAGGGAGACCGAGAACGGAAGAAACCCTGAAACTTAGCAAGAGTTGCGTCTTTTCGAGAGCACCTTGACGTTTCGTTCTGCTGTACACACACAGATTCAACAATGTCAATGTTACTCACGCACGCGTATGCATTGCAATCTTACGTACACACCGTTAGAACGTAATAACGTGTGAAAAAAACATGGGATTCAAATTGTAACAATGTTAATTTTCAAAATGAATCCGAACGGCCCTTTAATATTTATTAAGTCATTATTAAAAGTAAAATATCCTGGAAATTAATAGGAGAAAATGAGGACAATTAACCTTCAGATTTTCTTAAGGTGTGCAAAATTTTTGCAAGGAAAAAATGACCGTTGCATACAAAATAATTATAGTTATAAATGTAATTATAATCATAAAGTCTTGAGACTTCACGTCGTAGGTTTGATCAACACGAAACACATACTCTGCAAATTAAAGAGACAATTACTAAAACATACTGGAGATGCACATGCGTAGATGCAGGCGTAAGGGTTATACGCGGGGAGACGGGACATATCGACGCACACCTTACGGCACTCAACTCACGTAAAAAGCTTATATGCACAAACACATGCCGCCTATTAAGGAAACCTGCCCTGGCTGCTGTGGTGGGCGAGCCGAGTCTTTACCGAGCTGCTTTTCCCAGCTCCCGGTGAGTCGTTGGTGAGGCTTTGGTGAGCGGGGGCGAATAGATCTCGTCCCGATCGTTGTTGTCGAATTGCGCAGAAGAAAGCACCACAGGTGTTCCGCGGCGGATCGTACAATTTGCAGCGTCTTGTCCATCGCCGAGAAGGAACAACTGACCGGTCCGATCACCGTGTATGGCATCAAAGCCACCGCTGTCTCATCAATATTCATATATGTGCGACATTGTACTAGTTGATCTCGTTTTACCACCGTGCTCTTAGTCGCTCCAGCAGAATTGATACGTTTGCATCTCCATTTATAAAATTCTATTGAACTGTGTCGTCTCGTGCGAAGGTAACGAAACTGTGATGGGTATGTGATTCTTAACAAATTTATACGCTTAAACCTTACGCTGATCTACGATTGGGCTACTTCTGTGACATTGTCGTGCAGTGAACTTGTTTCAAATTGTCCCTACACCTCTCCCTCTCTTCCCCTGCGGGAAGATTGGTTCCTGCGAATCGCGTTGTTGGGACTGGGTTTTGTTCGTTAGTGCGGAGGGCAAGTGCACGTGGTCGCAGGACGCATCGCCGTCGCAAAGCCGTCGCAAAGCCGTCGCAAAGCCGTCGCAATTGGCTACTGCGTTGTAAGCACTGTTGTAATTGGTCGCGATGACGGCGATGACACACATTTGCGCCTATATCCGACCCCGTGCTTTTGACGATCTCTATATGCGGTGGCGCGTAGAAGCGGTATCGACTTAACGAGACAACACGGGAACCGCGACACTTTAACTGCCGGTGACTAAGAATTAGTGCAGGCTGAGTCAGATGTTAGGATATCCTTTTCCGAGTGGTCCAATTTACTTTCACAGAGTGAACGGTCAAAGCGCCGCTCATAATGTCGAAATTCGTCTCTTCTAATTGAAATGATATCGGAGACTTTAGGCGTCTAACATGACGATGTAAAATGCCGTGTACAATATCTGACGATAGGACTTTTTAATTGTCAGACTTCGATCTCGGGATCAAAGATCATTCTTACTAGGACGATAGCCTGCCTAGAGGTCTGATTACGATCGTAAATTATTATTTATGGGTGTAAATTATCTACTTCTCGGAGCTCGATCAGCTTTACGCCTTTGCGTATGCGTGTGCTCGTTTATAATCAACAGTTTTATAAACATAAAACTTGAAGAATGATAAAATTATTGTCATGCTCAACTTTGTTTAATACAGCAATGACTACGTCTTTTTAGCATAACTGCTTTTTGTAATGTTTTGAGAATTATTACTCTATCACGACTTTTTTCTCTTTACATTAGAAGATGATATGGAGCATGCCCTACAGCTTTAATCTTGATTTACAGCTTCAGTAACATTATTTCCTTTCCTTCATTATTATATTAGTGTATATAAAGTTGACAATTATTTCCAAACTCACGGTCATAAAGGATGAAAAATAGACAACGATACTATATGATGAAGCTTCACTTCGTAAATAGAAATTGGGACGAAAAATCTTCGTTACATATACCTTCCTCGTCGTGCAACTCGTTTCGTGAATTCGGCGCATACGCGTGTAACTGTGTATATTTACGGATCAAAGAAAAGAAAGGCAAGAAAAGGGATCAGATTGACGTGCAAGAGACTAATTCTCGATAAATGGACACAGATGTGTTGCCCAACCTACTGCCATGCGCGATATGCGCACGAACATTTATGCCGGAGTCATTGGAGAAGCACAAGAAAATATGCGAGAAAGCAGCGCTTAAGAAACGGAAGCCCTTCGATTCGGCGAAGCAGAGGATTCAGGGCACCGATTTGGCAGATTTCTTGCCGAAGCAGGAAAAAAAGCGGCAGGAGGATTCCAAAAGTAACAGGTCGGCGTGGAAGCAGACACACAATGAATTCCTACGCACAATTCGCGCGGCACGCGTTGAATCTGTGAGTACATATTCGAAATCATAGGCATTTAAAACATATTGCACCGTTTGTACGAATTCTGTCACGTTTCGATTGTTGGTGGAATCGTTAAGACAATGCGAATAAAGTCAAATCTCTTATTTGTCACTAACTGCAATATTACTGAAATGACTCGGGTGAACTAGCATGAATTTTTCGCTTTAGAATTTTTCGTTTTTTTCTGAGTTACTGACGAATGCTGTATAGGTACAGAAGTTTTACCTTTCGATGTTGAAATGTGTAATTTCTTGAACTGTTTTTTTTTTATTTACTTTTAGTTAAGAACTTTAATACTTTCAATTCGTTCACTTTAAAATGCATAGTTTTATGATTGATTTGTTTCGCAGTTATATTGTCATTTATTGAGTATGAAATAGAATATAATTCTTAGTCCCATTGTGATATCCAATTCTATAAATACGACATCGAACCTTTGCAATCGTAATGCAATATTACATAAACTGTGTAGTCTTTCATTTAAAAGTGAGATGTCGTTAGTTGCATTGACGGGATACGCTTCATGATGTACGATTTGCAAACAGGTTGCAGATTAACCCAAATACATACAAAATTAAGTTTGGTTGCTTACACTTTTGTTTTTAAAAATGTTTACGTGCTCTTCTTCAATTCTTCCTTAATTGTTTCACTTTGTCAAAGTGCATAGCTGTATAATAGAATCAGAAATGACTTCAGCCAAAAGTTCGAAATAGTCAATCACGATCAAAAGTTAAGAATCAATCGCTAGAGTTTTGCAATTGTTTTTTATTTTTTTATTTCCTAGAGATTTGATGTTTGCTTAAATATTTCAGAAAATATGTGCTTTACAAATTGATACACCTCCGACTTTTTTTGTTTGTGATATTTCTTAAAATTGATGAAGATAGACGTAGAAAAGATTATTTAGTTTTGCCTGTACTCTAATTTTTCACTTTTTGCTTCTTTATTTCCCCGCAGCCCTTGCATTTACAGTATTTTACATAACATTATGGAACCATTTTTTTTCTACGTTTATTTTACCTGTTTAACAAACTGTTCATAAAACGTGAAATACGCAAAGACAGACTTAAGATTTGATTTTGAAAAAACAACGTATGCTGTAAACGTGTGCTGTTATTACATTTGTCCTCATGTGCACATTAACATCAAAATTCATTAGCGAACAAAGAAAAAACTTTTCATAATTCTTAAGATCTGCGTATAAATATCGTTCCACCTCTCAACATAACGCAATTTTGTTTTCGCGTATCTGAATGATATATTAACAGTCAAACAAGGTGATAAATTATCAGGGAAACGAAATTCATCAGGTGGATGGTCCTCCACAGCGTGCAGCCAGTTCCCAAATAACAGCTAGCGCTCCAACGAGAGGTAACGATAAAGGCGCGTGCCCGACGTGCAATCGTCATTTCGGCATCAAAGCGTACGACAGACATGTCGCTTGGTGCAAGGAACGATCTACCAGGCTACCAACTAACCCGGCCACAAACCTGGCGAAGGAACGTTTCGAGGCAAGAATGAAGTACCGTGCCCCAGGCTTGAAAACCCGTCGTCCGACCAATCGGGAGAAGTATTTTCCTGGATCGGCGGTGACCTTGAGCGTCAACAACATCAACAACAACAACAACGGGACTAGTATCGTCAATAAATCGCCACCGCAACAAGTTAAAGCGAAGGGGAGTGTATCCCTGCCAAACTGCAACAAAACCAATGACAGCGTTGTCACACAGAAACCAATCACGTGAGTGCTTTTTTGCCACTTTGCCAAGCAGTTGGAGCACGCATTCCCGATTTATCTTTCGTTCTTCTTCCATTTTTGCTTCGAGCAATTGCTGTTATGTGCTAAAGAGGTCACGGGAGTTTCTTTGGTTGTCTAAAGTATTGACGAATACCTAGTCTTTTGTTGGCTAATTAACTCATCCTCATTGCACAATACCTATTTGTTGACCGGTTTTCTTTTTTCATACACTTCGTTTCGCATATTACGAACTCCACCAGAAATATTTGTTTCTCAGGAGATCTTTCCAAGTTATGAATAGAAACCGCAGAATTCCCTTCTTTCTTCTCTCCGTTTATTTGTGTTAAAGTAATTCTGCGGCATTTAACTTCATTGTTTATCTATCTTTTAGGACCAGACGTTCCGCGCAAAGAGGGGTTTTGGACTTTTCGGATCCGATAAAGTCTCGGGTAGCGGATCGTACTAACAGGTAAGACCTTTAATAGTTTCTCGGTTGTAACAGTTACACAGCGGTAAACTAAATATTGAGTGTTAATATACTATATTTTGCGGGTAAACTAGGTCATTCATGCGAAATGAAGTAATGGCTTGTTGTTTATACACGTATATATACACACACACGCACACACACATGCTGACACTGAGAGACACCCCCCCCTCCCCCCCTCCCCTCACGCTCTATTTATCTCTCTATCCCACTTTGTCCCTCTCTCTTTATCCTCGCAAACAAAATGTCGAATATTGTTATTTTGCTGGCTGATGGTATCCTAATAGCCCATGACTTTAATCTGATTTGATTTCTTCAGAACAACAAAAAACCACGCGCCATTTGTGCTAACTCCTCAAACACCGAATTGTCCCCATCCTTCACCTGGTGCAGACATTAGAGTTGCAAAGCCTAGGCAGAATTCGAGTACTTCTGAGTTATTGAAAATGAACGCCCTGGGATTATTGAATTCTGCGAAGATGGAAACACGAAAAGGGATTAGACGAAAAATTCAGTCCTCTCATAGTGAACTTAACAGCCCTCGTACGAAAGATGAAAATAGATATCAGACAATAACCTCAGCAAGGTTGCAGAAAATTAATATTGTATCTGCCAGAAGTCAAGGGCATCCAAAAATAAATGACATTGCAATAAACAGAGATTTAAAATCCATGACTGTTCAGCGTTGTATCATTCATAAGGATGAAGGCTTAGTTACATGGAAACAGATCAGTCACGAAAAATGTCGGAAACAGATTTTGGACGAAGAGAACGATTCATCACTAAAATATTTGAAGGGCTTTCGTTTACCTAATATAGATAATCATCGAAATGACGATGTAAATGATGGAAATGTGTCAATCGAAAGTTTTGAATTAAAAAAATTGCAATATTTAGATACCGAAACTTGTAAGGAGCAGAAGCTTAAGACGGATGACTATATAGAAAATGATTATGGTCTCAAAACAACCGAACGGAAGGAATTAAGTTCAGAAGTATACGGCATAGAAAAGTGTAACATGGGAGCATGTCCAGAAGCATGTTCTTTCCACGACGAACAAGAGACGGATGTAAAAGACTCGACAATTAAGAGTGCAAATGTTGAAGGTTTCGAAATTTTGTTCCATGATAATGTTAAACTAAACAAGTGGGCGCACGTTACGGAAAGATTGGATCAGACCTATCTAATAACAGATTCAAAAGTAGAAAATTTTAATTCCCAAAGTGATCCGTCTTTTGGTACGAATAGGAAATTAGAATTAGTAGCGGTTAGTCCGCGAGCAGAGTTTCCCTTGAAGCAACCGATAATCGCTGACAGTAATATAAACTATGAAATTAAATTACCAAAAGACTCTACAGTTGAAAAAAATGATGGTTTAATTAAATTTTCAATAAGTTCGAAAACAAATTCACCTACGAGCCGAAGTTCGGAGAACAACGATTCTGAAGATAAAACAGAGATGATTGACTTGCTTAGCGAGAATAATCAAAAGCGACCGATAAGCACTGAATACCTCAATGATGAGTGTTTCTTATATACTCTATCACCCTCACTTTCCGAATCTAATGACAATGAAGAAAACTGCCTCACCGGAAAGGTGGAACATTGTAACGATGATAAAAATTCAGTAAACAATATGCGGGTTTCTACCGACTCTCAATTAAACGAATCATTTGAAATAGTTAATATATCTTCGGTTAATTCCAGTACACCAAATGAAATTCTTCTCAAACTCGACGAGTGTGAACAGTGCAACTCTGTTCGATCGAACACAAGTGTGTCTCAAAAGAGCAAATTGCTCCTTTCGCCAAATGTTCAGTGCAACAATGATGAACCAGAATTGAACAACAAATATTCTTATGAAATGACTATCGAGAAAAATCAAAGCGCAAGACCTTATACAAACGAATTACCCGAAAATATGCAGATTGAAAGTGATAATAAAGCGTTTCAGAAAATACATGAAATATGTTCCTTTCAAGAAAATTCAGAACAACCAGAGAAATCTTTGAATCAATTTAATTCAGAAAATGTAGATGATGTTGTATATAGCAACAATGATACTTGGTTCCACGAGAATTTGTCCAACACCCCCAATAACCGTGTATTTATTCCAGGACAGACAGTTAGAGTCGCACACGATGTGTCTCACGAGAAGTATATTAATGATAATTTTAATTACAACAGTGACGCAGCTCGCAAGCATGCCATGTTATGCCATTTTAAGAACAATGTTCAGACTGACTCTTTTGCGGCTATGAAGTCGTCGCTAAAGCGTACTGTTTCGTCAAGAACTGCTGGAAAACAGAATGAAGCCCGTACTTATATTCAACTGAGTAGTCGTTCTTTGGGCAAAATTGTTGAGCATGAATCATCGAAAGACGGAGATAGATTCACGGCGGACGAAATGCACAGGAAGGTACGCCAAACTATGCACTTGCTTCGAGATAGCACAGATACGTTGATATCGTCCGTGGAAACCCCGGTGATAGATAATTATAAGCACGCAAACGTCATTAATGTGGTCGAAGATGGCAGAATGGAGGAAATCGATAAGAAAACAGAGAGTATTTTATTCAGAACATTGCCACAAATTTGTAATGAGCCGAAGGATATCAAAGCTGGAACTAAAGCTAAAGGAAAGTCAGATGCTTCAACCATGACTTATTGGAAAAAAATGTCAAATGCGAAAAATAATATGTTGATAAATCTTGACCCGCCACAGCGTGAAAGGTACAGGCTTCTGAAAAGGAATCCTAAAATTCATATCCTACCACCCGTCCCATCCCACGCAACAAAAATGAAAAAAAGGTAGGAATGTAGCACTAAACATTTTTCATAAATGCGAAAGGTATAAGTGTTCATGCGATCAAAGCAAAAATAATCTGTGAAAAAGTTTAGCACTAATTTTATCAACCATGTTTGCCATTAAGTAGATACGCTCCAATATCCATGAAATCGTTTGATATATGAGTTTAATTCGGAAACACCATGACAACTACTCATGTGAGTACTGTTGTAATTGATTTAAAATAACCTGTTAATAGATTTGGTATATGAATATAATTTACAGAGGAATTGGAAAAATAATTTGCCTGTAGAATGTAACGACTTTTCGAAAAACTAGGATTCCTCTTTTAACAATCACGCTTAAATTCAAATGTCAATTCTGACTATGCTGTATTAATATTTTTTCGTGTTTGGATAATTATCAGCATAACTTTATAGGAATTTTACACTGCCATTACGTCCTGTATGGAGCAGTTATGTGCGCAGAAGACCGGATTTTAATCTCGTACTTAAGAGTAGAATGTAAGTTTGGGAGGGATATAAAGTTTTCAAAAGCACGTCTTTAATAGATGCTACTTACACATACACTTTCAATATTTTTGTCACTCGCTGCTTCTGAATCGTTGCTTATAAATATTTATCTTGATTTGAAACACTTCTTTTTTACTTTTATACACGAAGTTTTTTTATTATCGTTGTTACACACCAAAAGGTATTATTTAATCAACACAAATGTGCTTCAAAATGTTATATGTTAAACAGAAAGAGATCAGAGCCCTCTTTCACCGGACTTTTCAATATTACGTTGTATGATACGTGTGTCAAAAAAACTTTTATGTTTGCACACTGAACAATGTCTTTCTTTACATTAATTCTAACATTTTTAACTTCTACAAGGAAGATATCATTACTAATATAATCTCCATTAAACATTCATATACTTCTTCAATAAATTCCACCAAAATGTTATTCAAGAAAAAGTTCAAAGTATTATATCAAATTTATCAAGAAACATATTGAAAAAGATACGAAATTCCTTTGATTCTCATTCCTTGACGTTATGTTACGTAGCATGCGTCACGCTGAACTTCCATGATATGTTTACACATCACGCCGTGGAAACATTTGCTTGGGATACTAAACAAAGAACATATTCTGCACGTTTGTCTGGCTAGTCAAGCGCTTTCGACCGTATGTGCATCATTATTGTTTTACGCGACTTTCCATCAACGTGCACGATGCGTGCGAGACAATTTACAAGACATGACGTCGGGATCACAAAGCCACCTAATAAATAAAGGATAGTTCTTTTCAAATGTTTACAAATACGTGCCACAAACCGTTACGGCAAAACCTTAGATATTTCGTATGTCAACGATTGCACAAGTAGGTACGTTCCACATTCCTGACCTGTGCTGTTATATCAATTTTTGTGCGACCCTTTGAGTGAAATAACAGAACGTGTCCGTAACAGGTTTACTACATAATTACGTGAACTTCTTGTTACTTACAAACATCGATGTGCTAGAATTTCTTATAGAGTTCACTTATATCATATGATGCATTTTTACTGGTTCCAAAAAGGTACATGGTATGTATGACACGAAATTAGCGATCATTCGGTTGGGTTTTTCTCATAAACGCTATCATTCGCGATGACATGTTCAGTTACTTATCAATATTTGCAAAAGAGTTTCACATTTTTAAAGTTTACATTAATTAACTTGAAGACGGATGCAACTCACGGTCACGTCAAACGACATTTCACTGCACATAAATGGCTTTCTACGTTGTCTAACGTAATGAAACGCATAATCGCAATTTCAGCGGCAGTACCGATTACGATCCATTCGTGCTCGCCGAACAACAAATGAGCGAGCTGCTGTCAGACACGAGTGATCAGTCCGACCTGACGACATCCACGCACACGAACAAAAACAATCTCTTTCCCTTAACCCATTCCTCAGCATTCGTGAAGTATCCATTCGAGTATACAAACAACAAACGTTCGTCCTTAATTGCGCCGCCAACGGAATTCAACGATTTAACCTCCGATTTTTCGAGCGACTCTACCGAAACAAACTCTCTCTCCCGCGAAATCTTTCTTGGCGACCTTTACAACTCGACAGAGTCGAGCTTTTCCGAGTTGACTGGTAAGACGAACGAGAAGGTTTTGCCGGTGAAAAAGCTTGGGAGGCGTGCAAAAATCGATAAATCAAAGGCTCTCGGTAACAACATAATCGAAAGTACAGTTACTCACGGGAACAAGAGCTTTGTGGGTAACGGCGATCGAGCACGAAAGATTCTTGACAGGGTGACCCCAAAGGCTTCGCCGAAGGTCGTGCGTTTGGTTTCAAATAGATCGCACTCGTTTCGGGCCTCTTCCGCGCCGAAATCGACGCCGGAACGCAAATCAAACACATATAGTTCAACTGTTCCATGCTCGCGTCGTTCGACAAACTCTCAATTAAATCAGTGCAATCAGCCTGACGAAAAGTTTTTTAATAAGCCCGACGACGAGCGTAGCTACGTGCCCCTGTCAGGCAGCAATCTTAGCTTGAATTCGATCATCTCATCGTCGGAGATTGACGTCAAGCGTTCGAATTCCGCATTCGACGAGCTTCTGACCTCTTTTGAGGACGATCGTACGACACTTTTTCCATCCCTGAAATCCTTCCTAAAAGACGGCTCTCTAACCGTTCCTAGTCATCCGCCTACGATCGACAGCCAACACCATAATGGCAACAACAGCGATGAAGAACTCTCATCCCCAGATAGCTTCAAGAGACAGGAGCACGGGAAATTGAGCGCCGACTCAGCTTATAGCAGGTAAAGAAGCAAGCAATTTTGTCTCTACAATCGCTCGTAGGCGAGAAAAGTTATGCTAGCCTCTATTTTTAAAACCCACGCGCGTGGAGGTCAGTCGGTTTCCAACCATCAAGATTCTTTCAATGGGAAAATATTGTGGGCGACTCTCTTACGTGATATATGTCAAATTCTTTCAGACACAGCCTGTCTATGTAACTTGCGTCATTCATATTATTTTGCCTTATGAGATTATTACTATCATAGTATCGATTCTAATATATCCTTAAAACTATAATTTACGGACCTATTACTTTAGCACTGAATATCGTTACATCTATTGTGGTCATGCATTAGCATTTGTTTTGTTATTGTTATGATATGTCTTTTATGCGCGTTCCCCAATAATTGCAAATGTTATAACGCGAAACTAGAAATCTAACAATTTAATTGAAATGTTATCTCAATTTTCCAAGAATTTATAGTAACCTTTCTTGGAATATTTAATCGCATATATTATTTTCGTAATACACATGAAACGTAACCGAAATCAGTGTAGTAGTATATGTTTTGTAAGAAATATAAGTGTCCATTATTATTCGTTTTCCTTTTGTCTCTGTGTCATTCATTATTAAATTGCCATATGTTAGTATGTATCATCTTCATCTTAACATGACTACTATCCACGCTAAGAGCTACGTTTCGATGTCTGTTCCTACCAGCTTAAATCGCAAATATTCGCATCATGGACGCAGCACGAACGACGTCGGTCGTTTTGAGGAAGACTGCCTGCGAAAAAATAATCGTACCGCCATCGACACTGAGGCGAAATATAAAATGTCGAAATTCTGTCACGAATGCGGCATGAAGTTTCCGGAAACTGCCAAGTTTTGCTGTGAGTGCGGCGTGAAGAGGCTGGCACTGTGAAGTACTTTATCGAACATGCTGAAAGTTCGCCGACCAAGTCTGATTCGTTCAAGTTTCCACATACAAGATGAAGCAGCTATATTTCTACAGAACTTTTTTGAGACTTCGGAAAGACATCGAACGCGATGGAAGATTTTGGTACTTTAAACGAAATTGAAGAATCCTGCGATAAAACGAATTTTGTTTTCAACGATCTTTGATTTTCCTACTCGGTTCCAAAAATTGGCAAAGAAGAGATAATTCTATTCTTATAATCGGGTATTATATGTGATACGCGGTTTGTAAAACTTAGATGAATCCATACCGACATTTTCTATAAAAGATCCGATTTTGTATAAAGTTTGCGAAGGATCCATTCCTTTTTCATCCCTACTATTTTGTAAACTTAACGATTGACAGTATTTAGTGAAGTAAAATATGTGCTTTTTCAATTCGAATAAATTGTATTGAAAAGAATAGGTTCTGACCTATGTCATGATGAAAGAAACTTAAGTATAAAATTTTTGATATAATACTAATATTTATTAACGTTGTTCAAACGTTTCCCTTATTTGTAAAGTTTGGGCGCACAATATATTTAATTTTATGGACGATAACTTATTATATTATATTAACAGTATAATTCTTAGTTTCCACGCTATCAAGCTTTGTGAGATATTTCCCTCTTCAACTCTAAGATAGCATGGCTTTTTCTTGAATGTCTGGAACTGTATAAAGAATAACTTGATATAGCCATTTTGCGATGTTTTTAACAATTTTAAGTTCAACGGATCAAACGATTACAGTTAAATGTATTTGTTTCCATTAATCACACATAGACTGTTCTTATAAACAATTCTTCTACAGGGAAAAAATTGCGAACACCACTTTTTGAACTGCTTACGTTTAGAACGTAACAATAAACCAATTAACCTTCCAATGTTTGTTTTTTTGTGTCCAGCAATCTGGTTACTGTTTATTTGATAGATTTCAGTTGTGCGATGTGTTTGTAAGCGTACGTCTTTGTTAAACTTGTATGACCGGAAGATCGCAACAGAGAAGTTACATATCCATTCAAACGTCCAATCGACGTAATTGTGAATGTGTGAGTGTTTGTGTGAGGTTGTATTAATTAATCATACTGTTGAAAAGAAACTAGACTGAAAAAATGCCATGAACGAAATACTTTTACATTATCTTTTGTAACTTAATGCAGTGTACAAGAAGAATGTCTAATTTTCCAACATAATTAATGTAAGCCTGTTGTAAATGGATTTGTCTTCGTCAAATAGACGCTTTTTCTTCACCGTTAGTTTGTAAGAGATTTGGTATATATTGGGCACCGAAAACGACAATTTGTTTATTTGTTATTGCTTTCAATGTATGCGTAGGAAACTGGAAGTAAAACACAAGTTATGCTAGCATAATGAACAGATTCATCATTAATTTTCCAATGTCAGTTTCGTACCAAAGAAAATTAGACTTAAAGTTACCAAAAACTAATGTTAACAGCTTTCAAGTTATTAAGTTGAATGTATTTTTACATGTGAAATAAATGCATGCGTCTACTATACCTTGAATAGAAGTCCTATTCTCTAACTACATATTTATCCAATTCAACAAAGCGTTCAAACGGCAATGATTACAATATAGCTTAGGATGTTCTATTTTACCAAGTAAGCTATAAAATATAACTCCTATAAGTACCTAATATTCCACAGAAAATTATTTGTATTTGACACAAGATTACAATTGACAATATTTGTACGCGTGTGTGAGATACATTTTTGATCTACGCAATGTCTTATATGTTTATATGACATTTTCAAAATTCATAAATTTTGATACACTACGTAGTTATTACCTAAACTATGAAGAAGGCTAAGCTGAACAGGTGTAAGTAATTTATATGAAAAAAGCAGTAAACAACCACAAAAGAGAAATATATATATCAGTAGAATACTTTCAGTCAATATTAATGGCGCTCTCAGAAAGCTATGCAACTTTCAGTGTAAACTTTGGAAAATATGTGGAATATTTTGTGATTATAAGCATTTATTTTTTCCATCCATTAACAAATGACAGTAGGACGAAAAAGAATGCGCAGCCGCGCTGTTCAATGACAGACGTTAGACATTAAACCTATCCACGTTCCGTATCTTTTTTCCCTTTTCTATCGTCATGTATCAACGTCTATGTCGTCTGATACACGGTCGTGCTGTTGTCGTAAGTTACCCTTTATTAGCCAACGCTGCCGCAATTTACCGTTAGCGAGCAATTCGCACGATCATCTTGATTCAACCTTCACAGGAATCGCTTTTACAACCTCACGTTGCGACATTCAGAAGTTCTCGAAAATTTCACGTAAATATCAGCGATACTGAGAAAGCAAGTTGCGGTATAGAGGGTGGCGGCAGTGTGAGTAAAGATTTCTTTTGAATTCGTCAAATACCATCGTATGCGTGCCTGATAAGGTACTATACTATCCGGGTTGAATATAAGGAGTCCTAGATTACGCAACGTAATTTCCTACCCAAGCGTAAAGACAAATATTACGTAACATTTCTTGATAACTACTTTTCTTAAAATGCCTTATTTTAAAATTAACCTTTGTGCCTACCGATGATTTTTTGACAAATTTCACGTCAGCAGTGTGCAACCAAGATTGATATTTTAATTGATCTATAATTTTTAATTACAAGATTTAGCGGTTTTTAACATTTTTGCCCCTATAATTTTAAAATATGTAGTTATTTTGTCGCCTAAATTATGGTAATTTCCCAGAATTATCCTATGGTCGATCATTGCTACGACGTGGTGATTATCGGAGCAGGCGGTGCTGGTTTGCGAGCAGCCTTCGGATTAGGTAACAAAGGATTTCGCGTTGCTGTTATATCGAAACTCTTTCCAACAAGATCGCACACGGTGGCTGCGCAAGGTGGCATAAATGCCGCGATCAGCAGCGAACATGAGGACAACTGGCTGTATCATATGTACGACACTGTCAAGGGCTCCGATTGGCTCGGCGATCAGGATGCAATACATTATTTGACAAGGGAAGCACCTCGAGCTGTTTACGAACTTGAGAACTTTGGTAATTGCCTATTTGTACTATTCATTTGCCAATGTTGCATTATTTAATGGGGCATTCTCTAAGTAAACTCCACCAGTTTTTTACGACGTACAACATTATCCGTTACTAAAATAGAAAATAAATTACGTAACTCAAGATGAACTATTAATTTAGTTTATTAAACGGCGAACGATCCCATTCCATAGAGACATTATGAACATCTTATCATATGGTATAATGTATCGCACAGTAACAGCCTGAATGAATTGTGTTTAGGTTGTCCGTTCAGCCGGAACGACGATGGAAAGATATACCAACGCGCGTTCGGAGGTCAATCTTTGAAATTTGGCAAAGGTGGCCAGGCTCGTAGAACGTGTGCAGTTGCAGACAGAACCGGACACTCCGTTCTGCACACCCTTTATGGGCAAAGTCTCCGTTATGACGTTCATTATTACATCGAATACTTCGCTTTAGATCTTCTTATGCACGGACGATGCTGCAAGGGGGTACTCGCATGGGAACTCGAGACCGGATTATTGCATCGGTTTAGGGCTCACCATACGGTACATATATTAGTATCAGTAAAAATTGATCTTGACTATGGCCATTATTTGATAATACGCTGCTTAATGGCACGATTTCATAATGCAACGAAATATTGAAATGTTCAGTTTTTACCATTAGTTTATTCATAACTAACACGTTCTCATTGATCACCATAATATTTCAACTGCTGTCCAACTACGAAATAAGATTTAGTTCAAAGGAATGAAAGGAAGAATTACTAAAAAATGGAAACAAATATTATAACCAATTCAGAATCAAGTATCGTAAACAAGAATTGCGTATTTATCGCAACCTCTCCTTCATCCATCGTATTTCTCTTCGACGGCGGTCATTCTAGCAAACCTCAATTGGAGAACATTTTTATCGTTTCTAAGAACACAAATTTATTGGTCGTGCTCAATGATTTGATCGTATTCTGTCAATCAACCGTTCGCGCTTTTTCAATAAGTAAAAGTTAATGCGAATTTGAATCAAATTGTAGGTGATAGCAACAGGTGGTGCTGGTAGATGTTACCTGTCCTGCACTGCTGCTCATGCTTGCACAGGTGACGGTATGGCAATTGCATCGAGAGCAGGACTACCGCTGCAAGACATGGAATTCGTACAGTTTCACCCAACAGGTAGAACATAGTAAATAGTAGTCTACCTTAACGTAGCCTTTAACTTACCGCTAATACATTCTTGATGCAGGTACATTGCCCAATTTGGTAGGAGCTCGCAAAATTATAATTTGAATTTTCCATGAAATTACTTAATACTACGATGTAGTACAGTACCAAAGAATTCTATATTATATAAAAAGATAATTCTTTATTTCACTGTAACTTATGTATAAATGAAATTTCAATCTAACGCAGTTAGGTAATAAAAAATTAAGTATAAGTACTAGGGATATACTGTGATCAATATAGACATTTAAGGCGGAGGCTCTTGGATCGCAACAGGATCTTCTCAAATTCCAAATTTCGTGTATAGGTATTTATGGAAGTGGTGTGCTGATAACGGAAGGCAGTCGGGGAGAAGGTGGAAAATTACTGAACTCACAGGGCGAATTCTTCATGGAACGATATGCTCCAAACGCAAAAGATCTCGCATCTCGCGATATTGTGTCAAGAGCTATGACTGTGGAAATATTTGATGGACGGTAACTTTCATTGCAAATAATCTTGGTGTATTGCAAGAAAACTTGTAGTGTTTGAGTTCTATCATTGACACGTGGATATTGTAGGGGTTTACAAATCGTAAACTATGTTTTGCAAATATTATGAACAGATTATTAAGCCATATTCATTTCTTAGCTGAGCGATTAGCACTTTTACTACTATTATTAGCGTTGAATTGTCTCCGTAAGTGTGACAAAAAAGTATACACTTCTGCCACTAAATCAGCGTGTGAAACTATTTACAGAGGAGTAGGACCTAACAAAGACCACATATTCCTCCAATTGCATCATATACCTGCAGAAACAATAGACTCAAAGTTACCTGGGATTTCCCATTTGGCATGGGTCTTCGCTGGTATAGATGTGAAGAAGGATCCTATCCCTGTAATACCTACTGTACATTATAATATGGGAGGGGTACCTACGAACTGGCGAACCCAGGTAAGGGTCACAAAGTTTTCTCTCCTTAACATAATCTATTATAATACTCGTGCAGCGCTGAACGATATAACTTGATACCATATTTATATTGTCTGTCCACAAATAAGCTAATACGGAACCCTAAATTAATATTTTTTATATTAAAAATCAAATTAAATTTAAATTAAAAATATTGAAAACCATAAAATGTCTTCTCGATCGAATTAAGCGTATGAAAATCGGAAAATAAGGAAACGTTACGTATTGAGGAGTACAGCTTGATCAAAGTAAATTGCTGCATCGTTATAAACGTTCAAGGTATTAACACGTGAAGATGAAGTCGATAAAGCGATTGATGGTTTGTGGGCAGCGGGTGAAACAGCATGCGCTTCTGTACATGGTGCAAATCGCCTTGGAGCAAACAGTCTTTTAGAGATTGTTGTCTTCGGAAAGGCTGTAGCTGACCAGATTGACTGTGTGACACGTCCTGGCGAACGACATGAAGACCTCTCACCGGTAAAAAATCTAACCATTTCACAGAACAATTAAAATCATAAAAGAAAATCTTCTACCTGAATGAATCTTTTCTAAACATTGCTCTGAGATTTATACAGACTGTACACATACGCGTGCAGAGATATGCAGTAAAGTTGTCGCGTAATATAATTATTATGAAAACATCTCTGACATATTAAGTAAAAAATTTTTTTGTTGATTATCATTTAATAAAAGATTGTAAAGCAAATCGAGAAATTCATTCAAATACAGCAAGTGCAAACAGCTGTACCGATGTTCAGCATCATTATTAGCATTCGATTGCCACATTAAACTCACGCAACATACACATGTACTCTCGGTACGTCAGTTTTTCACATATCACTTTTTTGTATTAAACTGTAGGATATAGGGGAGCAATCCATTTGTCGATTTGATGCAACTCGCTATGCAAAAGGCTGCGTTCCTGTTGCTGAGCTTCGAGAACAAATGCAACGGACAATGCATAGATATTGCTCCGTATTCCGCACATGCGACATCCTTCAGCGCGGCTGCCGGGAAATGACACGACTCTATACATGCGAACTGCCGGACATATGCGTACGTAAACGTGTTTTATGCTTAGTTAACCGTTTGAGTCTCAAGCAGCGCGATCGCGCTGTTCAGATTTTGAGACGAAAAATCCCAGTGCATTCATTTGAACGGCACGGACAACTGACGGTCTGCTGACAATCTAACCCTGTAGCGCGCTTAACTTTCTTGACACACGTAATAGATTACAAATTAAAAGTATTTTTAATCGTATGAAAATATAATTTAAATTAATGCAATAATTAAAATGGTATTTTTCGACACAAAATAAGACATGCGATATCGTGCTGTTCGGCATTTTTCGGCAGTGTTTTTCCAATCACTCCTATGACCCAAACGACTAAAAAAGTCTATCAAGTATAGTAAAGTATTTTTTTATCAACGAAAAAACTTGAGTAGATCAGTTTATTGTGATTGGAACTGTTATTCGTTCAACGTAAAATTTACTTGAGGATTGTAACTAAAGATAATGCTATTGAATATCAGGGGGAAGTGTAATTGTCAGTTTTTATTTTCGCATCAGGTTCAGGATCAGTCACTCATTTGGAATACGGAACTTGTCGAGGCGCTTGAGTTGCAAAATATGATGCTTTGTGCCATGCACATCGTATACGCTGCAGAAAATAGAAAAGAATCGAGAGGATCACATGCCCGAGATGATTTTAAGGTAATCCAAGGAAATGGTCAGTCATAATACTTCTGCTGCATCTACGAAGGAAATATAAAAATAACAGCGTGTACATTTATCGGCTGCTTGAGTCGAAAGTAATGGAATCGGTTCACCTATTTTTATTTTAATGATAGAACTACTTTCTATTGTATAAAGTACGTTATGGTAGAATTTCGTATGTCTCCAATTCGGTAATTTTACCTTGTGTTTCAGGCAAGAATCGATGAGTATGATTACGCGAAACCTCTAGAAGGCCAGAAAAAACGCTCTTATGACGAACACTGGCGTAAACATACATTAACGTGGGCGCAAGAGGATGGATCTGTAATTAAATTTTTCCTTCTGCTGCTGCACAATTTTTTTTGCCAGCTTTCAAGCCGGTTAACCCTCCGACTACCAAACTTAGCGCGATCGTGCCTGGGTCATTTTGGGCACTCACGGACAGTTCACTAATCCCAATCCGTGACGGCTCGAGCGGAGTGCTCGCCCGATGACGTCAGCTGACTTCAAAAGATCTTTTGCGTTATCGCTTTGAGAACAATTGACCAATGCCGCGCCGGTGACACCGGCCCAAGTAGCGAACGTCTTGTTAGAATGTGTGCGTTACCACCAGCCAAGACATCCCGGTACCGTGATCCAGGCACGGTAGTCGGAGGGTTAATGAAAGTTACATAAGTCCAATTTGAAATTGATTTAAAACCTTATACATCAAAACTTGGTGGTTAATTTAGAATTATTTAAAAAACTGCAACTATTTCAATTGTACCTACGTACGTCCGGTTTTCAAATTTTCTCCAAAAATTACGGTAGTTTTAATTCGCAGGAAATGAACATTTAAAGGCTTTTATTCTTTTATGAAACCACGTGTCCGCTTATACGGTAAAAATTAAAATGTTATATGTACTGTCACAGATCTGTGTCTCTTATCGAGCTGTTATCGATTCCACTCTCGACGAGAAAGAAGCTCAACACGTTCCGCCGACAGTACGAGCCTACTAAGGAAAGAGTTAATGAACGATGTATTGGAGAACACGGTGACATGTATTGGAGGATACGGCCGAGGGGCAGTCAATCGTGCGTCGTAATTGCGTGAAACGTGATGCGTACGTCACTGTTGATCGAGGCTGTCTACGTGACGTCTTGTTTCGATAACGCTCATTTCATTACGCACAGCCGCAAAAAGAGGCTCTTAATCTGTTCGCTATTCTAGAAGCTTTCTTCGAGAACCGAACGAGTTACAAACATAATTAGTCTTTTGAAACAAAAATAATGCTCGCAACTTTTTTTCCAGTACATTTCAAGAAAATTCATACATTAAGTATTCAAATGAAGTACTCGCAAAAGAAACTAAAAGAATGAAAACAAATTTATGTAAATCAGTATACGGAACATCTTTTCGCCTTTAGCGAGATAATGATCAGTTAAAGAGTTTACGATATTGTACAATCTGAAACGTAAGGCATTGTAATGTGATTTAGAATATTTAGTAAGTACCGCAATGTTTATAATACGTTTGTAACAACATGTTAAATGATTATAAGACTATGTAAATTGATACCAAGAAACGTTTAAAACTATGGACAAAAGTATAATTGTTATAAACAGCTAAAGAAAAGGCACAACACGATCATACACTGATATATTCCTTTGTCTTATCTCATACAAAACAAAAAGGTAATGTTCCTTTTAACCCTTTGACTGCGGCGCGCTCTCGGACGAATCCATCAATATGGACGGCGCGTTTTTCGGTTGTCAGTCGCTGCGACTAGTTGTCCACTGACAGTGATCAAAATCAGACAACAAATTCCATGTTGAATTAGTTGGCAAGACAGTAATAAAAGAGTTATGGTTAAAAAATACAGAGGGCGTATATTTACGCTTTTCGTATATATTGATGGATTTGAGAGGGCGTATATATACGCCTTTAGCAGTCAAAGGGTTAACTACTTAAAAATCACGATTTACGGAATTAGTACTAACATTAAGTGCTAATTCTTCTACAGATAGACATGAAAACTAATAGGTAGCATCACACATAAAAGTTAAGTATATAAGATATTTTTTCAGTCATTAGATGTTTGTTACCTTTTATCGTTAGAGGAATCAGCAACTTAACACGTTGATTGCCCAGCGTGAATCGGTAGACTTTCTCCGTGGGTCCAAATCCCAGACTCGATGTGTAAGCAGCGCGACAAGCTGCAAGAGGGATACGATGCAATATAGCAGTCGATCACATAACGTCATCATTGAACCTTCGGTTCATGTATATTTTATTTATTTTATGTTTATTCAATTTATTTTGTTGTATAATATTTCATATATATTTGTCATATTTCAATTTATCTATATTTCCCATTTGTTTATTTCTATTTATTTTATGCTTATTCAATTTATTTTGTTGTATTATACTTCATATATATTCGTTTTATTTCAATTTATGTATATTTCCAATTTGTTTATTTTATGTTTATTCAATTTATTTTGTTGCATTATTTTTCATATACATTTGCCGTATTTCAATTTTGGTATATTTCTAATTTGTTTATTTATTGTATTATTGTGTTTATGTATTATTGTGATACAAATGAAATTATTGTAAACTACCTGCAAAATTTTGTTTCAATTGAACGAAGAAGCCCCTGCCGAAACATAGCCGTCACCCAAGCATGGATGACGGATAGGTTTCCGCAGGAGCCCCGTCATCCAAGTACGGGTGACGGGGCCGCCGGGGAAATATAACTGTCATCCACGTACAGATGACGTGGCGTACAAGTGAAATATAATACAACAAAATAAATGCAATAAACATAAAATAAATAAAATATACATGAACCGAAGGTTCAATGATGAGGACGTTATGTGACAGACTGCTATATTGCATCGTATCGCTCTTGCAGCTTATCGCGCTGCCTACACTTGGAGTCTGGGATTTGCGCCCACGGAGAAACTCTACTGATTCACGCTGGGCGATCAACGTGTTAATATCCAAACGGTCCCTCAAAGAAGACAACGGAACATGATCCATCCTCAATTACGGATTACTACTACGGAGTGTAGTAATAACGATAACAATATTCGGGATAGGTGCAGACTCAACAACTTCATAATAATGATCCTAATAGTAATACTGACTTGAAATTGGACTATGTGTGGTAAATGAAACGACTGCCGTGACGCTCTCTGTACTTCTCCCACCATTCACCCGGCAGACAGCCTGAACAATCGCCAGCAGATAATTTTACAGGTCGCCACGCTCTTTAATAAGGCATTCATTATCACATTACTTCACTTGGCTAGATTGTGTCCTGTCTAGGAACGATAATCGGATCAATGAAGAGGGAAGATCAATTTTCCAATCTCTTTTTCGGCGAAATTAAACAATGGCATTGAGAATTTTAATTGATCGCTAATTGACAATTGCCTCTATCGATGATTAAGAATAGTAAACTGAATCGCGTGTTCTTTGCTTTAATGTAGTCATTTTATGTTCAGTCTTTACCTACATGGATACACTCTGCATATATAGAGATAGATATGATCATTCACACCTAACTTTGATAAAAGCTATTCGAATGTGCGCTAATTACAGTCACAGCTAGATGTTCTAATCATGTTCTAATTCTATTGAACAGTTGTCTCACCAAGTCCGCACACTAACACCGTCTAACAGGTGTTCATCGAATCATTTAACATTATGATAATGGAAACGATACAAACGAGTATAACTATCGCAGGAAACTGTTTTACATTCATCAACTCACGCGCATTAATAAGGACGTGAGAAACTTTTTTTATGTTAATATGTCAACATTACTGTTCGGGATATCAACTTCTCATTAAAAACTATTCGATTGCACGATATACGATTTTTACAACTGACAATTATTCTCAATGTATGCTAAACTAAGCGTAAACGGTTGATTATATTTCTACGTTAGGCGCAACTTCCCACGCTGCAGATACTGCCAATACGAAAACCACATTAATCTGCCACATAAACTGAAACATGAGAATACAATCGCAATTATTTCCGGCTTAATAATTCCCTCATAAGTGTTACCTTTGACCAAAACATGCCTATATTATCAATATGTACTTAACTAAGCGAACAATGTGGCTGGGTGATTTCCTTAAGACACTTTGCCAGCAATCTACTATAATTTTTCCGTTCTCAAATTCTGAACTAATTTAAATGTTGTTCTATGCAATCGTATGAGCTGAAAACGGAATGTTTATAAATACAAATGTTCACAGCAGTCTTGTTGCACATTTATTAATTAAACGTCCATTCAAATCTTCACAAATTACGTGGTCAGTTTTCCGGCGTATAATCATTGACCGGTCTTTCGAGATGCCGACGATTCAGAATGTATGTACTCTCGTGACATAACTGCAGCACTTTACCGGTATTTTCACATTTTTACGACTGACGCTTTTAAAAGGTAGTAACTCAGCCGCGTACGTACATTTTTACGCTTATGTCGGGCTGTAGACTTAACGGAAATGATTTACGCGCTACTGTCTTTACTAGTAGCCAGACGAACACTTTGTGACGTACGGATAGTGATTAATAACGTCGTGATACTGTGGTATCTAATAAGTGATACTAACAGATTGATTTAAATTAATCATAATGTAGATAGATGATTTGTACGTTTAATAACAAACAATATATATAAAGAGCCAAATTTACATAAAATGCGAATTAATAATGTACAAGAATTTTATAATATTCCCGTACATAATATAGTAAAGCAATGTAAAAAGCATATTGATTTTAGTTTACCCTTATTCTATAGCACAGAGCTATAAAGTTCATTGTGCCTTTCATACTGTTACATAAAGAAACATTCAATTATTTGTTCTATAACCCGCATGTTGTTATGTACTTGTTTTACTTGTAAAACAGACAGTGTTAATGTCACTGGCATCTTTTCAAATTTCAAATTGTAATTTTTAATAGGGGTTAACCTAAAAAGAGAAGAAGTAGAAAGAGAGAAAGAAACCTACCCCTATTATACGACCAGGATGCGTTATGAAATAAGGATCGTAGTTATGTATTTGTTCTCTATGGTACATAAATGTCGCAACGCATTTCATTATCTTTAAACAAACTAAAAGTACAAATATTGACAATAATAACTGAGCAAACAATCACCGCGCCACGGTTCTCCATGCTCACCTAAGCAGAAAAGTTCTCAAACACCGTGCCCTGTCTTTTACATCACTAAATCCATTACATCTTGACTGGTCCTAACGAAGCAGATAGTATCCACTTCCACATCTGACAACCGCGGTCTTTTCACTCCGATCCAGCAGCGAACTTGGCCGACCAGCCGGCTTTCACGGCAAAATGCTTGTGGCTGCGAAGAAACGACAAAACTGAAATCCCGTTATCATTCCACACGTTACTCTCACCGGATGCGAATGGGAATCACTAGCCTTATCTCGAACGTGGGACCCGTTTGAGTTTCCCGCTCAGCGCCCACGCATCGTTCGCGCCGCTCCGTTCCAAATTTCACCGGTGTCCAGCGCGTAAACTTTGACGAACTCCGATCAGAAGGACTTGTCGTGCCGCGGCGCCCAGAGACATCGGCGAGTAATCGCGAGGAAAATGAAGGAAAAGGCCAGGGTACGCGCCGAAGAGTCAGGTTACGGCAGGTTACGGGGCGTTAGAACGGAGGGTTGGCAGCAGTGGATGCCGCTCGCTAGCAGTCAGTAGTCGGCATTCAACCGACTCGGCCGATTCACGTTTACCGTGTGCTGCGCCGCGGTACGACGTGTGTGGGTGAGAACGAAGTAACAAAAATTGGGGTTAGTTGCACGGTGTAGTTGAGCGGCTCGCGTGCAAGTCAGGGGCGTGCTTGGACATTCACGACAGACGGGATTAAGTTTACTCGACGTCGTTTGTGAACCGAAATAAGTACCCGATTGGGCACAATGAGCGGAATTTTGAAACTCTCCTGCTTCCTCACGAGGAATGCGCCCGCCGCGACTCTGGTAAGACACCTTTTCGTTAAGTTACATAATTTTTATCCCGCACGCAAAGTACAGACGACAATACATCACTTCGCCGTACGATTCCGCTTACGCGGATCAATTACGTAAGTTCCGACGGGTCCCCAAAAAAAGGTGAGTGCCGATGCCAACAGGCACAGAAAACACTGTGCGGTCTGTTTGAATTCAAAAGGAAGAATACCTATTCGGGCTTGACTTTGAAGACTTTCCACGGCGGCTGGAACGATAGAGGAACCGGACAAAAAAATGAGAAACGGGAAGAAGAATTTCGCGGTGCATTAGACTAGCAGACGATCTTACGTATCCTTTCCCTCACCTTGCCATTTTTTACCCGCCACCCCGTGTGTGAACGATGCACGGACTCTCTTCTGCGCTATGGATTGAAGTTTCCGGCGAACAATTATTTTGTAACTTGCCGTCGATATCGTGCGTCAAACGACAATGGATATGAGAAAAATCTTCAACACGGGCATGATACTGTATTGGTTTGTCATTCGCTCATTTGCTGGTTACCGTGAACATAGTTTTAATTACAGTTACCCTTAGCATATAATTTTGCTCAATTCATCACATGTGAGATACTATTGAAGGCTTCGCTTAATGACATCCGCTGTCGTTGGATTACAATCAATGGTGTGTCGTATCGTTATCTCCGAACGATTAAAAATGTTCGTTCAACGGCCGGAATTTGGCAACGAAGTTGTATAAAGGAATACATAAGCATGTTTATATCCTGAGCGTGAACGCGACAGTTTTGCCTTACGATGTCATGTTACACATGCACAACCTCCACACCCATCCACTGCAAGATAATGAGACGCGGCGTATAATACGTAACATATCCGTCAGACGTAAATTCATCATTTTGACGTAATGAACAGTATTATATATTAATCTGATTACGTTGAAAACTTTGATGACGGAGCAGAGAATAATCGTGAAATGATATTCTTCGTTGCGATTAGTTACCTACTTCTGCCGGTGACCATATGGTATAGTTTAATTTACATACAACATTTCATTGCGATTGGCACCATTTAAATATGCAAAAGTTTTCGTATAATCGTAATCATGTAATGAATAGAATATCGACATGTTTAATAATTGTTAGTGAAACTTGAACAAGTGTTTTTAAACAATGCTTTAAAATTTACTTTATTATTCTCACCGTGTGCTATTTCATCAAATATGATAAATTGGATTGATGTAACCATACTCTGCTTATTTAGGTATTATATGTACACAACTTTCTTATTTATCTAAAAGTACAGCCCATTTTGTTACTTTCCACATCCCCATAATCTTTTTCCCCTAAAAGTGAGTATATTTTAAAATAGTACGATTTCTACAATAATATTGACAGGAGATGTGGACATGATGATAAGAAAATAATTTTTTTGTTTGTGCCTGCCATACTAAGTAACAAAATGGAGCATATAAAAAAGATATAACTAAATATTATTAATTTTATGTTAAATTTTGAATGAATAAAATATTTTATTATTTTTAATTGAAAAATTGTGGTTAAACCATTTCTGATAACTATCTGCTATAATATGTTGCAGAACAAATTGGGTTCATCACTAACTGCCAATCGTAAATTTCATTACACTCCAAGTGGAAAAGCAGCTACAACCGCTGATGAGTTATCTAAACAATACCCAGTGGTAGACCATAAGTATGATGCTGTCGTTGTTGGTGCTGGCGGTGCTGGACTTCGAGCAGCTTATGGTCTTGTTGCAGAAGGATTTAAAACTGCAGTAGTTACAAAATTATTCCCAACAAGATCACATACAGTTGCAGCACAAGGTGGAATTAATGCAGCTCTTGGTAACATGGAAACTGACATGTGGCAATGGCACATGTATGACACTGTTAAGGGTTCAGATTGGTTAGGAGATCAGGATGCAATTCATTATATGACTCGTGAAGCTCCAAAGGCTGTAATTGAACTGGAAAACTGTGGAATGCCTTTCAGCCGAACTCGCGAAGGTAAATAATCCATGTACTGATTGTTTATGATACTGCCAACTTTGTGTGGGTAAACTAGCTTTAAAAAGTCGAAAAGTGTATAACTCGAGGGAGAAAATCAGAATAATCTGCTCCTCTCTGTTAAAATTATATATAACACAAATTTTCGAAGTTGAACAATTAGAAAAATATCCAGAAACACATATAACATTATCACTAAACTATAATATCATTACAAGTTGATATTAATGAACTTGTGTCTCAATCATCCACATGTGTCACCAAAGCTATTATCCATGTTGCTGCAATATCAGAACTATATAAATGTTGGCCTTTTTCTCCTTACTGTGAACTTGTTTCTCTAGCAAAAAAAAAATGTAAATTTTGTAAAGCATGACTTATATCTATAAAATATCAGTGGTTCGATTAGAATATAAACAATAATTATGTATGTATGCCTAATATTTATTCGAATTATACAATATTTTCTAAATTATATATTTTGCTATTTTGCTATTGTGTTGGTTTCTTCTAGACATCAGTTACTATTTGGGTAATTGATGAATTTTTTCCCAGCTAGCTGGGCTATATTACAATCTTTTTCACACCAAATATAGTTGTAACTCGGTTTAAAACAATACATATTTTCGAAAATATTCTTCCTTTAAAGTATTTTAATATTAGACATCAATGTAACATTGACTTTTCTAAATTTATTAGTAAAATTTGTAAAAAATCTCCCATTTTGGAGATTCATTCTTGATTGTGACTTTGGTCCCGATCTTGAATATATCATACCTTCAGGTATCTCATGTTGTGTGTATGTATTAATCCTGTCACTATACATAAAGCAGTTGATATTTGATTCTTTGTACTCATGTTCTTCATCTATTACTTAATTCATGTGTAAATTTCACTGCATTGGTAGTTATTCCTTGTACTATCTGATATTTAAGTGCATTTCCTATTTGCTTCATCATCACTATTTTTCATGTTTTCTTAGTAAATATCAATTTTATGTTCTATAACATGCATATGAAAACTTTCTGCTGGCAATCATAAAGATAAATACTTGAAGCATGCAAAATTATTGATATTAAACTGTTAGATCCAATTAATTATAGAGTATTAAAAAAAATGACAACTGTATATTCTATTGTTGTATCGATACAATAATTTTTATTTTTTCATTGGTATGAAAATCTGAGATATTGTAATTTTTCTCATAGGCAAGATTTATCAACGTGCGTTTGGAGGTCAGTCACTAAAATTCGGTAAAGGCGGGCAAGCACACAGATGTTGCTGCGTTGCAGACAGGACTGGTCATTCTTTATTACACACTCTCTATGGTCAGTCTCTAAGCTATGACTGTAACTACTTCGTGGAATACTTCGCGTTAGATCTTCTGATGGAAGATGATGAGTGCCGTGGCGTGATAGCGCTCTGCTTGGAAGATGGTACTTTGCACCGTTTCCACGCCAAAAATACAGTATTAGCCACAGGAGGCTACGGTCGTGCATATTTTTCTTGCACGTCGGCTCATACTTGCACTGGTGATGGCACAGCTATGGTATCAAGAGCCAACTTACCTAATCAGGACTTGGAATTTGTACAGTTCCATCCAACAGGTACACAAATTGACCCAACATCCCTTTGTTATGTGAATTGTAATAAAGTTTAGCGTTTTAAAATCTGCAACTGTTACTTACCAAATAATAAATTTTATTCAAATTAATTGCAAAAAAAAAAGAGAAGAAATTATAGATTTCATGAAGCAAAATATTTATTGGTACCGAAAATGTTAGGAATTTATGGTGCCGGTTGTCTCATCACCGAGGGAAGCCGAGGCGAAGGTGGCTACTTGGTCAACAGTGAAGGTGAAAGGTTTATGGAACGTTATGCACCAGTCGCAAAGGACCTTGCATCAAGAGACGTTGTGTCCAGGTCTATGACAATTGAAATCCGCGAGGGCAGGTAAAATAATTGTCTATTAATATATTGATGCACATATGCTAAAATACAAACCATTTCCCTTACCTATGTATAACTCATTTATATAACACATTTAACCATTCAGAGGTGTTGGGCCAGAGAAAGATCACATCTTCTTACAACTTCATCACTTGCCACCTGAGCAGTTGGCAGCTAGATTACCTGGAATTTCCGAAACAGCTATGATATTTGCAGGAGTGGATGTCACGCGAGAACCAATCCCTGTACTTCCGACTGTACATTATAATATGGGTACGTTATGTTTCACATTGTTTCATTGTTAAGTATGTTTCAATTTTAAATACATTTGTAAGGTCTGGCACTATGGTTGATTGCAAATTGTGTATTGATAATGGTACAAAAAACTCAAAAATTAGTATGACAACAAGTTTTGTGTTGTTACAGAGCACAAATCTTCAGAGGAATTATCTTTTTAGAGTAATTTCCAAATACTGTTTCCTTGTCAAACGTTATAGTCACATTCTATATGCATTGTTCTTATAATTACTATTTAAAAGCCTACTGGAGAGACATTGTTTTGAATTTCTTTTTATAATACCAGCAAGCATGTTTGCTGTGCAACTGATATTACGCAAGAACATTTCTTCAATATAGCTAATATTTATAATGGACATTTAATTTAGATTATCTATTCACATTACAATGTCAATTGATGATAATATTTGTAAAGCTTATTCAAACACAAAAATTTACATGCATACCCATTACAGGTGGGGTACCGACAAACTACAAAGGTCAAGTTCTCACCAGAAAAAACAATCAGGATACAGTCGTCCCAGGATTGTATGCATGTGGTGAAGCAGCATGCGCATCCGTTCACGGTGCGAATCGTCTGGGAGCTAATTCTTTGTTAGACTTGGTCGTATTTGGTCGTGCCTGTGCCAAGACAATTGCACAAGAAAATAGACCCGGTGAAACCATAGGTCCTCTTAGCTCTGTTAGTATTATGATTAGTTAGTTAGTAATAACTATAGAGAAGAAAGTGTCGTTAGTATCACAAGATTTTCTGTTTTTTTTTTTGTTTGTTTTTTTGTTATAGAACGCTGGAGAAGGAAGCGTCGCCAATCTAGATCATATTAGAAACGCAAACGGTAATGTGTCCACAGCGGAACTTAGGCTGAGTATGCAAAAAACAATGCAAACCCACGCAGCCGTATTTAGAGAGGAACAGACCTTGCAAGAAGGTAAAATGAGTGATCTCCCTTATACTATGTATGCTTAACTTCTAACAATTACATAAAATATTTTTACTGTATGTAATAGGTTGTCAAAAGATGTCCCAGCTTTATAGAAAATTGAATGATCTGAAAGTTTCTGACCGATCCCTAATCTGGAATTCGGATTTGATTGAAACGTTGGAACTGCAGAACTTAATGGTTAACGCGATGCAAACAATAGTAGCTGCTGAAAATAGGAAAGAAAGTCGTGGCGCGCATGCACGCGAGGATTATAAGCAAAGAATTGATGAATATGATTATAGTAAACCTTTAGATAATCAACAAGCGAAACCGCTTGACCAACATTGGAGAAAGCATACACTAACGAAAGTTAATATTGAGTCAGGAGAGGTACGTACACTTAATGTAGAATAAGGAATAGGCAAATGCCTTGATCTCAATCTTAATTAAACGTTTTTTCCAGGTATCAATCGACTATAGGCCGGTAATAGATGCGACACTTGATGAAAAGGAATGTACGACAGTCCCACCAGCGATTCGTTCCTATTAGATTATCTACCTCCGTCTAAACCTTAATTTCATTTGTCGTCCCCCAGTAAAAATTCCGCTAATACTACGTCGAGCTGATCACTAGTAGAGTAACGAATTTTTGTATAGAATGGACTGTAACGTTGCTGTCCTCTGATTTTTTTCATTATTTACATTGCGTGACGGCCTGCTGTTAATTTAGTATATGCGGACCCTGTTGTGCACCAAAGTTGATTCTTGTCAATGCGCTTGCACACTTAGCGTGCAAGATTAGTTGTCCTTGTAGGATGATGGTGCTGAGATTAACTTCATTGCTTCAAGGAAGAATTTGTTTGGTCTCTTAGTACACCAGTACACGCGTAATGTTTAATACGGATTTACCGGGGAGGAAAGTGTAATCCTTGAAATAGAGATCGTTAAAACGTCTTAAACGTGCGTTAGCCTTTTAAGGGGAAGTGTTTTTGTTTTTATCAACAACGATATTCTCTTGAAAACCCACCTTTTCTGTACGCTCAATTTATACATAAGACGATGCCTATGACGTATAAATGTCAGTGTTTATGGGCAACCATTATTGGCAGATAAAAATTGTCTCGAACAACCTACACGTGCATTGCAATGTTTATCGATCAGAAACTACTACTTCTATAATTAAATTTTTCGAACGCGATCTAACTGTAAATTCGATTACCTGTTTTGCGTTCTTTCGAAACAAACACACGTCGAATGGAATAACAAGGTAGCAAATTTAATATGGAAACCAATGTTACGAACGACTACAAATATCAAGCAATAACTGAGATCGTGTAAAAGTACACTATTTTAGAGGATGTAGCCTTAAGTGATCCTTTCGCGGCTAAATACTTAATGATTATAAAGTGAATACGTAAGGACATTTTCACAAATCATTGTTATATGGCTGCTACTCCTATCATTATACTTTGATTTCACGCCAATCACAGTTACACTGTGTATACAATGCATCAAAGAAAAAGTATTGCTTTAGATACCATCAGTAACTGTGAGCGAATATACATTGACGTATATTTAATTGGCCGGTGAAATAAAATTTCGGGTTCCCAATTTGCCTGCGGTCAAAGTTTAGCTCGTATCAGTTCCTATAATGCCATTTAACTTTTCTTCTTTTCTCAACAGATATATCTCACGCAACATTTAAGTCACTAATTGTTCTTTGAAAATGTGTTGACTAATCTTAACACACTCTACCGTTACCGTATTACGTACTTCTAAGGATGCTGAGACGAACATAATGTGTATTAAAGGTTAAGGCACAAATGTAAGATTGGATCGTCTCAAATCAATCAGATCGTGCGAACATGCTGCGAAGCACGCTGGATGTGTATATACGATTGTCAATAAAGCATTGATACACCTTTTATGTAACTGAATTAATGCCTTACGTTCCTATGATAACGATAAGCACTATTATAACATATAAATTGCAATATAAATACTTCTAATCTTTCGGTTTGGAAACGTTATTAGTAATTTATATCCATTGCACTTATCATGAATTAGAAATAATGTTCACATCTTACTTTACTAATCACTTTCAAAGCATGCTTTTTTCGTGAATTGCGTATACATACAGGGTGAATCAGAATTCGGGGGAGAAAGTTTAAGGGGTAATAAAATTCATCAATACAAGCAATTTTTGTGATACAATATGTATATGGTCGAAACGCAAGGCATGAAAAGTTACAGGCTAGTTTTCCACCGTCAAATTCAACGCGTGTTAAAGAATTATAAGAAAAATGAGAGGAGATATTCCAGAAAACATTTTATTAACAGAAATATTATTGATTTATATGCTCAAAGAAAAAAAAGTTAAAGAGTAACACGGTAAGTGCCACGCGAATTTATGACGAAATATCCGTCAGGCCCCGCGCGCTGTTCAGAACTGCTTACTACCACTTACTACTTACCACTTACAATTAGTGTTCGGTGCGGCAGACGGGAATGCGTATGAGGCGCAGCGACTTTACGGTGACCGGTATCCGGAGCATACAAATCAATAACATTCCTGCTAATAAAATGTTTTCTGAAATATCCCCTCTCATTATGATAATTCTTTAACACGTTAACCGCCATGTCATAAAACTACCCTGTAACTTTTCACATATTGCATTCCGCCCATTCCTTATTTTACAAAAATTGCTTGTTATGTTGATATGTTCTATCACCCCTCAAATTTTCTCCCTTGAATTCTCATTCACCCTGTATATAAGGCAACGAAGTAAATAAATAATGTCTCATTCTTAAGAATGATATTGTTTTATTACAATATTAGGAACATACGCGATTGAGGGTTTTACAAAACAGGCAAATATAACTTTTTGGCAAGTATTTATTAAACCCATATCTTCAATGTTGCGGTCATAAATAAGAACTTCACAGATTAAATAAAAATTACTACCGGATACATTTTCTAAAGTATCAAACTAAATCTCGACGACGTGCAAATACTTCAGAAAATCTTTCACGCCTTATTTAATTTAAAATGAGAATGAATTTAATGAGCATGTTCTCACATTCGACACAAAATATACACATTACCAAGGATAGGTCGATAACGTTTCAAAAGATGCAATAGATATCGATGCGCGACAATATGCGCGACGATACAAAAATGTATATATATATATATATATCCATGATAACTTCACCGATTGGTAATTAGAACCAAGATAAAAATTATTATACAGAAAATTGCAATAAACAACAGGAATAAAATATTGGAACAAAAGAAACTATATCATTGGCACCAACGTAAATGCTTTTTCACTTTCGCTTCCTTTTGAAATTGTTTGGTGTATGCCGCACGACTATACAATAATACCGGTTAAATTGAAAGCCGTTGCTATAAATTTTTCGCCTTATTCGCTTGTAAGTTCTTGTCTTGGCACCGTAGTAACAGAAAAATGCCCATAATGAACAACGCAAGAATTTAAGGTAAAGAGCAAGACCTGTCTTTCAGTTTAAACTGACAACGAAGTACATGTTTTCAATAGCAATTTCGGATTATTTCAATTTTGTGCGCCATACAGAACATCGTCTTGTTTTGACATATGTATGTATGGGTTTTGCATTTTAGACTGATTTTCATACGGCTCATTGTCAGATTGTCGTGCCGGTCGAGAGACAAATCATGCTCTCGTGTGCGAAACAATCGCTTTTCTCCTTTCGCAGTCGAGAGAAACAGTTGCGCACGTTTAAAATTTCGACTAGTTAGCCTAATATTCACAATATTATAAACATTTCTCATTATCTCTGATGAAGAGGCTATAGTAGACGGGACGTAGTATTCATTCGAAGTATGCGGACGCACGCGGTCGTTACCCTTTGTATAAAGAAAAATTTCCGACGTTGCCAAGAGATTGCTCTCAAGGGAATGACTTCGAACCATGACCGGTAAAAGACACCCGACGCCTCTTGCTTTTGTATTCTGTGATCATTGGAAATACTACGTCATTTATGCTTTACAGCGAGAGAACACGTGTATTATACGTATACGAACCTAATCGGCGTTCTAAAATACAGGCTTCCTCCGTATAACCTTCGTTACGATTACTGTACACGTACGACTGTGATTAAAGATGTGTCGGTTTCGAAAATGTCTACACAATTTTTTTTTATATTGAAAGTTGTCGCGACAGATAAATGCTCGGAGTACAGTGAATACTAACAATAGTTGCTGTTCTCAAAGGACACCAACACAGAAAAGATACCAATCAGTTCTTGTTCTATTCCTGTTTTAGTTTGCGTGAATTTAAGTTGGCGTACTTAACGCGTGCGTATAATTGAGTTGAGCAATATAGAATAGACCTAGCAAACAGGTTTTTTTCGCGATGCAAAGTTTCACGTCCCAAATTTAAAAAGAATGTTTAAAGTATCGTTCGTCAGTCTGCTTATTTAACCTTTGTGGGCAGAATGTTTCATCCTCAAAGCTTACACAAATGAGCCGAATCAAATAATACGACCCAGATGCAAAAATTTTAAAAGAGCGGCCAATAATGTAAATTGTACGGTTTATTTGTCGCTTACTACTACTGCGCAAAACTTTAAGCGTGCAACTTGATAAATTCATGGAGAATATATTAAAAATGAGATAAAATTATAATGAACAAAACTTACAAAACAAAAGCTTTTATACTTCTAACGACAATTGTACAATTCCTGCATGTAGATAATAATGGAATTCATATTTACGTATATTATACGCATTATATTACCATTTTCCTGCGACACAATGTATGAGTGCCATAAGTCTAGTATGACTATCGCCATGAATTTATCAAACTATGCACTTTAATCGTTAGCGGATGGTAGCTCCGGAATTTTGAAATGCAACACGGTGACATATGACGGTGACAAACATAAATTAAATTATCTAACATCTGCGTACTTGTTACGAACAGCCTCACAGAAAGTAACTATAGCACCAATTTATCTCTTATAACTTTTTACCCAATGATTTTTTGGCGTATCGATGATGTTATTATTATCTTCAATTCCACCTTCAATTCAGTCAGTTCCCAAACATATATAGTATTCGAACCTAGATTGCTGATTATAGAATGGTAAACACAATTTTATTGTTCAGAAGGTGAACCTGATATCGATAAGATGGAAAAATGCCTATAACTCGCAAATAACACATTGTAATACTCTTGAATACCAAATAATCATTGCGGTATGTTACACATTGCATCGTAATTATAACGCCAATAAGACGTTAAAAACTGCAACTGTTACATAGCCAATGTAGCTGTTTCAATCCTTGTAAACACTCATCATAAAACGAACGATTATTTCAACGGCCATTACAGTTATGCTCATTAGCACGCCAGCAGCGGCGGTACTGATACCGACCAATGAGGAACAATAGCGGTTGACAAGAGAAAGCGCGCACAGCTAATGAACTCAAGCAGATTTCAGTATTTTTTCAGAAAAAAAACAACAAATAATGGCAACTCGCAGATGCCGAACGACGATTTCGGTCACTTTTCTAGTTTCTTCGAAAGGCAGTCACCACAACGTCCACAGTATTAAAGATGTAAATACACAAGGAGGGAAAGCTTTCCGCTAAAAGCGTCGAAGAGCACGGTTATGTGATCAAATCCGTCGATCTGTTGTTTTTCTATCATTTCGATTCTTCTTCGCTTATTCCTTTCAGTCATCGTCGGAATTATCCTACCCTCCAGGAACATTTTGTTTGTTTGTTTCTGCGCGCGCGCGCGCGCGCGTGTGTGTGTGTACGCATCAATCTCCTGCATCGAAAATCCACATTCATACATCCTCGATTCGCACGATGGTGGTGGCTGACACTAAAATGGATGATGATGGAATAAGTCTTGTGCATGGTTGGTGTGTGGTTTACGGCAGACCCCGTTATGTGCAAAATGTTCACGAGGTAGCCCTTAGTTTTTCCAACGCTGGCACCAGAGATTCTTCCAAAGATGGGCCACAACTCAGCGCACATTCACCGATCCATCTTGCCTTACCACTCGCATGGGACTGGAATAAAAACAAAGCGTATGATAAACAAATTTATTCATGTGTATCGTTGGCCGGAATTTTACTTAAGAAAGTCTTTGCGTAATATGTTCCGTGTATATTGATAACGAGTCCATGAGAAAATTTTACATTTTGCATGATAATACATTAACCCTACGTTCCCCACTATACTATTAATGCATATTGTGTATATGAGGCATTCCATGCCAAATTGGACACTTTTGTACCTCACCTCATAAGAACCTCATAAGAAAATTCATATTTCCAAAACGGACCGTGAAAAAAATCTAAAAAAATTCATGAACGTGTTTTTCATCGACCTTAAAAACATAAAAAATTTTGAAAAATATCGAAGGGGGTGAGGTACAAAAGTGTCCGATTTGGCATGGAATGCCTCATATACTACTTTATGTTTATGTTTTTGAAACATATTATGCTATGCTGATCTGATATTACAGTTACGATTGTCGATGGATGTTATAACATTGACTATCGTTCACATAGAGATACCTTATCGACCATCATTTCATGTAAAATGCACCGGCCACGGAACTGGGACATTATCAACACAGTGTATGTCAGTTTTGTGATGTGACCTTCACAATAAATGCGGGCCATCGTATGAGCATTGTTCGCAAATAGATAGTTAGAGGAAAAACTGCTTCTCTCGTTGGCGCCTGAATGTCGGCTCTCATCTAACAATGGACTTTACACGCCGGGTGAATGAAATGTTTTCAGGCGCTAAAGGTGTGCCTCATAAAACTATTCTTCCAGATAAAGATAAAGTTACAGTTTCGAATGAGGTATGAAGTGTTTTCATATATTTATGGTACAAGTAAGGTGAGTTACTAAGAATGCAACAACGATATTTCCACGTGAATAGAATAATCCGCGTGATTTGTTTTATTCTAATTATGGACTATCCTATTTATTTGTGTACTGTTTGAGATCCTAATGATTATGGACAAGGCGTCTTTGAGAGCAGAATGTAACGGTCAACATATTGCTTGGCATTCTCTGTTTCCGTAGTCGTATTTAAGTACTATTCTTTGAGTAATCGTGTAACAGGAACACACGAATCGCACAATATCTGACATTAACTATCGTATTTGCACTGTCCGATGAAAGAATATCTTTGGATCAAGTATCGCGGTGGGTAAGAGGTTGAATAGAGGTAAAATTAGACTACGAAGCTTGTACGTTAGTCGTGCTTTACTTTAACTGTGATTGTTTAATGTCAAATGTCTGACCGACCGCCGCCCTTTTTAACCTCCCGGGTCAGCGCACAGTGTAAAAGAACAAGATGCAACACGTCGGCGTGCATAAAAGAACTAAGTATATAATTGCACTATGACGGGAAAAATAAATTAATATTCACCATGGTAAGGTCACGCTTCCACACAGCGTGGCAGCGTCCATCGCAGAGTGGACACGGTCGTTGAAGCGAGTAACCACCGCATTCGCTGCAATCGAGGGAGACATGCTCTTCACTCCACGAAACCCCACATCTAAAATAAATAAAAAAAATATTTTTGTTAGCTTAACAGAAGAAATAAATATATTTGAATACAGGTTATATGTAATTAATTGGCAAGTTACAACTAGTTGGAAGTAAATCATTCGTTAAATATGTGTGTTGCTTCTATACCAAGTCGTACAGCACTTTTTCTTGTAAGTATGAAACTTAATGTCTTTTATTGGGTGCTGTGACTCCTTTACGTAAAACGCATATGTTATGTTTTTCTTGTGTATAATAACCAAGCTTGAATTACACCAAATACTAATCCTTCCGTGAGATTGCTTCATATCAGTGATAAAGTCCTGGCGTTTTTCGATGAAAACCATATGTGCCAAGTAGCGTTAAAGCGTTACAACGGTAATGTTGTCGAGAACTTTCAGATAAAAGTGATTTTGCACACAGAAAAGGGATCTTATTAGTATGATGTCAAACAACGAATTAACCCTTTGACTGCTATGGACGCAAATGTGCGTCCAGCCAAAGCTATCACTGTGGCCTATGAACGCACATGTGCGCTCGGCGATGGCTTCGATCATTTACTGCTGTCTTACTGTAATTGTCCAGAAATTATTTTATCGTATCCGTGCAACACTCTCAGAAACAACATACCTTGTTGCTTATCAACAAAAAAAATGAAATATCAGAAATTATAATTCAATACCCCGCCGAACAGATTCATATAGACGCCGTTCACGCGAAGCGCTTCGGCTCAGAATATTCAGCAGTCAAAGGGTTAATGCGGATTTTAAGGTGAAGCTTGCCGTAGGCTTGTAACACGCCAACGATAAATGCTCGTGGAACAACACTGGATCATACTAGATTCTATCATCGGGCCGAGTCTGCCGATTCTACCGCTATGAGTTTCAGTTGTGCAATCCGTAATACATTCTCACGCTTTGTCATATATCGCATTTGTATAAATGGGTGGTGTTTGTACGGAAGTGTGTATATGTGCGTATATGTGCCCGGGTCGCTATCTTCACATATGACATTTTTGTGGACAAAGGAATCAACGGGAACAAAGCGATATCACACGTCATTTACACTGGTTTTAAAACTTTATGGCGCGATGTTCCGATATCTTCAAAGTTGAATGTGAGCGCAGGATTTGGAATTTTTGCAGATTTCACAATGTTGGAATGTAATAACAATGTATACAATTGACTTTTCATATTTCAATTTAATGCATTATTTTGATAAACTAGTACATTACTAAAACACGACGACGTTATTGGCTTTCCATGTAACCCAGAATTTATATTTGCAATGTAATTCTCTTAACTTTGCCACAACGTTTCAAATAAATTAAACAGTACATGATCGAAAGTGATTCGTACATAAGTGATTACAAAATGAGACTCACGTAAAGCATGAGTTTAGTTGAGCACGGAGTTCTTCGATTGTCAGGATGGTATCCTGGTACTGCGGATGTGACCCTTGAAGGCCATCATCGACGCTCCCGCATAGACTATGGCAGGACAAGGAAATGTTGCTCCTGTAAGTGAATGAAACGAAAGTGTTAATAGGAGAAAAATACTTTATAAAACGACATGGTGAATTTTGACAATAATGTTCAGTGAATGGCAAATACATGAAGTCGTCAAAGAATGAAGCAAAGCACGTCTAACGAACCAATTCTATCGAAATGGAATTTATTACTAATAAGTATTCTTAAATATTCTCCTTCGGATGCGTAATAGGTACACCAAGCGCAAATAATGGACGGTGAAAAAGACTGTTATGCAACAACGTGTTCACCGTGAAAACGTTTGGTAAGAAATCGACCGTCCACGCGACATTCGTTATGGATTCGTTCGCAATAGCGATGCGAAGACGTCCGAGAACCCCCCCCCCCCCCCCCCCCGCCACATTACGATTTGCATGCGACATGACCATGGAATTGACGACAATCGTCGGTGAAGTGAGGGAAAAGTTCGACGTCGAAGGTCGGAAGCATTCGGCTTCAATTGACCTTGAGGAATGACCGTCGAACGCGTTAAGCGTTCATCGCATGTACGTTGAACGTACATTAAACCCGGAAACTTTCCTCTGCGCAATAACGCACGATTTTCTGTCATCGCTGCCTGCTGTGCATCGTTTTTATCGTTGCTCATTACGTATCATAGTGAGATAAATGAAAAAGAACGACGGGACCGGTCCGCGACGCATTATTGCTAGTCATTAATCCTTTCAATGCTGAGAAAACGTCCAATGTCGCGACGCTCTCTTCGCGTATGCACTACGAATAGGAAAACCATTACCGTTGGGCTTTAAACTTTTCTGCCAGCAATACATTCAAGGATATTTTAAGCTTTTTACGCGACGAAAATTTATTGCCAGTACTCGGTAGCTTTTTCACACTTTTACATATTTGCATTATAGTCGTAGACAGGCAGAACAATACCGTACAAAATTGTATTGACCAAGACTATGAGCGGATGTGATAACAAGTTAATAATGAACGTGACAACTCCTAAAACATTGTGAGCAATGTGATTCAAGAAACACTGAAATTAGAATAAGAAATCAATGTAAGTCATGCACATCGTGATAAAAAATCAACGTTATACAATCTTGCAGAATGTAATCGATCATGTAACGTAATTGATATGTGGTCTTTGTTATCCGAAAATATCTGGAACATGCTAGTTATAGATCGCTCAGCGTGGTTTGCGGTAAAAAAATTGTACAATGCAGGGTCCTCTAAAGGAAATAACAACTTTTAACATAAAAGACGAACTTGTCTCCTTCATAAAGCGGTGAGAAGCGGTTACCCTTATACTGCGAAAAGAATGACGAAACAGAGCTGCAATTGGACTAGTTTGACGGAACATTTAAAAATAGAGATGCAGATGTTGTACTAGTGTTCAGAAATCTGACAGAAGTTGTCTCTATTCATTTGCACGACCTAATGTTCATGCGTTCAGCAAGTTACACGACATGTTACGTCAATGTAACTGTGAGTCAGCATAACGTTTAAAGCGAAATTTGTGTAGATATCATTGTTACATAAAGAATGTTTATTGTTTAATGTGCCTGACTTTAAGTTACCAATGTACATTTAATTCCGCGTGGAAATTTCAAATACTGAATTGCTCTTATCGAGGATGATAACGTTTAACACTATACACACTTATTATAATTGTCGGTGTGTATGAATCAGGGACAATTAAGTTTAGTATATCATTTATTTATGAATAAACACCTTAATCATACTCTTTACGTACATCGGCTTGTATATCCAATTGGTGAATTTACCTACACCAAACAAAATTAAATGCTTTTCAATCTTGTTTAGCATTTCGCACTTGCAAACGGAATGTTTGGATCTTTGTTAAATATAGTGAATCAACGAGAAGCCGAAATATCTCAATGCAATCTTTCTCTTACCAAACTAATTTTACGACGTCTTTATTAGCGTTGTATTTTTTGACATTCCACTTCGATGAAAATAAAGAAAACCTCGAATGGTCGACCAGTAGAAGCACTCATGAGCGACACTGATGATGTGTGGGGGAATATAGGAGGAAAAATATGCTTTCACGTGATGATAACGTGAGCACGTGCATAAACCGTAGGCACACGCGACTAACTCCCCTCTTTACATCTTTCTAGGCTTCTAACAAGCTGGTCAGAAACGACGGCGTAGATGCATATTGTAGCTTCGGAGGCCGACGTACGCGAAACCGAAAATATTCACTGTTTTCAAGTTAACATCGTTATCGCCAACTCTATAATATTCCAGTCTCTATTGCTAGTGGAGCCACTGACAACTTCTTTACTTCAGCTTCGAAATTTTAGTCTGCGCATAATGGAAGAAACGTGTTTATAAACAAGATGTGTAATAAATTATAAACAGTTATTTCCGAATATTCATTAAAAACTACCATGATGCAATGCAAATGGATGCATAAAAACCAAATAACTTTACGAAAGATTTTTCAAATTCAGATATTCGGTTATATCTTAAATATTATGAATCATTTCATCGACAACACTACCTACATTCTGTGATTACGTGTATAATTAATATCTGAAGGTTACTTTGAATACTGGAAAACACAGTGAAATTGTCGACGAAACTGTATCGCCCCTGCTGATGAATTGCGCGGTTTTGTTCTAAAATTTCGAAATAAACGTAGCACCTGTACTTTTTTTTTACAAGCACCTGCGCGAAAAAGCCGTGCAATCGATATCGAATCTGGTCGCATATGCACGGTACAATGCCACGCAAGTTCGACAAAGAACGAGCCATTAAGCGAATATACAAAGTGCAAGATCCCCTTCTTTTCATCCGCTGTGCGCTTCCGTATCTGGTTAATTACTAACATCGAGATCACTACGTGGCGTTATGGCTCCGGTTCACCTCAAGACGCCCCGCAAATGAAGAAAGCAATCTCAAAGAGTTTTAAACCGCACTCTCACTACCATCCTGCACGTTTTAAAAGTTATCCGTCGAAAACTCTCATTCCATATTGAGACAAGTTATACAGAGTGATTCTAGTAACTGGGCCAAGCTATAACTCTTTTTTAAATAAATTTAGAACAATGTCGTAGAGGAAAAGTTTGTATTAGTCGAAAGGCTATATCATCCCATACACCGACTTTTTTCCCCAAGTGCATCAGTGCATGTGCAAAGTACAGTTGCACTGTTTTTTTAAATTGAAGCACCTATTTTTTGTTACATAAACGCGTTTCTTAGACCATTCTGCAATGAGAGTGTATAAGAGAAATCATCAAAAAAACAATAGTTTACGAGATATTCGCTTCATTCACTATCGCATTATCTAAACGTTTTCGGTCCCAGTTACGTTCCAATCATGTTTACTAACATCTCATACTCAAAGATCACCACCATCGTGTGTGTTTACAATCATTCACGCATTGCTGTAGGAGCCAGTTCCTTTACGGACGAACCGCAATGGCTTTTACGAACAACGACTTGGTGGATATGTTTATTGTGTACATTAACTGCAATAAGAATTCAGGAGCTGGTTGTGGAAATGTGCCCTAATGAACACCCACATGATCCACAAGTACAACGTGATGATAGTGATGTTTGAGTATGAGATGTTAGTAAATATGATTGGAACGTAACTGGGACTAATAACGTTTAGGTAATGCAATAGTGAAGGGTTTGGGCATCCGTTATAAGAGTTCGAATAAACCGAAATATCTCGTAAACTATTATTTTTTCGATGATTTCCCTTGCACATGCAATTATGCACTTGGGAAAAAATATCAGTGCATGGGATGATACAGCCTTTCGACTAATATAAACTTTTCCTCTACGATTTTGTTCTAAATTTATTTAAAAAAGAGTTATAGCTTGGCCCAGTTACTATTATAGAATCACTCTGTATAACATTAATACTCTTACGAGCCACCTTTCATTACGTCGTTACTCAATAGAGACTTCGTGCAAAAATAATTATTTTTTACATTTACTCTAGTGTGCATTATTTAGTTTAGCCATATATTTTTTGTTAAACAAATGTTAATACTTTATAGGTGCGTTAATGAGTTTAATATAATGAATAGGTTGAATAAAAAAAACAAGGCTGAATTAGAAAGAAACATAGGATACATTGACAGGAAGAATTTAAGAAAGTTGAGAGATTAAGATGGATTACGCTGTTACAATACTCATACACTATAATAATTTACTGAACGTCGGAGGACATAAAATGTAAGTTATTTAGCGATAACTGTGCATCCTTATGTACAACAGAATTCGCATAATAATGCCTTTCAACGCGCATATAAATAAAAAACATTATACGATTCTATTGCCTCATCATTTGTCCTGATTAAGATCACTAATCGGTGATTGGTAATTGCGTCAATTATGTCAATTACAATTAAAATAACATCCTTCCCAATTTTAATGAACATACATGCGTAAACCTAAAGGTAATCGGAGTTAATACATTTAGAATGAAAAGCATTCAAGCGTATAAAAGAAAAAAATCGGAAGTCTACACAACCGAGTAAAATAAAAAGGGCTATGTAAGCAGTATAAAGCCAAGAAACAAAAGCAAATCCAGGTAAATAACCAATGGTTCCATGACGGTCGAAGAAAACCGCGGTTTGTATTGAAATGTGCAAAATGTGGATACATATACAGCATCTCGCATGAAATCGCACCTGATGGACATGTTGCTATTAGTTTATCAACGTAAGATACGATCGATAAATATGTGAAACATAGAGTTCCAAGAAAAGGGAACAAACAGGTATCCTTAGAAGACCCACGAGGGTAACGTTTTCCGCGAACTATTAACTATTACAATTGTAACTTTACAAATGTAAATTGACATAGTGTCACGTTCATTAGCGTTTGTATAGAGAGTAACGAGAAACGTGACTTTCGGAGAAAAATGAAACTTCCGCCTATATGCATATAATACGATCCATCCGTATCTACCGTTTGAGGCGTTTGTATAAACAGCTCTTTACCATAAAAACTAATTGTGAATATATAAACCGCAAAAAAGACAATTAATTCTCGCGGAACGCCAGATGTTTATTAAAGTTACAACACTCGTGCACTTGAAATCTTTATTGAGTGGGTGCAAATTATTGTTACCGTAAATATCCATGTGCTACCGCGAATGTACACGGCACAAGCGTAAAAGGCCGCATTATTTTACAAAATGATCTACTCCTCAGCGTGAAAACCCACAGAGATACTGGGTTGACCGATGCACAGAAGCGATATGAGCCGAGTTCTATGTAGAGGGAGAAGCGAAGTGTCGGCCTTCGTGAACTTTTTCGCGACGATGTATCCAGATGACGCGCCAGGGGTGTAACGATACGCGCTAGCGCCACGTGTGTCCATTATGCAAACGCGTCCAGCCGCTGTTTCCGCGAATAATACATGCCACTAATAATAATTCCGCGAACATAGCGCGTATCGATGCTGCGTTGTATCGCCGCGTGCCAACCTCTTCCTCTCTTACTCTGTTCACGTCTCTGTCGCTGGACTCTAGTTTCATTTATAGCGAATACCCAAACCAGGAGGGCGTGCGAACCGGTTGGAGATATAACGTTATCGACGGCGAACCATCGCTAAGGCGGAACCATTTAAATTTCAATGACTTCGAAATTCGCCGAAAAAGCATTGAAGCACGTACTGCGATTCATGCTGCCAAAAATTGTACTAATACGTCGGATCTCGGAGGTAGTAAATGTCAAACGTTAATATTAAATTGTACGGATATGCACAACCTGACATTGCCTTTCTTGAACTTAATATAGTTAATTATCATTTTGTGCATACTGAGAGTATAAAAGGTTTTAAGAGTCATCATTCCTGGCCTACATTACAAGTCAGCCCCCAGTTTCCGAAGATGACGCAGCGTAAAAGGAAGGTTGTTGAGTATATTTAATCGAGAATGTACATACGAGAGACTTCTTAAATGTTCTTATATGTATAGGTATTCTGATTAAGGGTATACGATGAATTTAGTTCATGAGAAACTCATTCACAGCGACCAAATATTTACTCCTACTAGGGTGATTCCATGTCAAATCGACCAGTGGTAGAAATCGACCCCTTTTGACTTGGATGAATTTTGGTCAGAACTTTTATTTTATCAATAATAGAAAACAATAAATGTTCCCATTGAACATTGTAATGATTTTTCTGCCAAAGATCGCTAGAAGTGGTAGAGTGGTTAAGTTCATTTGTCGGATAAAAATAAACAAATATATATTACTATCTATAATCAGGTTAATGTGAAACTGATTCTTTTGATGAAGGCTAGTTTCATAGAAAGAAGCTATACATTTTCGTTATAAGAAATCACGATCTACGAGGATTTTTCTCTGGTATAATGCCAATAACACAAAGTAACATATTCGAAATGATTATTGTTATTATTTCGAGTCTTATGTTCTCATTGCAGACTAAAAAAATCAATCGCGATTGCAGCAACAATATCGTGTTTAGTTAAAATAAAGGGCATAGCCGGATAAGACGGTGAAATGTGTCCGCAAACCGATTGAAATTCTGAATGAGCCATTCGATAGCCTATGAAAAAAGAAACAATTTTGTGAACTTTCACCTTTGTAGCTCGGCCGTGGGGGGAGGGGGGTGGTGTAAAATGTGCTGCCCGGTCTCCCACCATTTTCTCGGAATCTAGTATATAAAAAAATTTGCAAATAATCAAAGTTATATCTAGTAATGGTCCGCACATACCAGATTTTTGCAGACTTTTGCATGAAAAATCCAACTGGTAAAAAAATAAAATCCGAAAAATCAATCAGAAAAACATCGATTTCACACCGAAGGAGGTCCGGATCAGCGATGCCGCTTCTTTCTCAGTTGAAATGTCGCAAATAACGCCTTCTCTCATGTTTTTAAAATAAATTTTGTTGACCAGCAACAATGTCGGAAAAATCAAAAACCCTTTTCTTAGTCAGTTTTTGCGTTCCAGGACAACATATGCGACAAACTTTGGTTCAGTTTTTGTCATATAACTATTTTATAGGATATTTAATATTACTGCGTACATTGAACAGTCGTAAGAATACAAGAAAACTAAATAAATGAAAGAAGTCGATGTTACAGTATAGCCTTTTATGTCAAAAGGTTGAAGATCAAGTCAAGAACTTCTTGTCTGGATTCGAATCCTGTTAGATGCTTTTTAGCGATATTTTTTTTCCTTTCTCCGTGTAACAGTAATTAACCCTTTCGCTTCGGCAGTCCAGTCCGCTGAAGTGCCGTCACTGAACGAAAGCATGCACCAGAAATGTGCACAGTGCGCGTAGTGTTTGTGTATAGCTACGTTCTTCTAAGCCTTAAATAATTACTATTGTTAAGAAATCAATTATTGCTCTAATATAGCACGTATGCTTTATATTTTGCAAATGAAAAGATGTACAATTATACAAAATTATATTATACAAAATTATATTAATCCTTCGCGCGAATGCCGGATATATCCGGCGCTCGTACCCACAGGTCGTCGCGCGGCCGCCGGATATATCCGGCGCTCGTACCCACAGGTCGTCGCGCGGCCGCCGGATATATCCGGCGCTCGAAGCGAAAGGGTTAACGTTTACTGTCAGATGCCTTGTCCTAAAACGTTTTTGACCATTAGTTGAATGCAACCTTGTATTTTGACTCACAACGCGAGAGGACCAGGATTGTGGGTCACCGACTTTATTAAAATTTTGCACATATGTTTTGCCAAACGTGGTAACACTCCCCCATTTTTTACAAAATTGAAGCCAAAAATTGAAATTTTCATTTTTGCTGAAATTTTGCAAACGCGTTTGAAATTGTCCCCTAGAACAATGTTTAAACATATTTATTAATCGAAGCGGCGTAGCAAATTAAGCATGTATGTATTTGTTTATTGACGTTTCCCTTACGTGTTTACGTTTACATTCTTTCTCTCCTCTTCACCTCCTTCCCCCTTCCTTACATCACTTAACCTATTTATTCTAACTTATTCTATTTTACTTATTCTACCCCCTCCACCCTTATCCCCCACTCCCCTCCCCCTCTCTGTTTCTCCTCTCCCCATCTAACCTTCTCAGCCCCCCCCCCCCCGAGTATTCCTCCTATCTTCTCACTTCAGCTTCCAGCCCCCCCCCATCCCTCCCACACATGCACCCACGTTTCCTCCTTCCTCCCCACAGATTCTGCGTCTTTTCTCCTCCTCTCTTCTCCAATACAGCCCTCTCCTCTGTTCGTTTCCTGTCCTGAACCTCGCCAGCCTCCTCTTCCTCCCGTCTGACCACTTGCTGTTCCCCAGATATTCCGGCCTTTCCTTCTTTCTGATCGCCCCGTACCAATCGTTGTACCTCCCCTCCTTTATTCTCTCCCCCGCCCCCTCGCTCTCCTTATCTTTTCTTTCCATTTCCTCATACTCGCCCTCATCCCTTCAATCCACCGCCCTCTCCTCCCTGAATTCCTTTCTTTCCTGTTTCCAGCTTCCTTTTACCCTCTTCTCAATCGACCTCTCGCTCATCTCCTCCCAGCATCTTCGTGCTATCTCCCTCCCCTCCCTCAACCTCTCCTCAAACCTCGACGCCCGTCTTCCCGCTCTCTCCCTTATTTTTTCCCTCTTAGTCTCCTCTCTTATCAAGTATCTCGGTGTCGTCCACTCCACCCCCATAGCACACCCCAGATATCGCTCCTGCATCCTTTCCATCTCCGTCCTTTCCCTCCATGCCCACACCATTGCCCCGTACCCCATCACCGTCCATACCAATGTGTCGAATATTCAGACTCTCCTCTCCCATAGACTTCTCCCCAGTTCCCACGCCTCCCTCATCGCCGCCGCCGCCTTCCATATAGATATTTTCAAATTGAGAAAAAAAAATAGAACGAAGAGTTTGCCCACGATCGGACAATTTCTAAAAGTTCTTATATCCATCAAAGTCTCTTTCAGAATTTTTTCAAAACAATCAAAAAACAAAACAAACAAAAAACATTTTGTGCTTTAAATTAAAAATAAACAATGAAAACAATAATTTTGATTAAAATCATATTTTTTCTTGAAAGAGCATACAAAAACACAAATTTTGAAAAAAAGAACGATCCAATTGGTGCATTTTTCGCAAAGTTATGAGCATTTGAAAAAAAAGAGCCTCAATTTTAAGAAAATTCATATTTCGGAAACGGAAGGTCAAAAAAATCTGAAAAAATTCATGAACGCGTTTTTCATCGGTAAAAAAAATAAAATTTTGAAAAAATCGAAGGTGGCAAGGTACAAAATTGTCCGATTTGGCATGGAACACCCCATATACAGGCTGGTTTCGATCTGGTGGTATAACCGAAAAGGAGGTGAATCTACATGCAAAAGTAAGTCGAAAAAAACGTACGACAATTTTTTTTAAACGCTCTGTTTTCGAGAAAATCGACTTTGAATTTTCGTCAATTGCAAGCGCCTTAAAGCATGGCATTGTATATCTATATCTATCGCTTTGCGTTGCTGCGAGTACGTTCGGGCAGCTATGACGTCACGATAGGCCGCTTCGGTCTCACTGTCGCGTATACCGGATGTCCCTGCCAAGCCTGCTTCGATGCCACGCAATGAGATAAGCCATTGCGCCGCGACCAAGATTCCTACACGCACTCTCAGTATGTATATCGCGCCGCGCTCGGTTGCGCTTGCACTTTGCGAAAATTCAAAGTCGATTATCTCGAAAACGGAGCGCTTGAAAAAAAATTGTTATACGTTTTTTTAGACTTATTTTTGCATGTAGATTCACCTCCCCTTCGGTTGGACCACCGGATCGAAACCACCCTGTATATTTATATACCTCGGCCACGCCGCTTCGATGAAAAGCGCGTAAATTTTATGGAACTTATCCATAACGTAAATTTTTAAACATTGTTTAATTTCAAAATAAATGTGTAAGTATCTTTTAGGAGACAATTTCAAACGCGTCTGCAAAATTTCAGCACAATAGAAAAATGTAATTTTGGCCTTGATTTTTTAAAAAATGGGAGAGTGTTGCCGTCTTTGGCAAAACACGTATCCAATATTTTCGGGTAACAAAAGGATGTGTGCAAAATTTGAACAAAATCGGTGACCCACAATTCTGGTCCTCCCATTGTGAGTAAAAATACACTGTTGCATTTAACTAACGATCAAAACCGTTTTTGGACAAGGCATATGCACGTGGTGGGAGAAGCGGACAATACATTTGACACTCCCCCGCACCCACAGTCGAAATACAAAGTCGAAAATTCACAAAAATGTTTCTTTCTTCATAAGCTATCGAATGGCTCGTCCAGAATTTCAATCAATTTGGAGGCACTTTTGACTCCGTTATTCGGCTACGCCCTTTCTGGTGTTCTATTCTTCTGTAAACCTGTGAGCCATCCGCTTGAAAACACATGTCGGCGATATTAAAATATAATGATACAATTTAACTACAACGTAAGAACAAAGGAACTTACCCATGACGAGAGAGACTTTCAGTGGTTGGTTGAACGGAGGTGATGGACATATTGTTCGGGTAATTAGCGACTGCAACAAAAGCAAAGCAACAATCAGATTTGGCACTTGTCACTGATATTTTGTTTATATAAGTATATATTGAACAAAAAATTTTTTGAAACCAATTGGTTTAAGTTATTGTTACCGAACATTATTTAACCGCGAAACCAGAGTTACTCTGTTCTGATGCAACATGCTCCGCTTAACCATCTAACTCAATACACGATATTAATATTTATGGGTACTACCAGTGCAACTTTGTGTATACGAAACAATAAATTCTGGTTGATTCAAAAAATCTACGTATTTCCATATTGAAACCTGTGTTTTAACCTTAAACTATACTAAACGTAATTTTGATCTCCACAATTTTAATCTTATTAATTGTCCATATCCCTCTCCGTTAAGCAAATTAAATGTAAAAATGAACCACAATATCTAGACTAGCATCCATGCAAATATATGGAAAGAAACAGGAACAACATTGACGCGACAAGTGTGCAACGCGCGTTCAGAGAGCTCTCCAAAGACGCCAATTGATAAATTCCGTTTCACCGCAACGTGTCTCACCTTGACACAGCTCAAACACACTTTTACTTTTTCGCTCGACACTGGAAAGGAAGCCATTGGGGTACAGACCAAATTTCTAATTTCCAAAATTGCTTGACCGCATACGTAGCATTGAAACAAATTCTCAGTGTAATGAAAAACCGCTGTACCTTCAGCCCTAACAAGTACTATTAGTAGAACTACCCACGAGTTGGCTAGCAGTGACCAACTAATACAAAATTGACGCAGAAAAATAGCATAGCGGCAATTACTATAAAAGGATATAATCTCCACTCTCTTTCTCACACCAAGGCTCCTTCATTTATTGGGTTGGCAACTAAGTGATTGCGGATTTTGTCGATAGATGGCCTTACACTTTTTTTGATTCGTTAACGTGTTCAAAGCACCTAATCTATATTTTTTTCTTGTTGTTTGGACCTTTAATTTAGTGCAAAAATTATATCGATTAGTCCTTTAGTTTTGTTTTTATCTCAATTTAAAAATGGAAGACAACACGTAGATTTCAGATATATTATTTGTATTATTTCTGAAAAGGCAAGAACGCATCGCAGACGCAAAAGAAGTTATGTGCCGTATGTGGGAATGAAGCTTTGAAAGGAAGGCAGTGTCAAAATTGGTTTGCCAATTTTCGTTCTGTTGATTTTTCAGTAAAAATGCTCAACGATCTGGTCGTCCAGTTGAACTCGATGAGACCTATATCAAGGCCATTATCAATTCAGATCGTCATAACACAACATGTGACATTGCAGAGAAGCTGAATGTACCGCATACATGCTTCGAAAAAAAAATAAAAAAAGGTTCGGTCTTCCTTCTTATTTAACCCTCCGACTTCTGTGCCTGGGTCACGGTACCGGGATGGCTTGGCTGCGGAAACGCACACATTCTAGCAAGACGTTCGCTACTTGGGCCGGTGTCACCGGCGCGGCGTTGGTCAATTGTTCTCAAAGCGATAACGCATAAAAGATCTTTTGAAGTGGGCCGACGGCATCCGGCGAGCAGCTCGCTCGAGTCGTCACGGATTGGTATTAGTGAAATGTGTGTGTGGGCCAGAACGACCCCGGCACGATCGCGCTAAGTTTGGTAGTCGGAGAGTTAAAAACCGCAATCACTTAGTTGCCAACCCAATACTATGACTAGGTTGTCAAAGAGAAACTCAAGGATGTTGTCGTTGAAACATTGGCATAACTACGAATTTTATTGTCAGATGTTGTCACAAAGATATCGATCCTTTACGTTTGATATGCATAAAATGTTTCTAAATAGCGCGAAGTTACTCCGCGTACGATTCCGCTACGTACAAAAAAAGGTACAAAAATACTTACTAATGGGTTAGATTGATTGGTATAAAAATGGCAGCATACATGTTTCATATAACCTTAACAGCGCAATATGTTAAAGATCAGTCTATGGTCCAAACTAATCAATAAGTGTGACTTTTCATTGATACGATAATCCTTAATTTTTTACCAAGTTCCATTATTTCAGTTACTTAAAAGATTGATTAATTGCGTTACATATAAATTCCATAGAGACAGTCAATAGCACTTAGAATTTAAGAATGTTTACCTACTACAGGACATAAAAAATGGATAGTCTCACTATGAATGAAACAGTAATGTCAAAATTCTAAAAATAGATAAGAACATTCTACCAAAGTCATATATTATGATCACGACGTGAGTCAAGTCATTTAATATTATTAAGTGACAAGGTTACGTTTGATGATGTCACCAGCGATACATTTTTCGGAACGGTAATACAGTATTGACCGGATGAGCCATTTGATTCACATACAAACAGGTATTCACAAGAAGACACCCTTCGATCGATAATCTCATGTTTCTATTCGTTCGCGATCTGAAACTGCGTAGTGAAAGGAAATACTGATTTACCACGTGTTAGTTTGTACTCGTTGAAAGATAACCTTCATGCAACCATCAAATAACCATCAAATTCAAACTCACACTAGATTCCGAGAAAATGGTGGGAGAAGCGGGCAGTACATTTTACACCCCCCCCCCCCCCCCGCCCCTCACGGTCGAGATACAAAGTTGAATATTCACAAAAATGTTTCTTTTTTCATAAGCTCTCGACTGGCTCATTCAGAATTTCGATCGGTTTGGGGGCACATTTCACTATCTTACTCGGCTATGCCCTTTAGTTCGCTACAGATCTGTGAACAGTGCGCACCTTTGGGCTATAGGGTCAACAGGAAGAATAATTCTAAAAAATTCCACTATACAAGGGTAACAACGTACGCGATATTCATTTTGTCGTGGGAGTAACAACCGTTACTCAACAACGTGTCATAAATGCACACGATATGTGTGTGGCAACCATTCTACACAAACTCGTACAAATATGTGAACGTTTGCACGAATGAAGATAAAAATGAATTGTAGAAAACCAAAAATAATAAAATTATATTTTTTGTACATAGGCTTATTACTCAATGTGTATATATGTAGACAGAAACCCGAAACTCCGCGACAGACTGCTGTTCCAACTCCTTTGAATTATCCGACAATGTAGATTACCCAGTGTAGTGTGTCTGTGAGACTTTCGAGCTCGAGCAAGCGTTTGATGAGTCACATATCGGTGAGGAGCTCGAGCAACTTAAGAATGTATTAGTGAATGTCGGTGTGACGAGTCAGAACTGACTCCGTCTTCGTACTTTAGGTGCAGTATACGGAGGGTTAACATATTGACCGTTAATGACGTTCCCTTCTTCCTAGGGAGATTCTCACAAGATAAACTAAAAAAATAGTTCTATATTTACATAAATGTACCAAACTTGCACAAAAATCGATCTTGTCCAAATGTTCCGGAATCTTATAAACATAAATCATTCACCCTCGTTCACGCAAGTTTATTGTACGACTAGTTATTTGCATGTTATCATGGCTAGCAGCGTTACGCTCCAGCATTACGTATCATGTTATAACATATTACGACATTAAACGTATACAGATAGGGTGTAATGATAGTGGCATCATACAACGTATGTAATGATTGCTTCTTATACAAGTCAGTATCAATTGTCTATCACGCGATATTGTTCGTTATTGACTTTTTTCATTATAAAAATTGCAACTTACGTCATGAATAATGCGGAAGATATAGCGGAGGTCAGATTGTTACAAGGAACAATAGGATTGCTAAAAATAAAAGTGGATATCTTTGATGTCCGGAATGCGCACAACGAACCATTATTGGGTGCAATTAACCTCAAAATTTCCTGTTTAAAATCTTATCGTTAAATACAGACTACGATATAAAGCTCGTTAAAGGCATTTATATAGGTTCAATGAAATCAGTGACTTATTTGAGAAGAAAAGGGCATAGTCAAATAAGACTTGTGAATGACCCATTCGATAGCTTATGAAAAAGAAAAAAACAGTTTTGATTTTTTTTTTGTATTTTGACCGTGGAGTTGAAGGAGGGTAAAATGTACTATCCGTTTGTCTCGCGATTTTTTCGAATCTAGTGCAAATAAGGATTTAAAAATAGAATCACAGCTGCATCTGGTAATAGTGTGCACATTTTAGATTTTTCTCAGATTTTTACATAAAAAAATCCAACTGATAAAGAAATAAAATCCAAAAAATGAATCAGAAAACTGTGTTTTGATACTGAAGGAGTTGTAGATCAGTGATGGTGCTTTTCCTGAGACAAGATGTTACAAATAACGCGTCTCCGATTTTTTTTCATATTTTTTATGATTTGGTGCAACGGTGTCAGAAAAATCATAAACTGCGTGCCTTGTCAGATTTTGCGTGTCAGAACAACGTATGAGGTAAACGTTTATTCAGTTTTTGTCACACATAACTAATTCATGTGCTATTTAATATTTTTTACGCACTAGATCGGGGAAAGTCGTGGGAGAAGCGGACAGTAGGTTTTACCCTCCCCCGCCACCCATGGTCGAGATACTAAGCGGAAAATTCACAAAAATGCTTCTTTTTTCATACGCTATCGAATGCCTAATTCAGAACTTCAGTCGGTTTAAGAGTACTTTTGATAGTCTTTTTCGGTTATGTCCTTTGTTTAAACTGGTGTGAGATTTGGATCAATTTCTTTAAAAAATCTTCAAAGAAAAGAAATGAGTGCTGCAAAGTTATTTGGATCGTTTGTTTGGAAAGTGGTGTAAGTCCATATTTAAACAAAAATAGGATATCATATAATTCATGATTAATGTAGTGTAAACTTTTTATTTATGTCATATGTATTTTTTTCCAATATGGTCTTATACTACTTTAAAAATAAACGGTCCATTTCACGGAACTAATAAATTAATATAATACAATGAGTTTTTGTAATATTCAAAAAATGCAGTGATTTATTAGACAGGAAAAACAAAATAAAATGTAAATATGAATTATTCTAATACACCAACTGCAACGGTACGGTGCAGTAATAAAAACAGCTTTACCAGGGATGAAAGAAAAGTAATACATAACCTAATTTCTTCTGTCTCGTGTCGGTATCGCCCTGATAACTTTGATTTAGCATAACGTTGTGATCTCATTTTTCCTATGCTCGCTGTTTTCACAAACTTTGTATCCGGATCCATCCTATAGTTTTCTACGACGAGCGCGACGCTGCCATTACTTGTATATGCAGTGGCAAACAAGGGCAACATAAGTCTAATTTTTGTTCTAGGAAAAACTTGTACATATAAGACTAAACGTACTAAAAGTTATTTGGCGCCTAGAACAGGCGTAAATTATATAAAATTTTGTTAAATTTCTCGTAGAACATATTTCTAATGAAATGTATATATATAAGCACTTCTTTAGTGTACACACCCATGCGTAGAGAAATATGAAAATAAATGGACAGGAGAGCGCGGAGAGTATCAGTACAACATACAGTACATTCAAACCAACGGTTGTAAAAAGAGAAACACAATTCCGAACTATAAGTGGAAAAGGTATATCAGAGAAATATCTGTTACCTGGTAAGATCTGAGCTACCAGTTTGCTCTCCAGAAATTAAGAACGTTGGCGCAAAAATTGCTACGCGATATAGGGGGCACCTACGATGTATACCGATCGTCACCAAGCCCATAGAAAGCAAAAACTCATATCGTTTTCCAAATAGTTTACTGTTGACCTAGACAGTTCTGTCCTGTACCGGATATACAATCAATCAGTTTCATTAGCGAGTTATAAATAAGAATGATTTTTTAACATTGCTCCTTATTTACATACAATATGTAAGTTTTTCTATTTTTTAAGTTATGTTAAGTTTTTCTATGCTTGAAATTTTAGGCATTATTTTATTTGATCGTAATTCAAGAAATTTGACCGTGAAATATGTGTGGAAACTGCGCGACTGTGGAGCTGTAAGATCTTTGCGAGTATGCACATATGCGCATACATACAAGGTGATCCAGAATTCGAGGAAGAAAATTTAGGGGGTGGTAGAACATATGAATACAAGCACTTTCTATCAAATAATATATGGTGCGCAACTCAAGGGATAAAAAGTTACAGGATATTTTGCACCGTCACATTTAATGCGCTGATTGTCGTGAGCTTAATCGATGCCTACACCTGGCGGCGAACGTGTTACAGAATTATCACAAGAATGAGAGCAGATATTTCACAAAACACTTTAGTCACACTAATATTATTCACTTATATGCTCAAAAATAAAAAGTTTAAGGGTAACACGCTAATTGCTACGCGAATTTATGAGAAAACAGCAATGCAAAGCGTACTTCTAACATTAAAACTTACTCAATGCAGATGAGTGAAAATATCAGGACCATTGTGTCTCGTCATTCAAGACATTTATTAAAGACAATGCATTTTTATACCATTTAGGTATTATTTGTATTAGCCGATTTTGCTGATTTGGCCGATTTTAATAAAGTATTATCTAGCGGGTCAAACGATAACCAAGACAAAACAGGATTGGTGATTATTGTCTTTAATAAATGTCTTGAATGACGAGATACAATGGTCCTGATATTTTCACACATCTGCATTAAGTTTTAATCTTACAATTAGAAGTACACTTGGCATTGCTATCCCACAAAACCAGCGCAGTTCTGAGCAGCGCGCGTGGCTGACAGTTGTTTCCTCGTAAAGCGTAGCAGTTAGCTTTTTACCCTTAAACCTTTTATTTTTGAGCAATAAAATCAATAATATTAGTGTTAATAAAGTGTTTTGTGAAATATCTGCTCACATTCTTGTGATAATTCTTTAACATGTTCGCCGCCAGGTCACGCATCGACGACGCGCGCGGCAGTCAGCGTGTTAAATGTGACGGTGCAAAAATACCCTGTAACTTTTTATCCCCTGAGTTGCGCCCCATATATTATTTGACAAAAAGTGCTTGTATTCATGTGTTCTAGCACCCCCTAAATTTTCTTCCACGAATTCTGGCTCACTCTGTATACGTTAATATTACAGCCAGCAGTAAATTACGAAAAATGGTAGCCAGGCTTACACATCGAAGTAGGATCCACGACGATCGACGGAACGTCGCGTGTAATGACGCTTCTTGCATAATAAAGAGACTGACTTGCTCAGAAGTACGAGACAAGATGAATGAGGAGGCGAATGACGAGACCAGATGGAGGATTGCTCGTACCACTGAGAACAACGGTACCGATAACGCAATCAATGACACAAAAAGATCAGTGCAAATACCAGATTCTTTTTTCTATCATGGAACAGAATCTTTAAGACAAGCAATTAAGAAAAATAGGTAGTGGTTATATCAAACAAGTGTGTACTGACGTGAGTAGAAGAATTAAGGATTTACTAGTCACCCTAGGTTGCAGAAGTTCATTTTGGATAGCGGCGGGTAATTTGTAAGATTTAGTGGTGGATGGTATTACGTACGCAAATGAATTATAGAACCCATTGTTTCCTCTTTTACAGCCAACAGTTTTCTTACCGACATTGTGGTTATGTAATGGAATGTTAAGGTTGTAGTAGCCTAACAGAATGAATGACGCAGTTAATATGCTCATAGATAGTATATGACAGTATTGACGACAACTCTTGAAAAGGTACTGACGTACAAGGTCTACGTAGCATTTATGATAAGCAAAAATAACGTACAGTGTACTAAAGCACCAACGTAATCGATTATGAAGTTCATTCGACTACAAAATCAACATCATTCTACCGCAATTGACGTCACGTCGACTGTGAAGTAACGAGGATATTCAAAAATATTGAAAAATAAGTGTGCATTCAGATTGACACAAGAAAATTACATAAAAGCTTAACTGTTCGGATTATATAAAATTACGTGTAATTTCTAATTCGATGGAAGGATTGTTGTTTCTCTTCGTTACATATAAAATTAATATTATAAACAGCATCAATCACCTGCCATTAATGCCACTGATTACTCTACACAACAATATACATTTTTTTCCCTGCTACTGGGTTGACAATGGGTTCCTTATAGTAATTTATATGCGCTGAATATAGAACTGCAATAGGATTTGCTCTGGCACGTCAGGAAAAGAAGTTATGTACGTATAAATCTCTCCGAGGATAATGCTATTAACTTCGTTGAATTGCGAATGTGAGAAATTTTGGGAAAATAAATGTGCGTACTTTGGGATGAAAACACTACATATTATAATTAAGAAAATAATTATAAATGTTTATTTGGCTCTGAAATGAGTCAGAGGCCCTTAGTTACACCAACATTGGCAATACCTTGGTTTAAAAGTGTGCCTATTCATCTTTCGTTTACTGAATCACCATATACCGAATTATCGAATCTTCTTATATGAAATCAATTAATACGTGTTATTGCGACTGCTGCACTGAACTAATGTAGGGTTTAATGCGAGATACGTGTCGATGGAGAAGGCACATAATAGCGTTTTGTTTATCCCAGTTAGAAGTCGAGCTGCGGCGTCGCCTTACGAGACTTGATGGGCATTTCTTTGACAACAGTCGTAACTGCTTATTCAAATCATCACTCCTTACGCCCCTCGGGCGGCCGACGCCGGGTCAGAAGTGACCCGTTGTTAAAATTGTTTCTGCGTTTTTGAACAATCAAGCGGACCTTCTGTTACACTGTTTTTTGCTTTGTGTCTTATTGCTCCACTCAATGCAACGCAGAATGGTCAAAGGAGGGACTGTCCGCGACTGTCGCATTCTTGGACAAAGATAAAAGTGTTCCATACGAAATCAAAGCGACCAGCAGTACATAAGTACGTAACAGTAAACATTACACCGAAAAAGGGTCATACTTGGGTATGTGGCGGTTCCGCACTCATAGATACAGTAGGATTAAGATTTTCGATAGCCGCGGCAAAATGCGAGGACAATATAAAACTTATTGCGTCACGCGTGGAACAGAGAGCCTTTACCGCGCCGCGCCGCCTTTTGTTAGTTTATCGGCCCAAATGAAATGCCCGTTGCTTGGCAGAAGACATCATTCTTGCAGAGTTTTTCGAACCGAACACAGGTGCGACAGTACAACGAATTTTATATCTTTGTTAGCGTAGCGTTACCTAGTTTAGTCGTTTTACGTTTGATTGTTATTTGTTTCGTTATTATTCGTTTTCCTTGAGTCCTTGGGAAAAGAATTATATGAGGACAATATTGAGACGCGTGCTAGGCAATACGAAGATGGTACAGCAGTGATGCAAAAACATGTAGCAAATGCCTTTGAATGCACGGGAAAAAAGCTCCAACGGCAAAGGCCAGTCTTCCCAAAACCCGCAAACGGTCTCGTTGTGTTTGTCTTGGAAACGGCAAGTTTTCAACAAAATACAATAAATGCGAAATATTTATATGTAATATTCATGCGATAAAAAAACTAATATTATGTGTAAATTGTAAAAATTTAGAATAAATAATAAAAAATTACTGTTTGCAAATTTCTATTCTATTCTAACATTATTCAGCGATCGACCGGTGGTCCGAAAAACATCATTTCGGTAGATAAACTGTGTTTTGATGTAGCGATTACGAAAACTTCCGTATGGGTACTGACAAGGAAACATAGACAACCCGGAAATTCACAAAAATATGAGATTTTGCACGCAACTAGTGTGAACCATTTCCAACAAAAAAATATTTTTTTTTGTACTAAACCCCACGTGGAAGGGAGAAATCACCCCTTGAAAAAATATTGAAATTTTCTTTTTCGTTAAATATCTCAGACGGTAAGAAATAAGGAAAAAAGTTTCATTCAAAATTCAATCGTTCGATTACATCTGCAAAACTGCGTAATCAATTTTTTAATTTTTTAATTTGTTTATGAAAAACGACCCCCACCCCCATCCAAATATTTTTATTTTTTGTTCCACAACAAAACACCTCTGAACAACCTCTTTTCATACCTGTAAGCGATTTATGCGTTAGAATTTTTCTGGGGAGTTGTAAAAGTGAATAACTGCCGACAGTAAGATACACGTGATATGAGAGAGGTGGTAGGGATAAGACATATTCGGAGACAACAATATAAACTACATCTTTATTGTACTATTCGGGACACGTGACGAGTACTGTTAAAATTATACAGTGTAATTGCAACAATAATGATACTCTTCATAGAAATATTTTTAACACAGGTGCTGCCCGCACCACGCATAACACATTACGTACACGCTTCTCATGCTTAAAATAACAGAAATCTACAGGATTTTCGAACTCGCCAGGATGCGTTTTCAAATATCCGCTTTTAAACCAAGTATGAAAAGAGGTTGTCCAGAGATGTTTTATTGTGGAACAACAAATAAATATATTTGAAAGGGGGATGGTGGTGGGGGTTGTTTTTCATAAACAAATAAAAAAAATTAAAAAATGGATTACGCAGTTTTGCAGATGTAATCGAACGATTTAATTTTTAATTAAACTTTTTTTCGATATCTCTTACCGTTTCTGAGACATTTCACGAAATAGAAAATTTAAATATTTTTTCAAGGGGTGATTTCTCTCTTCCATGTGGGGTTTAGCATGTAAAAAAAATATTTTTGTGTTAGGGATGGTTCACACTACTTGCATCCAAAAGCTCATATTTTTTGGAATTTCCGGGTTGCCTATGTTTCCTTGTGCGTGACCCGGCAATGGCTTTACACGTGAGTGCTAAGCGTCGGCCGTCCGAGGGTTAAATAAACCATCTTTACGTTTATTAACACCTTCGATTATTTTCCGTATAAGATCCCACACTAATTTTATAAAACATGTTGAATCCTGCCCGCTAGCTCTAGCACAAGCCCAAGTTAGAACTTGTCAAGTCTGCCTATTTGTTTTTACGCCTGCACGTTTTTCTTTTTACAGACGCATAGAGCAGAGTAACCTTGAAAATACACACACACATTCGTACATCATACCAAATAATACGGCTCGTTGATGCAGCTACATAATAACGCATGTACAAGGTTTTAACAATCTTATGACTTTATTATCAAAGTCATATCTTGCGATGTTCAGCTATAAGTTTAAATCGAGACGTGCTACAACAATTCTGAATGCAAAATCGGAATCAGCGCACCCTATTACATAAGACATTAATTTCAACCAGTAGCAAATTTATTGTTGCATAAGGTTATCGAAGGAACATATAATTAATAATACCAATTTCCGCGCAATACATTGCAAGCATCCATTTATGTTTTCATTGAAATTTGTGTAGATCGTAGGAATAAGATAAAAATGTCCTAAGCACCGATCATAATGTTGTTAAACAGTTGCCCATTGACCGTCACATTATCCGCCATATACAAATCATAATCATTTTAATTGCATCATTCTCCGTTGAACACCTGATCGTCTTTGCTAACAATGTCCTCCGTAATGATAACGATTTACACAAAAATGTACTACAATGACATTACTCGTTAAACCTCAACCAGACGTGCGTTGGCTGGCATTTTCGAACTAGCGCATAATAAAGTCCTAAGATTAGCCTAACATGGGTTGCCTCTGTCGCGCCGATTTGGCCCGTTTTATCAGTGTGAAACGAGTCCGCAAACCGTTGGCAGACGTCCCAACGCGTCTCGACTCTCACCCTAGTTCACGTGATCTCGTATTTTTACCTTACAGCGTGACTGGAATAGAAGAGGGAAAGATCTATACGCAAGTAGTTACAGACGATGAAAGCTGACAATGAGTACATTTTATGGAACTTATTATTTAATGCAAATTTTTAAACATTGTTTATTTGCAAAAATAAATGCGTATCTTTTAGGAGACAATTTTAAACGCGTCTGCAAAATTTCAGCACAACCGAAAAATGTTGATTTTTGGTCCGGTGACCCGAACGTTGCTCCACCTCTTGTTAGTAATAGGTGTGTACTCTTGTATGTCTCTTCTCGCTTGCGGTAAATGTTTCCTCAAATCTGGGAAACGCACGAAGACACAATCCGTCGCCTTATTAAAACATAAATGTCACATTTTTGCGATATCATAAAAGCTGTTTTGCAACAAATATTACTAAGAAAATCATGAACGTCCGCATGATACAAATTGATATATTTAGTTATAATAATATGTAATCCAACCTTTAATAAATAAAAAAAACTCGTTATTAACCGTTTGAGTGCTGAAGAATTTTCTTACATTTATGCTAAAAGTGCGGAATGAAATGCGTAGTTACTTTTTTTTTTAAATAATAAAAATGCTTATAATTAACTCAAATTATTATGTAACAAGTGATTTTGATCCAAAAAAATATTTTTTATTCTCATTTATTACAAAAATGTTTTGCTGCACAAATTCCGTGAATTCCTTCTTTACATATAGCGCAAATTAAGTTGGATCGTTTAATTCGTCGTTTATTGATGGTCGTTTTGTAATGCCCATTTCTAAGAGAACCGCAATAAATGCTTTCATTTCTGTAGTAGTTACTGGTACCCAAGATTTCGCGCGTGAACGTCGTTTCAATGTTCTTCCTGAATTCAAAAACTGCTCAGCATAGCGATTCGTTTCTATCACCATTGTAGTGAGCAGCGACATAGCAAAAAATTTATTGAAATATTCAATTGGTTTCGCATCAGTAGCAGGGGCATGTTTTGGACCAGGAACTTCAGAAAAATTATTCGATTCGTTCGAAAATATTGTGTCCGCGGGTAAAAATTCATCAATAATATCGCCATCGGAGGTACTTGCAGTTACATAATCATTATCATCAGAGCTTTCACTAATAATTCGTAATCTCATAGAACGGATGATGATGCCACTTCGGCTATCACTTTCAAAGTCATTAAAACAATCTTCATTATCACTTCTCATATCACTTTCAGATGAATCAGAACTTGACATGGTGCTGTTTGAAATTGATGTGCTCTCAATTGATGCAAAAGTTATACTAACCCACAGCAGCGTAATCGTGCGTCTCCGCATTGTTGCTACAAAACAACAAAAACGCGATCGCGCTTCTCCGCATTGTCGGCATACGACAAGCGAAGCGCGGTAGCGCTTCGCCGCACTCAAACGCTTAAGCAATAATTAACCACAGAACTTGCATTGATCCAAATAGTTTGAAATTCTATATACATTGAATTGAAGTATTAGAGGAGCCAATTGAAAATTTTATACACATTGAATTGAACTATTAGGGTTGAAAATGTGGGACGTAATACGGAAGCAGAAGGGCGATGACAAAAATGAGGGTGGAAGAAGCAACAAAGGTGTGTGTTAAGATGCTTCAACTTCGGGTCACAACACCGCGGTTTCCAGTTCTTTTCCCGGAGTTAGAAAATAGGTTCAACAACCCCCGTGAGACTGGTACGAGAAGTCGCGCAGTGTACGAGAAGTAAACGAGGATGGCGTATCATGATATCGATTGGCCTAAGACCATTCTAGATAATATTCGCACAGAGATGCATACACCATGCAGCAAACGCGATTAGGGCGTTGAAAGAAAAAAATGCAGAAAGCTAAAATGAATGTAATAAAATGTGCAATTTTACTTAATACTCAATATGGAACAAGCAGACTAAATACAAGGGAATTTTGACCAGGTTTCTTAGCAAAATATGGGACGTAAGATTTGCATAAGAAACATTTTAATTGCAACTTAGACAATACTGTAGGATTTCGACGAATATTTTTTCGGACCATCTCGTGCTATTGCTGCATGTTTCATATCTAACAAAATCTTTACACGTACAAGTCTATTCAGTGCCTCATCTAATTCGACGCTTAGCATTATCGAATTAATAATCACCTCAACATATAATTTATCTTCCGCGTCAATCATTATGTGAACTCGTTAAATGATATCTCAGTAAATATTGAGGAATTTCGATATATCTGATGAACAAACCCTCGATCTAAATTACATCGGTGATGGTAATCACTTTCAAAGCAGCGCGCGAAATATAATTACATTCACTTTCTTGGTCTTGTCGATTTAAATAAACACTTGCAAGAAGCTGCATTTTGGACATTAAATTCTCCTTCCCGTCTTCCTCTTTTCACTTCCAAACGTTAGCCTGGTCTTCGGCAAACGTAGGACACCCTATTTCACTTTGTTGGTTGTTACGGATTGCCGTGACGTCGATCACATGCCCTGACCATAGACAATACGAGACCATAGTTTGACATGGGTTGGCCAGGTAAAATATTTATAAGTTGTGCGGAAAAAAGATTGGACTGACAGAAGCTACTCACGATGCAGTGTTACCCACAAGCCGAATTAAGAAATTCAAATTCGCCCTCTGGAATGGTAAATGTGCGCGACAAGCGTCGTAACGGGTTTTAGACGGTCGTTACGCCGACGTAGAAGAATCGGCGACGCCGTGGATTGACCTCGTTACAGAGTTGCACTTCGGTCGGCATACCTGTTCCGATGCTTTGACTTGCTTCAAGCCGCAATGCAAAATAATGCAGCAACTCGTCAACCGTGACGCGTTTGACATGTATACGAGAGTGCCAACAAATGCATCATGGGAATATAAGACAGGCTACAATTTCTGTCGATACAGATACGATACAGTCGATAAACGTTTCGAAATAATGGTTCGCTTCATTAAAATTTGATCAAAGATTAACAATATTTTCAATAGTAGAATAAACAGCACGTGAAATTACACTGATGCAAATATTACAAATAAATAGTTGTATACTGATGGAAACAAACAATCACCATGCACAATGCACCACTCTCTCCTTTAAACTCATCACACTTTCTAACCTCTATTGTCATGTTAGCTTAATATTTACGACAGCCTATTCCACAGGACATATCAACTTCTACATGTAAACATTCGACATTTAAGCACCTAACATTCTCACGACAGTTTCTTGTGGGTCTACGTCCTTTCAAGTTGAACGGTCTATATGAAAACGCTTCCGTCGGTCGCTGCCGGAGATGGAGGACATCGTTCTCCTGAACATACGAGGCGTGCGAAGGAACTCAGACTCGACTCGCCTGAAGTTGGCCGCGCATAAGCCCACATAGGTTGGGAAGGAGAGTATTGATTCTCACCGTTCGTGCGCATTTGTTTCAGCCGTAGCCCTCACTGCATCGCAGAGCTCGGAAATCTTTTATTTACAACGGCATATGTTCACTACATTTACGGTATCATTCGCGACAAATGCTAGTTTTTTTTCTGTACTCTTACGAAACATAAAGAAAGTGTGTGAATGTTGCGTCCAGAGACGTGAGGTCGTTTCAACGATTGATAATATATTGCGACAGAAAAAGTGTCTCGGTAGCTTTCACGAAATGAAGAATGGTGAAAGCGCGTCTTCTTCGGTGCGCCATACGCATGCACGCATACACATGCATGATACATGTACACACAATTTTGTGGCAAGCAAGTATATCTTGCGTAGACGTTGCGGAACGGATCCATGATTTCAAAATAGAGAACACGCGAGGTTCGAATCGATGAAGGTCAAATAAACGGTCGTGTACACAATCGAGAACAACGTGTATCCCGGGGCGAGGGTTTGACTCAGTCAAGTCATTCGATATCGTTTAGAGAGCATACGAACGCATTTTGAACTCACAAATTATCGTTAGCGTATACACCCACGATCCAACTGAATCTAATTCTTCTTCGTTTTCATTCTTTGCTCTCATCCGAACCTCACTTTCCACACCGTTTCACTAGTCGCAACGTTACATTGACTACGAAGAGCGGAGCAGATCAGTAGGGTTCACTTACATGCTTGCTTAATCCTCGAATTGTTCCACAGGAAAAGGAGCACAATGGCGACGTCGATACACTGTTTCCAGGTTTGGATAACCGAATACGATAATTTTGATACACAGGCGACGAAATCCGTATCTATCAATGTCCGGACTACCGGATGTTCGTGAAACGTGTTATCTGTGTACTAAATTGTTTTTCTTTTTGGAGAAAATGTCTTGAAACACAAAAACTTTAACGAACACCACGTTAATCTTGGCCTTACTGAAGTCTGCGCACTGGTGGGATACTTTTATAACTGCGGTGTGGGTAAACCAGTGGTGGGGACATCTGGGGGAGTGGGACGATTGCGGAGAATGCAAAGAGGGAGTGCTACATGGAGGGGATAGAAGACGTCCAAAGGAGAGAGAGAGGTAATGGGGAACAACACCTTATCTGCAAGCGATGGGTACTCAACGTCACTGTGTACATGCGCATGCACATGATGCATGGCTCGCTTGGTTAGTATTTTGTTTTTTTTTCTTTTCCGTTCTTCTTTCTTCTGTCTGCTTTGCCTTTCTCCTCCTCCTCCCCTCCTCCTCCTCCTCCCCCCCCCCGGTCCCTTCCGCCGCCGCTCTCCTTCCCAGACTATTTGGCTTGTCGCTTCTTAATCTGTTTTATACCGACATCTTTCTTCTCAGCATAAAATATGCCCAATATTAGCAGCCGCGTAAACGCAAATCAAGGTATATTATATTATATCATAATTTATGTCGAATTACTTTATTGTCGAATTAAGAATTTGCTGCTTACAGATCGAGAGTGTATGATAGTCGAGTAACTGTTAAGTTTGCGTATGTGTGGAGACAAAAACATGTGAGAACCACGGAATCTTTGCGTGTAGCCATCGAAAACGCGGCGAGGCGAATGGCTCGATGATAAGTATGTAACAACGACAAGGACGAATCTTATCGCGGAAAAATGTCAGTACTGCGATCGCTTACACGTGCAACCGGAAAAATCGCCTCGACTCAGACCCAATGCCTGAGTACGTACATTGAAGTCGCACATATCGGCGGGATGCTTTCGCGGCTTTCGGTGAGGATGTGATGTCCAGAAAGGAGGCGGCGGAAAGAGAAAGAGTTAGAGATCTCGGCACGCAGTATCCAGAACCGGGATACAATTAACTTGCGGTTCGCAATATGGGCGCGGCGGCCGCCGTAACAAGCGGTAATCGCGTCGCGTTACCAATAAGTTTATATGCCGGTCTGTCCCATGGCGGGAGAGAGGTGTATGCACGATTTTTATACAAATAATAGCGTCGAAGAATATGAGAGCGCGTTACCACCCGGTGAGCGTCAAGCGTCTGCGACGCCACTGCGCTCAATGACGTCTCGGCGGCATAATGGCGGAGGAAAGGAGCGGGGGCTCCTGGAATCAACGTTCACGACATTACGGTGAATGAAGCGGAACATGCGTACTCCTTTTTCCGCGGTATGGTTTATCCGTTTATCCGTATATACCACAGCTGCTCGCCCGTCTACGACCTCCATGTCCTGGGGGAGTCGTCTATTGCCCATAATAGCCTAATTTGTTTGTCTTTTTATCTTATGCCGACTCCTTCTACGGGAAAGGCACTTGCGCGAGATATCGTCAGCCTGAGCTTCGGCTCCCCTACACACCTATCTCCCTGACTCTATTTCCTATCACATCCCCACTGGCAGTGGCCCTCCCCGCGATCATCACGAAGCCCTGTCTTCCGAATGCATCGCACGGAGACTAATCGGTACACCGCCTCTTCTTGCTCACCGAGATCGGTCCCGGTCCTTTTTCTTCGTTTTTTCCGCGCCGCGGATGAGGGCTGCTGCGGACCAATCCTAACGTAAATATCGTGTCACCCCTTACCACCCAGTAATGAGTATCGGTGGTGGTCTACTTAGTGAAAGCCGACACAATCAGCAGTCCGCCCCTGTTTCTGCTGGTGTCTCTTTCAAGATTTCCCATCGGAAAGGAAAAAAAAGTCGTTCATGCCGATAAACTGAAAAATCGGTACAGACTTACGAGTCTAACGTTTGACCATTTGTCGCTTACAATCAGTAGAAAAGTTTACACGCTTCAGAACGTTTCAACTTCAAGCCAGGTTGGCGATTGCGGGACTTTTAATCTTTCCGCTAATCGCCGTCGTCAACTGTATATTTGAAAATATGGATAGTTTCTTTTGAAAGAAAAGTCCATTTTCTGTTGTTTCACCTAAATTAAAGGTTAGCATATTAATGAATTAAAGAACATACATTAGTTATATCAAGTCTGGCAAAGTTTCTACTGATTTACCAATGTGTACTTAATTTTATTATATAAATTTTTTTTAGGCGAATTTAACTAAAATATTGTATATTTACGGGCTGCAAATGGACTTACACCACTTTCATAATTAATCAATTGTAAAAATCATATAATTTCACTTCTGAAAAATTCAATATCACTTCACATATACATTATATTAATCCAATTTTGTTTATAAATAATAAGGAGAAATAAAATAGGGGTAGTATTTTTTATTTTGACCGTTAATTAGTTTATGCCATTTAAGTTTGCTATTAAGCTATTGTTTAGTTATTAAGGTAATAACTGCTTCATATGCTTATATTTTTCGTATGTAACTTGGTTTGGTATTGTTATGCAAAGGTGTCAGGACAATTCTTTCAGATTTTGATGGTCTCTCCCGACTTGTAAGTGATAAATCTAACGTCTAAAATTCTGTATCCCCCATCAATGTTTTATATAAAATAGCATGCTGTGCACGTTTACAAAATCTCACTCAAATATTTTTAACCATTTCACCTTTTCTCTGTTAGCAATTTTTCTTACCCGTTTTTGAATTTCTATTTGTAGATTCTTTATTTTACACGAAATAAAACGAGAGAATTTCGTGTAAAATAAATGTATTATTCTGTCTACATTGCTTTATGACATCATAATAATCCTGTGGTGTGTTCCAGATAGGCGAAATAAAGCACGTGTAACCAAATGACCCACCTATATATATCTATTAAAATTGTAGTTACACCACTTTCATAATCAGTGAATTTTAAATTAAACAAAGCATTAGCATTTTTAAGATATTAACCCCTTAATGCACGGTTTGTTTGAAATAAAACGGCCAAAATAAACCAATTTTTTTTATGTGCAACACACACTTGAGAACATTGTCTTGGCAAAAAAATAAAAAAAATAAAAAATTCATCAATACTTTTATTTTAACTTTGGATTTTCATCCACATTGCAGAAAAGAGCGGAACAGATAAGTGTATCTTTATAGACGGTCAGTTCTTTTGTGATTACAGAAAATAAAATTGGATATATTGGATTTTCAAATTATTATTATTATTATTATTATTATTATTATTATTATTATTATTATTATATTTTAGCAAAATATATATTGAAAAATGAGCGATTCAGAATCCGAATATGAATACGCAAATTTGTCGGAAAGCGGCTCAGAAGAAAGTGATAATTATAGTAGTGATTCTAAAGATAGTTCAGAAGAAGATACAGCCGTTGATTGGAATGAAATAAGCAATGTCCAACCAAATTCATCTTCTCAAAAGATTCCATTTGATATCGCTCCTGATTCAACTTTTCTTTTGGTGAACAATTTTGATATACTGCGCTTCTGTTCCATGGAAAAAGGCTATATTTTATTCTTGAATAAATAAGTGTTATAGCTGACAATCCTATCTGAATGATAAATATCAATAAAACGATTTTTTTTCTTAGCTTTCACATTGTTATTTTCAATTCTCGATTATATGTGAGTGTAAAAATTATAGCAGCATCAAATACAACGCCGAACGAATATACTCGGGTCTGCACGGTTTGGCCGGTTTAGCGCGAACGAATATACTCGGGTCTGCACGTTAAGGGGTTAAATACTAACTCTAAAAACTTTATTAAATACTAACTCTAACTAAAATAAAAAGTTTACACTAAATTAAGTATAAATTACGTGATATCTCATTTTTGTTTAAAAATGGATTATAACCACTTTCGAAATAAACGGTCCATATCGTGGTTGGCATTTATCTAGTTTGCAATCTTTTTTTTCATTGCCTCCATCGATTATTTGATTGGTTTTCTTTACTCTTTGTCGTTTATCATTTGCCCCCTTTGCCTATGATCGTTATAAAGTTTACACTCCGCCGTTTATTAGAAAAAAAAAATGTACGCATACTTTTTTACCTTTTATTTATTTTCAAGATATGTAAAAATCTGATTCAACCGTGTAAAGAGTGGGTATGGAACATTACAAAGTCAATTTTTTTAAGCATTTTCCACAGTTTATCTATAATGCGTTTTGCAAATATAATATTAGTTTATGTCATTGTAATTCAGAAAAAGTAATTTTTTTTTGTCTGAAATGGACATCCATAACTTTTTCTTCGTACCCTCACTTTTGTGGTCAAATGATTTGTACATTCACACGTGGAATAGATATGAAAGACAAAACAGCTAAAGGACACAACTTTACATTGATTTTATGTGTCATGTCCAAAGAATAAAGGTATAATACTGTGTACGTTTCCTACATTAGCTTATACCTACGTATCTACATTACTGTATTACCATAAAATCAGTGTATTTCCGAACAACACAACAATATTTTGTTGTAAAAAAGATTTGCTCTGCAAGGATGCAGGGGCACTGACAGAGTTATTTCTCACGGAATGTTCAATTCCTGAAATGATGATTGTCAGGTTTGACTATGGTATTTTGAAATTCGACAGGGTTCTGACAAAATACTCTTTCAACCCCCCCCCCCCCCCACCTCTCCCCACTCTTTTTGTTTGCTTTGTATTTTTCTGCTGAATAAGTAGACAGCTTCAAAATTTCTGATCGTTTAGTTTTGCGATATTGCTAGTACAGTTTGAGTTATACTCATGGATAACTGTAACTGTGCTGGTTGACACGATTATCTCACGATTTCATTCAAAATGTGATGTTTAAACGTTGTTACCATACACGGGAGTATGGTAATAATGCTCATATTAGATAGTATAGGGGAACTAAGATCACAAACAATATAAAAAAATCCAATTTTTTTTTTACTTTTGCACACGTCTCTGAAACAAAGTTTATGAATATATGCGCCAAAGAAATGCAAATTATAACACGTATATCCAAGCCGCAACGTAAACATAACATACTTATCGCAAGTACAACGTTCGTCTTTCATCGCAAAAACAAAAATAATACTAATTAACAGATGGGGACAGTGTCTCCGTTAATCATACCGTATTTTAAATAACATATCAAACATGATAAGAAATGTGAAACATTTTCCTCTGATCCGTCAGTGTTTTACATTTTGAAACGCGCACGTGACATATGAATACACATCTTTAATTGGTTGTCTATAAACTCTTACAGATGGTAACGTTGGGAAAAAAAAGTTAGATGTGTCAAATATTCTAGCTCGCTACTCTTCCACATTTTTTGACAAACATATTGGATAGAAATATTTGGGCCTTCGCGATGGCAACAAGAGTTCTTTTTAGGTTATGTAGAGCAGTCGACCATACCCTTTGTACGAAATCACGTGGTGTTGCGTGTGCAAATGAAAGTAGATAACACTTATCTTTGGGGTTATGGCTGTAGAAACATATACGGCAGATATGGCCGACATATCTTTTTATTAACCTTTCGTCTATCATATTTGGTATCTTTGCAAGATCTTTCCTAATATTTCGCCGATGAAAGGGCATATAAAGAATAATGATTTGTGAAACGGGCTCAACTTCTGTCCGTATGTTGTGTTTGCGATTGAATACACAATGGAATACCGATCGTAGCGACATCCATGAATGTAGTATTTGTATATGCTGTTATCCAGTTCGATATACAATAGAATACGAATAACAATGTACATGTCGATATGCATTCAGATATTAGGTAAGATTCACCGACAACGCACAGTAGAGTACATGTAGTGTTGTTTGATTTTTAATGAATGACTGCATAATTCCTTCTTTCTTATCGGTTAGATTAACATCGTTTAATTTTGGAACCTTGCATATATATGCGCAATACAGTTCAATATTCCGATGAAAAAAAAAATCTTCAGAATAAATATAAAATTAACGTTCAAGCTCGATGAATATTTAATGTGACGTTCAGCATAACAATTTCTGTAGAGATGATGTTTTTATAACTTATTTATAATTAAGGAAATTACCTTTTGTTTGGATTTGCACCAAAACGTCGAACGTACCGTATACTTAACAACAGGGATATGTTCTTATGTATGCTTCAACAGCGGTACGCAGTGGAACACGAAGACACGATGTTGAATGATAACAATGGTCGATAAAATTCCGTACACATAACTTTCCCAAATGACTGTTCATGCGGTGTAGAATATATCGGACATCCGTAGAATAGAGAGGTAAATTCCTTGGCAATCAATATTTGTATCTGACTTTCGTTAGTTTCTTGTATTTCCTTTTGGTTTAGCAATAAATGTCGCTGATGACAGCTTTTACCATGGATTTGCATTATTCTAATGCTTAAGCGATACTCACATGCACTACTGGTAGATATGGCTCAGTAATACTTTTTCTTTTTGCGAAAAATGAATAAACAATGTAGGGAATAGTAACAGGGCTATCCTTTCCGATGTTTTACTTTGCTTTTACTGTTTTCGTCTGGATGGGTTGCGTATACATTATCGTGAAATAATAACATTTTTCAGTATGGCCAATTGATTCTCATCGAACAAATTGGTATGATTTTTACAAGCCATGTTAATTTTTGTTCTGCTAATGTGCTCAATGAAAACAGTCAAGGTTGGAAGCGGTCAGCAGATTTATCATGTTTATCGTACGTTTATTGCGTTGACATTATCGCCATCATTATTATTTCAATTGTTCGGCGAACGGTAATCAAAGACTTATTCGTTGTTAACCCGGCAGTCATTGGGTGCCATGAAGTTTTATTCATCTCGAGCAGGAAAACACATTTACTCTTATCGGTCGCTTTGGATTTTGACGATATATTTAACATATCTCGTTGATCCCTATCTTCGTTACATGTCAACAGCACGTAAAACGTTACGGAAGTGCGTTATGCGAAATGTAAATCTTTAATGTTTATTGGTAATCTCTGGAATCGTTAATCGCGAAGTAATAACCTAAAAATAATCGCGATATCGGAAATGAGCTCGACGTCATTTGCTTAGATAAGAGAGCAGCATATGTATTGACTTACTATTCAAGGATGTACAATAAGTTACTGTATAAATGTGCTATTTTTCTTTTTATTTTGAAAATATCTTTCCTTTCATCTCAGGGATTTTCTCTCTTCAGTTGATGCGCTCAAGTACAAGAAATGTGCCAATAATTATAAAAGTAGTGCAGATAAAAAATGTGTAGGTCTTACATTGAGTGACCACTTTATGCACAAAGTCTACTAGAACGGTATAAACGATTGAAAGATCTCTTTAATTACTGTACCTTCAACTGATTTCTCAAACGTTTGCAAAAATCGTCATCATAAGTGATTGATATATGATAAGTTAAGCATGTATTCCTTTTTAAGAAAACATAAAAAAGAATAGTGACAGTATATTTTCATCTAGAATGAGAATCAAAAATTGCAAGTAACATGCGTGTGTATGTTGTCTACTTGAGAGAAAATATCTGCATCCGTGACAGCTTAAAGGGTATTTAAATGTTGGTGATGTAGATAGAAACATTTATTTCTCGGATGGATTGCAATTTACTTTGGCATAAATATCGCATTCACGTGAGTTAAATGTCGTGGACTGTTCTACGGTGTAATTAAATGTGATAAATGTATAAAATGTAAAAGTTAATGAAATACACTATTCTTTATTCAAGAATAATATAGGTTTACTACAACACTCTGTAGCTTGGTACGAGCTTGAGGTTTGTACTTTTCGAAAATCTATACATACTATTATATTTTCTACAATGGAGAAAGTGCGAAACATATAGAATTATATGTCTTTTAATCACATATGCACTTTCATTGTGGGAAATTCCAAACACAAAAATTTGTTTTAACACAAATAGTAAATGCACGTACATACGTCGTTCATTAATCGATAAATTGTAAATAACGTGTGAAACTTGTTGTAACGTGAAAATGTTCGATTATTTAATCCATACATAATAAACAGCCAGTTAGCATATACAGGGTGATTCTAGTAACTGGGCCAAGCGATAACTCTTTTTTAAATAAATTTAGAACAAAATCGTAGAGGAAAAGTTTGTATTAGGTGAAAAGCTCTATCATCCTATGCACCGACTTTTTTCCCAAGTGCATTGGTGCATGTGCAAAGTGCAGTTGCACTGTTTTTTTAAATGGAACCACCCATTTTTTTTTACATAAACACGTTCCTTAAGCCATTCTGCAATAAAAACGTATAAGGGAAATCATCGAAAAAACAATAGTTTACGAGATATTTCACTTTATTCAAACAGGGTGATTCTAGTAACTGGGCCAAGCGATAACTCTTTTTTAAATAAATTTAGAACAAAATCGTAGAGGAAAAGTTTGTATTAGGTGAAAAGCTCTATCATCCTATGCACCGACTTTTTTCCCAAGTGCATTGGTGCATGTGCAAAGTGCAGTTGCACTGTTTTTTTAAATGGAACCACCCATTTTTTTTTACATAAACACGTTCCTTAAGCCATTCTGCAATAAAAACGTATAAGGGAAATCATCGAAAAAGCAATAGTTTACGAGATATTTCACTTTATTCAAACTCTTATAACAGATGCCCAAACCGTTCACTATCGCATTATCTAAACGTTTTTGGTCAGAGTTACGTTCCAATCATGTTTACTAACATCTCATACTCAAGGATAGGAACGTATTAAAAAATGTTTGCAAGCTAACGGTGAAACGTTCGAGTATCTGTTATAAGAGTTTGAATAAAGTGAAATATCTCGTAAACTATTGCTTTTTCGATGATTTCCCTTATACGTTTTTATTGCAGAATGGCTTAAGGAACGTGTTTATGTAAAAAAAAATGGGTGGTTCCATTTAAAAAAACAGTGCAACTGCACTTTGCACATGCACCAATGCACTTGGGAAAAAAGTCGGTGCATAGGATGATAGAGCTTTTCACCTAATACAAACTTTTCCTCTACGATTTTGTTCTAAATTTATTTAAAAAAGAGTTATCGCTTGGCCCAGTTACTAGAATCACCCTGTTTGAATAAAGTGAAATATCTCGTAAACTATTGTTTTTTCGATGATTTCCCTTATACGTTTTTATTGCAGAATGGCTTAAGGAACGTGTTTATGTAAAAAAAAATGGGTGGTTCCATTTAAAAAAACAGTGCAACTGCACTTTGCACATGCACCAATGCACTTGGGAAAAAAGTCGGTGCATAGGATGATAGAGCTTTTCACCTAATACAAACTTTTCCTCTACGATTTTGTTCTAAATTTATTTAAAAAAGAGTTATCGCTTGGCCCAGTTACTAGAATCACCCTGTATACCGTGCATTACTTATTCGCTTCAAGGATTAAATAACTTTATTTACACTGCCCAAGTTAGAAGTTACAGTTTGAATAATTCTAACGGTTTTCCAATATTGCTTTACCTGTCAGATGTATGTACCTACAAACATATATGTTCAAGTACACATGCACCACAGTAACGTCAAGACGTTTACTGCTTCATCTCAGTATTCTCAGGAATTGTTAAATTCAGTTTGCTAAGGGGTTATACCTAGTCGGAAGCAAAACACGAGAAGGTTTTTTGTGAATTTTTTGTATCTTTACTAAAGAATTGATTAATGCATAATTTTGAGGGCTCATTACACTTGCTTTGAGGTACAAAGAAACATTTTTTATTTTAATTTTTATGACAAAATGGCGGCTCAGCAGTGCACGGAATGAAGGTCGATTTTTTGTAGGCGTCTCGCGACTAGCAGCGCAAGTCTTTAACGAACGTATTTGGAACAATGAAAATTTTTTTTTTATGATACACACGATATTAACTGTTGAAGTAAACATGGATATTCAGACATTTTCATTTTTGAAAATTTGGGGGCACTTTGAAAAAAAAGTAGATTTTTCAACTAACAAATCAGCCTCAATTTGTCTATAGAAATCGTAATTGTTTATGAAACTGAAAAATCGTGTGTACTAGACTAGATAATCTATCTAAGAAGGTACAGCCAAAATTTCAAGTCAATCGGATAAAAATTACTCGAGTTCTATTGCTAGTCGTTTTTGAAAACATGGTTCCGAGAAAAACGCGTTTAAAGTTGCACAATGTGTTTACTACATGAAATTTTTAAGATACAGACTTGTTGATTTTTTTAGCTTTACTCTGCTATCCCAGCATCATATAACTGGCCTTCTGCATCGATTTCACTCGACCCGATTTTTTTTCTTGCCGATTTAGCGTCATGACGGCTGGTTTTCGCGCCATCGGACAGTGCGCGCTTAGCGAGTTCGATACGGGGCGAGCCGGTTCCCATGCGAAAATCGAAACATTGATGACCAACAGTAATACCGTCCATGACCTTCATTACACCAGATAATCCGTCATTAAGAATTATAACCGCAATATTTATTGCAATGTCCACTATCCTCTTTCCGCTTGAAATCGTTTTCGGAGCAATCGACCAGGTAATGGAATTGAACATTGTGGTTTGTTGTCGGTTGACATCTTGTGCTCTAATGTTGCATAAATATCATTCCGCATTTTTTTAACAGCCGGTAACGAGTAAAAAGGGCAAAACTCTCTCCGAAACTCAATTTATCATTTTCAAGCGCTCGGACTTGCCTCGAAAAATTGTCTTTTACGAGCACTTAAAATTTATTTTCAATAATGGAGGATGTCGGACATTACTCTTGACGTGTTGCATTTCCAATTAAAAAAATGGAAAAAAATGTTTCGACTAAATATTACCCCGTAAAAACGTTTCTCCGTTTTCTTGATCTTGATATTTGCACCATCGTAGATGCTCTTGCTGTTCTAGTACTCTCGCGAGGCATTTTAAAAGACAGAACTAGAAACTAAGAGTGTGAACTGAATTCTCGCACAACTTAACAACGTGGCAGAACTGGTTGAACTGACGAGATTTACGTATTTGGTATAAGAAATTACTAAATTTAATTCTTAGGTCTAAAATAAACCTTTTGTATTCTCATTCTATGGATACAAACAGAATAAAACGGGTCCTCAAAGGTATTACAAGTCAGAAAAACAGCTGCTACTCCGGTCTACGCTCTGCAGGATCAATTTGAAATTTTCAGAGAATATACTCAAATATAACTACATTCCGAAAATGCAACAAAAAAAATCGATTATTTGAAAATTCTGACTAGGTATAACCCCTTTCTAACATAGACGTACTAAAAGTATGATGTCATATCATTTCCTTATGTGAAAAATAGGGGTCTCTGTATCGAATTGGATTAGAGAAAATCGTTATTACCAGCCAAATGGTAGACATAACAATGGTGACTCCGACACAGTATTAATTACCATTCTGGTTAATAAAGTCAACCTCCTCAGTCTACGCGACACAAGTCATTCGTCAATTATAGTTCAAGTCAGTATGTTATATCGCTCACGCGTCATCGGAGGAGAGAGAACTATGCATGTAGTGATCGTCCGGTGTTCTTCCACACGCAGCGGTAATCTATACAATTTGCGAAGTAGGTGGTACATTCGCAGTAGTGAGTCAGCCAATCGCTCTCGTCTGTCAGTCATAGCTTTGACAAATAAGTACACGTGCGGAGCCGCAAATAGTACAACTTGTCCGAATACGGCTTGGTAAACTATCCATTCGATTCTTAATGTATTTACAAGATTTCATATCTTGTATGTATTTTAATGTTTGTGCCTTAACATTGTATCTACTGGGACTAATACTATACTGTTTATGATAGTGAAAATTTATGAGGGCGTTTTGAAAATATTTAAAGTTACAAGCAATAAATTTTTTTTACTTACACTTTACTTTTTTTTACTTACACTTTATTACTGCGTCATTAACAAATATCGCAACGGTTGTACGCAAATGTAAGAAATTATTACGTACCACGTTTGGATTTGATAGACAAACAGAGCTGTCATACTTCTCAGAATCTGAACAGTTTTCGTGTTACTTGCCTTTGAGCAAAACATATTGTCAAGTATGTATGCATATTTAAGCAAAACATACCTATAGTTTCCTCTATATGTGCTAGGACAACATGATTATCGTTAATACATTGCTGTGGGATTCTACAATAGTAACGGGAACGACGACTTTCTAAGCACCTAACCGGCGTTTATAAATAAACCCTTGCGTACATATGCATTATGCAAGCAGCAACTGCAGTGACTGACCGGCATTATTGCTACATGTCTTAACTTAAAACCAATTTTATACTCCAGCTATTTGCATCGAACTACTAACGTTTCCATACACTATTCTATGTAGATTATGTTACGTTATCTCAGGTAAATGAAAAGGCGTTGTGTATAAATATGACCCGGTATAAATAAAATCATAATTCAGGAATTATAATTTATTAACTTGACTCAATGCTTTTAAATTATAAAACTCTAACCCCACTAAAATGCTTAATGTACGCATAACGCTATAATGCTTATACGCATTAAAACTATACTTTATGTCCAATTAAATATTTTTTTTTAAATTTATATATGTATATTTCTTACACTGTTTTTTACTTATATGACTGCTTCTAAACGTAGCAGTACATTATACAGACGCTTCCTGTTGTGTTTCTACATGGATGCAGACTGTATCGTATATATCTCATGAAAACATTGGTTGAGTTGGACATCATCGTGAATGGATGCTTTTCTTAACACGTTGAGCGCGGTGTCGGGCCCTGGGGTTTGACAGCGAACTTTCCGTTCGGCCGGCGTCAGTCCCTCGGACCGACAATGAACTTATCGTTTGGGCAGCGTCGGTTCCTGGGACCGACACAATCAGGGAAACAAAATAAATGTGTAATTTTAATGAAATTCTTTCTTGACCAAATTCAAGACAGAATTGCCCGAGACGGGTACAGACAGTTTTAAATATCCTTAGGACTAGGTTACAGGTGTATGTGCGTGTACGAGTCTATGTACAAAGGACGTGCGGCGCGCTTAAATGCCCGAGCGCAGGCCTACTTTATCGGATCGTAAAAACTGTCTTACACTTGGGTCGGTAACTAATACATATACAGGGTGATTCTAGTAACTGGGCCAAGCTATAGCTCTTTTTTAAATAAATTTAGAACAAAATCGTAGAGGAAAAGTTTGTATTAGTCGAAAAGCTCTATCATCCCATGCACCGACTTTTTTCCCAAGTGCATTAGTGCATGTGCAAAGTGCAGTTGCACTGTTTTTTTAAATGGAACCAACCATTTTTTTTTACATAAATGCGTTCCTTAGGTCATTCTGCAATAAAAATGTATAAGGGAAATCATCGAAAAAAAGAATAGTTTACGAGATGTTTCGGTTGATTCGAACTTTTATAGCAGATGCCCAAACCGTTCAATATCACATTACCTAAACGATTTTGGTCCCAGTTACGTTCCAATCATGTTTGCTAACATCTGATACTCAAAGATCACCATCATTGTTCGGGAGATACGTTAAGAAGAATTTTATTTTGTCGATTTTTTTTACAAGAGCAACATAATGACAACTTTGCTCGAACAATTTTATGGATAGACGAAAGCACATTTACGAATAATGGTATGTCCAATAGGCATAATGAACACGACTGGCATATGGAAAACCCACATTTGAGGAGAAGTACAAACAACCAATTGCGTTACAGCATTAACGTGTGGTGTGGAATACTCAACACGTCTCTTGTCGGGCCATACTTTTTACCTGACAGTTTGAACGGCGTGCAATATAGGCAGTTTGTGCAATTTACTTTACCCGCTCTACTCGACGATATTCCATTACAATCGGTTCAAATCTAAAATACTACCAGCAAGTCGGAGCACCTGCATATAACGCTCGAGTAGTTACAACATTTTTAACCGAAACGTATGGGCAAAATTGGTTTGGTACCCACAGCCCAACATCTTGGCCGCCCCGTTCGCCAGACTTGATTCCTCTTGATTTTTTCCTGTGGGGATGTTTAAAAAATGAAGTGTACGCGCAACCTTTTGTTTCTGTTGACGACTTGAAGGAAAGAATTAGGCATCACTGTTCACTCATAACTACAGCACAACTCATTGTCAGTAGTGTAATGAAAGACACCAAGAAACGTATAAAAAAATATTTGCAAGCTAACGGTGAAATGTTCGAGTATTTGTTATAAGAGTTCGAATAAAGAGGAATATCTCGTAAACTATAGTTTTTTTGGTGACTTCCCTTATACATTTTTATTGCAGAATGGCCTAAGGAACGCGTTAATGTAAAAAAAAGGGTAGTTCCATTTAAAAAAAACAGTGCAACTGCACTTTGCACATGCACTAATGCATTTGGGAAAAAAGTCGATGCATGGGATGATCGAGCTTTTCGACTAATACAAGCTTTTCCTCTACGGTTATGTTCTTTTATTTAAAAAAGAGTTATAGTTTGGCCCAGTTACTAGAATCACCCTGTATATGTCGATAACACGATAATCAAGTGGTAATGTGCATACGGCGGTGGCATAGGGTTATATGTTATAATTGATATAAATATATATTCCTTAATTTCCATATTCGTTATAAATGATACATATAATATGAAATTAGGACTAGGTGCGGGGTGTGGACCGTAACAATAAATGTATTGATATGTACCTATATATCGAAATATATGACAGGAAAAAGTAGAATTTCAAATCGAAGTAATGTAAGAAGAATATTTTCGTCTCGTTCTTGTCTTCAATGTTGCGTTACCTTCGCAGACTCGAGTATTATTGACCTACCAGGGGAATCAGGTGTACGTCGTATATTATGTCGCAAAAATGATCGATCGGATTGATCTACGCAGTATTCATCAATGTTACTGAAATTGACATTACGATATTCTCTGCACACACTTATTAAAATATAACTTACGTCGAAAAAGTTTGATGATGCAAATGTTCTATATTTTTTATTGGTCGCATTCTATTCATTAAAGAGATGTCACAATACATTTATATATAGTTAATTTTTCATAAAAATTGTATGATACCACGCTTACAGGAACCTAGATTCCTATCTGATGACACACGTATTTTCCATATGGAATCTATTTTTGATTATCCGAATCATCAACAGCAACTATGACACTACACATTTTCGTCAAGGTGTGAGTACTTTCTAAAGAAACTGGCAAATTACTAATAATTCCAAATTGACAAATTGTTATAAGGAACCGATACCAATAGAAAATGTACGTTTGTACGTTGTGCAAAATTAAAACGTCCGTTGAATTAGAGAAAATTCTATTATTAAAACAAAAAATGTACAAAGCACATACTTGCGCTTGCGTAAAAAAAACATGCAAATTTTTTTCCTCATCCCTTTCACCGTCGCAGTAATACATGAAAGCTAAATAAATGGAAGAAATCGATGTCACAATGTATGCCTTACATTTTGAAAAATTGAAGATCAACCAAAGATCGTTGTTAGCGACACGCGTAAGGTGACAGTCTGTTTTGTCGAAGCAAACTTTTTCTTTGGGTTTGAATCCTGTTAGGTGCCTTTTTTTCCATCGTTTTTGTGTCCTTTCTCTGTGCAACAATAATTAATATTTACTGTTAGATGATTTCACAATATTTTTGTCAACATTTTAATGTTGTAATAAATATGCACATGCCTTCAAAGCGCCTTCCATGTTACCGTTTTTCTAGTCATATATTTTGGCAGTAACAATGACAGAAATGTGTTTCTCCGAGAATGTCATGTGACAGTAAATATTAACTATTGTTGCACAGAGAAAGGACACAAAAACGATGGAAAAAAAGGCACCTAACAGGAATTGAACCTAGACAAAAAGATTGTTTCGACAAAACAGACCATCACCTTACGCGTGTCGCTACCATCGATCTTTGGTTCACTTTCAATTTTTCAGAATATAAGGCATACAGTGTGACATCGATTTCTTCCATTTATTTAGTTTTCTTGCATTATTACGACTGTGGAATGTAATCAATAACATTAAAGATTACATAAAATAGTTATGTAACAAAAATGGAACCAAAGTTTACCTCATACGTTGTTCTGACACCCAAAAACTGTCGAAAAAACGGGTTTTTCATTCTTCCGACATTGTTACTGGTGAGCAAAAATTATAAAAAAAATCAGAGAGATGTTGATTGTAATATTAGATTATAGAAAAAAGCGGCATCACTGATCCGGACCTCCTTCGGTATCAAATCGATGTTTTCCTGAATATTTACATATATGCAAAATACCATTCGTATCAATGTTATTCATCACTGTTTTTCAAATAAAGCGGGTAACGTCGTGCGCGCTCAAATGCACCTTTTGTAGGCTTTTGACACTTCCGAACGGTATAACACATGTTCACGAGATTGTCGAGAAGAGTTGAACACATACAAGCACTTCTCGGAGTTCTCCGCCTTCGATTGGTCTTTGAGCCAGGAGTATGAACTTCGTACCGAAAGAAACAGGGAGAGAGATGAATTTGGGGGGAGAGGCTCGAAGCTTAAAGCTCGCATACACTATTATTTATGCGATGAGATGATCAAGTACATTAAGTATGTAAGACGTAATATTTACAACGTTACGATTTGTTCAAATTAAAGCGATTACTCGATTTGCTAATGAAATTGTTCGGGACAATGCGACGTCTTTTGCCATAAAGCCACATTCGTGTCGTGTGGAGTGTGTAGTATACAAAAAGAACGTGTACTTTGTGCGAATTTATAGTCATTACATCCTTCTCATCAATGTTATATTAGCCAAGCATTAACACACGTTTCTTCATTGCCCAGACTATATTACGGTGACAATCGGATATTTATGTAAATTTTTAACTGTTATTTGTATGTAGGCGCAATCAACGGAAATTAAGTAATTGTAAAATGCTAACGCAACTTTATTTTTATTATTTTTAAAAGATCAAAAATGCTCGCAGATGTTGGTTGCTTTTTACAACTTGTTGGTATTGTTTCCAGCCTCGTGAAAGATTCAATTCAATGCTAAGCCTTAATAAGCATTTTTATGGTTCTTCCATTTGAGTATCCAGTCACGTCCGGTTCAAGTTTGCACAGCCAAATTGCTTCCATCCTAATTCGGTCAGATAGCGGTCAGAGAGCTGCCTGTGTCAATAGCTATGAACATTTTAATTGCGTAGCACATGCAAACTAATTCCATCGAAACAATACCTTTGGTATATTGTTTACGGTCACAGGCTATAAGAATCTTTGCACTAAACGGCGAGCAATTTAAATCGATGCAATAGAAGTGATGCGAAATACACTGTAAATGTGATCATCATTGCAGATTGGGGGACAATGGGCGATATGAACAACTTGTTTGAAGTACATTTACAACGTGTAAATATACCGCCATGATGGTGGTCGTTTTAATATTAGTAACATATGACTCGAAATTTATATTTCATATAGTAAATAGGGCGTATCAAATAATATAAAAATACCGTGAACTAGACGGTTTATCCCAACGTTGAAAAATATGCTATACTTATACCTAACACTTGGCTTAATGACCACGACACTTCTGGCACACTTATATTTTGTAAATTAAACTAAGCAACCGCAAAGTACACGGAGCGTTAAGCATCTGAACAATTTTTTTTCTCTGTTCACGGCTCACAGCGTAACTTAAAAAAGTGTCGTTGAATTCCCCGTTTGATGACATCACAGTTCAAGATGATCTCTCACACAAAATTACGCCACGTTTGTTGATGCTTGACGAAAACGCCACGTAATCACTTGATGGGGTGCAGAAAACCTGCATCTTGACTCACATCCGACTTGACACATGCGGAATTATTCTCGCCAACGTCATTATACGCAAGAGAACACCTACGAAGATTAGGGTAACGTAGTCAGACCACCTGAATCAAAACATGTCAAACTATTCTCCAGTAGAAAGTGTGTTGTAAAGTAAAATTTGTATTGCCTTTAAATTGTAAGTTATCGTTACTACGTCCAAGTCTAAATGTAATTTTAATTTATGTTTGAATAAATTATACAAATACTAATAAGCATCAAAATCTTTAAAAGAATCGTTTAATTCCAAATGGCGCAAGAATGCAAAAGATTAAAAATGTGTAGTTTTAGGTTGCTTGCACAAAATGAGTTCCGTTAAAGATTTCAAATGAGGCCATTAGACATCGAACACGTGAAAACAGAATCTTAACTTAACGTCAAGTTGGCAGGAAGTGGTGGTCACTTTCTCGTTTAATCCAATTTCTGAAACCACTTTAATTTTATCTTGATGTCTAATATTTTCAGCAGAGAATAATCCGTGTGATTTGACTGCAGCAAGAATGTAGGATCTTTGTACGTCATGTGACGGTAACAGTATCAATGGGTAATCGATGTTTTGAATTATGACTTTGCGAGGAACACTATTTGCTGCGTCCGCTGCGCATTCCTAATATTTTAAAATATACCTTATTAAAAATCGTAAACGATAATGCATACAAATATTATAGAATATATGATACATCTAAATGTTGGATCTATTGAATTTTTAACGATTGTCTCACTTGCAAATTGTAGATTCTAAACGTAAAATATTCTTTGCATTGTATCGCTTTAGAATTTATTTTCTTAGCTAATCAGGAACTCTAATGCTTTATAGGTCTTGTTGGTTGCCATGGCCATTCTATTGGGGATCAAAATATAAATGACTGGAATTGATATTACGTGCAGACCTTTGACGCTTCCGCAGTTCGTCGTTACTCAACGGCAACCTGCACGGTCAACATTCACGACTTTTTACGGCCGCCGTGCGTGTATACATATAGTGCGCTAAGCAGAAACCCACATTCGCAAATACAAAGTTTCTGGGTAGCAGCCTTTTTAACAGGCAAACTGGTATATTGGAAAACTCTTTACTACACTATAATTGATTGATTTTAAATATTATTGCTATTACGACGCTCGACTAATGCGTATGCTTTCATTTATTCAAGTGTGTAGGTGTGCTCATCAAACTATAATATATCGTTACTAATTTAATATCTTACATGTACAATAACATTTTGATTGGCGTATACACCTCCACGGTGCATTTCCAATATCATGTGCCTTGTCAAAACTTTAACTATTATATTTTGCAACATTATCAAAAATTGTTTCCCATAATAGGTGTAGGTATCATTCATCACACTAAACCAGAGGAGCAATTAATTGTACACATATCACAACAAATTAAGACGGCATTAATGTTTTTTTCTCGTATATAAAATACGGTAACATACAGCTAAAAAGGATAAACTCCAAAGTATTTGAGTATGACGTAGAAATTCATTTTTGAATGCCATTCATCTGTGCGCTAAGCTTGATTTCTTAGGCTCTACTACAGGTATTCGCGATTGACGATATATTAGATGAACGGTTGTCGATTCATTTTTGTTCAGAAGGAATGTACCGCGGACGTCGCGTCACCGGACAATTCGTAGAGGACGATTCATTTAACCATCGATAGAGTTCAAGCAAATAAATTTTCATCTCGTCCACAGCGTTGTCGATAGAACGTTAACGGTATCGTATGCGTTTCGAAAATTCTATATCGGCTTCGGAAGATCGATATTAATAGACTGAACAGGCGGCAAAGCGTTTTATGACGTTCGTCGAACTGATTACAGCCGACATTCGCAGAAAGCATGGTCACCGTTCAGGTAATTCATGATGGCAAGCCTAAACGGAGGAAAATATCTATTGAACCATTGCAATGGATAGTAACGAATTACAGTAAGTATTTGTTCCTTTAACGAGAAAAATTAATATATCCACTTCATTGTTCGTAGAGAATAGGACGTTTGTTGTTGCGAGTTGTAATCGTTTGCGAGAAAGCATTTTGTCGCAGAACATCTGGATTATGTCTGAATCGACATGTTCAAACGGTCGAACACGTAAATGTTACAATTCGCAAAACAGGCATGCAGGTTTCAGTTAGGGCATTGCGGTGAACCACAGAAAATGTTGCATTGTTCTAAAATGAAATGGTCTTCGTGAGCGTTAAATGGAACATATCTGCGATCTTTAGAAACAGAATATGTTTTTGGTTATACAATATGAAAAAAATTGGCCAGAGCATATATTCATCGATTAATATAATTTTAATGTAGTTTGTTAATAATAATACATTTTAAGGATGTTGTCTCGTATTCATTTGTGTCGTTCTTTAAATTCATTTTCTTCTTTCCAGCTTTGGTTTCGACTCCCAACTCCGTTAGAAAGATTGATTAAATATTACCCTAGCATATGTACCCGTTTTTGCATAACGAAGAAACATAATATAAATTCTGATATTCACGGAAACATACCGGTTTCAAATATTTCATACATTTCGTTTATGGTTTACTTAAATCGTTAATGTGCGTGACCTGTGCCAGCTTAAACGGTAAGTGCGCATGATATCATCTTAGCACACAATGTGTTAACAGGTTTTTTCCAACATATATTCTGAGAGATGGTGTACCACGTAAGCAAGTCGCAAATGAAACATATTCAGGAGTGAGCATGTACGTCACAGAAGAATGTTAATGAATCCTTGAGCTATACTCAAGATTATGCACGCACTGATGTTTTAATCCCATCGATTCTTAGCCGGCATTGCACATCAAGTTCACCTTGGTGACCGTTGTTGAGAGACTACAAAACACCTGACGAAATACGCTATTACTTTTGTATATGCTGTAATTCTAAACATGTCGATATTTTTCCAAATCTTACCACGTCCGCCAAATCATGTAAAGTAGGTCCCAATTAGCAAGTTATTACCTGATGTCCGTAGAAACCAAGGATTATTTGACAATTAAAAGTCGTAAATCCCGACCTTTGTCTATTCATGATCCGTACAAATTAGTATGCCTGAAAAGGATACGATAAAAATAGTTCAATTTTCGCAAATCTCATCAATGCCTGCGGTTGGTACAGTTAATAAAGGATAACGTGAGATTTTGTACACCAACATAATACAATAACAAAAACTGCCCCAAAAATACCTACATGTAAAATAGATTGTTTAAACCTATAATCACTTCATATGCCTACTGACTAATATAAACAAGGAATCGTAAAACAATTCAATACAAAATTACTATTTAACGATATCAAACTTTTTGCAAGCACCACATGTATAGCATTCAAGCTCCGAGCATTCAATTTGTCAATCTAATCTTTGAACAATAATTTCTATCACCTCTTATAATATTCACCACCAGCTCTTGTCCAATCCGATTATAAATATACACACTCGAGTAGACTAATCATAACAGAACTTCAGTCGCTTGACATTTGCTCGTTAATGTCAGTGCAAATACTGCGTTTCAGTTTAACAAATTTTTTTGCCACAATCCATTCCATACACCGCGGTCTAGACAGTTTTGTTATTTGACACAATCACTGTTTCGGTATGAACCTGGTGGAATTTTAATTATGGTTGTCAGACAGGAAAATTTGTTTACCAGATTTCGTCTCAACAAATTCACGCCATTCGATGACGCGAATCCCATCTTTCGTGGATCTATTAAAAATCTTATATGCATGAGTAAGGTACACGTTTGCACACATATATTAGTATTTCACGCGAAACTGTGACGTTTTCTCGCATTCAACAACGACGTGCCTCTTATCGTGCACTTTATCGTGCGCCCGTAATAAATAATATGGTCTTGCGCCTTTTTTTTCCAGATTGCGTGACGTAAAATACGATACTTGTTATGTGGTAGGTACAGAGGAAACAATCAACACTGTTTTTGGACCTCGCCGATGCAGTGAATACTTATATTTTTCAAATATTCATCTTAACTAAACCACATAGATTTTTATCGTAGTCATTCGTCGATCTGCTTTAATAAAACACAAAGCATCGATGCAGTATCTAACAATAAGTTCATTTTTATGCGTCATTCTTTTGATAGATTTATGTACATATCCATTTTGAGGCATACCAAATTTCGTTTAGTATAGTATATTAAGGGGTCTGGCCACCATGCAATTTTTTTTTTATTGTGTTATAATAATCTTTGAAATGTTACGCATCAGTTAATCCATAGTTGGTACTGAAAATCACAAAATTGCAAAAGTTACAGGTGTTTCTCGGTAGGAAGGTCGAGCCGCTGCGAGCGGTCGACCGCGCGGCTCGATCAGTGTATGCAACTCGCACGGTTCAGTACGTGCAGCTGCCCTATTGTATCATTTGTATGGGTTAGTAGAATTGTCTACTCGAATCCATACGAAGAAAAAGTGATGAAAAAAGAATGCGTAGGTCATGTGCAGAAAAGGATGGGCACATGACTTCGTAAAATCAAAAAGGAAAAGAAAGGTCTTGCTGGCAAAGGAAAGCTCACCGATAAACTAATTAACGAGCTAACAGTTTATTACGGTCTCGCTATTCGAAGGTTCTCTAATTCTAAAGACGAAATGAAGAAAGCTATTTGGGCAACATTCAAGCACAAGAGCTCGACCGACGAAATCCCGCAGCATGAAAATTGTCCACCGGGAGAAGACTCGTGGTGCTCTTGGCAAATATCAAAAGCGATTGGCACTTTGGATGAATATCTACACAAGAATCCTCTGCCTCAAATTGTTCAAGATGCCATTCGACCTGTTTATGAGGACTTCACTTCAGATGAATTGTTAGAACGGTGCGAAGGAGGCTTCACGCAAAACGCCAACGAAAGCGTCAACTCCGTCATCTGGTCAATGGCTCCAAAAACGAGTTCCAGCGGTGCGAAAACCGTCGAAATTGCCAGTTACATTGCTATCAGCACTTTCAACGATGGGTACAACAGTATTTTGCTGATGATGAAACTCATGGATCTAAGCATCGGAGATCGCTGCTACGATTTGTGTAGGGCAGCCGACGAGGAACGTTGCGCTACAGCAAATGTCCGAGCGCAAAAAGGTACGAAAGAAGCACGCCAAGCACGTAGATCTTCGAGAAAAGACGCCCAGGATGCTCAAACAGCTGCCGAAGAGGACATGTATGGACCAGGAATCGCTGATTGAAGGTAAGACTCACAAAAACCGCGCCGTCAGCCGAATAACCGCACCTTTACTTTCTTTTGCGATTATCTCGAAACTACATTTTTCGAAACGGTTCTGAATAAATCTCGTAAACTATCGGTCCGATTACTCTGAAATTTGAACACAGTACTTCTAGATACATTATCTAAAGCGTAACGTACGATTTTTGCGATTACTTGATTAGTTTTTTTTTAATGACGTTTTTTCTCGTGAAATTTCGGTGAAAATCGTGAAAAAAAATTTTCGGCTCACCATAATTTCCCTAATGTAAAAAAAAAAATTTCCCTACGTTACGCCCTTGCAATAAGATCCAGGAATAAGCTAATTTTTTTTATTTTTTTTCAGATGCAAAATGAAGCAGGTAGTCATGGAACCGCCCACGTGCGTTTCGTGCCGAGGGCCTTCACCAAAATGAACGAAACGCCGGTGTTTTTTATTTTTTTATCACAAAATTTTTTTCACTTGTTCACTAAACCGTTTTCAAGTATGTGACAAAAAATAAAAGAATTTTGTGCTTTATTTTCGCGTTTATGAATTTTTAAGAATAGTACTGATCTGGCGAGCGCACATGGTGGCCAGACCCCTTAATATGAATTGTTACAATTATGTAAGCGTTTGATACCCATATTCATGAATATTATTTTCCTATTTTTATAATGTATAAGGCCGATCATTAGAAAACAAAAATTTGTTGACGCTAAGCTTATAATTATGACAAGACAACTCCCGTCATGTTTTACGCGGTGGACAGATTTGCACAGTCTTTATCAATACACCGAACCAACTCTTGTTACCGAGCTGCCATGAACTTACCCATGATTGAGTTTTGGTCGATAAAATTCGAATCGCGGGCAATCCAGATAGATACTATCAAAGAGAATATAAAACTACAATTTGTTAGATATGTCAAACTATTAATCGTTTGTAAATCAAACAATTTTATCTTTTCCTATTAGACTTCTCGCAATATTTTTTCAATCTACTTAAAACTGTACCATCTTCTTGCTGTACTTCGAGAAGTGCGTCAAAATATCGCACAACACTAGGCAAATGAAAACAAAGCACCGTTCATACATTTCATCTGCCTACGCATGTACAAACATGTCAGGCTGTACGAAAAGATTTGAATGAAAGAGAGAAAAGAGAGAGAGAAGTGAGAAGAGAGAGAAGAGAGAGAGAGAGATTGTACTGGTAGAAGGACGTTAGCAGAAGGGGAGGAGGGATCAGATTGCCTCAAAGAGAGCCTAGGCGCCGATGGTAGACCGAAGTAGTAGGTTCGGCTCACAGAGAGGAACAAAAAGAGGAGACGAAGGAAGGTGAAAAGGAACGACGGGGATATAGGTGGATGGTGGTTTTTGCGAGTCTCCCCGTCTGCATTCCACAGAGCAGCCAACAACCTCGGTGGAACGCATTTGCCGGGAGGAACCGCAGAGACTCAAAGAAAATGTACACTGACTTCAAACTGGCGAAGATGGGGGAGAAAACTTGAAGACGGAGGCAGTAACGAAAAGAAACGAGAGAAATGTAGAAGATAAGAAATAATGAAGATCACAATGGTACAACGGCGTTAGAAGTGCAAATAAGATTTTTCTATGTAGGTATGTGAAGGTAGTAATTCATTCGCATGAAGGGGCATTTCTTTTTAACTATGACAATTTCAGTGGATTTAAGAAGTTTTTAACACTTGTAACACTAGACCTGTGATTGCCGTAACGGAGAAAAAGCGAGAATTACATTGTCTCAGTCAGTTATCCCATCAGACAAGTTCGTTGGAATAACCCTTTTTTTCTACTAACAATAAGAAAAAGTGTTTAATATGTGAACATTGTTTAGTAAAGATATATACCATTTAATCATTTATCAAATAAACAAAAATGCGGTACAATTATATTCTGAAATGTTCAGGTTTTCAGAAGGTTGAATACAACTGCATCTTATGAGCAATAACAGGAATTCAATTCAGATAGGAATCCAACACACCCGACTTATAATGCAACCATTTACGCCAACAACGAAAAGCTGTCGAAATATCTATCTGCAAGATTTTCATTCCTCTCAACTTCGTTCTTTCCAGTTTTTAGCTGTACGTAAAAATACAAATGTACGTATATGACGAGATACATCTACTGTTTTTTCATCTTCTTGCACAAGTGTACTTATGTTCTATAAAATTCGCACACATTCTATAACAGAATGTGAAAGTATCTTTTAGGAGGCAATTTTGAACGCGTCTGCAAAATTTCAGGGCAATCGAAAAATTTTGATTTTTGACCTCGATTTTTTCAAAAATGGGGGAGTGTTGCCACTTTTGGCACAACAGGCGTCCAATATTTTCGGCTAAAGAAGATCTATGCAAAATTTGAACAAAATCGGTGACCCACAACCCTGGTCTTTCCCTTGTTAGTAAAAAGGAAATACTAGCCAACAAATAAACAAATTAAACATTATGACGTCGAAAAAGGGTCCCGAAACTTAGAGCGCGATGTATCATATTTCTGACAAAATACTCAACGTCGTTGTGACATGCAATCTTCGAGTATTCGAAGGACATACTACATTGGGCGCATACGGCGCAAACGGAGCGATAGATGCAAGAGTTGAGAAAGTTTCTGGTATATAAGGATGAGTCCAATCCCGGAATCCTTGACCTCGGAAGGTCACTAGCTTTCGTTTGAAAGCTTTCTATCACTGACGGTTATTTTTGTAGATGGTGCCGCGCAACACGCGCAACGCGACTTCACGACACATCGTTAATTTTGTAACAGATGCGCGCGACATCGCTCATTCTCGCTAAAGGACTTTCCAAGATGCAATACGACCTACGCCTCGTCGTACGTCCCACCAGCTGTAAAAAAACGTGATCGCGTTCAAGGTCATCGGCAAACTCATACGAACACAGAGAGAGTCTAGCGGTTAATCCGATGGGGTTGGTCCATTCGTTCAAGCGATATAACATCACGTTATCCATAGTTAACAAAATTAGCGGTTTGAGTTTTCCTTATGATAAATTGTTATAACGTAAACATAAAATGGATACCTAGAAGTCGATCATTATCTTTATCAAATTAATTAACTTTGGCTATGCTTTAGTGTCTAACATATGAAGGTGTATTAATTTGCGATATATTTTAAACCTTAATTACTGATTTTAAAAGTACTTGTTTCTATAGTAACATAAATCTTTCTTAGCCTAAAACGATTTGGTAAATTACTGGCCTTTAGAAGAACATATTTCTCATTGTATACTATATTATTGTCGTCAAAATTTTGCGCAACGACAGTAGCAACAATGTTCTAATATTGTGCTGCAATGTTGTGGAAGAGCGACTAACGACTTGGTTGTATAATACTTTACATCAAAAAATCTCATTACTTAATGCATATTCATGCAAGATAATTTGATGTATGTCGAAATAATAATATGCTTTTTGAATGCCAATGTTAACCAAACGTATCGCTCGGCAAGACAATTCGTATTCGACGCTATTGAATATGTGGTAACATTTGCACGAACAAGATATTGATTATATAAATCTTTGTATGAAATATTTATATTGTGGTTATGTTAACTCCTTATGATATGATGGCTCTATTTATATAATAGCAAGCGGGAGAGAAGTATCTATAAGGTTTCCGAAGCGAGACTCTGGTTTTTGTTTTAAGTAGCTAAAATTTCATGGGAAAATAAACAAATTTCATACATGGCACAATCATCATGATTTTAAGTACACCCAAAGCACGACATTATACAGGATGAGCCAAATCCAACGAGGTGCAACATTAATGTCTTTGAAGGTCAGAAAGGGTCATTTTTGGCGAAAAAAGGCGAAATGAACTTACATTTACGGAAGGTGTTCAAAGCGATTGCCATTGGTATCGATGCAATGCTACAATCTTCTTATCACTGTTTTGGTACTATTTCTTATAACTTCGGCATTTATCGAATGACACACTGTCTTAATGTATTTACTAAACCTGGCAATGTCAAGGGAACATTTCTGGACAATACCGCAGGACATTTGATAATATTTTCCGAGTTATTGAGGTGTGAAAAGTCTGTATGATACAAATACTTATTCAAAAAAAGAAGTATTACTGATCATGCAATAATATGATTATGCATGGCAATACCAAAAAAACCATAATCAGAATGCAATGAGAACGCGAATTTTTGTCCACATTAATTAGTAGTACATATGCACTGATCCATTCATTCAATTACGCGACAAGCAATATCATCACGGTAGGTTTTTCCCATCAAGTGTTACAAAGACTACAGACTAAACAATCCATAAAAATGTCGGCTATATTCATGACTTCCTTGAATCGCTCATTTTTCGTCTGAAACATGTTATTCTTAGGAGCATCACTTTTGAGAAAAGAGGAAAATTAGCCGGTTCATATACTTCTTACATTGTCACTTACTCTGTACACAATGTGTTGCTGTCTTTCTCATTTATAGTACTGGTACTTTGAAAATTGTACATAACAGTTTGTAAATGAGTACACGCAATAATTATCTGTGAACGTCCTCTATGTAATGTGTTTCTTCTTGGGAGTTTAGTAACGCTGTATGGGTGCGATATGCTACAATAGATTTTATAGAAGAAAAAACGTAGAAGGTATACAATCGTTTCCGAAATTGTGAATACACATCGCAACAACTTGACCGCCATAGCTGTTATAAAAAGAAACCGACACAAGTGGGCTATTCAGTAAATGAGGGGAACAAATCGTCACTTGTGACAAACGGTTTTACAAGTAGAGAATAGGACAAGAAAGCATAGAGCGACAACCGTGCATCTATTGATAAATCAATAATACGTAGTTTAATAAAAATATAATTTCTAACTCTGCTTATTCCATAAGTGAACAACAAATAAAGAACGCATGGCAAACGCATATATCAGAACACTTAATCGATAGCAACTAACGAAAAATGAGACGGAATAATAAAAACTCAATATGGAAGATAAGTGTAATGGGGGCAACAAAAAGGGCAGAAGGAAAATGCAAGAAAAACTTTTCTCAATGATTACAATAATATACATGATGAATGTGTTGATTATTGAAATATTTGACGGATGACATTCTAACAACCGTGAACAGAAGCAAGAATATATAACATTCTATAATTTCAAATCATGTAACTGTGGCGCAACGACAAGATTTCGTAAAAGCTTGCAGGCCATCTGGGCCTAAAGGATTAAGTACAGACTATCAATTTCAAGTCATTATACAATAGAAATGTTGGCGATGCTTTTACGCATGCAACAGTATGAGAGCCGGATAACAAAACGCATATTATACGTGAAAGAAAACAAACGATATGAAACTACATTAAAGAGGAAAAGCATCCGTATGGACCGATAAATTATTTTCTATATTTATAGCCAATACAAAAAACACTTTATTATGATAAAAGCAATTGCCGTGGACTATTGTTTGCATGCCAATTTTCGCTTTTGTCCCAGGACCCAATATCGAGGAAACATTGCCGCAGGCGTAACAGTTACCTAATATGCAATACATAAGCCACAAACTTACCTTGGCTTTGTATGTCAGTTTCGAGTCACACGCAAAAGCGGAGAATAACTCCGCCGCAGTTTACGATCGAGTCAATAAGCAGTAACCTTGAAATGCTTTTCACGTCCACTCCGCAGGACAGCTAACTTGATTAAGCTATATTGAATTAATGACTGACGAGACGCCGTGTGAATGTCGTCGTCGTAATCTTTAATAGTCCCGAGGTGCAGGGAAATCGACCGCGTCACTCGGTGGTACGAACTCTTCAGTATGCCTAGTGTCATTGCACTCTTTCCGCACTCTTGTTTACAATCGCAAACGGGTTCACAGACTTCCGTGACGGCGTCACCGTTTGCCGCCTCACAGTTGTTCGCCATTTTTATTTGACCTTCATAAATGAATTTGATATACTATGTCTGGCATACAATGAAAAACATATGCATAACTGTTATGTGTATATGGGACTGCTGTGAATAAAATGCAGTGAATAGAAATGTACATAATATAATTATATGGAATACTTGTACTCTAGGAGTATAAAATATGTAAAATACAATAAGGGGAGAAACCTTTGGATTGTAGTCCTTTAAATCGAAGATTATCCCTTTATCAATCAATTGTCGCATTTTTGTGCATTTTCGAGCGCAGATGGTGACAGCGTTTAAATATTAGAACATCAGACGCGGCGTGGTACCATACATGCAGTACCTAATTAATAAAGATAGCTGAAAATAGGTGAAAATAACTGGAAAAGAAAGATCTTTGTATTGTACCGCGAATAACGTTAGAGATTGTACAAACATAAACTATTAAACATTCTTGTTACAAGTGATTTGAATTAAAACGTCTTTTTCATAATCTAAGAGTTGAGGTTCTTGACAAAGTATAATAGATATACCACCGCGAAAAGTTCTCCTATTGTGATACGTCCAACGCTTCGTAGAACGGGAATAAATTCACCGAATAACATGTCGTTGGTTACTTCATCAGGTATGTACCTAAGTCAGCGCGCAAGGTCGAAGGGCGGTTTAGGCAGTTCGAAGAGATTTCAGGTTAAGTTGTTGCTCGCAATCCGTGTAACGCATAAGATCTTGTCGCTTTTGTCTGACCAAGTAAAACATCAGGATCATCGCATGCCAAACACTATCCCGCAACTCCGTTCTTTCGATACTACTCTCGTACAATAAGTAATTAGTGTCGCAATTGTGCAATGTCCTTCGTCAGTGAAAAACGGAAACAGGATGAAATAGTATTAATGGACCCTGAATCATATTAATGCAAATCTTCGGTCCTTTTCGTATTTGGTTCAGGGTTTGTAAGTATGTATAAGAAGACGCAATGCTGTTCGGCGATACTCTCACAGGAATTGACAAACTATTATATTTTGGTATGTTAAGGTCATAGCTACCTAATTTTGCAAAATTGCCCACGGTAGGGGTAAGATTACAATTACGGTCTAACACCTGCTACTGTTGGTATATCGGCAGAAGTTCGAGCATGCAATAGTGTTCGGAAAACACTCGTACGTTTTCATTCAAAGCAAGGGAAGTTAACGGATGAACAATTAAACCCATCTGACGTGGCTAAACTATGCTCAATCTTCAAAAACATTCTCGCACTCAGAACTGATTATGTTCATTATTTTTAGCAATAAAAAGAGTAACTTTTCTTTCGGTGCAAGAGATAGTTTGAGAGCTAGTTCGTACGGATTCATTTATTAGTTGGACAAGTATGCACTCATTCATTCAAGTTCTGTTATGACGTTTAGTTCCTTTCTTATTTGAACTATGTAGCAATTAACGCGAAGAACGCGCAATATTTAAAAACCCATCTCCTAGTAAAATTTCCAGTCGGATTAGGAATTAACAAGAGAGAACTGAAGAGAGGGCTGTCCGGAAGCCATTCAAACGATCTGAAGTGAACTGAAATCTTCTTAACGACGGGGTCAGAGATATAAAGATCAAAAGGTCTCATGTCTGACTATGATCGATTGAACGTGGATGGAAGTTTCCACTTTGAACCACCGACTTCATTGCTAACGCGCCGCAAATTTCTCCGATTAAACACCGTTCAGAATGAGATGTTTTAAAGTTTGGAGCAACTGCACATAACTGTAATCTATGCCAGTACCTAATCCCACAGAGTAATTTTTAACTGTGCAAAATCTAATGGACACTTATAATGTTTGTGGTTACCATCTTAATGTTTCTTTATTATAATAGCTATTATGATTTAGTACTGTACATGACGAATTACGGATAGCGTTCCATCTATTTGGTATATTTAGTTTCTATGTATCGTACGCTATAGCTATGTCGGTAATTTTTGTGCTTACAAAGGTTACGCAAGCAATGGTATCTTCTTCGGTCGGCGCGGGATTTATTATTGTTTTGTGAACAATGAATTACAGACCAGAACGAATCTATACTTTTATAGTATCCACATTCCTAAGCGTCTTCGGAAAATTAAATATTTTGAACATAGTTCTGTAAGTAGACCTAAAATCATTCCGTAAAGTGAATCAGTGGTCTGTCATGCAGATCTAACAAGTCATATGCGTTTAATCGTTGTAACTTTGGATAGACTGATCCAATATTCCGAGCTCGGGACGACAATAAAGTGTTTGTTTGTAAATATCGGCACGAGTAAGGCACAATGTGATATCGTGGGCGTATGTCTCGCAGTTCCTTATCAGCAATACAACGGAAGGCCCACGCTCGGATAAAAATAATCGATTCGTAATTTTGTACGAGTGCGTGATAAGCTGTGCATAATAAGTATGTGGGCAAAGCGTTATATTAGCGGACGGCACCTGACCAAGAACGTACGTTTTCCTATTGAAAAACCATGTCGCCAATTCTGACTGACTGTTCGAATGGGAGATGAGAGTGTTACAAGCAACTACAATGCTATTCGGGAATGAACATTGTAAACAGTAACTGTAAGTAATGCATAGGAAGACGTAAAAGTTGAATCAATGTACGATAATATGAAATATAGCCGTGTTGGATGAGATCGTATAAATGAAACTAGAAAGTCAAGAATGTACCTATATATTGGAATATTATCAGTGAAATTATGACATATTCCTTTGACATTCTGACAACTAGTAACCGCGAAAATAGATAGTATTAGCAATGAAGAGACAGAATGCTAAAATGTCGAAAAAATCTCATACATGCGTAAAAATTGAGATGTAGATACAATCAGTTCAATATAGAATAAAAAGTTTCGAAAAACTCATTATTAGCTAAACTATTAAATGAATATTATCTAGTACAAAAAAAACATGTCTTTATTGCGGTTTATGCTAATTGCATACAGAAAACTCTTTGTAAAATTATCTCTCACATGTTCTAGAGAAACAGTGAATTTGTTTTCATTAAAACTAGGACTGTCGCGTATGCATATCGTATTTTCAACAATATTTCTACGAGAAATCTACCACACAACATGGAATCACATATGTTTTGGGAAACGCGAAATCCCGTCCGTCCAACATTCTCTGCAACAACTTGCGAATGATCAAATGCGTATGCAAACGATAAGAAAAGTAAATCATGCGTATACTTGGAAGCTCATAGTAAAAGATATCGCACAACAATTCTGCACACGTGTGTCGGAATTGATGAAAACACGTAAACTGTCGGCACCAATCTTCAAGCATAGTCGACAAATGAATACGTTAACTCTGTATGCAATTCGTTAATATAATAATAGTTTATAGGGCACGAATTATTATTTTTTTATTTACCACGTATATCTCAAATTGATTCAAAACGTACTTTTCTGCTTTTGCTTTGCTTGTAATAAATTACGTCTTCATGGACAGTATTTTTGGTTGTGCCCAGTTGTGCTTCATTCATAACGATTTATCATGTACCTACATAACAAAAAAAAATATTGCAATCGTTAAATCCTTTAAATTCAATGGTTAATAAGGTTTTGCTCTGTATTCAAGACATTACTGTATAATGAAAATTCAAACATCATCTTTAATTAAGTAGGTATTTAAAAAATACCCAAAGCAGCATTAAAAAATAGAGGAACTACATAAAATTAAGGTCTCACTATAGCTAAAAATGGGACGTTAATGTTTAAGTTCATAAATAAAATGGTATCATCTGTACTCTCGAAAAGCAAATGACCGATGATTAATATTTATGAGGCAAACAAGACTTTTTTCGTTTACGTATGCGTATACGAATGTTGTTCCTTGATCTTTGCTACACCTCTGGCAATACACTGACCCGTTTCCTATTGCCGGTGACCGTTCCAAGCTACATCTTACCGATTGTGTAATTGTTGTCTGCTGCTGTTTGCTCGCGCAAAGACGGGAGAAAAACTAAATAACGTGTTTAATACTACGAATTAGATGGCCTTCATTTTCGTGGATCACAGAGCCAATTCTTTGACGTTTAGATACCTCCCCACCAAGTTGCCACAACAAGTTTGAAATGTGTGGTGCCTAACATATGATGTAAGGCTTATCAGGCATTTAAATCACTCGTAGGCCGACCTAAAGCACCTGGTACATCATTCCCACTGTACTGCTTTTTTGTGAAAATGTTGAAATGTTTCAACAGTCGGATTCAAATAGCAGCGATACTGTTATTCTTCCCAAGAACGGCAAAATAAAGCGGAGTAAAAATGCAGGGAAGAGTAAAAGTTTTTCGAGTAGTCAATTTTTTGCATGACTCGTGTAGTATTACAATCATTTTCAATAATATAAACACCATTAAAGTCTTCCACAGCAGAAAATATATCGCTCCGGACTTTATACCCCGATTAGGATATCCAGACAAAACACATACACCGGTCAGAGTAATTCCAACTGATATTCACATTTGAACACAGCTATCAAATAGGTATATTATATCGCAAAACGCCCGATAAAATTATGTTCTTTTATCAAGTATTAACAGGCCCAAATTGGAATATCGCCGATAGAAATTTTGAACTCTCTCTCTCTCACACACACACCCACACACGCGCGCGCACACACACTCGGCATTTCCTGCCTTTCTTTCCCCTATGCTGTCTCGTCATTCGACAATTAAGCGTATCACGACAATCATTAGAACCATATCAAAAACTGGAACCAGATAAAACCGGTTACGATCTGACTTCTGGCAATCTTTATGACTGTGAAGTCGAACGAAAATGATCCCACTCTTGTATACGTGTCATATAAATATTATAAGTATCGCAATAGCAAATTCAGAGGACAATACTAACTATAAAATGTGTAATAATGATAAAATGTTACAGGACAGTAGGCGGCAAATTATTGGGCGTCATGGTTGAGCGGAAATGAGAAATGATTAGCGTCAAATTAATGTGTCATACGATGTCTCAAAAAATGTAGTAGATATACTATTAAGACATTTATTGTTATCCACTTACAGAATGTCTCAGTGCAGAAAAGAATAATGATGTTGCTACTGTTATTATTAAATAACAATGTGTTATATATGGATGGGGTTAATTTTTCTTCGGCTACAGTTGGAGACAAACTTGATTAATGATCGTGACAACGATCAGATGATTTGTGAGAGCTCTACACAACATGCTGGGAACAAACTATACTGATGATAATTTGACAGTAAAGACAAATGACATGGAATGCTGACATGATTGAGGATATTTGAAGAAGCAATATCAAATTGAAGAAACGCGATACAAACGATGGTATCAATGTCGATTAAAAAATCCATGAAACATTCATTGCTAGAACGAATGATAAATATTATTCAATAAATAAAGATGTCAATAATGTGATAATCAATAATAATAAAGACAAGTAGGATGGAACTTGTGTAAAACGTTATTGTTTAATGTTAACAGTAAAATCACCTAAGTATAAAAGAAAATATATATTAACACAGTACACTGTTAATAATGGCCACTTTTTGCAATGTGGGAACTACATTTCCCTAAAGATGAATTATAATCAAATGTAACAATGACGAAGTACGCAAGTAACATAAAGCTACGAAACAACAAGAGGCGTGATCAATTTCTGTGACGTTAATGATGAAAGTATGGAATAACGCCGATGACGAAGTTGAGACAAGATTACGTCGATGGAGTCACCTAAGAAATGATGACGCTAATGACATGGATGTATAGGGAAACCAACGACCATTGACGATGACGCTGGAAGGGTAACGTCATAGGCATGACGGAAAAGAGATAATGACGTTGAGAGGCATTGATATAGAGAGCGAGAATAAAGGATAACGATCATGTCGGGCAGTGACGGTGTCGACGCCAACAAAATCTACAGCAAGAAAGATGTCCAAGCGAGCAAAAGAGCGAGTGAGAGGTGACGATCGCGAGCAAGAAATAGCAGAATAACATGCGTCAGAAATAGAGGAGCCGGAATGGGAGTCCTTTGTCGCAACTCAGGGAGATGATCGAAATCGATCGCCGTTGCCTCGGGGCGCGAACACATAACGGGCGCCAACGTTAAATATAAATTGCTCCGGTTGAGGTCGAGTCGGGACCTTTGCAAAGACATCGACAGAAAATCCTTCTTGAAGAGAGTCAACTGAGCGGACTACTTGCCAAATTATTTGCCAACGAACTTTCCCCCTCCTCTGCCGCCCCTCTACGTTATCCAAAAGGTAACATCTCTTTCACTTCTGAATAGAGTACGTAAGTACCGTGACGCACAACGATCTTCTCTAACCAGAGCGAACATTTAGCGCAAGGAGGATGAATGCAGCCGGTAATCTTTGTAGTGCGAGATTTGTAATGATCGCGAAATTTTGACCCGATACAAGATAAAACGCAGGCTCGTTGCGTACAGAAGATTTGTTGTCATACATTTCAAAGGTAGAGCGTTTAAGTTCATACCATTGCACAAACGAGGTGCGTACATTTTATATTTAACATTCATGCATAAACTTACGGAGGTTTGGCGTATTAAATAGGTTTTGTATAAAGATAAATTGAAATCAATCAATACAGTTACGTAAATAGGATTTGTAAAGTCGTTGATCTACATGATCTGTTCCGAAAGTAATCGGACTGGATTTTTCCTGAGCGAACGGGCGGAGGAGAGGCGGTTTGCGCGGGTAAGATCGGTAGAGGGGGGTATTGGGAAAGCTGGGAAAAATCGGCGGTCGGCTCTCGGCCGTTGAAAAAAGCAGGTTGCTTAAATTGTGAACACCTGTCGAAGCGCCTCGTCACGGAGAGAATCATAGACCGTTTACTTGAACAGCGATACGCGATCAAATTTTGTGTAATTTTGGTAAAACGGGCAAAGAGATTCACGACATGATTAAGGAGGCCTACGGTGATGCTGCCATGCGTAGATCGGGTGTTTTTGAGTAGCACAAGTTGTTCCGAAAAGGAAGGCGCCGGAGTTAATGCTCCGGATGCCGGAGTCAATGCTCATTTGCTTTTTTGATCGACATGGAGTCATCCACAGTGAGTTTGTACCACCCGGAAAAACAGTTAATGCAGATTTTTACGTGTAAGCCCTCAGAAGACTACGAAAACGCATTGTTCGTGTCCGCCCAGTGATCGCCAACAATTGGCGGCTGCACTATGACATCGCGCCGAGCCACACAGCGTTCCGCGTAATGGAGTATCTTGCCCAGCACAAGGTGACAACGCTGCCTCAGCCCCCCTACACCCCCGACTTGGTCCCGTCAGACTTTGTTCTATTCCCGAGAATAAAATCGACGCTCAAGGGGAAGCATCACGGGTCGCTAGGGGCGGTTCAACATGTCGTGACGAGGGAGCTAAACAGCCTTCTGGTCCAGGCGTTCCAGGAGGCGTACGAAACCTGGAAAACTCGTTGGCAGCGGTGTGTAGATGCGGAAGGGTGCTACTTCGAAAAATACTAATGGTTCGTAATATTCTCATGAATACATCTTTTTTTAAAAAATCAGTCCGATTACTTTCGAAACAGACCATGTATGCATGTGCTATCTTCAAGTGAATCAAACTTGGAATTACTCTATTAGTGATCACTTGGGCCCCCACGAGGTGTCAATAAACCGATCCCGTGAAATTGTGTTGACGAATGAGTTACAGGTACGTGTTCGATACGTCCAAATGTGTTGGTGATAAATTTAAATTAGACAGTGAATAAATAATAAGCACTAAGTGAATTTGGATAGTAATGTGGTTGGAATCGATAAACATTAAAGTTCACGTTCAAGATCAAGTTAAATAACCGCATACAAGCATTTCGTTATTCGCTATTTACAAGCAGACCAGCACATATATTCACATTTATGGGCAAATGGCTAAACATTGTCGCAAAGTGAATTTTCATTAAGTCTTCCTTTAAATATGAAAGTACAAACTGTGTTGTAACTTATTTAAGATATTTGATAAGAAATTATTTTTACACCATTTATAGGGTTTCTGACACTGAAAAAATTGCAGAAAGAAATGAAGCAAAAACGCTCAAATTAGCAAATTAACAGAAACTAACAATGAATCATAATTTCCAGTTTTTGATGAAGTACACACTTCTCTAGCTACACGAATACAACGGGATCAAATGTGTTGGAACGTATCTATTCATTCAAGATGTTCGTTCATTCAAGGCTCCACAACGGTTTGAAAGTCTCTTTCACGGGTACAGACGCAGAACCGTTGTGACGAATTAACGGGGTCTCCCGTCCGCATATACGCCATCTTACATAAGAGGCACCGAAAACTGCTATGCGGGATGCTTTTTTGCGTTAAGTCAAGGCTCAAGGTGAGATTTTTAATGTCCGGCAATGAATTATAGACGGAATAACAAGTCTCAAGTAGGAAATATTAAAGTCTCGTATATCCAATATTGAGTTTTACAATATATAAAAGTTCTACGTACCAATACTGTTTATCATGTAGTGCATGTTCTGTTTTTCGGAGGAATTTGTAATCTACTATGCCGTTTATTACCAGTTTTCGTCCTTCCAGAAGATATTCCCTATGTAACGTTAGGTTAACTTCAGGGTTAAATTTTTAATAGATTCAGACAGTCGTAATTATTCATGTTTGAAAAAACCTGTATCTGAATCATCTTTATACAATACATAATTATATGTAGTCGTTTGCAGTTAAACACGAAATAGGTAGGCATCACAATTAGGCCATCTTTTGCAATCATTCTTACAGCTAAATCAATCCCCTAAATTTCAAAATACGCAAAGGCATGTCTAGGGATAAGAAGAGAAATATATATAATCTGCAAGTTGTTTAATCTCATACCATCGCCCAGCCATCTTCTGAATCACTTCAATTATGACATCCAATATCAAGTTGTCAAGGAAAAAAAGGAACGAAGTGAATTGAATATACTTTGCGTAAATGATAATGAGCGGCAGCGTGTTTGGTTTCGCTTGAAAGAGCAGCAGATATAAATAATATACCGAATGGTGGTTAACACGTTGAGCGCGGTGTCGGGCCCCGCGGACTGACAGCGAACTTTCAGTCAGTCCCTCGGACCGACAGTGAACTTATCGTTTGGGCAGCATCGGTTCCTGGGACCGATACAATCAAAGAAACAAAATAAATGTGGAATTTTAATTAAATCGATTAAAACATTCTAAACAAAAATATGGTTTGGATTTACATATATTAAAAAAGGTGACGACGAAAAGTTTTGTTTAGAATGTTGTAATAAATTTCATTAAAATTACGTATTTATTTAGTTTCCTTGATACTGTCGGTCCCAGGAACCGACGCTGTCCAAGCGATAAGTTCACTGTCGGTCCGAAGGACTGACGCCGGCCGAACGGAAAGTTCGCTGTCGGTCCCCGGGGCCCGACACCGCGCTCAACGTGTGAAAAAGCTGATCGTACTGCATGTATCAAAACGTACATTACACGTATGAGGACCCTATTTTACTATTGTGTATTATGAGCTGCATCCTAACTGTTACAATACTCAGTTAACGCACTCAAGTGTATAATGTTAAGGGGTAACTTTAAGCATTAATAGTGTATTAGTTTTTTCGCTACATAGATAAAAATTCTTGTCACTTTGCCTTTTTAACATAGCAACATTCTAGCTACACAATACGGACTATTCAGGAAACGCATTGTTAAAATCATGTTATTTCACATTTTCACTATTAATTACAAACGATATTTTGTATAAAAGCAACTAAAAAACAATAAAAGTAAAGTACAGCAAAAGTAAAAAAAGTAATATAGTTATAAAACTTTAGTATGTCGATACATGGACAAATTAATGGATCTTAAACGCATTTAAAATGTACAAAGGAACAAACATGTATTGCGCAGAAAACCAGGCGACGATCAAAGTTCAAGCGGAGACGAATAATCCAGGTATTGAAAGTGATCAACAAGTTAATGATCAGGAACAAAATATATATTCCTCAAAAACATCTGTGTTCGATGTTTTTACACTGCTCACCTTCGAATTTCTTTAACACTTTTTTTCTACCCTTTTAATTCAGATCGGCACAAAATTTTGGCCAAAACGTTATAACTACACCATGACGAATGTTTCAATAAACTAATATTCGATAAGGGAGTCATCAAGCGCGCAGAATATGAAGTGTATAACGAGAATGAAGGCCTAGTGTATCACTCTGTCAAACTAGTACTATTGTTAAAGTTTAAAGCGAACTCAAGTCCGTTTGCACGAATGGCAACCCCAAAATTATCCAAATAATGTCAACATAACTCACACCTGTCGATACATAGGTATCATACATGGAACTGAAAAATAAACCTGGGTTTTGTACATAACTTAAATAAGTTCTACAGTTTTTTCATAGTGTTGGATATATTTTTGATTCTCCGTAACGTGTTTTAGACTTATAATTTATCGTCAATGTCACTATGCTCCGCGTGCCTTGTCTTAACCCGAGCATTAACTGCCTTTTCGATCTAATTCAGTAAAGGCCCACGACTGCTGGCGATGATGATCGATCATGATTTGCAAAAATTTGTATTAACGCATACACACAATATGTTAACAACTTTACCATATTCACTACTGCGCGCTAACGGTACCCGAGACGCATTTCACGCTGTTTCCGCGATCGGCTCATTAACGCTTCAACTCCCGTGACCGACATGTGCCACGAGAATCGTCCAACGTTTGTCTCGCCCATTCGCCTGGGACGCTAAAAAATACTCCACCGTCACACTCTTCCTTTGCCGTTGACAAACTATGTCCGTGCACGCCCTGCGGACGGCGAACAGCAGATAGACTCTACAGCCTCTATTGTCGTTCCTTTAGCTCCCAAGAATGATTCGCACATCGCATGTTTACGCCCATTGTTAATACATTATTCTTCCATGGAACAAAGAGGCAACGCTCAATTTCTGTGAACTTCATATACCCAAACAATTTCAATTTCGATCTGGTTCAGCATTTTATACACGAGCTCTTTTTCATCAATCGGATTTGAAAAATGCTATGTTTTTATCCTGTTTGAATAAGAAAACTACAAAATTGCAATAAAGATTACGATGCATCATTTTTTTTATGACGTATTTTTATCGACAAACGATAATTATTGAACGAAATGTGTTATGTTTGCGTGGATGCGAAAGTATAAATTCTTCAAAATGGTAATTTCTACCACTGTATTTGTACTATTGTACTATTATGTAGTTTGGATATCTTTACTACACATTATATATGCGCCCTGTAAAATGTTGCCAAATTATGTGATACCGGTTCACCTAAAAAAATTCGGATATATTTGAAAATAACCAAAAATCTATATTTGGGGAAGGAGGAGATTGTTCTGGATGGTATTAAATATTATGTGTAAGCTAAGTTCACGGGAGGTACTAATTGTATTCTCAAAACAATGTCAACGATTTAAAATCGGCAAGTTATACTGGATTACACTCAAGAACACACTTGACCGTCTGGCTTTCTCACGAAAATTTACCACTTCCGAGAGCGCAGAAATGGCTATGCTTCGCAGAAAATCGTATACGAGTCAAGGATGAGGTTTTACCGAATTTCTTGACGTGTGCAGATGCATTCAACGCAGGTTGTCCCTCAGTATTGTACACGTACTCAAAGAATAAAAAATTTGATACTTTGTAACGTGACGATGTTTGAATTGGTTTCCTACTCACAAAATACGAATGGGTATCCCACAAATGAAATCGCATGTAGGACAAGTACACACGGACGAATAATTAGTCTAGCAAACCGAGAATAACGTTTACCGTACCTGTTACGCTATTTTTAGACTCGACCGCTGATCCGTCGCTAAATATAAGTTTAATTTATTAGCGCACTATAAACACAGTGTACAGCTGCATACGTACGACCACTTTGGTGTAAACAGACATGACAATGACGTAAACGAATCAGCTAAAGCCAATGCGTATTTCCAAAACGTTCTTCTGCAGAAAATACGTTTATTCGATAATATAGACATTGCAGAAATTTAAATCGTGTAGTAATTCGCGTTCCGATTGACTTACTCTTTCTTTAGATTTTACGAAGATTATTCTTTATGGAATGTCGCCGAATAAATTAGTTTCTACGAACTATTTTCTGTCCTTATTATTTGATCATGCTTTGTCAACGGTCGCCGAGGCAAACGGCATTTGAAATTACGTATATAATTAATAGGTCACTAAAAAATAATGTTTATAAACTGTATTGAGTCAAGTCATTTTCGCTTTTGTAAATAATGGCAAATACACCTACTTATGACACAGCTCAATTTTTTTTTTTTTTTAATCTGTACAATTATTATAAAACGTGAATTACTTGGTGTACACGGCATCACAGCATTATAATTTGCGAAAATGTTAATTTTAGTATATACAATACATCATGATCTTTTATATTTGACTCTATTAATCTTTCAGGGAATCGAAACAATGCAAAGTGCAACATGCGACCATCAGATGCTTTCGCTCCAATGCTTATGCAGCACATATTTACGGTTCACCAGATTGTAATATCTTTAAAAGAATATTGTGCTCTGTACAAGCTTCAAGGCGCTAAAACAGATCCTTGTACGATAAAGCTGATGCATATAATATATATAATACTATAGAATTCGGTGTGTCCTATAGAAATAAGTAATTACGGAAAGGATCGGGTAGACGAGAGATGACGTAAGGAGCATACGGCCCTTACCAATGATTAATTGACAAACATCTAGAGCGCCCGGTGGCCTAGTGTGTATCGTGCCGGCTCGAGGATCCAAAGGTTGCGGGTTCGATTCCCCGCACCGGTGAGCGGTTAATTTCACTGTCCCTGATCCTACAATAGACATAATTGAACATGAAACGATATTTCAATTTATATGTAATATAAACAAAAATTTGTTTGAAATTGAATTTATTCATGCTTAGGTACATCATTTAATATTATTCATCAGAAATATTAATCTACGTCTGCCTGTAAAAAAAGAACGCAACTAACTGCGGAACAGCATTTGGCCTTGGCAGCGTACAATGTCCTTTTGTTCCTAATTTTATCTGGGTTTCAGTCCCCACTCACTGTAAGCAATTGGCGTGATACATGGCGTGGCAAATATTATCCCAATTTCCGGCGGGGCAGACGCTAGGCGACATGCGTGGCGGAGAATCAATCTCTCACGAGACAAATCGGCCTCCTCAAGAAGCAGCACGTGTCAATCACGTGAAAACATTTTACCGCTCGTAAAGTACCATTCAGGTTGTGACCCCTGTGCGATGGGAAGGTTAGGTAGTTGCGCTCACTTCCTTCATTTCAGGAAATTGCCCGTAACCCACGTTCACTGTACGCACGAACGGGGAATAACTAGCTATGTTGGTGAGTTTGCAGAACATGCATATGGGGCATTCCATGCCAAATCGGACACTTTTGTACCTCACCCCCTTCAATTTTTTTCAAAATTTATTATGTCTTTAAGACCGATAAAAAACGCGTTCATAAAATTGTTCAGATTTTTTTGACCATCCGTTTCGAAAATATGAATTTTCTTAAAATATGGCCTCTTTTTTTTCAATGCACATAACTTTGCGAAAAATGCACCCATTCGATCGTTCTTTTTGTCAAAATTTGTGTTTTTAAATGCTCTTTCAAGTAAAAATATAATTTTTGTCGAAATTATTGTTTTCATTGTTTAATTTTTATGTAAAGCACAAAACATTTTGTATCTCAAAAATATGCCTCCTTCGATTTTTTTGACAAAATTTCCAAGAAATTTTGATGCGTGTAAGAACTTAAAAAATTTGTCCGATCGTGGCATAGAACACTTCGTTCTATTTTCTTTATTCGAAAAGAAAAAAAATAGAACGAAGAGTTTCCCCACGATCGGTCAAATTTTTTAAGTTCTTACATGCATCAAAGTTTCATTGAGAAATTTTTCAAAAAAATTGAAGGGTGCATATTTTGAGATAAAAAATATTTTGTGCTTTTAATAAAAATTAAACAATGAAAACAATAATTTCGATAAAAATTATATTTTTTTCTTGAAAGAGCATTCAAAAACACAAATTTTGAAAAAAGAACGATTGAATTGGTGCATTTTTCGCAAAGTTATGAGCATTTGAGAAAAAAGAGTCGAAATTTTAAGAAAATTCATATTTTCGAAACTGATGGTCCCAAAATTGGGTTTAATATTCGGTGCAAAATCCAAAAATGGAAAAATGAGATGAACTTGGGTGGCCTAGAAATTTAATCCGGGTCTCCTACTTCGGATCGATTGCTCGGAGCAATCAAGCTATTCAAGGCCTTTGTCTACTCTTTTTTTTCTTCACGCACCGCGGATCCCAACTAATTCTACATATTCGATAGTCACCTGTAAATATTCGGAACAGAGCTGTCATTATGGTACAATAAAGGATATTTTTAATTATTGCATTCATGACTATGTCGTTTAACGCTCAGCAGCAGTTGTGTCTAAAAAATCAAATCTTATATGTACATCCGAAATTTTGTTTATAAAGAAGGTGTATACCTTCTTTATACAGTACATATACAGTTCACTACCAGCAGTCATACGGACAAGACGTAGTCCGCGAGTGCCATGAGTCAACGCTTTCAAAACAATACACTACCACTGTGACAACAAATAGGTGCCATAACCTGGCCAGTGCGAGGTTCATGAACAAACCTCCAAACCAAAGTGATAAAATGATCTCTGAGTACAGGGATTAAAACCCCGCCTCAACCGAAACTCACCCAACTAATCCAAACACCGAAAATAGAAATGTATCAAATCGCCGATCATACGCTGAAACCACCAACAATATGTCTCCCCCCAAAAAAGGGCAAGCCATAATATTGGAATCAGTTGAGGGAATATCTATCAAGGATTACGTCAACGCTATCGGAAATAAAATTGGACCCGTGGCGATTAGATTCATCTTCCGCATCTCTAGTGGAAGAGTATGTATGTATTTAAACTCTGAGAAAACCGTTACTGACCTAACAGAAAAACACAAAACCATCACCATCAATGATACTAGAATCAACATAAAACCACTGATCTCCCCAGCTCAACGTATCATCTTCAACGTTTCTCCAACGATCCCCAATGAAAACATAAAAAACATATTTAAGGAAAACAATATCCGTACAATGTGCAAAATTACATATCTCATAGCGGGAGTACAGGAACCGGGCTTCTCACATATACTGAGCTTTAGGAGACAAATCTTTATCAACCCAGAAGACATAGAAAAAATTCCTACATCATCATCGTCACCCATGAAGAAACACCATATAGAATTTTCGCAACGACAGATAAACCAAACTGCTTCACATGTAATGGAGAAGGACACATAGCCAAGCAATGCCCGAAAAGTGACCTCATAAACAGTAAACATCAGATACACATACACACCGAAGAAACAAACAAAAACCTCCAAACACAGACAAGTAATATCAGTCTCCCTCAGTCAACAATAGAGGAATCTACCATTCCAACCAATATAACCAATAAAAAGAGAGCATACTCTACATCCACGGCAGGCACAATTAATAATGAAATTATTACTAAATCCCCTAAACTCTACGACCACACCGAGCATGATGCCGCCAAAGGTAAAAACAAAAGTCACCAACAGGAAGAAAAGTAGTGTAAATCCAATACTAACCGTAGAACACATGCTAGAACCAACCAGAATAATAACACAGGCAAACAAAAAAAACAAAAGTGGTCTGTACATTTGACCGGGCCCACCTACGGACATGTAATTCGACCCGCTGAATCCGAATTTGAAGTCCGTTTGGCCCGGTCACCCTCCAGATTTGAGTAAAATGCAAAAAACCCCAAAAAAAGGCAAAAATTACGAAAAACTGCAATCACAGCGATGAAAATATTTTTGTGGACTCCGATCAAGTATGATTTTCATGTATTTCAATTCACTGAATCTAAATCTGAACGTTAATTAGCCCGTTGAGCCGTCAAGGTTCGAAAAAATTGCGAAAAACCGAAAAAAATTGCATAAAATCATGAAAAACCGAAACTATCGAGATGGAAAAAAATGTTTAGATTCAGATTGAGTATGATTTTTATGTATTTTGTTCCACTGAATCTGAATCTGAAGTTTTTTTGTCCCATTAACGTTTCAAAATTTTAAAAACTCTCAAAAAACCAAGTTATAAATATGAGAAAAGATCGATTAAACACGATTGTTAATCACTTGGGTGCATTTTCATGGATGGAATATGATTTTAGAATCTAAAAATTGAGAAAATTTTAAAATCTGTAAAAAATAGCATGTAAGAAGAAGGTAGGAAACCGTATTTATAAATTTCAGACTGTCCTTCGTTTGTATTGAACTCTTTTATCTTCAAATGACCTACGCAGAGAGTTCCTCTTACGTTTTCTGTCTTCTACTGGTATTTCTCTTTTTAGAATCCAGCAAAAATCTGCCATCATGTTGACATTCCAATTTCCTTGATACCTAGTCTCCATTTCACTTATGCCTTGATGGAATCGTTCTCCCATTTCTGTGATAAGTGATGCAAATTTAAAAGAAGGAATTTTTGATGGACCCCAAATTCGAACTGTATTTCAGGATGCAAATTTTATCGGAAAAATGAACGAGACGGAGAGAGCAGCTTGGGTAAGTTTCAAAAATGTGTCTCAAAACTTTTCACGAAATAAAATAAGCGAAAACAACAGGACGTTAGTAGAAGAACTGGTGACAAATTACAAAAATTTAGGTTGCTGAATGAACCTCAAACTACACTTCATGGATTCTCACGTCGACCACTTTCCTGAAAATCTTGGAGACTACAGTGAAGAACAGGGTGAACGATTCCATCAAGAAATAAGTGAAATGGAGAGTAGGTATCAAGGAAATTGGAATGTCAACATGAATGCAAATTTTTGCTGGATGCTAAAAAGAGAAATACCAGTAGAAAACAGAAAACGTAAGAGGAACTCACTACGTAGGTCATTTGAAGATAAAAGAGTTCGATACAAACGAAGGACAGTCTGAAATTTATAAATACTTCTTACATGCTATTTTTTCACAGGTTTTAAAATTTTGTCAATTTTTAAATTCTAAAATCATATTCCATCCATGAAAATACACCTAAGTCATTAACAATCGTGTTTAATAGATTTTTTCTCATATTTATAACTTCAATTTTCCCAATTTTTTTGTTTTTTTGTGATTTTTTTAAATTTTGAAACGTTAATGGGACAAAAAAACTTCAGATTCAGATTCAGTGGAACAAAATACATAAACATCATACTCAATCTGGATCCAAAAAATTTTTTTCATCTCAATAGTTTCGGTTTTTCATGATTTTATGCAATTTTTTTCGGTTATTCGCAATTTTTTCAAACTTTGACGGCTCAACGGGCTAATTAACGTTCAGATTTAGATTCAGTGAATTGAAATACATGAAAATCATACTTGATCCGTGTCCACAAAAATTTTTTCATCGCTGTGATTCCAATTTTTTTGCATTTTTTGCCTCTTTTTGAGTTTTTTGCATTTTATTCAAATCTGGAGGGTGACCGGGCCAAACGGACTTCAAATTCGGATTCAGCGGGTCGAATTACATGTCCGTAGGTGGGTCCGGTCAAATGTACAGACCACTTTTGTTTTTTTGTGTGCCTGTGTAATTGAAAATAACCACCAGAATTTTCCGATTAATTATAACCAAATGCTAAGTTTTCTGGAAAATTCATTTGAATCAGAATACTACCAAAACCATTCATCTTGTTAGAAGACCTCAATAGCCATAACAGCTTATGGGGATCAAAAACTACAAATTCAAGAGGAAAAATCAACAACAATGTCAAAGCAAGATATAATCCTCCTCAACGGTGATAATCCAACTCACTCCAATGTATCAAACGGATCATTCAGCACAATCAACCTTACCTTCTGCAGTACTAACTTTGCATGCAATTATGAATGTAAAACAAGCAACGACCTATATGATAGCGATCACTTTCCAATTATAACAAAAGTATTCCCAAACGGATCCCAAATTACCCCCCCCCCCCCCCGCAGCGATGGAAATTTGAACTAGCTGATTGGAACAAATACCGCCACATTATCCATGCCAAAATACCTGAACTTGAACAACTACTAACAACAAACAAAACAGAAATTGATGACTATTCAGGAAAACTCACAGTGACCGTAAAGAATGCAGCAAACCGCTCTATTCGTAAATCTAACCAACATACAACAGTCAAGCACCACACGGTACCCTGGTGGAACAAGAAGTGCGAAACAGCGATAAAAAACCATAAAAAGGCCTTTAACAAGTACAAACGCAATAAAACTACTGACAACATTATCTCTTTTAAAGAAACTCAGGGCCGAAGCAAGAAGAACAATAAGAGACAGCAAGAAGCAGTCATGGCATGAATTTCTATCTTCATGGAATAGCTCAACTCCCTCAAAGATAATATGAAATAAAGTTAAGTCAATACAGGGCAATAATCAAATAAAAGCAGCCACGCTTATTAACGCTGATAAACAAATCACGACAAATCCTAATGAAATAGCAAACGTATTTGTCAACACATTCGCCAAGCACTCTAGCAATTCAACCTACAAGGAAGAATTTCTAACAAACAGAACTCGTACAACTGAACTTTCAAAAAATGATTATCCAATCATTAAAAAAGAAGACATAGAGGCCACCAACCTGCCCTTCACTATAGAAGAAGTAAATACTATCTTCAAAAAATGCAAAAACACGAGCCCGGGACCTGATGAATTCCCCAATTCCTTACTCATAAACCAACCTGCTAAAGGACATCAACATCTGCTAAAATTCTTTAACCACACTTGGAAAAACTATTTATTCCGAGAAGCTGGGAAAGAAGCCACGGTTATTCCAATCCTAAAGCCTGAAAAAATAACACCCTATACAAAATAATGGAAAAACTTATCAACTATAGGCTCCGCTGGGCCCTTGAAACAAACAGCATACTATCCCCTTACCAAAGTGGCTTCAGACATCTACACTCTACAATAGATCAACTAACCAACATAGACACCATTATATGCGACGGCTTGATAAACAAACAGCACACAATAATGGTAGGACAGAACATCGAAAAATCCTATGACATGGTATGCAAAAAACGACTGCTACACATTATTAAGAAACTAGGATTTCACGGAGCGTCACTATCATTCATAGAAAATTTTCTGAAGACCCGGCGCATAAGAGTACGAGCCAACAATGTTTTATCAAAAACTATGGAAACTGAAAACGGAGTCTTACAAGGTTCAGTCCTAAGCGTCTTACTATTTCTAATAGCTATAAATGAAATCCTATCACTAATATCTGCGCCAGTGAAAGTCTTCCTTTTTGCCGATGACCTAACTATCATATGCAGGGGAAAAAACTGAAAACAACCCAAAAAATCGTACAACTCACACTCAATAATTTACACGATTGGTCCAATATAATATCAGGTTTTAAATTTTCCTAAACCAAATCTGAAATAATCGTCTTCTCTCGACTTAAGCACAAGAGCAAAGTAAAACTATTCCTAGGTAATACCCAACTCAAACACACAAATAATATAAAAATCCTTCGATGGCTCTACGAAGCCAATGAGAGTCCACTGTTAGTTAAAAAAAAATTCTTGTGCACAACACAAGCAATCAAAACGCAACACCCAACAAACCGGTATTCTCAAACACTTTCTCCCACCGACTGCGGAAAGAATATGACCAACACAAAAAATACCCAAAACCTTTCTACTACAGAATATCCAATATAGAGGAAGAATTAAACATCAAACTTTCACACACCAACTACAGAAATATACCAAAAACACCTCCGTGGTCAATGCCCCAAATCGAAATTAACCAGGACCTCTTAAAATACCAAAAAGCTAGCACCAACCCAGAAGTGTTCAATAGCCTAATCAAGGAAATTCTAAACAAACACCATGATTATACACACATATAGACAGACGGCTCAAAAAACAAAATAGGCACAGGATTCGCGGTCATCACAACACGCTCCATACCAAATGGAAGATCTCAGAGGCAGCATCTATATACACAGCCGAACAAATGGCCATCAAACAAGCACTAACTATTACAGAGGAGGAAAAGTACCAAAATACGTTAAGGGGTCTGGCCACCTTGGACATTTTTTTTTTCAATTTTTTTTTTATTGTTTTATAACAATCTTTAAAATGTTACGCATCATTTAATCCATAGTTGGTACTGAAAATCGTAAAATTGCTAAAGTTACAGGTATTTCTCGGTAGGAAGTTCGAGCCGCTGCGAGCGGTCGACCGCGCGGCTCCATCAGTGTATGTAACTCGCACGGTTCAGCACGTGCAACTGTCCTATTGTGTCCTTTGTATGGGTTAGTAGAATTGTTTACTCGAATCCATACGAAGAAAAAGTGATGAAAAAAGAATGCGTAGGTCATGTGCAGAAAAGGATAGGCACACGACTTCGTAAAATTAAAAAAGAAAAGAAAGGTCTTGCTGGCAATGGAGAGCTAACCGATAAACTAATTAACGAGCTAACAGTATATTACGGTCTCGCTATTCGAAGGTTCTCTAACTCTAAAGACGAAATGAAGAAAGCTATTGGGGCAACATTCAAGCACAAGAGCTCGACCGACGAAATCCCGCAGCATGAAAATTGTCCTCCGGGAGAAGACTCGTGGTGCTCTTGGCAAATATCAAAAGCGATTGGCACTTTGGATGAATATCTACACAAGAATCCTCTGCCTCAAATTGTTCAAGATGCCATTCGACCTGTTTATGAGGACCTCACTTCAGATGAATTGTTAGAACGGTGCGAAGGAGGCTTCACGCAAAACGCCAACGAAAGCGTCAACTCCGTCATCTGGTCAATGGCTCCAAAAACGAGTTCCAGCGGTGCGAAAACCGTCGAAATTGACAGTTACATTGCTATCAGCACTTTCAACGATGGGTACAACAGTATTTTGCTGATGATGAAGCTCATGGATCTAAGCATCGGAGATCGCTGCTACGATTTCTGTAGGGCAGTCGACGAGGAACGTTGCGCTACAGCAAATGTCCGAGAGAAAAAAAGTACTAAAGAAGCACGCCAAGCACGTAGATCTTCGCAAAAAGAGGCCCAGGATGCTCAAACAGCTGCCGAAGAGGACATGTATGGACTAGGAATCGCTGATTGAAGGTAAGACTCACAAAAACCGCGCCGTCAGCCGAATAACCGCACGTTTACTTTCTTTTGCGATTATCTCGAAACTATGTTTTTCGAAACGGCTCTTCGTATATCTCGTAAACTATCGGTCCGATTGCTGTGAATTTTGAACACAGTACTTTTAGATATATTAACTAAAGCTTGACGTAGGATTTTTGCGATTACTTGATTACTTTTTTTTTAATGACGTTTTTTCTCGTGAAATTTCGGTGAAAATCGTGAAAAAAAATTCTTCGGCTCACCATAATTTCCCTAATGTAAAAAAAAAAATTTCCCTACGTCACGCCCTTGCAATATGATCCAGGAATAAGCTAATTTTTTTTTTTTCAGATGCAAAATGAAGCAGGTAGTCATGGAGCCGCCCACGTGCGTTTCGTGCCGAGGGCCTTCACCAAAGTGAACGAAACGCCGGTATTTTTTATTTTTTTATCATGAAATTTTTTTCACTTGTTCACTAAACCGTTTTCTAGTATGTGACAAAAAATAAAAGAATTTTGTGCTTTATTTTCGCGTTTATGAATTTTTAAAAATAGTACTCATCTGGCGAGCGCACAAGGTGGCCAGACCCCTTAATACTCACTGACTCCAAAAGTGTAGTAACCTCAGTAAATAATACAATTTCCACTAACATCATAACCCAACAAATCCTAGAAACTCATGCAAGACTAATAAAAAACGGAATGAAAATCATATTAGTATGGATCGTCTCACACATAGGAATTACTAGAAATGAAAAAGCAGACCAAGCAGCAAGAGCAGCAGCCACCGACCGATATTCAAAACCAACCAAAAATATACCTTTCGAAGATCTAATAAAAGAAACAAAAACGAAACTGATGAATACATGGAATACACACTGGAACAATACTGCACCCACCTACATTAGAAAGATCGTAAATAACTCACAAAAAAAAAGAATACTCAGACTACAACAACTTGACAAAAAAGGAATAAGTAGCTATATGAAAAATAAAAATTGGACACACGAAAGTCCCTCACTCACACATTATATCCAAAAACCGCAAACCCTTTAATAACGTCTGCAACATAACAATCACGATAGGACACTTGATCCTGAACTGCTCGAAATACAAGAACCAACGTGGTCTCTATAAACTGGGTACATAATTAAAGGACAACTACAAAGAAGAATCAATCAAAAACCTACTCATGTACCTCAAAGAAACAAATCTAATATCGAAAATTATGTAATTAATCCCTTAGACGCTATTAACCTTGTTGTTGATGCGGCTCAAAACTATGAAACAAAAAAAAGGTATATATTAAATGATTTTTTACGACGGTACAAGCGATGGAGTCACTTAAGAAATAGAATATTCCCAAACGCATCTTCATTAATAATTACAAAGGATTAAATTAAAATAATATGAATACTATCACAGAATATCCATTTTTTTCTTTTAACAAAAAATGTCGGCAGCTAGGGGTACAAATAAGTAATTTAAAAAAAGAACTGGAGAATTTAAATATTGCCTTCAAACTGAAACTATTTTTTTAGTACAAATTAGGAAGCAGTATACATTTTCTGATGTTACATACTTTCTAATATAAAATAAATTGTTAAAACAAGAATCTTATCTGTAATACCTCAACAAATATGGATATAACTGGGGTAACTTCACAAGCTTTACAAAAACTCAATATAATCGTGAGAATAATTGTGAAATATAATAAAGCACTTAAACACACACCTTGACCGTGTATTGTGAAATCGGGGCCCAAAATTAATATAAACATAAGAAGTGCATTCATGATTTGTATTGAACACACAAATAAATTTAAAATAATACACTGATTACAATAACTCGTCAAGGAAACAATTAGAAGGTACAATATAAATGATCGGTACAAATTGAACAACTCTGCCTTACATTATTATTATCAAGATGCATTCATTTGCGAAATAAGTTCTTACTTAAACTAGTTGATGAAAATTATAATGTTAATAATTTACTCCACAAACAAGTAGTAGTATGTCTGAACAATGAAAGTATTCACTTTATACACATTTCCACTTAGCATATTATTGATACATTGTTTAACCAGGTCTACTGAACATATGCATTGATAGTACAAAATTACAAAAAATATTAGTGCCTAATATGTGCAGTAGGTTTTTGTATCCCAGTTAAATTGTTTAATATGTTAAATTGCTTAATGCAATTTATCTCGTTCATATCCTCCATTTTGTTTACAAGTGTGAAAATAAGTATTTAATTATATGTATAGGTCATGCCAGAATCACCCGTATGAAAATAGTTAATAAAACCGTACGCTTTATATACCCTTGGCACACATACTAGAAATATATTTAAAATTCAGCGGTTTAAGAGTTTATGTTAATAGACTTGTGTATCACTTGACACAGACTTGTGTGCATCTAAAAAATCTTATGTTAAACGTTAGTTACGTGTACACGTTACGATAATTATGAATAATCCGGTGATTATGTATAATTACCGGTTATTTTGATAAATAATCACCATTAAATTCGACAAATGTAATGAATGCTTAAATATTTATCAAATATATCAGTAACTATATATAATCACCGAACTAATCACGTTTAGCGTAACATACACCTCAGTTACGAACGGCAATACGCATCTTCAAGTCAAAATGACCGAATGTACGGTAAGCGCGAGATAGAACAATTGGACATTACAAAATGAAGGATAGTGCGTTTTTCTGTTATGAAATGCAGTGCAACCGTATGAATATGTCATAGTAATAAAAACAACATTGTGTTGTGAAATGTGAGAAATTATTTGAGTCTGAAGGAAAATTAAATGTTCCCCAAACCGCATTACGCAAATATCAACGTTAATTGCAAGTATAACACGTAAAAATGATAAAAAATGTATATTGTGTAATGTGTTTTGCAAAACAATCGCACTAAGTTTCTTATTAGTACATAAATCAATGTTGTAATAGTGACGTCATGCAAAGAATACTTGTTGTTATTATATATGAATCGAAATATTTGATTCATGCTACATTTTGCAACAAATGTCTGTTGTTCAAGGATACACGTGATGTCAGTTTTCAATGTCTCTCCACACATTTATTTAAGGTAAAGGAACAGTATTTTCTGTTGCATTAGTATTATAGTATTTTCTAAACAAAGCAATAGAGCAGTGTTAATGTTCGCTATATAATATTTATTTCTGTTAATTAACTTCAATAGCACTTCTATACTGAGGGTATTGTGTATTGATGGGTGAAATGGGTACATTGACAAGTAAATATTATATAACAGATTCTGATGTGCTATTGAATTATATCGACCAATTAATGCTCACACAAAATTAATTGATTTAGCGGTTCACTATTTTTGCAGAAATTTGTTTACTGTAAAGTTGGAGTATTATTATCAGCCATTTACGTATGCCATTATTTCAAATCATACAGAGAATGTGACACAAATATGCTATGAAACTATACACGTACGCTTTGCATTCGTTTCATAAACGTAGAGCCCTGTAACCCTAATATCATTATTTTTCCATTGTTTCCATACAGATTTTTATAGAGAAAAATGTTCTAGTACTTTTATAAGCACCAAAAAATTGTGCTTAATGCAAAAACGCTGGGGAATACATTTTATTTTCAAACCATAACGTACATTTTCGCAAACATGACGTATTATAAACTGCTGACTATATGAATATACACACCCAACGCAATATGGTCAAAAAATGTAAAATCAAACTGTTTGGTCAAATGGTGAATTATCTCATGGAAATGGTAAGGAACAATAAATCATCGATGATGATATTATGAGGAGGACCGCTATTACACAATTTCTTGTAATCTGCAGAAATGTCACGCCATTCCAAACTTAGCGCAGGCGGGAGATATATCCGCACTGGCAGCAGAGCATACGCATTGAACGAAAACAATATGAAATAGCGGCAATAAAAGATGATGCTCCAGGAGTTATCAAAGACCCCCAATGACTTTACGCAGCATTTGTTTTCGTCCCTCGCATTCTTTGTCCCACTACACATTTAATGTGCTTTAGCGACATAATAATGTGTAGCGGACAAACCTTACACCATACAGGATGGCGTGTAACTTACAACGTTGCAAGTGAGAAAAGGGTTTAACAGGTAGGAATGAAATGTAGAAAATTAAATCCATACCATGAGAAATATGATACTTCGACATATCCCATTTCATAACGTCTTAATTAAAGTAGTTTGTACAATATGTAATAAATTTTCTGTAGTGAACTTCTCCACGATTTCTTTATACGCCACATTACCAAATATGACTATGCAGATAATATGGAGTTCACATTAAATGTAAAGTACAATTTTTTATCAAGTCTTCTTGTCAAGATAATCGTGGTGGTACTTTTTGGGCTTATACGCGTTAGTGTGTACGGTTACAAAATTCGCGTTATCTACTTCGATAATATTTGGCGATCTTATCGCCCCGCACGAAAGCAAAATTGTAAGTTTCCCCCTCTGTCCTTGCTCAGCGGCAATAGTGGTCGGCTAATGATCTTATTGTTAGATGACTACGCCATGCTGCGAAACTAGCTGAATTAAAATGATATGTTGTGACAACTATTGTTGATGATATCAATGTGAACGTACTCGTTCAGTGGCACAAACACTATTATCACTACCAGTGCGTCATAAAACCGCTTACATAAGTGAATACATCATTAGGTTCTTATTGAAACTGTCGAAAAAGGTGGTGACAAGCATTAATCACAAAGAGTAAATCTCAATTCCTTCATACCTTATTGTCTATGCTTTACACAAAATTGATAAATCATATGTATATTTTCATTCATATTTCATATTATTTATATCAAAAACATGGTCCATAATTAGGTAATATTTTGTCACACTCGTATTCTTAATTATACATTCACAAAACAAGAACGGACAATTGACTCTGTTGATGTTAGCACTTTGTATCCGAACGACGTTTGGTCATGTACGTCATAAAACTACAGAAACGAGCACTTTACGTGAGAATTTTACCAACCAACCGATCAGAGCCAATGATGCACTGTTAGCACCGGCCGACGTGAGGCGAACACATCTTAAGCACAACACTTGGCATTACATGTTTGCGTAAAAAGCCCCGACAGACGTCATTCTCCATATTAAGAGTTAGGAAAATTAGTTATCGTTGACGGAAGTATCCGTTTTGGAAATCTGTCAACTTAAGGCAAGATTGTTATTCAATTTAGCAAATACGATATTATTCACCAAAATGGATTGGTACAATACCGGTATCACCAACGGATCAAGTATACATTACATCCTATGATTATTCCGTTTTAATTATTTGTATTGTTATACTACAGCTCGGTAATATTTTTTCTCTTAGGGTAGAAAGACAACATTATTTTAATACTTTTCTGTCACAGCCAATACAACAGATTGTGAAAGGTAGTGACAGAGTTCCAAACATATAAGTACACAAAATTTGCAAAAGAAAAAATAATTGAGCATGTTGGTTAAGTTATTTATTAGATATGTACTAAAAAAATGATTTATTTATCTGGTAGGAAGAGATTAACAGGAACAGGTTACTGAGTGAGATAATGTGCGAATGTGAAAGTTTGTCGACAAACTAACTATGGAAGTCATTGGGCAGTTATATATGATGTTTTACGTACACATTGGTAACATCATTTAAATAAGTTATTCCGAAAGAAGAAAGAAAGGACCATGGACCTAAGTGAAAGGGCTTCAAATGTGTGCACCATGTAATACAAATACTACTGTATGAACTGAGAAAAATGTGAAGGTAACGAATAATTGAGATTAAGCAAGAAAATATCTATTGTCATTGGTATCAAATGTTAACTTTACAACAATGACTGTCAAGTGATTCGGACAATAATGAGATGAAGTATCAAATATCTCATAAACAATAATCTGTTGAAAGTACATATAATTTCAGTTTGATTGCAATTTGCAATCACACAGTTAATATACTTAAAATCAAAGTAACATTGTATCAGTATAGATGCTTCTCGTTATCATTACTAATTTTGTCTAAAGAGACGAGAATAGTAGGCTGCATGACCCGTTCAATGTCTATTGTACACATTATGCAGTAGACATTCTGCAGGCAAATTAACCAAACTAAACCCAGTTGAGATTAATGAAAGAGATTTACGATTCCACACCTTTTCTATCAACCGTTCAGACTTCCCTATGAAACTTTTCTGTTCTTTAACTTGTGTAGCTTTACTCGCGATCTTTTACTTTTCGATTAATGGCAATCTCACAGAATTTTAATTGTAAGCTTCTGGAATTTCTGCTGCTCAAACCCATTCCAATTGTACATTGCATGACAAAAGACACATAAGACAATTATGACGGATGTAATTACTATGAAATCTAAATAGGAACGCTAAATGATTAAACAAATATATATCCTAACAATTGGAACAAAATTCGCGAATTGTTAGAATCAACTGCAGATACATTGCAATACGTACTTTGCACACAACTTGTATGAAATTGCAAATAACACTGAAAGGGTATTCCATCTAGATATGGCTTGCACTTTGGATGACTTAAATATCATCGGTTAATGAACACGAACAGCTGAAAGTATAAGCGATTGGACGGTGGAAAATTACTATACTAAAAAACAATACTATATAAACTACTATACTAAAAGAAATATTCGGGGCAAAAAGCAAAGACAAAGGCGCGGAATTAAACAAAATTAATTAAAAAGTAAGAAGTTCGAGAGGCAGCAGAAAAATAAATAAGCGAATGATGAAATACAGCGATGCTTATTAATAAAATGATAATTCGCTTGCACAACACGATTTGAGTCTTCCATGCTTGAATGTATCATTTTCAATGCTTATCGTCCGGAACTGGTTCAAACTTCGAACCACGAGAGAGCAAGTTCAAAAGTCATCAAGAATAATACGCAGGGGGTCTGCATTAAATTCTAATGCAATCTGTTTACATCAAGAATTCCCGTGTTCTGACGTTACGGGATTAAAAGTCCACTTCTGCTTGACAGATTTTTGTTATTTGACGAGTTTCGGGGAACTGTCTACTAGCAGTTAATATTCGACGCAGTACACGCTCATAGTATGTAATGTTTAAATTGGTAAGAAATAAAAGAAACAAATAAAAACTTGTAAGAAATAAAAGAAAGCACTCGTCTGAACATAATACTTGTTAATAACAGTTATAACCCACACAGCAAATATGTTTTGTATATAGCAAAATCATAGCAATTCGCAAATAATATTGTTCGCAACCTATTAACCATTTTTGTATGCATAGTAGTCATAAACGAAAGAAGGATATATGTTGTTACGGAAAATTTTTGCAGTAAAACTGAATGCGCACACTTATTTTTACGTTGCAATTGCTATTATTTCTCATTTATCGTTGCTAATAAGCAAGTTGCTTAAAAATGGACTGAGATTGTAATGTTCTACGGACACATTATGACATCTGATGGCACAAAAGCGAACAATTGCAAGGCAGTTTTCAGAATACCGTTGATATAGTAGAGCGCTGCTTCAATTCTGGGACGTTTATCCAACCAAAAAAAAACGGGGAGAACCTTAGATGCTACCCAAAAGTGGCATGTACGATGTGTATTACAAAACAGGCCATGTACTCTCGGTTGTAGGAAATTATTAAGAACATTGATACGACACGGGACGCTGAACAATTATATCCTATACCAGGGCTTCTTAAACTATGGGTCGCGACCCCATTTGGGGTCGCGTAGCAAAATTCTGCGGTCGCGAGAGATTTTAATGTCAAATATTTATATATAATATATACCATTTTATAACATCACTAGAGTTGGCGGAATACAGTGGACTTGCACCGTCTAGACACGCGCATTTGTTGAAGGTTTTGAGCTATCTCCACCGACTTTTATATTTGTATGGGGTCGTCAAGAAACTCGCAATCATAAATGGGGTCGTGAATGACAAAAGTTTAAGAAGCCCTGTCCTATACCATTATTTATTGTAAACTCGAAATGTCATATATGCCCAAAAAGCTTTATGCTGCCAAAGTGTGCTGAGAAAACGTATGTGATTCTGTCATGTTGACATTATCTGATTGTTGAAACAATGGATATCAAAACAGTAAATTACGTTATCAATAGTTCAGAAAATATGTGATTGAGTCTCACCGGTCTCAATTTTAATCCGCTTCAACTTAATTAACCACTCAATTAAGTTAATACAGAGGTACGCTCGACGAAATCATGGCCCCTGTCGTATATACCGGACAGCTATTAACCAAGCGCAAAACGTAGAACGGTACGCGTCGGCACTGATTTTCTCAGGAGGAAAGCCGATACCCACGTGGATCCAATTATGTACGTGGTGATCTCGACTGTCGAGGCTCGCGCGACGTATACACGTACGTATGATATAATAATAGAATCCGCAGCAGACATCACAAATGATAAGGAGTTACGATGCTGCTTGCTCGAGCTAGACTTCGCCATTTAAAATCTTTATTACATTGCTTCAGCATCTATTGCATGCGTATTCTATACTCACATGACCAATGTAAAAGTATTACTTGTCCCTACGCATCTATATGTATATGAGGCATTCCATGCCAAATCGAACACTTTTGTACCTCACCCCCATCGATTTTTTTCAAAATTTTTTATGTCTTTAAGGTCGATAAAAAACGCGGTCATGAATTTTTTCAGGTTTTCCTGACCATCCGTTTCGGAAATATGAATTTCCTTAGAATTTGGGCTCTTTTATTTCAAATGCTCATAACTTTGCGAAAAATGCACCAATTGGAACCTTCTTTTTTTCAAAATTTGTGTTTTTGAATGCTCTTTCAAGAGAAAAATATGGTTTTTATCGAAATTATTGTTTTTCATTGTTTATTTTTAATTTAAAGCAAAAAATGTTTTTTATCTCAAAACACGCTCCAATTGATTTTTTTGAAAAAATTGTGAAGGAAACTTTGATGGGTACAAGAACTTTTAAAATTTGTCCGATCGTGGGCAAACTCTTCGTTCTATTTTTTTTTTCTTAATTCGATAATATCTATTCTATCAAATCGTATACGATCACGTAATAAATCAATTCGACAATATGCCACTACATTTATGGTAGCGCACAGTGTTCATCCGCACAGTACAATGATGGCGCCTATGAGCAAGTGCGCAATAATCTTATTTAATTAGATTGTATCGTGCGTGATAAAGTACCAGCTGGTAGTAAACGATATAGCAGGCGACAGGAATGGTTATTCTAATAAACGTACTCTGCGCATATCGTGTCTTTTTGCGTATTCCTTGCAAGTTTTATTGATACAAAACGATAGTACCGATTATTCAAGTGACTGTTTCAAATAATTTGTGCTACCTTATATCGTATCTTTAAAATTACTATTTCCAAAAAAATCAAAACTCCTTATCATCTCTCTTATTATGCTCTACATGTATTCGACACCTTACGGTGACCTCATCAGGAACATGTACTGTATGAAGATAAATTTCAAATATATCAAGATCTTCAACCAAAATAAGAGCTTATATATCCAAATAAGAACATTTACTCTATTAGGAAAAATGTAATCTCCATTTTTATCATCTTTGCTATTCCCATATACTTAATGCGAGCGAGTCATATGTGGATATTGAAATTTAATCTTAAGGGAAATGTGTATAGTATAAAAAGATGGTTGAACCCTTGATATAAAACATATATTATTTTTTTTTGAGGTTGTATAAAATAATTAAAAAATGTTTCTCTCTCATGGTTATACATGTAGTTCTTTTATCGTGTAACTGTGTTGTCGAGAGTTGAAGTCACCGTATGTGGACAGAGGTATTACTTAAGAATTCATTACCGAAGCAATGCCAACCGTATCAAAATGCGGTAATTTAGATTAAAAATATGAAAGACAGTTCAAATGGATATTTTCGATAATATGCGTATTCGAAATGCAGTCTGCACGTGACATCCTGCCCCAGTAGATTTGCATCGACAATTTCATTCGCATGTTAGTTCGTGCGTCAACGGACAGCTGTTACGTTAATTCAGTTTTTAAATTCGGTTTTAGGTGAGCTGGAAGAACGTTGCCGCATGCAATAGAAAAAGGCAGAAGTCACGGCAGTCCGGCAAAGTAGTTTCGCAAGAAATCGATAGAACGTAAGACATACGCTTTTGGGAAAGATATTTTGTTCCTACGACCTAAGCACTCTTACTTGATGAAGTAATTTTTTAAAGAATTATTAACTTTATACCAATGAATTTCTTAGAAGTAAATATGAAAAAAACATAACATTTTTCATACACTAGGGTATACTGTATATACGCATTGCCGAATCGGATCACAGATTTCTATTGTATAGGACGGTAATCAGAAGCTTTCGACTTTTTTATGTGAGAATAGATTCTTCAAATCATTTAGCATGACATTCCACTAGATCCTGACCAAAGCTGAGAAGCATTGAGATTCTTTCTACACCCGGGCCTGATGATATGTATGACATACTTACGTATTTAGATCCCGTACGAGCTTCTTATATACTTATAGAAAAAAGGGAAAATTTTATATAAGTATTTTATTTTGTATGTATATCATATAAATTATAACGTTATAAATATATGTTTATTAAAACAAATAAAATAATATCGCCTAGTACTTACAGAAGATATTTCTTTGTAGTAAATTCTCAAGTAATAATACTGTCAACATTAGATGAAACTAATTCTTGCATTATTTGAAACGATATTAAATACAATTTGGCAGGTCTATTGCGTGTAGCAATTAGCTATTAATGTAACATTCTACTCCACAATATTATACAAATTCGGCACTGTAATCAGCTTTTCACGTGCGCATTTCAGGGAGAAATGACAGATTAGACGTGATTGTACAGAGGAATTAACTTATCTGTTGTTGCAGTGAAGGAACCAACAACAATTCATCTAATCTCATAGTATTTAATAACGTATAATAAAAACGTGTGTAACAATAAGCGGAACCTGTTTCAGGTTACTTCACAGGATCCCAAAAAGAATTAATGTTTCCTCCGTATTATGAATTCAGATATCCTGTGCCTGCGATATTGTGACATTATTCGTAAGATGTAGTTGTAATACATACAGTTGGCCGGTTAGGCATTATACAGCAGTAGCAGAAATTGTAATTAAAATGTATTATCATAAATTCCCCACGAGCTTTCAATGAAGGTGTAGAAACAAGTAACAAGAAGTGTTTTATATGATCGACTACAATGTAAGTGGTACATTTGGTTTTGACAGATCACTGTAAAGATCTCGTACGTTTACTGATGTTTCGAGAATGTACATTGCTAACGCTTTTACAAAAATGTGTCTGTCCCATATATTATTTAGCATGGATTGCTCAGTGCAACTTGTATAAATTTCATAAACGTCATTACAAGAAGCCCCAATATTTCCTTCGTTAAATTATCAATAAGCTATCGATAATGAATAGTAATAAAATCTGAACGACAAATTGCGCAGATGCGAAATTGGCGAATCATACGATTCATCTGTTATACATCGTATCCTACATTCACTTTTATACAATACATATATGTCTTCTCTTGGTGGTACAATGAAGAATGATTGAAAGAGTTAACTTCTACATAAAGAACAAAATATTCCCAATTATACCGAATCGAGTTTTAATTCAGCGAAACTAACGCAGTATGTCAATGAAAATATCCGTGAAATCGTTAACATGTTATGGTGCTAGCGCTGAGGCTATTTGCTTTGTCCGCCTGAGACACGTGGCATGTCAACATTATGCAGCGACAGAATAGTTTCCCTACATACATATGTATATATATGTTAAGATGTATACCCTTCTATGTCATATATATACGTGCCATGAATTCCCGATAATGTTCTCTGTACATTTTATTTTGCACCGCGTACCGTAAGACTGTTTTAATTGCCAATCTCAATTGAGCGAATTTGTAATGAAAGCGAGTGAGTAGGAAGAACAAATGAAAAGTGATACCGTAGTTGCGCAGGATAAATTTATATAAATAGACACGTTACAGAAGAGACTGTGCTCACTCACATTTACTCACGCCAAACGCAATGTCGGTGAAATGCATACTGCGAAGGACATCATGGCTAGTAATGCCAGGACCCGTAGGAGCAAAGTCCGGGTCGTCGATGTCGAAAGACACGTTCTCCTCGAATTCCGTCATCGTAGCCTCCATCCTTCACAAAGGAAGCGAGATTAAATAACAAAAATGTACAGAAAATATGAACGCCACATGTAAACAAATTGCTGTATTAAGTATTCTGTGTTGAGTATTTATAAACAAAACCCAGTTGATACAAGTTAACGTAAGGGAAGACAAAACTGATACAAATGGTGCTCAGTAGGGATTGCAATACCGGTATACCGGGATACCGGGTAGTCCGGGTTTCAGTATTTACTAGAAAAGCAATAATTGACTTAAAGCTGCAAATTCATTTTTCCGATAGTGAATTCGACTTAATATCCAAAACTGTATCAGCTCTACTTCCAATAAAACTGGCTATGGAGGCATTATGTCGGGGAGATTCTAATTTGTTAACAGCTAATGCAACAATAAATTTCATGTTGCAGTCACTGAAAGAACACTATCTGAAGAATTATATATTACATTGAAAAATCGCACAGAAAAAAGGCATACCGAAATAGAAAATGTCTTACGGTGTGTACATAAATATAAGGTTGGGGAAAAAGAAATCCATTATTTTTTCGGTACATGGCTGTAGTGAACGATATCTCGTAAAGTATCGATCAAAAAATTTGAAATTTATGCTCGTTGTAAAGATGACATTTCACACTAAAAAAAAATCTTTTGTTGTTTTTTGTTTCGTCCATTCAGTTGTGAGTTACAGGGTGTTAAAAATGGAAGTCAACAAAGCGAACATTCGGTACATTTTACAGTTTTTCTTCGATAAAGGCGAAAATGCAAGCCAGGCGGCTGAAATTGTAAATGGTGTTTATGGTGCCGATACTGTAACAGCTAATTACGTGCAATTTTGGTTTCGTCGATTCCGTTCAGGCATTTTTGATGTTAAAGATACACCTCGCACAGGCAGGCCCATCGTCGAAAATGTCAACCAAATCACAGAAATAATCAATATTGACCGGCATGTTAGTAGCCGTAGCATCGCTCAGGAGCTAAAGATCGACCATAAAACAGTTTTAAACCATTTGCGCAAAGTTGGATTCAAAAAGAAGCTCGATGTTTGGGTGCCACACTAATTAACACCGAAAAACATGTTGGATCGAATTTCCATGTGCGAAGCCTTGGCCAAACGCAATGAAATCGACCCATTTCTTAAACGGATGGTGACTGGGGATGAGAAATGGGTCACATACGACAATATTGTGCGAAAACGATCGTCGTCAAAGCGCGGTGAAGCAGCTCAAACGGTGGCCAAACGAGGACTAACGGCCAGGAAGGTTCTACTGTGTATTTGGTGGGACTGGAAAGGAATAATTTGTTATGAGTTGCTTCCGTATGGCCAAACACTAAATTCAGATCTCTACTGTCAACAACTCGACTGTTTGAAGCTAGCGATTGACCAGAAACGGCCAGAATTGGCCAACGGAAGAGGTGTTGTGTTCCATCAGGACAACGCCAGGCCACACACGTCTGTAGTGACTCGCCAGAAACTCTTGAAGCTTAGTTGGGAAATTTTAATGCATCCGCCATATAGTCCGGACCTGGCACCAAGCGATTACCACCTTTTTCTCGCATTGCAAAACATCCTGTGTGATAAGAAATTGGAATCAAGAGAAGATTGTGAAAATCGCTTATTAGAGTTTTTCGCCAATAAGGACCAAAACTTCTATGAGAGAGGCATTATGAAATTACCTTTAAAATGGCAACAAATTACCCAACAAAATGGTCCATATTTGACCCAAATCGGACAATCCAAAGCATGTTAAATAAAGTCTTGAACTTCGCGCAAAAATAATGGATTTCTTTTTCCCCAACCTTATATAATGATTTTAAAAATGAAAATTAAAAAGGAGAAATGGGACAAACCAATTCAAAGGGTCTAGCCGTGTTACAATGCAAAAAGTGCCCCTAAACCAAATGAGACGTGTCATACGCCATTCGATAGCTTATGGAAAAAGAAACATTTTTGGAGATTGGAAATCCGAAATCTCAACTGGGGGGGTACTTATAGACAAAAATCAAAAATATGTTTCTTGCCCAATTATTTTTACTCCAGTGGATAAAAAAATTTGAAAAAATTCAAGAACGTATCGGCTAACGGTGTACACGTTACAGAATTTTTTCAGATTTTTTGGTTGAAAAACTGAGCTGTAAAAAATCAAAAACAAAATTTTTTTTTTGAAAAATGGCAATTTTTCATCGAAGAAGTAAAGTCTTCACTTTTATATTTTTTGTATAGGTACCTATTGTGAATACTAACATACTGAATTTTTTTCAGATTTTTTGTAAACCTGCGCCGTTATAAAAAAAAATAAAAACCGATTGTCCAGTTGCTTTTTGCGTGCCCCACCTATTTGTACAGTAGATCTTTGCATATTTCCCAATCCACAAGTGTATTATGCAATGTGTAACGCTGCTCGAAGTCTAGAATTGGCGCAGGAGTTGATAAAGCCTTAAAATAGCAAATCATGGAAATTGCGACCAGTACGTTATACTTATTCCAAAGTGTAAACCGAAATTCCAATGGCACCGGTGTGTACATTTTTGCGCAAGGTCGGATCCTTATAGGGTTATCTGTTTTTCACATATATTACTTTTTATTCAGAATTTAAAAATACATTGTTCTAATTAATGCTTACCCTCATACGTCGTAAAATCACATGGTTTTTTTAGTTACGCAACATACTATTTTCAAGCACTTATGTGCTATCGTTTCTCATCATTATCTTTAATCCATTCTTTTTTTGTATTTGAAGTAACGTAAAAATAATTAAAATATTCACTACAATGTTAGTTTTGGGAATTCCTCCCTTATATCCATTTGGACCTAGTTACCGTTACCGAAGCCACATAGGAATTATATGTAAGCTATGCGGTTTTTCCGTGCGTGATTGTCAACTAACTGCAGTAACAGTTATTGCAGTGCCGAGAGTTATTCATACGAATGTAATCAACTTTTATTGCATTTGGCAAGAATGGTTTTACTATGCAATAAATGAAACGGTCAAGTTGTTCATGGAATTAATGACTACCCCAACCTGCATTCGAAGTCAGGTAGTTGCGTGGAGACAATGCAAACATTCAGTCCAAAGGATATAGGTAGAAAGACCGGTTGACTGTACCCTTATCCTATCCTTAGTTTCTGGTGTATTAATGACGGTTCGAGATGTAAGAGTAAAGCAATTCATCAATAGTTTATGATTCTACCGTACCGCAAACGTAACGTTGCGTCGGGAAATCGTATTCAAGCTCAATTCTTCAATAGCTACAAAGGTTTATTACTTTTTTTATTTTATTACCCATACCGTACAAGACTTAAGCACAATTTGCGCAATATATTCGGAACTCAGTAAATACTCATTGAAATAGGTGTGGCCTGTAAAATGTGGTCGTGTCGCTACAACGTCATTTTCATAATCAACCAATCAGAGAACGGAATTATCCATCCACGAATCCGCATACACAAAATTCGAAATAAACTTTCGACCATCCCCACTATTTAAAAACATCTTTATAATAGCAGTTAGAATTTGTTTTCACTTTTGGTTGAAATACCAAGCGTAATACAGAGTGTCTGATCGGTTGATAGTTGTTAATACTTACTTTCTTACTGTGCAGTAGTTTTCGGTTTGACGTGAACAAAATGTCGAGTAAGAAAGTAGATTTGGTTGATAGGAAAACCCTGCGTGCAAGATGCATTCGTTGTGAGATTGTAATTCGCGCTGCGCCTGGCCGGAAACGTAAAATCACAACGGAAGAAGATGCGTTTAAGTGTTCCATAGTTCTACAAAAAGAGGTGTCTGTTGGTGACATGTTATGTGCCAAATGTCGTGTACCCGTGAGCAAGGCATTCGCAGATGTTAGCACAACATCCCTTGAAAAATCTATTCGAGTCGAAGACTCATCAGTAGGCTTGTCTTCTTTGATCAAACCTTCTACGTCCGTAACTAAAAAAACCATGTGATTTTACGACGTATGAGGGTAAGCATTAATTAGAACAATGTATTTTTAAATTCTGAATAAAAAGTAATATATGTGAAAAACAGATAACCCTATAAGGATCCGACCTTGCGCAAAAATGTACACACCGGTGCCATTGGAATTTCGGTTTACACTTTGGAATAAGTATAACGTACTGGTCGCAATTTCCATGATTTGCTATTTTAAGGCTTTATCAACTCCTGCGCCAATTCTAGACTTCGAGCAGCGTTACACATTGCATAATACACTTGTGGATTGGGAAATATGCAAAGATCTACTGTACAAATAGGTGGGGCACGCAAAAAGCAACTGGACAATCGGTTTTTATTTTTTTTTTATAACGGCGCAGGTTTACAAAAAATCTGAAAAAAATTCAGTATGTTAGTATTCACAATAGGTACCTATACAAAAAATATAAAAGTGAAGACTTTACTTCTTCGATGAAAAATTGCCATTTTTCAAAAAAAAAATTTTGTTTTTGATTTTTTACAGCTCAGTTTTTCAACCAAAAAATCTGAAAAAATTCTGTAACGTGTACACCGTTAGCCGATACGTTCTTGAATTTTTTCAAATTTTTTTATCCACTGGAGTAAAAATAATTGGGCAAAAAACATATTTTTGATTTTTGTCTATAAGTACCCCCCCAGTTGAGATTTCGGATTTCCAATCTCCAAAAATGTTTCTTTTTCCATAAGCTATCGAATGGCGTATGACACGTCTCATTTGGTTTAGGGGCACTTTTTGCATTGTAACACGGCTAGACCCTTTGACCAAGTTTATAGTAAATTTTCTTAATATTTTTTATCCACAAACCTATCCACATTCAGAAGAATTCTGTACAGTTATCGAAGACGATGATGACACTAATGTCGACAGTGAAAAGGAATTGTCTTTTGAACAAAAATTAGAATTAGCGATAACTCAAAAAATTGCAACAAACCAAAATACAATATAGAAATCAGTTACAGTAAGTCCTGTTTTTGTGCCGAGGATAGAGACCGCATAAAAGAAATCGTACAAAAAAAAGTTCGGAAATTTTATTAACACTGACATATAATAAGCATCTGCGTAGGATATACAACAAAATCTTTTTTTCATGCGGTGGATAGGGACAGCATAAAAAAAGTCGCACTTAGAAAATACATCAATTATTTACGAAATAGATGAAAAAATGCTTTCAAACAAATTAAATAATAAAATTAGACCTGGCATTATTTTAAAAACATTTTATTTTACATTGTAACTATGTACATGAAGAAGTTTTCAAAATGCACATGCACTGCTACTCGTCGTGATCCGAAACGCGCATCTTCTTATGATGACATGGTTCAAAATCGCTTTCCTCGCTTGAAGATGCGATTTCAATTGATTGACTATTTGGCACCATGAAGTCGATTATCAATTTTTGTGACGTTTGAATCGGGGCTGTAGAGTGTGTAGAGACTAAGGGAGAGAGGTGATGATTTGAATGGTAAATACGACTTGAAAGTAGATAGGAAAAATAATTTTAGGACAGATTGCAGTGTAGGGCGGATTAGCATAGGATAAGTTTCGTGCATGGAAAAGAAAAGAGATCAAGGGTTTGGGGATACGATTTGGGGTAATAAAATCGCGGTTGGGTTGCGTATTAATGAGCGTATTAGCGGAGGGTATTACAGTTCGTGTTGGGCGGATGATTGCGTTTTTCTAACTGTACATCGACATTATTACGCATTCTTAACATCGTAGATCAAAACTCTGAATACCAAGCGTATACTGTTCGCGCGTTGAGCTAGAATATATACATAACTGACTGTGCTTTGTCAGGAGATTGTTTAAAACAAATTAACAGAGTTTCGCGGATTGCACATACATTGTCGTCAAGGAGTCCTCGTAGTCAGGGTTCGTCCACAACATGTATATGTACACTGATTGGAAATATTAAACTGGTGCCAACGTCGCTGAGATTCATATACCGCATAAAAACAATCGCACGAAACAAATCGCACAAAAATAAAGTCGCATAAAACAAATCGCACAAAAATAAAATCGCATAGAAAAGAACCGCACAAAAACAGGACTTACTGTATATCCAAAATCATCCAACGAGAAATCGATTTATTTGAAGATGAGGGATTTAGAGGTAAATACTTGGAAAAAGTATATCGCGCATTGCTAACAGTACCACCAACTAGCGTAGATGCTGAAAGAGCGTTTTCGACAGCTGGTAATCTCTGCACAAAATTACGTTCTAGGCTTAATGACAGTACAATTGATGCATTATGTTTTTTAAGATCACATGTCAAAAATTTGTAATAGTACCACAGACTGAATAGTGATATTTACAAATGTTTGTAATTTAAGTACATAAGATTTTCCTTGTTTCTTTGCTTTTTTTGTGATTCTTTATATTCTGTTATAATTTATAAGTTACATCAAATAAAGAAACACCTGTCCTTTCTTTCTTTTTCTAAAATTCCTACTACCGGTATTAAATTCTAAAAAATACCGAATACCAGTATTGAACTTTTGGTCCGATATTGCAATCCCTAGTGCTCATTGTCAGCATTCGAATGTCAAAAAAAGTCTTCCTTTAGCCATATGTTGCAAAGTACTTCGAATGGAATATAAGGAAGAGGTTAAATGGTAAATGGTAGAACGTATATCCATTTCATTCTTATAATGATAAGACTCGAGATACATATCTATGGTTTCATATTGAAGTTCTTGTCAACTACAAGTCACCACCCTAAACTCTGTTTCATTCAAAACTGCATGTGTAACTGCAATTGTAATATCACAGTTGTGTTTAACGCTGCAAATTTTTAAACAAACTGACATAAATATGCGTTATATCGTCGACCTATTAATTTGTACAAAACCAATGTTGAACACACTACTGAATCGGAAAATATCCAGTATAGGTTTAACCCTTTCGCTACTATCGACGGATATACCTATCCGGCGCGCGCGAAGCGACTCCACGGCCTGCCGACGAATAAATCCGGCGGGCATGAAACGATCCGCGGGGCCTACCGCCGGATATATCCGTCGAGCACGTAGAGACCGCCAGGGCCTAACGCCAGCGATAGCCGTCGTCGTTGCGAACCAATTTCTATCAGTCCCGACCCTTTCTAATCCTTTCTTTATTTTCTTGTCGCACCGGGTGCAATAAAACTAGAGTCCCGTAAGTGTTTACCCGTTGATAACCCTCCTTCATTCTACTATTTTGCAGCCTTATTTATTCATCTTTACAATCTGCTGCGTTTAGTAAAAGTAACGATCGCAGCTAATCTCCTACTTTGCATTCTTTCTTTCATCCAAACACCAATCTATCTAGTTCTATTGAATTCAGTAATTCCATCACACTACATTCCAACTTTTTGGACGACGAGGATAGTCAGGCATAAGCAGGCGTAAGCCATAACGCCGGAGACTGTGCACGCGCTCTGTGTACATTTTCGGCGCGGCTCCCGTTCAGTGGAGTCGCTTAGGCGGAACCAGGCGGAACCAGGCGGAACGGACGCCGTAGCGAAAGGGTTAAACGTACGCCAATTGATTCAATGTCTTGCAGATCTATTTCGTTGGGCGCTCGTTCTCTCCAGCATATCGTGCCAACTATTAAATACCCGCTTCTTCTAATGTGTAATGCTATTGGGTTCACCCACGCACATTTAATATCTCCGGATGACCTTGAAAATCAATATCGGTCAGCCGGTTCCACTAAACTGTGTTTCGCCTGTTTGTTAGCGTCCACGTTTTCTACATGACATGTAACCCGATTGGGCTATTTTGAACTGAATGAACCGAAATGAGCCGGTCGGGGCCACATTCAGTGTTCTAACGCATCATATTTAATGTGTATCTGGAAAGAAATCATCTATACGTAAAAAAATTCCCGAAATTCATGTCGTCATGGTTCACAGCTACTCGTATTTTTCAAACGAATTCAAAGGTCTCCTTAGTATCGATTAAATTTTATCGCGTTTGGTCGAGAGACTGGCATCAATAGCAATAAAAGGACACGAATTGTTTTACACCACAGAATTTATAATGCGGTATATATTTCTGATTCCTTGATATAGTGCTTTAATTGTTTGTGATAGCGACTGCCCATCAGTAATACATAAACATCACCGCAGAAACGATTTGCTGAGGAAACAAATAGGTCTTTTTAGGGTAAAAGAAAAAACAAATTTTTAACCTTTGACCTTAAACAGATCTGTAAGGAGCCGTAAGAATGCATGATTTGAAAATCGTTCGTTATTTGTATATGAAACAAATCACAATACAGATGTCAAGAAATCAATTTTTAAAAGCACGGTTGGTTAAAAAGTTCACTGAACTACACTAGTGCCAACTAGCAATAAAAATTAATACGTACATTGACAATGTCTATTTGTTTAGTATAAATGTATATTATACATAGCAATACGAAATATTATAATATTATAGTGCATCTACAAAAATAATGATATTGTATTTCTATGACATGTAAATTACTTAAGTTCTCCTTCGGCCATACTTTATGTCTCTAGTTTGCTATCACTTCTCAAGTATTTTTATCGCTACATCGAAGGCTAATTTTGTTTACAGTAAGTGGAGGATTGATTCGATAGATTCTTCGAAAAGTCTTTTGTCAACGTTCTGCTGATATGTGGTTTAACAACTGAGAAAATGAATTTGATGATTTGTTACCACTTACGTCGTATCTTTCTGCACATTTTTGTATAACGTAACTTATAGATCCATTCATTATTACTCGAAATTCCTAACAATTGTATCTTATTGATAGACACAATCACAATAGCAGCTACATCAAATGCTTTTAACGAAATCTTCACTTTTGGCTTCTGATATTTCATTCTTTGTTTGTCACATTTGATTTCAAAATTACGTACAACATTCAAGTTATTACACTGTCGTGTAGGAGCCGAATGACAGTATCAGTAGTTTCCTGGTTGACGACTAGATGAGCAGTACGTAAAAATTAAAGATTCACTCAGAACAACTTTAATATCGGACTTGTTATCAATATTTTCATATCGTCTTCTTTTAGAATGTAATACTTCAGTAATTGTACCTGTAAGTTACGAGAGGAATTCTAGTCATTCCAAATAAAGTATGCTAAGGTGTACATAAAAATAATTTCGAAATAGTAGTATAAAATACCGAAATAAGTTGCCAATGAACAGCGGGTAAATCTTTTCAATTTTTGAGAGGACTCGTCTTAGCAATATATAACTGAAAAGTACATTAATGTGGAACAGAGCATTACAAAAGTCAAGTGCAATACGTTATTACCCACATACATGAAATCATCGGTTTCACATATTCTTGTCTTATTTATGACTTTTATGATATGACGGAGCTCAGTTATAATTAATTGCATAAAACCCAAACAGCAACTTCATCCGGGTTAGCTTTGAAAAAGTATTATTCATAGTTGTGTCAAATGAAATTTTCATGCACACTCGTCGAATACAATGAATGTTTATCAATCAATAAAGGTACACTCTTGACGTCATGAATGATTAATAATCACTATTCTGATACTTCAAATTAATATATTCGAAGTACAATAACATATTATTGTAATACATTTTGGTGTTCGAACGCAAATGGCGTTAACTGTTTGATTACTCATATTTTCAAAACGTGGTGTGCCTGAATTGTCATCAATATGTATACATTTTTGATGCGTTTTAGTTGCACTTAAGTTTATTACGTGAATGGATAAAAGGAAAAGCGCGTATGAGTAGATGACTGTAGCACATTTGCTATGACCTCCACAGTGGTCGAAGCTCATGTTACATTTATTGAAATGGGCATTTGACTAATGCTGTCGCATCTTATAAATGCATTCCGTAATATTGCAATGGAAGTCCAAAGTGCGGTAAGCTAACGTTTCCACTCATTTTTTTTTAACACAGACGCTTTTAAGCAAACATAGATACATTATTTCTGTCTCACCATGTGTAGACATTTTCATCATCTCATTTTTACTTATGCCGTGCCCATATTTACTACTGTCCAGTTGACGAACCTGTGAAGAGTATTTAATTGTTTTCAGGGTCGCATGTAAAATTAATACTTGAGCTATGAGTGTACATTTTAAGAGGCGTATATATTTTTTCATCAACGTACCCAAATGGAGTAGAATATTGAACCAAACTTTTAAAAGACAAAATTTCGTTTTCTAGCGACTATTTCAAAAAAATCCAAATCATACATTTTTTGGTTTTGAAGCACTACTGGTCAACCAGGATGACTCGGTTCTTTATCCGAGGAATCTCGCATAATAAGCAATTGAAAAAACGCATTATTCAAACAGTTCATAATTTGTTAAATAGTTGAACATGATCTTTTATCGATATGTAGCATTTTCGAACTTTTACATTCAACTGACAGAATGTCGGTGAATAACCGTTTTAAAAGATTTTTCTGAGCAGGGCGCTGCGGACTTATGAAAATGCTTGCGGCCATGTTACATTATCAGCTTGCATTAACAATAACATTACGAAAAAGTAAATATTATTGGTTATGCCAATATTGATTATAAAAAGGCCTCCATTTGACTTATTGTTAATGGTATCCTTGTAAACCCAAAATAAAAGTATTTACTTGAAAATGTTTGTTAATAAATGGTTAAAAGTGTATAGTGACAGGTATGCAATCTATAATAAAGTAATTTAAATTGCACAGATGATTATAACCACTTCAAAATGCCCATTAACAAAGTATCTAAGAAACGTAGATCGCCGAAAAAAAGTTCTTTGTTAAGAATTTTATCCACCTCAACTGTATATCCATGATGTTCCTCATCCAACTGCGTTCATGATACGTGCACATAACTGACTGAGTAACTCTCTTGACATCCAATAATGTTATAGAAGCGCAATGGAGCATGTCAGTTTACAGGGGGAACACAGAATAGATAATTTCACACGAGTAGAGTTTAATGAAACAATGTAAAAGCGCGACCGGACACGATAACACGATGGTGTGTTCGGGAACATAGAGCGACATGAAAATTAGTTAATCGGCCGTCGATGTGCTACACGTTAAATATAACTCTATTCTCTATTCTCTCTACTTCGTCGATGTTTCACACGCGTGCCACGTTTTTTATTCAGTCTGAGCTCTGGCTAGACCACAATGTCCGAACATCTCGATAAAATTTACGCGTGCAACATTTGGCCAAACATACGCATCTAACGGTACTCTGTCAGGATCATAGAAATATGCCGTACAGTGCGATCAGGATGTGTCACGAACCAGAACTGCTTTCGAAACTGGCCGGTCGACGAATTTTTGCTCACTTACTCCTAACCGTATCGCACCCACGTGTGCGCTGTGCTCTGGTCGAAAGAGGTTCTTCTGGGGAACCTCATACAGATTACATGCGCCGTACCTGTCGCTCGCCGACAACCTCTCGCATCCGTGACAAATTTAGAACTTATTAATCAGCTCCGAAACTCGACGTATTGGAGTACGCGACGCCCGACGATGCGGATGTGATACCGTGAATTTCGCACGATTTTTTTTAAAGTTTTCGCGGTATTGAGGAAGCACGTTCTCTCGCACACGATACCCGCACGTACAGGCGACCGATCGACAACTGACACCTATTCGCCGTTGACGCGGGGAAATTCATGCCACGCTCCTTTTGCCGATATCAACTCTACTGAGAAAATCCGATTCTTGTTCGGAAGAATATTAGGTTGAACAGTTTAAAAGTTTTCAGTTAGGTCGAAATAGCTGCAATGCGTTAAACGAGCTGATAAATTATGTTGGTCGATATGTATTTATTTATCCAAGTTTATTAATCATTAATACTTTACCGTTTTCGATTGAGTAAGTTTACTACCGCAATCGTATAATAAGTGAACAGTGAAGTGATCTTACGAAAGGGCAAGTAGGAAACAATTTTTTTTAATGTAACCTGCTGCAGCAATAAATATAAATCGATAATAAAACTTTGTGGTGACCCTATTTGACGCAAGAGGTCGCACAACCATTTCTCCGCGTTCCTCCCTCGCTAGCACTCGATTTCTCATCGATCCATACAAAACGATCATCGAGCTTAGCTCAACGCTCTAACATAGAGCAGCAGCGCCTAGGACAGGATCCGTCGACATAGCCTTACTGAACAGTCCGCTAACGGATCCAGGATCAAACGCTTACTTTTCAACTTATGTCCAAAACTAGTAGTCCGGTCAAAATAGACATTTCAAATTGCAATAATTCGCATAGAGATTTTGAAAATGATTTGAATCGCACGAATTATTGTTGGTTTCGGGAAAATGTTATTCTGACTGATAATCTTCAAATACCACTTCAACAGTTATATCTTCCTCGCTTTCTTCGTCTTCTTCTTCTTCTAGCTGGATGTGTGAAGAAGATACATCTATTGTCTCTTCATCAATACCATAAAAATCTTCATTTGTTGAAGTTGATTCAACATTGGAGCTAGACTGGCCTTGGCAGTTAGTACATACTGGTGAACAAAATAACCCGACTTTTTTACAGCTACATTTTGCGCTACAACCCTTTTTGCAATTATAAAAGATGGTGTTGAGGAGTCTTTCCGGAGCCGGTGGGAGTAAAGTTTGAATTGGCTCCAAAGTAGTATCTACTAATTTCCAACCCCAGTCTGCTGGGTCCAGTTGATTGCCCAGCCATACTTGAACTTGATAATATGCCCGACACAAGTGTTGACTTGCAGAAGCAGATGTTGGAGTAAGACAAGATAATTGCACTCTTTTATTGTTCCGTGTATTTTTTACAAAACTTAAATATCTATATTTGTCTAAAGAAGAAATGTCTTGTCTGAGCAAGAAGAAAACGAATCCCGTTTGTGATGATGTCGTGTGGAGAAGAGTCGATCTTTTGAAATACTTTGGCGCAATTAATTAAGTCATGTTTTTCAAATAATTTAAATACTGTTGTTTTACCCCTTCTGAAAAATGATGATGTAGTATCGCAGCCAGTTATTGCATGGAAAAATAAGATATGATTTTGACATTTTGGATAAGCAGAAAAACTTTTCAATGAATATATTTGTGTTGGTTGTTGAGCTTTCCCGGGTTTCAAAAAGTAAATAATCTTATCAATTGGAGTTCGTGCAGACAGTAGTACTAATAAGTCAACATCTGCACCGACAACGATAGTTGTATTTGCTGTATTGGATTGTTCTATGGCTGTTTCAATTATGAGGACATCAGCGTCATTATCAGCTTGTCAAGGGATCGCAAAATTTTGATTTTGGACCTCGATTTTTTAAAAAATGGGGGAGTAGTGTCACTTTTGGCAAAGCACGTGCCGAAAATTTTCGGGTATAGAAGCTGTGCAAAATTTGAACAAAATCGGTGACCCACAGGTGGCGTGTTGCCTTGTGAGTTTCTTTTATGTGTATATTCTCACAATCGTATAATTTGTATATATAAATTACACAAACCAATGTTTTTACTCATATGAGACATCCGATGGTGTGTATAGGCGGTTCAGTACATATTATTGTTTTCGGTGATTTAGAATCGCAATATCTCAGGAATAGTGATTCTTAGAAAAAAAAGTATAAGGACAATTTTTGTAGATAATTTCATGATCTACAACTCTTATCTGATCAATTTTCATGATAAAACTTACCGTTTACCGGAAAAATAGGAAAAACCATTTTATTTTTACCTTTGACCTTGAATAACTTTTTTTGCAGATGTGGGATTGGTGGAGACTTTTAGTATTTTATTTGTAATAATATCCCCAAGGTCTGTACCAACTTTCAGCTCTATGCAGCTCTATCCGAATTATTGCAAACCTAGCACTATTTTTACGTCTATTTTGACCGGGCTATAGCCCTCTACCACGCTCTACTGAGCAAATTATGACAACTTATTTACAAATGGGATTCTCTTATGAACTAGTTCTCTCCGCTTGTTTTTGCTGTCTAAGTCAGCCGGATAAAATGAAAATCATATTATCGCCCTTTCACACCTTTAGAGGCGGAATTCAGGAAAGTATTTTCTTTAGTGCGTGCTTATTATGCCATAAAGAGAACGTATATTCCTAAAGGAGGTTGAGGTTCGGCATTGATTCATCAGTCAATCTGTAACGCGATAATTTTTTGTATATGCTAGTGATCATTAAAACGTACAATAAACAAAGTTTTTATTAAATTTTACGTCCCTCATGGTTTAAAAAGTAATTATTTCAATTCAATTAAATTTGTACACCGCATGTAACAAGTGGTACTACACAATATGAAAATTACACTAATGCATACTGTACAACAGTTTTACAGAATGTATGGCACAAATTGTATAAACCTGGCCCAAAATTGCAAATTTATATTTTAATTTATAATTACTTTAGTATACCAAGTTACAAACTGACATTTTATATTCGCATTTACATACTCTCTGCTACAATGCACAGTGTAACGGAATTCATTTTCTTTTAAATGTCCATAAGGCATTTGTTATTCACAGTGTAGCATAAGATATTGCTTACACACAATGTTAATATCATTGGTATTGTTAGAGTACCCCATATACAAACATAGACGGTAAATAACTTTTGGATGTTGCAGCAATAACTCAGTGCCTATATATTTCGTAACATATACTTATGAAGAATAGGGTACACAAAAACAGTATACTGGTATGCTGATATGAATGCACAGTATACTGTTTTTGTGTGATTCCATAATGTTTGGATGTATATATCTTTACTTTTCCATACATAAAGCTTTTAAAAAATACACAGTAAAGCATTAAAAAGCCAGGCAACAAAAAAAACAATCTAAATTCCAATATTTCAAAACCAAAATTAATTTGCAATTTATTTAAATAGAATGACTTCCTGTATACGTAATGTTACTGTATTTTTGACAACAATAAAGCTGGATGCATCAAAGCATAAAATCAGCATGCAATGCGTGTTCCGTGTGCTAGTCGAGCATCAGTCTTTGTTTACAGCATCGTTGTGAAGCATTAGTATAGCTAGGGAAAAACAATTGTAGAAACAAAAAAAAACCAAGCATGACACAGAAACCATAGAACCCAGTACCTTCCAAAAATATAATTATTTTATAAGTACATTTTTTTACATAATTTAAATTCACAGTTCTAAAACCACTGGCAACAGTAATAATTATATGGCAAATGCAACACCCAGTGTAACAATATATACGAATTGAATTAAGAGTGCTTTCTCCTACAGAACATTTACAGAATATATGGCACAAATTGTATAAATCATATTCAGTGATTAAAAAAAGTAACTCTGTGACTTATGATAAAAACAATTTATGTATTGCTGGAAATAAGAGGACAATGTTGTTTTACAAATCTAAAAATTAAAGTAAAATTTATTCCATCGAAGCGTCGTTTTGTTACATCGATTGTACTATAACTTGCATACGGAGCATTTTTACAGCATAGAACTTTTACATTAAATGTAAAAAGACAGATGTAAAACATTATGTGTAGATTGATAACATGTACTTTTGAAACAATATAGTTTAAAAACACGCGTCCTATTTTCGTACATGAAAAAATTGTACATAAATAAAGTGGTATTACACATCATCTAGCCCTTGTCACCTCCGTGTGGCATTTCATACCAGCTATAGTACTTATGTGTTTTTTCTCATAAATATTAGGTGCAACATAGGTAATTAATAAAGTATCGTACTAGCCTAGTCTTCTGTACAGTTGTAAATTGTTTACCTCCCTCAATATGAGCTATATGGTCCAAACCCTGTTGAGAGTTGTGTGTTAGTAACAGAACATCCATAACATGTAATGTATTTCAAGTAACGTGTTAACAATTCTTCACTTATGATGTTATGTATCTACACATGTATAAATGAGTCCTTACTAGGATTTGGTGGTGGAGCTAATCGATACATCATATTTGGAGGGACAAAACGTTGCCGAAAGGGACCTACTGGACCCATAACTGGAGTTGGCCTTCCTCTTCCCAGAGGGACTTGACCCCTGTATGGCATCATGGGGCCAACCATCATTGGACGTGGCTAAAATATGATTTGTAATGCAACAATGATAATTTACACTTGCCAAACAACAACACGATCTGAAAACAATTTCATATAACAAGCAATACCCCTAAATAAATTGGCACAGGTACTGGTTCGATGTAATGTGGCGGCGCGATAGTACTGCTCCCTGGTGATCTTTCCCTCCTCCATCTCTCATAAAATTCTTTGTAATCTCGATATGACCTGTCACCTTTTGATGATCTGGAATATAGACCGCAAATATTCAGGTATTCTGCACCATTTTCATATATGTTTTTGCATCGGTTATAGTTGAAGTTCACAAATGTCAATAATGATCATCATCGATCTGTCACACTTTTAAGATGAAGATATCAATAATCGAAAAGATTAATAATTAAAAATGTAATTTCATTCCTTATCTATTTCTGATAATTTTATTGCAATGTCAGCTGTGAAGTCCACATAGCATTTAAAAATAATATGATACCAATATGAAACTAAACGACCATTTGCAAGGGGTTAACTAGGTATACCTGTGAGAAGATGAATCTCGATCTCTGTTCCGTGACTCTCGTTCCTTCGAACGCCCGTGATCTCTTCGATCTTCATGTCTTCTGGATGATTCTTCGGTCGTTACTCGAGAAGTGGTGGATCTCTTCGCATCAACATCTTTGAATCTATCACGACGCTCCGTACTTCTTTCTCTACTACGAACGCTCTCACTGAATTAGTAACAGACCATTTAAAATAATTATCTTCCATTATGAAATGTTGTATATTAAAGTACACTATGCTATTCATAAGATATTGCTTACCTGCAGCTTTTCCGACGGATATAGTAGTCAGTTCCGCTATCCCTGTGCTTTGAGCCGTCGCGCCTGTGAAATTGTCTTTTGAGTTAGAAAATATTCTGTCTACATACACATTACCACATTATATGCCAAAAATACTAATACAAGTCCTACGTTTATTAATATATTGCTCTCAATAAGATTTATTTATGTATATTGTGAGATAAATGTGATAAATTGATTTGCATTAGCATATTCGCATATAACATGTATTATAATATTATACTACAGATTGAGTTTGTAACTGCATATGTTTTACATGACTATACACAGGTCAGAAGACGCGGATATAATATTAAATCATTTTTGTTTGTCCCCAAATTGATATTTTAATTTACAATTACATTAGTATACCCAGTTACAAACTGACATTTTATATTCGCATTTACATACTCTCTGCTGCAATGCACAGTGTAACAGAATTCATTTTCTTTTAAATGTCCATGTGGCATTTGTTATTCACACTGTAGCATAAGATATTGTTTAAACTCAAAGTTCATATCATTGGTATTGTTAGAGTATCATATACAAACATAGACTGTGAATAACTTTTGGATGTTGCAGCAATAACTCAGTGCCTATATATTTTGTAACATATACTTATGAAGATATTTATATATATATATATATTCCATAATGTTTGGATGTATATATCTTTACTTTTGCATACATAAAGAAGCTTTTAAAAAATATACAGTAAAGCATTAAAAAGCAGGGCAACAAAAAAAAACTAATAAACTTTAAGAGAAAATAACTGTTGTACAGAAGGGCAAGTTAAGCTCAAACCACAAACAAGCATAATTTTAAAACAACAAATCATGAAAATATTCTGTATAGAAGTAACATTGGGTACCACTTACCTGCTAAAAACACAAATCGAAATGCTGTGCAAACTTTATACAGACTGTATAATAATTACAAGTCAAAAAATTTTGTCTACAGGAAGATCTTTAAGAATATAATATTGTACATATGTGAGAAAATAGCTAAGTGGAGTAATACAACCATTATTGGTATTTATAGAAATGGAGTAGTCAAAAGAGATATTTTTCTTGAAAATAACTGCTTTTTCTTTTTGAATTAATATGCATACGGTTTGAAATAAAAACAAACAATGCTATTTATACATTTGCTAAGGTATGTACAAGTTAATAAATACTCAGAGTAGTAGAGTAAGTAGAATATAAAACCTCTATGATGAGATACATGGTAGTATATTGCAAAGTGTATAATAGCAGCAGTTGTAGAAACAAAAGAAGGAAATCTTGGTGGAAAAGAAATAAGGCTTCTCTCAGCCATGTTCTCAACATTGTGCATTGAGTTAACTAAATTCCAATATTTCGAAACCAAAATTAATTTGCAATTTATTTAAATAGAATGACTTCCTGTATACGTAATGTTACTGTGTTTTTGACAACAATGAAGCTGGATGCATTAAAGCATAAGATCAGCATGCAATGCGTGTTCCGTGTCCGAGTCCAGCATCAGCCTTTGTTTGCAGCATCGTTGTGAAGCATTAGTATAGCTAGAAAAAAACAATTGTAGTAACAAAAAAAACCATGCATAACACATAAACCATAGAACCAAGTAGCCTTCAAAAATATAATTATTTTATAAGTACATTATTTACATGATTTAAATTCACAGTTCTAAAGCCACTAGCAACAGTAATAATTATATGGCAAATGCAACACCCAGTGTAACAATATATACAAATTGAATTAAGAGTGCTTGCTGTTACATTTGTATTAATGAGTAACGTCTAATCTTGTAAGTTTCCAGATATCATTGATCATCAATGATGATTTGTCGACATTACATAACATTAATATCGTATACTCATATTTCCACATATTCGAAGATCTTTTAAACGATATTTGATACCAAACAATGCATTAAATGCAAAACAAATGTATATCAGCTTCTCAAAAACTTCAAAATTAACACATTGAGTGGTGTCAATACTGGTCCATGCAAAATTCCAACAGCTCTAATTTTGACAATATTTACAGTGTAGTATTTACACTCTTAGTTCACACTGTAAAACTTAACTTTATGTGATTGAAAACTAATGCAATTGTGACAGTAGCAACTTGGGGGCAAAACTCAGTGATGTGCTATCACTTTTCATTGAAAAACATACCCTTGTTTCATATTAACATATAGGTACTGTCATGAGGTTAAATACAGTAAATGTTTTCAAACAAGAATTAACCTCTTTTAGCAGAATAGAATTTTGGTATTATATACTCATATATCTGTGGTCTTGTTTGTGGCAATAAAAGATATTGCAGTGGGAATGTATGTTTGAAACATAAACAGGGAGCGAAATTATCTTCAAAAATCAATAAAAATAAAGTAAATATCAGTCTATATGAATGTAATGCAATGCTGTATTAAATGTTGTTATATTTGCATTTGCTGTTCTACTGAAGTTCTCAGTGGTTGAAATTATTTACTGGCATTAGCAATTGAACTGCAAGATCAACGCCCAGTGCAGTACTGTGTATAGTTTTGTATTGAAAATTATGCTCATATGTTATATTGATGTGTACTATTGCAATATCACCCCAGCCAATGATGTTCATTTAGAATAAATAAATCATTCTTATCACCAAAGAGCTACTGTTTCTTGGTTCAAATTAAGCATCCTTATATTCACCTTCATTTTTGACATTTAGAAATATAAGCCATAAAAATAAAAGAGAGACTTATAATGTAAAGAAAAAATCAAGCACAATTTAAAAAGTTAATGCCTAAAAGAATTATGTATGGTTCAAATCATCAATGACTGGTGGCTAAATATGTGTACAGTAATACATTTTTAATTTCCTTTGAAATATTTTGTTAAGTCTTTTGTTTTCCATATGAAACGTAATGACGAATACAAAGAATTAAAAGATCAACAGATAAATGAAACACATTGCATTATAAATGCAATTCCCAGTGTAATAATATGAACACTTTTTAATCGAGACTAGTCTTTATGTCATATGCACATGTTAATATTCACATCTTACTGTTAGGAATCCACCTGCTAAGAATAGTTAAAACAGAATTAACCCTCCATACGGCCATGTAACTTTGGAGACAGATACTTAATCCACACTATAAATTCTTTTACCACTTATTCTTAGATATATTCTTTGACCACATATAGGTTGCGGATAAAATCTGTTATCTATTAGATTTATACAAGCCAAAATATTTTTTCGTTCATCACTACTGATACAGTAGATATTACTTTTCCATGTACAAGATGTATTTTTATTTAACAATTATCAATACACCAAATTAAAATATAAATATAATCCACTTGCCATTTTTTCAATACCGATGTGCTCAAAAACAATAGTGCGGCATTAAACATGATAAAATGATGAATGATCAGGTGTGCATTATATCTGCATTTAATTCATCGAATTTAAGTTAGCATGTACAATGCTTGACGGTGTACAAAGCCATGAAATATGGGGGATGAAATGTGGATGAAAATATTACTGACACTACAAATATATATGCATACATTGTACTCAAATATGTCCCCAAAGTTGCACACCAGTTCTTTTTCAAATAAATATTAAAAAATTTAGTACACATGTGGAGGTCGACACTACCTTGCACCGAAAAAATTTCTATGCAGAGTTTCTTTTCGTCATATGGTCCGCTATCAGATTTATGTTATTGCATTCAGTTCGACTTTACTTTTCATTGACAGTAGACTAGTGCCAGATTTTATAATGCATAATTTAAGTTTAACAAAGTTTATCTAATAAAGGTTAATGATAAAATGATTCGAACACTGTTCACGTGGCGAGACATACATGATCCTGTAATTTAAAAATGAAGTGGAAAGAATGGGCTCTGTAAACAGAAACGACTATATGAACTATTTCAATTAATTACCCGGTTGCAATGCACTAAAGTTTAATACGGTTGGATTGATTTTCTGAAAAATATAAAAAGTATAACCAACAAAGTATTTAAAGTAACTCTGTTTTTTATGCACTGCTCTGGAAGCGTTTTTGTGAGACCTTTACAACGTATAATTGTATTTGTTAAATATTAAAACAAAAAAATATGACACTCTTTTGCAATTGCACGGTACTAATACACTTGGACCCACGTGACATCATTTTTTTGGAGAAAAAAAACTGGATATAGAGGGTTAATACACTTGTACTGATATTCTGTACATGTATGCCCATTGCATGTGAACAATACTTCACTAAAATATTAGAACTATGTGGCGACGAAAAGTTTCGATTGCTAATATTACCTCCTTTTAACATTAAAACTGATATAACCGTACATTTCAATCCCAAGTGCGGTGTCTCCTGAGCGGTACAGAAAATACGGAACTCGTTAAAGAAACCAGTATATACAAGTTGGATATCTAAAAGTGTTTTCCTATCGTGTATATAATAAGCTTATTAGGCGGTATTATTCAGAACCAGTCGAGAAAAATTAGAATTAATTTATGATGCACTGCTTATTATGGTTTTATTATATTATTATATATAATATATATTTCTTATTCCTTTTCTCTCTCTTGAATAAATATTTCCATTAGTTTTTCTCAATTAGTTCTTCTGTGTCTCACTCAATAAGATCATTTACATGATTGGAAAAAACTTTGGATAACCACCTTCTATTTACCAATTTAATAATGATATATTTATTTTATATATCATGGATGACTGTCTGCATTCAGGATTGATCATTCACTATTTACGATTTACGAGGAGGCAGTATCACCGACCGAAACTTCCCGCCCATTCATATTTCTAACATCCAGTTAATGGCACGGTCTTTTAATTTTCTTTTTTATGAATACTACACTTAGTTCGTACCTTGATCGGTGAGATGAACTTCGATGCGAACTATAAGCTCGACCTCTCGTAGGACTCATAGATGCGGAGCGCCTTTTAGAATATTGTGTTTTACCTACACAGGGTTAGTGACATATTTATTTAAAGAATAACTCGCGTGCTTTAATAATAACTTGAAGTATTATATAAAAACTAATTTAATGACACTCACCTGTATTACCACTATCTACTGTTACAATTCTTCTCTGTCCCTCCGTTTCATCGCCACTGAATAGTGGTTTCAATTCTTCCCTTTCAAATATTGGTTTAGCTCCTTCTCCTGTTATATTTAGAAAAATCAATAATAAAACGTGATTTTTAATTTGCTAATGCTAACTGCACCAAGATTAGCAGCAATCAAAAGTAGACATTTGCGTGCAAAACGAATATGTTGCACAATTAAATAATTTTGTACATATTTCACTAATTTTGTAAAACTGTAAGTCCAGATAATGACAAAGTTTGGAACCTATATATTTCTGTATGTTAGTAAACATTACAAATATCTAAATTAACTTATGTTGTTTTCATATTTTAACAAGCCAAAAGAAATTTATGTAGGCTTACAATTTCCACAATAGCCAAGAAACATTTGAAAACAAAATTTAAAGGTCTGTTAAAATAGTATTCAAACTCTTATTTTTTGAAATAAATAACTGAAGTATATAAGAATTATTTATACAAGGTAACCATGATTTTCTGCTCAGAATTTAACAAATGTTTCAGATGCTTAGTGCTGTTAACAGTTCTGATGAAATAGAAATGTTTGCAAAAAGAAATAAAATGTATTACTATGAGACTCTGAAACTCAGAAAAGCATATTTCTAATATTATTTCCCGGATTAAGGATAACAGTCCGGATGCAGTTCCCGAGATAACAACTTTGAGGGAGCAAAGTTAATTCATTGACATATTTCATATATTTTAAACAAATATTTCAGAGGTGTGAATTTTTAGCAGACCTTGTATGTTTTACCTTACTTGAGTTTATCTCAGTGTTGACCTAAAAGTACCACTGGGAAAGACTTCCAATTATAATAAATTAGTATTTAACACTAGCAATTATTAATCTTTCCTGGTTTCAATTTATTGATAGGCCGTCACTTTATTATGACAACGTCTAATTATCAAGTAATCTTCACGATGATCTTCACTGCCATTTTTATTATAATCCGGTATGAACAAAGCAAAAATAATTATGAACAGAAAAAAAATTATTGAAATATTCTGGATTTTTTTACTAACCCAATATCTTTAAAAAATTATCAAACGACATAATAAATTTTAATGCATAACAAACACATCAACAATGATGATAAAAAGTCCTGTTACATAGACCAGTATTCTTGTATTGACATTTTGAATTGTTTCAAATAATCTGTTGAATATAAATAATGCTGCTGTGTTGCATTTTATGCAGATGACGATCTTCCGGTGGTGTCAGTAATTAAATACGACGATCTTCCAGGTGAAATAAAAAGAATAAAACTGAAACCATGTAAATAAGCGCTGTGCCTATTCTTTGTCTTTATCTTAATGTGATATGTCCACAAAGTTTAATGTACTAGAAAGCAGTGCAAAAACGTGTAGAGAAACATAATTTTAAAAGAGCATTTAGAATAAATATAAACTGATAACATTTTTTGAAACATATATACTGTTATGAAACTAATTTTGCTAAATAGCAAAGAGGAGAAATACTGAAATTAGGTTAATTATAGTATTTACAATATATGAAAAGTGTGCACTGACGTTTTGCATAAACTTTGCACCCTAATTATTCATAGAATATAATGCATATATTTATGCATTAATCTTCTTGATCTTCGCGTGTGACAGTTCAGTATCCAACGTCATTCTCATGGAAAAGACGATACGTCAAATATATAAATTTATGTACATGCACATGTATTTGTATATGTGATCAATGTCAGATTATGTGAATATAAAATAAAGAAATTACCCAATCTTCTTGGAACAATTAGATCTGTTGGGTTGATCAAGTCCCTCATAATTTCAGTTGATGCGGATGATATAGGAGCATCTTTATTATGTATTATAATTTGAACGTTGACCATGTCGGGCAAACTCATTTTCAGATCTTCTGGCCCATTGAATATAGTTGTCCTTTCCCAGATTGTATTGGCCCCCTGACTGAGAACAAAATAAAGAATAGTCATATCCATATCTGTTGAAATTATATTTTCCATTATTTTAATTGCGCATTAGCTGTAAATGGATAGTTCTTACTTTTTGGATAGTTCAGATGACGTTGATAGTTGAAACGGCATTATTAATAATGGTTTTGATTTCGCACCATGTTGTGGTATTAATGTCTGAACCACCTAACCTCTTGAATAAAAACGAACTTACTATGGGGACCGCAGACCCTTAGGAGTGTTGAGGGTGTTCGATTCCCATACCAGCGTGTTTAATTTTTGCCGATCCTACAATTGTGGGCTCAGCCAGGATAGGAACTCCTCCGCGTATCCCCACATCGAAAAGATCCTGGGCTATTCAGCGACGTGTTGCGCTTCATCTGGTACGAGACGTGTACAGCGAGTATAGCGTTTTATAGCGAATTATAATGAGTATATTGACAATTTTGAGAAAGGACGTGTGCATAGATTTTATTTGAAGTGTATATAGCCGCAAAATTGCCTGAACATTCAAAGGTTGTGGGTCGGAATTCCAACCAAGCACACTTAATTGTTTTCAAGAGAAAATGACAGACATCCTTCCGTGTCAAACTCTACCACATAACTTTCAAAGAACTGCCATAAAAACCATATGTATGTGTCGTCGTCGGGGGACGCGACTTGGTACAATGACTCAAAAGAAGTCCATCTACTTCCTCTTACCGGCGCAACCTCGTACATTAAGTACACACTCCGTGGGAGTATGATTCCAGTTACTTTTGTGTACCCCCTCGTATGTATATCACGTCAATATACAATGTAGCAGGATAATGGAGTGAAAAGTGTCCCAAAGGCCATATTTTATTCTTAATTGACCGATGCATGGCTTATGAAAATAATAATCTTGACTAAAAGAGTATCAAGTTTTTTGTTCAATCCCTCTACTAGCTAACGCATAAAAATGTTGAACAATCAGAGCCATGATAATTAGCACAACACAATCGGTAAGAAACAATAAATCTAAGGAAATTTCGGGAACTGACGATTTCATATCGAAGTAATTTCACGCCAGGTCTTGTATAAATGCCGAACTATCGAAACAGATTTGAACACCGTGAAAAACGCGAGTTAATATAACATAATTTAAGGTGCCTTGTTTACTCCGACGGAATAAATATCACAAATGCGACCCATGCTCTGACAATTAACCGGCGCATAGCAAATGAAACAAAAATTGCGTGTAACCAGACAGCTTGTAACGATACTAAAAATTGTGTTTTACATGCGTTCTTAATCGTCTCAAAATTCTAAACGTCGGATTAAACCTCTTTTTCAAGGTGAAAATTTCGACATGAACCTTATTATGGACCGCAAAAACAACTGATGGAAATGCCGCTCATGAAATTACTCCACGTCGATTGCGGATAATCTTTAACATGCAGTAATTAACAATAATTTTAGTCTCTTACTTTTCAGATGATTGACGATCAGCGGATCTACTTCTGCTCTTACTCCGCCTACGCCGTGCCAATTGCAATACTCGTGCTCGCTTTATTTCATATTCTATAATCTTCTCCTTTTTTAACTTTTCGTGCTCCCGCACCAATTTCTGCTGTCGGAGCCATTCTCGCCTCTGTCTATCTCTTTCTTCTTCAATTCTTGAACGTGATGGCTGATCGTGATCTTCCTTGTAGGGTCTTCTTTTTCTATCTTCATGCGACGTACTTGATGTTGATGTTGATGTTGACCTGTGTCTCATTTTTACGAATACAAGGGAAATTTCTAATACTGCACAAAATTTAAACAAATACACGGGCGCTTCTTCCTAAATTAACCGCGCACGCGATATACAATCTTCCGCCATACAACGTGCTAGACGAAAGTTACAGCAATTAAACTTCTTGAATGATTCGTTATGAATCTTTTACGTTACGGTTTGTGATGAAATATAAATGTGTAACTTTTTCAAAACACTTGCACAAAATATGTGCGATCTAAACAAACTATGTTGTCACTTTAATCACCCGTTTCGATGTAAGAAAAATTAACAAAAGTGCATGCACTGACACTTATATTCACTTTTATACGAACTCGCAAATCATTTAAATGTGTGTGAATGTGCTGCTGCATTCCTTTTTAACTTGCGCGGCAGTGCAAACTGTCCAATCACAAACGCGAGTTCAAATTAAGGTACCATATGTGCAGATATACTACTTTGCACGTGCACTGCCCGTGCATACCTTAATTGATACCCGTATTGTTGGTCCCAGATTTCTCGGAATTCTTTGTATACCTGCCCCGGTCGCGGCAACAAAGAGATGTACCGTTATGACAGGACGATTGGGAGCAGATTTACGACGGCTTAAATCTAGTTCCGTTATTGTAAAACGTTACTGATTATATGCACTACCATTCTATTCAAGGTATACACTCCGATTTCCGTCATAATATCAGGAAGGCATTTTTTATACAAAAACGTTTAAACGTTTAAAAAGCGCAATTTGTTAAAAAAAAAAAAGTAGGCCCGCGAAATTCACAGTTTTGTCAACTGTAAAATAAGAGATAGAAAGAAAAACGAAAAGAAGTACAAAGAAAATTTAAAACTGATTATTTTACGTATTTTTTAAACAATCACCTTTGTTGGTCAGGATAAATCTTCCTGTTGTAGATCATGGTAGAAATAAGTGTATCTTCAGTAGTGCCGATAAACCAATAGTGATATCAAAGTACTGACTCTTTCTCTATGGGCTAAAAGTGAGTAATACATTATTGTAGCTCAATCACAAGCAGAGAGAGAAAATTGTCATTGCTATTTAGCAATTCGAAGTTGAACATATCTTCCTTGGTGATACCTTTGTTAATGTCCAATCTTCACAGATGTCTTAGACACAGAATTTTCTGTGACTGTACTTCCTTTATTAATCTGCATACATAGCTGTTGGTCTTTATATATTATGAAAAACAAGTAATAAGTTACCCTCTCTTCGTTTGAGATTCACATCTTCAGGATTGATAATCTCCCTTTGAAGTTCTGTTGATGTTGCTGATGTGGGTATCTTTCTATGAATAACTACATTAATACGACTCAATTCTGTCAAACTAATCTTCAAGCCGTCTGGTCCCTTGAACAATGATGTATTTCCAGATGATGCACCAGTCCTATTTCTTGGAAACAAAAGAATTATTATCAGGCTCATACATTTCTCAATTGTAAGTTTTTTGCTTGCTGTTGACATTTGTGTACTACTAATTAATCTTCCTGTGCTAAACTCAGAAGATTTACCGAAATCAAGTCATTGATTCTTACTTTTCAGACAGTCCTTGTGTTTTTGGAGATGTTCTTCTACGCTGAACTTCAGCAGATCTACTTCGAGTTTTACTTCGACTGCGACGCGGCGATCTTTGTTTCGCCAACTGTAATTCTCGAGCTCGTTTCATCTCATATTCCATAATGCGCTTTCTTTTAAGCTTCTCGTGTTCACGCTCCATCTCTTGTTGTCTAATCCACTCGCGCCGACGTCTTTGCCTTTCTTCTTCAACTCTTGAACGCGGTGGCTGTTCACGATCTTCATTACGAGGCGATCTTGCTCTACCGTGGTGTGGCCTACTCGTGGACCTACGCATCATTTATACAAAGTTATTGCAAAATTTAATTTTAAACCGACGAATGTAAACGCTTTCGTAACCACTGGTTTTTAGGTTAGCAAGACACACGGTGAAGTCTGTCATTCAGCATAGTGTATCTGAGATTCAGAAGACTGTATAAAATGTAATTCGTAATTATTACCAATTTCAATACTGTGTCTAACCACCACTTGTATTGCTTTATTAATACCCTACATTGTTAATCCCTATTTCATGAAATTCTGTTTTTACCTGACCTGGAGTACATGACAAAGGTTTACACCGTTATATTAGGTCAGACCCGGCAGATTTATGACGGCTCAGAACACAATTTAAAATTGTTTCAATTTTATTCACATTTCCAATGAATTCCACATATACCTGGGATGATTACCGAACGCGGAGTTTTGTTGGATATTTTTCATGTATGTACTATTATTTTTCGAAAATTAATTGCTGTCGTGAAACAGTTTTTTTGTCATGCATTTGTTAACTCTTTAATATGAATATTGACAAAATCCATGTACTTCATAATACATCACATTAGATTACTATAATAGTATTTGTAAAATAGTGCGATAATACACACTATTATATAAAATAATTATTATATTAATAAAAAAAACTACTTACATTCTTGTTTAAAAAACTGTTTATAGAAATAAAATTCACAAATGACACACAACACGCGTCAGAGAATGTGAGGCAACTGATCTTTGAAATAATGAACACTACATTGACGGAGTCTAAAACGCGCCATCTATATTATGGCCATATTCTATAGAAGTACAGTTACAGTTCTATGGATGATTTTGTCCAATGAGGCAGCTGGTACACAAGTGCCACATGTAGAGATTCACTAAACTATTTACCCGAATTTTAAGTTTTCTGATGATTGTGCCAAAGTACAAAAATAGAATAAAAAAATGTTAATAAGTACAATTATTGTGGCACCATTTGCACGGCCATAAAACACGACATTTTTACATACCCTTCACTCGCATTAGACTAGTATTAAGTTCTTACTAAATCCAAATAAACATTAAGAAGCATTAGTAATTACATTAAACGTAACGCATCATCTGATGTATATGTTTATATTTACACATATTGGACGCTAGTGACTTCATCTAATAATTTAACAATACAATAGTTAGTAACATTAAAAACAATAAGTTGCTACGTTACCGTTGAAAGAATGACAAATAAAATTCAGTGTGTTACAATTGTTGGCGTCGTCAGTATATAGACGCAACGCCGTCTTGTGCGCCTCATATAAAAATCCTATTAATTACGCCGATTTGCGTTAACGCGTAACTGGTAGGATAGTGTGTGTGTAAAAAAGTAAAATTTAACATGTACCTCCTCATTATCTTGAAAAAATATTCACTTATTTGTTAGTTTCTATTCGTCGTGTATATCAGCCGAAACGTAAGACATAGAATCAGACGTATCTAAGTAATCTGAGTGAAGCGACGAACAATGTCTTGTGGAAGTTAAATTTTTAAAGGTGGCTGGGGCATGTTTGATCAGCATCATTTCAAGTCGAAAAAGCAGATTGTAACTGACCAAAGAGGTTACCTCGTGAACGTAACCACTTTAATGAACATGGAAGCCATTTGACCAAGTCAGTTGGTAGTCACGCGTTAGCGATGGTCAGGGGTGATGTCATCGATGTCGAAGCTGGTTACAACGTGAGAAGAAAGGGACGGACAGAGAGTGAGTAAAAGGAAAGGGGGGTAGCGAAAAGCAGCAAGAGAGCAAAAAAGGGGGACGATCGAAGAAAAAGAGAGTGATAGACCAGAACGCAAATAATAATGAAAATTACGAGATTAAACGTCTCAAGATCGTAGTCATGTATCGTATCTATTGACTGAATTAAACTGTAACAGATTATCTGGTTCAGTTTCTTATTTTGGTCGAACGTGTATCACCGCAGAAAAGGCGTTGAATCGACATTGGCTGAGGGAAGCTGTAAAAGATATTCTTGTTCACTTTTGCGCGGAACAAGTGCATCACGTGCATATTTATTCTGCGACCCACTTGACAATGCCGATCTCGTTCTCCTCGTCTGCTTCAACAGTCTCATGCTCATGTTGTGCCTCCTTCGTTATGCCGTTCAGTGTTCAAGTGCGTGTTTCTGTGCTCTAACTCGAATGATTCGCTGGCTAGAAGGATCTCGCGCAGGACGTTACGAGACTGGGCAGCGAGTCCGAACGGTGACTCGGCCAGAAAGTGAAGTGTCGCTTCTTCCATTGGAATTAATTGACCGGCTAATTAGTTACTCGAAGATAACCCTGACGAGTATGTTTATTCTGTGAATTTCTTCAACTTGGCACCGCCAAAGGTAGGTACATATCACATATCGATGGCCTGGCTGGCACATGCCTACGCGACACTATACATATGATGCACAATGCGCATATGCTGATAGCTTATATTATTTTTATGAAGCAAATTTAGCTGCAACGCGTTTTCACTTACTCTCTGCCCCAATACAACATTCGCATTCTACGCAGCGTTACGTCAGGTAAACAATTGTGCATCCCTGGGAAGTTTATCGTATCTGCCTTTCTGTCTTTCTCTTCCCCTCCCTCTATTCACGTTTCGACTCTTCCAATGGGTGGTTCTTTGTACACTATGAGAGAGACAGAAACTTTCCATACGCGGCAAGTATTTCTAGCCTTATGATTTTACACCTAATTTTTCGCCTAATCGCTTGTGTTTTTTCCCTTAATCGCGTAAAAAAATGTCAACTGGTATTCAATCAGGTTTTTCTTTTTTTGAGCCAATTTCACATGAACTGTCATTTTCTTTTGTTTCTCTATACGATTGTCTTCGAGGGTAACGTGGGGTAACGTCAACCTGTTATTCAGCTTTGATCGAAGAAGTGTTTGATGTTTCTATGGAGTATTTAAGCACTTTGTTCATCTTCTTCGTATCTCTTATCGAATGTTCCCTATTTTCTATCCACACGTTCAAATGTTTGAGAACCGATGGAACTGGTAAAGTATTAGAATTACTTTTCCGTCGCACATGCCATTTTTTTGAATGACAAGTAATACATTTTGTTTACTGTCATCGTAAACGATACCGTCACGAACGGCACATTTTTTTATCAGCTGTTATAATTGAATCATCACCTTTTGCTGAGTATCTAATCTTGTTAAAACAGTAGATTAGTAATTTTTTTAAGTACCTGCTGTATTCCTGGAAAAATGTACAACGTTCGGCAAAATATCTTTAACGAAGCGCCTGTCAATATTACGGTTAACGTGGATCGATTGTACTTTCCGACATAATAATGTATTCAGCTTATTAGGGTAAATGTAAATCCTTTATTGTACATTAGTACAATTTGTTCTGATATGGTTCATAATTGGATATATTCAAGTAATTAAAATGTAAACAATTTCACTTTAATTATACATCCTGGATATTTCTATATGAAAATATTAGTTGAAGTGCGTACAATGTAATTTCTGCTTCTACAGTAAATAATTAGAGCTTAATATTATTAAGGTATACTTTTAGGATACTTACAATGTCAAAAAAGGGTAACAGCAAAATGTTAGCACAACAATTGTCAACAGTACTGCCAGATGATAGACCAATTACAGCAATCGGTGTTGTAGAGGATGTAGACAAGTGTCCCCCAAATTTTACTGTCGTAAGTAGAAAATATGTAGCTAATAAAAGCATTAGTCACTTTCATAGAAAAACAAATGATTAAATAATTATTTTGAAATAAAGGTGTCAAGAACATATGATCTAGATACAGATGCAGATTTGTGGAGAGAAAGTGGACTCTTTATTAAAAAGAAAGGCAGATATGTCTGTTTTTCGAAGACTGAAGGCTCCCCCCAATGTGTAGTAGAAGATCTTATAATTGTAAATGAAAGGGAATCTCCACCAGATGGGTTTAAAATGATCAGTTTCACAGTTGACTCAAGTAAGTTCATGACATATATATCTTATTTATTGGTTATAAATAATTAGCTTATATTTATTAAAATAAAAATGCATTTATGCTGGTTTTGTTTTTGTACCACCAGTCATTTTGTACCATAAATGAAGTAACCAATATACTTGCATGATTGCCTACATTTGCCAACATTTTTCTTTTTCATGTACTGTAATAATGGATTTCAGTGCAGAAGGCCTGGAGAAAGAAACAGTTGTGTTACAAAATTAGGGATAAGAATTTATGCTCGAAAGCAGTTACTGATATCATAATATGCCGGAGGGTTATCAATAAAACATCTACGATGGCTCCGCTTGGTTTTATTACAGCTGGGTAGGTTTCAGAAGCAGTATATATTAAGATAGTACTGGGTGTGTCTCCTATTATCATGTTTAATTATTATTTGTTGTGGTAGTCACATGTTTCACATTTTTTTAATTAATTTCAGAGTAATAAATGGAGTATGTGTTTGTTACAAAACCATTGACATTGTGAATGGAAGCACAAATCCTCAATCATACGTTAATATAGAGTAAGTCAATAATAATGTTTTGAAATAGTTGTTTACATATTTCAACTTATCAGCGTATCTCTAATCTTATGGGTCATGCAATACATACAATGTTCATTTCTAGCCTGTTGCAAAATGCCTCTCCAATCTTATCAAATGGCACACCTCGTAGGGTACCGCCAGAAAGACCACCAAGACCAAAGTTTTCTCCCAAACCAGCTAATGGAATTTATCCACAAATAGGACCAACAAATCCGTCGAAGGAAGTGGATGAATCGAATGACAGAGATTATGAAGTATTGAGCCCTAATGTGAGGATTAAGCCAACTAGACCGGCACCCCAACCACCGACATCTTCAACCGTCGGTTCAACACCAATTTATGGAACGCTTCCAGGCTCCTCTGATCTCGATGGAGTACCGTTCATTCTTAACCCACGCATTAGTCTACAATCGCAGACCACCAGTGTAAGCAAATCTTATTTTAGTTTGTGTAGCATAAAAACATTTTTCTAGCGCTTGTTTTAATTATGGTGTGAAAAATTAGTAAAAGTTAAAAAAAAAATAGTTACAATACAGTATGACAGATGGTAGTGTATTCGAAATATTACATTTCTGTCAGCAGAGTAAACTTCCTATAATCAAGGCGTGGACGCAAAACGAGTTGGATAAAGAGGTCTGTATTTTTTTTGTATTTATTCCCAAATGTATGTAAGAAAAACTTGTATTATGTGCTATCACTCTCGTACTTATATTCTTCTAGTTCTTCTATGATTTTCGTGCGGAGAGAGAAACTTGAATGATTATGCGTGCCAAGTTAATTGTATGGAATTTCATGCAATTATTCCGCTATATCTATACGTTTGTATTGAAAATATAGCACTAGCAAAGTGTAATAGAGTGCCTGAACGAGTGATTCATACTAATCTGTGAACAAGAAATCCTTAAACATTTAAGTAGTGGTGTGAGATATGTACGAATTAAACTTGTGCACCTCTCAAGTATACTTTCTTTTTCTATGCCCTGTTTAGATTTTGATACCAGTGACGATTATCATGTGTATTTTTATAAACTTGCGTTGTATTTTTATAGGTAATAGAAGTTATATATAATTGTATTATATGTTCTAGTTGTTTATAAAATATCAGAGAATATTTAAGGTTGTATTGGTAAGATCGTATTTCACAATCAAATACCAGACCTTCAATAAAACTATTTCTAATTTTTACGTACCACTAAATAGATATACTTTACTCTATATAGGTCAATAAGAACGATCAAACATTTCGTCATAATATATTACTTACCATCTGATTAATATTCGTAAGTAATTGTTTGTCTTACTTCGGGTTAATAAAACTGATTGAATACACAGGTTGTTTATCATCTTTGGTGTTGAAACTTGCATAGACTGCCTTATAGTGCCAACAGAGGTGGGAAAGAATAATGTAATAAAAGAAATCAATGTAAACAATATGAGAATATTAAAATCTTTAATGATTCTTCTGATAATTAATTGTCATTACTTAAGTTATGAACAAACATTTTATTTCTTGTTTCTATTCTTAGTATATGACTCATTTAATACGTATATAATTTAATAAAGACCTGTGTGCGTTTAACAATAACTTAATAAAATATTATCAGCCAGCGGACTTATTTTTATTTGCCCAAAAATATCCGCATGTTTCATTCGGATACATAAGGAAAATTGTATTAAAACTTCTTCTTGCAGGTTACGTTTCTGATGCAAATATATACATTATTTAGACGACGTCGGAAACATATCGTTTATAACAAAACATGACTGGTAACCATGCAGAACTTATTGTCAATAATACTCAGGCTGGTAATATCCGTAATATATTACTGCAAATCAGCTATTTGTTTCGAAAAATTTCAAACAAATTTTGTTCGTTATTATTACTAACAAGATTACTAAAGCAATAAGAGATACGAATTTATTTCTACAATCTGTAGACCGGAAAATCGTAGGGGTTCTCGGGAATAACAATACATTTTTACAACTATGTGTACATAGTGTCAGAATATTAATGAGACTGATTAAAAAAAAAACTGAACTGTTGTTGCTGATCACAATTACTAATATAATCTTCCCTAATCCTTTCGCTACGGCGAGCCTCGCGTGGAACAAAGCGCCGTGCCGCAAGTGTGAACATTAAGTGCGCTCAGTCTTCAGTATTCCATATGCATAGATCCATTAACGGCAAATAAATACTTCTGTATACTATTTAAAAGCTTTTTTTTTGAGAAACACAATAGCTCTTGTATTTGTTTGCAAACAAAGGTAAGCGAAGCGATAGCACTTGTGTGAACATTTGGCTACATTTTTATAGCAGGTAGATACCCGTCCTATCTGGATGTCGTTTTGTGGCGGGTGACTATTACCAGAAATGACTGGAGCTTGAAATCTTTAAATTCCGCGGAAGGGTGGATCAGGCTAGGAAGAGCCACGGCAGGTGCAATTGTTTGAGGTCAAGGACGGAGGATTTTAAAGAAAGAGAATCCTATGATGATAGGAGATTAGATGGAAATATTAGGGATAAAAACGCCAGGAATTATAGGAAGAAAATGATGGATGAATAAAAGTAATAGGAAACTGTTGGAACTGTGTATTCGAATGAAGTAAACTTATAGAAACTTCTGCGTTGTTGGAAGCCAAAGGATTCTATTGTGTCTTGCATCTATACTCGGAAAAAACGGTAATGGCACCCGTATTAACACTTTAACGGCCGCTCACACAGCATGTGTGCGATGCTGGCGCACACTGTTATTGGCCGCCGACACAAGATGTGTGTCCTGTTAACGCCGAATGTTGTTTCCCGATAGCACACGCTATGTGCGGTGATTGATGAACGTAAACAAGTGTGGATATTTCTATTGGCTTCCTATGTCATCGCTATATCTTTGATTTTCGATAATTATTGTTTTATTGCCTGTCTTTAACTTTAGATTTTATACTGGTGTACCACGTAATGATGGGGCAAATAGCGACGGCTCTACGTTGGTGCCGTACTCAAAGTACCGTACGAGGGCTAATGTCGCGCTAATGTAAAAAATCTTACATATTTTTTGTGTAGAACCTGTAAAGTACCATTACATGTGGGTAATTGCTTTCAAAATTATCACATAAATTATTGTTGTTTTTTAATTTATGTGTGTGTTCGCACATGTTGAATGATTTGGTGAATTTACATCAAGTTTAAAAAAATTAATTCTTCAAAAATGTTGCCGGCCTCTGGCGGCGTTTGGCTGCATAGACGTACGGCCGTTAAAGTGTTAAGGAAAGTGTTAAACCACGATCCTCAGATAAGCATATAACGTTCTAATTATTTTTCCGGATATGATTGCAACAATCGGAGAATTTTTGGAGTATCGGATCACGGCCCCTAGTATTCTCGAAATGTTGTCTTTTCAATCGAGATTTTAATTTCGAGAGAAGAGAACAACTTACACGGAGGTTATAAGGTAAGAGGAGAAAACCAATAATTGATTTTTCATTGGAAAATTATCTTATAAGTAAAGACTATCGAAATGAGTGGGAGTCCGTTGGAAGCAGTATGCCGCACTGTGGAGGTAAGAATATTTCTTCATATCTTTCTCAATACAAATTCTATTTTTCTTTTTTCTTTTTTCTTTTTTGTCAGTTTCATTATTTTCCGAACACGCCAATTATGTCATGTAATCAAATTAAAGCTGATGCAATGCATTGCAGTTAATCATTTGTAGTTTAAACCACGATACGATTTGTTTGCGTAGTGTTCTTTTCCGTGAAAGTACCCATTAATGACATTAGTTTATGTAGATGAAACTTTGGAACGTACAGACGTATTGCAAATGTCAACCGATAGTATCGTTGAGGAAAAATTGAAAGGAGGTAGAATTGATTATGCTGAATAAATTAGCTGGGAATCATAGTTAAAAATTATATCGATGTTGTAATTAGTCATTCTTTTCAACCAATATCTAAAAAATCTTAACTATATAAAATGCCTAAAATCAGTATTCTATCTATAGAAACGACAAGTCATATTCTTCTTGTTATACTGTGTAGTTTTTCATTAGTATGCCGTATCTTTCTTGAATTAATTTTATTTCGTTCGGCATATTGAATATTGATGTCCTATGAAAAATAGGCTGTTTACAGGGTATTTTGTTTTATGCATAGATGATATAACGTATGGATTATGTACACAGAACTTTTTTTACAGTATTTTTAGCTACTGATTTTATTCATTCTATATAGTATTTGTGTGTTCAGCATTACCTTGGCGGGTCAATCAATATCTTGGTTGATCAAAAACTAGGGGTACAACACAAAGAACTTGAAATGAAAGAATATGGAAGAACATTTTCAACGCTGTGATGAATTCCACTGAAATTCCTTGACATAATTAATTGTACAAAGATTGGTTACCGGCGAATTAGACGGCTGTTCCAGTGGGAAAAGACTTTTACGAAAGGCACGTGCCAATCATCAAACAAAGGGACCGGTCCAATGTCTAACATGTGTCGTAGTGGTCGCAGAGACACCGTGCTTTTCTGTAACTCCAGTCGCTTTGATTTTATTCTTGTACTTAACGTCCTTAGGTTTGAGCATACTCTTATGATTGCTAAGTAATCTAGATGGCGTCAATATAGATTTATTGCTAAGACCAGTCGCTTCTAAGAAATTATCGTAGCCGCTATTGGGATTGTTTGCCGTTGGCGGTATGGCATTATTATTGTCATTTGCAGCATTTTCATTTTGTCCAATTATATTGCCAAGACCGCCAAGTCGGTCGGAACCATCACCCTCTGGACGGTCAGGATCGTCGGATAAGTCACACTCATCCAAGTTGAACTCTTCGAAGTTTTGCCGAATGTCAAATTCTTCTTCAAATTCTTGATGCTGTACGTGCCTTAATCTACTGCGGTCCTTCATTTCATTTGCACGTTCGTCACTCTCCCCACCGATTTTGAACTCTTCAAACTGACGCACGATATTTGTTACCCTCGGCAAACTTCTCTTTAGCTGATCTGCCGTAGAATCACTGACTTGCTTTGTTTGAAAAGACGCTCTCACGTTGTTAAACCTATTTTTCCAGAATCCGGTTTCTTCTCCATTGGCGGCAATTCTTGAAGAATCATCGAAGTTTAAACTCCGTACTGATACAGACGACTTCGCTGGCGAAGACAGAAGTGCGAAAATCCCCTTGCCATGATCCGGCCCATTGTCGAGTAACTGTAGCTTTTTGCGCGTCTCGTCAATTAAAAATGACGGACTAGGAATTTTTTTCAGGATTAGTGTATTATTACGGAATTGAGGTTTCGGTGGCAGCGCTGGCGGAGTTTTTGGCGGTGGCATACTCACTTCGGACAACGACTCGATATCTTCGTAATCAAGATTCTTGGCTATCGTCAAGCCCTTTGACGACATCTGCAGACATGTCTTTTCCTCCATCCGTTCGAGCTTTAACGGCGGAGTGACAGGTTGCATCATTGATTTCAGTCTAGAATTCGTGGTGTTCGCTGTGAAACACGTAACATTTCTTGGAACTTCAATATCAACCTTTGGTTCTATGATCTGGATCGGCACGGCTTGCTCTTCAGTCTCATTTATCGGTGATGCCTCTTTCGTCTCGTGGTTGTGTTGCTCGAATTTGCTGACGGAGGAGCAGGGTATCTTCATTCCGAATTCATCCTCAGAGGCTGTTGGTTCGAAACTCCCGCTGATTAAATCTTCGTCGTTGTTCAATTCGCCGCTATTCGTTTCCCTGTTCATCGTGCTTTCTTCAGAGTTTTTTCGTTCCATTTCCGAACCCACAGACTCGATATCTGAGAGTCGAGCCGGCTGGAAACGAACAACCCGACCTCTGTGCTTGAATCGCCTAGGTACGGACAAAATATTCTCTTCCTCCTCCATGTCACGCAGAAGGATTTGATTTACGCATTCCAGAACTGAATTATGATTACTATTTGGTCGATAAGAATTGTGCCTGAACACATCATCGCTGATCTTGTCCTCGTCAGGATCACTGTACCAATTTCCGCTTGTTTCGTCCACACTCTGTTCGTCAATTTCAATTTTGGATGACCTGGAAGAATGGAGCATAGTTTAGACATTGTCATTCAAAAGAATGAGTAAACAATATGATCTAAACGTACACTGTGCGCTGTGATATAACAATCATTTTTGGATTATATTCTGATTGAATGCGTGTGATAGTATTAAGGTTATAAGATAAAATATTAGATAATGTATATTAAACAATCAAATTGTTTGCGTATTATGAATAATATAAACTGACTTAAACCATAGTACATTCATACATATAATAAGCAAAAGAATTTTTACGCGCTTTTAGAAACAAGGTAACTGTTTAGAATTCAAGATTGCTTGAACAGTTTTAAACAAAGAGGAAAATTAGTATTCTAAATGGTGTGAAGTAAAAGCATGTTTTTAAAAAAACGGAAATGCATAACTTAAATATTTATCAATTGCGGAATACAAATGTTTTATGCTTAATGCTCCTCCGAAATGTAGTGCAAAAGGTTTAATAAAATAGTACTCAATATTAGAGCACACTGTTATATTGAATACTTACGGGTATCTTTAGTACTTTTAGTACATATGCTTACGTGGAATGTTGTTTACATACATTTTAGCACAGAGTACGAACTTTTGGAGGGATCATGACACGTTAAAACAACATAAAAGTAAATGCAATGTTAAGTCAAATGTAGCTGAACAATTGAAATAGCACTTTCGTTTTCGCCATATGTATAGTTTAGCGTAACTTTCATACTTAGTCACCACTCAATGGTGTCTCAAATTTTCTCTGCGGTGATCCTTGATGGCCAATTTTAATTGAACGGTCGCAAAAATATTGTTTTTACATTGCGGGCCAAAAGATCTCTAGAAACTTCTAAACTAGATAATACACCAACATAGAGTTAATTTTTCCAAATTGTATATTTTGTCCGCAAGTACCATTGACAAGACGCACCGGTAATGAGAATTAACAGAAAGCGAAGTAGAAGCTTTCTTATTTCTTATATTTGTTTTGTCACGACTATTTCAAATCTCTAATCGATCAAGGCTCTCAGTATTGTGACATGAGCAAATGAAATTTCCACTGTTATCCAAATCGTTAGCAGAAGATCCTACCATCGCATTTTTGGCTATTCGATTAGTGTGTGCAAGATATCGTGGTTTTTCGAAAGGTTCTGACCAAATGTCGTGATTATGACATACGAGCGCGTAATGCCGTTTGTTACATTTATGACAAGAATATGCTCTCTTGTACTTCTAAGGTAATCCCTGTCAAACACAAATAACATTCTTGATTGCATTTTGTTACATCGCGTGACTGACTAAATTATTTGCACTTATACAGTGGTATTCTTTGTCACAGCAGAATTGTTGGCTTAAATGTTGAAATGTTGTAAAGTCGAAAAGAAGTTGTAATGTAGTTTTTAGACCTAAGCTATATTTCGAATAATGCTTTCGTGTTTTTTTAATTATTTAAATGTTCTAAGTCACTTACACTCTATATGAGCAGCTATGCGAGTTTGATACAAGATATAAGACATATTTTTACTCATTTGGTTTGTTCACCTCAGCGACTTTATGAGAATGAATGTACTATACTTTTTCGTCGTCTTTGAGGAACGTCGAAGATTTTATTGAACCCATTTTTTAAACAATTTAAATAATTTTTTCACAACTATTTTGATTTCAAGAATATAATAAATTACCTAGAGGGAAAATGCTCATGCTACATCAAAACGAATCAGTTTACGCGTATACGGATTTAAACATTTCGAAAATAAGATAAAGTGTTCTGCTTCAGTGGCGTTGCCTTCATAAAAATGAAAATAAGAGGTGTTATGGTATTAGTTAGGCAGAATAGTGTTAAGTAAAACAAGTCATTACGATCCTTTTAAAAAATTAGGGTACGCGATCTACAAAACTGGGCTAAATAGAAGATGAAATGATTTTATTTGCATTATATTACGCTGCTTTCGTAACATAATAACTCCATCAAACTCAACTTACCTTTCCTCATTATTATTACGCTGATCTTCGGTCATCCTTTGGACGTTCATTGCGCTGATCACAGTACTCGCGGTACCGGCAACGATAGATGTAGTGACTGCTGTCGTTGTCGCCGTTACTGTCGTCGTGACCGTCGTCGTCGTCGTCGCCGTCGTCATTACCGTTGTCAATATATTTCGCGAATTAGTCTCACTGCATGAGTTCACATATATAGGTTCGTGCTCCCGTTCTTCATCCTCGGATACAAAATTGCAATCCATTCCATCATCCTTGCTCTCCGTTCGCTTAATCGTCGCCGTCTCGATCAAATCCGCTATCGCATCCTTCGCAGCGTTCTTCGACTTTCCCCTTCTCTTCGACAACCTCAGTCCACCAATATCCATCAGGTTGGCTTCTTCGTCCTCGTCTTCGTCGTCGAAAATCATGGTCGTTTCGTTCTCGCTGTCTGTCACCATCGTCGGCGTGCATCGACTTGATTTATTTAATGTCGAGCCAGGGGAGACGTCCGTACTCTCGCCCTCGCAAAACCCTTCCGTACTGAGAAGGGATGGACTTCCGCGTTCGGTTGTCGTGGTAGTAATTGAGGCATCCGTGTTCTCACTACTGGTCAAACTTGTCTTCGAGATATCGCTGCCCGCAAAACTGTGTGTCTTGCGAATTCCACGATCTAAATCGTTAAGAACGACGGCAGATGTGTCCGCATGGTTTAATTTCGTAATGATTTCACATTTTAGGTTTTGAATATCTTTAGTAAGACTGCTGCTACGATGCGGGACCAACGGCACTGACTGAAAAGAAAATGGACATGTGAGTCTACTGAATTGCACTGCCTATATTATATAGAGAATAATTTAAAATCGTGATGTAATCGGAAGGAGAGTATTTCTGATGTAAAAATGAATCGAATAAACACTACAGTTGGTTTCAAAGGAGCATAAACATTGGACATTGAGTCACAACTAACTCTATTGCTTTGTCACAAGCTTGCATGATGTCTTTAGTGTGGCAATACTAGATAAAAAGTTAAAAAAGTGAGGCTTAGTGAATACTTATACTATGTAGGATCAAACAGGAATAAAAACTCCGGAATGGGATTCAAATCCACAACCTTCGGCACTTCATTGTCTATTTAAAGGGCCCCGCGCTCCTTGCGCCATTTCTCGGCTTCAATTCTTACATACTCCTAATTTTAAATATATTTGCCTTGACCCCGGAAAAACAGCGATAATATATCGAATGCCGTATAGTTAAATACACGTGTAATAAAAAAACATTAAAACTCGTTTCCCCCATATTGATACGAGGAATTGCGACGCTTTCGACGAGGGGTGGCTTTGAAAATGTTTGTTTTCATGACATATGTATACATGTATGTATGTACCTTGAATGTAGTGGAAGTTTCCAACGATGTTCTTATATTCGGCGGCTTTATAATATCGACACCACTTGTTTGTTTTCCAAGATTCTGTTCGCGCTTGCACTTGATGTAGTTTTTGGTGTAACGTCTCAGCTTGGCAATCTCAAATTGTTGGTTTCTAATGACATTGTCCTTCTCGCACAATTGCTGCCGTATGGACTTCTGTTCTTGCTTAAGCCTCGCTTCCAGAACGAGCAAAGCCCGCAAGATCCGTGAGAGTTGCTGATCCCGGAGGGCTCTCTCCGATTCGTGCCCGACCGTCCGATTGTCCAGTTCCCTTACTAAGTCGCGACATCTCTTCGTCGCTGCCTTCAGGGCCTCCTGCGTATTTGCCAGTTCCTGCTTGAGCGTACGGACCTCTGTTTCCATCTGCAAAAGTAGCACAATTTCCTATGAACTGTTTTGCCGTTACTTATTCTAAGTAATTCGTCAAAACGTTTCCCAAAAAGTCCGAATAATAGTGATGCAAAAATCAAATAATCGGTTTGAATACTATACTAGATATCAATCAGCACACTCAAATTGCGCTTTTGATGTAAAATAAAAATGTACCAAGTACAACACAAGCAACCCTAGAAGCTTACATCCTCTGGGTTTTAACGAAATACATTGCCTTATTACAATACGTATTCATGTGTTTTGATATAAATATCTAAATATTTCAAAATTTGTAGATATCGCCTTCAACCTAATGTTTTCTACGTCATCCTAATATCAGAGGCGTATTCGTTTTCAATAAGAACACATTTGTTTCACATAGTACATCAACGTGAGAATAAGAAAGACACCATTAGACTTCGTATCTTGCTTTTCAAAAAATAAAATTTATGTATGCAAGATTGTTTTCTTGTAAGGGCGATGAAGGAAACTGAACGTGCTGTTGAAGCGAAGTGAGTTGGAAGTCGCCTGAAGACAAATAAATCTGCACATTATTTTCACCGGTCCTGCAAGCATAATGGGCGTTCCAGTTTGCGTATGCAATAGAATGTTGTCGGGCAGATGGGATATTGTGAATGGGGCAAGAGTTCGGAGACTGGCGACAATACGGGAGTCGACTTTTGCTGTGTGCCACGACGGGAGAAAGAACGGGCGAAGGGTAGGTCGGACGAAATCTCCGAGACTTATCCATGTGTGAGGAGCTTAGTAAAGACCGGACATTGAAGAGGGGAAGAGAGGTTAGGGGCTGCGACCGTGAAGGAGCAAAACGGGTTCGTGGAAGACAAAATGGACCTCGACGAAGTCCGCGGTTTGCACGGTTTCTATTTCCTTCGGGATCTACTCTCGAGACTGTCATTAAATGAAACTTCAAACACACGTCCGTGACATTTTTCTCGTTAATTGTACGACTAAAGCTCGCGCTGTCCTGCGTGGTACGTCAGCGATTAACCGGTTTCTTGCCTAAAGCCTGATCGAAATTAATTGAGAGATTCCAACTGCGTATCAACTTAACCATGGGGACAATGTATGCGGTGGCAATTGTATGGATTTTCGGCAGATTGTAACCGTACCACATTATGACGTCTCACGACCTTGGTTAGGTGGGGTGTCGAGGTTTAAACGAAAACATTACTGTATGAGATAAACTTTGTATTACTAATTAACTTAAAAATGTTAATTTCGCCGAGCAGGAGATCGCGTCCTTTCGGTGATAAAGACGTATCACGGCCGTGTATAAAAGAGACAACAAGGATTACGCGCTAATTGGTTCAACTGAAATTGGGAAGAAAGAAAGTAACTGACAATATTAAATTGTTGAATAATTTCAATTGCATCGATGAATCAACGTGTCACACAAATATATGATGAATTGAAGTTACCTGTTCTAATCTGGTTTTACAGCTTTCTTTGTTTGCTTGAAGTTAAACTTCGAACGTTTATATTTTGCGAAGCGGCACAGGAAACTTGGAAACTTCTCAGTGAAGTAGAATTATATCGTGAACACAGCGTGTGTAAGGGAATTCGTCTGCATCCCACTTATGATCGACCACTTATCATGTAATATTATCTTCATAGGAATTTGAAACTTGTCTTGCGACAATAAGATAGCATGGCATTTTACAGGCGGACAGAACGGGTTGGCTTCCCTTTGTTTACCCTACAATGAGAGTGCCAGAGATTTTTTTAGAAATTGACGACGAATGATTCACCCCGGTTATATTCCTTTTATCATATTCAAAAATGTGAAAGCTCATATAAAACGGCTCGAGGAAAACGTTGACCAATTTATTAGGAATTTCGATGGAACGTCAATAAATTTTGCCATCCAATATTAACCGTCTATGGGACCGTATTACTTTCAGGTAACATACTAATATATCGACATTATATCAAATATATTTTTTTTAAATATGACGTATCCGTTTTAATTATAAAGTATTATATATATTAATAATAAAATTGTCTCTCAAATTATTATATATATTAATAATAAAATTGGTAATGGTTAGCAGCACCATCAACCTGAAATATTAATGTAAACCTTTGCAAGTTGTCTGCAGATAGGAATCATCTTGTGCGATTGACAATATTTTGCTTCTGTTGATATTTACTAAACAAAAAAATGCGTACATCGTAGCTCTGGGTTTGCATATCAATAAAATCTTGCTTGTTTGCATTTCAACAATTATTCTGTTACTATTTATACACGATACAGTTTTGTGACTCACAGGTTACAGTGACCCGTTTTGGTAAATTTCGATATACTTTTAAAGAGGATTGTGTGTTTGGTAGACCCTCCCGCTGAGACAGTAACGCGCGTCGGGTGCGGATTTATGACCATGGAGTATCGCAGGAAGTCGCAAATTTTCGCATCTCTGTACATCGTGTAATTACATAGCAGCTATCCGTGAAGAGCGTGTCTGACTCGCCGTCGTACTCCTTCGGTACTTTCGAGAGAACATTGCATGCCAAGAGTGGCCCCACTGTGTCCGAGAACAAGAGCGTACGCGATGTTTAAACATGCGTGGTGTTTCAATTATATAAGGTGCAGTGGGGCAAAACCGGACCATAAATTGTAAACTTTACTTTCATTCGTTCATCATCGGTAACAGATATATTTTCTATCTGTTCCATTAAAATCTAATAATCTTAGTGTTTTTATTTAGCGCATGGTTTATTCTTTAAGTTGCATTAATTTGAATTAAAAATATCTTCTAAAACTTATGATTTTCTTAATAAATTCAAAACAGTGCTGCTACGGCGGATTTGCCCCGGAATTGGGGCACAACCGGACCTCACGTGAAAGTACGGTGTTCCTTCCTCGGGATTCACTTTTTTGTCCACTTTTTCCTCGGATTCGGTCACTAATTGTGCTTATTGGTATTTTATAGTACTTACTAGCTGTATAAATATTTATTTGGCCGGCTTTAATTTCTGCCAATGCTTTAGCTAACATATGCTTTGCATAGTGCGGTGTTTTTTTTTTTTATATAATTTCGGATCATCGTGGGGTTGCAAAAGTATTACTTACTTATCTGTAAGAGATAGCGCGTCACAAGAAAAGGATATGAGTGGAAAGAATTCCTATAAGGGGGGCTTGGATAGCTTAGTGGTCAGAGCAACCGACCGGCAATCGGGAGACCCGGGTTCGAATCCCGGCCCACCCGAGTCTGAATTTTTTCCGTTTTCCACCTCCTATATATCGGTCTAAAAAATTCAATATTAAACACCTACCAAGAAGGGAAATTTAATTAACACGTTGCGTGCCACGCTGATTTTGCGTGTCCGCCGCGTCCCGCCGACGTGAATTTCTTATTATGCGTTACATATTTTTTCGACATTTTTTGCACAACAGGTAAATTTTAGTATATAAGAGCGTATAATGCAATAATTTCTTTTGGGGGTCACCGGTGACCCCCATGGCCAGACGGAGCGACTTAGTTTTGGCGACTGGTGACCCCCATGGCACGCAACGTGTTAAACAGGTGAGTAAGTAAAAATTAAAATGTAACATTGGGTAAATTCGTACTATAGTGCGGTTTTGCCCCGACGGATAGTCCGGATTTGCCCTGTGCTCAAATATTTCCACGCGTTAAGTTAGACTATTATTTTATCAAAAAATATAAAATATCTGATATATTTTATTACTATAAAGGAAACTTACCTTACTATATTCTGTGCCTATCGAAGATAAACACATAGATTTGTAAACTATTTGCTTAAATTATCGTTTTATAATGTTTAACTCAATCTTTGCTCTGTACCTGGAAACACCATGAACTTCGTCGAACGAGTTAAGCGAGGGAATTACAGAATAATTGGCGGCTAACTATGTTGATCATTGAATAGTAAACAAAGGAAGAATTCGATTTTACAGTGGGTACAATAGAATCTATATTCTAATAAATAAGGGCCTAGTCCGGATTTGCCCCGTGTACGGATTTACCCCACTGCACCTTAGAATAAACTTTTAAGTGCCACTGGCAAGAATGACATGCATGCGCAAATTCTTTAGAAAGATGTAAACTGTAGTTTAATAATAAAAAAAGAAATGTGTTTCGGGCACAAAGTCTGCACCGTTCAAGAACACAAGTATTGTCTGTGTATTTTGAAAGTACGTGGATGATTATGGTTTTATTATTGGCCCCAATCTTGCACAATACGACTGCGAATGGATATCTTATGTTTCATTTCGAAATGTTTCACATTTGGTATTGAGCAAATCAAATATAACATTGCGTTGGGACAATCGTACTTTTACCACCGTATTAAATGTTTCATACGTGTATATGTCCACGTCATCGTGTGTCGCTTCTGTCGTTTTTATGTTCGGGTTAGGATCATTTCCGCGTGGTACATTGGCGTCACTTTGTCTAAATATCGCTTTTTCCGCATACAAAGTGACATTGGCGGCACGGCGTGACAGAAATAACACCGCGGAAGCAGGAATTATGAGACAATTGTTAGAAAGTGCAACGTACCAGTTGCGTTACTCCCGTCAACACAAGCACGTAGTAAAAGTATTACCTATTACCAAGACAATAATTATTCGTCAAACTCTTTCGTACTCGTACGACGAAAGGTATTCTTGGAACAATGTATCTGGTGACATGCAGCGAAAAGTTACACATTGCGACGTAATGAAAAAATGTTCAGATTTAAAAGTCGTATAATGCATTGTCATCACAGAATATGAAAAGGCCTTTGTAGAAAGACAAATTAATGTTTCATGTGACTTCGTTCTACTTTGCCCGGATATCATATTCGATGATCACTTACGACAACACCGTGATCGCCCAGCGTGAATCGGTAGAGTTTCTCCGTGGGCCGGAATCCCAGATTCGAAGTGTAAGTAGCCCGATAAGTTGCAAGATCGATACGATGCAATATAGCAGTCGGTCGCATAACGTTATCATCGTTGAACTTTCGGTCCATTGTATATTGTATTTATTTTATGTTTATTAATTTTATTTTGGTGCATTATGTTTCACATATATTTGTCATATTTCAATTTTTGTATATTTCTAATTTGTTTACTTTATATATGTGTACTCGCCATTATTGTGATACAAATGAAATTACTCTAAACTAGCTACAAAATTCTGTTTCAATTGAACGAACAAGAGTGCCATCCGTGGACGGAAGAAGGGAGCCCCTGCGGAAACATAGCCGTCACCTGAGCACGGATAACAGGTAGGTTTCCGCAGGGGCTTCGTCACCCAAGTACAGATGACGGGGCCCCCGGGGAAATATAGCCGTCATCCAAGTACGGGTGACGTGGCAATCAACGTGTTAATTCAGCTGACAAGTCAAATAAAATACTCATAGAGGTATGCTCAAACGATTATAACTGCGAGTGAATAAAAAGTGAGAGATGTCATTCATTGCCCCCATACATTTGTATTAATAATTATTATCCCTTCGTGCGGTCATTCCCCACAAAGTGTTTTGCACATTTGTCGAGCATATAATTCGTAGAATAGTCTGCTTTGTATTACAAGGTCTTGCTGGTTCTTAAAACTACAGTTGAAAGAACATGTTTGTACGAGCATTTTTCAAATCCCTTGTTGCTAATTTTATAAATACAAATTATGACGATATAATGTGAATATAAAAATGCAATGACGAGAGATTTATAGGTAATTCGTAGTTTTATCAAGGACAAGAACCTAAACCTAAATTATTGCATCTAAAATTAGTTCTAAAAATGAATATATTTAATTACTTGTAGGCATGGCGTTTCAAACAATTTGTTGATTAATTGGCAAGTTTAAAGTGGTGGACACTAATGGTGTTAGCGTATGCAAGTATGTTTCCTTTTCATTTAGTGTTGGACGCATCTCGGAAGTACTTAAAATCATTATATAGCACAGGAATCTTTTAGGATATCTTACGTTTGTCATTATAATATGTTTAATCATATCACACAGAAATTTCACGGAAATAAAGACGTTTCAAATACACAATAAAAATTCAGTTCAAGATACATATTAAAGAAACCAGCAAATACAAATGTATTAAGTATATCACTTATATAAAGAAATGCTTAGATTCCCGTTTGCCCGTGTTCAATAAAAAATAAAAAATATTTGTAATTTTTACATCAGAATAAAAACCTTTAAATATTCTGTTTAAAAAATAGAGGCCTCCATCACTCTTAAAATAAATTATGTTAGGACGTAGGATAATTAATTGCAAGCCTTATCCAAACTGGTTAAACCTTAATGCGGGGTCACGTAATTATAAGAAAACTGCATTTGGCCGCGTTAATGTGTACACGTGAACGGAGCCGACCTGATTAGTTTTGTATCGGCTCGCTCAACGATTTTTTGAACAGCTGACGCAACGTCTGCACGTCGACCGCTGTAACAACTAGTACAGTTTCATTGGAAAGCAACGTCTATCGCTAACAATGAAGACAAGAATAATACAATTCTAATAGTTTTTGTAGTCGCTCGCTATTGAGTTGGAACAATTATTCAGAAGCGGCATACTATTTTTGAGGAGTGACTGTTTGTCAACGCAGTTGTTACAAAGCCTTTATCTTTATTTATGACGGTGACGTGAAATGGTAACGTTTATAACGTAAACAGTTTTGTCAATTACAAGCAAATATCAACAAACCATTTACTTAATGATTAAATCAATTTGTGATAGACAATAGAGATAAATAAAAGCCGTTTATTTATTAGCATATTAAAAAGAACTCAAGCATGATTGGACTGCGGCATTCGTTTTTTCCTGTCAGTGCTAAATAGAAGTTTATTCTCACAGAATTGTTGCAAATTCATTGTAAGCGTTTTATTTATTTGTGCATAATATGCTTACGTTCCTATCATGTTTACTGATAAACGTGAAAGCGACCCAAATCAAGATAATATCAAATTATTTTAATCTTCTACTTAAAATAAGGCACGATACTCGAAGCGATCTTGTATATTATAACGGCTAGACAATTGTTTTCTTTATTTTTAGCTTGGGTGGCTCCTATAATCATCGGCACATAATACAGCTGTTGTTATGTCTTTATTAATCCGTTATACTGTGAGTTTTAATACGGCTCAGAAATCCATGACCTACCGGCAATGAGAAAAAAGAGGTAGGTATTGCGGAACATTGTGCAAGCCGCTCGTAACGTGCAAGACGACCTTCCTTTGACCAACTAACGCCCACGTACGTGTATCGATTTCGTGATCACAAAGTGGTTCGTGCGATGGTGACGAAAAGTATGCTGCCAACCTCTCGACTTTCTCCGTTCTTGAACAACGGTTTTTCGGTCCATCGCAGGGCGAGGTGCACGATAAGAGGTCGAACAGATCGGCTCCATCGGAAAGGGATCGCCATGAACGTCCCATCTGGGCAAGTTACAGTTATTCGATAGCTCTTGTCTGTGGCGCGTACGGGATACGCAAATTATCTCATGACTTCTCGCCGATTGCACAAAATGGCCAGAAAAAAATGGTACCGCACGATCGTCAAGTCAATCTTGCTGGCTCCATAACGCGATAGTTGTGGAACTGAGCTTAGTTGACCACGGGTCTCTGCAGTATCCTTAGATTTGTCTAGTCGAAGACTTCACAACGTTGTTAGCGATTGCGCTATAAAGAAAATAATGAAATGTGGTACAGCTAGGTAAGTCATTTCTGCAGTGATATCAAGAGGTACCGTCTAACGAATACGTTGGCGACGAACTATACGAATACTATTTTATGATTCTTAAGGAAAGTTTACTTAATCCAATAACATGTTTTGACATCGTGTTACATATTTGTCTCGCGTTGCAAAACGCTAGCACCTTATTTCGTAATCTGGCGACGATCCCTGTACGTGAAACAAGAACATCCTCCGTGGAATGTGAGAACATGATCGGATTCGTTTGATGCCTGTCTTCGTATCCCAACTGGTAACAGCGATGAGTCTCATTGTGTCCTCTGCCGGAATCCATTTCTTCTATAGCGTAATCGTATGCTTCCCCGCATGTTAGGTTGGCCAAATGACATGGGGGTGCCGCAATTATCGTGCAAATCACACAATGACCACGACAACTGTCAGTCAGCCATGACCTTCGACTTCTCAAGTTGCTACTGTTTTATAAACCAGGTCTATGCGTGAACATTTCCTGCGATTACATATACTCGTTGAGGAGTGTCGTCACTTTATAATAACTATCAATCGCATTAGATCGCCAAGTTTCAAGCTTCAAATGGAGGTACACTACCATTCGTCCACAACAGCTAATTCATTTAGACTAGTATACAATTGAATTTCACTTAATTTAAATAATTTGCCTGATGTATCGTTGAATAACTGATGTTTCAACGGTTGCAACGGTTTATGTCAACATTAAATGTCGTTAATTAATAAGCAAGTTTGCGTGACAAATCCATCATTTTCATGGCAGTAACCAATTACTTATATAATTATATAAAAACAAGATATAAGATAACAGAATATTTGGAATATGATCCGTCTTAAAGAAGTTTAAAATAAACTTCAATCGGTTATGACGTAAATGTGATTGAGAAAGGTATTTTTAGTTACATAATCAAATGAAACCGTTCTTTCTACCTATTGTCGCTTTTGACAGAACATAACATTAAATGTTACCAATTGGCAAAATCATACATATTTGAATATGCGCAAAGCTATCTATCTATGTACCCAATTGCATTTTAAACAGTTAATGATTTTTAAAACATATTAGCACTATCGATTTGCAATTAAATTAACCCGATTCTTCGTAAACTCGCGATGGAAGTTTTACTTTTATTAGATATACATTGTTTAGTATTCGTTCACCTAAATATTACTTCTGGTACTGCATTAATATCACTCGAACGTCAATAATGTTTTATTTGTAATGATCTACTTTGCTAGTGCAGTTGACGTCGTTCGAACTTGCCAATGCAGTGATCGATCATACAACGATGAAACGCAAATCACAACTGCGATTTTAGCTCCCTACGATTACCTATATTAAGGTATTAAAGTATCAAAGTATCAAAGTTTAATATGGGTTTAGACAGTGGGAGTACGGTACCGTTATGACAAGTTCGTGAATGTTAAACGTCGTGTCACAGTTATTACGCAATGTGCGATTTAATACCAATATGGTAACCGCTCTATGACGATAGAAGCGATTGTAACTGGTTCTTTGTGAAAATTATGAGCTTACCAAGTTTACGATATCAGTTTTACATCCGGTTTACATAACAAATCAGCAGAACGTATGAAGAAAGGAAGCGAAATTAATCACATTTCACAAAGCGATAAAAATGTAATGATTATAATGGTTAAAGCAATATATTTTTTTAAGGAGTGTGTACGGCTCCTTAGCAGTAATTGAATGAAAGTTGTACAAAAATGTTTAAAAGAGTTTTATGCTAATGTCATGATGGTTGCAGATTGACTATGACGACGTAGTATAATTTGAGACGAAACCGTAAACTTTGGAAGAAAGTGAAACTTCATTGTTCGCCGTTAACGTAAAAAATTTTCAATAAAAAATCATGGTTCTTTATAAGCCACATGTCAAGAAAATTGAATGGCTACAGAAGACACAATCGATTTTTCTTGACGTCAATAACAGTAACCTAGGTGGCAAGTACCTATGTTCATTGTGAATATAAACCTTAACTACCTTGATGTCATATTTCGCATCATAAAACTGATTCCAATGAAGCCTTTCGTAACCACAAGTTGAGTCTTTTGATATTTGGTGTTTTTCCAAAATTTCATACTAACACTTTGCCGTCTCGTAAAAATTTCTTCGCTTGGCGCCGGCAGCACTAATGCGGATTACTTCGCTTGTCACCGGCCGTTCTTGAAATTATCGGGAGATTATAATTAAAGAAAAACTTGCTGATGTGTGTAACTTATTGTTACCTAAACAACACACTAACAGAACACCACAGATCACCAATTGAATGAAACGATCCGAAAGTGCTGTTGCCGGTCACTGAGCGGTATATTGTGCGCGACACCACCATGGTGGCGCCGGACGGCATAGTGTTAATAAAAAAACATAAATCGAAAAAGATTTTCAGTTAATAAAATTGTGCAAGTAGCAGAACGATATCCAAAATAAACGAATGCCAATACATATACTTATTCCGTGAACGATTTATTTCCAAAATCGGACATGCTTGTGTAAATATTCAACAACTGGTTATAAAGCCAACTACTGATATCAGATGGCAAGTAAATCTTGGTGTTTGGAAAGAAGAATCCCAATAGTCCGAATTAAATCATTATCTTGTAAGTCAGTCTGGACCAGATTTAGAGTAGCCATCATTGACAAAGAACTATACCGTGCCCAAGAACACATTTTTCATAGTTAGCTGGCGATCCGCGGTAAGCGAAAGCTTGCTTTTCAGGTGTGTGTGTATGCCCCCCCCCCCCCCCCCCCCCCGCGCGTTCACTCACCGTTGCTCGGTTGTCCTATTATCCTATCCTTTCGCCGTCTTCACCGTGCGCAGCAGTGATTTACCTCGTGTTTCTTCTTTGCGTTTATAGGTCAGGTGCACGTTGCTGTTCTTCGTGGCGTGAAATCCGCAGCCATCGCTGGAGTATCGCGCACTCCACCTTTACACATCGACGACACGTGAACGGGCTGAATTTCAGCCGTCGTCGACAACATGACACTCCAGCGTGTCACTTGCCCTCGGCACATCTGTGTCGCGCGTCGCCTCTTCGCGGATGCCGGTTACAAGCAACTGCGAGGTTCGACGAAAATTGCCGAACTCGCGCGAAATCTGCCGATCCTACCCGACAACCGGCGTGAATAGCCGAGCGCGCGTTAATGCCTCCGCGACATGTCACAATCTAACTCGAAATTGATCTCGATCCTTTTACCCGCCACGAAACGTACCTCAGTTTAACTCGTACCGATACTGTCAACGAATGTGTCAATGATATTCGTCGTCGCAATGTTAGAGGAGTGCACGGTAATTGCCGAAGGACGTAGACGCGGACGGCCACAGAGTGTGATTCGAACAAAAGCGAACGAGACGAACTTCGGGTTGGAACTGGTCAAGTCTCTGCCACCGGTGGAGGCCGTCTGACTTGGAGAAGGGGTAGCGACAGCAGAAGGGGCATAGTTGAGGCAGACTCGGATTTTAAAGGGATAACGATTAGAGATGCGATAAGCTGCCACTCGTATGAGATTAAACAGCGGGAAATCATAATTCTTGGCGAGAAATTATCTGGAATTGCGCGAATACATACAGTTGTGTCTGTCGCTTTCGTGATATAACGTATTTTTTTTCAAATGCGCTTGACTTGTATGGTACTAGAAGATATCAGTTTGTTTTCTTCATGGTTTGGGCCTTTTCTCTTCTAATGCTGACACGGGTTTGGTATAAATACATAGTACAAAATAATTAGAATAAACAAGGAGAGATGGCACATGAATTACTTTCTAATTGACATTGTATGTTGTCAGATTTTCCAACAACAACACACCAAATTCGTTCAGTCGAATATAAAGTGTAAACTAAAGTTACAGTTCGTTATTTTTATGCTTACACGAACACTGATCACTTGTGTCGCCTTACAGGGTACCGTATATTAAAATATTAACTATACATACGACATACAATTTAACGAAAGGAGTTGCGAAACGCAAACCAACATCTTCGGAGCAAGCCCTGTTTGTTGCTTTTCCGATCGAAGCAATGAGAGCGAATTTTTTATTTACCAAATTTAATCTGATTATAAATATGTAACCCCAACGTTCAGTAATTTGCAGCTGCAGCCCTGGGTCAGTGGTATTCAGCGGGGATAGGGAAGAAAGTAAGAAAAGCAGGTAGAAAGAGCGGCGGAGTGGGAGAGGCAGAACAGAGCGCCAATCTGAGGAAGAAAGAGAAGTTGCTTACGTACACGTGTGGCGAACCAGTGACGTCGGTGTGCTACGTATCCGTACGCGCCGTGGCTCGCAGTGCGAACAGGTAGGACCGCTGATGGACCGTGGGTAATTTAAACGTAAGCAAAGCTGTGTCTTTTACCGGATAGAGGTCTGAACGATGATCTTTCCCACCCACGCCCGTGACGCGGTTCATAATAGTGCCCACCCTCGGTCTTAAATCGTCTCCCGGGTCGCATCCGTATGAAACAAAGTCTGCTCCATCGATGAAATCATAATCATTTTAGAGAATACTGTCGACCGATAACACAGTTTGAAAGACGTTCAAGTCGCTCAACCGCACGGAAGTGTATAACATTTGTTGAGTGCGATCCATCGGACATGATGTAAAGGCAAAATATGTTTATAAGTATGCTATAGTATTAGGAGTATGTGTGAGACATTTCGTGATGGGGCACTGTATAAAATCGGATTTTATTATCTACGTTCTATATTGCTCTCCTGATCATGAATAATCATTATCGTAGCTAAACATTTCTCAACCTACTTTCAATCCTTCGTCTTACTCACATTTTGTGACATGATTGATGTTATTTAGTGAATACACTTAATATTTTTAGTCTACGGCTTCGTCACGAAATATATGTGTACGCCTCCTTCTATGAACACGTTAATGTTCCATAAGCATGGAGCAGAACTTACTTTGTTCACGGGTTTATTTGATAGCGATCACGTGCGAGTCCACAGCAGCGGTTAATCTACGTCGTTGCAATGTTTAAATCTAAGACGTGAACGGTCTTGATTTTGTCCCGGTACGATCGCTCATGGCTCAACCGGTCGGAATGGCGATTGCTCTAGCTCTTGGGGTACCACACGCGCGGTCTCATGCCTGGGTCTTGGATAGTCCTTACAGACAGTTCGCTAATGCTAATTCATTCGGTTTACCAGACCGACCGTCCGGTGAGTCGTGCGACGAAAGAGTATCTTAAACCGTTCGAAAATCACACTAATATATAAGTACATATATACTAAATATCTATGTGTCTTACAATTAGCTATATAGAATTTTCATTCTAGGTTGTGGAAAAATTTGTATGTTTCTATATTTTAGGAATTAAGTACATGAATGACATTTCACGCTGTTATTTTTTCGCAGTGTGTCGCAAACATGTTTTTTGCAGAATATTTATTGTCGTTGCCTAAACAAAAATATCTTGCATGCTTCTGAGTGCCTGCTTTCGTTGCTATTATAATTTTTCTCTCGGGTGCCGCAATCGGCACAACCATGTGCTAATAAAACAATAAGAATGGTAAAATATATGCAAGGAATATGAAACCATGCACATCGTACACGTGTTTACCGTTTGAAGCGTTATACTAAACTGATTCGTTCTCACTACTTAAATTCGAATGCATGCAAGAACCTTCTATTTGCTTATGTGTGCGTTATCGTTTTGGAAGCAATTGAGCAACGCCGGCGACATCGGACTTTGTGTCAGCGGTCCTGTCGAATGTATGCGTTAGCGTTGGCCAGAGAACGCAAATCCCTGACCCAGGCACGGGACCCGGAAAGCTAGAAAACGTCGTTCTGTCAGTACGGCGCGCGGCTCATGGTTGTGCAATTGTAATACCCCCATCCTGCAAAAATATCGGTAGGCTGTCTGCACCATGCCTCCGTGTTTTCTCGTTTTTGCGAATAAACACTACCCCTTCGCGCTACGTTCAGTGAAAACAGTACCACATATTTTACGAACATCAAAAGTTTGGCCAGGTCTTTGTTAAATGAAACTTGTATTATAAATGTACAACTAATGTGAAACTATGTAGTGGCACTTTTTATAACGGTAACGGCTGCCTTTGAATTTTAAATAGTGACTAAACCGTGAAACGGGGCAAACTAAATCAAACTGAGTTAAGGGTGCGAATCAGATAAATTTGTTGTGCAAATACCAAAGCCTAATATCGATTAATTTTTTATCGACGTATTCGTTAAAATGCAAGCGATATAATTTTATGTTTTTCCAGCAGAAAATCATGAACCACCGTGACGCGGGTAACACAATTTAAGTAATTACCTTTGGATTGAATCGCAGATTAATCGCCGCTAAACATCATATGTTTTGTTGTTCGGTAACTTTGTTGTGGCATCGAAAGTGATAGATATCTAATGGTTGGATAATTGCTCAATTTAAGTTACTACTTGAATCATGGAACATATTTAAACAAACCAGATCACTGTCTAAGCTATACAAAAAATTAAAGAACGAATGTGAAGCCTCGTTGCGAGCACAATTTTACTCCATAAATATGTCAAGTTGTATTTATTATTCAAACGCTTATCAGTGTTTTTCCAATGCCGATGGAACGGGCACTTTAAAAGTGATACGCTTTTTATTTTACATGTATGTGCTGCTTTACCCAGACATAAAAGATTCTACATTTTCATCATTCAGTAATAGAAAATGTTTATTTGCAGATTTGTGTCATTGCAAGATTTAACATGGCATTTACATCCACCATTATTACATACGTATTTATGAACACAAGTTTTGCATAAGGCCCCGTAATGTTCACCGACTATGTATTTACTAATTACATAACGACCATTTAACGTAGTTCCATTATGCAAGCAAACTTAAAATAATAATATGCCCTCAAGATATCTTAGAAATTGCATTGTCAGTGGTAGATATGATCCAATAATACAAACTTGTAGTATTTTCGCTATCTTGAATCACGATTTTATTGTGCGGGTGAAAGAAATCTGCTGGAAGATATTTCTTCTTCGCAGTAAGGCCGAACTTCCGATAGCGTCTCATCGATTTATTAACCCGGTTACCTTAGAAACACGCGTGGCGGCCTGACGTTATACGATTGGAGTTCACCCTAGGTATCGATAATCATTATCAGAATGGGCAAGAGTACAATCGTTGCTTACCGTCTGAGCGTAATTCAGCCATAGTTTCGAGTCAATTTTCTTCCTGCACGACATCCTGACGATGAACGATTCTTTCTGTGTTTCGCATTAATAACGTTTTATGCGCATATTTCACATGCTTTTTTTCTTCGGTTCGTCCTGTTTTATGCCTGTTCCTCTTTGGCTCTTTAGCTTCCTTGTTATTCCTCCACCGCATTCACTTTACATCCTTTTCTGTTTTATGCTTTCATTTAATGCTTTTGTTTCTTTAACTTTATTTGTTAAAACTATTTGTTCCTTTGCAATTTTGAGTAAAGTTTCAACATATTATATAATGAGCGATTCCATCAAAGTTAATGATCATTTAAATCCTTATCATCTGTTGTGTACGTAGTAGTTAAACATTAATCCGTGCCTGAACGGGTTGTCAAGATTAGTAAAAAGATTTTAATGACGAGACTTCAGCTATTATAATTTTTTTTACTTCCGATTCACTCAACAAGTACTTAATTCACATTCGTTGAATGTTTCAAACTATATTTCCTATTTTATGAGACACAACAATTTCCCATGTTCACAGCATTTGAAAGAGTTGGATTGAATTTGAGTTCTTATGACAAATGCACTGTCACCTCACATTTTAAAATCAAATCAATTCCTGAATGCGCTCTTTATTTCTATCTTCCATCGAGTTGGAAAATTTATTGTCTACCGTTATTCCAAAGCCACTTGATAACGACTGAAACTTTCTACTCACATGCACCTATCAATTTCTCAACCTGAAACCGTTATGTTGTACATTTCTGCCTTTGTCATTCACCACAGGTTTGAGTCTGCAAAAAAGGCCCCGGCACCATGCTTTTCTCAACAGGAAGTTGAAACGATCTGTCGACAAAGAACGTTTCTGCGAATGTACGTGAATTATCTTACGATTTATCTGTTCGTCATCCGTAACACATCGGTTCGTGCCCTGTTCGCATATAGCGTTATTCTACGTACAAACGAGAAGATTAAAATCTCCCTAACACACAGCAGATATTCGCTTTCATATAATCTCCGCACTCTTGTTCTGTGAGATACCACGCCGTAAAAATAATTGTTTATTTACCTGACTGGTATATATATTTATTTAACGTATCCGCATATGTACTCGAGTGTTGATCGGAAAGAGATACCGATGGTATGACGCTGCGTATTAAGACGATCAAGCGTTTTGAGTGTTACTGGTGGGAAACAGTAATGACGGTCCATAAATGTGACCAATGTCACCGATACTATATCAGCGTGAGCGCATTTGGCCTCATGTATCTTATGCGTGAAAGTGTGTGTAGGTATGTGCACAAAGGTGAGAAAGCGGCTGCGCGGGCGCAAATCGACGAGCAGAGGATAAAAATGCATCAATGTGAAGGTGAGATTGAAGGTAACGGTTCATAGTCGCTTTCTTACAACGTACTATCGTGACTTGGTCAGCCTTTAATTGGCGCTGTGCGGTGTTAATTGAGTGGAATTAATTAGCATCGACGGATTTGCCGGACAGAAGAAAGTGCGCGCACTAGTGTAAGCCGAAGTCGATGATCGGAGTTCACGTTCACGAGTCTTGGACTTGATGCCTGTTAACTTACTTGATCAACTATGACGATTGTCGAGGATCATCACGACATTTATTTTTATTTTCAATAACCCCGTACCATTTCAACATCTTTGTTTGTAATACATATTTGCGTAATTAGTATGTTCCTGGTGCAGTGTAAGTTGACAAATAAAAAATGTAAAATAATTTCTACTTTTATTGATATGGTGTATTGAGGTTAGCGAATTATGTTATATAGCGTGCAACTATTCATTTAGTTATTTTTATTTATGAACTTGAGTATATATTGTCTTATTTTAATTCATGTCACAAATAGGTTACTGTAAATTAATGCGACTATTGACCAGTATACGAATACACGTTAGATTGGTAGGAGATTGTATAAAATATCCATGTTAGAGCACATTAGCCTAAAGTATTACTGATAATAAGCATGAGGTATGCCAAATCAATTTAAAATCGCGAATTAAGCTAAGATTAGATACGCTCAGAACGAGAAACATTTTCGCAGTACAAGGTTAATGAATTTCTTTTCTCTCAACGATCACATATGCATGAATAACTATAACAGTGCGATGATTTGATCATATCAAAAAGAGAACTATAAATTCCGTCTAATGCATCGTAGAAGTTTTTCTGTGTATCCTATGTATAATACTTGCGAAGTATTACTGCAGCCGTTCTTTGCCAACTTTGGTGCTTAAAAGTACGTCTCTTATAACCAAAACGTTATATTGCACCCTACACGAATCATTTCAACAAATCCAACTTCACTACGAGTATTACTTAAAGCAAAACTTGGCAAAAATATTAACGTGACGTTCTATGTTTGCTCCTATCATCGAAAGTTTGTGCCTCAAGCGCCAACACTAAATCGTTATGCAGACAGTTTGCCATACAATTCAATCCAACTCGAACTGGAACTTTTCATTGCCAATACAAGGATTAAACGACGAGATTCGTATGAAGGTGTGCTACAACGTTGACTAACCTCTCCAGATCTCACGACGCCAATTTATTTACACTATAATTGATCGCAGATGACACATTCCGGGCAGTTATACCGCTGCCATTTGATGCAATCGCCGTGGCCGCGTTTGCAAGGACGAAAAAAGCGACGAGATTTGCGGCGGCAAAATTACTACCGATCGCGAAGAATCAGCTTGAGCACACGGCAAGAAACGTTCGACTGATCGTTCGTCCCGCGACGTCGCCCGTTATCTCATTGTCTATTCCTACGAGCAACGATAACGATAACGGCCAACGATAATGACGTTTAAGAACCCTACGAAGGTATGGGCTATCTTGGTTCAGCGAGTTCGAACATGTGTATGAACGTCTGGACAATGTACTGGCTCCACTTCTCTTCAGACGAAGCGGGACAACGGCGACTACAGGAGAACCTTGTCACTGCGATACGGTTTCGGCAGGCAAAAATTTCACAGTGATACCTAAAGGTCGGTTGCCCAACGCGACTACTTTGGATACAGAGTTAACTTGATGTTTATGTCGCAACTCGTATTAGGGATCAAATTGCCCGTTGATAAGAAACTGTGTGTTCCGAAAATGACGCAAGGATGAGCCAAAAATGGCACATTGTGACCTATTTCTTTTTAGTGACAAACGCATTTTCGGCGAATTACCGAGCATACACAAAGCAGGTTGTTGTTAACGAGAAAAGATTTGCGTCGGTCGTGATTAAGCTATGCTCTTTTATATACAGGGCAAGCCAGAATTCGAGGGAGAAAATTTAGGGGGTGCTGGAATACATGAATACAAGCACTTTTTATCATATAATATATGGGACGCAACTCAACGGATAAAAAGTTACAGGGTATTTTCGTACCGTCACATTTAACTTGCTAACCATTGTGTTCTCATAAATTCGTATAGCAGTTAGCGTGTTACCCTCAAACTTTTTATTTTGGAGCATATAAATCAATAATATTAGTGTTAATAAAGTGTTTTGTGAAATATCTGCTCTCATTCTTGTGATAATTCTTTAACACGTTCGCCGCCAAGTCAGGCATCGATGACACACGCGGCATTCAGCGCGTTAAATATGACGGTGCAAAAATACCCTGTAACTTTTTAACCGTTGAGTTGCGCCCGATATATTATTTGACAAAAAGTGCTTGTATCCGTGTGTTCTACCACTCCCTAAATTTTCTCCCCCGATTTCTGGCTCACACTATATATACAGAGTGGTTTCGATCCGGTGGTACAACCGAAAAGGAGGTAAATGTACATGCAAAAATAAGTCGAAAAAAACGTATGACAATTTTTTTTAAACGCTCCGTTTTCGATAAGATCGACTTCGAATTTTTGCAAAGTGCAAGCGCACGCGAGCGCGGCGCGATATACCGGGCGGTAGGAATCTTGGTCGCGGCGCGATGGCTTATCTCATTGCGTGGCATCGAAGCAGGCCCGGCAGGGACATCCGGTATACGCGACAGTGAGACCGAAGCGGCCTATCGTGACGTCATAGCTGCCCGAACGTACTCGCAGGCGACGCAAAGCGATAGATATAGATATACAATGAAATGCTTTAGGGCGCTTGCACCTGGCGAAAATTCAAAGTCGATTTTTTCGACATATTTTTGCATGTAGATTCTCCTCCTTTTCGGTTGTACCACCGGATCGAAATCACCCTGTATATATGAGGCATTCCATGCCAAGTCGGACATTTTTGTACCTCACCCCATTCGATTTTTTTCAAAAATTTTTATGTTTTTGAAGTCGATGAAAAACGCGTTCATGAATTTTTTCAGATTTTTTTGACGGTCCGTTTTGGAAATATGAATTTTCTTAAAATTTGGGCTCTTTTTTTCAAATGCTCATAACTCTGTGAAAAATGCACCAATTGGATTGTTCTTTTTTTCAAAATGTGTGTTTTTTGATGCTCTTTCAAGAAAAAATATGATTTTAATCAGTTATTTTTTTTATTGTTTATTTTTAATTTAAAGCACAAAATGTTTTTTTATCTCAAACCAAGCCGCGTTCGATTTTTTTGAAAAAATTCTCAAAAATATTTTGATGGATATAAGAACTTTTAAAATTTGTCCGATCGTGGGCAAACTCTTCGTTATATTTTTTTTCCTTATTTGAAAATATCTATTCTGTGAAACCGTGTGTTCCGTTTCAATGAAAAATGTTTTTTATCTCAAAACACGCCCCGAACGATTTTTTTGAAAAAATTCTGAAAGAGACTTTGATGGATATAAGAACTTTTAAAAACTGTCGGATCGTAGGCTACCTTTTCGTTCTATTTTTTATCGTCATACGAAAATATAATATTTGACAGTTTTGACGATTCGACAGAATAGATATTGTCGAATTAAGAAAAAAAATATAACGAAGAGTTTGCCCACGAAATGACAATTTTTTAAAGTTCTTATATCCATCTAAGTAGGTATTTTTGAGAATTTTTCCAAAACAATCAATTGGGGCGTTTTGAGATAAAAAAACATATTGTGCTTTAAATTAAAAATAAACAATAAAAACAATAATTTTGGTTAAAATCATATTTTTTTCTTGAAAGAGCATTCAAAATCACAAATTTTGAGAAACAAAGAACGATGCAATTGGTGCATTTTTCGCAAAGTTATGAGCATTGAAAAAAAAAGAGCCCAAATTTTAAGAAAATTCATATTTCCAAAATGGATGATCAAAAAATCTGGAAAAATGTATGAACGCGTATTTCATCGGTCTTAAAAACTTGAAAAAATGTTGAAATAAAGTAAAGGGGAAACCAAAAAAAACGGTCGATTTGGTATGGAATGCTCCATACATTGCAATACACTAGAAATCACATAATGATCAAACACGATTAACATATTATAAATTGTTTGCCGCACTACTGTATTCTCACATGTTTTTTTACTTATTGTCAGTGTTAGGTGATAAATTGTAAACTATTTCTCGTGTTACTATGATAAACTATTTTACCGCATTTCTTAAGATCTGGTTTTGAGTTTAGCAACATTTTCTACTCTGAATGTCTCGCGCAGCATTATCACCGACAATCAGAAGTAAACTGTTCACTAACTAATGAATATCTCAATCGTTCTAAATAAGCACCCTTTTATATAAAAATTGAGATTCTCTATTTGTTGTTTACGTATAGAAACACAAAAGCGAATATTGACTAGAAATAGGATTCTTATAACAGTTCACGGTTGAAATATATTCTGCGTATAAAAGGTACCATATCGCTCTTCCCATAGTATAATAGCCGACGATTGTCGAGAGTGATTAGAAAGTAATGAGGGAAGTGCGCGAACGCAGACATATTAAGACGCTGAATGCATTGAGCAAAACGTGCAACATTTTAATTAATCGTTCATAACAAGATGGATGTACGAGACGGCGACGGTTATTGCTTCCTATGCGGGCCCGACTACGACTTTTTCATCTGTTTTGTGTGCGTATATTATAGCGGCAATCAGCGGCACGGCGAAGACGAAATCGTACAAACGCAATATACTTAACTCAAGAAAGCTAAGCTTTTGGCGATTTTCGCAGCGCACGCAAACGTACTCATTACATTCACCACAGTTAAAGATGTCCAAACGAGGATACCAATATGACTGTGAAGAATGTATTCTGAGCAACGTATGCTACTATACGTAATGGAAGATAAGCGCCACTATACGTATGCAAAGTTGTATACAAGCTCATAGAGAACATAATCGAGCATACAGAGCGACGTGCCTGCACGTACACAGGTCAATAGAGATAACTGTACGCAAGCCGCCCGCGCTTCTATGTGTACGTACGCGGATAATGGCAGGTGCATGATAAAGGGGTATCTTTACGTGCGGGCCTTTATACACTCAGCAACCTTTTGAGCGATATGCCGTGACAAGCAGGGCATGTCGCCTTTTTACAATCGGACACTGTGTGCCAACTTCACGGGAAAACCCATGTTTCCTGCAAGCGCCTAAAGGCAACATTTTGGTGTGCTATAAGTTTATTTGGCGACATCGATAGACATGTTTTTGCATTCCACCAAGGATATTTTGCTTCGGATACATCGCTACGTTTCAAAATTTCACTATATTAAAATTACTGCGCGTTAGGTAGTAGCTTTCGCTACTATCGTCGGATATATCCGGCGGACATGGAATGATCGCCGGGTCCTACTGCTGGATATATCGAGCGTGCACGAAAGAACCGTCAGGGCCTAACGCCGGCAATAGCTGTCGTCCTTGCGAACCAAATTCTGCTTAGCAGCGGCAACGTTCGTTTAATCCAAAACGGCAGATAAGATTGTTACATTCGTGTATTAACGATGCCGTTGAGGCTCAGGGATAGGGATGAAAAATCGTAAGAAGGGTTTGAAGAATACCGGAGACAGCAGGTGACAGTGGACAGCGTGACGATAGACGTGTCGAATAAAGTGTAATTCTCCAGTTATTAGCGAAGTTTCATTTATTGTGATGTGAGAAATTAGTTCAAACATTAGGCGAAAAATATACTGGTGCGTTTGTATATCTTTGAAGACGCGTACCCGTCAAGCCGCGCACAACGACATTAGTCAGGCGTAAGCCATAACTCGGAATGCCGGAGTCTGTGCACGCGCTTTGCGTACATCTTTGGCGCCGGGCCCCGTTCGCTCGAGTCACTTAGGTGAAGTGAACCGCCGAAGCGAAAAGATTAAAATATTAGTATATGCAACTTAGATGTTCATTTTACTACTTATTGTTAGATACGTACTACAGATAAACAACTGCTACGTTTATTCACTTTAAAATTATCCATGAATATTTATATTAATTGGTTATTATAATAACTATACAGCTCGTGCATTTTTTTACATTAACTATAAAATTCATTTGTTGGACAGTGTGATTGTCAATAAATAGCCAACATTTTATGTAATTTTTCTTGCACGTCCCCGCTGAGCTGACAAACCGTTGGGAAGTCACCAGCGGATATCCTGTTTATATCCCACTCCCGTTCTGATCTTCGCCCGCGTAAACGTCACTCGTACGTGACACGCAAGCGTATACCGGATTTCGTAAAGCGGACTAGCAATGCACTCATCGTCAGTTAGTTGGCAGTTGGTTGTGTTCAACTTGCAAGGTAAGCACAATTGGTTCAATGCAATTTAATAAATCAGTCACCGGGTGTAGTAATACGGGAAGTAATGAATTAAGAATACCCGATTGGAGAAAGTGAGACTTGCCAAAATAGTGGGCTGCGAAAACTTTTTTAGTGCACACCTACTACTTTGTATAGTCGCCAAAGATATTTGATACTATTCCACTCATTCTTTCATCCAAGAGGGGACATTTATACATTAAAACACTGCGTTCAATACAGGCTGTTAAATTGGAAATGATCTACGATACTTCCAGCCAGTGCAACAACAATGGGAACATCATTTCGGATAGATGGATATTCTAATACAACATTTTGTACATTTGCCCCTCAACGAACGGGTATACATCTGAATTTTATCGGTTACCTTGACCGGTGTTGATTGATTTTACACTCACGCTAATTATGTTTTGCTTGTCGACATAAGAATGACAAGTCGCGACCTAAAGCTGAAGAATTATAAGAAAATTGATACAATATCCAGATAATGTCTGTTACTGTACACTCGTATACCAGCTTGACCCTATCTTGTGTCTGTACCATCGTGTTCACCGCATGATTTTTACCAGTACCAATTGAATAAACCGCGCAAAGCAATGTCCACCATCGCAACAGTCTGTTCCGGAATGATCTGCTACGACTGGCGATTTTTACCGCAAATCTCAAGAATAAACCGATATTGCCTATTGCAATATGTATATGTTCTGGATGTCTGAATTAATTTTGATGTTTACAAATTGTTTTTCCAGTGCCAAAAGGTGCCAAAGTCGCTCAAGTCTAAACTGACACTGACACCTTCACTGTCAGAAAAAACTAATGTTGGTTTAAAAGACGGGCGGGAAAGAACGACGACATCACAAGTTAGCAATGATGCTTGTTGATATAGTTTTGTTTTACTAGATGTCATCAGCTCAACCTTTTCGGGAGCTTGTTAGGGCGATGTTTTATTTTTAAAATATTAACCCCTTAACGTACACGCTCGAGTTTATTCGAGCGCGTCAAACAGGCCAAACTGTGCACACTCGAGATAATTCGAGCGGCGTTGTATTTGATGCTGCTATCATTTTTCACACTCGAATATAATCGAGAATTGAAAATAACAATGTGAAAGCTAAGAAAAAAATCGTTTTATTGATACTTATTATTTACATAGGATTGTAGCTATAACACATTATTATTTCAAAGAAACCGTGCGTTAAGGGGTTAATATAGTGTGGGGTTCGGAGTCTCCTATAGAGAGAATGCGAAAAGGATCGGGCAGACAAGAGATGGCGTAAGGTGCGCGAGGCCCTTAGCCAGAATTACTTAAGCGACAAATCATTGAGAGCGCCCGGTGGCCTATTGTGTATGGTGCCGCCCTGAGGGTCCCAAGGTTGCAGGTTCGATTTTCGCACCGGTGAGCGATTATTTTTCTGTGCCGATTCTACAATAGCACTGTGAATTTCTAATTCATCACGGCCTCAGCAAAGAAGCCCAAGATTCAATGTTGTTCCTACTTTTATTGGAGGATATACAGGGTGAATCTAAAAACGTGGGGCAAAATTTACGGGGTGATACAACGCATCAACACTAGCGATTTTTGTAATACAATCTATGAGCGAAATGCAACTGGTGAAAAGTTAGAGGGTTGTTTTCCACCGTCACATTTAACACGCCGACTGCCATGCGCGTTGCCGATGATGGACAAGGCGGTTAAGCTGTTAATGAATTACCACATGAATGAGAGGAGATATTTCAGAATTCAATATGGGAGTTTAGATGGGTAAGTGACAACTTTCCTGTATTAGACTACATACTAGTAAAGTTATTATGTCAAAAAGATGCATAAATATTTCTCCGTAATAACCGCTGCAAAAGACCAACAATGAGATAAATAACGTTCAAGCATAAGTAGATAATATGGTAAACGTCATTTAACTTGTTCACTTTACAGCACATGGTATGTTTTATCATTAAAACGAGTAAGCAACTGATGACATAATGCAAGGCGGCACATGGTATGCTTAAGAATTATTTGTGAGTTTTATTCCCGTAACATAATTTTCTTTCTAAATATGTTGACGTGAACTGAAAAGTTTCTTCATGAAATGTAAGTCATACGAAATAAAGGACATGGGTTGATTTATGTATTTGGTCAATAATTGCTTTAATGTGGTTGATTTTTTCTATACGCAGTCCTTTTTGGCCAAGTGATGTTTGTAAACATGAGTTTTGCTCACTAAACCAATCGTTTTCCTTTGAACTATTTCGAACAAATCGTCCATCATAACTTATTTATTCGGAACAACAAAGATTGCGTTAAATTTCCGTAATAGATTATACTGTATATCAGAGTCGTACGTTTTATATACATTCATAGTTATGGGAAACATGATACATACTTGAAAAAAAAAAAACGATATACAGGCTTGTTGGGCTAGACACCGAAAGTCTAGTGTATGAATGAAATGATGTGATACATCAGTTCTTCTTTTCTTTCTAACCAACGTTATTACCATTTCGTAACAACATCGTTTCACTTATAACTTTTCCAGTTATACCTGGGTTTGGTGCTTTATAATTAGCGTGAATTGTTACGCTTTCTGCCCAGTCTTTGTGTATCTTGACTCTTTATCGGCTGAGCACTCTCTAACGGAAGAAGCGTAGCTAACATATAATGGAGAAAACATAGTAGACGGAGAGCTGGCTACATGGTTAGCAACATACCTCGGTGCAAGCAAAATTTTACATGGAACAGGTTCGATTGTTGCCGGCAAAGCGACAGCCCGATTGTCAGAAGGCGCGCTGGAAGCTAAATGCGTGGGCGGGCGATTAAACGTGTAAATTTCCCGAAAAAAAAACTGTCAATGTGCAAGGCTGAAAATTTGCACAGATGTTGAAGAGCATTAGGAAAAGCAGGGGAAAAAATGTCAGAAGCGCAAGTGGAAGTTAAAGGGTTGTCAGAAGATGCCAAAGTTGCGAAAAATCTCGGAAAATTTACATATCAAGGAAAACTTCTGACAATTTACATTTGTATTGTTTACCTATAGAATAGAGTACTTGCAAATTGTCAGAAGCCAAAGTGGAAGAGATAATGAGAAATTCGAGGTCAAAGTGCAAGGGCGTCTTTACGCGCGCGGCGTGGCGCGCATCGGACCGATCGCTTTTCTCTTGACTTACATACCGTACATATTTCAGTGCACTTCTGACAATTAATATGAATATTTATAGAGGATTAAAGATACTATTGTTCAAATATCAGAAAATTTTTATGAGAAATAAAAAAATTATCTTTATTTGCAATAAAGAAATGATTAGTCGATTTCGTATGCAATATCCTGTTCAGTTTCTTCTTTTTCATCTGCAGCGCTATCATATTGGGACTCTTTGTCATGAACATTTCTAAATTTACTTTATTGCAAATAAAAATAATTTTTTTATTTCTCATAAAAATGTATGTGTCTTCTTAATTGACTTCTGACATTTGAACAATAGTATCTTTAATCCTCTATAAATATTCATATTAATTGTCAGAAGTGCACTGAAATATGTACGGTATGAAAATCAAGAGAAAAGCCATCGGTCCGCTGCGCGCCGCGCCGCGCGCGAGAAGACGCTCCTGCACTTTGCCCTCGAATTTCTCATTATCTCTTCCACTTTGGCTTCTGACAATTTGCAAGTACTCTATTCTATAGGTAAACAATACAATTGCAAATTGTCAGAAGTTTTCCTTGACATGTAAATTTTCCGAAATTTTTCGCAACTTTGGCAGCTTCTGACAACCCTTTATCTTCCTCTTGCGCTTCTCACATTTTTTTCCCTGTTTTTCCTAATGCTCTTCAACACCTGTGCAAATTTACAGCCTTGCACATCGACAGTCTTTTTTTGTCGGGAAATTTACACGTTTAATCGCCCGCCCACGCATACTGCTTCCAGCGCGCCTTCTGACAATCGGGCTATCGCTTTGCCGGCAACAATCGAACCTGTTCCATGTAAAATTTTGCTTGCACCGAGGTATGTTGCTAACCATGTAGCCAGCTCTCGGACTATAGCAAATCATTGCAATAAGTTCACATGTTTTTCGTAATAATTTCTATTAACGTCCTGGTAGTAATAGTCCAATCTTATGCAAATATACTGTTCAAATTTTCAGAGGCTGTTCGAAACTGAAGCAAGTCAATAGAACATTAAATTGTTTTAAATACGGGAATAGAAATAAAAAAAAAATTTTAAAGTATTGTGAAAAATATTTTAATGCTAAAATACGAGACGTACAACTTATAACTTGTACACGCGATTTCACGCGGCAATATACAGGATCGTTTCGATCCGGTGGTACAACCGAACAGGAGGTGAATCTACATGCAAAAATAAGTCGAAAAAAAACGTACGACAATTTTTTTTTAAACGCTCCGTTTTCGAGAAAATCGACTTTGAATTTTTGCACAGTGCTAGCGCATCCTAGCGCGGCGCGATATACCGGGTGCGCTGTAGGAATCTTGGTCGTGGCCCGATGGCTTATCTCATTGCGTGGCATCGAAGCAGGCCCGGCAGGGACATCCGGTATACGCGACAGTGGGGCCGAAGCGGCCTATCGTGAAGTCATAGCTGCCCGAACGTACTCGCAGACGACGCAAAGCGATAGATATAGATATATGTACAATGCCATGCTTTAGGGAGCTTGCACCTGACGAAAATTCAGTCAATTGTCTCGAAAATGAAGCGTTTAAAAAAAAAATGGTCATACGTAATTTTCGACTTATTTTTGTATGTAGATTCACCTCCTTTTCGGTTGTACCACCGGATCGAAACCACCCTGTATATCCGTTACATTATTTCACCTATAATGAGGTTGCATCATGGCACATTACACGATTTCCTCTTTCAATCTCCTTCGTAAAAGTTTGCATCGCAGATTACATTCATCCCTGAGAAACGCATATCTGCGACGACAAGCGTGTTGGAAAAGCATTTTTTCACACCCCAGTTATTTTTTATTCTACCCACTTACAATAAACTGATAACACATTAGTGAAGTTAACGTACACTCCGGCAGGCGTGGGTAAAAGAAAGACGTCGAAGGGGGAAAGTAGGTTGCGAAAAGGAGTCGGTTGATCGCGTGCGAGGAAGCGATGGTATCCAGGCTATACATTGTACAGTCAGATGATGAGCAAACGAGGACACAAGTTTCACATCCTTTTCCCGCACGAGCTATTTCGCGGTATTCGCAAGGTCGTGTCGCTCGATCAAGTGGTAAAGTCTGTCATTATCAAGAGCAAGTGTCCGGCTAGGATAACGGCCTATAAACAAGAGGGCGGCTCAACAAGTCTTATAAGGCTTACTGTTAACATTCATGTTAATACGCGTGCAAAAATATAATGAAATAGATGATGAGATTACTTAAAAGCGTGAACAATTACGAAGAAATAAAAATAAAACATCCAACATAATTCCACAAGAATGAATCTTCTTAGGTCCACGAACCCACGTCAGTATGTGCATCACATGTAGGTATGCTATGTTCAAACACCACAATCGTAGAAACACTTTATTTTCAATAACATATAGATAATGATAGATTGTAGATTTCTGAATTGTGACATTTATTGCTAACCACCCAGGCGCTTATGGTCGTATTCGTTTTATGCAATCTTTCGAAACTCATCGGCTTTTGTATTCGATGTCGCGTTTAAGTAAAAATTCGATTTACCATTGATTCGTCAGTGTGAGCGAAATCGTGGCCAGAATTTGACTCAAAAGCCGTTAGAGAAGAACGATCTCGGCCTGCAATGCGACGCCTTGTGGAACGCCGATCACGCAGGAAGTAATGCTTTTGCGACTGAAACTGTCATTGCGTAGATTTTAGGAACATCGGAAGGAAAGAAAAAAGAGGATAAGGGCAAAGAAGGATATTTCTCGACAAGTGTCTTCAATTTGCTGTTACTGCCTCTAAGTGCCATCAACAAGAAAAAAGCGTAAATGAAAATTATAGCGGAATGCGCTCGGCAAGATGTAGAAACCCACACCGGTTTTCAGATGCTCCCCGCCTTTCCTGTTTCTTCGCTTTGCACAACGGTTTGTGCTGAATTCCGTCCGTGTCGTACTCTCCGACAAGGCGGAAGGCGTTTTAATTGACATAGTTGGGTCATTGTTCTCCGAGATACATGATAATTTTCTTGCATATTATTGTGCACTTTATCTCATCAATAAGGAAACTCTTTTTTTTTCTTACATTGTGGCCAGATATGAAATATTGATTGAATAATAAGTAATCCTTTTGACAACAGTCTTTTGAAACAGTGGCTTTCGCTCCGTATCGGTGTTCGCCGTTTAAGACGCCTGCACCTTTAGGATTACTTATTATAACTTTTATAATGTGGCATATATTTAGTTCAGCAGTTATACCTTCAAAAGGACAAAGAAATATATCTAAATTACGTATTTCCGTAATTGTCAACTGTGTTTTGAAATTTGGCGCCTCTCTTTCTCTCTCATTAGCTAGACATGCAGAAAGTGTGTAATATCCGTAATGTCGGGTAACGCATATACTTTTCAGTCTCGCGGTTACTGATTCACATGTCAGTTTTTTTGTAATTATAATTGGTTACGCCCGAGACTATTGCTGCGATTAGTCGGTTGTTTATAAGAGCAAAGAGTTTGCACGAAGCGAAGCCTTCTCAGGGATGTTAAATCGTTAGTGCGAGACTCAATAATGCTAGATGATAAATGGCTTTTTGGAAATTATTATATATTACAGTAACAGTGTCAATGATGGTTTGAGCACCACTTTGTAATTAGTATCTTTTTGTCTCATCTGCCATTTTAAATAAGACCGTCATATGACGTCATAAGTGGTATCAGATCAGTACTATAATATTGCTAATATTGTAGCCATAATCGCTGAAGATCCATTCCTGTTATCGAATTTCCAATTTCCAATTTCATAAAGCGTTCAGTCTTGTTAAACTGCATAATATTTATAACTTTAACTGAAAACGACTGGCAGTACTTACAATTAGCTGATATTCGATTGGCACCGAATATAAAGGGTATACAGTCATCACCATAACACATAATCGTCTGAAGTAACTGTCGCGATTTCCTTTCGTGCATCGATAATGAAGACGACACAGGTTACAAAACTTTATTGCGGTCCAGTTAAAATGTATTCCAATGCGAATTATACTTGTTTCCTATAGTCAATCCCATACAAGGTAGGTTTATCATGGGAGAATACGTGATTGAACAAAAAATGCGGTCATCGTGGGTTTGTGAGTTGTACGTCTAATCAGACCATATAATCGGGAAATGGAATTGTGTGAACGTAGTTAGGTTCAAGCTAAACGAGTTTAACGAACATACGACTAAAATATTATTGATTCCAAATGGCTGCAATGCGTATGCAAAGATATTTTAATTTCATTAATCATATTAATTCCATGAACCACAATTTTATTTTGAATTGCTAACAATTTTTGGGTGCTTTAATATTACTAATGCGACATATAATTAATATCACCATCGCGTTTAAATGTTTGATTATTAATTTAGTTAGTTTATATATTGTGCGAGAGATTCACCACTGATAATTAATTATTCCTGTAAACATTTATGGTTGCAAACCTTCTAACAAGAATGGGGTTTGCAACGCGTAAATGGAATTTATAAGATATGCGTCAATAGAGAGAAGTGACTTGCGGGCACATAATTTTTTAGAGCACACACAAGTTCGACACTGATGGATTCGGTACGATATCGACTGCAAAACGGGTGCATGATTAATTACGCTAATGTCTAGGTTATGGCAGTCGGTAGACAACACGGAGCGTGCGATAGCGCAACGCCAACCTGCGAATTTCAAATAAGTGTCACTGGCGCATAAATAAACCTCACTGCTGTGCTCGCGGGATCCAGGAGGCACGTCGCACCAACCGCGGCAATATAATCGTAATAACCTGTGCTATAGTTGAAAAATGCCGCTGAACATGAACTATTCGTCCAGCGATTTAACGAACTAAGGTATGCCACAAATAATGGTAAGGGTAACTTTCAGAATATTCTAATTTTTTGTTCTTCCAGCTATATCGTGGTTGTAGGTGCCAGCCAACAGTTCGTTCCCGCGTGGTCATCGTAACAATATTTGTCAACATTCTATTCGATGTGCGGAGTAAATCTATTTTATTTTCGTAACTTTCTACACGTTTCGTGTAATTTAATTACTTTGATTTTTTTATATCGTTATTTTCTTGCTATGCTAAATAAATGAAAACTGCAAACTGATTGGCATTACTATAATTTCGGTTTATATCTACGCTACTTGTTATTTGCATTTTTGCTGTAAGATTCATGCAATTGAAAGTCGCCATTGACCAACCTTATTTATTGTTGTTGACGCAGAAAGTAAGGCTACAGATGATAATTTTATAATATATCAATATATTCCTACAGAAGATGACAATGTTTTGAATAAAATGGATTGTATGGTACACAAAAACAATGCTATTAATTCCATATAAAAGAAATTGTATTTGTGTCTTTTTCAGTTTTTTTTGCAGATGTTCATTATCGTTTAAAAATATTACGTACACAATCATTAAGTCTGTATTAGAACCGTGATATAGTCCCTATTGACCACTTGCAGCGTTGGACTTACGATAAGGGTGGTTTCATTGCTTGCGGTATTGTTTTTGGTGGTTGGGTTCCCACTTCAAACCTAGAAATAGGTGCAAGGTGAAAACCGAAACAGTGCAGCAAATAAAAATGACAGATAAACAAACTTGAGTCTAGCATGACAGAGTGATGCCTTTATTGCAGGCAGTACATATACAGATGGTGGACAAAATAATACGAACACCTGTGAAAAAGTGTGAGGTATTTCAGACCTGCAGTACAGCTATTATGATATGGTGCGATATCTTGGCGCGGTCTTGGGCCACTTGTTATTCTGCATGGGAGGTTGATCCTTTGATTTGATATCCAATCACTATCTATGGCGTTCTAGGGGATCATGTCCATCCTTTTGTCTAGACTGTATTCCGTAGAGAGCGACCGCTTTTTCAAGAAGACAACGCCCCTATCCACACTGCTAGCTGTGTTCAAAAATGGTTCTAAGAGCGTGACGATGCAGTTGAACATCTCGCCTGACCCCCTCAGTCTCCGGACTTGAATATTATTGAATATTTATGGCAATATTTGGAGTCCAAACTTCGTTCCCGATTTCCACCTCCATCCGGGCATGCGGAATTAGAGACCGCTCTGCAGAAGGAATGGCTTAATATTCCTTTAAAAATTGTCCATGACCTTTATGCATCTATCCCACGTCGCATTAAATCTGTACTTCAGTCAAAGAGAGGCCCAACCCCCTATTAATAAAGATTTTCCATTATTTCACAGGTGTTCGTATTATTTTGTCTACCATCTGTATGTGTTGCCTGATGAGCAATACTAGCCTTCACTTATGTGGTGTTGTTGCTACATTCGTCTGGCAACCGAAACGGGAGGGGGGGGGGAGCTACTGGCAAGATCTTCTATTCTTTATCTTCTTCGTTGGTTAGCCTCACTAGGAGAAGCACGTTCCTCTTGTCTTGCAACCAATTTTGTGTTTTAATAAAAGGTATTGTTAAGTGAGCACGTGCATCACTTCGAACTGTTCCCCGTTTGAAGCGAATTATGTATCACAATGTTGCTTTCAGCGCTCACAAGGGGAGGACCAGGGTTGTGTGTCACTAATTTTGTTCAAAAGCACGCCCCTTCTTTAACCAAAAATATTAGAACGTGATTTGCCAAAAGTGGGAACACTCTCCATTTTTGAAAAACATCGGGTTAAAAAATCAAAATTTTTCGATCGCTCCGAAATTTTGCAGACGCGTTTAAAATTGCCTCCTAAAATTAATATATTATGGATAAGTTCCATCAAATTTCCTCTATTTTCATCGAAGCGACGGCGTAGCAGAGTAAGTATAGTGCTAGCGTAGTAGCTGACGGTCCGGGGTTCGAATCTCGATACAGTTTTGCGTTTGTTTTGTCTGTTTTTTGTAACTTTTAGTTTTGACTCTAATTTCAAAATCTACCAGTAACATATATATTACCTTTATGGGGATTAATATGATGTCCAACCATTTGGATGATATTTATCCCAAGAGCATGTTAAACAAAAATTTTGTCGGCACCGCGACCATGTTACAAATAACTAATCTAACTAAATAAATAATCTTCGAAAACAAACCTAGCTTACGTTTGTGTTACGGCCCACACCCCACACCCCATAGAATTTCCATAGCATATGTATAATCATAGCATCTAAGCAACACCATAACATTTATAATTAACATTAATGAACTAACATATATATTTATACTAATCACAACTATTACCGTACAGACACATACCTGCAGCCCCAACACAAGACCCTTTTTATTACTGTATTCCGCAGGCCTGCGACTGGGCCCTTGAGGGCGCTACCCCCTCTCCATATTCACTCATCCACACACACATACATTTGTATACCTAGTTCTAAGCATATTTAAGGACCGACTGTAACCGCCAGCGGGCATTCTATATTCAACATTCAGCATCCAACATTCGACATTCTATATTCTACATCTCAGTCATCAGCTCCGACCGAACCATTTATCATATAATTAATAAAGTATCGTGAAGGAAATCTATTACAAGTTACAAGGACCTTCCTACCCCAAGAAAAACCCACCACGTATCCCAGGCCGTAACAGTTTGACAAAAATGTGCGGGTGTCTGCTAATTTTTATACGTACCATGCATATTCAAACATTACCGAAAAGATTGGCGCGGATAATTGTTCATGAATTAAAGGATGCATTCTGATGGCGTTTTCGCTACTTTGTAAATCCTGTTATTCTTTTAGTGCTCTTGTTGAATTTTGTACACGTTTAAATAAATAATTTTACTTGACCGTAAAAAAATACATCGCAAAGCTGGCATACGGGTATGGAGTGACGCGGGGTAACTTTGAAAGTGCACAACCTATCATTATTGGCATTCAGAATTTTCTTATTATTTACATTAGGACCTACTTGTCCAGTCCACCAATCAGGAACCGAACCTTTATTCTTCTTCACATATGATTTGAAAATATGATTTTAATAGTCAGCGTGTTTTACTTTCATCAATCTGCCTGACTTTGTAGACACTAGATGTACATTTTTCCGTTCAGCAGGCAATTTTGATATATGATGCGTAATCTTGGGATCAAAACATCCACTTGGTTCTTACAAACACTGAAATACTTTACACAAGTTGGCATAAAAGAACGAATATCTCTTTCTTCAATCAAACGATTGCGAGTCTACTGTTCGATGTTAGCATATTTATCACAATTTGTCCTACCCGTGGCTATTTCTTCTTCCCCTCTATAAATTTGGTGCTCTTTTTATGTGAAACCCTTTCTTTATCTGCAAAGTTTTCAAACACCACGTTGGGTGACGTCTTGCAAGCATTACAGGTTTTACTTTTTCTGTCAACGTGGCGTGTTGCATTTCTCCTTTCTTGGACGGTGGAGACGTAGAGTAAGATTCAATAGTTGAGGTAGGAGTCGACTCGTGTACTTGTTCTAACAATATATTTGTTTGATTTGCATCACTCACCATATGGCTTTCATGTTGTAATTTGTCACCTTCATCAAACCGAATCCGTCATGAGTGACAGTTATTAGCAAGAAGTTCAAATAATCTATTCTCATTCCAAATGATACCTGGGTATACCGCTTCAATCAACGGGACCGTTATTTCATTACATCAATAAAATAATCAGGTTTGGGTTTTTCCTTTCTATTGTTTTCTTCAAATCTGGATAATCCCATATGTAATATGCTCTTATACCGACATAAAAGCGTCGGCAAAATGATGGAATCTAATAAAATGTAATTACTTAAGTATATTAAAGTATTGAAACAGCGGTTGCAAAAGGAAAACTTGCATTTGGAAAAAAAAATACGAAACGTAGAACGGTATGGAGACATGAACCCTGAACCATGAGTTACTACGCTAGTACCATACTTACTGTGTTACGCTGCTTCGATGAAAAGCCATTCTAAAGCTTATGAAAAAATAAACATTTTTGTGAATTTTCAACTTTGTATCTTGACCGTGTGGGGGGGGGGGGGGGGTGTAAAATGTACTGTCTGCATCTCCCACCATTTTCTCGGAATCTAGTACATAAAAAATTCGAAAAAAATCAGAGCTATATTTAGCAATGGCATGCATATTCCAGATTTTTTTTCAGATTTTTACACAAAAAACTCCAATTGGTAAAAAAAAAACCGAAAGTCAATCAGATAAACATCGATTTGATACCGAAGCAGGTCCGGATCAGTGATCCCGTTTTTCTGTATTGTAATATTACAATCAACATCACTCTGTTTTTTTTTATAATTTTTCTTCACCAGCAACAGTGTCGGAAAAATTGGAAACCCCGTTTCTTCGTCAGTTTTTGGGTGTCAGAACAACGTATGAAGTAAACTTTGGTTCAATTTTTGTTACATAACTAATTTTTGTAATGTTTAATGTTATTAATTACATTGCACAGTCGTAGGAATACAAGAAAGCTAAATAAATGGAAGAAATCGATGTCACAATGTATGCCTTATATTCTGAAAAATTAAAGATCAACCAAAGGTGGTTGGTAGCGACACGCGTAAGGTGACAGTCTGTTTTGTCGAAGCATCTTTTTGTCTGGGTTCGAATTCTGTTAGGTGCCTTTTTTTTCATCGTTTTTGTGTCCTTTCTCTGTGCAACAATAGTTAATATTTGCTACGATGCTGCTGAAAAATTACACAGCTTATGAGAAAGAATTTTTTCTGATGTATGACTGATGTAACGTATAATGGCATAAACTAAAGTCCTAAGAAGGTATTTTTCATAAAACATAAGTAACAAATTGTCGGTGAATCTGTTTTATTATTATTATTATTGTTCATTGACAATGTTCTATGTGTGTTGCATTAGATGTATCTTATTTGTAAACTAAGGATGAACTTTTACTACTCTGTCACTTCTACTTGCATTTGCGGAATAAAACAAATGACAAAAACGAATTGCTTTTCACACATGTTAACAAATACCGTCATTGAAGAAACAAGTCGCTTCGATCAGTCTTTATAAATTTTGTACACAATTTATCGATTTATGTCAACAAAGAATAGACCGTTTATTTTAAAAGTGGTGCAAGTCCATTTTATGTTGTTTGGAGAAAATTATATGTTAGGGTATAAATTAATTTAAAAAGATACATTAATTATATGAAGTCTGGCAACGTTTTCATCAATTTATTGATATGTAATTTGATTATGTAAATTTCCTTTAGGCGAATTTATCTATTATAATGCATATTTACGGGCTGTGAATGGACTTGCACCAGTTTCATAATCAATCAATTTAAAAATAATTTGTTTCCAATTTGGGAAAATTAAATGTCATTTAACTTTTCCTGCATACACTGTCAAAGAACTGACATAAAAACCATATGTATCATCATCGCGGGGTGCCACTTGGCACAAGGACTCAAAAGAGGTCCATCTACTTTCCTCTAGCGGTGCAACCTTGTACTCCAAGTACACGCTGCGTGGGAGTACAGTTCCGGTTACTCTGGGTAATCCCCTCATATAAGATGATAACTGCTCCATATCCTTATATTTTTTGTTTGTCCTGTCATCGTGATACAAAGGCGTCAGGGCGATTTTTTCCAATTTTGGCGGTTTTCTCCAGCATGCAGGTGATATTTTTAAAGACTTTAACTCTGCGTCCTCCATTGATATTTTGCATAAAATAGTATATAGTGCACTTTTGCGAAATCTCATCCAACATACGGTGACTTCTAAAAATATTCCGACACTACGCTGCACCTGACTTTATCACTCTATATTTTGGTTGTATATCAAACAATCGACCCCATGACATTTTTTAACGATAACTCATTTATTCATGATGCCAAAAACCCAGAATATATTTAAACAATTTACATATTGTTACAGCCGTGAAGATGGGTGAAGATGTCAACGAACACTATTTAATCAATAAATTAGAAGAGCGTTGTTAGACATGTTGTTAGATAGAGAATCTTTGTCTGGACACGAAAGAGATCGGACGTGTTCCAGTAATAAATGTTGTCTTATGCCTTTTTATAAACTGGTTTATTTCTTTTTCGTTTCGGTACGCCGCGCCCACGTAACAATATATTGTATATTAAACAATGCCGAAGCAAAAGATACCTCGTTTTCAGGCCACAAAAATACTCGGACACTGTTCTTTTTCCGTCAGTTATTTAACTAATCACAGGGTCACAAAATAAATTTAATATTTTGTTGCATAGCCGTTTTGTTTAACGACCTCTTTTAAGCGTTTTGGCATGTTGTTTGTAATTTTATTTAAATATTCTACGGTTATATTGTCTCAATTGTGCTGTAATCTTTCTTTTAATTCTATAATTGAGGAAATTGGAGTTTTCCGAATTTTCCTGTCTAAGTAATCCCATAAATTTTCAATGGGGTTAAGGTCTGGAGATTGTGGTGGAGGATGAAGCACTTTAGGGGACTTATACAGTAAGAATTCTTGGACAATTCGTGCCTTATGCTTCGGATCATTGTCCTGATAAAATTTAAAGTCCCTTGTAAGTCCCATTTTTTCCGCAGTCTGAATTAAATTGTTCTTGAGAATGTTTAAATAAACATTTTTGTCCCTAATACTGTCAATAAAAACTAAATTACCCACTTTATATGCTGAAATACAGCCCCAAACCATTACGCTACCTCCTCCGTGTTTCACTGTGCCTTTTGTATTTTTAAACTGAAACTCTTTATTAACTTTTCGCCACACCACGGTCCTGCTATCCGAATTGTGCAAATTTAATTTGCTTTCGTCAGCAAATATCACGTTCTTCCACCATGATTCATCCTTGGAAATCCACAAGCTGCTGCACGTTAATCGACGTATTTTTACGTTTGCGACCCATTTTAACCTAATTCTCGTGTACTAGTGCGGATAACACAAAAAGCATGGATACCTAACACCCACCTAAGCAGTGTCTACAAACATACGTTTTTGCATTCTTCGAACATCAGGCCACCAGAAGCGAAGAAACAGAAAAATATAATACGTGTCCGAATATTTTTGTGGCCTGAAAACGAGGTATGTTTTGTTTCGACATTGTTTATTATACAATATATGTAAATTGTTTAAATAAATTCTGGGTTTTTGGCATCATGAATAAATGAGTTGTCGTTAAAAAAAGTCATAAGGTCGATTATTTGATATACACCTTTCCCTCGTATAGCACGGCATCTCATAACACGGTTTCGCTATAACACGATTCGTAAATTGCGGGAACCTTCCTACAACACGACATCCTATAACACGGTTTCGCTATAAGACGATAAGAAAACTGCAAAAATCTTGGTACAACATTGTACTTCTACAGCCGCTGCGAGGTTTGCTGTCCTAAAGATATTGCGGAAATATTTATTTTTATATCAAAAAAAGAAAAAGCTGCACCCGGATTTAAGGTGTCCAAAGATCGTTTAACGCTCCTTTTGTGCAGTAATGCATCGGGGGACTTCATGGCAAAACCCATGCTAGTTTATAGGTCTTTAAATCCTCGTGAACTTAAAGACGTAAATAAAAACACCTTGCCGGTATATTGGAAAGCAAATCCAAAAGCTTGGGTAACTAGAAATTTATTTAAAGATTGGTTTTCAAATTGTTTTGTGCCAAGCGTTCAACGTTATTTAAGGCAGAAAATTTTGAACTTCAAGGTGCTATTACTATTAGATAATGCTCCATGTCATCCACAAGATTTAAATCATTTATTCATGAAAATATTATTTTTTGGGGTTTTTTTTCTGCTTTGTGCTATACATGCATTTATATTTTTAATAAAAATTAAGTTGTTCATCTAGAAATAAAAAAAAAACAATTTGTTTTTAATAAGTTTTTGGAACGTCACCCCCCTTTTTGTACTAACTCTGGGTCTCATACAACACGGCATTTTCTAGGAACCTAACTACCGTGTTATAGAAGGGAAAGGTGTACAAACAAAATATGGAGTCATAAAGTCAGGCGCAGCGTAGTGTCCGAATATTTTTGGGAGTCACTGTATTTCCAACTAATTTACCTTTTCTCGTTTAGTGTGTCTTGTTATCTGTTTTTTAATAGCTTTTGGAGATTTTTTGTTGAAACGAAATTCTCCTGTTCCATTTCGTGTAAAATAAATATTGACAGTTCTACGCGTCGAGTGTGAGATGCGTCCCGCGATTGTTTCGATAGTGTTTTGTTCCGAAGTGACCGAGAGGTTCTCCGCGCACGCATGTTAGTCTCGATTGGTCTCGCTCGAGCCGTGTACCGCTCAACATATGGACCGTTTATTTTGAAAGTGGTGTAAGTCCACTTTTAAACAAAAATGAGTTATTACGTTATATGTACTCAATCTAGCGTAAACTCTTCATTTATAACGTGTTAGCATTTAATATCTTAAAAATGCTAATACTTTGTTCAATTTAAAATTGATCGATTAAAGAAATTGCATATTCATTGATTATGAAAGTGGTGTAAGTCCAATTTTCATAGACATAGGTGGGTAATTTGGTTACACGTGCTTTATTTCACGAATCTTGTACACACCACAGGATTATTATGATGTCATAAAACAATGTAGACAGAATAATACAGTTATTTTACACGAAATTCTCTCGTTTTATTTGATGTAAAATAAAGAATCTACAAATCGCAATTCAAAAACGGGTAAGAATAATTACTAACAGAGAAAAAGTAAAAATATTTGGATGTGGTTTTGTAAAAGTGCGCCGTATGCTATTGTATATAAAATATCGATGGGGGATACAGAATTTTAGACGTTAGATTTATCACTTACATGTCGGGAAAGACCACCAAACTTTGAAAGAATTGTCCAAACACCTTTGTATAACGATGCCAAACCAAATTACATACGAAAAATATAAGCATTGAAGCAGTTATTTTACCTTATAACTAAACAATAGCTTAATAGCAAACTTAAATAATATAAACTAATTAACGTTCAAAATAAAAAATACTAGTCCCATTTTATTTCTCCTTATTATTTATAAACAAAATTGGATTAGTATAATATATATTTGAAGTGATATTTATTTTTTCAGAATTGAAACAAAATGATTTTTACAATTGACTAATTATGAAAGTGGTGTAAGTCCATTTGCAGCCCGTAAATATACATTATTTCAGTTAAATTCGCCTAAAAGAAATTTATATAATCAAATTACACATTGATAAATCCGTAGAAACATTGCCAGACTTGATATAATTAATGTATATTTTTTAATTGATTAATATGCTAACCTTTAATTTACTCGAAACAACAGAAAATGGACTTACACCACTTTCAAAATAAACGGTCCATATTATATCGTTGGCCTTCGATTTTCGCTGCCTTGTCAACAATAAATTTATTATGTTGTCTACATTGTTTTGTGGCATCATAATGATCCTGTGGTATGTAGAGTTGTTTTTTTATATGATGAATTTGTTTTTTCATAATGCCATTTCTGTGACACTAAAATCTGCATCGTTTGGAAGATACGAATGCACGGAGAGTAAATGTTTATGATCACATACTTCAATGCTATTTTCCAAAGACTGTACAACACTCAACCATATCAATGCCATTTGTAAATTTCGATTTTGACTAGTACACATATCACTATATGCAATAACATGACTTTGAGTCGTTACATTTTGTAAATATCTCAAGGGGGCAGTACAAGTAAACGCTCAAAATCGAGCTGTTTTTCGCGATTTTTTTTTGAAAAGAAAGAAATTAGCAATCTTCGAACAATTGCAGGCAAGTTTCGAAGTACTATCGAAGACCTCAACAAAATATTTGTGTGAAAAAATATTACAAAATGGCGGATGTATGGGGTACTAAAGAGAACGTCTCGTCCCCGTAGCTGTCAATTGGGGGGCAGGATGTAGTTCTAATTTTTGTGTCAAATCAAAAATTCAAAGCGATTTGCTAATATTATAGGTTCCTCTTCTATGTGAACCTCAAAAACGCGGAAGAAAATGCGAAATAAATTTTTTTTTGCAGTTTTAAACGAAAGCTGTGAGTTTCCTGAAATAAAATCTTGGCTTCAACCTGTTGTAAAAAATAGTAAAAAAGATTTTTTTTACCAAATTGGAGGGTTACATAGAAGAGAATTTCATGCTGAAGAGAATGAACCTTGAATCGTTCGGACCGGTTGAATAGTTTTTGTTTAATACTGCCCGCCAATTTGGAAGAATCGCAAAAATGGAAAGTGGAGAAAAAGCAGTTTAAAGTTTTCGATGTGGATACTATGAATTATTGGTTACGTTACAGCAATTTTTGGGTAGTCAGCTATTCCTGGACCATATAGTAGTCCTTCTTCTTCTTCGTACATCTTGTTTGCATTCATTTTTTCCAGTCTGCTTGCTGTTCTAGCTTCCTTGCTGCTGAGTGAGTGCCGTTTGTTCTGTCTTATGATTCAACGCTTGTCGGCATTATCCGCAAACATTTTACATTGCTGGCCAATTTTCAAGTCAAGCAACTCCATAACCATCAAAATAGATGAATAATCTTCGTTAAACAATCCAGCAGCGATGTAAGCAGAAAATTCCACGACTTTTTTCCTGAGTTTAGATGTTTTGGGTTCAATCGCCACACAGTCGAATTGAACGACTCGTTGGAATTTTGCGTATGTCCGCCTAAACAGCGCATTAAAAGTTCATCATTGGAAAGCCTTTCGTAAATTGGCCGGATGTGCTGTTCAATTTTTTTCGTTTATGACTTGAGCTTCATACTTATACGTTGACAATTCATTTGTTGCTCCAGTTTGGCGCCATGTGCCCCAACTGTCGGCACATTGTGGACAATTATCGTGCCTCGGAGATTCATCACTTGAGCAGTAATGATCTAATGTTGCAAAGATAGCATTTCTCATGGCTGTTACGGAATTCAAATTCCGCCGAATAGCCAAGCCATAAAAAATTGTCAATCTCTTGACAAGGACTTCCGTCAGCCGATTTGTCAGCCGAGTAAAGTAGTAACGGTATGTCAAAGAGATGATGATTGGGATGTTTTATACAATAGTTATTGTGGATACTTTTCTGAAGGAATGATTAAAGACTATAAAGTGTTTCTGCGGATTGGAAATGTTTGGAAATGTGGACAGGGAGACAAAGTCGACCGCTCAACAGTACTTCTGACGGCGCCCGAACGCACAGTATGGGCGGGTCACGTTTTTAAGTTATAACATGGGAAATACTTTGAATTACGTTCTGAAAAATTGCTGACATATTCTTAAGACATTATACTAGCATTTTTCAAGTGACGATCGTGGGTGTGTACAAGACATGCTTTTTCTTCGTCATCAGTTGTTGTCTGGATTTTCATATCTAAGTAATCGCATCTTGCACAGGTATCGTATCATTACATGGTAAATAGAAATGTTATTTGAAGTCACGTTTAACCCTTTGCGGACGCGTGTCGGCAAATAGCCGCCCAATTGGATGTCATGACATTGTCAAAAAGTTTATTCATATTTAAATAGAGCTTTAGTTTTTATAACGCAAACGTTCAACGTGTACATTTTTCTTACCACAAGTACCAATACCTTTCGTCCCCAACGACACTCGCTCGTCGGACGGCTCCGACCGCAAAGGGTTAAAGATTTTCCTATATGCTCACTCATTAACTAAACACAAATTATTTTTCTTACATTTTTCTGAATGCAAGTCAACCCCTTAACGTCCACGCTCGAGTATATTCGAGCGCGCTAAACAGGCCAAACTGTGCACGCTCGAGTATATTCGACGGGCGTTGTATTTGATGCTGCTAAAATAAAAATAAAAATTTTGATAAGGCTATCCTCGCGGGACGAGGGGAGAGTCTTTCGGCGTGCGAGACACCTGGTGCGATCAGAAGTCTAGTGAATGCAATTACCCGAAAGGGACAACAGTGAAAGCGATTTTGAACGGTGTGTGAATATTACGAATGTGACCTGTGAGTGTGAAGGCGAGTCGAACTTTCAATTAACTGAAATATATCATATTTTGTTCTGTTTTTACCCACATCACTCTTTTGGTTGTTCATCCCCCGCCTACCATTACAATTACATCCTAGGACAGTGAAGCTGTTTTTCTTTTTATAGATATATTATATTTTCTGACAAAGGGAACTTAACTTCGACTTAAAAGTACAGAAACCTAGTAACTCCCCCCTTCAGCTCCCTCTGGGCCGTACTTGGCAGCTTGTGGCCCCCTCAACGCCTCACGGACGGAGGCGAGGCATTACCTGAATGACATAAGTTTTTCCGAGTCGAAGTAACAATAGTGGTTATAAGAAACAGAAATTTTCAAAAACTGGCCCTGCAAGAAAAAGCGGCGCCGGTGAGTCGCACATGATGTCAAGAGCCATGCGCCCAAGACAAGTTCTCGGGAATCAGATATTTACAAATGTGACGTGGCGAAGAGGACGGTACGTCGGTATTGCGTGTCGCAATACACATTAATGTCGGAGCGGGTGCTTACGTTTGATTTTGTAAGGAATCCTGCGAGACTGAAAGCTACACGTGTTGCGGATTAACGGATTTGTATAAGTTTTTGGCTTTTTTTAAGGTTGTGAAATTCTTTTATGGATAACATTTGCGCTGTCTCATGCACCGATGAATTTGGAGTGCAAATGTAATGCTCCATGAGGGTCTTTAACCCTCCGACTACCAAACTTAGCGCGGCCGTGCCGGAGTCATTCTGGCCCACACACACATTTCACTAATGCCAATCCGTGAGGGCTCGAGTGAGCTGCTCGCCGGGTGCCGCCGGCCCACTTCAAAAGATCTTTTATGCGTTATCGTTTTGAGAACAATTGACCAACGCTGCGCCGGTGACACCGGCCCAAGTAGCGAACGTCTTGCTAGAATGTGTGAGTTTCCGCAGCCAAGCCATCCCGGTACCATGACCCGGGCACAGTAGTCGGACGGTTAATACTCTGATACGATGCCGATGGGCCACCGAGTACCATACGAGAATCCGATAAGTCAAAACCGGTCGCAAGCAAGTTTTATAAATGACTGTTCTGAGCTTAAGTGACATTTTTACATTGTTTTCCAGAAGCCTCGAAAGAGCGCTAACGGCTACTAGGGTTTTTTGGACACGATCAAAAATAGCTGAACCGAAACTGAGTTTTGTGTCAAGGATGAGTCCGAGATGTACAACCCTCTCACTCCAGGCAATACGAAAATTTATTTTCATTTGTTTCCATGAAAAGGTAATGGCTTGTGTTTTCTCTGTGTTGACCGTAAGCTTTCAATCTCGCAGGAATCTGTCTACCGCGCGGAAGTGCAATTGTACGTATTCGACCGCGTGTAGAAATTTAAATGATGTGGCGTATATGGCCGTGTTATCGGCGTAAAGTGCAATTCTGACGATGGATGTTCGGGAGTATAATTTATAAATAACTTAAAAAGGAGAGAGCCTAGAATACAGCCCTGAGGGACTCCTGCGTACACAGAGAAGATCGGTGACGTGTGCTCCTGTAAGTTAACAATTAGACATCTGTCTCCGGGGTACGATTTTAGTAGCAAGATTATGTTCTGGGCGATACCAATTCGGTGTAGTTTGAACAAGAGAGACTCGTGCTAGACGGAGTCAAAGGCCTTTGCCAGATCTAATAGCACCAAAACCGTGTCCTGCTTGGTGTTAAGCTTTTTTGCAATGGTTTGTGTTATCCTTAGACATTGCTGTAGTATAGGAATGCCCGACGCGAAAACCAAACGGTTGTTTAACTATTATATTGTTCCGATCCAGATAATTAGATATGTGACAATGGATGAGTTCTTCAAAGAATTTGGGTACAATGGAAAGAAAGCCGTAACTATTTGGGTTTTCAGGATCTTTCCCAGGTTTTGCGGATTAGAATGACCTTAGCCAGGTACTTGGGAAGTAATTTATTTTAATGCGTTCCTTGAATGTATAATAGTTTTGCGTGGATATTTTCCGGTCAGTACGACCTGACATTTCCGCGGATATGCAGTTACGGCTCGGCACCTTTTTGACGTTCAGGTGTTTGAAGGCTTTGTAGACCCAACTCGGGGACAGAGATAGATATACACTTTTATTGCAGGATAGCCTAAAGGACGCATTTATTGTACGGAATACACGATGCAGGGCATGCAACGGTGACGTCACGCCGTTGCCACCGCCTTCCCGCGCGGTCGTGGAACCGGCGCTCGTCTTTTGCCCGATCTTCCCTTGTTTCGGCCCCTCTCTAGGTTTCCTCCTGGGGAAGAGGAAACGGCCGAAGCCTTCTTCTTGAGCGAACCGCGAGCGAGTGTAGACGTGCGAGTTTGAATAAGAGAGTTAATATCCTAAATCAGTCTTTTTCTTACATTATGTAAAAGGAAATGGGTGGTTCAATTGAAAAAAACAGTGTAAGTGCACTTTGTACATATTAGCGCCAGATGAAAAATCAATAAATAAATAATAAAGGAATAAGTAACTAAGATAATAAATAATTGTGTAGTTGTCGAGGTGATAACAAATGTCCCGACGCTTTGTTGTATGTCACCGAGGCAACGCGTTATTCTTTTGAGGAGACAGCTGATTGCTCTTAGGAGGCAAGTGCGCGAGGCCGATGACCCGACGTCATCGATGCTTCGATTACGTACGCAACGTCATAAACATTAGAATGAAGGATCTGGCCACGGAGTGAGGGAAGCTGATGCTCTCTGGAAAGAGGATTCTGTGGAAGGACACGCCACTTACCTCAGAACTTTCTTGTCTGACAGTCTACAATTGCTGAATTATTTTAATATATTTCTAACATCAGAAGTGGGATAGCGTAGGCAACGATTTCTTACGAAGAATCTACGTGTGGAAAATGGCGAGTGAAAGCAGTGTATCCTCCACTTCCGCAATCGAAGCGATCTTTTGCCAGTTGTTGGAAAAAATGGCAACAGTGCCCAGGCACACAAAGGACGTCGACGCTATGCCCGAATTTGGTGGCGAAGACCCCAGCGAAGACGCAGTCAAATGGTGCAATGCGGTGGAGACAATAACCCGCGAATTACCGGAATCGCGACGGTTAACCCTGGCAACACATGCGTTAACCGGGGATGCCAAAAATTGGTACCAATCTTGGGAAACGAATCCACGCACATGGGACAAGATTCGACAAGACCTATGTAAAGTTTTCGTGCGCGAAGATCGGCTATGCGACATGATGGCTCGTGCTGAAGCACATATGTACGTGTGACGATGCCGCCACGTATATTGAATACGCCCGCACAAAACTCAAGTGTGATAGTGACACACGTGTTGCATTTAAGCAGAGCGAGCTAATTAGTCTGGTCATTGGCCATATCACTGACCCGGTTGTGCGCCAATCGCTCGTCAACGCACGCTGTGAGACAACGATCGAGTTGTTGACGGGAGTGTCGCAGTATACGAAATACAAAGCCCCGAAGACAGAAGTCAACTGAAGGAAGGAGAGGTTCATTCCAGGCAGGGGCCGGGGCGGGTCGGGAAACCTGGGAAAACGGTGTTTCTCCTGCAACGAAGTCGGACATGTGAAGAGTGACTGTCCGAAAAGACCGCACATCGAGAAACCGACGAGCACGGGCCGAAATCCTCCGAAGGTGGCGAGCTGCAATTTTTGCCACAAGAGGGGTCATGCGGAAGCTGAGTGCTGGGCAAAGCAACAAGCGTCGGGAACACAACGACAAAATTCGGGCCGGGATGAAGGCAAGCCGAGAGTGAGGACCTGCTACTCCTCAGAGCACATATTAACGCCCATAATAACGCGTGATATGGTTATCGAATGCTGTCTCATCGTTAGCGGCGCGACGTGCTCCTTGGTAAAAGCGGCCACGGCTGGACAAGCGAACATGAAAATCGAACCGCACGTAACGGAGGTCAAAGGACTAGGTGGTGTCAAGATCGGCCGCACGTCTACGTTGATACAAACAGAGGACGTCAGCGCTGAGATTGATTTGTTCGGAATGTGGGCAAGAACGCTTCGGCGACAACGGGCCTCAAAATGCTGATCAACTGCAACGGAATAACCCGGTTGCGGTATGAGCGAGTCCAGAAGCCAAACAAGAGAGCCGACACGGATCGAGTATGCTGCGTGAGTCAAATACCTGAGCCGGAGGCCAGAGATCCGGTGGGTGAGTTTTTGCGAAAATACGAGGGGATGTTTACGGCAGGCAACAAAGTTCGGCGCGTTAACACTGACGAGTTGAGTACAAAACTATAAGAAGACAAAACAATCTATTATCGGCCGTACCGTCTGTCCTTGAACGAACGCGAAAAAGTAAAAAATATCATTGACGATCTATTAGAGAGTGGCATTATTCGAGAGAGTAATTCACCCTTAGCGAGTCCGGTGATACTAGTGAGGAAGAAAAACGGGAAAGACCGCCTGTGTGTCGACTATCGCGCGTTAAATAGAATCACCGTCAGAGACCGCTATCCATTCCCCTGATCGACGACCGATTTGACTGTCTGGGGAAGGCTTCCACCAAACACCGGTCGCTGAAGACTCAATCCAGAACACCGCATTTGTGACACCCGACGGGCACTACGAATACTTGCGTGTGCCTTTCGAGCTATGCAATGCCCCCGCCGTCTTTCAGAGGGCAATAAATCGAGCTCTCGGTAATTTACGAAATACAGTCGCCCTCGTATACCTTGATGACATTCTCATACCGTCAGAGACGATTCAAGAGGGGCTAAAGAATCTAGACAGAGTACTCAAAGCAGTGGATAAGGCAGGGTTTGCTCTAAACATCGAAAAATGCAATTTCTTCGAAAAGACTGTAGAATATCTAGACCGTGAAATATCCTCGGAAAGGATTCGACCGGGAAAAGAAAAAGTCAAAGTCGTGCTCGAATCGCCCACACCGACGAGCGTCAAGCAGGTCAGACAATTCATGGGCCTGTCTAGCTATTTTAGGAAATTTATACCCGAATTCGCCGTGCGCACCGCATGTATTACCAAACTGACAAAGAATAATGAACCCTGACAGTGGGGAAGCGAGCAGGAGGAAGCGCGACAATATGTAGTACAAAACCTCAGTGTGTCGCCATTGCTAACTATTTTCGATCCGAATCGTGAAACAGAGGTTCACACCGATGCTAGCGCAATCTGTTACGGGGCTATACTGTTCCAAAAGGTATCCGGGGAGTTCCGCGTAGTTGCATATTTTAGTAGGCGTACGACTTCGGAGGAGTCACGTTATCATTCCTACGAAATAGAGACCCTTGCCATAGTGAATGCTTTAAAATACTTTCGCGTTTACTTATTAGGAATACAATTCAAAATAGTCACAGACTGCAACGCCATTAAAGCCAATAACAATAAGAAGGATTTGTTGCGGCAAGTTGTCAGGTGGTGGTTATTTGTACAAGATTGTTCATTTGAAATAGAATACCGTAAGGTTCTGTACATTCAGCACGTCAACTATTTAAGCAGAAATCCGCGTAAAGACCTTCGAGTAAATGTAATTTGCGAAGGATTCTGGTTAGAAGTGGCTCAAAAGAAAGATGGGGAAACCGCAAACATGATTAAGCGTCTGAACGCAGGAGATACCTTGTGTTCTAGCTTTGAATATCGATAAGGGATTTTATGCAGGAAGATTGTTAGAGACACGGGACGTACCGTTTACCGTAGCTTCGTACCGAAGGGTAGCCGACTCGGACTCCTACGTTTGTATCATGACGACAACTGCCACGTAGGATACAATAAAACCATTGATCGCATTGCACAAAAATATTGGATCCCTAAGATGCGCCGATTTGAAAAAAAATACCTTGAACATTGCCTCACATGTTTCGTTTCTAAACGGGAAACTGGCCCGAAACAAGGGTTGTTACACTCGATTCCGAAGAAACCGACACCATTCGATACAATACATTGTGACTGTGTAGGACCGTTTTAGATTATAAAGGAAGGTTACCAGCACGGTCTAGTAATCGTGGACGCATTTACCAAATATGCCCAATTGTTCCCGCTCAAGTCGCTAAGCGGACCTGAGACATTACAAGTGTTCCAGGAACGGTTAACAATGTTTGGAACTCCGCGTGTCGTAATTGTAGATAGGGGCACGAATTTCACATACGGACCGTTTAAAAAGTTTATCGAAAGCCAGGGCAGTAAAACACATTACATCGCGACCGGTACTCCACGGGCGAATGGTCAAGCCGAAAGATATGTGGGCACGATAACGAGTCTTCTTACAGTCGAGGTTAAGAAAAATTCAGAATGGCCGAACAAATTACCTAAGTTAATTACCCTCCCGCTTACTCTTTGCATTAGAAACGAACGCAGGTAATATCGCGCGCGCCGAGGCAGAACTACCGACAATGAATGACGAGCTAGATATTGTCCAAGATAGAATCATAGGTAAGCGGCTAGCGGAAAACGCTGCGCGCCAAGACGCAACTTTGAACTTAAAATGCAGAAAAGGCATAAATTATAAAATAGGAAATACTATTTTCGCAAAATCCTCCGACGCCAGAAAAGCAGAACTAGATCTTAAATACACCGGGCCGTTCACAATAATACAAGTGTTAACAAACGACCGATACGAAATCGTAGGGAAAACCGGTAGACCACAGACGGTGTCAAAAGACAGCCTAAAATTGTGAAAAGAAGTCATAACTATTTACTTTTGCATAACTAACAATAAGTAGTATCCATATAGTATATTTATTCTCATTTCGTCTTAACAAGTTCTCATATAGACTATTCCAGATTTTGTTATATTATCTATTACATTTATCGTTATGTGTTCATTATTGTATTAAGCAGCAGAACCATAGTCATGTGTAGTTCTAACCACGATGATAAAGATTGTATAATCTTATTTAAATAAAACTAAAATAAAACTAAAGTATTTTCGTGAGTCACTTGCAGTCTAAATACAGGCATTTCAACATTTTACACACAGTTTTGTGAGGGTGCGATGGGTATGAACAACGATACATTGGAATTGTAACACCAAAATTGTGTGCGTGCTTTTGAGTATGATTGACAAAACAATTGGTTGGCCTACCCGAACTCAAAGCAAGTTCTTGGTGAATTTGGAAATTCAAAAATGTGCATGGAATTGTATCCCGCAAAATAACGACATTTAAAACACAATCTACGTTTAAGGGCACCGATAACTTGTACAACATTGCAAGATCTTTTGCCGCAAGTTTTGTCGATTTCGATTTCTGTTATTTTAAGAGTGAGAAGCGTGTATGTACCTCAATGTAGTATTAGAGCGGCAGCGTTTATGCGATGTGCGTGGTGCGGGCAGCACCTGTGTTTTAAACATTTCTATGAAGAGTATCATTATTGTTCCAATTACACTACAATTTCAACAGTATTCGTCACGTGTCCCGAATAGTGAAATAAAGATGTATTTTATATTGCTGTCTCCGAACATGTCTTATCCCTACCATCTCTCTTATATCATGTGTATCTTAATGTCGGCAGTTATTCGCTTTTACAGCCCTCCAAAAAAATTCTAACGCATAAATCGCTTACAGCTATGAAAAGAGGTTGTTCAGAGGTGTTTTATTGTGGAAAAAAAAAATATTTGAAAGAGGGGTGAGGGTGGGGTTTGTTTTTCATAAAAAAATAAAAAAATTTAAAAATCAATTACGCAGTTTTGCAGATGCAATCGAACGATTTAATTTTTCATTAAACTTTTTTTCGATATCTCTTACAGTTTCTGAGATATTTCACGAAAAAGAAAATTTCAATATCTTTTCAAGGGGTGATTTCTCCCTTCCATGTGGGGTTTAGCACATAAAAAAAATATTTTTGTGTTAGGGATGGTTCGCATTACCTGCGTGCAAAAGCTCATATTTTTTTGAATTTCTGGGTTGCCTATGTTCCCTTGTAAGCCACACAAATATTGTAGTACATGTCAGTGTGATTTTTGAACGGCTTAAGATACTCTCCTGACGGATGATAATTCACCGAACGGCCAGTCCGGTGAAGCAAATATGAATTAGTTTAGTGAACTGTCTGTGAGGGTCAAGAGTGATCCAGTGCTTGTCCCCAAAGTCACAGTACTCCGAGGGTTAATGACGGGAATAAATAAACGGAATTTATACGCAGCCAATAACAACTTCGGATAAAGGTATAGAAAGGGGTACTCCTCACCAATTTGCGAGAAACTTCGTGTAATGGTACATTTTTGCATAAAAATAAGATCTGTAACAGCCAAAAAGCGCGCTCTCGTCTAATTGAAAAAGTTATTAAGCGTTAAAAGTTTAGTTATAAACCTACCTTGCCGATAGCGCGAACGACATCTGCGCATGCGCACGGACAAGTTTGCAGGAAATGTGCGCTATTTGAAATGAAATAATACTGAATTGGCCAAGGCTAGGTGTGGGCAAGACTTCCCTTTTATAATGTTTAAGAGTTTTCAATCAAACTATTGTTTCAGAGGAGGTTTGGGTTATATTTCAATTGCCAAAAGTGCAACAACATCATTTCTATCGACAAAAGCACCTAGCCCAAACCATAGGTCAACAACCGTCTCCTTCCCTCCCTCCACTCGGGAGCCTCATTGTCTTCCACACTTTTCCACCAAGGAACACTTTCCCGCCAGGGAACAGCTTGCCGCTAAGGAGCAGTTTCCCGCCTAGAGATCCTGCAACGCAGCCACCCAACCAGAGAGTTTCCCGCCTAGATCTCCTGTAACGCAACCACCCAACCAGAGCAAGTCCCGCTCTATTTTCCTCCCACTTCTCTCAGAAAACGCAGTATAAAAACCCCGGTCCTGAAGGACTCGGGGAGCACTCTTACTCAGTATAGTCGCGTTAACGAATCGCTGTTCGAAACCATATCTGAGAAGTAAGTTGGTTGTCCCATAACCTCTTATAACTAAAGTGTCTCCAGCAAGATCGGACATTAGTTCCTTTCGAGCAAATTTCCATATCCAAGTCCTCGGGTAGAGAGGGCTACGGCAAAACCAGGCCAGGCCTGATTGAGCAATAACTATTGTCAAACATTGAGCCTAACCTCACGGGTTAATAGTTTATAGTAAAATCTTCGTTTATAATTATTCTCACCAAAGAATATAGTTTATAGTTTTTCTTTTGTTTGTATTATTTTTCAACAAAGAATATAGTGTATAGTTTTATATTCAATTGAGTCCATTCAATTCAATAATAGAAACCCGTGCTCCTTATTAACGTTCCAGTACTCGCTCCGCAAAGGTTCCTTCCGAACCTTTAATCTTAAATCTACGATAAAGCTAGGGCCCACAGGATCTGCATTTTCGCTACCAGCAGATCCAAACGTTTCGAATACCCCGACATCCTCCTTCCCTTTCTCCTACTCCCCACAATTTCGTGCAGTTCAGGGTAACTTACGTTACTCCGGAACACGCGCGACCGTCTATTCGCACCAAACACGAGGTCAGCCGAGTAGCGATTGTTACTAGGATTCGAGTGCGCGGATAGACACCGAGGGCAGTGACGGTCAGCAACCGTTTCAAGTCGTCGGTATAGGATTCACCTCCCAGTAAGACCGAATACACGTGTGCCTCCCGTACAACGCTCCGTTGTCTATCACACGTGGTCACCTCCTCCCTCGCGCTCAGGCGGTCAGCAAACACCTACTCGGTGTTATAGGATTCGTCTGAGACAGGGGCACCGCATATCCCTACATCCTTCCTCGTACCACCCTTTCCCATAATTTCGTGCAGTTCAGGGTGACTTACGTTATCCCGGAACACCACGCACGATCGTCAGTCCGCAATAGCCACGAGGTCAGCCGAGTAACGATTGTTACCAGGATTCGAGTGCGCGGACTGGCGCCGAGGGCAGGTGACGGTCAGCAAACGTCCACTCGACGTTATAGGATTCGTCACGTGCCAGGTCGAACTGTGCGAGACGGTCAGCAACCGTTTCAAGTCGTCGGTATAGGATTCGTCTCCCAGTAAGACCGCAAACACGTGTGTAACCCGAGCGACCCTGAGTCGCTTATCATACGTGGAACTCACTCCCTTTCCCTTTTCCTTTTCCCTTTACCTGAAAACTCCCCTGACCAGGCCCCATCGGCCGTGCTAGAACGCGGTCGCCGAGCTCAGGCCCGGCGCCACTTCGACCACGACCCGGAGCAGGTCAGGAAAACCCCCCTTTCCCCGCGTGCTGCATAACTGCACCACACCACTCCCCCCTCCCTCTCGTCGGGGCTCGTAACACATGTAATGGAGAAGGACACATAGCCAAGCAATGCCCGAAAAGCGACCTCGTAAACAGTAAGCATCAGACACACACACACCGAAGAAACAAACAAAAACCTCCAAACACAGTAAAGTAACATCAGTCTCCCTCAGTCAACAATAGTGGAATCTATCATTCCAACCAATATAACCAATAAAAAGAGAGCACTCTACATCCACGACAGACACAACTAATAATGAAATCATTACTACAGATCCCAAAACTCTACGACCACACCGACCATGATGCCGCCGAAGGCAAAAACAAAAGTCACCGAAAAGAAGAAAATTAGTCTAAATCCAATACTAATTGTAGAATACATGCTAGAACCAGCCAGAACAATTATTGAAAATAGCCAACAGAACTTTCCAACTAATTATAACTAAATGTTAAGTTTTCTAGAAAATTCATTTGGATCAGAAAATCCAACTATAATAGCAAATGAACACACAGAAAACATACCGGCCCTAGTACCAATGTGACGGGAGATATATCCCCCCCTTAAAGAAAGTAGCATTAAAAACCGCATCCACATGCTAACATAAAAACTAGTAGATAACCTACCGGACACAATAACAAACGACATGGACAACGTATCTCAGGACAGCACCCCCTTCTCCACAGACTACAAATTAGACACGGACCCTCACCACACAAAAAATTAAAAATAAAAATAAATGGCTCTTACAATATTACAATGGAACTTAAACGGGTACTTTCACGCCTACCACAATTACAAATACTAATTAATAAATACCAACCAGACGTCATCTGCTTACAAGAAACTAACTTCAAACCACACCAAACTATTCAGTTAAAGAAACATAAGCCATTCCTCAAAAACCGCAACTCACCAACTGCGAGTGGTGGTGTTGCAACCTTCATCAAAGAATCACACTTCTGCGAATAAACTCAAATAGACAGCAACATGGAATCGATAACAACAAAAATCTACCTAGCCCCGACCATACACATCTGTAACATACATATGTACTCCAAATAGCTATACGTTAGACGAATCAGAGCTAAATAATCTAACCGAAAAACTGCCAAAACCTTTCATCTTGTTAGGAGAAAATCATTGAAACAACAATGTCAAAGCAGAATATAATCCTCCTCAACGATGATAATCCAACTCATTTCAATGTATCCAACGGATCATTCAGCACTATCGATCTTACCTTCTGCAGCACTAACTTTGCATGTAATTGTGAGTGTGAAACAAGCAACGACCTATATGATAGCGATCACTTTCCAATTATAACAAAAGTATTCCCAAACCGATCCCAAATTGCTCCCCCTCCCCCCCCCAAGCGATGGAAATTTGAACTAGCTGATTGGAACAAATACCGCCACATTATCGACGCCAAAATACCTGAACTCGAACAACTACTAACAACAAACAATACACAAATTGATGACTACTTAGGAAAACTCACAGAGATCATAAAGAATGCAGCAGACCGCTCCACTCCTAAATCTAACCATCATACAACAGTGAAGCATCACACGGTACCCTGCTGGAACAAGAAGTGCGAAACAGCAATAAGACACCATAAAAGGGCCTTTAACAAGTACAAACGCAATAAAACTACTGACAACCTTATCTCTTTTAAAAAACTCAGGGCCGAAGCAAGGATAACCATAAGGGACAGCAAGAAGCTGTCATGGCATGAATTTCTCTCTTCAATGAATAGCTCAACTCCCTCAAAGATAATATGGAATAAAGTTAGGTCAATACAGGGCAATAATCAATTAAAAATAGCCACGCTTATTAACGCTGATAAACAAATCACGACAAATCCAGATGAAATAGCAAACCTATTTGTCAACACAATCGCTAAGCACTCTAGCAATTCAAACTACAATGAAGAATTTCTGACAAACAGAACTCGCACAACTGAACTCTCAAAAAATGATTATCCAACCATTAAAAAAGAAGACATAGAGGCCATCAACCTGCCCTTCACTATAGAAGAACTAAACACTATCTTCGAAAAATGCAAAAACACGAGCCCGGGACCTGATGGGATCCCCAATACCTTACTCATAAACCTACCTGCTAAAGGACACCAACACATGCTAAAATTCTTTAACCACACTTGGAAAAACTATTTATTCCCAGAAGCTTGGAAAGAAGCCACGGTCATCCTAATCCTAAAGCCTGGAAAAATACCCACATCACTTGATAGTTATCCAATTGCACTAACAAACACCCTATGCAAAATAATGGAAAAACTTATCAACTATAGGCTGCGCTGGGCCTTTCAAACAAACAACATACTATCCCGTTACCAAAGTGGCTTCAGACATCTGCACTCTACATTAGATCAACTAACCAACATAGACATCACCATATGTGAAGGCGTGATAAACAAACAGAACACAATAATGGTAGCACTAGGCATCAAAAAAGCTTATGACATGGTATGCAAAAAACGACTACTACACATCATTAAGAAACTAGGATTTCACGGAGCGTCACTATCATTCACAGAAAATTTTCTAAAGACCCGGGGCATAAGAGTATGGGCCAACAATGTTTTATCAAAAACTATGGAAACTGAAAACGGAGTCTTACAAGGTTCAGTCCTAAGCGTCTCACTATTCCTAATAGCTATAAATGAAATCCTATCACTTATATCTGCGCCAGTGGAAGCCTTCCTTTTTGCCGATGACCTAACTATCATATGCAGGGGAAAAAAGCTGAAAACAACCCAAAAAATCGTACAACTCACACTCAATAAATTAGACGACTGGTCCAATATATCAGGTTTTAACCCTCCGAGAACGAGCCCGGGGTCCGTTCGGACTCGCTGCCGCAAGAGCGATAACGCACACTACGATCGTTGAAAACAAGTGGTGTTTCGCAGCTATGTTCGGCCGACACACACACAAGTTACAGAAGCTCTTGTCGGTTTCTTTTGATTTGTCACGCGCGCTGTCTTGGCTACCTTCGATTGTCATGAGTCCATACCAATCCATACCCAGAACTCAGTACGCCATCGGCTGTGTTTCTGGTAGAATTGCGAGTAGAGAAGGTGAAAACGTTGTGAACAAATCGAATGTAAAATAGTTGGTGCTATGGCTTCTATATCAAGCAGCGAAGGGTTTTCCGACTCTGACAACACTTGTGACATTTGTGATGAATCTTCGGAGGGAAGAAGCGTTTCAAATAGTGACGTTGAGTCTGAAGATCAGGGAAGTGAAGATGAGGAAGATTGAGATACCGCAGAACCAACTGAAGATTGTGGTGCATTTAGTGAAGATGCATCCGAAAAGAATTGGTGTGAGGTTGCACCGAACAGTGAAGATGCGTGCACTAATTATGTATGTCAGAAACATTCGACAACAGAAATAACAACTACACGTTACCGATGTATGGACAAAAATAAATAATAAATCTATTTTTGTTTACAATTCATAACGTTTCTAATTATTCTGCATCCTACCGCAAAACCTTTATGCTTCCAATCTTGCTTTCTTACTAACATTGTATATGAATGCGACTCGCCAGCTCAAGCGGAAGCGTCTGTCATCAGTCATAGTATCAGTACAGTATCGGTGAACCGCTCGAGCGGCCGTAACAATGTGTTAGGATCCTATCCGTGAGTGTTCGGTCGGACCCTGCAACCGTAGTCTACGCGGCCCGTAGTCCGAGGGTTAAATTCTTCCAAACCAAATCTGAAATAATCGTCTTCTCCCGACTTAATCACAAGAGCAAAGTAAAACTATTCCTAGGTAATACCCAACTCAAACAAACAAATAATATAAAAATCCTCGGACTGCGCTTCGATGAGAGACTGAGCTGAAAACTCCATATAACAAATTTAAAAAGAGAATGTCTCTCCCGCCTGAATATATTAAAAACTATCGCTGCAAATAACTGGGGAGCAGACCTGAAGACACTAATAAAAACGTACAAAGCACTTATCAGACCTAAATTAGACTATGGATCAATTATCTGTGAATCAGCAAACAATTCCTACCTCGAATTACTCGATCCAATACACCACACGGCAATCCGAATAGCTGTAGGAGCGTTTAGAACCAGCACTATACTAAGTATGCTCTACGAAGCCGATGAGAGTCCACTGTTAGTTAGAAGAAAAATCTTGTGCACAACACAAGCAATCAAAAACGCATAAAAACACCCAACAAACCGGTATTCACAAACACTTTCTCCCACCAACTGCGCAAAGAATATGACCAACACAAAAACTACCCAAAACCTTTCTACTACAGAATATCCGACATACACGAAGAATTAAACATCAAACTTTCACACACCAACTACAGAAATATACCAAAAACACCTCCGTGGTCAATCCGAAAAATCGAAATTAACCAGGACCTCTTGAAATACCAAAAAGCTAATACCAATCCAGAAGTGTTCAATAGCCTAACAAAGGGAATTCTAAACAGACACCATGATTATACACACATATACACGGACGGCTCAAAAAACAAAATAGGCACAGGATTCGCAGTCATCACCCCACGCTCCATCGCCAAATAGAAAATCTCAGAGGCAGCATCTATACACACAGCCGAACAAATGGCCATCAAACAAGCACTAACTATTACAGAGGAGGAAAAGTACCAAAATACATTAATACTCACTGACTCCAAAAGTTTAGTAACCTCAGTAAATAATACAACTTCTACTCCCAAAAAATCCTGGAAACTCATGCGAGACTAATAAAAAACGGAAGGAAAATCATATTAGTATGGATTCCCTCACACATAGGAATTACTGGAAATGAAAAAGCAGACCAAGCAGCAAGAGCAGCAGCCACCGACCGATATTCAAAACCAACCAAAAATATACCTTTCGAAGATCTAATAAAAGAAACAAAAACGAGACTGATGGATACATGAAATACACACTGGAACAATACTGCACCCACCTACATTAGAGACATCGTAAATAACTCACAAAAAAAAGAATACACAGACTACAACAACTTGACAAGAAAGGAACAAGTAGCTATATCAAGAATAAAAATTGGCCACACGAAATCACTCACTTACACATCATATCCAAAAACCTCAAACCTTTTTGTAACGTCTGCAACACAATAATCACGATAGAACACTTGATTCTGAACTGCTCGAAATACAAGACCAACGTGACCTCTATAAACTGGGTACATCATTAAAGGACAATCTCAAAGAAGAATCAATCAAAAACCTACTCATGTACCTCAAAGAAACAAATCTAATATCGAAAATTATGTAATTAATCTCTTAGTCGCTAATAACCTTGTTGTTGATGCGACTTAAAACCATGAAATAAAAAAAAAACATATTATTTTACGGATTATTAGGCGACGATTTTCTTTTAATACATAAATGTAAAATAGACCACTCATCTCTTAGTTTTTACATTAACTCGACCCCAATACAGTTAAGTCGTAACTTCCCATTTTATTCGAATTCTACACTTACCAGAAAGTCCAAAACGGAAATTACGATCCCAGTTAAATTCAGCAATCCACAAGCTTTACAGGAAGGCCTCATTCACTCTCAAAGATTAGAAGATGATAAATCCATTCCCGTACCGAACGCTTTTGTAAAGATCCTCAATAATAATATCGTGTTGATAACCGTTGTTAAATCGTCTATCTTACGAAGCAGATTGCCGTTCCCACTTTGACAGTCGAACCAGTTCCTGCAGAATTTACATTCTACATAACATGACAGATAAAGATCAATCTAATAGTTGTATAAAAATAATACATGAGAAACTTAATCTAAACCACTTATATTCGGAAGAAAAAAGATCGATCGAAGATATCTATACTACAGGCCATAAGTAGGTATGGGGACACTTGGGTTTTGTCGAAATATTATCGGATATCATGATTTTTTTTTAAAGAAATCAACTCAATATTTCCTTCGCGTGTATTTTACGGGTTATGGAAAATATTTATTTAGAAAAAGTATACATAAACAATAAGAAATCCATTTTTTTTATTATAACTTCCTGTTCGGAACTTGTCATAACGTCGGATACTCAGTGTATGCGCAATACTCACCCGCTGCGATAATTCGATTTCTCGGGTTATCGCTAATTACCCGAAGGTTGAGTCAGAAGTCGCAATGACTATATAAACTAGACATGGCATATGGTGACCGGAACACTTTTTTATAATGAAAGTACAATGGCATTTGATTGGTTTACAACCGCCTGTTTCGTGTCCTCGGCCCATTGTCCTTGCAGGTTAATCCCTTCTGAGGGCAAGTGGTCACGTCACCATCCCAACGATTTTACTTATTGGTTACGGTCCGATATTAAGATTTTACCACTTGCGACGGAACACTTCCTCTCGTGGATGTAGCCGCCGTGCTTTTGTATTTCAGCCTTTACCAGCTTTGGCATACGATCGGTCAGTTTTTTATCTACACCTTCGGAAATGTTGTCCCATATAATCTGTATTTATGTCCACAATTGCCCTATTGATGAAATATGCTACATTTTACATCTTCTATTCAGCTCACCCCACAATTTTTCTATTGGATTTAAATCGGGTGATTGCGGTGGCCATTTCATCATCTTTTAAATATTTATTGATTCCATCTGTTGCAAGTATTGAACGCACACTTTTGCTGTGTGTTTTTGATCGTTATCTTGCACAAACACAAAATGTTGGCCTGTGAACTGGATACCGCATGGCACAGCGTGGTTCCTTAACAAATCCAAGTAATGTTCCTTTCGCGCTATGCCGTCTATTTTTATTAATTTTCCAGTCCTATTGTCTTCCATACATCCCCAAATCATGATTGAGCCTCCACCATGTTTAATATTTGGCACTACGCAATTTTCATTTAAATGTTTGCCAACTTTCCGACGGGCGTAAACACGGCGTTTGTTGCTGAACAGCTCTATTTTGGTTTTGTCGGTCCAAAATACTTTCTGCCATTCGTCTGGTGACCAATATTGATTGGATTTAGCCCACTTCAATCTTTTCTTCTTGTTCTGTACCTTTAGTAGTGGTCTTTTTACAGCAATACAGCCCTTCAAGCCCGGTTCACGAAGTCGCCTCTTCACTGTCGTGAGGGAGAGCGGTGCGTCGCGGTCTGCATTTACTTCTGCTGCAATTGCTGATGCACACATCCTTCTATTTCTTTTTGATATTGTTTGGATGCACCGATCCTCACTTTCGGTTAAATTTTCGGTTTTCTGGAACTTTACTATGATGTTCCATACAGGAGATTTTGATATCCCTGTTTTTTCGGCTATTTGCCTTAGCGAATAACCTTCTTCTGACAATGTAATAACTTGCGAACGCACTTGCACTGAAAGTTCCTGAGATTTTCCTGACATGATGATCGTACTGAGGTTTGAAGTAGAACTAAACGATATCGAACGTGTTTGAGCATAGGAATGCCCTCCTCGACAATTTTCAGATGTATTTTTCGCGATACAATAGAAGATTAAGATGGTATTGAGTAAGAGGTATTCCTAGACACAAGGCGTGTACCGATAAATATATTAAATCCGCAAATTAGAACATAGTAGGGCGAAATATTCGTGGCGCCCATTTGCCTATCAACAACATCATGTACGTATTTTGCAAGTCATTCATACTATGTTTATAAATGAACCATAGAGAGGCAAGGTATTTGTGCATAATTTGTGCGTAACATGCCTTTTAATTTAAATTCAAAAAATTAGGCGGCTAAATATATTCAGTATGTGCAAAACTCCATCTTTAGTGAAAATGCAGTAGGTGTCCACATAGTTATGGCCTGCTGTATATATGTTCTTTTCATGACATTTTTCATTTACCCAATGACACGTCGTGATCTTTAAGGCGCCCTACGCCCACTGCACCTGAAGTACAGAACATCAAACCAAAACTACAAACGACACGCCTATATACACAAAGTACTACGGGTACTCGCAAATACGCAAATACGGGATCAATAGACAGGTAAACGATATGTTGCGTCAAGGAATCATTAAACTTTCTACCTATCCTTGGTCAAGCCCCCTCTGGGTAGTTCCCAAAAAATGAGATGCTTCCGGTTATCATAAATGGCGCATAGTTATCGATTACTGCAAACATAATGATAAAACCATAGGTGACGCGTACCCTGTCTCTAATATTGAGGAAATATTTGATCAGCTCAATCACGCGCATTAATTTACTACCATATTTCTTGCATCCGGGTTTCATCAAATTCCTATCAATCGGCGAAATGGTCCAAAAACTACCCTTTCCGCCACTTCAGAACATTTTGAATATACGAGAATGTCGTTTGGGCCTAAAAATGCTCCCTCATGTTTTCAATGCCTTATGAATTCAAAAAAACACCCTTATGAGATTAAATAATGTTCAATGCTTTGTCTATCTTGATGACATTGTTGTATATGGGGCAAACCTTAAAGATCACGACGACAAATTGACAAATGTATTCTCCAGTGCAACTTCTTAAAACAATCATGTGAATGCTTAGGTCATGTCATAGCAGATAAAGGTGTCGAGCCTAAACCACATAAAATCAAAACTATCAGTTTAATGCTATGTCCAGAAAAACAAAAGCAGATCAAAATGTTTCTTTGTACTGTAGGACATTACAGAAAATGTATTGATAATTTTTCAACACTTGGCTAAACCACTTACCACTCTTTCAAAACAAAACGCATATTTCATTTGCCAAATGCATAAGAGGAGGCATTCCAAATACTGAAACAAAAGCTCACTGAAGACCCGTTAGTTCAATATCCCGATTTCGGCGAACAGTTTCATTTGACCTGTGATACCAGTAACGTAGGGTTAGGCGCGGTTTTATCGCAACAAAAAGATAAAAACGATTTGCCAATAGCATACAACTGTAGAACATTAAACAATGCTGAATGAAACTATTTAGTAACGTCATACCAAGTTGTAAGTCGCGCGAAGAAGCTGCGAAGGCGACACCAAAAGCGCGGCAGAGGCGTTGATTGGTTTTGGGGCAGAGGCAGTTGCGTCAGAGCCTCGAAGCTGATGCGTGTTGAGTACACTTATTGTTCAGCACAAAATAAACCATTTAGTTAAACTTATACGGCCTACTGATTGTAACAAACGGAACAAGAACTTCTTGCGATAATCAAGTCGGTACAACATTTTCGTCCATACTTATATGGGAGAAAGTTTTGCATTTATACGGATCGTACACCATTGTATCAGGTCTAGTAATAATTAATGTTGTTTTCCAATAGATTTTTAAAACTGGTTTATTTAAACAAAACCAAACAAATTAATCAACGACATAGTCGCCGTTGTTTTCAACTACTTGTGCCCAACGCTCACGTAGCATCTCAATCCCTCTATTGTAAAACTCTTGCGATTTTGATTCAAAAAACACGGTCAAGGCGTTTTTGAGGCACTCTTCATTATTGAAATGTTTCCGAAGAAGAAAATGTTGCAAGGGACGAAACAGATGATAATCGGATGGGGCAATATCTGGAGAATATGCAGGTTGTGGGAGAACTTCCCATTCCAACTGGCGTAGTTTTTCCGTCGTGATTCTTGTAGTATGCGGTCGTGCGTTATCGTGATGAAGAATTACGCCCTTCCGATTAACCAGCTCGGGTTTTTTTTCTCTCAAAGCTCGGTCTAACCTTTCCAATTGTGCACAATACACTTCACTTGTAATGGTTATGTTGCTTGGTAAGAGTTCATAATGAAGAATTCCTTTAAAATTCCATCAAACAGACATCACCTTTTTCGGATGCAAGTCAGGCTTTGGCGTGGACTTTGACGCTTCGCTTTTGTTCAACCATTGTGGCCGTCTCTTCAGATTGACATAAAGCACCCATTTCTCATCTCCAGTAACAATTTGCTCTAAAAATGGCAATCGGTTTTGTCGAGAGAGGAGCGAACTGCAGATTGTGACTCTTTGATTGCGGTTGTTTTCCGTTAATTCATATGGAACCCACTTTCCAAACTTTTGGACCTTGCCAAGTGACCGCAATTGATTGCAAATAGTTTTTTGCGAACAGTTTAAAGCTCTCGCAAGCTCTTGTTGCGTTACTTGAGGATTTTTAACCGAAAGATCCTGAAGTGCTTTCCTGATCACTTCTACTGACTACTGACCAGAAAATTACACTAAATGTTACTAGACCTAATAATAGCTTTTCAATTGCCCCAACCCATCTTCGAGACTTGTAAGATAGCGATTACAATTGAGCGAATACGAGTACGAAATAAAACATAAACCTGGTAGAATTAATTCTAATGCCAATGTACTTTCTACATTGTATCCTAAAGAACAAGCCGAAATCGTCGCACTAGTATCGACATAAGCTTCATACGAGGACTTCATGAAGTATCATTACACTAACCCAGATGTTATCATGTTTGAAAATGAAAGAAGTCCTCTCTAGAAGATAGAAGACACTATATAAATCTTGTGGACCCAAGAGCTAGATACATCAAATTATTATAGTAGCACCCGATAAGCATAAAAGCAGCGATACGTAGAAATTCTAAGAGATGCTTCGGTTTTTGTTCCCTGTTACGGATTGATACAGTTCATGGCGGGCGGCAGCAGCATTACCCGCAGCTCTTTAAGCGCGGATCATAAACATACCACACGCGCGAGCGGCTGTGATCGTCGATCAATAGCGCGGAGACAGTCTATTGTTCGTTACGCGCCAATCAGGAGTGGACACGACTCTTGCGTCTCCAAATGCGGTGACAAATCACCGATCAATACATGATCACATGTTTACGCCACATGCTTCTTTCTCGCAAGAAGAAAGCGGGTATAGGAAGCCGGCCATTCTGTTACTTGTACTATGGCAAGAAGCACTTTTCTGTGAGCAGCTCAAGTAAATTTGTGATCTATCTGTGAGGCAAAAGCACAAGAGAAAGTCTAGATCAGAACAAATCATCGTGGCTATAGACACAAAGTCCAGATCTCATTTAGAGCAGAGCCAGCACGAAGAGGACGATTTACGCCCGTCTTTCTAAACGACTGGCACCAACCACGTGCAACCACCAACGCCGGCACGGTAAATTTCAGATAAATTTTGTTGCTCGCATTTGATCAAGAAGAAAGTGTGTAACGAAATATATTTATTTATTTTTATGGCAGAGCTCTGATCAATACATGATCGAATTTAACAATTCCAAAAGTGATCAAAGCCACACACATTAACCCTCGGACTACCGAACTGAGCCCGGCGCCTGGGTCACTTTCGGCCGCCCACAGACAGTTCACTAATACCAATTCGTGACGGCTCGAGCGAGCTGCTCGCCGGATGCCGTCGGCACACTTCAAAACATCTTTTATACGTTATCGCTTTGAGAACAATTGACCAACGCCGCGCCGGTGACACCGGCCCAAGTAGCGAACGTCTTGTTAGAATGTGTGCGTTTCCGCAGGCAAGACATCCCGGTACCTTGATCCAGGCACGGTAGTCGGAGGGTTAATGATCTATTTATTATAAACATGATCTATTTATTCAAGCACTGATCAATAAACTTATTTATTTCTAATTGTGTGCACTCATTTCCCTACAGCTGTCACCAGACTCCTTATTCTGAATCCGGCTCATTATCCTTCCTTAACATCTTCACATAATATACAGTCCACTGATATCTTTACCAAACATTTTTTGGTCCTTCGAGCCGGATGTCTGGTCAGCTGTGGGATTGAGAGTATGATCAAGTGCAACATGTGTGCAAAGTGTCAGTTCTGGGAGATCGGTACAGTACATAACACACATGAGACTCATTCTGCTCATTGCCTCACAGATTATCAAGATCAGACCACAAGATTATCAAGATCAGATCAAAAGTTACCAGAGTAAAGTTCAGTAACCATGGCAAAGGAGGGGATTGGGCAGTCTTCAGACGTAAAGGAGAAGAACACAAGTTCAGATCAAGAAAGTCCAATAGCTCAACATGATCAACAAAAATTGGAGGTCCCGGCAGAAGAGCAGCAGTCACGTCCAACATCTCCTGGCCTGCTGCAGTCTGCTGCCAACGAATTTAAAATTAAAATACAATTAGCACGGTTCGGCATGCTGCAGAAACTAGAAGAAAACTTGAATCAGCAAAAGCCTACATCCCTAGACGAATTAGAAGGAATTACTGAACATGCAAACGCAGTATGGAATGACTTCGAAAAAGATCATTACATGTTGGGTGAGTCGTGCAAGAGAAACTTTCTTGGTCACCCGTACATCACTGGCAAATTCTATGAGAGAGCCATGAAAGCGTTCTATGCCATAAATTCATCCATACTTGCAACAAGAGCAGGTTTCAACAAGCGGAACCAAACATCATCCGCTAGATCAGATCAGGTGAGGCATAGGTCAGCCTTGCCGGAACTGAAACTGCCACATTTTAATGGGGATTTCGCAGCATGGCCTGAATTCAGGGACCTCTTCAAGTCCATGGTTATAGACAACGAAAACCTCAGTCACGTGGAGAGGCTCCATTATCTAAAGAGCAGTGTGAGCGGACCTCCTGCTGAAATGATATCAAACACTCCAATGTCGAATGACTCATTCATGCCAGCATGGAACCAGCTGGTCAAGCGATTTAATGACAAAGATAGATTGATCATGTCATACGTGGAAAGATTGCACGCAGATATCACGACAGTGAAGAGGACGGCTCAGGACCTAAACAAATTCGTCAGCTCAACAACGGAGACATTGGAGGCTCTAAGGACATTGGGAGTTCCCATACATCACTGGAACTATATGCTCATATACCTGATCACTAGAAGATTGGACTCCACCTTGCGAGAGGCATGGGAGGTCCAGCGCAGCTCGGCTCAGGAACCCATGAGCTACGAGACTCTGATCAACTTTATCACATCAAGAGCCAGAGCTCTAGAAGCGGTCGAGACCAGATCAGATCAGCAAGAGAACAGATCAGTAGCCAAAACGAGGAGCCTGCCCAAGCGTGCAACATATGTTGCGGCGATTTCAAATCAGGAACCGACTAACTACCTGTGTGACTGCTGCAAAGGGCCACACTACATTGCAGTGTGTGGCAAATACCGGGAGCTCCAGCCAACAGATCGGTACAAGCTGGTAGCAGACAACCGGCTGTGCTTCAACTGCTTGGGCCATCACAACCTGGCCAATTGCTCGTCGAACAGATCGTGTAAGACGTGCAATCAGCGACACCATACGTCAATACACATGCTGTGTCTCAACTCAGCACCTGAGGCCAGATCATACAATCAGAGCACAAGTCGTGCTCAAAAGTGAGACAGATCAGTGCCATTTCGCAAGCCCAGATCATTAGAAGTCAGCACAGATCGGGATCATGATCAAAAGGAATCCGAATTTGATCAACAGAACAGATCAACACACTTCAGACCAGATCAAGAAACAGCTCAACCAGAATTCAGACTCGATCAATGGAACAGATCACTACTGGCAACAGCAGAAGCACAGCTCATTACACCATTTTCTGCTCATCCAGTAAGACTGCTCATAGACTCAGGATCAGAACTTACATTCGTCTCCAATAACATTGTCAGAACAAATGCATTGAACCGGCATCAATCATCAATTTCAGTCACAGGAAAAGGAGGATTGCATGCTACTCGTACAAGAGGTATCACCACGTTTACGCTCAGATCAAATTATTCGTCACAGTGCGTCAACATCATTGCACATATAGTTAACAAAATGACGAATGAATTACCATCATTTAGGGTGACACCTCAAGAGTGGCCTCATCTTACTTTGTTACAATTAGCAGATCCAGACTTCCTAGTTCCACGCCCTGTTGACATCTTGTTAGGGGCAGACTCTCACGTTCGGATCATAGAAGGATACATTATCAAACATGACTATGTATCGCCAATGGCTCAATTGACTACATTTGGATGGGTAGTTCTGGCCCAGTACAAGGGAAAGCCACTGCAGCACCTCAATCATTTTATACTGCAGTGGAAACATCAGATGACAGAATTCAAGAGTTGCTCACAAAGTTTTGGACGCAAGAGGACGTGCCAATAACAAATAATCCAGAACTAACTCCAGATGAACAAGCGTGTGAAGAACACTTCAGATCTACACATTCACGAGACGAATGTAGAAGGTACATAGTGAGAATTCCATTGGAAACATCAAGAGACAAGCTCGGAACCTCCTATGTTACTGCTCAACGATGTCTGTTTCGATTACTCAAACGACTCAACAATGATGAGGACTACAATCAGTCATATTGCCTGTTTATGAAGGAATATGAATATCTTAGTCACATGAGGCGTGTACCAACACAGGGCAGGTCGGTACAAGAAACTGATCAGATCAATGATGACCGATCGAACGAGATGACCTTGGCACATGATGCTTCAGCATCAGGAGGGTTGAGGGTCTCTGGAGATCGATCATCAAATCATGCTCAAACTACCGGCCCGTACTACATTCCTCATCATGGAGTGTTCAGACCAGATCGAAGTACAACAAAGTTGAGAGTCGTATTCAACGGATCCAGTCCAACCACAACAGGCGTGTCTGTGAACGATATTCAACACGTGGGAGCGAAACTTCAAAAGGACATCTTTGATATATTGCTCTGGATTCGACAATACAAGTTTCTGTTCACGACAGACATCACAAAAATGTATAGACAGATCAAAGTTCACGAAGACGATTGAGATTTGCAAAGAATCATGTGGATCGATGAGCAGCTCAATATGGTGCCTTATCAATTAACAACAGTAACGTATGGTACGAGATCAGCACCATTTCTAGCAGTCAGATCACTATTACAATTGGTAGAGGACGAAGGACATCGATTCCCACTTGCAATTGAACCAATCACAAAAGGCAGATATGTCGATGACATTTTTGGAGGATCGGATCAACTAGAAAAGCTAGTTGAAATATCAGATCAAGTAACCCAGCTCTGCAGGGCGGGCGGATTCCGACTAGCGAAATGGCACAGCACCAGTACAAAGTTCATGAAAGACATTGCTCAACAAATATCGACAGATCCAGAGTCAGATCAAGAGCTTACATTCGAAGATAGCAGCACAAAGATCTTAGGCCTGTCATGGAATGCTCAAAAGGATCAGTTCAAGTTCAAATCAAACCCACCATGCTCAAGTTCCAAAATAACAAAGAGAGTGATTTTATCAGAGACAGCTCAGCTATATGATCCACTTGAATTTCTGTCACCGTTCATTATCAAAGCGAAAGATTTACTGCAAGAGCTTTGGCTGGAGAAGCTCAAGTGGGATGACCAAGTATCAGATCAAGTCAGTTTCAAGTGGATATCATTTAGAGAAGAGCTCGACGATGTATCTGAAATTACAATTCCCCGCTGGATCAACACAACGAGCAAATCAACAGTGGAGTTGCATGGATTTTCGGATGCATCGCAATTAGCAATTGCTGCTGCTATCTATATCAGAGTAGAGAATCCAAGTGAACAACCAAAAGTCACATTGATCAGAGCCAAATCAAAAGTTGCTCCGCTCAAGAGGCTGTCCATACCAAGACTAGAGCTCACAGCTGCACTGCTCGTATCAAAGCTTATGAATCATGTGCAGCAAACATTAGAACTGACCGGATCAAGAACATATCTATGGACAGACTCGTGAGTTACGCTCACCTGGATCAGATCACATCCGTCAAGGTGGAAGGACTTTGTCAGAAACAGAGTGTGGGCAATTCAAGATCTTACTCCAAACAGCGTATGGAGATTTGTTCCTGGCAAAGAAAATCCAGCCGACTGCGCTTCAAGAGGGCTAAGCATGTCCCAGCTCCAGAAGCATCACTTGTGGTGGAGAGGACCACAATGGTTACGATCGACCCAAAGCTTATGGCCAGTCCAGCCAGTTCAGATCAAAACAGAGACGAATCTAGAGGAGCGCCCGGGGCTCTCTTTTATTGTGGCAAGAGATCAGGACGAATATCATTGGGACATGATCTACAGGTACTCATCACTTACAAAATTACTCCGAGTAACCGTAATTTGCTTCAGAGTAAGTCAGATCATAAAGAAATCATAAAGAAATCGCGAGTGTTCTGGGTCAAAGCAACACAAGCAGCGTGCTTTAGGAACGAGATCAAGCTTATTGGGTCAAACAATCTACCACCAGCTCATCCCTTCAATAAGTTGACTGCCTTCATCGACACTCAAGGCATAATTCGTGTTGGAGGAAGACTAGCTCACTCTCAATCGGAACTAGAGACAGTTCATCCAGCAATTTTACCTAAATGTTCAAAATTTACAGAACTGATCATATCAGATGCTCATTATAAGACCTTGCATGGTGGTACGCAAGCAACAATGAACCATATAAGACGATCGTATTGGATCATAGGTGGTAGAGCTCCGATCCGATCGCATGTGCTCCGCTGCATGATCTGTGCTCGCCAACGTGGCGTGCGAGCACAACAACTGATGGGTCAGTTACCAGCAGCACGAGTCACACCATCCCGACCATTCTTCACCTCGGGAGTGGATTACGCTGGTCCACTCACCATAAAGGCCTGGAAGGGAAGAGGCGCCAAAAAACAAAAGGGATGGCTGTGCATCTTTGTGTGTTTTGCTACGCCCGCAGTACACCTTGAGGCGGTAAGTGATTGCACGACTGACTCGTTCATAGCTGCTTTCAGAAGGTTCACTGGACGCAGAGGCATCTGCCACACTTTACATAGTGATTGCGGCACGAACTTTATCGGGGCAGATGCCGCTCTAAAGAAAATGTTCACGCAAGGCTCTAAAGAGTCGAATGATCTGTGCTGTTCATTAACCAATGACGGAACCACTTGGAAATTCAACCCTTCAGGAGCACTCCACATAGGGGGAAAATGGGAAGCTGCGGTCAAATCAGTGAAATATCACTTGAGCAGATCAATTGAAGAAACTGCGCTGACTTACGAAGAACTTACTACCTTGCTCATACAAATAGAGGCAGTTCTTAATTCAAGAATCCCCGGATTTCAAAGAACCATATAAGGTCAGCCCAGTACTTCCGAATAACAACATAGAGATACAGATAGGAACCAAGACAGGCAAATACCATTCTCACCAAGACGAAAGGCGCGTGGCAGGCGGTTGTTTTCTCATAAATTCGCGTAGCAGTTAGCGTGTTATCCTTAAACATTATTTTTGTGCATATAAATCAATAATATTAGTGTTAATAAAGTGTTTTGCGAAATATCTGCTCTCATTCTTGTGATAACTCTTTAACACTTTCGCCGCCAGGTCAGGCATCGACGACGCGCGCGGCAGGCAGCGCGTTAAATGTGACGGTGTAAAAATGCCCTGTAACTTTTTATCCGTTGAGTTGCGACCCATATATTATTTGACAAAAAGTGCTTGTATTCATGTCTTCTACCAGCCCCCCATTTTTCTCCCTCGAATTCTGGTTGATCCTGTATACTGTCACATATATTTGCGTATATTATCTGGATCAAAACGCAGGTAACCGTGATTATGCAGTCGTCATCAAAGACCTCAAGAAGAAAGTTCATCACCTTTCGTGAAATACCGTTTTTGTTCAACTGTTAATTATTATAATCTGATTAACCTTAATTTGCCTGTAAATTAATCTAATTGATAAGTGCCGACTTATACTATTCGTAATAGATAGGCTCTGAAGAATGCAGAGTGAAAATCAATTTATTTATCTTTTGTACATTGCATATTTTTTCATTGTGCAGTTGAAGACTCAATATGTTTCCTGGTATTGTACCTGACACTTTTGAGGTATTGATCAATTCATTACTACCTCTCTTCATTTTTTTACTTTTTTGTTCCATTTGTTCTACATGAGATACACGTGTACAATCTTTCCTTGCCCGCTAAATCACCGGGCCGTTTCATTACCTGCTTGGGTGCCAATTAAGTAATTTCTCGTATTCGACCATCGGGAGTCTAGAAAAATATACGTAGAAGGAATTATCCGGTAGTAGACATGTATCCATTGGTTACTGAAGATCGCCACAGTGGAAGGTAAACTTGAGATTTGTGACTTGCCAATCGGATTAGTCGTATCTGCAATTTGTCGGATGTTATGTGTTAATAATTCTTTATGTGTACACCCAATTCTATTTAAATGTTATTTGTGTTATGTATTAAAACCGTATGTTGAAAAACATAAGTTTTGCCTAATCGTGGATTCATGGTACAGGCAAGTGGATCCCAGTTTTTACAACCAAATATTTCTTGATTTAAGTAACGAAAGTTTGTGCACTTGGCACGTTATACCACCGCATTGTACGTCCGTGTGTCAACCGTGCGATGTTTATTTCTACCGGCAAGTAATAAATGCATTTATTAAACGTTTGCAAAATTCAAATACATTGGTACAACAAAAAAGAGATATTACTAGTCGCAAAGATATTATAAAAATTCATTCATTGGTGCATAACCAATTATGTGCCCCTATTTTCGTTGATATGATCAGATACGCGTGGCTGGCTTCAAAATTAACACAGACACGAAATGTTTTTCTGAGCGTCCGGCAAGTATGCTTTTCGGATGAAGTACCAAGGACTCTCTGCATTTGGAAATTGCAATCTTTTATCAAATGTGCATGGTGTCGGCAAAATGTATGTTTTTCATGTTTTTATGACAAGTAACACCCTGACAATTGTGATACGTTTTTATTTTCATAATCGTAGGTTGTAGTTTTTAATGTGGAATTTATGCATGCTTTCAACCTAACCCAGTAGTGAATATAACAGTATTATTATTATGTAACCGTACGGACATATGTACCGAATGAGGACATGGACGGTACCACGTATTACAACATCTAATTAAAAGAGGGACCCACTAGCAATAGTGAGGTGACCCCCACCCCTTTTTCAAGAGGGAAATAGGCGCCGAAGGAGCGAGGACGAGCGAGACGGTTACTTACCTGTCTGAACCGCGTAAAGTCAAGTGTGTACAAAAAGTGTATTTGAAAGAAGAGTGGATGAAAAGACAGTGTGTTAGTGTGAGTGTGAGTGTGTTTCGTGGAAGCATTCTTGAGGTGTGTGTGCTTTGTCCAGGGGAATCACGAGCACATAACTAATCCCATTAACCATTGCTTTAAGAAAACAATCGAGTCATTAATCTCGCCTAATCCGCAAATTCCCCCTTGCAGAGCTGTGCACCTCAACAGCGATAGTTCGGCAGGTGAGCAGCGAGCGAGCGTCGATGGAATTAAGTTAATGTTATTGTAATTTAGGCGCAATAAAAAGGAATTTCTATAACCCAGCCTTCCGCCTAGCGGCTCGTTATTAAAACAAAAAACCCAACGGTAATAATTAAATAAATGAAATATACTTATAATTTTATGCATGCAAGTAAAAAACGGCAAAAATACAAATAAAAAAAAAGCAAAAAAAAATACATGCAAAATGGCAAAATCACTAGGATTCGACCTCTCCTCCATAAGACTTGTAATCAGACGCTTTACTAACTCGGCTACCACGGTTCGATGCAAACCATGTGAACTACAGGGTACTTAAACATGTATATAATTTTGTAAACATTCACATTTTGCAAAATAAAATAGTACGTATTGTGTATTTTTCAATTCTAAACGTGAATCTAAAATTTCAGGTCGATCACAAACTTTTGATTTTTGACTTCTTTTTTTTCAAAAATGGGGGAGAAGTGCCACTTTTGGCAAAATATGTGTCCAATATTTTCGGCTAAAGAAGGTCTGTGCAAAATTTGAACAAAATCGGTGACCCACAACCCTGGTCCTCCCCTTGTAAGAAAGGAAAAGCATATATTTGCAAACATAATTTCAATGGGCATTAAGTATTACTAGTTTTGCATGTTCCTGCCATACTAAAGGAGTATTAGCTTAAAATGGGTCGTAAAAGCAAAAACCCATCGTTCAACGTAGGACAACTTCGGTTTTTCGATCGTAAAGAAGAAAAAAATGTTCGCAAAAATCGTTTGTAAAGACAATTAGTGCTGGCCGCCGCTCGAATGAGCGTCTTATGGTACCAAGGAAATCTCTTAATCATATAGGTAAATCTCATGAGCCATTGAATCTAGCTTTTACCACTGTCAATTACTGCGATGCACGGAACATTGGTCCACACCAGCGGAAATCTCAGACCACGATGACATTTTCGAGCACAACAGGAATTTTGATGTCGATGGGATAAATTCCAGAATTATTCCAAATTAAAAGCAAACACTCCGGGGCATCTAGAAGTTCGTAAAAACAGAGGTAATCCATGTGTTACTGTCCCCAAATTAGACAGTAAGCCAGTGATGAAAATTCCTTAACAATATCTTAAAAAGCTTTTTATGTTTAACATAGGTCCTACGTACGTTCTATCATATGTTTCGATGTCTGTGACAAGCGAATTTACATCGACAAACTGCACAGATGTAAAAGAATTTGCACTATAATCACTGACATCAATATTGCATTCACTAGTAGTTGTATTAAATACTACAATTTTCATATGGTCGATCGTGTCCCATTCATTTAAAATAGTAAAATCTCTGGAGTCGTTGAAATGAAAGTATAATTTTATTCTTACGTAACATTGATAATCATCACCAAGTGCAGTAGTACTAATTGTAAGCTAAATCATGTACAGTTAATGTCTACACGTTTCGTCGATTTCCAAAAGGAAACTCTTAATCTTATGTGCATATGGTATCGTTTATATATGCCATCTAATTTTGATTGTATTATTGCCTAGTATAAGTACACTATCCGCATACTACTATCTGCAGAATATCAGTTTTCTCTTTCAACGTTCCAAACATGCACCAGGTAAGAAATGCATCGCGCTACCGCGTCCGTTAGGTGGTATTCACTCTATCTTATGAGGAGTTATGGGGTATAGACATTCTGGACTGGGCGCCAGCTTCGCAGTGTATTTCGACGTTGGTAACCGTGCATGTGACTTGACTTAATCCCCTGGTAACGGTAGTATCCACTACAGACTTTACACGTGCCTTACATCCGCATTCGTCTTTGCGATTGCGGCTTGCGATTGGCGCACGACGCGAAACTAGCTTCAACTTTGCGTACATGCCACATGCGTTCTGTTTGCCGGATACACGCGTGGCATTACGTCTGCGCCAGAATGTACCTGCGCTTACTGATTCGCAAGGCCACGACGCCGTTGGCGACGAAACGGCAGAACGTTTACTGCATGCGCGCAATATGCGCAAGTCCTTGTCCATTGACAGTTACGCCTCGCGATGCCGGAATACTACTGTGTTGAGCATATGCAGTTGTGTCGTGGTCGAAGGCGTCGCGAATACGGTATAAACGGATAAACGTCACATTTCGTTTGCGGTGTGACGTATACAGAGTGAACCAAAATTCGAGGAAGAAAATTTAGGGGGTGGTAGAACATATGAATACAAGCACTTTTTGTCAAATACTTTATGATGCGCAACTCAAGGGATAAAAAGTTACAGGGTATTTTTGCACCGTTACATTTAACGGCTGACTGCCGCGCGGGTCATCGATGCCTGACCTGGCGGCGAACGTTTTGAAGAATTATCACAAGAATGAGAGCAGATATTGCACAAAACACTTTAGTAACACTAATGTTATTGATTTATATGCTCAAAAATAAAGTTTAAGGATGACACGCTAACTGCTACGCGAATTTATGAGGAAACAACCGTCAGTCACGCGCGCTGCTCGGAACTGCGCTGGTTTTGTGAGATAGCAATGCTAAGCGTACTTCTAAGAACTGTTACAATGTGGTCACATATCGACATTATGTATAACATTATGGTTAAGATTTTTATATATTTGTAGCAAAATTCAAATATCTGCACATTGTAACGAATACTTTTATCAAACTGTATCTCTAACTGTTATGTACTGTAAATGCTTAACAATATCTCAATATGTATAAAATAAATCTGTAATAATATTTACAATCGTAGTAATAGCGTATATTTTATGAGTACCATTTTCATATCCATGATTATCACACGAACCTCTTGGCCAAAAGTGTATCGCAACCGTTTATATTTAACATAATGACAATATGCGTTTGCGAATATGAGCAGTTGCGAGTTCAAATACTTCGGAGGCTACAAAATTAACCATGAACAACGTGTTACATGGCTATCAACGTTGAAATTTTCTCGAGACGATAAAAACAACCAGACTGCTGAGTGGCCAGTCTCACAAAAAGGGAAAACTCGCCTCATTGCCCATCCTTCGGCGTATGAGCCTGGGTACACATTGTCTTGTCTCGTGATGCACTGACAATATACGTCGGCCGAAGAAAGGTTGCGCCAACGAAACATATTACAGTAAGACCCCGCTTAACGCTGTTTCGGTATTACGCGGTAGTATTAGCATCGGTGTACACAATGTATCTTTTTCGACGTTCTTTTGTTAGTCTGTCCAGCATAACACCCGAGTTCCAACTGCACATTTTCTCCAAAATCGCAGTCACAGTACGAACGCATCTTTCCTGTGTCACAGTTGATTTATCATGATAAATTCGGTAATTTTTAGTTTTTACGATGGGTGTGTAGGGAAAGTACGGGAGGTTCGTATCGCGCCGCGTTATTTCTGTCCACAGATCCCTGAGAAGGGCCGATTGCAACGCGTATAACGTAGGCCTAGGACAATTGACGAGAGCCATGGAGGAAATGAGACAAAACACGGTGAGCCCGGGCGGGAACGCCGGGCAGGCCCGAGGAGGAGACGGGCATTCTTGGGAGAACCGTGAAGCGTAATAGAGAGAGAGAGACTGAGGATTGTGAAATTGTAGTATCGAGTGTGTTTAAATAAAGAGAGAGCGTAGTTAGTGTGAGTAGGGGTGTTTTTCCTACAGGTGTTTGCAAAAAAATGAAAGTAAAGTGACAAGAAAAAGCATTTCGCTGGAAACTAAAATGCAGGTGTTAAGACGATTAAATGCAGGCCAACGACAATCTGATATCGGCACTGCATTCAGTTTGTCGACTTCAACAATACGGACAATTAAAAAAAATAAAGAATAAATCGTGTCATCAGCAACAACAACCACGACTTCTGGAACAAAAATTACCCGTTCTAGAAGCAATGTGATTGAGGAAATGGAAAAACGACTTTCCATCTGGTTTGACGATGAAGTTGAACGCAATATGCCATTAAGTCATGCGATTTTAATGGAAAAAGCGAGAACAATTTATAACTATATTCAGAATGAAAAAGGCGACACCAGTGAAAATTTTGTCGCTAGTCGAGGGTGGTTCGATCGATTTAAAAAGAGACGCAATCTTCATAACATACATGTAGGATTCCGTTTTATCAATATGGTGTAATAATGGAAGATACTGTAAGGAGATACGAGCCGGTGGCGGCAATAGCGGCACCTGATGACGTCAGCAGCGGCCGTCACAGGGGTCCACGTGTACGATAGGCCCTTGGATCGCGGGGAGCGGTGGAGAAGACCTGGCGCGATCGGCAATTGTTGGACGGCGATCGTCTTTTGCGATGTAGCCCGAAGAGGCAGAAATATACTGAATGCGAAAGCGTATACACGTGTAGTAACTTATCCTAAACTCCCACGTTTTATATCTTCGCGTTTCCGATTATTTTACAATACTCAAGCTTATGTACGGAATACGCGATGCAGGGTATGCAACAATTGACGTTACGCTGTTGCCACCGCCACCCCCCCCCCCCCCCCCCGCGCGATCGTGGAACCCGCGCCCGTCTTTTGCCCGATCTTCCCTTGTTTCGACCCCTCTCTAGGTTTTCTCCTGGGGAAGAGGAAACGCCAGGAGCGGTCTTCTTGAGCGAACCACGGGCGAGCGTAGACGTGCGAGTTTGAATATCAGAGTTAATTTCTTACATCAGTTCATTTCTTACACTTAATTGGCAAAAATAAGTTATATTCAACATATCAGGTCTAGTAATAATTAATGTTGTAACATCCAACAACACCCACAACAATTTTTTCGCGACATGGGAGTGAGTGAGACCCACTGCTCGCTATCCTCCTCCCACTAGCAGTACCAAACAACACGTTACCAAGGCAACGGACTGGGAAGAATCGAGAAGGGTCCAGAAACATCTGGAAGGATCGAGAAGGTTCTCGAAGATTCGCGACAACCGGCGATCGCGCCCCGCGGCCGAGATGACCACCACGCATAGCAACGCACTTGTTGATGAGCCCGCTTGCTTAGTTACGAAGGAATATAAAAGACGGTGTCTTCGGTCACACACTCTCTTAGTTTCCTGCTGGGAAGACAAGGTAATACCACGGTCGCCCAGCAGGGCCGGGGACCATTCTGGGTCACCCCCTGGAGGAGAGGACGGTAGGACTATGCCACCGGCCGCCTCCAGGAGGGGAGAGTACAGATTGTCCTTAGGCATGGGAGCCGATTCCCGGGTCACCCTGTGGAGGAGAGGACGGTAGGACTACGCCACCGGCCGCCTCCACTAGGGGAGAGTACAGGAAAACTGCCCAGTAGAGTCAATAGCGGACCAAGACCTTAAGTCGCCCGCCAGAGGATAGATCGGCAGGACTCACCGCCGATCACCTCCTAGAAAAATACAAGACACCCTCTAAATAGTAGAATCCAATATTGTAAAGTCAAGCGTTTTACCATCGAGAGTTTGAGACGAGCGGACTCTGTTAAAAGAGATCGGTCATTACGAGTAGAGCCAAGTCCTGCCTTACCGACACCCGAACCAATTTCCTGTAAAATCTCCAAAAATGAATAAATCCTTAACATTTTCCCACAGAACCAAACCTCCTGTTGATTCCAAACTTACCACCAAACCCATTCACTACAATGTCGTTTTCCAGTAGATTTTTAAAACTGGTTTATTTGAACAAAACAAAACAAATTAAGCAACGACATAGTCGCCGTTGTTTTCAACTACTTGTACCCAACACTCAGGTAGGATCTTAATCCCTCTATTGTAAAACTTTTGTGATTTTAATTCAAAAAGCTCGGTCAAGGTGTTTTTGAGGCACTCTTCATTATTGAAATGTTTTCCAAGAAGAAAATTTTGCAAGGAACGAAACACATGATAATCGGATGGGGCAATATCTGGAGAATATGCAGGTTGTGGGAGAACTTCCCATTCCAACTGGCGTAGTTTTTCCGTCGTGATTCTTGCAGTATGCGGTCGTGCGTTATCGTGATGAAGAATTACGCCCTTCCGATTAACCAGCTCGGGCTCTTTTTCTCTCAAAGCTCGGTTTAACCTTTCTAATTGTGCACAATACACTTCACTTGTAATGGTTATGTTGCTTGGTAAGAGTTCATAATGAAGAATTCCTTTAAAATTCCATCAAACACACATCACCTTTTTCGGATGCAAGTCAGGCTTTGGCGTGGACTTTGACGCTTCGCTTTTGTTCAACCATTGTGGCCGTCTCTTCAGATTGACATAAAGCACCCATTTCTCATCTCCAGTAACAATTTGCTCTAAAAATGGCAATCGGTTTTGTCGAGAGAGGAGCGAACTGCAGATTGTGACTCTTTGATTGCTTTAAACTTTTGGACCTTGCCAAGTGACCGCAATTGATTGCAAATAATTTTTTTGCGAACAGTTTAGAGCTGTCGCAAGCTCTTGTTGCGTTACTTGAGGATTTTTAACCAAAAGAGCCTGAAGTGCTTTCCTGATTACTTCTACTGACTACTGACTAGAAAACGACACTAAATGTTACTAGACCTGATACATTCGCTCTTTACAAGTTCACGCTCGCTCTCAGGCTGTCGTACCTTTCATTCGCGCCTATGCTTGTCCCTTCTCGCTCGCCGCATCGCGCTCGTCATTTGTTCAATCGTCATTCGTTTTCTCTCGCATTCGTACACCTCACACATTCTCACATACAGCTTATTGGAGAAGCGACAAGTGGAGATGCAAAAGCAGCTGCTGCATTTGCAGCGAAATTAAAAGCAAAGTCGTTTTTCTCGAAAACGGAGTGTTTAAAAAAAAATTGTCACATGTTTTTTTCGACTCATTTTTGCATGTATATTCACTTCCTTTTCGGTTGAACCACCGGATCAAAACCACCCTGTATATTAGAATTAACGTCTTTCTGTTTTCTTTCATAATTTTTGATTTGGTGCCACAGTGTCGGACAATCAAAAACCGCGTTTCTGGCCAGTTTTTGCCTGTTAGAACACCGTATGAGGTAAACTTTCCTTTTTGTCACATTACTATTTTATAGGATATTTAATGTTTTTGACTACATTGAACAGTCGTAAAAATGCAAGAAAACTAAATAAACAGAAGTTGATGTTATAGTGCAGCCTTATATGCCAAAAGATTGACGATCATCCAAAGAGCGTCGGTAGCGCCGCGCCAATGTGTCAGTCTTTTAAAGGATACTATTGATTACCGAATATCGTGTGGAAGCAGTGGGAGTAATAACATCCATGGACATTACCCCCACTGCTTCTTCAATAAATGGTGGCGCTATTTCGTGGTTAAGTCAAAAACAGCGTGTTGTTGCGCTGTCCACAACAGAGGCTGAATACGTTGCGTTGGTCATGGAGACAAAAGATACAATTGACTGCAACAACTTGTGTGTGAAATAGGTTTTAAGCGTGACGCGGTTTCTATGCATGTAGACAATCAATCTGCGATTAAGCTTGTGAGCAATCCACAGTACCACAAGAGGACCAAATACATTAACGTCCGTTCTCATTATGTGTAGGATTTTATTTATGATACAAGCAATAAAACTGCTGGTAATACATATATATATATTTTATTTTAAACAACCCGTCTGAAGTGTGGTCGTCTTCGTCGTCTACGTCCTGTCGTCGCTATTGTCGTTGTCGTCACACTTGTCAACACCGTCACTGTCGTCTCAATCGTCGCTATCGTCTCTGTCGTCGCTGTACGTCTTCGCGTCTTAATTTGTCTCTTTTAACCCTTTGCACTCGAGCGGCGCCGATACGGCGCCCGGCTGATTTCAACTGTGAACTCGTGCAGCTCCCGATTGTTTTGAAGTTTTGTTTTGTTTTGAAGTCGACCGACGCTGCTACGGCACTATGGTCTTTTGTGATTTGTGAAATTTTATTACTTTGATACGCTTGTTTGTTTATAAATGTTTTTAAAGTACCTGTAAAATGTTTCCCTAATTTGGCCGAAATTGTCTCGAGTTGCTGGTTCGCGCAAGCGAAAAAGGCCTTGAGTGCAAAGGGTTAATAATTTGTGCGTCTTAAACTTTTCCTCTTTGGCGTTACGTCTCGGCGTCTCAATGGTCACTGTCCTTTGTTCAATGTCCGTCCGCTCGTCACGTCGTCGTCGATCGTCTTCAGTCGTAATCCTTAAACAAAAAACTAAAACATATGACATAACATTCAAAGTTCACGCCTCATGCCTGACGCCTCACACACTCACGCATCCCATGTACTCGCTCCGACATTCATACCAAGCGCTCGTTGCTATCCCTTTTCCCGTGTACACACACACACACACATACATATCCCACATATGTACATGATTTTTTGAGCGTGGGTAGATTGACTTAATCTATGTAGAAAGGAAAGAACAACTTGCGGATATTTTTACGAAGCCATTGCCGAAGCAGCAGTTTAATTATCGTGGAACTAAGATAGTGTTTGGAATAATGTGCAAAAGCTCTGCATTCTACCGATGCGTTTCCGCACGTGCCAAGTATGCCCTTGGAATAGGACACCGGTATAAACATTGGGCAGTTGAAAGGACAAGGAGGCATCGCAGGTTGCTTTGTCATTTTTTTCGTAAGGCGCTGCGTTGCGTGCAGCGCGTTGTCTCTGTGCAGTCGTGTTGTATAATAGTAGCACTCCAGGAAAGCTGGCTGTACCATTTTTCTGTTCCTTTATTCAATAAACACATTATATCATTACACGTTATGGGCCCAGATTCCTAACCGGTAGAAAAGTGTATTGTGAGTTTGTGTATACTAAAATAAAGATACTAGGATGGAGGCTACAAGTCTGAAGATTGAGTAACTGCGTGATAAAGACAATTGGTGTCAGTGGCGGAGGAGACAACCGTGACATTATTTTCGAATACCAAACCGAGACAGTTTTCTTCGAAGGATGGGAAATTCAGTGACTCAAATCAAAATACGTTTACGGGGAAGAAGTCTTTTGGCTGCTTTAATTGCGGACATGATGAGCATAAGAAGAAAGATTTTCCAGTCTGTTATATCTGTGGCTCAAGGAGACATTTAAGGAAAAATTGTCCGAAGAGGAACGGTGGATCTGAAAAACAGCAGGTTACGAGTTCAACGCAGCAGTACACATCAACTAGACAAGCATTTCTAGGAGCAAGTGAGGCTCTGGATGACGCTTGCTGGCTGATTGATTCGGGAGCATTGGAACATATGACTAACCGGAAGGATTGGTTCTGCGAATTTAAAGTAATCGAGAATCCAATGAACGTTAGAGTTGGTAACGGTGATGTGATCTCTGCACACGGTATAGTAGACGGTAAGTGGATTGAAGCTGTTATGTATGGCGTTTTGTATGTACCCGATTTAGAACAGAATTTGTTTTCCGTAAAAATAGTTGCTAAGAAGGGTGTAAATTTTTCGATTGAAGACAAGCGAATCGCATTTACACGTGATGGAACTGTAATAGCAACGGGATCCGATATCAGTAGTTTGTGTAAAACAAACTTGCGTGCCTCGATACCGGTACATTGTAATAGGTACCAATAAGGTAGAGAGTTTACAATTGTGGCATGAACGCTTTTGTCATCAGAATAAGAATTATGTTAAGACTTATCTGCAAAACTTGGGTATAGATGTCTTAGATTCAGAGAATGTGTGTGATGGTTGTATGTATGGTAAGCAACATAGATTAAGCTTTCATGAGACAGTTGAACATGCCACAAGAGTTTGTATGATTATAAACAGTGATGTTTGCGGGTCTATGCAGCAGGAGTCTTTTGGTAAAAAAACAATATTACGTACTGTTTAAGGATGACTTTTCAGGATTTCGACTTTATTTTATACGGGAAAGGTCAGAAGTATTTTGAAAATTAAAAACGTTTTGTATTGAAATTGAAAATCAATTTGGTGAAAACGTAAGGAAAATTCACAGTGACGGTGGTAAGAAGTACGTGAATACGACAGTCAAAGACTTTCTACACGATAGAGGCATTAAGCATACAATTAGTGTTCCGTATACACCAGAACAAAATGGGGTAGCAGAACGCAATAATCGTCTTATAGTCGAAGCAGCGAGATCTATGCTCTACTTAAAGCCAGACTTGCCTTTATTTTTGCGGGCAGAAGCAATGAACACAGTGGTATATGTTCTGAATAGGACAGGACCAACGAAACAGTTAGGAGAAACTCCTTATGAGTTGTGGTATAGAAGAACAGCTAATATAGACAATTTTAAAATATTTGGGACGGAATGCTTTGTCCATGTGGCAAGTGTAAAAAGTCGGATAAGGAAGCAATAAAAGGATATTTAGTTGGGTACATTGATAATTGCAACGGATATCGAGTGTATGTTCTAAGTCTAAGGGACGTAATTTTAAGTCAGGATGTAATATTTCAGCCGGAAAATCCTGTTCCAAATGGAGCCAGTATTGGGACACCGGAGAAGGGGAATAGCAATACGAATGAATATACTGAAAAACATGATGCTCCAAATAACAATAAGTCAGATAAAGAATTCGAAGAGGAGGAAGGGTCTTCGCACTCATTAAATGGGAACACCTCTAATACAAGGAATTTACAGGATAGGAAAATAATTAGACCAATAGATTCTTACGGGTGTCCAATGTCATTTCTTGCCGAAACAGTACCTTCAAATTCTAAAGAAGCCGTTACTTCAGTAGATAGTTTAGGATGAAAAGAGGCTATACGTGATGAAATGGAATCATTGCATGAAAATCGAACATGGGTTCTTGTTGACAAGCAGGAAGGCCAAATATCATAGGGAACCGTTGGGTCTGCGCTATAAAATTAAACCCGGATGGTACGAAACGTTACAAAGCTTGGTAAGTCATAAAAGGTTATTCGCAAACAGAAGGAATAGATCATAATGAAACAGCTCGGTAGTTTGTTTTGACACGATAAGAACGTTATTGAGTATTGTAGCTCGTGAAGATCTATATATAGGAAAAGACATCAAGACAGCCTTTTTATATGGAACCGTAAATAAAAATATGTATATATGAGGCATTCCATGCCAAATCGGACACTTTTGTACCTCACCCCCTTCGATTTTTTCCAAAATTTTTTATTTTTTTAAGGTTGATCAAAAACGCGTTCATGAATTTTTCCAGATTTTTTTGACGGTCCGTTTTGGAAATATGAATTTTCTTAAAATTTGGGCTCTTTTTTCCAAATGCTCATAACTTTACGAAAAATGCACCAATTTGATCGTTCTTTTTTTCAACATTTGTGTTTTTGAATGCCCTTTCAAGAAAAAAAATATAAATTTTATCGAAATCACTGTTTTCATTGTTTAATTTTTATTTAAAGCACAAAATGTTTGTATCTCAAAACATGACCCCTCCGATTTTTTTGAAAAAATTCTCAAAGAAACTTTGATGCTTGTAAGAACTAAAAAAGATTGTCCGATCGTGGGGAAACTCCTCGTTCTATTTTTTTTCTTAATTACGTTTAAAGTTTACGTAGCTTACGTTTAAAAAACATTTGCGGGTGTCTGTTAATTTTTACGCGTACTGTTCCGTCGCAAGTGGTAAAATCTTAATTTCGGACCGTAACCAATAAGTAAAATCGTTGGGATGGAGACGTGACCACTCTCCCTCAGAAGGGATTAACCCACAAGGACAATGGGCTCAGGACACGAAACAGGCGGTTGTAAACCAATCAAATGTCTTTGTAATTTCATTGTAAAAAAGTGTTCTGGTCGCCATATGCCATGCGACATGTACCCTCGATCGTCCGTCCCAAGCCTGGTATTCTTCGGGTTCGGACCGTTGTCAAAGGGCATAGCCGGGTAAGACAGTGAAATGTGCCCCAAAACCGATCCAAATTCTGAATGGGTCATTCGATAGCTTATGAAAAAAGAAACATTTTTGTGAATTTTCAACTTTGTATCTCGTCCGTGGGGGGCGGGGGGGTGTAAAATGTACTGTCCGCTTCTCCCACCATTTTCTCGGAATCTAGTGCATAAAAAAATTCTAAAAAAATCAAAGCCATATCTAGCAATGGCGCGCACATTCTAGATTTTTTTCAGATTTTTACATAAAAAATCCTTTTGGTAAAAAAATAAAAACCGAAAAGTCAATTAGAAAAACATTTATTTGATACCGAAGGAGGTCCGGATCAGTGATGCCGCTTTTTTCTGTAATGTAATATTGCAATCAACATCTCTCTGATTTTTTTTATAATTTTTGCTCACCGGCAACAGCGTCGGAAAAATAAAAAACCCGTTTTTTCGTCAGTTTTTGGGTGTCAGAACAACGTATGAGGTAAACTTTGGTTCAATTTTTGTCACATAACTTTTTCATGTAATGTTTAATGTTATTGATTACATTGCACAGTCGTAATGATACAAGAAAACTAAATAAATGGAAGAAATCGATGTCACAATGTATGCCTTATGTTCTGAAAAATTGAAGATCAACCAAAGATCGTTGGTAGCGACACGCGTAAGGTGACAGTCTGTTTTGTCGAAACAATCTTTTTGCCTGGGTTCGAATCCTGTTAGGTGCCTTTTTTTTATCGTTTTTGTGTCCTTTCTCTGTGCAATAATAGTTAATATTAAATGTGAGATAATTTCACATTATTTTTGTCAACATTTTAATGTTGTAATAAATATGCACGTGCCTTCTAACAGCCTTCCATGTTTCCGTTATTCTAGTCATATATTTTGGCAGTAATAATGACAAAAATGTGTTGCACAGAGAAAGTCATCTGACATTAAATATTAACTATTGTTGCATAGAGAAAGGACAAAAAACCGATGAAAAAAAAGGCACCTAACAGGATTCGAACCCAGGCAAAAAGATTGTTTCGACAAAACAGACTGTCACTTTACGCGTGTCGCTACCAACGATCTTTGGTTGATCTTCAATTTTTCAGAACATAAGGCATACATTGTGGCATCGATTTCTTCCATTTATTTAGTTTTCTTGCATTATTACGACTGTGCAATGTAATCAATAACATTAAACATTACATGAAATAGTTATGTGACAAAAGTTGAACCAAAGTTTACTTCATACGTTGTTCTGACACCCAAAAAATGACGAAAAAACGGGTTTTTATTTTTCCGACGCTGTTGCCGGTGAGCAAAAATTATAAAAAAAATCAGAGAGATGTTGATTGTAATATTACATTACAGAAAAAAGCGGCATCACTGATCCGGACCTCCTTCGGTATCGAATAAATGTTTTTCTGATTGACTTTTCGGTTTTTATTTTTTTACCAAAAGGATTTTTTATGTAAAAATCTGAAAAAAATCTGGAATGTGCGCGCCGTTGCTAGATATGGCTTTGATTTTTTTAGAATTTTTTTATGCACTAGATTCCGAGAAAATGGTGGGAGAAGCGGACAGTACATTTTACACCCCCCCGCCCCCCACGGACGAGATACAAAGTTGAAAATTCACAAAAATGTTTCTTTTTTCATAAGCTATCGAATGGCCCATTCAGAATTTCGATTGGTTTTGGGGCACATTTCACTGTCTTACCCGGCTATGCCCTTTGGTTTCGCATCCCTACCAGAGTGCATGCTAGCCAATAGAAAATAAGTTCCGCCCACTCATCCCACCACTTGTTAGACAGTCTACAGTTTACTTAGTTAAGTCAAATTCCTAGTTTAGTCAGTCAAAAATTGTACCCCAACTTCAACACATCAAGACACTTCCAATAAAGAGTTAGTTTATATAGTCATTGCGACTTCTGACTCAACCTTCGGGTAATTAGCGATAACTCGAGACATCGAATTATCGCAGCGGGTGAGTAACGCGCATACACTGACAATGAGTATCCGACGTTACAACAAGTCCCGAACACGTACCATGCATATTCAAACATTACCGAAAAGATTGGGGCGGATAATTGTTGATGATTTAAAGGATGCATTTTGATGGCGTTTTTGCTACTGCTTAAATCCTGTTGATTTTTTTAGAAATTATGTTAAATTTGGTACACGTTTAAATAAATAATTTGACTTTACCGTAAAAATATACATGCCAAAGCTGACATACCGATATGCAGTGACGCGGAATAACTTACAAGGTGCACAAACGATCATTATTTGCATTCAAATTGTATTATTTATATTCGGACCTACTTGACCAGTCCATGAATCAGGACCCGAGCCTTTATTCTTCTTGACATATGGTTTACTTTCATCAACCTGCCTGACTTTGTAAACTCTAGATGAACATTTTTCCGTTCAGCAGGCAATTTTGATATTTAATGCGCAATTCTGGAATCGAAACATCCACTTTGTTCTTACAAACACAGAAATACTCTGCACATGGTGTGGTGCATCTACACACACACACACGCACGCGTACACGGACTAGTCCGATCGTACATCCGAACCATCGACGGTACACACATCATCGCCAGCGACCACGGCTACGGAGCGAGCGCAACCACGGCAACAAACAATCGTCTCAAGAGTGTCATCTTGTGCCTTTTGAGGCGACTGAAGCTTATCGAGTCTCGAGAAGAATATCTTGTGCCTGTGATAAATTTATTGAGGTGATCTAGGCAACTATAAACTTTTTGGCTCAAAGGTACTGGGGTAAGTGCCTCGTCCTTCGACTCGGTCCTCTTGCCAGAGAGCCTCCGCTCTCCCCACTCCGTGGCCAGGTCCTTTGTTCACTTGTTTATAATATTGCATGCGCAATCGAAGTATTGATGACGTCAGGCCATCGACCTCGCGCACATGCCTCCTTAGAGCGATCACCTCTGATCTCAAAAGAATAATGCGTTGCCTCGGTGACATACAACAAACCATTTGTTACCACCTCGGCAACTTCACAATTATTTACTACCTTAGTTGCTTATTCTCTTATTACTGATTTATTGATTTAGTTATCTGGCGCTAACATGCCTTTTGAGTCGATTGATGCTCTTCGTGTCTCAAGAGTGTCATCTTGTGTTTTTTGAGGCAACTGAATAATATCGAGTCTTAAGAAGAAATTGATGTAGCGTAAAATATTTTTTTTGAGGGTATAGCATGGTGGGAGAATATCAGGTAGTAAGGAATTTTAAGTCATAAACCCGGTAGTGCCGTATGGTCAGTCCAAAGTTGACGATCGCTTTCAGTGTGCGAACGTACCAAGTTTGTTTGTGCCTTGTAAGTGTCTTAAAACAGATTTTTATTGTGCCAAACATGAAATCTTCTGAGCAAGGTATGTACTTTACTGTCGTGAAAGAAATTTTGAAATATCCTCAAAATTGAAAGAGTTAGAGGGCCTGGAAAAGTTGCACGTAAAGAAACAAGTTTTCGCACAAATGTTAATTTTCAAAAGTGATTTTGATATAGTGGCCGGGCTGGTCCGGAAATGATTTTGGTGTCGTCTGTTAGAGTAAAGCCTCTACTTTCGAGCGCAAAATGAATCAGCTGCGTCTAGCTGCGTCTGCGACTTTTACAGGCACTTTACTAACAAACGGTCATTTTCATGTTTTTTCTCTTTCTCAAAGGCACTTGTTATGTTTGGTACTAGGGTCATCAGGAGTCAAGTTAATTACTCGTAATGAGTTATGTACCATTATGCAGCAAAAAAAAAAACTGCAATAATGATAAAAAATTAGAACATATGAAAAATATCTTACTTAATCGTGAAAATTACTCACAAGGAAACATAGGCAACCCGGAAATTCAAAGAAATATGAGCTTTTGCATGCTAGTAGTGTGAACCATCGCTAACACAAAAATATTTTTTTTACGTGCTTACGTGCTACGTGGAAGGGAGAAATCACCCTTTGACAAAATATTGAAATTTTATTTTTCGTGAAATATATCAGAAACGGTAAGAGATATGAAAAAAAAAGTTTAAATAAAAATTAAATTGTTCGATAGCATCTGCAAAACTACGTATTTAATTTTTAAATTTTTTTTATTTGCTTATGAAAAACAACTTCTACCCCCATCCCAATTTCAAATATTTTTGTTTGGTCCACAATAAAACACCTCTGAACAACCTCTTTTCATACCTGTAAGCGATTTATGCGTTAGAATTTTTTTGGGCGGTTGTAAAAGCGAAATACTGCCGACAGTAAGATGCACGTGATATATTATAATTAATATAAGAGAGATGGTAGGGATGACATATTCGGAGACAACAATATAAAATACGTCTTTATTGTACTATTCGGGACACGTGACGAATACTGTTAAAATTATACAGTGTATTTGGAACAATAATGATACTCTTCATAGAAATGTTTTAAACACAGATGCTGCCCGCACCGCGCATCGCATAAACGCTGCCGCTCTAATACTACATAGAGGTACACGCTTCTCACTCTTAAAATAACAGAAAGCGAAATCGACAAAATTTGCGACAAAAGATCTTGCAATGTTGTGCAAGTTATCGATGCCCTGAAACATAGATCGCGTTTTGAATGTCGTTATTTTGCGGGACACAATTCCATGCACATTTTGCGGTGCATTTGACCGAACGAGGACGGTACCGCGTAATAGCAGGACCAATTACACTAACCAAACCCACTAACAATAGTGAGTGATCCCCACCCCTTTTTCAAAGGGGAAAGAGGTGCGAAAGCAGCGAAGACGAGCGAGGCGGCTTACCTGTCCGAACCGCGTAAAGTTAAGTTGAGTGCAAGGGTGTTTGAAAGAAGAGTGGATGAAAAGGCAGTGTGTTTGTGTGGGTATGAGAGTGTTTCGTGGAAGCATTCTTGAGGTGTATGTGCTTTGTGCAGGAGAACCACGAGCACATAACTAATCCCATTAACCATTGCTTTAAGAAAACAATCGAGTCATTAATCTCGCCTAATCCGCTTGTAGAGTCAAACCTGTCGCCCTGCGAGGAGATTCCCCTTTGCAGAGCTGTGCACCGCAACAGCGATAGTTCGGTAGGTGAGCAACGAGCGTGCGTGCCTATTGTATAAGTTACATCGATTAAATGCGATAAAAGCAAAAAAAATATTTTTGTCCGCCTATTCGGAGCAAATACCCCACTGTGGAGCGGCCGGATGCGCTGGGCAATCATCCTCGAGCAAACATCGGGAGCGAATACACCTGAAATAAAAGCATTTTTTGGCAAATCATCGTAGTCACAGTTATTCAATCAGCATAACATCGCCAGCCCACAAGCGACCGCGGAACCACGGGACAATCGCGAAGGCGTCGATCCCGATTCTACATAACATGTTGGCATAAGAGAACGAATATCTCTTACTTCAATGAAACGATTGCGAGTCTACTGTTCGATGTTAGGATATTTATCACAATTTGTCCTACCCGTGTCTATTTCTTCTTCCCCTCTATAAATTTGGTGCTCTTTTTACGTGAAACCCTTTCTTTATCTGTAACGTTTTCAAACTCCACGTCTGATGAAGTCTTGCAAGCATTACAGGTGTAGGTTGTAATTGGATTAGTAGGCAGGAAACCAAATAAGAGAGTGGTGTACGGCAAAGAAAGAACCAAAATTAGATAAGTATTATTCCGTTAATTCAAAGTTAGACTCTCCTTCACACTCACAGGTCACATTCGTAACATTCGCATATCGCTCAAAATCACTTTCGCTGTTATCCCTTTCGGGTAATCGCATTCACTAGACTAACGGTCGCTCCAGGTGTCTCGCACGCCGAAAGACTCCTTCCTTTCGCCCCGCGAGGATAGCCTTCCGCCTTCGTCGACCTCACCTGTGTCGACCCCACAACAATACACACACATACATACATACACGCTCGTGATGTCTCGCATCCTACACAGGTTTTACTTTTTCTGTCAACATGGCGTGTTGCATTTCTCCTTTCTTGGACGGTGGGGATGTAGAGTAAGATTCAATAGTTAAGGCAGGAGTCGACTCGTGTACTTGTTCTAAAAATAAATTTGTTTGATTTGCATCACTCACCATATGGCTTTCATGTTGTAATTTGTAACCTTCATTAAACCGAACTCGTCATGAGTGACAGTTATTAGCAAGAAGTTCAGATAATCTATTCTCATTCCAAATGATACCTGGGTATACCGCTTGAAACCACGGGGCCGTTATTTCATTACATCCATAAAATAATCAGGTTTGGGTTTTTCCTTTCTATTGTTTTCTTCAAATCTGGATAATTCTATATGTAATATGTTCTTATACCGACATAAAAGCGTCGGCAAAATTATGGAATGTAATAAAACGTAATTGCTTAAGTATATTAAAGTATTGAAACGGCGCTTGGAAAAGGAAAATTTGCAGTTGGGAAAAAAAATACAAAACGCAGAACGGTATGGACGCACTTGAACCCTGAACCTTGAGTTACTACGCTAGTACCATACATACTCTGCTACGCTGCTTCGATGGAAACCGAGTAAATTTTATCGAACTTATCCATAATGCATATTTTTAAACAATGTTTGTTTGCAAAATAAATGTGTAAGTATTTTTTAGGAGGCAATTTTAAACGCGTCTGCAAAATTTCAGCGCGGTTGAAAAATGGTGATCTTTGACCTCGATTTTTTCAAAAATGAGGGAGTGTTACCACTTTTGGGAAAACACGTGTCCAATATTTTCAGGTAAAGAAGATCTGTGCAAAATTTGAACAAAATCGGTGACCCACAACCCTGGTCCTCCTCTTGTAAGCAAAAGAAAACATGAAATACAGTTTGAATATCACAGAAGTACGAAGAAGCAGTCTACTTTCAAAGTCTTCTGCTTTTGACAACGTTTTGCAACTTGTACTGATGAATCCAATATTAATTTCCCGAAGCAGTAAATAAAGGAACGTGAAAGTTCATGGAAAGAAATGGTCGGGCGGAAAACGAAATTACATTCCATCTAACTGGAAAGGCAGGAAAGAGTTCGCATTTGCCAGCTGCTGCCTTCAGCGACTCTTGACGGTACGATCTGCGCGGAGCACCAAAATGAGGCGAGTCGCGATTGGCCGGCTCTTGCTTTTTGCCCGGCAGCCAACTGCATGTCGCACGTGTGCGTGTGGCCCGCCAGTGACAAGACGATTTGCGCAAACGTCTTGGTCGTGACGCTATCCGGAGAACAGAAGTTGGCGTATTCGTCGTACTTATGTACGCATCAATGTGCGCACGGTCAAGACCATACGGCCAAGAGCACATCGCCTAGAGTACGACGTGTGTCGTACCTATGTTAGCCACGTGATGCGGAGCACGCAACGCAAGCGTGCGTGGTAGCCATGTAGGGGTGGCGGATGTGTCTTGACGTAGGATGCGGCGCGCAAAAAACGATTGCCAAATGGCAAAAGAGTAGCTAGCGTTGCGTATGCGTCTACATGTAATATTATGTATATACGCAGTTAATTGCACCTCTACGTTCGCACGGCCATGCACTCCTTTCATGTCAGTGCTTTACGTATTGAAAACGCTGCCCCTGTGCGCAAAGGTCTATCGAGACCTTCATCATTCGGTTGTCAATCACGTTTTTTTGCCAGCATCGCCAAATACCACGTGCTTTCTGCAGTTTCTTAGCAAGTAACTCCGACCATTGCATCACTGTCATGCTATTCAGATATCACTGAACCGCGAATATTTAGTTAGTGCAAACTGTAACCGAAAAATCTTATCTTAGGCTGTTGTCGACTAAAATATTTGTTTCATAAAACTACGCTAGAGGTAATGAAAATGCAAATTGTGGCCATCGGAACTCAACTGATTACCATTGGTCATCCTTTAAGGGGGCAGTACATGAAAACGCTCAAAATCGAGCTGTTTTACGCGATTTTTTTTTTGTATAGGAAAGAAATGAGCAATCCTCCTGCAATTGGAGGCATGTTTAACAGTACTATCGAAGACCTCACACACATTTTTCTGTGAAAAAATATTACAGAATGGCGGATTTATGGGCTACCAAAGAGAGCGTCTCGTCCTCGTAGTTGTCACTTGGCGGGTAGGATGCAGCTCCTAATTCTTGTCTCAAATCAAAAATCTAAAGTCATTTGTTAATATTATAGGTTCCTCTTCTACGTGAACCTCAAAAACGCGAAAGCAACCGCGAAACAAAAATTTTATGCAGTTTTAAACGAAAGCTATGAGTTTCCTGAAATAAAATCTTGGCTTCAACCTGTTGTAAAAAAATAGTAAAAAAGATTTTTTTTTACCAAATTGGAGGTTTCTGTAGAAGAGAATTTCATGCTGAAGAAAATGAACCTTGAATCGTTCGGATCGGTTGAATAGTTTTTGTTTAATCCTGCCCGCAAAGGAAGAAACGCAAGAATGGAAAATGGAGAAAAAGCAGTTTAAAGTTTTCGATGCGGATACTATGAATTATTGGTTACGTTACAGCAATTTTTGGCTGGTCAGCTATTCCTGGACCATATAGTAGTCCTTCTTCTTCTTCCTACATCTTGTTTGCATTCATTTTTTCCAGTCTGCTTGCTGTTCTAGCTTCCTTGCTGCTGAGTGAGTGCCGTTTGTCCTGTCTTATGATTCGACGCTTGTCGGCATTATCCGCAAACATTTTACATTGCTGGCCAATTTTCAAGTCAAACAACTCCATAACCATCAAAATAGATGAATAATCTTCGTTAAACAATCCAGCAGCGATGTAAGCAGAAAATTCCACGAGTATTTTCCTGAGTTTAGATGTTTTGGGTTCAATCGCCACACAGTCGAATTGAACGACTCGTTGAAATTTTGCGTATGTCCGCTTAAACAGCGCATTAAAAGTTCATCATTGGAAAGCCTTTCGTAAATTGGCCGGAGGTGCTGTTCAATTTTTTTCGTTTATGACTCGAGCTTCATGCTTATACGTTGACAATTCATTTGTTGCTTCAGTTTGGCGCCATGTGGCCCAATTGTCGGCACATTGTGGACAATTATCGTGCCTCGGAGATTGATCACTTGAGTAGTAATGATCCAATGTTGCAAATATAGCAATTCTTATGGCTGTCACGGAATTCTAATTCGGCCGTATAGCCAGGCCATACAAAATTGTACTTGATAAGGACTTCCGTCAACCGATTTGTCAGCCGAACAAAGTAGTGACCGTATGTCAAAGGGATGATGATTGGGGTGTTTTATAGTTATTGTGGAGGCTTTTCTGAGGGAATTATTAAAGACTATAAAGTGTTTCGGATGATTGAAAATATTTGGAAATGTGGGCAGGGAGACAAAGTTGACCGCTCAACAGTACTTCTGACGGCGCCCGAACGCAAAGTATGGGAGGGTCACGTTTATAAGTTATGACATGAGCAATACTTTGCAATGAGTTGTGAAAATTTGCTGACATATTCTTAAGACATTAACACTATAGCGACCGCACGTCTATGCAGTCAAACGTCGTCAGGTGCCGGCGACTTTGGCTACGACAACAACGTAGCGCCGTTGCTATTTGCTCCATCATTTACGCGGTACACCAGTGTAAAATCTAAAGTTAAAAACAGGCAATAAAACAGTAATTATTGATAATCAAAGACATAGCGATGAAATAGGAAGCCAATAGAAATATCCACACTTGTTTACGTTCATCAATCACCGCACAGAGAGTGTGCTGCCGGCCGACAAACTTCGGCGCTTGCATCGCACAAATGCTGTGCGCCGGTCTGTAACAGTCTGCGCTCCCATCGCACAGTTACTGTGCGCCGGTCACAGCGGATATTTATTTCCATTTGACTATTCAAAGTAGGAAATTGAACATCACACAATAGGAACATTTCTTTACATAACTCAATCGTATGGAATTTGTTCAATACCAACAGATATTGCTGATGGGGTTTTTGCACCAGTACTAAATGTGATTACACGAAAACTATTTATGAAATAAGATTGCCTCGAAACGATAACACGTTTCGCCGTATTCTACCACGTTAAACTCACAGATGAAAGTAAATTAGCCAAATTGAAAATATTCTTGTCCCACGGTACAGTCGGCAAGGTAAAACGTAAATCATGGAGATGGATGAGCACGAGAAAGAACTGAAGGAAGAAGGAAGAAGGGAGGAAGAGAAAAGGGGCGAAGGGACAACGAGGAAGGAGGAGGGGAAAGGATAGAGAGCTGGAGTGGAGAAGGGGAACAGTGAGGAAGGAACAAGCGGGGACTGGAGAAGGGAAACGAAGGGGAGGGGGAAGGGGAGGGGAGGCAGGTATGGAAGGTGGCATTCTGGAACGTAGCAGGGTTGGAGCGGAAGGACATAGAGTTTTGGGAAAGCATAAAAGAGTGGGACGTAGTAATAATGATGGAGACGTGGATGGAGGAGAAGGGATGGAAGAGAATGAGAGAGAAACTGCCGGAGTGATACGAATGGAGAGCGCAAATGGCAAAAAAGAGAAACAGAAAGGGAAGGCCTGTGGAGGGATGCTAAAAGGAGTGAGAAATGGGATAAAACTGGAGGACGGAGAGAACAGGGAAGAAATAGAGGGAATGATGGAATGTGGAGTGGGGGTGGGTGCAGAACAGTGGAGAATAGTGGGGGTGTACGTATATGGAGATATGGAGAAGAAGCTGGAAGAACTGGAAAGATGGACGGAAGGGCGGGAAGGAGGGTACAAAGTGATAATAGGGGGAGATTTTAACGCAAGGACAGGGAGTGAGGGAGTAACGTCGGAAGGAGAGGGAGAGAGCGAGAAAATCAAAGGACGGGAAATGAACGGACAAGGAAGAAGACTAGTGGACTATGTGGAGAAAAGGGGGTGGGCGATACTGAATGGAGGAACGGAGGGAGACGGTGAATGTAGAGAAGAAAAGCGAGAAGCAAGGAAGGAGCTGAAACGTGAATCGTCGGGTTTGCATGACTCCCATCACTTAGCGCGAATTATACTTTCACGGTGCGGAAGGGTATTATCAAGAGCACGTAAAAGTAATCTTACTGACTTCTTATGGACTACACCACCGCAATGGAATTCACATTCTTTACCCGCAATGGATCCATTTCGACTTCCGTTTACATTGGTAAATGCTGATCACGATGCGCAGCGTATACCGATTGATCTTATGGGCACATGCTCAATATTAATTTACGCACGCGTGCGCTAGTCCTATACGCTTCGCAGCCATCACCGCTCACCCAGTTGGGCAACCGTTTGAAGGCGAGACATTCGCGCGTAAACGACATACGACTGTAATTCCAATATCTACGCTCTCGCTTAATAAATTTTCCCGGCGATTCAAGCTGACCGCTCCGCGTAAATGACGAAGCAATCGTGAATAAGGGTAAATTGCGTGTTAAAACACGTGTTATTCATACTCCGTGTAATTCTCCTTTATCGATACACACGTTCCTTCCCACTTCCCTTTCTTTTTTGCTTTGAATCATAAATCACATTGCGCGAATTTCTTATGTATGTTCCATTCCTCGTGTCCCAATAACAGAAACTTTAAATAAGACTTCGCATAGTAATGATTGGTAACGTTGTCACACATTAGCTGAAGTAAATACACTAAACTCCCTTGCAACACAGTACTCTCATAATATGCCTTGCATATAGGTATTATGTAAGAGAAACTTTATGAAAATCTCCTTTTATTAGTGCCCGTATATCTAAAGCATATCATACACTAATAGCGAACTCTATGAAAATCCAGCGCAGCCATTCCGTCTCTTTATCCGCCTGTATATTTTATTTTTCCGATTGTGCATTGTTGAGCGAAAACGTACATCCACGTTGCCATTGGTAAGCTACGAGTCTGTCCTACGAACTTTCATAGAAGCGAATGTAGGATTCAACGATAAAAAGGCTGGTGCAAGCGTGTATGTCCATCGACGCATCTGTCATGTGCGTATAATGCGATGGAATTGGATCTATTGAAGTAATCCATTGTGTCGTCGCATCGGACGCGTATAACGACACTATAGAGTGGCAGTAAAGCTCCAGACTGGGCAGTAGGATTTGCCGGTGAACCGCCATTTCCGATGACTGTGCATCCGGGATGCAACTGCATTGTTCGACACGTAGTCTAAGCAATTTCACTGAGACACTTCTGATTGAGCTCTAAAAGTTTGTAATTCACGGGATCTCAGATCGGGATGCAAATGCTCAAATATGCGTCGTAGCCAATTGAATATGCCGCGTACAATCTTTGTCTGTCCCGTCATTTAAGACAACGAGAATGCAACAACAAATGATACGACAATCAACCATTGAACGTAAGAAATCCTTTTTGGCGAATAACGTTACGGAAATGATGCATCCCAAACTTGCTATATTTATTTTTAGTTTGAAGAGGATTAAAAATGAATTCTTTAGAAAGTATTATTTTTGTTTGATGTATCTTTGCAAATCTTAACGTCTGGGTTATTATTGTGGCATTACTTATTCTTCCAGTAACGCGAGCGTAACGCTCACGAACATGGCACAGATTTGAAAACTGTGCTTTTGTACATATGTAGGATTGAGTTGTGAAGGCCAATGATACACAGCGTTTATTAAAACAAAAACGATATATATTAGGAAGATATTACAGTACAAATAATCCAAGCTCAACGTCTCGCTTCGGCGGTCTCACGATAACTATCCCCTCCTTCGCGCTTTCTTTCGGCCGACCTCTGTGCCTCCGCTCATATGATTCACCTTGTTTGTTTCGATCATGCGGCGAGCTCGACCGACCCCACATATATTCGCATTCGTTACATTGAGTTGTTTTTATAAACAAAGTTTATTACTTTTTATTTTTATTTACTAGAATATTTACTGATCAATGTGTATGTTGTTCAACCCAGTAATGCGATTAACTTGTTACTCCACTTCTACCTGCACTTTTCTAGAACTAGTAAGTAATATGTTTATAAGACTACTAGGCGGAAAGACTTTTTTCCCAAAATAAACAGAAATTGTTTCCCTCTAATCAGAGTTTATTTTCTTTCTTATATTATATCATATTATATTGTAGGCCTTATTTCCACAATGTATCTTACCTGTAATCAGAGAAACGACTTTTAAAGGTTATTTTCTGTCCTTCCTTGTTATTTTATTACACTCTGTTTCAGGTATTTGACTTCACGGCTCTAGCAACATTCACGGGGTACCCAAAAGTAATCGGAATCATACTCTCACGCAGTGTCTACCTGGTGTACAAGGTTGCGCTGCTGAAGAGAAATAGATGGACCTCTTTTGAATCATTTTGCCAAGTGGCGCCCCCCGATGACGACGCATATAGTTTTTATGGCAGTTCTTTGAGAGTATATTATGTAGTAACAGTTTGACATGAAAACATGCCAGGGTCTAACACACAACGTGCAGCTGTAAACTTTTACTGACTAATATGAGAAAGCAACTTTCACAACGATAACGTTGCATACATTTTTCAATAAAATTTTCGTTATATATGTGTAATTTTCATGTTTTGTAAAAAGTTGCCATCTTTGTGTCCTATGGATGCATTGTTTAATATACCAAATGAACTGGGTGCGACTGGCGCCTGGAGAATACGATAGCGGGATTTGGGAAGAAAAATGAATGAACTGTAAAATTGTTAATCGTACAATGTAACTCAAGTGCCTTTCGTTTACCTACAATAAAAGAATCACTGCGCTTTACTGGATTTCGCTCTTCTTCATCTTCAATGGCTTTTTACAAGCTTCTTAGCTAAAGCATGTGTTGGCGAGTGCACAACGGCACATTCAGAATGTCGTTATGATGAATAGAGTCTGATTTTCCTTAATGAACCTCCTCCGGATTACCGTCTCCTTTTGCCGCGCGCTGTTTTCTGATCTGCATAACTCGTCCTCGTTACTGTTGCGTCAAAGACTTCTCGTACCGAAAAGAAACGGTAAAGGGGCACCGCAGGTAGAATAATAAAAGAAGAGCTCATAAAAGCGCCGTGGGAATCTAGTGAATTTCTCGAAAGTCCGGAGAACCGCCCAACGGTCAGTTGGCATATTATTCTCTCTTCTTCCGTTGCCTGCAAACTCGTTTCTTACTGTCAAACTCAAAGAATTGGAGGTTGTTATACAGGGTGATTCTAGTAACTGGGCCAAGCTATAACTCTTTTTTAAATAAATTTAGAACAAAATCGTAGAGGAAAAGTTTGTATTAGTCGAAAACCTCTATCATCCTATGCACCGACTTTTTTTCCAAGTGCATTAGTGCATGTGCAAAGTGCAGTTGCACTGTTTTTTTAAATGGAACCACCCATTTTTTTTACATAATTGCGTTCCTTAGGCCATTCTGCAATAAAAAAGGTATAAAGGAAATCACCGAGAAAACAATAGTTTACGAGATATTTCACTTTATTCGAACTCTTATAACAAATACTCGAACGTTTCACCATTAGCTTGCAAACATTTTTTAATACGTTTCTTGGTGTTTTTCATTACACTACTGATTGTGAGTTGTGCAGTAGTTATGAGTGAACAGTGATGCCTAATTCTTTCCTTCATGTCGTCTACAGAAACAAAAGGTTGGGCGTACACTACATTTTTTAAACATCCCCATAGGAAAAAGCAAGAGGATTCAAGTCTGGCGAACGGGGCGGCCAAGACGTTGGGCTGTGGGTACCAAACCAATTTTGCCCATACGTTGCGATTAAAAATGTGACGACGACACGGGCGTTATGTTCAGGTGCTCCGTCTTGCTGGTAGTATTTTAGAATTAAACGCGATTGTAATGGAATATCGTCGAGTAGAGCGGGTAAAGTAAATTGCACAAACTGCCTATATGGCAGGCCGTTCAAAATGTCAGGTAAAAAGTTAGGCCCGACAAGAGACGTGTTGAGTATTCCACACCACACGTTAATGCTGTAACGCAATTGGTTGTTTGTACTTCTCCTCAAATTTGGGTTTTCCATATGCCAGTCGTGTTCATTATGCCTATTGGACATACCATTATTCGTAAATGTGCTTTCGTCTATCCATAAAATTGTTCGAGCAAAGTTGTCATTATGTTGCTCTTGTTGTAAAAAAAATCGACAAAATTAAATTCTTCTTAACGTATCTCCCGAACAATGATGGTGATCTTTGAGTATCAGATGTTAGCAAACATGATTGGAACGTAACTGGGACCAAAATCGTTTACGTAATGTGATATTAAACGGTTTGGGCATCTGCTATAAAAGTTCGAATCAACCGAAACGTCTCGTAAACTATTGTTTTTTTCGATGATTTCCCTTATACATTTTTATTGCAGAATGACCTAAGGAACGCGTTTATGTAAAAAAAAATGGATGGTTCCATTTAAAAAAACAGTGCAACTGCACTTTGCACATGCACTAATGCACTTGGGAAAAAAGTCGGTGCATGGGATGATAGAGCTTTTCGACTAATACAAACTTTTCCTCTACGATTTTGTTCTAAATTTATTTAAAAAAGAGTTACAGCTTGGCCCAGTTACTAGAATCACTCTGTATATTGTTACACCGCGTTAAAATCGGTGCCGGATATAACGAGACAACGAAATTGTCGACGTGCAGCATAAAATACGGAAGTTTAGGTAACCACAATGAAGTTAAATTAGATTAGGGAACCAAAAACAACGGGATTTCACGCGATGAAAATATAATATAGGAAATATACACAGTACAATAAATGTATGTACACGCTTTCAAAAACAACTCTCAATTTGAAAAGACAGCTTGTAAAGGTCGACTACGTGATGAAAGTTGCCATGGGACTTGTAGCAATTAATACTGACAATGTGTGTAGCATGCGCTTTATGCTACAACCGAATATTGCGTGCGTTATGTGTGCTGCATCAATCATTATTCAGCCGAGAGGATGAGTAGACTTATTCTTCTATACTGTACTTCCTATCCTTATATTAGTTAATAATACCCTTAATTATATAATGCACGAAATTCCTACATGTATCAACAAATTCAACCAATTTTTTAGATATTGTCTTGTTGGAGTAATCCGTTTAGTACATTCTTTACAAGACAAATTCTCAATGTATGGTCCGAACACGTAAATATTCAAGAGCAAACAGCTTTGCAGTTAAAGAAACCGAACATGGTTATTTGCAAGTTCGTTCTATCGGTAAATGTCGGTAAAGGTTAAAACGAAATCGTCCGATTGAAAAGGTGGCAGTATTATGGCTACTTTATTGGCAGTATATAAGGCGCGCTTGTTAAATGCCATGAAGCGAAATTAATGACGGTTACTTTTTCAATGTCCAAGCGGGCGTGAAACAATTAAGCAATGCTCTGTTCACTGGTCACTTTTAATTGTCCTTAATCAGGTTAAATGCGGCTGTGGTCCACGTGACGACGCACAATAATCTGCAACGTTCACAGTAAACAGAGTCGTTTACTAGACCAAAAGAGAATCCAGTAGAGAAGTCTTGGTAGGTGATGGTGGATATGGAAACGATATTGATTAGTATGGGCGTCGTGTACGATGATAGCAGTGAAAATCATTCAATACAAATTGCATATTGGGTGCCCGCAGTATTAATAGAATACTCGGAATCTGCCGTGTGGCTGCGTAACACAACTAATGTGCGTCGCAAGGTTGATTATTTAACGTCTAACGTTCCTATTATCTCATCGAATATGATGATTCGTTAAAAAAAAAAGTAAATTATTTCATCAGGTACGTTAGACTTATATTTCTATTATGCAAAATTCGTTGTAAGAGTGCAATAATTCCTCATTTGTACCTGCGAAAATGTACTCGGTACAATGAGAAAGAGACGCATGAACAACGGTTATCTGCGTAGTGATCGTGAATTAAGATTTGCACGAGACTCATGTAGATTGATAGTGTATCTTTCCACGACTCTGCAAATTCTGTCTAAGAAATACAATAAAAAATATACTATTAAAATATCGTTACATCAATAAACCGTTCTCATCTACACTTACCGTTCTTTGTATTATACTTGCCAATCTTGTAGTCAGAAAGCGTGCGTGTGTTCTTTAGCCCGCCTTCCAACAATTTCAACTAAACTCGTATGCAATAACGAAATATCAAGTCTAAATAAGCGCAAGTGGTCTTAGGCATAGGCTTAATCTTAGTGGTCCTGTAAGGAGTACATGTCCAATAACGTATTTCCAGGTATGAACATCGCTAATAAGAGCATCTGGTAACGACGTGGCAGAACGTCTTTCAACGTTGCGCAACAGCTGCAACGCATGCCCCGCCGTAATTAATTGGCCGGGCGACAATATTGCATGAGACGAACGAAAATCGTTGCGAGCCCCGATTCAAATTACCGTCGCGGGTTAGATTAACTAACTAAGTAGTTCCTGGCGGACTCATTTAACGGCGCCTGCGGTCGGCAAGCGTATACGATCGGCATAACCTTGTCGTTATGTCATTCGAAGCCGATCACCTTTACGTTCACGTTTCTGTGCCGGTCAATTGCAGCTGCTAGAGGTGAACTCGCTCGATACTCGGTTAATTATGCTGACTAACGTCTGGCATGTAACGGAGTGCGTGAATTTGTGTAAGTACTTGTGCGTCTGCTAGCTGAAGAAGAAGTATTACATTTTATGTAGGGAAACGTTCGTGTCTGATTTTTCCTCAGCGTAAGGATGCATGAGAAGAAATGGATGTTGATAATAACGTATAAAAATAAATTGCATCTTGATTGTTGGTTCGGAGTCCCTTAGTAAGAAAAAGAACTACGGGAAAATCGGGAAGCCGAAAAATGGCATAAGATGAACAGTGGCATAAGGTGTGCTATGATTAAGTGGCGAACAACAGGAGCGCCCGGTGGCTTTTTTTTCGATAGTGAAATCTTGAACAAGACACCAGGGGTACCTGGGATACCACGGATAGTGTCGGATTCCACCGGCTAAACACCACCGGTATTTTCTATAGAGTGGTCACAACTGGTATGGTATATAGGTATTCATATTGGCCCACGACAGCCTTCACCCGCGGCGCGATGAAAATATGCTATTGAATTTTGGGGGAAGTACAAAAAAAACAGCGCCCGGTGGCCTTGTGTGTAGTGTGAATGTGTATAATGCTGGCCTGCGGATGCAAAGGTTATGAGTTCGAGGCCTGCGCACCGGTGAGGGTTAATTTCTCTTCGCGGATTCCACATAATGAAGAAGTAAAGCTACGGACGAAATAGTGATAAGAGCTGACGCGCTATATACGATGCCGTAGGACATTTTCGTAATTTCATCTCAATTTAGGAAGATGAAATATAAAACTGCCTGTAACCTAACATACACCCATGTAAGAACAGATTAGAAACAGGCGCCCGTTAATATACGTAATTGGCATTCAGCAAGTGTAAGTACATTCACTGTAAATATTTACTGTGAATATTTAATCGTATTACGACTACAAAAATAGCTGATGCACGAATATGACACTATGATAATATAACAGCGCACAGTCCAATCATGATTTCTAATTTCTAGGAAATATATGCAATCGATACCTATATGTGATAGGAATATGTCTTTCTGTCAATCAAAAGGGAAGAGAATAAAATTGTCACTTATTATTACACTTGTCCAACATGCCTCTTTTTGGACTCTGTTTACTGGGGAATGTTGACAAATAACAAACGAGATCGAATGGAAGATAAAGAGTACAGCATCTATTTTGCCCATCCCGGGCAATTGTCGACAGTTTGCTCTCAACCGGAAGGCAAAAGCATTGGTTGGCGTACCCAAATTCGGAGCAAGTTCTTGGTGGATTTAAAAATTTTAAAATGTGCATGGAATTGTGTCCCGGAAAATAACGACATTCAAAACGCGATCTACGTTTCAGAGCATCGATAACTTGCAGAACATTGCAAGATCTTTTGTCTCAAATTTTGTCGACTTCGACTTCTGTTGTTTTAAGAGTGAGAAGCGTGTACCTAAATGTAGTATTTGCGGACTGGCAGCGGTTATGCGATTTGCGTGGTGCGGGCAGCACCTGTGTTTAAAACATTTCTATGAAGAGTATCATCATTGTTCCAATTACACTGTATAATTTTAACAGTATTCGTCACGTGTCCCAAATTGTACAATAAAGATGTATTTTATAGTGTTGTCTCCTAATGTGTCTTATCCCTACCATCTCTCTTATATCACGTGTACATATCTTACTGTCGGCAGTTATTCGCTTTTACAACCCCTCAAAAAAATTCTAACACATAAATTGCTTACAGGTATAAAAAGAGGTTGTTCAGAGGTGTTTTATTGTGGAACAAAAAAAAATATTTGAAAGGAGGATGGGGGTGGGGGTTGTTTTTCATAAACAAATAAAAACATTTTAAAATTGACTATGCAGTTATGCAGATGCGATTGAACGATTTAATTTTTAATTAAGCTTTTTTTCGATATCTCTTACGGTTTCTGAGATATTTCACAAAAAAGAAAATTTCAATATTTTTTCAAGGGGTGATTTCTCCCTTCCACGTGGGGTTTAGCACATAAAAAAAAGATTTTTCTGTTAGGGATGGTTCACATTACTTGCGTGCAAAAGCTCATATTTTGTTGAATTTCCGGGTTGTCTATGTTCTCTGGTGAGTATTGCTTGAAGTAACCAATAATTCATAGTATCCGGAGCGAAAACTTTATACCGCTTTTTCTCCACTATTCATTTTTACGTTTCTTCCAAACTGACGGGCAGGATTGAAAAAAAACTATTCAACCTATCGGAACGACTCAAAATTTATTCTCTTCAGTATTAAATTCTCTTCTAAGGGAACCTACAATTAGACAAAAAAAATCTTTTTTACTATTTTTTATAGCATGTTGAAGTAAAATTTTATTCCAGTAAATTCACACGTGTCCGTTTAAAACGGTATTTAATTTTTATTTTACGATTTCTTTCGGGTTTTTCAGGTTCACACGAAATAGGAACTTATAAAATTAACAAATCACTTTGGATTTTTGACTTCGGACAAAAATGACGAGCTGCATCATGCCCACCAACTGACAACTTCGAGAACAAGATGCTTCTTTACGTAGCCCATAAATCCGTGTTACGGCCTGGGATACGTGGTGGATTTTCTTCGGTGCTGGGGTAGAAAGCTCCTTGTATTGTAGTTGTTTTTCTTTAAAACACTTTATTAATTAGCTTGTAAACGGTCTGGTCGGAGCGATGTATCATAGGTTGCAAGAATGTCAATGACTGAATGATGAGGATCGAATGTTGAATAATGAATACCCGCTGGTGGTTACAAACGGTTCTTAAATATGCTTACAACTAGGTCTACAGATGTATGTATGTGTGTGTGTGGGTGTAGGTACGGAGAGTGTGCAGCGCCCTCAAGGACCCAGACGCAGACCTCTGGTATAAGGTCATAAAAAAGGGTCTTATGTTGGGGCTGTAGGTATGGTATGTGCATGGTGACGTTATAATTTGTAATTTATATAAAAATATACGGTACTTAATTAATGTTAATTATAAATGTTATATTATAAATATTATAGTATTGTTTAGTTGTTATAATTATACATATGATATCTGAATTATATGGGGTGTGGGGTGCGGGTCGTAACATCCGCCATTTTGTAATATTTTTTCGCAAATAAACTTTTGTGATATCTTCGATAGTACTTTTAAACATACCCACAACTTCGCGATGATTGTTTATTTCTTTCCCTTCCAAAAAAATCGATAAATACAGCTCGATTTTGAGCGTTTACGTGTATTGTCCCCCTTAAGCGAGGCGATCTCCACCAGCCACTACCGGGGCCGTACAGGATCGAATAAAAATGGCTTGGCGACGCATGGATTAACCCCTTAACGTACGATTTCTTTTAAATAAACCGGCCAAAAAAAATCAATTTTTTTTTATGTAAAACACACGGTAGAAAATTGTTTTGGAAAAGGCACAAAAAAATACAAAATTAATCAAAATTTTTATTTTAATTTTAGCAGCATGAAATACAACGCCGCCCGAATATACTTGGGTGTGCACGGTTTGGTCGGTTTAGCGCGCCAGAATATACTCGGATGTGCACGTTAAGGGGTTAACGAGCTACGAGTTAATCTTGCGTCGACCGTCTCGGTTGCCAGTTATCTGCCACTCGCCACGGAGGCCACTCACGTTTCTTAACTTATTCTGACTGGTCCGCAACTTTGTTCGCTTTCATACTAATTCGTAGACGGACTGGCGTCCGCGCATACACCGTAGCTTCGCCGCTTTGCGCTAAACCAATCAACGCTAGAAGTGAATTTGCGTGTCCACTGACCCCGACAACCACGGCCACCTGTCAACCGGTACCTGTTCTTGCGTTCTACTTATTTAACCCCGCTTGCTTACTTAGCTGTGAATGCATATAATCGATTCGTGAATGTCATTACAGCGAGTGCATCCGATGAAGGAGAAAGACCTCACCTACCTCAACGCGTTCGAATCGTGTCATTCGTGTGATTATAGAATATTGTGGGATATAAAGTTTCACTAGAATTGGGGAAATCGAGGGTGCACACAACAAATCCTGCAATTTATTACTAAAGAACTATCTGCAAAATCGGTCAGAATTACCCGAGATCGATTCCGGTCAATTTACATATTACATTTTGATACGAAGCGGTTATTGCAAAATGTGTCTCAAACTAAAATTGTTCTTTCCGCTTTGTCTCCGTTCGTAAGTAAACAAATCTCTATTAATATTGATAACTCAAAACTTAAGTAGTATTCTTCGGTTTGAAAGCAAATTACTCCAAGTAGTACGTACGATAAACGACAAAGTTTGCCCGCGTAAAGCTAGTGTTGCTTTCGTCACACCAATTTTCATTCTTACTAAAATAGTTGATCAAATGACAAACAAGGCAGCTTTATGTTTGCAGTAGAAACAAGTGAATATTACGTCGTATAAAATGCATATTAATGATACAAATATGTCATATGTTGTGATGTAGCTTTGTCACTAATCCATCTCTCATCACTCTCATCGCGAACGTAGAGATTGAGAAATAAAATATGTACATTTCTGCTCACCATCAACTCGACATGTCGTGCCCCGACGTTATGCGAATACCTTCGATGGAAACCCGCCACACTTGAAAGGATTGTTGACACGATCATGCCGCTATTGGATAATTCACCGCTCACGTTCAGACCTACCACTCAATCGCCAGTGAACTATCAACATTGCTGAGGAATTGTTAAAGGTATACTGGCAGCACAAACACCGCATTCTTCGTTTATTTCGATATCACGCAACCACCACGAAATTCAATCACTGTTAACCGACATCGTGGCTAAAACAATTTTTCCATCAAGAACCGGAATATTGACCTAGGATTGAACCCGAATAAAAGAAAATCACCCTCTCCGGTCGGATTTGCGAAACACACCTGACCAAGGGTGGCATAACACTGAACACATCAAGGCTCGTAACTGTTACGAAATAATCCCCACCCCTTCGACCATACTCTTTCTCTCCTTCTTTCATCCGCTTCCCCCTTCCATCTCTCTCTCTCTACTTGTAGACTCTGGGATTCTCTCCTCAAGCTTGCGTTACATTCTAGGGATTATTTTAACTCCTCTTCTTCTGTCCTTACCGGCGACCCTTGCGTGTTTAACCTTTTCTCACTCACTCAACAAAGAGCGATCGGCCTGAACCCCTCTTAACGTGATCTTTAACGACGCACGTGCACCAAAAATGAACGACTCCGTTGTGACTCCAGTGTCATGAGAAAAGGGGAACCCTTCAGCTCCTTCAACGCTGAAGGTTTGGCGGATCGAGGGGAACCCGGGTCCATTAGGACAATAGATGATGTGTTGACAACCGAAACGGAACTATTTCCCTGTTCGTAATCATTAGTAAGTCTATGTCCGGCAGTCGGTCCGACAGGAAAGAATTTTCGGGTCGAGAGGTCAGATTAAACCATTTTGTGGGTTGGATGTCTGGTATCCAAAGTACGAAATACAATTATGATTATTTTAAATGTCCTAATCAATCGTGATAGCTAATCTACGGAAACAATAGAGCCAAAGATACGTTCACACGGTTTTATGGCTTCTGCTGATGATTACATTAGTTCGCAACAGCGGTAACTGCACCTAAATGTTAGGTTTCAAAAGAAACTTAATAACAGAAGTGGTCTAACAGAAACTTTTGTAACTACAAGCAAGTACTTACTCTACCATTTATCGTATGCTTATACGTGTTAGTCAGTAAAACAAACGAGTTGACCAATAACACGTTTAACAGTAAAGAACTTGAGTCGCATCAAGCGCATTTCATGCACTTGTTTGTGTCAACTGAATCGCTGCGTGCCAAGCAGCCGAATTTAGAACACACGAGTCAAGCCTATGCTCGGCTTGATAATGACCGAAGCGACAATAACGTTCCCGCAAGATGGTTCATAGGTCATGACGTCACTTCTTAATTGCGTCAGTACACCGAGAAAGTCAATTAAACATGCTACAACGCCACATACGCCGACACAGGCATATCTAATACAATCTCACCTTCAAACTCTATCAACAATTACTTGCGATATACCACCGGAGACAAGAGTGAATGTTCATATATACGACGAATCTTTTTCATCTGACTTGTGTCACATTGACAAATCTTGATTCTAATTTATTTCCGCACAAGCGTACCCGCGCACCCTTCATGTATTAAACTCGCACAAGATATGGCGGAGTTCCGGGTATCTATGGATAATATGGAATAAAGCTGTAAATATTGGGTTTAACGCTTTCAGGCTCTTCCCCGTCTTCTCTCCACCCATATTTTCTCCACAACCTATTCTTCTCCTATCCTCGTCGTCTCTGCGGATACTTCTATCCTGTCGCCCACTGAAAGTGTTTCCAGCATGTTTACCGTCACCCATATTTCATTCTAAGCGAGGCGCGAACCATTTTCTGCGGTGTCTATGATCTCGTACATTAATGATATACTCCGTACTCGACATCGTATTCAGCGATTCACAAGCGAGGTATAGATTACGGTGCTCTTTCCCTGCTACAAAGCCTTCGAGACGGTTATGAGTCACGTTCCATGGTATGACATTAGAAAGGGACGGAAACGGGAGAAAATTCCCCCGAGGCTATATGCCAGAAACATTAATATCGTTCATTCATTATGACATTCCGAAGAACACGATGAGTCCTGGGAAGCCTAGTTCGAAACGTTTTCCTTGTTTTCGTCGCTAATTGATTTCATGCGCGGACTGCATTGATTTCGAGCCCGAATTCAGTCTTTCAAAATCGTCGAAAACCGATTTCGTTCAAACTTGGTGCATCCAGATACGTACACGGATTATCCATTCTGATAGTTTATTTGTCCCGCAAAAGCTTAGGGAACACGTTACCAAGGCAACGGACTGGGAAGTGTCAAGAAGGATCCAGAAACATCTAGAACGATCGAGAAGGTTCTAGAAGATTCGCAACAACCGGCGATCGCGATCCGCGGCCGAGATGACCACCACACATAGCAACGCACTTGTTGACGAGCCCGCTTGCTTAGTTACGCACGAGTATAAAAGACGATGTCTTAGGTCATACAATCTCTTATTTTCCTGCTGGGAAGAACAAGGTAATACCACGGTCGCCCAGCAGGGCCGGGGACCATCTTCTGGGTCACCCCCTGGAGGGGAGGACGGTAGGACTACGCCACCGGCCGCCTCCAGGAGGGGAGCCGATTCCCGGGTCACCCTGTGGAGGAGAGGACGGTAGGACTACGCCACCGGCCGCCTCCACTAGGGGAGAGAACAGGAAAACTGCCCAGTAGAGTCACTTGCGGACCAAGACCTTAAGTCGCCCGCCAGAGGATAGCTTGGCAGGACTCACCGCCGATCACCTCCTACAAAATTACGAGACATTCACCAAATAGTAGAATTCAATAATGTAAAGTCAAGCGTTATCCTATCGAAAGTTTGAGACGAGCGGGCTCAGTCATAAAAGAGATCGGTCATTACGAGTCGAGCAAATTCCTACCTTACCGACAAACGAACCAAATTCCTGTAAAACCTTCAAAATGAATAAATCCTTGACATTTTCCCACAGAATCCAACCTCCTGTCATTTCCAAATCCTCAACGATAATCCACCACTACAGTTGTACTTTTTCTAAACATATTTACAGCAATAACTGGTTGACGAATTAAGATATCGGGACGATTCTGATTGCAAAACGTTATAAAAATATTACGCAAGTTAGTGTTTTCACGCAAGCGAGCGTTTCCACGTTAAATGGTAGACCCTGTATACGAGCCTAGCGGGACGCCCTAACACCGGGCAGCAGCGTCTAGGGCAGGATCCGTCAGCATAGCCCTACTGAAGAATCCGCCGACGGATCCAGGACGAAACGCATACTCTTCATGCGGTATATGAATCTCAGCGGCGTTGGCACCAGTTTAATGTTTCCTATCAGTGTACATATGCATGTTGTGGACGAACCCTTAATACGAGGACTCCTTGACGACAATGTATGTGCAATCCGCGAAACTCTGTTAATTTGTTTGAACAATCTCCTGACAAAGCACAGTCAGTTACGTATATATTCTAGCTCGACGCGCGAAGAGTATACGCTTGGTATTCAGAGTTTTATCTACGATGTTAAGAATGCGTAATAATGTCGATGTACAGTTAGAAAAACGCAATCATCCGCCCAACACGAACTGTAATACCCTCCGCTAATCCACTCATTAATACGCAACCCAGCCGCGATTTTATTACCCCAAATCGTATCCCCAAACCCTTGGTCTCTTTTCTTTTCCATGCACGAAACTTATCCTATCCTTAACCGCCCTGCACTGCAATCTCTCCTAATTATTTTTCCTATCTACTTTCAAGTCGTATTTGCCATTCAACCTCTCTCCCTTAGTCTCTACACATTCTACAGCCCCGATTCAAACATCACAAAAATTGATAATCGACTTCATGGTGCCAAATAGTCAATCAATTGAAATCGCATCTTCAAGCGAGTAAAGCGATTTTGAACCATGTCATCATAAGAAGATGCGCGTTTCGGATCACGATGAGTAGCAGTGCATGTGCATTTTGAAAACTTCTCCATGTATATAGTTACAATGTAAAATAAAATGTTTTTAAAATAATGCCAGGTCTAATTTAATTATTTAATTTGCTCGAAAGCATTTTCTCATCTATTTCGTAAATAATTGATGTATTTTCTAAGTGCGACTTTTTTTATGCGGTCCCTATCCACCGCATAAAAAAAATTGTTTGATGTATATCATACGCAGATGCTTATTATATGTCAGTGTTAATAAAATTTCCGAATTTTTTTTTGTACGATTGCTTTTATGCGGTCCCTATCCTCCGCACAAAAACAGGACTTACTGTAGTTCAAAATTAGATTGAATGAAGCGAATAATGGTATATAGAATATATAGAATAACCTGTAACGTGTATCAATCTTGAATTTATGTTATTTTTGTACTCAGTATTAATGCAGATTATTATTTGTCTTTACGCGCAGATTGCGGTGTGTAATTGGTGTTCTCCTGCGAATGAGTATGAAAATGGAAATAAAAGCAGGCGTACCATTCATCCTCGAGGAATTATTTTTTTTGTTAATTTCATTATTTAGTGTCGCATCAACCACAAGTAAGGATTATTAGCGACATTTCGATACAAGGGCAAATGTGTGTATATGCAAAGAACATATAAAAGGATATATAAGATTACATTACATTAGTATAACTTAGATTAAATGGTATAGGTTAGCTTCTTTCAAGAAGAAAAGAAGGTTATTAATGTTTTTTGTGTTGCTGAAGTTTTCTTTCAAGGATCTTTCAATGTTGATTCGTTGGTGTTCAATTGCGTATTTCGGGCATGTAAAAAAGAGGTGTTTGACTGTGTTTTTCGTATTGCACAGGTTGCATTTAGGGACATCATCCCTCGACATAAGGTAATGGTGAGTGACTTTTGTGAGGCCGAATTTCAACCAACTTATAACTACTTACCTGGTTTTTTCTTGTGAGTGGAGGGGTCATGTTGTTCTTGTAAAAATTGTCATTTATTTAAAGTATGTGTGGAGGGGCTGATGTTTTCGATTCCTGGTTCCAGTGATCCTTTAATTTTTTTTCTCAATTAACACGTTGAGCGCGGCGTCGGTCCCTGGGGCCGACAGTTTCGAGGTAAGAAAATAAACGTGGTAATTTTAATGATATTTATTAAAACATTCTAAACAGAAATATGGTTTAGATTTACATGTGTGGTAACGGTTTCGAACGACAAAGTATGAATAGAAAGAAATGTTTAGGGACCAAAATTACGATGCGTTACGCAATTATTGAGGGATATGCAGAAAGGAGTAGTGAAAGTAAGGTAATGAAGTATTAACACGTTGACGCCGTCGTGACCCACCGGTGGCCCATGCTTGTCTGTTCCACGGGGCGGCGTGACCCACCGGTGGGTCATGCTCGATTGTTCCATGGGGCGGCATGCATCACCGATGGGCCACGCTTGTATATAAAAAAATACGTAGTACAAAATTGTAGGATGCGAGACGTCACGAGCGTGTATGTATGTATATGTATTGGCCGCGATCGAGGGTCGACCCAAGTGAGGTCGACGAAGGCGGAAGGCAATCCTCGTGGGGCGAGCAAGGAGTCTTTCGGCGTGCGAGACACCTGAAGCGACCATTAGTCTAGTGAATGCGATTATCCGAAAGAGACAACAGTGAAAGTGATTTTGAACGGTGTGCGAATATTGCGAATGTGACCTGAGAGTACGAAAGCCACTGGACCTTTGAATTAACTGAAATACATCATATTTTGTTTTATTTTACCCACATCACTCTCTTGGTTATTCATCCCCCGCCTACCATTACAATTACATCCTACAAAATGTTATTTTATTAATTTAACATTATACATTAACATTTCAACATTATAATCAAACATTCAACACAAAATACATAACTTATAATTTAACCGATACATTAAATATAACGAAATATAATTACTTATTTTTCCCGTGCAATTTTTTAAAACAAGCTAAGCAAAGTGCTGGCTTGTCCTTACAATTATTACAAAACGTCGTTACTTTTTTTGTTTTACTCGTGGCATACTGAGTTCCCTTTTAAATTTGCTAAGCGTTTATAGCACTCTTTGCATCGCTTTCTCGTCTTCCTCGCGGATCCTTGGTACAAACTTAAAAAATGTTTTTTCCGTCTACTTATTATTATTTCACTACGGGGATTGTCAACATCCATCAGCAGAGCATCTATAATTTCTTCTCTAAATTTTAAAATGTTGAAACGCTTAGTTCCCCATTTTTTGTGGATGTACCACGCATTTACGAGACAGGTCCCGCATATTATCTCTATAACTACTTTTCTGTACCATTTCACTGTTTTCCGCAAACAATTATAATATGACGACATTTGGTTGGATATATCAACTCCCTTTTTAGCGTCGTTGTAAAAAAAACGGTGTCTGGCTTTAATTTACCATTTTTGCCACGAATAAGAGCGCACTCGTGATTTTTTGAAGTATAATAGTTAGCATGCACAGTGGCCTTTTGTCGGTCCATTTTAAAAATTTCACTCCGCTACGATTTTGAAGCGAAATAATCTCGCCTCGTTTTTGTTTTTGCTCTGCCTGCGGCGGAAGAAATTTTTTATTCATTTTTATAGTGCCACAAATATATGTTTCTTTACTAAGCAGATCATCAGCTAAGGGAACACTTGTATAATAATTATCCGTAAATAATATGCGGCCCCTGAATAATAAATCCCCTATCAGTTTCATTACAACATCATGAGAATGTGCTTTCATAATTCTCGCTTCATCCTTTCCTGCATAAATATGCATGTTATATGTATATCCTTCCGGAAGGTACAATTTATACATTTTTATCCCGTACTTATGTCGCTTACCGGGTATATATTGACGAAAACTAAGGCGTCCTTTCCACCGAATCATGGTTTCATCGATCACTATATCTTTACCAGGTTTGACAGCATCTTTAAAAGTACGAACAATTTTATCAACAACGTTTCGAAGTTTATATAACCGATCCTCAGTTCCTGCTGTAGTATTACCGGAAAAATGTAAATATTTCAATATTGATATAAATCGATCACGTTTCATCGCTTTTTTTATACAAGGTGGCGCAAAAGTAATGTCACAGTTTGAATTGGCTGCCATTTTGTTATAAATGAAAAAAAAGAATTCTGTTTTCATCAAAAGTTTACTTGAATGTGTAATATTGGTTACATTACTTCGAAAAAATTATATCGGTCAAATGGCCACCTCCCGAGTTGATGCATAATTGCGCTCGTTTTACGGCGTTTTGCATTGTTCCTCGCAAAACATCTGGCTCCAAATTGGCGATTTCTTCTTCAATGTTAGCCTTCAAGTCTTGCAAGGTTCGTGGTTTGTAATGCAAGAAGATCCTTTGCATCCCCTCAAAGTGACAGTTTGGTGTGGCATTTGCAGTGAAAAAGTGATTGGTCCTTATTTTTTTGAAGACGCCGATGGCGCCGCCGTAACCGTAAATGGCGAGCGTTATAGGCAGATGCTAAACGAGTTTTTTTTTTTTGCCGCAAGTTGTTGCATTGGGTCTCGATCATTGTTGGTACCGGCAGAACAGAGCAATCGCTCACACAGGTCGGGTAACTATGGAGATTTTAAGACACCAATTTCCAGGTGGAGTGATCTCCCGTTTTGGAGATTTGAACTGGCCGTCCAGATCACCAGATCTAACAGCACCAGACTTTTTCCTTTGAGGCTTTTTAAAATCTCGCGTATACCACAACAAACCACGAACGTTGCAAGACTTGAAGGCTAACATTGAAGAAGAAATCGCCAATCTGGAGCCAGATGTTTTGCGAGGAACAATGCAAAACGCCGTAAAACGAGCGCAATTATGCATCAACTCGGGAGGTGGCCATTTGAACGATATAATTTTTTCGAAGTAATGTAACCAATATTACACATTTAAGTAAACTTTTCATGAAAACAAAACTCTTTTTTTTTCATTTATAACAAAATGGCAGCCAATTCAAACTGTGACATTACTTTTGCGCCACCTTGTACGTGCACTCGCATACATCTCCTTTTCAGACCAATACAATCGAATTTCGGGTAGCCACACTACACCCATATTTAGAAAAATACCAATAAAAATATTCCATTCACGTTTCGTAATAGGCTTCCAGGCTTGTTGATGGTTTCTCCTGCCAGATGTCGCATTTATTATGCACTGTGCTGCATATCTATTTGTCTCTTCAACGATAATCTCCAACATCTCATCGGTGAAGAATATTTTATATAATGTAACAGGATCGTCGCAGTCCGTCTCTTTGATTAATAATTGTTCTTCCTCCGAATACTCTTCCTCTGCTGTACATTTTTCTGTTATTTTTTGCCATTCTGCATCAGGATCTTGTTCCTCTACATCAGATTCCCACGCTTCTTCCCCCGTGGTTTCTTGCTGATTTGAGGTGTCTGATGATGTTGAGAGTATTCTTGTTCTTCGTATGTTTTGTCTGATTCCAGGTACGGATTCATCAGACGAATCACTCATTTGCATATTCCTAGTATCTATTATTTAGATGGAAAAATTAAAAAAGAAAAATGTTAACCGCCTTTCTAAAAGAGAAAGAAAACTGACCTTACACTTACTGGAGGAAATATATACTCGGAGAACTTTTTATGTGAGAACTCTTCTCACCACGCACCTCACCGAAATTTCGCACAACCTACGCAATGGACACTAACTTCACCCTTGCTCACTAGCCAAAACTGAGAATATCGGGAGTGTAGGGATAGTTTTAAAGGAGCTGCAGTGGTGAGGAGATGGAATATTGATAGGTGGAAAATTTCGGACGAAGGAATTGCGTATGGTCAAGGGAGTTGAAGGATAATTGAACTGGCAAGGAATGAGAAAAAGGATTAGGACGGGTTGCGGTGCGGTACGGATTGCGATAGGTAAACTGGGTCGATGGGGAAGAATAAAGGCATGAGGTGTGGATAAGATATTATTGGGTACTACTATTTCGGTAATGAGGTGGTCAGGAGTGATAAGGAAAGGAAGAAAGAAAAATGATATGAATGTAATGAGGCGGGATTGAAAGGAAAGATTACAAGGGTAATATTGTATATTCTGATTGTGCTATTATTCTGTTTGGGGTGCAACACCCTAAACGTCGAACTGGGCCGTCGAAGGAACAGGGGCAGGTCAGTTGCTGCTCGTACTCAACATAGTTTACGACTAACTCTTATACTTCGTCCTAACACTATTTTGGTTGCGAATGTTCTTTAGGCGCGCCGTGGTTTTCCGACCAACATACACGACTATTTTCTTTTTCTATACGAAATTGAAAAAATTTTTTTCCATTGCGCTTGGATTTTCTCAAAATCTGAGGGTGATGGACAAAAAAGGATTTCAGATTCGTTTTTAGATCGCCCAGATCTACAAGAATCACCTACTGGGTATCGCCGCGCGAAAATTATATTGAGCAGTATAATCTGACGCTGCGCCGCCCCACGAAGTGCAGCGTGAATTCGAGAGCTGCCTCACAGGGAAAAACCTGAATATCGGCGCCGGCGTCAACGTGTTAATAAAACAAAGGCTATGACGTAACAGTGTGTTGTGGTGACCGGTTTGTCCTTCGGTACCTGGGGAAAAATGTGAATGAAGGGATGAGGGGTAGGTGGGGTGCAAGGCGGGCGTGGATTTGTATGTTGCCTGTTCTATCGAATGCGTAAAGAAATTGTGTGAAAATATGGATGTAATCAGAGCACTGTCTTCCCATTCTTTTGTTTATGTTTGAATACTTGTGCATTAACTGCACCATTCCCCCAGTGCGCACAAAAACTCAGAAGGCGAAACAAAGTAATCTTCTCTTCTTACTCTCCACCCCAAAAACCTTTTGACCGCTCGCCGGCCAGCGCTCACTCCACAAAGTTCGAAGATATTGTTCCGAATGCTATAATGTTATTTCAGTACTATTCGGACGCAAGACAGCGAGAAATACGACTAAAAAAGTTGTCACTTTTTGTAATACCTGTAAATCTAAACCATATTTCTGTTTAAAATGTGTTAATAAATATCATTAAAATTACCACGTTTATTTTCTTACCTCGATACTGTCGGTCCCAGGGACCGACGCTGCCCAAGCGATAAGTTCACTGTCGGTCCGAGGGACTGACGACGGCCGAACGGAAAGGCCGCTGTCGGTCCCCAGGGACCGACGCCGCGCTCAACGTCTTAAATATATAATTTGGTGATAGACTTTGAATTTGGGGAGTTGTTGTGGCGTTAGCACTTTCTTTTGCCATTTGGACCGCTATTTCATTAATTTTGATTCCGATATGGGACGGTATCCATATAATCGTGACTTGATTTTTATGTTTTTGAGCTGTTGCGTACGTTTCCTGGGTTCTTACAATGATTTCATCCTTGGAAGACGGGTCATTGATGGAGGTGATCGTGCTTTTGGAATCGCAGAAAATAGCGTATCGTTGGATGTAGCCTTCTGCAGTTAATTTAATAACTTGTCCTATTGCTATTATTTCGGCGAAGGATGCTGATGCTGTTTTATGGAGTTTTAGTTTTGTCGTTGCTGACGGAGAAACGATAGCGCAGCCTGTCCCCGGGGGGATTTTGATCCGTAGTCTTCTTTTCGTTATATTTGTGATATTCATGTTAAATTTCTCCTTGTATTTGTACAGTCTGTAGTATAGGGGAGTCGGAAGGTTTGGGTGAGCTGCAAACACTGTGTTGTTCCTTGTTGTGAACGTGTTATTGAAGGTCGGGTTTGATGGAGTTGTGGCAATTTTTATGGCTGTTGTGATATTTAGTTGGCTCTGTTTCACTAAGGATGCTAAGGATCGAACTAATTCTAAACGCACCAACTGCTATCCTTAGTCCAGTGTTGTGAATTGTGTCCAGTTTTTTGGTTAGGCTTCTTTTTGCTGAGTTACAGATTATAGATCCGTAATCCATCTTTGAACTGATTACTGCCATATACAAATGGTGGACAAAATAATACGAACACCTGTGAAAAAGTATGAGGTATTTCACACCTGCAGTACAACCATTATGATATGGGGTGCGATATCTTGGCGCGGTCTTGGGCCACTTGTTATTCTGCATCTGAGGTTGATCCTTTGATTTGATATCCAATCACTATCTAAGCGCTCTAGGGGATCATGTCCATCCTTTTGCCCAGACTGTATTCCGTGGAGAGCGACTGCTTTTTCAAGACGACAACGCCCCTATCCACACTGCTAGGTGTGTTCAAAAATGGTTCTAAGAGCGTGACGATGCAGTTGAACATCTCGCCTGACCCCCTCAGTCTCCGGACTTGAATATTATTGAACATTTATGGCAATATTTGGAGTCCAAACTTCATTCCCGATTTCCACCTCTATCCGGAAATGCGGAATTAGAGACCGCTCTGCAGGAGGAATGGTTTAATATTCCTTTAAAAACTGGCCATGACCTTTATGCATCTATCCCACGTCGCATTAAATCTGTACTTCAGTCAAAGGGTGGCCCAACCCCCTATTAATCAAGATTTTCCATTATTTCACAGGTGTTTGTATTATTTTGTCCACCATCTGTATGTGTTCAACAAGGTTTACTGGTCTGATCCCCAATTGTTGACTGCAATAGTCTTTAAAATATTAAGGCGTTTCACGCATTCAGTTTTCAAATTTAAAAGGTACAGTTTCCATGATAGTCGTGAGTCAAAGATGAGGCCTAAAAGTTTAATTTGTGTGATTTGTTTTAATTCTTGATTTTTAAGTTGGAGTTTTAGATTAGGATTTGTGCGACTTCTGCAGAAGGTAAATTCTTCAGTCTTGGGGCCTGAAAATTTAAACCCAGTACGTTCTGACCATTTTTCGAGCTTGTTAAGATTTTCTTGAAGATGATTTAGAGTTGAATTAATACGTTTTTCTTTACATATAATTGTTAAGTCATCAGCAAATAGGAAGACCTGACCAGGTGAGGATATTTCAGATAGTGGAAATCTGTCGTATAGTTGACTTCACTCGAGTTGTTTCGGAACGTTTCTGCCAGTAGGTTTACGATTTCTTCCTGGTTCATGGTTATGATATTGTTGTTTTGAATGAGCGTAGGAATTGTTTGTTGGTGTTTATGGCCATGAATGGCTCTTACTTTTATCCATACTTCAGATGAGGGTGTGTTGCTGTTTATTGAGGAGACATAATTTAGCCAGGATTGTTTTTTACTTTGTTTAATAGTTTTGCGGGAGATTGCTCTATATTTGTTGAACGTAATAAGTTCATCCAAAGTTTTGTGTTTTTTATATTGGTTGAAGGCATGTTTAGTTTTTCTTAGGGCATTTTCACATTCCTCATTCCACCATGGGTTAAATTTCTTTTTGTAGCAGTTGTTTTTTGTTTTCGGAATAGTTAAGTTTGCTGCTTTTTTTTATTACATCTATAAATTTGTCTAATGATTGGTCAATTGTTTCAGGGTTGATTAGGTTGGGGGCATACAGTGTGGCAATTAGTTCGGAGACGGTTTTCCGGTAATCTGTCTAGTTTGCTTTGTAGAATTTCCACCTTGGAGGAGAGTTGATTGTAGTTCCATTATTCTCGTGATGTAAGTATTATTCGAATTGGAAAGTGGTCGCTGTCTTGAAGATCCCCTATTGTTTCCTATGTTAGGAATTGGGCAATTGAGGGTGTGCAGAGAGACAGGTCGATTGAGCTGAAGGTACCAGACGCTGTGCAAAAGTGGGTTGGATGGTTATTGTTAATTAGAGCTAGATTGGTAGAGTTGATGATTTTTTCCATGGTTTTTCCTCTTTTGTCGTTTTAGAGGAATTATGTTTTAGCAAATTGAAAAAAATGTGAGATTTTCATTTATGGATCCGGTGAAAGCAACGTTATTTGTATGCTTATCTGAGAAAATCTACCGTCTATTATTTACCTATACGATCTAATTGACTCGTGACGTCATCATTTAAAGGAAGGAACATAAGGTTTTGCGACTTATAAAGGAAGGAACGTAAGGTTTAGCGACTTATAAAGGAAGCGTTCCTACATTCTGCTGTGCTGCTCGAAAGTTTTGCCAACAGTCAGATTGACAAGCCGAAACAAGGCAACCAAGTGTCGTAACAATATCGTGTTTGGTTTCATTTTTATCAGAAAAATGTCTCCTATATGCTAGTAAACATTTTTTTAACGAAATATCGCAAATAAACTTTTTAAATTGTTTGTCGTTGGGGTTAGTGTCTCACCGATAGGCCTCGGTTTGCCGTCGGCGGCATCAAACAAATTGTGTGGCAAAGTGGCCGGATGCGAGGGGGATCCCCCCAACAAGATGGCGGCACAGGGACTTATATCGGATACTAACTTCAGCGGACTTATAACGGACTTTTACTGTATGTATCGCATACGTGGTCCCTGCGAACGGCCGCTGCTGAAGTCATCAGGTGCCCGGCTTGCAACTTCTTACACTCATATTCCTTAGGCAACCGAATGATTATTTTCAATTAAGAAACCATTCTTCTTCTCTTTCCTATACATATATGTAATGGAAATGGATTATACAAATGTTTATGTACATCAGCTGTTCATACCCCGTTTTCACTTGAGACTAAGAATCAACACTCGAAATAAGATGGACAGTAGCTACAACTGTTTAAAAATTATTTTCTGGTTCTTGTTAACCCATTTGTAGGATTTTATTTGCGATGCAATCCATGAAACTGCTAGTTGTACATATGAGGCATTCCATGCCAAATCGGACACTTTCGGACCTCACCCCCTTCGATTTTTTTTTTAAATTTTTATGTTTTTAAGACTGATGAAATACGCGTTCATGAATTTTTTCAGATTTTTTTGACCATCCGTTTCGAAAATATGAATTTTCTTAAAATTCGGGCTCATTTTTTTCAAATGCTCATAACTTTGCGAAAAATGGTCCAATTTGATCGTTCTTTTTTTCAAAATTTGAGTTTTTGAATGCTCTTTCAAGAAAAAAATATATTTTTTATCGAAATAATTCTTTTCATTGTTTAATTTTTATTTAAAGCACAAAATATTTTATATCAAAACATATCCCCTTCGATTTTCTTGAAAAAATTCTCAAATAAACTTTGACGCATGTAAGAAATAAAAAAAATTTCCAATCGTGGGGAAACTCTTCGTTCTATTTTTTTTCTTTATTCGAAAATATCAATTCTATCAAATCGTATATTCCGTTTTAATGAAAAATGTTTTTTTTCGAGATGTATGCCCCGTCCGATTTTTTTTAAAAAATTCTCGAAAATACTTGGATGGATGTAAGAACTTTTAAAATTTGTCCGATCGTGGGGAAACGTTTCGTTCTATTCTTTTTCTTAATTCGAAAATATCTATTCTGTCACATCGTATATTCTATTTCAATGGAAAATGTTTTGTATCTCGAAACATGTCCCCTTCGATTTTTTTGAAAAAATTCTCAAAGAAGCTTTAATGCATGTAAGAACTAAAAAACAATTCCCATCGTGGGGAAACTCTCCGTTCTATTTTTTTTCTTTATTCGAAAATATATCGCTCGGACTCCAGCATAAACGTAAGACGTCGAAGACGTGTGGGTCCTATCTCATCAACGGATTGCAGCGATGATAACTCCGATATTTGTGTAAATGGAGGATTTGTGTGGAAGCAAAGAAATCGTCTACCAAAAATTCATAATTTTTCCGCCACAAGTGGTACGCCTGTCCGTATAGAAGGTATAACGAAGAGACAGGTTTTTGAGTTTTTTTTTCAACAAAAAGTTAGTAAAAAAAATTGTAATGGAAACAAGTAAATACGGAGCAACATCTAGAAATGTTAGACCTATCACGAAAGCAGAATTAAAAGTATATATAGCGATAAACATTTTAATGAGTATAGTTCTAAAATCGACCATACAAAGTTATTGGGCTAAAGTTAAAAGCATCGAAACACCGTATTTCAAAAATGTTATGCGGCGCGAAAGACTTCTCGAGAATACCAAGAATCTACATTTTGCAAGTGATAATCACCCATCTAACGACCCGTTAGCAAAAATTAGAGAAGTTTCTGATTTAGTTTCGAAAAATTTCATACGCATGTATAAGTCACAAAAAAATATTTCCATTGACGAGTCTCTAATGCTCCGCAGAAGCCGTTTACTATTTATAAAATTTATTAAAACAAAGAGAGCGAGTTTTGGCATTAAATTTTATAAACTCTGTGATTCACGTACAAGATATATCCATAACTTTCAAATATACATTGGCAAAGTCAAAACCGAATCCGGCTCGGCTAGTAGAAACGTGGCCATAAAAATGAAGGAAAGCCAACTATTAAATTAAGGATACTGTCTTTATGTAGACAATTGGTACAGTTCACCGACTTTATATCGTGAACTCTATGATATGCAAACAAATGTTTGCAGTACGGCCAGAATGAATAGAAAAGGAATGCCAAAAGAACTGAAATCAGTTAAATTAGCAAAAGGAGAAACAACAATATTTTCTACAAATGACATGTCTGCATTAAAATGGAAGGTTAAGAAAGATGTGGTTGTATTAACAACAATGCACAATTTAGATTTTTCTGAGACAGGGAAAGTAAATAGATGTAATGGACAAGAAATTTTAAAACCCACTGTAGTAATAGACTACAATAAAAACATGTCTGGAATTGACGTTGGCGATCAAATGCTGAGCAAGTTCAACACAATGCGAAGGTACAAGAAATCTTACAAGAAAATATTTTTTTGTTTTGTGAACACGATGCTCTTAAATAGTTACATAATGTACAAGGAATATAAGAAGATTCGAGCTTTCCATGTATATAAACAAAAAAATTAGCAGAGGAAATAATCACAAAATATTCAAAACATGAAAGGACAAGAGTGTTATCATCCGAAAATAAACATTGTACAAGATACACTGGCCGGCTCTTTCCCATAAGAATTCCACCAACCAAAGCAAAAGGACGAAGGACATCCAAGCGATGCATCGTATCTTTAGCCCAATCTATTAGAAGCGAGACTGTTTTTAAATGCGATAATTGTAATATACCGTTATGTATAGATCATTGTAAATATTATCATGTTAATTAACAAAATTTACAACACGTTTCAGTTTACAAAGATTAATAAAAATATTTTGTTACGATAATTTTATTCCCTTGAACGTTTAAAACAATCTCCTTTATTTCATATTTTTCTTAATTTTTTTGTACAACATATGAAATTAATACTTTAATGACCGCACGTCTGTGTAGTCAAACGTCGCCAGGGGCCGGCAACATTTTTGAAGAATTAATTTTTAAAAACTTGATGTAAATTCATGAAATAATTCAACATGTGTGAACGTACACAGAAATTAAAAATCAACAACAATTTAACAACAACTTAAATAATTTGTGTGATAATTTTGAAATCAATTACCTACATGTAATGGTATTTTACAGGTTTTACACATAAAATATGTAGGTTTTTTTTACATTAGCGCGACATTAACGCTTGCACGGTAGCTTTGGGTACGGCACCAACGTAGTGTCGCTATTTGCTCCATCATTTACGCGGTACACCAGTGTAAAATCTAAAGTTAGAAACAGGCAATAAAACAGTAATTATCGAAAATCAAAGACATAGCGATGAAATAGGAAGCCAATAGAAATATCCACACTTGTTTACGTTCAGCAATTACCGCACAGAGAGTGTGCTACCGGCCGACAACCGGCCAGTAACAGTCGGCGCTCGTATCGCACAATTGCTCTGCGACCGGTCGTTAAAGCGTCAATAATTTCATAGGTACTTTAAGCGACAGTCAGCTGAACATCTCAGGTGAATCATGCGAATAGCACATTCAGATCTTTAATGCAAATGGGTTAATGATGATAATGATAATAAACCTTTGATTTATATTTATCTGTGTGTATTATGCGCCCTTTGTCTGCGAACACCGATTCATAGACGCAGGCTCATGTTGAAGCGCGCCAATGACTCAGGTGCTTAACAGAACGCGCGTGTGATGCCGTCGTCTTGAAAACAGCGTCCTTTTGTTTCCAGTTCTTTCCTACGACTCACTATGCAGCCTAGCATAAAGAACCAGGTCGTCGTCGACAGGAGCAACAGCGACGACCACGATGACCAACGATGAACCTACCATACTTTAGACGCAAGTTTATTCTCGACTCGTGCAGCCGGAACAATGATACAAGAGAATACAATGGCAGAGACATCAGCCATGTAGATATTCAATGCATGCATCGCTTTGCGCTTGATGCACGTATACAGGCAATGACGCGGATTAGCGGTAGAAGCATGGAAAGATATAATTGGGCAAATTATTTGGGCATTGATTTCTATGTTTGTCCGAAAACGACTGATTAGGCTAGCGTAACAAACGAGAGAATGTGCACGTGCTGCATTTCCTCTTAGACACGCAACAGAAAAATGCGTCAGGATAGAAAGGGAAAAGAGAGAATACCAGCAGCCGACTGGATGATTTAACGATTGATCGGGAAACGTAATGCCTGCCTACGCACATTTATACATTGGCACTTCTTGAGGCAGGGGGCAGCTTTGGCCGTGGTGCCGCATGCGCAGAATTGAATTGCACGACTCTATGCGCAACGAACAACGAGCGAGGAACGCAAACGATCACGGTTTATCTCGCTCCATGACGTTAACAAGGGTGATCGTTGCGAGGTAACTGTCACGGATGACAACTGCGGTAGTTCTGCCAACCGATTCACACACGCGGATGTTACGCTCATACAGGGTCTACCATTTAACGCGGGACGCTCGCTTGCGAGAAAACGCTAAATGGCAACAGCGCTAGACTCGATACGCTCAAGAGTGTCGGTAGCGCCGGCGCACTGTCCCCGGCGGCGCGTGTACCGAGTCTAGCGCTGTTGCCATTTAGCGTTTTCTCGCAAGCGAGCGTTCCGCAATAAATGGTAGACCCTGTACATGTGGCGCTGTCTGTCGCCGCGACCTTTGTTCCGCCGCTATATCGTCGAGGTGCGGGAAATGAGGGACACCCTTATCAGCCGGAAGTGGTCGTCAGTTGGATTCAGCCGAATTACGAAGCACGCGGCGAAGATTAACAAGAGAAACATCTCATGCGTACGTCACGCGCGGTTGGAAACGATTGCAAGCCTAGCCTTTGCTTGCGAACAGCGCCTATAGGCGCTCAACCAGAGTCGCTGTCTTTTAGTGAATTATGAAAAAGATAGATAAATATCTCTCTTACAAATGTAGAGAAAGTACGGGAGGTTCGTATCGCGCCGCGTTATTTCTGTCCACAGCTACCTGAGAATGTCCTTATATTTATCTTATTCATATTTCTCATACTGCTGTCAAAAACGTTAACGTACGATTCCATGTAGTTTGTAAAAAATCGCATAGAAAAACAAAAAAAAATACTGCAGAAAAAAAACCGCGCAGATTTGAACTCGGAATCAGAGGGCCAGAACGCAAGCACCTTACCTGCTCGGCTATGACAGTTCGATGAAAATATTTTTAACTTTAAGGTACTTCAGGGCAGATTGCTTTTTTAAACATTGCTTAATTGCAAAAAAAATATATACTTGCATACCCCTAAAAACTGAATTTCAAACACGCCTATAAAGTTTTAGCGCGATCAGAAAATTTTGATTTTTGACCTCGATTTTTTTAAAAATGGGGGGTAGTGTTACTTTTGGCAAACCACGTATCGAAAATTTTCGGGTATAGAAGCTGTGTGCAAAATTTGAACAAAATCGGTGACCCACAGGTGGCGTGTTCCCCAATGTAGCCGACTCGCAATGTATTAAACGACTCGAGCATCGTGTCATCCGCACGACCGATCTGCTATTGTCACACCGGCTGTCCAGAGAGTAATTTCTTTTTGAGTGATTTTAACGTGGACAATTGCTATTACGCATAAATTACAGAGATAATGCTTGCATATAAGGAAGGGATGATATTTCAACTGATGAAGGAAGGATTAAAATATTATTGTCCCCGTCTAAAACGGGAAAAGGATAACATAGACTTGAACTATCATTACGCAACACCATTATACAAGCCAAGATGTAACAACTATCGGCTAAACAAACAAATGCGCTACTGATTGTGAATTGTAAAATATCGTTCGTTCGACTCTATAAAAATCTTGTATACGCAAAGAAATTGAAATTTTACGTGTAAAGATGATATGTTACATCGGCACTTGCATTTAAGGAATCGAAATACCTAAACCAAGTTTCCGGCTTAAATCGAACATAGGCTATTTAGTCAGGGAAGTGGTACGGATGCATTGTTTCAGATATCATACAATTATCTTATTGCCTATAAGTAAAGCAATACTCCGTATTTACTCTTTTCGTACTAATATGCTTCACTTTCAACAGCTCATTGTTATTCGCAAACTTGTCTTTACATTAGCTATCGCCATAAAAATGAATTTTTCACTGTCTGCAAATCGCATCTATGCAATGAATGAATGACTACTGTGTACATTTTTATAAGAAATCACAACATTACAGTATCAGCGTATTATTCTTAATGTTTTAGTTAATTGTTAAACTACACGCAAGAACTAGGTCATTCCAAATATCCTAACAAAACTTCCAGTGATAGGTATTTCATTTAACAATAAGACGCGTGGCTGAGCCCTTCTATAATACATGGATTTGTACATCTGAAGGTGCCTAAAAATAACTCGTGAGGTTCTCGAGACGATAATAGCTCACAAGCGTTTATTCCCTTTCTTACCACTCGTTAACAATGCGCGCAGAATATTAATTGTTCCCATTCGCGCTTTAAGTTCCCCTGTCCGAATGTTTTGTATTCAAGGAAATGGTTCTCGCGCGCGCCTCGATGACGTGGGCCCGATCGGCCAGTCATCGTGTTTTTTTCCATCCCTCTGCTCCTCATTTCTCAGATGATTCGTACTCTCATATCAACGGATTAGTAGCATTTGACACTATTTGTCATTCTGTACAATTAAAATATAGGTGCGGTTGGAAAAAAATCCTCGATATATTACGTTTAAATAGTAGGAACGCAATATAAATAATTCGGCCAAACAAAAGGGTCATGCTAATGTGAGTCACAAGCAGAGTCTATAAATCTATGCAGGTTTATCGAACACTTTACATCGCTACACGGGGCTTTTATAAATGAATTCCGCCGACATTGACACCAGGTGGAAATGCGTTTACCACTCACGAAAGTTACCGTACTTACTGAATCGGTCGCTGCTCTCATATTCCTGAACTACATGGATACCGAATTCCGAAGGAGCGAACAGTTACTCATTTGTTACGCGTTAAATATTATTACAGGTGTGAGTACATATGTGACAACTTCTTGTCCTAATACGGCTAACAAGAAGAATAAGTACTGCTGCCTGTCTTCAAGTTATATAAGTTAAATAAAAAAGTTACTCTCTCTGACAACATTTTCACCTGATTATCATTTTATTCTGTGAACATTCTTAGAACAAAGTGTTTTGACCCTAATTTTATGATCCGCCATGTATAAAAAAAAAATGTTCTCAGTACACAAGATTAATTTTTCATTCTTTTACATTTTTAGCGACGTAGGGTTACCAGCAGTAACAAAACAAAAAATGAGTACAAAGTATTAAATAAAGTCCACAAAATCTTAATTTTTTACTTCACACGCAGGAATTTCTTAGTGCCATGGAGCTTTATGCAATTCCCCGTGTGACTTATCGAAATCGATCGGTGAAGGAGACAGTTCATTTTTTTTCATATGAATACGTCCTATTCCAGTTGGACTACCAACATGCACAAAAGAGACTCATCACTGGACAAGATGGAATACTATAGGAGATTCACATAGGCACACATACTGATTTACCCGACGTTTAAGCGTCTCCCAAAACATGCGTTATATAAGTGTAACTTAATGACGCTTCTCTAGCGTTTTATGATAAGGGTTTTTTCCTACGCATTTGTTCAGAGCTAGTATATATTGTGGGCATGAAGCCTCTACTGTTAAGACGCTGACGTATCGTTATTTAATTAAGTACCACGACTGACACTGAGTCGTAATGGGTTTTAGCACGTGTTGATCTCGATTGATACGCTGCTTTAAAATAGGAAAATAATAAAAATTGTGTTGTACCGTGTCTAGTACATTTTACTATATAAGTCTATCGTTTGTTTATCTACTATGACATAGTGTAGCATAGTGCAACTGTTGACTCCAAAATCTTCTTTTTCTTTATTATTAAGATACCTGTCATTAATACATTCAGAGAACCTCAGCTAATTGAAGTCGCATGCAAAGTTCTTTTGATAATGTGACATGAAGAATTGCTGAAATATTTTAGTACTTTATTAAAGCCTGGCGTCCCTAACGAAGGCGGATCTTAGCAGATGAGCGTTAACAAATACATAGCTTCAAAATGAACACTTTCACTATCAACTATCTACACTTTCCAACTTATGATATAACGTCAAATTCGATTTGCAATCAAACTTTGATAAGGCGTGATACTTAACAGAAACATCTTTTTCCCACTTGAAGATTATGAAAGGAAACCGTGTAAAAACTAAACGATGTAAGTGCAACATGTTCAGTTTTTAATAAATATTGTATTGAATATTTTCACATTATGACAAGTATGGTAAACGGTGAAAATTGCGATAAAGTACCAACATGTAAGCGAGTTTATGACTTTAAAATCGCCCTCGGTGTTTCACTGTCGAAATAGCTGGAGTTTATATGACCGACGAAGCATCATTACTTACTGTTCTAATTGTAAATTTCACTTTTTTTACCACCACGCATACTGTTATCGCGCATAACTTTTCTTGGCTGAATTGAGTACCGTCATGATTGTATGTTTTCCATTTATACAGCATCAAACAGACGGCATTGTTTACACGCATAATTTCTTCGTATTTGAACGAGCAAAAATTTCAAGCTAGGAACACTCAATATTCAAAAGATCGTAAAGTGATCATACTAAAACTTAAATTGTGATAACAATTCTTAGTTCTTATTACAAATATAATTGGCGTAATTACTGTTTATGACTCTTTCATACTTTGTGTAAACGCACATAAAATACGAATTGACAGCTATATTTGCATATCAAAAAAATGTGTTGTTGTGGAATAGTAATATTTACATAAACAATTTTAAGATATGTTAAGAATAATAATATAAAATGAGACATGAATCATTAATGCAAACGTAATCGAATAACAACAGTTAACCAGTATGCTTCACCATGCAACAAAGTTCAATATACCTGTATACTTCCACCTTACCTTATCGTTGTTAAGACTAATGGAATCGTAGTCCGAATCAACGTAAAATATGGAATTCATCTCTTGATGAAACCACATGGTACCCGCTCTAAAATAACATTAGCCAGCTGATTGGAGCTGATCACTGAAACGCTGATTCACTCTGTTGGACACACTCAATATAGTTACAAATTAAACTTAAAAGTTTCCACTAAACATCAGATTGATTTCAGTCAAAACGTTTTAAGCTACACAATTAAGCCACAAAATCCACTTCTTATCCAAAAGTCAAATTGTTAAAGTGATTAAACCGGCACTGAGTTAGGACAAACACTTTTAAGAAATATCTTACTGAAATTGTCTAATACGGCACGAAACATTTTAAATTGTTGCAAAAGCATCGAGCTTGTATCAAAACAGAGCCGTAGGAATACGAAAGATGTCAGTATGAAAGTTCATTCGGCACTGTCGCGTACCATGCGCCACGAACGTGTCACCGCGAAAGCATCGTCGACGCGTAGAAGGTTTATGCGAGCATGAAAGCGTTACTCCCGCCGCGGTGGCCCTGTGAAAACTGGAAAGGCAGACACTGTAATCGTGTACCTTCTACCATTTGTGAACGCGACGCGTCCATCAGTACCACCACCTTCCCTCTCTCCACTCCATTAACTACCCAACCCCTTTGTCATCGGCCATCTTTATCTCCCACAAGAATTCATCTCCCTTACGCGTCTTCGGATATGCAGTCCGGACCGACTCTCGGCCGTAGTCAAATAACTCTTTTATTTCGTTACGTGCCTAATCTTACTGCAATATCGCCAAAACGCATTGTGAGTGCGCATTAGTGGCATTTAAGCCTATCTATTCGTGGTTGTTTCGCTTCACGCCGAATTTTCGTCAGCGGCAGAATTTACCAAATGCTGATACGTGGGCGTAAAATGCTCATACATGGCCATAAAATGCTATCAACTTTGGATAATGTAAAACGATGTCCCGACATGTTGATTGTATTTTTGTTGTATTTTTAGATTTGAACCTTTTGAGGAGGTGAATACTTGTGATTATAACAGACATATACCATTGATATTACATGAAGCAAAGAGGCAGATAATAACGAGAGCAATTTCGGTACAATAAGTGTCAGAAATATAACTGTAATTATAAGGTGACCAACTGTACTCATTTACTGAGTTTTGTACTCTTTTTTCGCAAACCGTACTCTTTTCAAATCCTGTACTCTGAAAGTACTCATTTGTTTAATTTTATACTCATTTGTATTTCTAAAACATTTTTTTAGATTATTTTATTTCAATTTTATTAATATCATATCCCACATGAAAATTTAAAAGTTTTATTAGAAATTTCCTTATGTTGTCCAGGCACTAATGCTGCTGTTGAAAGGATATTTTCACTAGGCAATGATTATTGGAGCAGTGAGAAGTCGCAACTTTCTGTAAAAACATTATCTGCCGTCTTAACAGTCAAATTTAATATGCAAAATGAAAGTTGTTCGGATGTGGCTACATTATTAGACGAACATCCTCATTTAGCAAAAAAAAATCCACTCCGAAGAAAAATATGTTTTTAAAAGAAAATAAAGATTTTATCGTTTTTTCTTCTTTTTTTTCACCTATGAAATACATGCAAAGTGTACTTTTTTTGAACAAAAAATAGTTGGTCACCTTAGTAATTATCATATAAGAATATGGGACACTAATCTACAATTTCAAAACACGAACAGTTCTATCAGAAGAAAGAACACGTTATTGGTTATGTAATCGAGTGGATGTTTTGTAAATGCAGAGCAGATGTTTTATAAATGTAATTCTTCTCAAATAAAGTTATTAGGACACATTTACTTATAATCAAAGAAAGCGCTACGTTCCCGTATGTTAAGATTCTCGTGCTCTTACTGACCTGAATCTTATTTTCTACCCATCGTTATTATCAAAGAATCACAAGCGTCTAGTTACGATTCAGTAACAAAGTCTGTGTTCATTGAATAACAAGCGCTAAACGGAAGTTCACAGGCATTCTCAAGCAATTTCACAGCAAAAATTTCTCCACCGAACTTCAATTGAGTAGAGCCGTGGTCGTAAGAATGAGAAAATAAAGACTTGATTTCGATACAGCACCATTTACAATATCGTCTTCTAAAATTTACATTATATTTTTCATGAATATACAGGGTCGGACAAAACAACATCCCTATTTTTATTGCCGTTCAGTATCAGCCGCTGACGTGGCGTGGACAAATGCACAACGAACTTTTGCCATTGATTTGTGTTCATTTGCAACAATGTCTCAGTTGCTATGAAGCAGCGTGCATTTCATACCCACTTTAAAATTGCTCCTTGTACGTGAGTTCTGGATCGAAAGTTTATTTTTGTATGGGTGGAAATCTTCAGGAGGATTGGTTCTGTTGTGGAAAAACGTGGCCGAAGACCTCGTAGTGTCCGTACACCTGAACACATCGATGCAGATAAGCGGTCGTTTTTGCAGTCTCCAGGACGCTCAGCTCGCAAACACGGAGCTGCTCTTCAACTTTCCAACCGCAGTGTTCGTCGAATTTTGCACGTAGATCTTCACTTTCACCCATATAAGGTGATGGTCGTCCAATAACTCTGTCAACGTGATTGGCAAAGCCGTATGAGAGCATGTCAAAACATCTTACAATTAGACCGTCTAACATCGGACGCCATTGTTTTTTCAGTAACGACGCACATTTTCACTTCTCTGGCTGTATCAATAAATTAAACTTTAGGTATTCGTGTGAAAACAATCCTCAAGAGATCCACGAAAAGTCTCTTCACAGAAAACGTGTTATTATTGTATAGTGTGCAATGTCACGACTTGGAATCATCATTATTTTGAAGAATATGGTGTGTCGTTACTGTCAACTCGGCCAGATATGCCAACAAGATGAAAGAGTTTTTCGAACCTGCATTACGGGAACGTGCTCTGGAGACCGTCTGGTTTCAGCCAGTTTCAGCAGGATGGTGCCACAGCTTGATTCATGCCGGACATCAATTAACATTTTGTGGCAAATGTTTCCTAGTCGGTTGATTTCTCGGAGAGGTGACATTTCATGGCCAGCACGATGACCCAATTTAACCCCGTGCGATTTATTTTTGTGCGGTTACTTGAAAGCGGAGGTATTCAAACGTCACCCTAGGAACCTGCAAGACCTGAAAGAATCAATAAGCATAAAAATGTTGACAAAAACATAGTTAAAATATAAAATAAAATAAAAAGATCTAATAAAATATTATATATAAATACATTATAAAATAAAAAATGATGAAAAAAAGAATGTAACTAACAAAATTCGAACTCTGTCAAAATATTTCCTCCGACTTGCAAGACTAACACCTTGTCGTTGCGCTAGCAACATTCTTCGCTTGTGATATTCAATCTTTTGGCATATAAGCCTACACTGCAGCATCAACTCTTTCTATTTATTTCGTTTTTTTGCACTCTTACGACTGTTCAATGTACTCAATAACATTAAATATTCTATAAAATAGTAATGTGACAAAAAGGAAACCAAAGTTTGCCACATTCGGTGTTCTGACAGGCAAAAACTGACCACAGACGCGGTTTTAGATTTTTCCAACACTGTTCCACTAAATCAAATATTATGAAAAAAATCAGAGAGACGTTAATTATAATATTACATCACAGGAAAAAGCGACATTACTGATCATCTGGACCTCCTTCATTGTCAAATTAATGTTTTTCTGGCTCACTTCTGGTTTTTATTTTTTCTCTAGTTGGATTTTTTATATAAAAATCTGAAAAAATTTAAAATGTGCGCTCCATTATCAGACATATCTCTGATTTTTTTTCCATTTTTCTTATCCAATAGGTTTTGAGAAAACGGTGGGAGAAGGAAACAGTACATTTTACCCTTACCCGCCACCCACGGTCGAGATACAAAGTTGAGAATTCACAAAAATGTTTCTTTTTTCATAAGCTATCGAACGGGCGATTCAGAATTTCAATCGGTTTTGGGGGCACTTTTGACCGTCTTATTCATCTATGCCTTTTTTCAATATTATGATTATTACTAAATGGTGCGAAAAAATTACTGCACCACAGAACATATAAAAATACTTTTATTTAAACGTAAAAGACGTACATAAAAGTCATGTGCATACATTATGGTGTAAGATATAAAAACAATCTAAACGAAGATAAGGTAAATTAGGACATCCATCACAATATGTAGCAACTTTACGCGTGCAATTTTTTACAGTTATTCTTCCAAATTTTTTTAAATTCGCTGGATATTAATAATCAGATAAAATAACGGTGAAAAGTACGTATTTTTGCAAATTATTCGAAATATTACGTGCAAACCGTGGCCGTGGAGGTCACCAGTGACCCACAGTAAAATTAATGTATTATACGCTCTTATATACTAAAATTTACCTGTTGTGCAAAAAATGTGAAACAAATACGTAACACATAATAAGAAATTCACGTAGGCGCCACGCGCTGGACACCAAAATCAGTCCGGCACACGTGTTAAAAAAAAGTAGGAAAAATTTCCAGAATCATAGATTAAGTAAACGAAATTACATTTGTTGTATATAGAGAACTAGTGTTTTTATTTACAATTTAAAATAGGGAGGTTGTTTTGCACCACCTTGTACAATACCAGCATTTTGAATAGGAACTGTTTATGCGTAATGAAGACCAAGGGGCAGAACAAAATTCAGCTCAGCGCCTAGGTTGTCTTCTTATTGGCAATTGTTCAAATCGATTAATGACATTCGATTTATGATATCGGCAACAAGAAGTTGCAGATGCTCAGTTTGATTTTACCTGAGCGACATAGCCCTAGTATAATGCTGCAAAATTGACAGATCATTTTTCGACACAAATTTTATATTAAATTCAAAAATGTATTGAGTGCTGCATAGATTCTAAGAAATTGACTATATTAAAATAATAAAATCTTGTGTAATGGCTGCTGGTACCGAATTATTGTCTACTCTTCAACCCCACCTTATTCCAGGGTAATCATACACTTGCTAACCCAAAATGTGTATAAAACGTAATTTAATTTATCCATTCAAATTTATTTATGATTTACATATTTTTTGATTTGCTGTATTAATTGTGTTAGTACCAGAAGCACAATAATTACTCATCCCAGTTAACTAATCATTAAAATTATATAAATAAAAAACAAAAACATATTTTTGAATTATCCTAGGTATACTGGTTATTGTCCACAGTATCGATACAGATGTGGGGAAACTTATGGAAGTGTTACGCATAAAATATTACTCGATCCTACCATAAATCATGCAAAAACACTCGTTCTATCAAACCGTGCAAATGACGATTATGAAGTAACTAAATAACCACTCTTAATTTTTGGACCCTTACTATATATAAGATAATCAACGTTGTGCCATTTACCAGTTGACCCGTCCTCCAAAAAATGATATCGACACTGTAAATGCTCGATACAAACGAACGGATCCTATCTACATCCATCCGACGTTACCGGGATATGAAGGTATATAGTTTAACGTAAAAAAAATCTTAAATGAGCAGGTTTTCGGCGCTTTCGGTTACAGTTGCACTAATAAAGCAAAATATTAATTAACAATGAATTTAATGAAACATTGCAATCAATGTTTATGCAAATGTTGCAACTGTGACCGAAAGCGCCGAAAACCTGCTCATTTAACATTAACAATACGGTCAAAAACCTAATATTTTTACGTAAAAAAAATCTTTAAAAAAATGTTTTTGTGTAAATTACTGTTATTATTTTTGGTGCTTTCCGTACAGAGTTTATGCAACTTAAAATTATTTTTATACTTCATTTAAAAATGTAGTTTCAATGTTCAAACTTATGGTAAATATGTATATCTAACTGTACAATTCAACATTTTAACCACTGATTCTAACTTTTGTTATTGTGTTCAATTCATTCGCAGGTTTTATGCCAAATCTAAATACCAGAAATGGGCAAAGATTTTCCGTATTAGCGACTGAAGGTATCGCAGATTTTGAAAGACAGCAGTTGAGAAATAAGGCAGCCCTTAATCACATCAAGACTGTAATCAGCGTGCAAAGTGGACGTGGCAATCCGCAGAACATCAAAGATCGTTTGGTAACGATAGAGATTCGCGCGACACATATAAATCTATAAAACTTTAAAATAGTCCAGTAATAAACGTTGTATTTTTTATTTCTGTGAACACCACTTGTATAGCTTGGCGGTAACTAATAGTACATGAGATGTCCTTTTTAATATGACCAAATTTAGAATAATAAGATATTAATCTATACCTTAGTACAGTGGTTACAGAAATAGCCATCAAATAAAGAAAACTAGCACTACGCTATAATGCTAACAAAAAATAAAATCAATTTACCTGTATTTTAGACGGTGAAGAATGAATTTAAACTGCCGCTAGTGATTGTACGGCCGGATCGCGTAGGTAATATTAGATTTTTGTCAGTAGATGAACAATGTGAACGCCCCAGCGACCATCAGCCTTCACCATATTTCATGAATAATGACAATCCAAAAAAATATTACATCAGCAGTAAGTACCATATTTTAAGTGATTTTTACACCCTGTATTCATTCACGAGATATTTGCGCGAGTTCCGCTTGAAGTTTCCCTTGTTGACAAGACATTATCATTACCGTATTTTAATATCGAAACAGCAGTTTTCAGATAAATCGTACTATTAGTCTTGATGTTTAAGTTCTCCCGCAATCTTGTTTTGTTAATTAAATAATAACAAATTTATGTTTGTTGTCACAAAGATGAATATGATAACTTAATCAGCATGAATCTTAATAACAGTCAAAATCGAATGCGGTATTCTTTTATCCGTCAAAATGCAAGAAGTGAGTTTAAATATCGTAATGTCATACACTATTCAACCACACGTTCTTAAAAATGTAACATATCATGTTTAAAACAGACGTATAATTTCGTATAATAGCGCTAATCCACGATTCCCTTATTTAGGCTATGCTGGTCATGTGGCCGGCCGAAACGTTCACTTTGGATCATCAAATGCTTCAGCTACGAATAGTGCGCTCTGTGAATTTACAACAAACTATAGAACCAGACAAAGCACAGAATGGGCCCCTGTGTCAATATCACGACCGGATCCACCTCTCTTTATTCAACCTACGGAAATTTATCACAAGCACGTTGGATTGTTACCGAATTACGGTGGACATGTGCCAGGGGAAACATTTAGGTAATTATATCCTTACAATATCGTATACGTTTCTGTTCCGCCAAAATAGTATTTATATTTGCATATGAAATTACGAATATGTACTAATACTTCATCAAATATCTATGTGTAAAATTCAACGCGATCTGAACGTAAATTGCAGATTCGGAAAAACTTTTGGTGCCGATACAAGAGATGCAAAACGGTGGCTACGTGGTGACTTTTTTGCGTAATAAATGTGACGCGTGTGAAATGATGCCAACGGCACAAACGAATTTTCACTGTGAACTAAGTATCGAAGGCCTAATTTGCGCTAATAATTAAGAAGCGGTTTACGAATACTCTTTACACAAAATATATCAAATGTACAAATATTTATCTGGAAAGTACAAAGTAGAACGAAAATAAATACATTGCTCACAATAGTTACAGTTACAGTTTTTGTAAAAGCTGCATCTTGTTTTACAAATTCCAATGTATAGTTTTTGTTTTCATACAGTAGGTGTTGCTTTTTTTATTGTTGTGATTTCCAGTTTAATAAAATTTTGGCAGCCTTTTCCAAGTTTTTGTCTTCCTGCAATCGTAAAAGAAGATACATTTTTATATCACTCCATATTTTGTTTAAAATTAGATGTCTTTATGGAAAATATTACCTTTATGAAACAATACCGCACATTGTCCTCACCCAAATGTTTATGCTCAGAACTATAAAACGCAGACGGTGGAATGCCTTGCAATCCGACATTTTTTGTCATCCATTTTGTAAATCTATAATCTTTGTTATCATCAGTCTCTTCGTCCAATTTGACTTTACTTTCCAAAGCTGTCCAATTAGCTATCATAAAATAACCCCCTTCCGGAGTCGTTGGCATCATGCCAGCGTCGCGTAAAAACTTTGCCATATAATCGCGTTTTGGCAACAGTTCCTTTGCTAGACTCACGAAATAGCAATCAGGCTTTCCAAACTTTGCAAATTCTTCTTCAAATCCAATGGCCACCGCTTCCTGTAGAAGCCATGCATATTATGCAGTGGTGAATAAAAATTTGACAGTAATGCGCAGTTATAGTTACTTGGGTTGGTGTAGAACATGTGTAAACAGAATTTTGATGTACAACTTGTAAATTATACAACAGGTTTGCCGGACCATAAGCCCAACCAATTTTCCACCCGGTCACACTAAATGTTTTACCAGCTGATCCAATTGTAATAGTTCGATCGTACATACCAGGCAACGTTGCTGAAATAACCATTTTATTAAGCTGATTCTTGTCCCACCATCTGTACATCATGTTTAATACGGTCAATTTACCAATTCTAATATGTTCATACGGTTCATAAATGATCCACTCATAGACCTCGTCAGACACAACAAGAGTATCCCACTTCTTTGCAAGATCAGCAATAAACTGTAACTCATCACGTGTAAATACTTTTCCTACAGGATTGTGTGGTGTGTTGACAATAATTCCTTTAGTTTTTTCATTGAAGAGACTTTCCATTTCCTTCTTGTCAAATTCCCAGTCTCTTGAAGTTAGAGGTCCATTTTTATTTCTCTACAATAGTAACAAATAAGTGGATGAACCGGTCTGATTGATAACACTACCAGATGTGTTAATGCATTTCATATCATTGAGCCCGTACTTCACTCGTCACTTACTGGTTTTAATGGAATAAACCTTGGTATACCCCCGGCACTCTTAACCATGGGTACATAACAATCAAAAAAAGGTTCTATAATGATCCACTCATCTCCAGGATTTGTATGACCTTGTAAAGTAGCATATAATGCCTCATATGCACCAGCTGTTACAAGAACTTCTTTATTTGGGTCCAAGTCACGTTGCAATAATTTAGAATATAATTTTGCAATTGCATTAACTAATCTAGGGTGACCCTAAAATACACATCTAGAAGTATTCTTCATTTACGTAACATAGATATGAAGAGGAGAATATTCTACTTGACAATCATTCATTGTTACGAAAACAAAAATTAATAAGAAAATACCTCTAATATTGATACAATTGGTTAGACTTAAAATACTTAAACAATATTAATAAAATACTTACAAATCCTCTTGTATATTGATTTAAAAGAGGATTTTCACCAGTTGCAGAAGCTGCTAAAGCATTCCTCACATTTTCAGGGGCATGAAAGTCAGGGAATCCCTGACCTAAATTTAAAGGCTTATACTTCAAACTAAGTTCAATATATTCTACCCTAAATGGGACAACCAAATATAGTTTAACAACATGTAGAAAAAAAGCCACACCTAATAATTTATATTACCAGACAGATTTCTCATTGCCTTTCAAACGATATGGAAGATCAAATTTGGACATTGCTGCAGTACAATTTTCAATATTCCTAAACGGAGAACACAATGTCACTGGTAATATTGCAGGTGTCCTTAAAAGACAAGAACGGACTAACATCTGTTACAAACAATGAAAACATTTTTAGGCATTGTGCTTTATGCATAGTAGCATATATTATCACAGAACATTTATATACCATTCTTCAGATAAACACAGTGTACAGTATGTATTACAACATGTGCTACAATTGTGAGACTGTTGTATGTAGTCTAGATATATTCGTTATCGCGTGGAAAGGTACGTTGTAAATTTTCATATCATTGGCAACAACATTCGGTCAACTAAAAATCGTATTAAAAACTTACATAAGATCAGTAATGAATTTCACTTTATTGATGGGAAAATTAAGGCCACGAGTTTGCTATGTATCTCTTATGTGTAAGAAGGATATTTTTTAAATACTAAGTCCATCAAGCTCACACTTAACACGTATGTATACGTGTGCAAAATCACGCACACTACACTACGTCAAATTAATAACTGAAAAGCCATTACATATACTTACTGAATGATAAAATATAAAAATAATGAATTAGAAATACTTCCGTATTTCGCTTTTGATAAGACCGCTAGGTTATGCAACAGGTTATTAGGAGGGGAAAATAGTATAAACAATGTTCTAGATACATGCAGGAACTTTTACAAATACAGTTGGTACTTGCAGGAATAGTAATCGCTGTAAAGTGTCTTATGCACTCAAATTAATTCTGGTTGTCTTATGCTTATGAGTAATAAAAATTGAATTTACTTAACGAAGGAATTTTCTCGTAGTATGTAACCAGTGTTTTACGTTACACTACACGACTCAATTCCATTATACACAAGAATCCGTAAGATACCGTAATTTGAACACAAAATTAATAAAATCACAAAATTTAATTATACCTTGTAATATAAATAGAAAGTTCAAAATTAATCATTAATAGGATAGAATATAAGATTAATAATATGATTATGTCAAATATGATTTTTTAGTATAAATAGGTAAATTAAGAATTTATAAATTACAAAGTACAAAGTTACAAAACAATCGAAACATGTCATGTGTCCAAATTCAGAACAACTAAATCTACAGTATGGTGTATGACTTTGTAGACGTACATGAATATATTTCCAGATATGAAACGAATAACTTACCAAAATTAAGAAGATGTGTTCATGTCGCATTTCTAACAGTTTCAGCGGATCTCAGTTTAGATAGTAACAAGAAATACGCTTGCTTTAAAGTCAAAAGTTTAACCGTATGAAAACTTTCACTTACCAAGGCTTTCCAGACCCAATCGGAATATTCAGTATATTTTTGTCAGTGATCCTTTTTCCAATTGTTCAAGGTAACTGAATTGACGAAGTATAGGATAGGCTGGTAAAGGTATAGAAAGGGGTACTCATCACCGATTTGCATGAAACTTCGCGTAATGGTAAATTTTTGCATAAAAATAAGATCTGTAAAAGCCAAAAAGCGCGGACTCGTCTAATTAAAAAGTTATTAAGCGTTAAAGTTTAGTTATAAAATCTGCCATACGGACAGTACGAACGACATCTGCGCATGCGCACTGATGTCTGCGCATGCGCTCTGACGTCTGCGCATGCGCACGGACGAGTTTGCAGGTAATGTGTGCGTATTTCAAATGAAATAATATTGAATTGGCGAAGGCTAGGTGTGGGCAGGCTTCCCTTTCATAATGTTTAAGAGTTTTCAAACAAACAATGGTTTGAGACTAGGTTTGGGATAGGTTTTTGTTTTCCTCGAAGGGGAAAACTTCCAGCCAAATCTTACTTTTTGTATTATTTAAGGGCTGGTTGTAGGCTAGGCTTCTCTTACATAATGTTGTACTTTGGGCAGTTAAAATCTAACCCAAACCTACTCTCAAGCCATTGTTTGATTGAAAACTCTTAAACATGTCGTTCGTGCTGTCGGTATGGCAGGTTTTATAACTAAACTTTAACGCTTAATAAGTTTTTAATTAGACGAGTCCGCGCTTTTTGGCTTTTGCAGGTCTTATTTTTATGCAAAAATTTACCATTACACGGAGTTTCATGCAAATCGGTGAGGAGGCCGGGATTCGTTACCTTTACCCCCAGTTTTCCACTCATCCAAATAATATCTGTTACCAAATCCAGTAGAAAGCAGTATTGTACCGGTCAGATTGTATATATAGATATACGACTAAAGTTTCATTATTTTTAACAAATTTATTGCTCAGATGAATTTATTGTCGCTTCTCAGTGACTAAAATTATACACTATGTAGAATTTCGCGTCGCGTTAACGTGTTAAGAGTCATGTTTACTGTAATATGCATGTATTTAGTAGTTTTAAATGTCTCCCAATCAGTTGTTTCCGTCATTATTTTTTACTCTCTGTTCACTGTTTTTTTTTTCATCCGACGAGCAGCGAAACGCGATGCGAGATTCATGAATTCCTTCCAGCCCCGATTCTGTCTATCGGAGTGCACACATCAGGCCTGTCGTTTTCACTTACTCAAGCACGGTGCGCATACACCGGCACCAATAGTGCCAGGGCTTCAAATCTGGCATCACAGCGTCAAGAGAATCCACGCAATGAGCCGTTCAATCCCCACCTGTGACACCAGATTTGGACCCGTAGTACCATCGGTGCTGCTGTGTATGGACAAAGAAGGACCTGTATGTACTTCGCACCTTGTTTCCATTCGTATCGCTTGTAATGTACGCAAAATTGAAAGGATACGAGTGGAAATGAGACGGATTTTTATGTATAGCTTTTTCCTTGTCTCACCAAAGGTCCAAATCTGATCCCCACCTTGACATAAATAATTGAAAAAGTCACCACTGAGCAAGACACATCGTGATATCGAGAAACTATGATGTGTGCATTTTTGTTAACACGTCTAAATATTGAATTGTTCCAATATTGTTGCGAAATAAACTAAATTGTAACAAACGCGAGCCGGCGCATATCGAAAGACGATAGGGCTGGCGGCCGCTGACGTCACCGTGCTTGGATTTGTACTTGCGACGACGCACAGTGGGGTATTTGACCGTTCTAGCTGGCCAAAATTATTTTTCAACTTTAGACAAATTCTATTGACAAAGTTTGCTAGAGTATGAAGTGATTAAAGTTTTAAAGTACTTTTGCATTACGAAAAACAATTTTTTTCATTTTTTTAAATAAATTTTTGTTTTTATGCGCAGAAAAAATTCCAGTTATATTTAAAATAATGGCAGTGGCCAATATAGGAAAGAATTTCTTTCTTTGTTGTCCAATAAAATTTCACTGGCTAGACAAAACCGGTGATGTATTGGAACACCCATGTTGGGAAATCCCGCGGACCGTTTATAGGTACCATTACGCGCGCCGCAGCATTAAATGCACTACATAGTAATAAGCGACTGTTACGCAGCAAACCATATTTTTCCATTCAGCCACATTCTTTCCTCAATTCAATAGTTCCGTTTCTTTGACCAGGTATCCGTTCACATACTTATCACTTTCCGCCGATCCTTATTGCGTCCTAATCCCCACACAATAAACCTCCGCTCTTCCTACAACGCAATTTCCCTTCCCCTTAGGACAGCGCACGTCATTTATTTAAACATTCCCATTCGATTTATCACTTACATGTCGGGAAAGACCACCAAACTTTGAAAGAATTGTCCAAACACCTTTGTATAACGATGCCAAACCAAATTACATACGAAAAATATAAGCATTGAAGCAGTTATTTTACCTTAATAACTAAACAATAGCTTAATAGCAAACTTAAATAATATAAACTAATTAACGTTCAAAATAAAAAATACTAGTCCCATTTTATTTCTCCTTATTATTTATAAACAAAATTGGATTAGTATAATATATATACAATCTTTATTGATTTCCTTACGGATTACAATCTTAAACAACTACCTAAACCTAAACCTTAAATCTAACTAAACTCTATCCCACGCCTTATTCTACCCTACGCCCACGCTCTTTGCCGCTCGCCGCTCGCTCTCTCTCCGCTCGCCGCTCGCCCTCTCTCCGCTCGCATACTCGCTCTCTCTCCGCTCACCGCTCGCTCTCTCTCCGCTCGCATACTCGCTCTCTCTTCGCTCGCCGCTCGCTCTCTCTCCTCTCGCACACTCGCTCTCTCTCTCTCCGCTCGCCGCTCGCTCTCTCTCCGCTCGCATACTCGCTCCCCCTCTCCCACGCTCACTCCGCCGCTCAAAACGCTCGCCGCTCTCTCTCTCTCTCCCTCTCACACTCGTTCCCTCCCCCGCACGCTCTCTCTCTCGGACTTCCGTTTCTACTCTCTCTCTCTCACTTACTCCACCCCACTCCATTCTCCTCACTCCCTCATTCACTCATTCCCCTCCCCCCACCTCCGCCCATCTCCTCTCCACCTCCTTAAAGAAATCCTCTCCCCTCCCCTCACCCCCCAACACCCACCTCCTCGCCTCCTGCCATCCCTCCTCCTGACCCCCCCTCACACATACCTCCCACATGTGTCTCCACGTCTCCCTCCCCCCCCTGCACAATCTACACAGCCTCTCCTCCTCGCTCCCCCAGTACCTCCCCCCCCTCAACCCACTGCCCAACCTAAACCTCGCCACTCTCTTCCACCTTTCTTCCCCCCAACCCCTCTTTAGATATTCCGGGACCCCCTTGTCCTTGCACACCCCGTACTCCTTATTCCACTCCGACCTTCCTATCCTCTCCCATCTGTCCCTTTCCTGCTCCTCCTTCTCCCACCCTATGATCTCCTCCCCCCTTATGTCCCTCGCCTCCCTCCCCACCCTCCACCCCCTTTTCACCCAAAACGCTCTCCTCTCACCCTCCCAACCCCTTTCACCCTCCCTCCTACCCATTCTCTCTTTTATTTCCCTTAAACACGCCTGGGCCAGTGCCCCTCCGCCGCCCTCCTCCACCCTTCTCTCATATCCCCAAGCCCTCATAGCCATCCTTCCCCTCATCATCTCCCTCTGCAGTTCCTCTCTTAGCATGTACCCAGGCGTGCTCCTCTCCACCCCCAATACCCACCTCAGGAACCTTTCATGGAGTGCCTCCACCTTCCCCCTCTCTCTCCACCCCCACACCTCCACCCCATAACTCACCACTGGCCAAACCAACCTATCATATAGCCACAACCTCCTTCCCCAATCTCCCCCGATTAGTATAATATATATTTGAAGTGATATTAATTTTTTCAGAATTGAAACAAAATAATTTTTACAATTGACTAATTATGAAAGTGGTGTAAGTCCATTTGCAGCCCGTAAATATACATTATTTCAGTTAAATTCGCCTAAAAGAAATTTATATAATCAAATTACACATTGATAAATCCGTAGAAACATTGCCAGACTTGATATAATTAATGTATATTTTTTAATTGATTAAGGGGTCTGGCCACCTTGTACGCTCGCCAGATGAGTACTATTTTTAAAAATTCATAAACGCGAAAATAAAGCACAAAATTCTTTTATTTTTTGTCACATACTAGAAAACAGTTTAGTGAACAAGTGAAAAAAATTTCGTGATAAAAAAATAAAAAATACCGGCGTTTCGTTCACTTTGGTGAAGGCCCTCGGCACGAAACGCACGTTGGCGGCTCCATGACTACCTGCTACATTTTGCATCTGAAAAAAAAAAAAAAATTAGCTTATTCCTGGATCATATTGCAAGGGCGACACGTAGGGAAATTTCTTTTTTTACATTAGGGAAATTATGGTGAGCCGAAGAATTTTTTTTCACGATTTTCACCGAAATTTCACGAGAAAAAACGTCATTAAAAAAAAACTAATCAAGTAATCGCAAAAATCCTACGTTACGCTTTAGATAATGTATCTAAAAGTACTGTGTTCAAATTTCAGAGCAATCGGACCGATAGTTTACGAGATATACGAAGAGCCGTTTCGAAAAACATAGTTTCGAGATAATCGCAAAAGAAAGTAAACGTACGATTATTCGGCTGACGGCGCGGTTTTTGTGAGTCTTACCTTCAATCAGCGATTCCTGGTCCATACATGTCCTCTTCGGCAGCTGTTTGAGCATCCTGGGCCTCTTTTTGCGAAGATCTACGTGCTTGGCGTGCTTCTTTCGTACTTTTTTTCTCTCGGACATTTGCTGTAGCGCAACGTTTCTCGTCGACTGCCCTACAGAAATCGTAGCAGCGATCTCCGATGCTTAGATCCATGAGCTTCATCATCAGCAAAATACTGTTGTACCCATCGTTGAAAGTGCTGATAGCAATGTAACTGTCAATTTCGACGGTTTTCGCACCGCTGGAACTCGTTTTTGGAGCCATTGACCAGATGACGGAGTTGACGCTTTCGTTGGCGTTTTGCGTGAAGCCTCCTTCGCACCGTTCTAACAATTCATCTGAAGTGAGGTCCTCATAAACAGGTCGAATGGCATCTTGAACAATTTGAGGCAGAGGATTCTTGTGTAGATATTCATCCAAAGTGCCAATCGCTTTTGATATTTGCAAAGAGCACCACGAGTCTTCTCCCGGAGGACAATTTTCATGCTGCGGGATTTCGTCGGTCGAGCTCTTGTGCTTGAATGTTGCCCCAATAGCTTTCTTCATTTCGTCTTTAGAGTTAGAGAACCTTCGAATAGCGAGACCGTAATATATTGTTAGCTCGTTAATTAGTTTATCGGTCAGCTCTCCATTGCCAGCAAGACCTTTCTTTTCTTTTTTGATTTTACGAAGTCGTGTGCCTATCCTTTTCTGCACATGACCTACGCATTCTTTTTTCATCACTTTTTCTTCGTATGGATTCGAGTAAACAATTCTACTAACCCATACAAAGGACACCCATACATAGGACAGCTGCACGTGCTGAACCGTGCGAGTTGTATACACTGATCGAGCCGCGCGGTCGACCGCTCGCAGCGGCTCGACCTTACTACCGAGAAATACCTGTAACTTTAGCAATTTTACGATTTTCAGTACCAACTATGGATTAAATGATGCGTAACATTTCAAAGATTATTATAAAATAATAAAAAAAAAATGAAAAAAAAATATTTACAAGGTGGCCAGACCCCTTAATATGCTAACCTTTAATTTACTCGAGACAACAGAAAATGGACTTACACCACTTTCAAAATAAACGGTCCATATATATTATAACGCAGTATATCTTCACAGAATTATCATTCCCGAAACAAGAGATTGCTAGGGAACGCCCGTTGCAACCTTTCGCGAACTCAGTGAATTGTTAGTGACGAGGCGGGTAGTCGCGCGAATTAAAACGCGTTCGCGTGGTTACAGCGACTTGAAGACAATAATATCCCCTTAACCCCCATTTTTTTTCTTTTTTTTTCTTACGATGGGGAATCTTGAAAAAGACATCAGCGACCCCGGGGGGAGTCGCCGATTGTGTCAGGTTTCACTGACTAAACCCACACCGGTACTCTCTACTGGGTGGCAGGAGATACCCCGGTGCTGCGCGAGCATATACCGCAGCATCTCCCACCCGCGGCACGTGCAAAAGATATGAATTTTGTCAAATAACAAAAATAAGTTAATAAAGCTACATCAAAAGATAATTCGCGCCCTACATCGCTAGTGAACTAGAAGGAAGAACATGCATGTAGTATAGAGAATGAAAGTGACAGCACATCAATAAGACAGGAAGAGGAAAGAATGTTATAGGGTGAACGGTAACGACGCACACCTCGGGGGGAAACCCCGCTTATGAGTCAGTTGTGAGAAGAAGAGAAAGAATAGCGAGAGGATATATAGTTAGGGAAAGAGATAAAGTCATAGTGTCTTCTGACGGAAGCTAAGTGACAGCAAGTGAAATCCTCGAATGGAATACGTCAGAGAGACAACATGCAATAAATTTAGTGTTCAGGCTAGCGATGCCACGCCCAATGTCTTTCTCATAGAAGAGAGGGACATGCAAATGAAGAAATTAAAAACAATAGACTATTATTTGGGCATTTCCCTTCGCCTCCTTTGTGGAGAAAAATGAATTCATACTAAATTCGGCTAATCGGATAGACATACCACGGAACAGGGAGTACGCGAGTTCCGCTTGCACACATTCCGAACGGCGCGCGTGGCAAGCAGAGAAGCCCCCGCTTCTCTACCCACCCACCGTTTAATGTGCGTTGGCTGATTATCTTTGCACTTAGCACCCTGTCCGGTTGGCAGAGCGTTCTCACACATACGTACATTCTTTCCTTCGCATTCGAGCAGTCTGCATTCAGCAAATACTTACATACTCTATCCGCGGGCAGTAAGCAGGGCGGTCCCATTATCGATCAGGTTAGAGATGAAAATTGATACGCTGGGAGCTCGTGCGCTCTGCCACACCAGCTGTGGCTTTTTGAACCGAAGGTCGGTATACCATTTCGCGTAGAGACGCTTCCGCAACCGCCTGGCCGTCCTCTTCACGTGTTGAAGAGTCGCTACAGCCTCACGCCATGCGGTCACCCGGCTGCCGCCCCGCTTCAGGACTCTTTGTCCTGACGCGGACGACCCCCGGGCACCCCCGGGCCACTTAGCATTAACGTGACGCGACAGCCGCCCGCTAGGGAGGCCGCCGCGCCCACCCCGCGATCCGCGTATACTGGCCTATACCTATGCGGGTATCGGATGCTGCGTTGAGAATTCGGGTCTCCTTCCCGCTCCCTCTCCGTAGCCTTCTTCTTGGCCATGACGTCCTCGGAGAACGCCGCGAACGCTTTCCAGGCGATCCTCCGCCTAACCATCGCGGCAGCGATGGCCGGCAGAGAAACGTCTTGCCCTACAACCCCTTTTAAAGCCGCGCGTTGGTCATTCCAGGCTGAGCATGTAAGAAGTACATGCTCCGAGTACTCAGAAAGCCAACCACAGTGTACACATACCTCCGTTGGCTCTTTACCTATACGGCATAGGTAATAGCCGAAGCAGCCATGACCGGTCATGATCTGCGTCATCCTATACGTAGGCACTCCTCTACTCCCACCCATCCAGCGATCGAAAATGTCCCCTTAACCCCTGTGACCATTCACCGAAGTTTTTCAGACAGTTTAAAGTTGCATAAGCTAAATAAGAAACGCACCTTTTGAAAGGTAATAAATATCTATGATCTGTCCATATACGAGTACTCCCAAACGCGTAAATTTCTTTATATCGGTTCCGTACGAGACGAAATACACCTATTCGATATCAATTATGATGGTTTACTTGAATATCATTGTTTTGCTTCAACAAATATGGAGAGAGCTTGTAAAGGTGGCAATTGTTCTTCTGTTTTTTGTAGGCTACGAATATACGCATTCCTATATTTTGTTGTCCGCGGCGGTGTCTCTGTAATTTCTTTCAAAACCGCTGAATCATTTCGTTTGCCAATTTCCCGCAATTTCATCTCTGTGGCAAAAGTTAACATTTCACTCGATGTTGTTTTTTGGACATCTTCCGTTTTCCTTCTTTTGCTGCGTTCACCCAAGTCACCGAAAGACTTCTCAAGCCGTCCTGATCGAGTCGTCCCTCGGGTATTTCTATAATAGCCTGTAGCCATTTAGCATTTTTTTTCTCAAATAGTTGCTTCTTCCTGGATGCAGCTTTCCATCTTCGCAGAAAGTGACACTTAAAGCATGCTATTAATTCTTCTAGACGTTTTTGCTGCTTCTCCGAATAATTTTCTCGATTTTGCAAAATATGTTTCAAATATGCTAACTTTTGGGAAATATTACTGTTTACTTTTTGTTCCATGATATCATATTAGGTCTACCGGAAAGTTCTGTCCGTTTTTAGAATGAAACAAAAGAATACATTTTTTTTTATACTTTGAATAAACTTTATTGAATAATATAATTGCCATCATTATTTATGACTTCTTGCCAGCGTGATGGCAATTTGTATATCCCATTTTTAAAAAATGTCTTATCTCTAGAGCCAAAAATTGAACCTGTGCTTGTCTGATATCTTCTTCGTTCTTGAATTGTTTGCCCTGCAAGAAATTTTGTAAGGACAGAAACAAGTGATAACCGGAAGGTGCTAGGTCCGGGGAGTATGGTGGATGCGACCGAATTTCCCAGCCTAGTTCAGCGACTTTCTGACGAGTCCCCTAAGCAGCATTGTGGCCTGGCATTGTCATGAAGCAGTATGATGTCCTTCCTATTGAACATCGCCGGCCTCTTTTCCTGGAGTGCTGTTTTTAATTTATCCAATTGCTGACAGTACCTCTCCGAATTTAGCCTTTCGTTTGGTGTCAACAGTTCAAAATGTATTGGTCCTCGAATGTCCCACCATATACACAACATTCTCTTGTTCAGGCTCAACTTCGGTTTAGAGGTGGAAGGGGCAGGTTTTCCGGGTTCACAATATGCCCTTTTCCTTATGATGTTTTCATAGGTTAACCACTTTTCATCCCCAGTTATGATCCGGTCCAAGAAGGGTTCGATTTTGTTGCGTGCAAGCAGAAATGTGATTGCAGGGCAAAATGCTCGAGAACAAAGACGACACCAGACAAGCACTGGTTCAATATTTGGCCTCTAGCAACAAGGAATTTTCAAAAAACGGGATATACAAATTGCCACCATGATGGCAAGAAATCATAAATAATGATGGCAATTATATTTTTCCATAAAGTTTATTCAAGGTATCAGAAATTTACTCTTTTGCTTTATTGCAAAGACGGACAGAACTTTCCGGTAGACCTAATATAAATGTCTGCGGCTAATTCGTTTGATTCCTGATGATCTTGGTCAGAAAAAGGGGCGATTTATGATAAAGTCAGAAACATTGAAGAGTGTCATTATTTAGAAAATTCCTCGTAAAAACCGAATTCGCAAATATTCGCAAGTAATTCTTTTTGCGCTAGGAAGCCGATACATCACTCTCAACAATGGCGTAAGAAACTATGCGGAATAAAGGGGTCTTATACAGGGTGGTTTCGATCCGGTGGTACAACCGAAAAGGAGGTGAATCTACATGCAAAATTAAGTAAAGCAGAACGTATGAAAATTTTTTTTTAACCCGCGAGAACTCGCGCTATGATATTTTGTGCCGCGCCGAGAAAGAATCTAAGATATCTCAATAAATAGAAAAGATTGCAGACTGGCGTTCCGGCTCGCTGAATTTTACAATCTCCACTATCATTTGAACTTATTACTAACGTAATTATTTATTTATTATAATCTAGGGACGAGATTTCTCGAGTTATTACCGTGAACGACGACGATCGCACGCACAGTCTGCTTCCTCCACCATGCTCATTTCTCCTGCCGTTCTGCTGTCATTCTTCGCCTGCCTATCTAGAGCGTATATGTGTGCGCGTATTTTTAGTGGTACACCTTTCCCTCCTATAACACGGTAGTTAGGTTCCTAGAAACTGCCGTGTTGTGTGAAACCGTGTTGTATGAGACCCAGAGCTAGTACAAAAAGGGGGTTACGTTCCAAAAACTGATTGAAAACAAATTGTTTTTTTTTAATTCTAGATGAACAACTTAATTTTTATTAAAAGTATAAATGTATGTATAACACAAAGCAAAAAAAAAACCCCCAAAAAATAATATTTTCATGAATAAATGATTCAAATCTTGTGGGTGACATGGAGCATTATCTAATAATAGTAATAGCGCCTTGAAGTTCAAATTTTTCTGCCTTAAATAACGTTTAACGCTTGGCACAAAACAATTTGAAAACCAATCTTTAAATTTTCTAGTTACCCAAGTTTTTGGATTTGCTTTCCAATATACCGGCAAGGTGTTTTTATTTACGTCTTTAAGTGCACGAGGATTGAAAAATTTATAAACTAGCATGGGTTTTGCCATGAAGTCCCCCGATGCATTACTGCACAAAAGGAGCGTTAAACGATCTTTAGACACCTTAAATCCGGGTGCAGCTTTTTCTTTTTTTGATATAAAAATAAATATTTCCGCAATATTGTATCTTTAGGACAGCAAACCTCGCCGGGGCTGTAGAAATACAATGTTGTACCAAGATTTTTGCAGTTTTCTTATCCTCTTATAGCGAAACCGTGTTATAGGATGTCGTGTTGTAGGAGGGTTCCCGCAATTTATGAATCGTGTTATGAGATGCCGTGTTATAGGAGGGAAAGGTGTACAGAGAAGCAGCGTCAACAGTGGGAGAAGCAGCGAAAAGAGTGGGGAGAGCAGCAGAATCGGGGGGGGGGGGTACCGTGTATACGCATTTTCATGCTTTGCAGGCTCTTCGCAAAACCCGAAAAACTTATATTTAAATAATAAATTTCACATATGTGCTTAGTCACGTTGTGTCTAATAGTACTAAATTTGTGTGTAGTAAGAGAATATGCTATATAAATGAAGCAAATACTGATAAAAAGTACAATAACCCTTTGCGGACGAGAGGCGGCTCTCGATCGCCACGGTGTTTCATGCGGCAAAACGAGTGATTATTGACAAGGAATCATTGCATAATCGAAAGTTTGATAAAATCTTGAATACCGCGGATCATATAAAGTGATTCTACATAAAACACAAAGTATTTTTGATATTATTAACAACTTGAGAGGACATTTTCGCCAGGCGCGTGTTGGAGCGTTGGCACTAAATGTTGAAACCCGTTTAAACAATCGCCTCCACGTCATGCTGAAAGAAGCCAAAACGGACTGCAAGGTTTGCTCTGACCACAGTAAACTCGGAGGAAAAAAAGAAACTGTATATTATTACGATACAAGTCCTGATAAACCAAGGATGCATCTTGGGGACTGTTTTGTATTAAATCACACTAGAATTAATTATAAATCATAAAAGTGGTAAAACAATGTTTTCTAGAATGCGTAAATGTATAAAATGTAAAAATATATTATTTATATACATTTGTTTGTGTGTTACAGTATTTTAAAGTAGTTGCAACTTGTCGGTTCGACCGGCTGAAAACGTCGTCGTCCGCAAAGTGTTAAAGTAGGTGCGGCACAAAATATCGCACGCGAGTCCTCGCGTGACGGTTCGAGGCGCGAGTTCTCGCGGGTTAAACGCTCCGTTTTCGAGAAAAACGACTTTGAATTTTCGCAAAGTGCAAGCGCACCCGAGCGGGGCGCGATATACCGGGTGCGCTGTAGGAATCTTGGTCGCGGCGCGATGGCTTATCTCATTGCGTGGCATCGAAGCAGGCCCGACAGGGACATCCGGTATACGCGACAGTGGGACCGAAGTGGCCTATCGTGACGTCATAGCTGCCCGAACGTACTCGCATATGTATAGATATACCAATGCCATGCTTCAGGGTGCTTGCACCTGACAAAAATTCAAAGTTGATTTTCTCGAAAGCGAAGCGTTTAAGAAAAAACTTTTATACGTTCTGTTGTATTTATTTTTGCATGTAGATTCACCTCCTTTTCGGTTGTACCATCGGATCGAAACCACCCTGTATAACAAAATCAATGCAGAAAATACATCTTCGAACAAAAATGTTCATATTTAAACCCTATTTTCAAACCATAACAACTTTTCATAGGTACTTAATAAACCGTTGAAACTTATTCTAAGTACTTACCTTCCTCTAAAGACGCCATAACGACGCACTTCACACTGGTTCTTGAATAACACAAAAAACACAAGCAAACTCGTGAACGTTCAGAGAGTGTCCGAAAGAGGTACGTTTACTAGTAGCAACCGTCAATTTCAGACTAAGTATTCAGACGAATGGTGCGAAGAAAAAAAAATATTACCCATACATATTCCCCCACTAATTAAGTACCCCATTATGTAATTTTTATGACTCCAGGTAAAAGTTAACAAAATCGACTTTTGGCCAGCTAGAACGGTCAAATACCCCACTGTGCGACGGCCTAAGCTAAGGTGACCAACTGTACTCATTTACTGAGTTTTGTACTCTTTTTTCGCAAACCGTACTCTTTTCAAATCCTGTACTCTGAAAGTACTCATTTGTTTAATTTTATACTCATTTGTATTTCTAAAACATTTTTTTAGATTATTTTATTTCAATTTTATTAATATCATATCCCACATGAAAATTTAAAAGTTTTAATAGAAATTTCCTTATATTGTCCAGGCACTAATGCTGCTGTTGAAAGGGTATTTTCACTAGGGAATGATTATTGGAGTAGTGAGAAGTCGCAACTTTCTGTAAAAACATTATCTGCCGTCCTAACAGTCAAATTTAATATGCAAAATGAAAGTTGTTCGGATGTGGCTACATTATTAGACGAACATCCTCATTTAGCAAAAAAAAATCCATTCCGAAGAAAAATATGTTTTTAAAAGAAAATAAAGTTTTTATCGTTTTTTCTTCTTTTTTTTCACCCATGAAATACTTGCAAAGTGTACTCTTTTTGAACAAAAAATAGTTGGTCACCTTACCTAAGCCAGAGGACGGAGGACGGGAGGCGCAAAGCACGTTTGTTCCGAACGGCCACGAACGAGAGGGATAACATTTTTAGTAGTCGAATAGAGCAGATGACGCAAATAAAGCCAAAGTTGAATTGAACACTATTTATTTTTTTGAAAATCAGCTTACAAAAGGGAACAAAGCGTCGACTCGATCATTGACAGATATGCGTATACTATTCTGAACGTTTTTTTTTATGTTACTATTAATTAAAACCACTCATGCAGTGTCAATGTCGCATAAAAAACGGAAACAAAATTTTAATGTAGTCATCGAAATACAGTCCTCGAAATACGTGTAGTATTTCTCGAGGAGGTGCGGTAACAGATGAAGAATAACGAATTCTTCTGTTTCCAACGCACATGGAGAATAGGGAATTCTTCTGTTTTCGACGGAAATGTGTGGAATAGTGTGGACTAACTTCTACACGAGTATTCACAATCGAGCCATTTATTATACAAATCGATTAAATCCACTTTTTGAAAAATCTTTGTTTTAAATGTCAAAGCACTTGGTACAGTCATAACTTTTTATATTTACAATAACTTTCCTAAATAATAAATATTGGCATCACTAAACGACAAAATCTTTTTTTGCCCATCAATAATAAATAATTTATTTCAGAAATCAGTCTAGGTATCTCCGTGCTTGTAGGAAAAACACCCCTAATCACACTAACTTCCCTCTTTCTTTATTTAAATACACACGATACTACAATTTCACAATGCTTAGTCTCTCTCTCTGCTACGCTTCACGGTTCTCCCAAGAATGCCCGTCTCCTCCTCGATCCTGCCTGATCCTGCCCAATCCTGCCCGGCGTTCCCGCCCGGGCTCACCGTGTTTTGTCTCATCTCCTCCATGCCTCTCGTGAATTGTTCTAGGCCTATGTCATCCAATTGTAAAACCAAAGTATTTTCCACTACCCATTAGAAGAGTACCGGTGTGGTTTAGTCAGTGAAACCTGACACTATCTGTACCTCCCCCCCCCCCCCCCGTCCCGAGGCGTTCGGGTGTCTTTTTCAAGATTCCACATCAATAAGAAAAAAAAGAGAAAAAAAAAGACCTATGTCATCCCGGTGCGTACACGAGGTCTTACTCATACGCGTCGTAATCGGCCCTTCTCAGGTTGTGGACAGAAATAATGCGGCGCGATACGAACCTCCCGTACTTTCCCTACATACTGTAATACAAATTATTACAATACTGCAATCCAAAAGCTAGGTGTGACACAGGAAATCAGAATATGTTTGAGGTATGTAAAAAAAACCCGCACGTGGAAAGTTTTGGGCAACGGTACATTAAGGATTATCTACCTCCCCTGTCCGATGGAGAGGTGTTGCCATGCGAAGGGCTTTCAGATAACGTTGGGACAAAAGACGAACAAGGAAACGGTGACGCTGCTGGAAGCTGCCGACACAGGGGACCACGCACGCGGTCATTCTTGAGCGAGTATTGCGAGCGAGCAGTTATTCTTGATTTTGTTACGAGTCCAGAATAAAATATGTATACTTATCGCATTTACAAATATATTCCAAGTGCCTACTCTAATTCGGCCGATTCCTTACAGGTAGATCAGTGTTGTCCAACCCGCGGCATCGAAAGCCCATACAGCCCAGTCTATACGTCGGATAATGAAAGTGGCTTGTGTACGAAACAAACACAGGTACAGTGCGACCCAAGGAAGCTAAAATGTTGGACAACTCTGAGGTACATGGATAAATTGATAGTTTCTTAGGGGAAGGAACGGAACGGGGGGGGGGGGTGAGATAAACAATAGAAGAATGAATAGCAAGATGTAAAAGGTGACGTGAAAGCTTCGACCATATAGTATATGGACCGCTCAAGCTATAGTGTAGTCCGTAACCAACATCTCTCATGCCAAAGTTACGAGTAAGCAGTAATGCGCAAGCGCTACAAATAATGGGCAACAGCAGTGGGGAAAAGCGCGAATTCGGATTTCGATAGGATGCCGAACTACTGCGATCAGTAGCTTTTGAGATTTGTAGACATAGAAAAAGGAAATTATTTATTTTAAATCAAAACAGTTGTCCGTAATATAAAAATTGTTATATTTCAGGGTACTTATTACTTTTAGTTGTATGAATCCTATCTCTACTAAATAATATCCTATTAAATAACAATATCATACGTAACATCAGAATTACAAAAAAACTTTTTTTTCGTAGAAATACATTATTGATGTATATGAAGAATAAGCTTGGTAAAATTGTTATCATGTTTTCGTGTATCTAACAGCATTTGTAACTTTATAACTGTATAATATAACTTAGTTTTTCGAACAACGCATTAGAATAGGTTATGGCTGTGTCGACAAATGCCGTCAGCCGTGTGGTCATAGCCTGTCACCACCTGTCATCCAGACGAAAATTTTGCTATAGTTTTCGAATTCGACGCATGCGCATTAGTGTCAACTCTCACTTTCGGTATGGAGATGTTGGTTACGCTGCGCTCAGTGTATAAAGAGTAGGCTTGAGCGGTCCATATGTATACTATATGGTCGAAGGCCGCAACAATGTATTGTCAAGGTAGTCTATTTTCAAAATGCTCACAAGAGGAAATTTTATTAATTTTAGATTTTGCGTCCGCGAATAAATATTTGATTATGACTCTATTGTGTAATAAATGTAATTTTCGAAATGGGAGTTATTGCATCACATCATTCTTTTTATTTCTTATATTTGTTGTAATTGTTATAAGCATCTTTAGCCCTTTGCATTCTGAACCATCCTGGACGTTAGCCATCACGTCTTAAGCGCCACTTTCCCGTTGAAACGTACATATACCAATCCTCCTGTTACATTTTATAGTTTTGGAACCAATTTGTGTATTATAATAATAATCAAGTTATATGAATTTGTAGACAACGAGAAATATAATGTATATCACAAACTTTAATATCCTATCAGAGAGGAATATCAAGTGCAAAGAGTTAACTACTAAATCCTCTACATTAATTTGGCAAGATATATGTACATATATGTACACGAAAGAACAAACAATACCCATGTACATATTATAAATTCAGATTTGCCTCCATGTCAATGGCGCTGTTATGTCGATTGTGGTTCTTAATCGGTAACGTCGCGTGTGACACGAAAATGGTAAGGGGTCTACGTAGCCCCCTTGACGTGGACAAATTTTAGCATTGCATGTTATGTCTATCCTATACATACTTAGTCAATGGTCACGGAGAGACAACGACCAAACCAACATAATAGCTCAATGCTACAAGACAATGAAATCGTAAATTTCCATAAACAGCAACTAAAACTTGAACAACTACAACGCAATGTTATAATAGAAAGAACAGCAAATCATAAATACTTCACAGACAATGAACCTAATTACACTAGACCATGGGTCCAGAATATGGAACTAACAAGAGAACAAAAGAAATAGTTACAATAAACAAAATGATATGTAACCCACCGGTACCCCAATAATGAATATCTACTTAGAATTGGCAAAAAAGAATCCCCAAATTGCACATGCAACCCACACAAATACAAAATATAACACACACATTATGAGAATGCCCTTTTAAGGACGAAAAAAGATATTTATTAATAAAAATAATAAAACACATGGACAATAAAAAAGATAACCTAAACATTAACAATATAATTGAAAGAAGAAACAAGAAACTAATTAAAAAACTACTTTAATTCCTTAATGAATAATATAGTAAATAGTGAATAATAATTGTGCATCACCATAAGAAGACACCCACATGATCGATACAGCAGTGCTGCTGTGTATCCATAAACAAAGGGAAGAAGAAGGAGAAGAAGATGATAAGTCTGTTCTATACTTCGTCAATGGTGGCAATCAACGGGTTAATGTGACGGTGCAAAACTACCCTGTAACTTTTTACCCCTTGCGTTGTGCCCCATACATTATTTGACAGAAAGTGCTTGTATTCATTTGTTCTACCACCCCCTACATTTTCTCCCTCAAATTTTGATTCACCCTGTATAAAATGTTACAGCAAGTTTTGTTACAATGCATGTTGAATACAGCTAACGATTGTAAAAAGATAGTTACTACATGATATAATACTCAAATAAAGTGATACTTAACAAAATTGATGTAAAATAGCATTTTGTGTCAATCAAGTTTTCTAAGTGACGAATTTGTGAAATACATATCTGGAAACAGACGCGAACTTTTTATTAACACCAAACTTGAAGCTAAATTAAATATGTCTATATCTTTTTAACATTTATTTTATTCAAACATGAGGATTTCTTAATTATATTAATATTTTAATCCGTGGGTTAAATTCTCAAAGTTCTTGCATTTATTCACCTTTTTCGTTTGTGAGTTATTCTACTACAACTGTAATAATTTAAATTTGAGTTGCGCCATATGTTGTACACTTTACTACCAGATGTCGCGTCATGTTAGGTACCCCGTTTAACTACTGAAATATTTATGTCACTGAAAAACAACGAACGTTTAGTTCCATGAAAAACTAGGATATTATCTCTACAAAATACAATAACCAATGAATATTTATACAAAAAGAAATAAATTTGTATAGCCTGTGGTGGGTGACAATTTACAACGACTATTTTGGAGAACTTCACCAATCGTAAATAATACTGTTCTGCTGTACTGCAACGCAATAGGCTCATTCATCGCCATATCGTTTCACGCTCCCTGCAGTGTAGCTTCTAGTAAAGATGTAGCATGTGCAAATAAAAGCGAGTGACATTAGGCGATACCGAATTTTTATACGCATTAATCACGGTAAATGACAATGAGCCGCGTTGGCTTAGTAATATAACAGTATCGCATGAACGTAGTATCGCAATCGATTTCGTGAGCAAATCGTTTGTTTTCTTAGAAATACGTCATAAATGTACAGACGTATTCACGGAAACCGTTTTCTATTTCGGCAAAGGTTTGTGTACGTAGGTATGCGTGTGTTTGCCCATGAGATAGATCATACGTTTTTGACGTAACGTAGGTTAACGCGTCGCTTATAATCCGTTTGCCGATCTCAGCTGTTTCTCGAGTCAGGTGATTTTGACATTCTTATCTGCTTCCAGGTTAAATGTAGTCATCTGTTACAACATTATTCGCCACGCGCATTGACACGGGCGTGATACGCTCATGTGCTTGAATTGGCAAATGATTACACCAGGCTCTGACAAAGCCCTTTAATAGCAACTGTGTTGCTCACAAATTAAACATATAAATGTATTCCCCCTGATAATAAAACATTCTTAAGGTGGGTAAAATAACTTGTACAAGACAAACCCATCAACTTCAATACACCATGAAAAGGAACAGCCAGGATTGTTGTTTACTAAATGTCACTTTGCATTGCTATATGAACATCTCTATTGTATTTAAATCTGATTGTGTCAATACAGTTAATTCACAATAAATTTTTCTATTGTATACAAGCAATGTAAAGAAAGAGTATACACATATATATTAGCATAAAGATATTAATGATCCAATGCTACCTGAAAACAATTCACAATGTGCCATATGAAATGCATTGAAACTGATACTAAAATACAATTTCCTGAAGTTCCTGTTTGTCTTTGGTCTCGCATTATAATGTTTATAGTATTTGTATGATTCCATTATGTATAAGTTTATGACAGGACCAACATGACACACCTTGTGCAGTAGAATATTAATAATTTTTAGAAGCATTAAATTTTTGACTTTGTTTTTTAGATGTCGGGGGAAGAGTATGACAGTGAAATGGAATACTCGGATTCAGATGGTGGAGATCCGGGTTATGAAGATTACTACAGTGTTCAACCTTGGGGAGGAGATGGAGATAATGATGTAGATTCAGATCAAAATAGGAGAGATCCAGAGTATGCTGTTTATGATTGCTTGAGAGTGGAAGAAGTGGAGAGACTGTTGAATGAAAACGTGGAAGTTTTAAGTAATAGTCTCCATATAAGACCATCTTTAGCTAAAGTTTTGTTACATGCGCACAATTGGGCATTACAAGATATTATCTCAAAATACCGTTCAAATGCTTCCAATTTATTAATACATTCAAAAATCAAACCACTCCAATTGGACACATTGTCCAGCTTAAAGTGTCAACGTGGCGGTGTGTGTTCTGTTTGTGTGACAATTTGTCCAGCTGAAAAGTTCTCAACACTTACATGTGGGCATTCATTTTGTAAAGACTGTTGGTGCATGCATTTTGAAGTACAAATTGCACAAGGTATTTCTACAGGTAAGTATCTGGCATACTGAAAAACATGCAAATTATTGTGTTTACTCATGTTATTCTTGTCCCCTTTAGGTATAAGCTGCATGGCGCAAGATTGTGACATTTTAACACCAGAAGATTTTGTGCTTTCATTGCTCACTAAGCCTAATATGAGAGAACAATATCAGCAGTTTGCAATCTGCGATTATATTAAGTCCCATCCCCAATTGAGATTTTGCCCTGGCCCGAATTGCCAAATAGTTGTGCGCTCCAAGGAACAGACAGCAAAAAGGGTTATGTGTTCATCGTGTAAAACTATATTCTGGTATGTCCACATAAATATAGTTTCAACCCTTAAGATAATATAATGATTATTGCAATGGATGTACCCTAGCTTCCGATGTGGTATGGATTATCATGCACCTACTGACTGCAGTACAATTAAGAAATGGTTAACAAAATGCACAGATGACTCTGAAACAACTAACTACATTAGTGCTCATACCAAAGCTGTATGTAGAAAACATTATTTCGTAACTTAGGAAGATATTCAACATAATTATGACAAATGGAGTTTGCAATTTTAGTGTCCAAAATGCCACATTTGTATAGAAAAAAATGGCGGGTGCAATCACATGTTATGCTATTACTGTAAGCATGATTTTTGTTGGATGTGCCTTGGGGATTGGAAAGCGCACGGATGCGAATATTACCAATGTTCGCGTTATAACGAAAATCCCAGTATAGCTAACGAAAGTGTCCATGTTCAAGCAAGAGAAGCTTTAAAGAAATATCTCCATTACTATGAAAGAGTAAACTACCATTTAAAATATTATAATATCATTGTGTGTACGTATGTATGTATACCATTGCTAAACTGCAGTCTTAAACTATTTTCAGTGGGAAAATCATAGCAAGTCGTTGAAATTGGAAGAGCAAACGTTAGAAGGTATAAAAATGCGAATCAATAAAAAGGTAATGAATGCTAGTGGAACATGGATTGATTGGCAGCATTTATTTGAAGCGGCATCCCTCTTGGCACGTTGTCGTTATACTTTACAATATACGTATCCGTATGCATATTACATGGAACCTGGTCCTCGCAAGGAACTGGTAGGCTAATTAACTATTCACCATATTATAAGTTATAATTATATTAAATCAAAGACAATATCGTTTACACGTCTTTTATAGTTCGAGTATCAGCAAGCCCAATTGGAAGTTGAAATCGAAAATCTTTCGTGGAAAATTGAACGAGCGGAGACAACTGATCGCGGAGACCTAAAGAATCAAATGGACATCGCCGAGAAGCGACGTGTTACATTACTCAAGGACTTTCTTGAAGTATAATCCATTTTTACTTGTACGATCCGTTTACTATCGTAACAGTTTTTCTCTTACAGTTGGTCCAAAATTGCAACGCAGTTACGGTTTAAATTTTTCCCGATGGTTCCGTGTACACACCAATATATGTGCATATATATATATATTTCAGCAGACAATGGTTTACGTGCTCATATCATTCAAGTTTCAAAGTCAGATTATCAAATTAAATCAATGCATGGATTATTATGACATTGGCAGGCAGTTTCATAAAGAATATTTTTGTGAATATGACAATCACATCGGCGTAAAACAGTGATTCGTCAACTTGTATACTTTTGCAAACACAGAATTAATTCTAAAGAATTCATGTATAGTTTCAAATATGATCTGCATTTTGACTCTTTTCAAATTGTAACGCCTAACGATATGTTGTGATTCTGGAGTATCTTCTGCCTTACAGAATTCTCTATGAAACCGTGACACATTTTGTAAGCAGAGTAATCTTTGTGTCAGTAGAAATACAATGAGTCTCCCCAATGCAATTCCAGTTGTCTCGAAAAACAAAGGGAAGTGATAATCGTACAAAAGAGTATTAATTTTGTCGACTGACTACCGACACAGAATAGAAGTCTTTATTTTAGTCTAAGTGTCTTTTCTTACCACACACCGAGATTTTAAATCATCTTAGAAATCAAATAGGCCGAAGTTTTCTCTTCTGTACGCCGTACCATCCATAATGGAATGATATGACAACGTTATGTCAACTTTGTTATAAGAAACGTCACATTTATGCAAACTCGTGCTTACTTTGCGTTGTGTTGTATTGTTCGTTCAATTTAATTTTAACTAAGTATTGCTAATTGTTAAGTTATGTTAATATGTATGATCGAATAAAGCCAAGATAGCCTAATAAGTATCACGATGCCAATAATATAGTCGCTCGTGTACTGTGTACATATTACGATCACTGCAAATGGATACGGCGTCAGTTTCGATACTTTAGAGTGTAAGGCGTATGCAACGATCAGAGACATACAGCAAGAACTTAGCGATAACTGAACTTACACTTTTTTTTTTAACATTTAAACACAATTTGTCTAGACTTAGACGGATTTGCGTGGAAAGGGCAAGAAACTTAAAAGGTTTTATTAGTGATAATGGCCGATGTGCAACGTGAATGTAATCATTGTGTCACTGACGAAAATAAACTGTACTACAAAAATTGATGAATCCTATGGAAAATCAGTTGTAACATTATATCCTTTAGTAACACAAAAACCTAAGGAAACCCATCATTAACTGACAGAGATTATTTTTACACAATTCCGAGAACAAGTAATCCTAATTAATTTATGTGTGGGTTTACACTATGGTGAAAACATGCCAACTATCCGTTTTATCCTATGTTTTAAAAAACACCGAATCTTTGAACGTTATATATGACTAAAAGGTAAAACAAATATATTCTATATATTTTCGAACCTGGAGCATTTAAAATGTTTAAATATTTAACGGAATTTTAAGCCAATTGATTGAAAACGGGTCGTACCAATAATTACTATTTTGAGTCATTTGAAAATTTCAATCGTTGCGCACGATTGGCTACCAGTATCACAGTCGCGGTGGCGGTTATGTCAAATGTGCGACGAATCGCAGCGCACCGCCGAAAAATATCGAATATCGACGAGATAAGAGCGAGAGTTGAATCTGGTTGAATCTAAGAGCTCCCGTCCGTCAAACGCGGAGAGTGATCAAAAGGGTAGTGCTAGACAGCTACGACGAAGAGATCATTCAGCACGGGCAAAACCGCCGTCGGTGGTAGGCAGTGGTAGGAGGTTACGCTACGCCTCCGCATGACAGGCACCGAGCTGTCATCGTATCCTTAGCACGTTGTACTCTTCACATCCGTTGCTGCCCTTCTACAGGATATCGGCGCAACAATGGCGATGGGCAAGGGATTCCGTGTATATGAGAAGCTAAAGCCACCTAGCCCGCATTCTCTTATTCTCGAGCAGAGAAATCGAAAGGAAACCCTACTGTTCGAATCTCAAGCTGTCGCTGTTCTCTGTAAGTTTATTGTCGACTTGAGTTGGTCTACTTTCTTCGTTCAGGCGACCGTTGCCAAACTTTCATTAGTATGCTGATGGGATATTACGATCATTTCGGCGAATTAGCGGCTCTTGATCGGCTTCGGCTGATTATTAATGTGATAACCAGTAATAATTTTTAGTTAACATTGGAAACGTTTCCATTTATGTCTTGTGATAACTGAACTCTTAGATTTGACTTCAATTTTCTTATTGTAGCACCTCAGGAAACAGAATCAACAAAATCACAGTACACCAAGTTATTAGATGCGTATGGATGCCTGGGTGTCTTGCAGCTTAACACAGGAGAGTATAATACCTTACTATACTTGGTCCTAGTAACAGGATGTTTCTCCATTGGAAAAATTGGGGAGTCTGAGATTTTTAGAATTACTCAAACGCATTTTGTACCTCTGCATTATACCCAAGGCAATGAGGATAGAGTCGCAGATGTTAGGAAAGTTCTCAATTCTGGAACATTTTATTTTTCGTGGTCTGCTGGTCAGCAAGAGTCTCTTGATATTACTTTGAATGCACAGAGACGATGCAAATCAACAATTACAGATAACAGATTCTTTTGGTTAGTAATGTTTTAATCTTATGTTAACATAATTATTGTTTTAGTATCGTTATGTAATCAATATAATAAGATTGTCATTCCATCATTTATAGGAATCGTATGCTATACATTCATCTATTGAGGTATGGAGTAGATACTAGTCAATGGTTGCTCAAGGCTATGTGTGGAAGTGTAGAAATACGCACTGTTTATGTTGGTCATAGACAGGCCAGAGCTGTTCTTATGTCGAGACTCAGCTGTGAAAGAGCTGGTACCAGGTACACACTATGTCCATCTAAATAGATTTACAAGAATTTATCATTCTCCTGTCTAAAATAACAATCTCACTTCTTATCCTGATAGCAATGTCTCCAAACATAGCTATAGTAGTAAACAATAAGATTCAAATAATTTGCATGTGTGGTGCAAGCAAAATTATTTAACCAGACTTATATGCAATTTTTGGTAGCACTGTCTTTGTAATAAGAGTTATTATAAAACATAATATGAATAGGTTATAATTTACGTAATTCAACAGTGGTAATAAACAACAAATGATCCTTTTAATACAGATTCAATGTTAGAGGGACAAATGATGATGGCCATGTGGCCAATTTTGTGGAAACTGAACAAGTAATCTACTTAGATAATGAAGTAACGTCTTATGTGCAAACCAGAGGCTCAGTCCCCTTGTTTTGGGAGCAGCCTGGTATTCAGGTTGGGTCTCATAAAGTAAAAATGTCTCGTGGTTTCAAGGCTTCTGCACCAGCTTTTGACAGACACTTAGATATGATTAAGCAAAGATATGGTCAGCAAGTAATGGTTAATCTTTTGGGATCTAGTCATATTGGTAGCAAAGAAGGGGAAGCTATGTTAAGCCAATTCTTTCAAACACATCACAATATGTCTAAACACGCTGATGTTCCGCATATCATATTTGATTATCATCAAGAATGTAGGGGAGGAAACACGAAGAATCTCTCAAAACTAAAAGCTAAAGTTGAAAAATATTTGGAAGCGTTCTCGTTATTTTATGCTGTGGGAAACACTGTAATTCTTGAACAAAAAGGAACTATTCGAACAAATTGCCTCGATTGTTTGGATCGAACGAATTGCGTACAAACATTCTTCGCTCAAGAAGTTCTTGCTAAACAATTAGGATTATTGAAACTCTTGGAAAAGCAACAGATGGTTTCACGTTTTGAGGAAGTATTTCGACAGATGTGGATCAATAATGGCAACGAAGTCAGTAAAATTTATGCTGGCACTGGTGCGATACAAGGCAGTTCTAAATTGATGGACGGTGCGAGATCCGCGGCAAGAACCATACAAAACAACCTACTGGACTCCAGTAAACAGGAAGCTATTGACATTCTACTACTCGGTTCAACGTTAAATACAGAAAACGCTGATAGGGCTAGATTACTTCTCCCTCCGAACATGCTGCATGCGCCACCCAGCGTGTTGAGAGAAATGCGAAAGCGATACAACGAATACGTAATGCCGATGAACCTTCGTGTAAGCATCGGCACTTTCAATGTTAACGGAGGGAAACATTTTCGTAGCATAGCATTCAAGGACACCAACCTTTCAGATTGGTTACTGGATGCGCCGCGTCAAGCATTATGTAAGCATTTGATAAGACATTTTTTCTGTACATTGTCACCACCATTTTTGCTTTATGATATACAATAAGTAAATATATGTGTAGACGCATAATTGATCAAATATTTCTTCTAGCTCTAGTATCTGTTGAGAACGAAGAAATTCCATCTGATATATTCGCTATTGGATTCGAAGAAATTGTTGATTTGAACGCTAGTAATATAATGGCCGCCAGTTCAGACAACGCAAAAGCTTGGGCTGAAGAACTACAGAAAGTTTTGTCACGCGATAACGACTACATCCTCGTTACATACCAACAACTAGTTGGCGTTTGCCTTTATTTGTTTATACGTCCGAAACATGCGCCATACCTGAGAGATGTTGCTGTTGATTGTGTAAAGACTGGACTAGGAGGCGCAACAGGGAATAAGGGAGCTGCAGCTATTAGATGTGTATTATATTCTACTTCCTTCTGCTTTGTCTGTGCTCATTTTGCTGCTGGACAGACACAAGTAAACGAGCGCAATGCCGATTATGCAGAAATAACGAGAAAAATTACCTTCCCTATGGGACGAACTTTGAATACACATGATTATGTATTTTGGTGCGGCGATTTTAATTATAGAGTTGATATGGATAAAGAGGAGATGAAAGAAATGATCAAGCGAAATGAATTCGACCAAATATTGCAATACGATCAGTTGAGGGTAAATTTTCAAGAAGTAATGACCATAATGAATATTGTGTATATAAATACGTGACGCGTAACAAATTTTGTTAGGTTCAATACGAACAAGGAAACGTGTTCAAGAATTTCATAGAAGGTCCCATTAACTTTGCTCCAACGTATAAATATGATGTATTTTCGGATGACTATGATACCAGCGAAAAGTGTCGCCAACCTGCATGGACGGATAGGGTTCTATGGAAACGCAGAAAACAAGTACCTGATATAGGTAAGTTAACTGCTCAATCTATACAATCACCATCGTATAGTATATTTTGTCGAATGATCCTTTCTATTGTAATTTAAACAGATTCACCCACTGATTGGAATCCAGGCAAGCTCATCTTCTATGGTCGAGCAGAATTAAAGCAAAGTGATCATCGACCAGTTATCGCTGTTATCGATATAGACGTTCACTGCGTGGAACCTGAAAAACGGGAACAGGTCTTTAGGGATGTAATTCAGGACTTGGGGCCGCCCGACGGAACAATAGTGATAAAAACTGTCGAAGAAACAGAAGATTTGGATAGCGTCTTCGATGATGATTTTCTCGCTGCTCTTTTACAAGAACTCTCGCACATTGGCGAGGTAATATTGGTTAGATTCGTCGGCGAAACGATTTGGGTCACCTTCCGTGATGGTCAATGCACCTTAGCTGCTGCAAGAAAAGGCATGACCCAGGTATGCGGCCAGACTCTGAAACTCTCCCTGAAGTCACCGGACTGGGTGCAGCTTATCGAAAAAGAAATAGAGTTATGCAGCAACACAACCATCGCGCAATATAGTCCAAGTTCTCCTATGAAGAGCCCAATGCAAAGAATGGAGCAATTGGATATTGCAGAACGTTCGTCACCGAGTAGAGGAAGCCCTAATGGAGTAGTTCCGCCGCCCAGGCCAGCACCACCGGGCAGACCGCCTCAGCCTAAAAGCCCTAATCAAGAGCGAAAGCCACGCGCCGGCGTCTTCAGCGTTTTACCCAATCAGTTCTCAGCACCACTTAACAGAGATCGAAGTGATTCGGGACAGTCAGAAAGACTCTCACCCGAGTCGGCGATATACGAAGAAATACCCGAGGGAACGCCGCCTAGCTATCCTGTACCCAACAGACCACCGCCACCTCTGCCTCGAGCTGACACATCGATAGAACCGTCAAACAGGCCACCTAGTTCAGTTCCTCCTCCATTGCCACAGAGGCAGGCTCCCCCACCGCCTCAACATCCGCCCCCATGTCCTCCGCAGTCAAACATTCCTCCTCCAGTACCGGCGAGAACTTCCGGTGGACCACCTATCCCGGCCAGAAATCCTTATTAAATTTATCGTGGCAGCACATACTTCAGGCAGATATAGATTATTGACATTGTCGTATCACATCAGAATTATTTATACGTAATCTTGTTCCGTCATGGTTGATGTGATATGCTTACGTAACTATTTATGTCCTAAGACAGAAATGATATACATATATATACTATACTATACTATACTATACTATACTATATATATAGACAGATAGATCTATGATGATAGACTCTGCTTTTCTGCAAAGTTGTACAGCTCCCGTTCGATTGAAAAATCTCAAGCTTTACCTGTAATTAAGCACTAAATTTGTTTTTCTCACGCATTCCGTTTCGGGAAAATCATTCCTTTCTACTAGGTCGGATTGCAGACAGATTGTATGTAATTCAAGGTTAATAGTGAAATTAGTTCGTTCATGAATTGATATTACAATTTATATGCTATATATGTATAAAGTTGCAAAAAGTATATGTGTACACATGCGCGTGCGTGCGCGGGGTGAGATTCTGTAAAAGAATATGTAGATAAATAAATATACTTAATTGGTTAAAATTTTTGCCGACAAACAGATCTCGCTTGCAGGTAACTAATAACGTTACAAACAAAAAATAACTACACAATTTCAACAATTTCAGTTTTTGCAAAACAGTGCAATTTGATAGTTGCATCGTCAGTTGAAAGCTAAAAATCAATCACACAAATTGAGCATTTGGTTTGCTAGAGCAAATTAAACTTGTCAAACTATCAATACACTTTCACCTATATTGAAACTGTGTTAGAATAACTGCTAAAACTGAGATCCACATGTACTGAAATCTTACATTTTCGATACTGTTAGTAGAGTAGTGTCGGAATAAAGAGAACATTAGTGTCACTCTGTGCACGTAGCAGTACAATGAAGTCCTGTAACAGTATTGTTATGACATGCTGTATGTACATGTAATGTATGTATATGATATGTACAATCCTTGACCAATATCATAATTGTAATTCAGTTAAGTTGATAAAATGATTATAGTAAAAAATATCATGGAGCATAGTTGTGAAACAAAAATGATGTTACATTATATGATAATTGTTACTTAGCGTTCAATTGTGAACAATTATTGAACAAGGAATTAACTATATTTGTGTTATAAAGTTATTCACTGTTTCCTAATACGTTGCGATTCTGTGTTCACACAATAATCTGCTATAAAAGAGCGTCTTTAGTTTTTCACGCCACTTCAAATAATAAGTACAACTTATTTGACGTCACTTACAAGACATTCTCTTTATGGAAAACTATTTTTTATGAAATAAATGAACCGTATCCGCTTAAAAGGTCGAAAGATAACGCCGCGGAAACTTAAAAAAATGTTTTATGTACCAAATTTGAAGAAAGACTAAATATAATAGACACTAACTGGTCGTGATGACTTGCAATTAATGCTGTATCTGCAAATATAAGATAGTAACGACCTCAGTATTTTTTCATGTTCTTCTACCCGAAATATTATATTTTTCATCAATGCACTAGAATTTTCAGAAAAATCGTAGTCATTACATATGTAAAAGTTTGTTTATTTATCTAAGCGATATAAGAAATTTGTTTCTAAATCTCATAGTAATTATAAGAAAATGGATTCCAGAAAGTAACAGACACAGACACAATTAAAAATGAGCTCTCAATTACAATTTAGTTTAATCTCTGTAAAAAAAAAAAAAAGGTTTGTATAAAATTTCTTTTATCAAATTGATCCACATAAATATGTATTATAAACACAGAGAGCTGTGCATGTCGTCAAGATATGAACATTTGTGAATAAAATAAATGGCTTCGAGCACAAGTATGGAAAGACATTTCCACGTAGAATAAGCATAGTTTTTTTTAGTGAATAAATTATATACAAAAAGATATCACTAGATTAATACCTAACTAGCTCCAAATTAGTATTCTAGATAAAATTGACAGGGACCAACTGTTTCTTTCTTTGTAACTCGGGTTCACTAGTTTTTCACGTAACAAAAAATGCACGGTTTTTGTCGGACTGGACTATTCGATTAGACAATAGTGACAGCTGTAGATAGTTTCCGCGAATTTTCAAAAGTACGGAAAAATATTTCTTGACTCCTACAAAGATCATAAAAAGCTTTCATGTAATAATATATCAAAGCATTGCAAAGTCTAATGTATTGCAGCAGTATAAAAACCTTCTATATTTTAGCATCGATTTTGCTTTCCTTGTAAACAGTATGTTTTTGTTCCTAGATTTTCATTCAGTCTCTTTTGGTTTCTCATATGTATAAAAAAAAAGTTTACAAAATTGTCTGTTGTCAAATACATCAGACCTTGCAGACTTATTGACAGAGTATTGGAATGCTTAACTTAACAGTCCGCAATTACTTAAGTTATTCTTGATTATTACATCTGTTACAGCGTCAAATACGAATTGTATGTTCGATGTATCCGTGGCGCATGTAAAATGCGTATAAATCTGCTTCTGATCTTTCCTCTTGTTTAAATTTTCGAATTTCATTTGGATATACGATGCACATTCCTCATAAGTATTAGCACCTTTATATTCTGGGAAACAGATTGTCAACGGACTCCTTTGAATTTTTTCCTCAAATAAATCCTTCTTGTTCAGGAACAATATAATTGATGTCTCAACAAACCATTTGCTATTGCATATGGAATCGAACAATTTCATTGATTCTATCATTCTGTTCATTTCTTCGTCCTCGGCTAATACCAGATCGTAACCGCTGAGGGCAACACAGAATATAATCGCTGTGACACCTTCAAAACAATGTATCCATTTTTTTCTCTCTGACCGTTGGCCGCCAACATCGAACATCCTACATAAACAAAACAAACATGTGCAATACTTCATGTTTAACAATCATTGCAACGGGAATTCTGATTTGCTACATGAATATTGTAATAAGTATTAGTGAAACATACTTGAAGTGCAGGCCCTTAAACGAAAAGTGTGTCTCAACGATTCCTGTAGTTTTTACACGTGTCCTGAGAACATCTTGCTGAGTAGGAATGTAGTTAGGTTGTGCAATGCGGTCTAATGCATTAAGGTAGTACGCTGCCGAGTCATTGAGTTGGTATTCCCTACTACGTGTGAAACAAAGCTGCACTCCCGCGTCCTGCCATAATCGTTTCATTAATAGCACTAGTTCCCCAGTTAGCTCACCCTCCTCTGCTGCTGAAGCTAGGGTAAAAAACTGCCGAGCTATGTCCTACAACAAATTATTCAATATGATATACAGAGTGCCACCTGATGAGTAACAATTGCATAAAAAGATTTATCACACAATGTATAATTTATTTGATAAACTTACTGCTTTATTGGGATCAGCAAAATCAATTCTAAGCTGTCCCATTGCCCTGATTATTGCCATTAAACTTTGTATTGTATTGCTATATACAACAGGTTTGTATTGCTCACATTCCTCTTTACTATAGCCTGTTTCATGAATGATTTTCATTTGTTTCACTATAGTTGATTTGCCAGATTCCCCAGCTCCTTAAAATAAAAATAGATCGCAATTATAGTAAAACTACATGAAAATGTTTTTATGATTCGGTCATGGAAGATAATAATGCTTTATTTTCTTGACAGGAACAAATTGTTGGGAGTGATATCAGAAAGATAATATAGTAATGTGTGCAGGTCCATATCTCTATGACCAAACAAAATTAAGCAACACTAAAAAAAATCATGGTCTTTTGGAAGACTTAATTTTTATATAATTGAAAATTCCTATTTATCTGCAATAATCCCTTTTTGTTATATGGAACATAAAACTCTTTAATGTGGCAGTGTCACAATTGAGTAAATGTATAGTAGTTTCATGTATTTAACTTAGTATTCATAGACAATATCGCAAATATGACCACAGCAAGTAAAAGCATTGTAATTCCACATTGGTTAGAAAATAAATATATTATATAAAGACTCAAGAACATAAAATTAAATGTCTTCTCGATCAGCGAAGAAGGCAGCAACTACGCGAATATGGATTGCGATCGAACCGCATCGTATTGCTGATTCACACATAAAACGTCGATGATTCAATCATTCGGAAAACTACCCGCGCTCTACATCCGCGATTGCGCATTTTCGTGAATGTGTCAAGACGCAGGCGTTGTAAGCCTTCTTCAAACTAAAATCCGCATCAACACATGATCCGTTTCAAAAGCCACCTGTGCATCGAAAATTGTATAACAACCGTCGAAACATAATCGTTCCACGATTGCGAAAGTCTCTTGTACACTCGTAACAAACTACCATTAGCTACTAGAACGGTATGTTCTCGTGCAAATCACGGATTAACGCAACGTACGTAGGACGTACGAAAAATGAGCCGCTCATAGATACGTTTTATATGCGGTACGGCAAAATCGTAGCATTGAATAAAAGAGGGAACGAAGAGGAAGTGAAGAGAACCGGAAAAAGGGCAACATTAACCGAGGGAGAACTCAGGCGCGACAATGCATCTCGTGGTACGTGCGCGTGTGTGTCAGGTAGTACCGACGGTAGAACGTGAGAAATGAAAATTACCGAGGAGCAGGAGTTTGACCTCACTAGCGGCCCGCTCGCCATCAGCTCTGAGGTCCTTGTCGATCTTCTTCGATCTTTCAGCAGCCTCCTTCTCGCCGGTGGTACTCACCGCGCAGCCCATCCTCGAAGCCGAGGGTCCCGAACGCTTGTCGTGCTAATAGCGGGCACCATGCACGGCGTCCAAAAAGCACCGCACACCACCTCTCTACACCTCAGTCTCTAGCTATACCACCGGTCACCCAGGCAGAGACAGCCGCGCCGTTGCTAATGTTGCCTATTCTCTCTCCGTCTCTCCAACTCACTGGCTCCTATGTCGTCTGACACTTGTTGCACGGACGTGTGGGAACCGCCCGCACGCGGTCGCGCTCTCATACGCGAATCGCAACACGAAATACACTAGGGACGACAAACGTCTCGCACTCCCCGTACCTGACAAGACTTTTTCGCCTCTCGGTAGGAGCGGCTACACTCGCGGATATTATTGCACCTTCGAACGGACTCTAAATACCGTAGCCATCCGGCGTGAGAAATACACTCCCGATTGCCGCCCTCCTCTCCCTTCGTTTCGCACTCTCTTCCACTCCTCCGTTCTTTTTCCTCCCTATTTCACTCACTCCAGATTCCGACTCTCGTTTCCGCGCACGCACTCTGTTGTTCTCCTACGAATACATGGATAACCCACACATCGACGATGGTTAATTAATAAGCCAGAACCCTATGCAAGAGCCATTCGGCCCTTCAAAATTTTCGACACCGGCACTTTGCTAATTCGCGATGACGTTCCTCCTCTCGGCGCTTCGTATTCGCACTAAAGTGGACGCGCCCACGATTCGCCGTGAGGCCCGATCGTATCGTGATCGAGACTTCCGGCCAATCGCACAAGGTTGCGCGAGTCGTTGACGACCAATGGTGAAACAGGGCGGCGTACGCGGTGCCTCTTGTGGTGGGATTTGCAAGGCAATAGTTGGGCGCGAATGAAGAGTTCGTTGTCTGATAGTTTTTTAGGGTTCGTGGTTCGATCCCTTGTGTGAATGGTATGCTATTTACGTGCCATTACCACTTCCCTACACTTCCCTATCCATGCTTTGCTCTTTATCTGCAGCGTAGAGAAGTCCTTTAGCAGGATGTTCTCACACAGGAACATTGATTTATGTGGGTGCATTATTGGTTAGCAACGAAGTTTTTCTCTCAGACAAAATAGAGATGCGTTTGCGGTTTCAGGGAAGATATTTCGTACATGATTAAAATTGAAAGAGAGAGCTTGCAACGTGCAAATCAGGGGTGTTATAGATTTAATTGGCAGCAGCCAAATTTCTTAAGAATTTAGATATCATATTGCCCTTTTTTCATGAAAACAATTTGCATATAGCAACATAAAGGAAATGCCAATGGGTAGAATTATGTTATATCTGCTAAGACCCTGATCCATTGTCTCGTTTCCCAAGCTATTTATGATCTGTATGTCGGCCTCTACGTTTTCGAATTTCAACATTTTTCTAAACAGGCAGTATTTATGTTATTGTACCAACACTACGCGAGGCATTAAATACGATCAGCCTCCAGGATTATTTTCAAAATGGACACAGATATGATCATAGATCAATCAAGATAGTCATATCTTTAAAAATGCTGCATATCATTTTATTCAGTAGGTAAAATTGTGACGCGGAAGTTGCAAGGGAAGTTTCGCGAACAGAAAATTCTAAGGGTCGTAACGTGTAACTGTACCGGATGCAAAAACGAGTTCCAAAAGCCGAACCTACCAAACCTGTACCACATTCTTAATTTCTATTCTGCGACCAAAGATGCCGGGTGATACAATGTACATGTAAAAGACTACTGAATAAGCGACACGAACACCGACCCGCACATATTTGTATCTGTTAGAATGGTCGTCAACAAGTATTTAACCACAGGATGTAACACTGGCAAAGATGAATGAACAACTTTTTATGACGATGATCTGAATGATCCTGCTTTTGTCATATTTCATCATTTCCTTCCAATTTTTACAAACTTTTATCATTTTTATTACAGCATAAGCAGGACAAATGTTAATACACTGCTTTATAATTTTGGGAATCTTGCATTTATTTTATTATGTTTTCCAATCTATTTTTCTTACCGTGAAGTAAAAAGTGGTGCCTAACCATGGTAATTACGATACTCGAGAGTCTCTACACGAGAAAAGTCAATTAATTCATGACAATTTAACAAGAAAAACATTTTTACATTTTACAAAAATTATTTAAGCTGTATTTCAAGAACGTGTCAGGATGTAATATATGCAAAGACGTCTATTAAATGTTTCAAACTAAAAGCAATGATTCAGCACCACATCTAACATCTTATTTTCATGTCCTTGTGTCCTTCATATCTTAAAGGCACTAAGCATTCATATAAACGATTTTCGAATACAAAAGACTGTTAGACTCTGTTGTGTATCCCTTACAGTGTGTACGACGTATCAGTATGGTATAATCACAGTAACGGAGACAGGAACGTTGCTGCCTATCGATTCAATTGTCTTCATTCTTCAAATTCTACCGCGGATGGAATTAATCAGTGTCGAAGTTTGTGGTGCAATAAAGTTATGGATTTTACACATTTTGTAAGTAATTTTCTAGTGCTTATACTTGCATTTCTGCCAATATCTTTGTATACTGTTCCGTTAAGAATTAAATCAAACAACATTTGTAGATTGTCACATATATTCTCGTACTGCACTTGCCTTATCATGTGTTTTCAATTCTAAGACCACTAGAAAATAATTTTTATAAAGAATTGGAGTCGTATGAAGTACAAATCACGAAGGAACTTAATCAGGAGTTACAGTCAGGTAACATTTAAAAACATTTAGGTATATCTATGTCTTAAGTTTTTCTTTTCTTAAATGCCACAACCAGTAGAATCAAGAGAAATTTTACATACGATTGTTGTTAATCACTTTTCTGAAATATAAAAATACTCACCTAACGTATATTCTTAATCAATTTTTCGTGGATACGAAAGTTGAGGTAAAATCCTACAAGACCTATTGGGAGGAATTATGGCATCAATGTCTTGGCGCTAAATTGCCAACAACCGTTGACATGTTTGGTCGTGTGTACATTATCCAGCAGGAACAAATTCTGGAACTATCGTTGAACACATCAGCGACAAACAACACTGTGATTCTGAAGGAAACCCCGCAACTATGTCAAGAATATCCAATTAAATTTCTGAGGGTATGTTTGCGAAACTTCCAAAAATAACTACTGTTGCCAGTAGTTCGGATTCTGTGGTCCATATTTATCTCCACATAAATTATCTCGCATTTCAATCATTCCCCTGTACTTTTCGTCGTTCGAAACGATCTACTTCGCTGATTATTTCTTAATCATATTTTCTAAAAGAGATTATTAGAATCTTTTTGTATTCATTAATAGATTTGTGAATTAGAAGTGGTGCTTCGTACTTATAATTGCATCAAACGAGCGTGTCACATTACTTTATGATAGGGGTGTTTTTTGGTTGGAAAGTAGCATTATAAACCACGCAATATAAATGTTGACTTACGTGGGAAATGTACAAATTTTGCAGACGATTAAGTGGAAAGCTACTTTGTACATGCTAGTATGCTATGAAACTGAGCCTTGCAGTCTTTATACAGGAATGTCCGATATGCGATTGATACACAGGCAAAAGATTAAAACTACGGGATTGGCAATGGACGCAAGTTTCTTTACGCAAAAGAATCGTTTATATCTCATAGTAGCTGACTATATCAAGCAGTCTTCAGCATTTTCCATGTAAGTGTTAAATTCATCGTGCATGATCCGGAAACAGGAATGCGGTTTACTCTTCGAATCATAGCAGGATGAAAGAAAACCGCAATATGTGAGACCCTTAACACGGGCTACAGATTGTCATATACACATGAGGTTTTTACATGTTAAACGGTAGTAGAAAATGTAAAGATATGACTAATAATGTGCTGAAACGTGTGCATAAAAAGTGTAATGAGAAATGTTAAATGGATAATGTGTGTGTGTGTGTGTATGTGTGTAGGATTTATCATTGGAATAGTACTTATATGGATGTGGCAACAAAAGTTGAGACCAGCGGTGCTGTGTCAGTTACTACTTTTAATTACAAACAGTGGACGATAATAATATTTGGCCAAGACGATCCCGAGAATGGCTTAAAGGTTTACGAGTTTGGAAATAACATGGTCTACTCAATACAATGCTTACCAACAAGTAAACCAGTATCTGTTCATCACTTCAGCCATGGAATAATCGATTACGTACTTGTAATAAATGAGGACAGTCCGAGCAAAGTCTTTTGGTTTAGAACGGGCAAAAGTTCGTTTACCCCAATTCGTAATTCTCTAGCATTAACGCCGTTGATCACTGTACTGAAATTTTCTTTCTTTAGACAAAAAATTCATGCCGTTACACGAATTACCGCCTATTGGGCCTTCAAGCTTGGTGAAGATTATTAATTTTGGCAGTGAAACGTTTGCTTTGATTGCTTGCCGTGTAAGTTTTATTATTTCCTATGTCGTAATGGTTTAAATCTTTACAGTAACGTTTTCAATCCTTTTTTAATATAGTCAACTTTGGAATTGTTTGCAATTTCCGGTATGTCAGGCTGGGTTCACGTAGACAATATAAATATAATTGATGGTGAACATATTATTGATGTTGGCATACAAACAAATGAAGCAATAATCAACATAGTCGTGGTTTCCAAAAATACACGGGAAGATACATATAGTGTGCACGTTTGGAAACTACGTACCACAGAGGATTTACAGGGTTGGTGTTTTTATCTCGGGAATATATATGGATATTTAAATGACCCAATGAAGTATTCAAATAATAAATAACAAACGTTTGCGAAAGTAACATTCACTGCTTTCACATTCTATATTATTCTAATTACAGTGGATGCACGAGTTTCAGATAATGCTCCAACGAAATGTTTCGCGGATTTGGTTTCTCTGCTTAAATCGAGACTGACTGATATCGACGAAGCACGTGTCGCGTTATCGTCTTTATACTCGCCGAAAGAGAATGTCACAATTGTTCGCGATCTAACGTTGCTCAGAGTACATTTCGAATTAGGTAGCGTTGAGACCATTCAAATCATTATATCAGAAAAGATAGCGAGGCCTATGGAAATTCAGGAACGATTTGATAACATTCAACAAGAAATGGAAGAGCTTTTCATAGTTTCTGACAGAGTACCCCGATACAATGCAAATAATAATATCACTGTTAATGTGATGGTCGACGGTCACGTTTTCTCTGATGTATTTAACACGCGTTCGTTGGATGCGACATTCATCAACGAACAAAATATTAACTTAAGCAACCTTGTATCATCGACGGTTGATCAACATTTTACAACACCATTGAAAGGAAAATATATTACTGCATATTGTCTTGAAGTCGAGTCTATTTGCGGAATTCCTTTTAAATGTAAGTTCAACTATCCATATCAAATATCTTTTCGTTCATTTAACATTATATAATAATCGAGATTCATTTTTTTTTGTAAAGTTTGGTCTATAAGAGATGATACATCGAGAACCTTATTACCTGATATTCAGAGTGGAGTAATACGAATTATAAATGATACTGTCTTCGTTAATTCTGATATATCACTCAAGTTGCTTATAACCAAACAGTTAAACGACATTGATGTTGACAAACTCTTAAGTGAAATGTTTACTATTGGGAAGCAACAAAAAATCAGAGGTACAATTAAAAAACTAATGACTGCTGTCCAATGGCATTAATTAATGAAAGTGCTTGATTCTCGCAGGTAGCGTCGCTTATAGGAATGAAATAAAGATTGTAAATTTAAAAGTGGAAACATTGAACGACGTACCAATGGAAGAAATTCTATCGAAAACCACGGAGCAAAAATTTAATAAATTTTCTGTAAAAAATGTTGGAATAACAGACCTTCATACAGACTTTATTGATGATATTGCCATTGATGAAGTCGCGCGAATATCTCGTGCCAATGTAATCAAAGGTATGTTTCATATGTAGTCTTACACAGACCGACATTTATTGTCTTCATAAGTAGAACAGAAAATATGATATTATAGTGTAATGTCACCAATGTCAAGAAGTGAACATTTTATAGGTCACGTCACACTCGCCAATCTTCATGTGACAGATGAGCTCAATATTCAAACGACAAACGTAGCGATTGATCATCGACCCACGCAGATCTACGACAACGTCGCCATAACTGGTAATCTTGTTGTAGAAAACGTCAACACTCAGTCAGGTAGAACGTTGTACCTAAATAATGTCACACTAAATCACGGAAGAATCTTCAAAGAGCACTGGGTAAAATCAGCCGAACAGACGATCAAAGAAAACGTGGTTTTTACCACTGGAATTATAATCAATCGTCTGAACGCGCAATTTATAAATAGATTCGAAGAGGGCGACTTTTTGTATGCCACTGCTGAAGAAATTCCTGAAAAGTTCGGAATGTTGCACTTTGAAAATGTACATGTTAGTACAGTACTTATTGAAAGAGAGAATAAGAAACTGTTTACAATTGGAGAAGAATTGGCAATTAATCGACCTTTACATCTGAAGCGACTAAATGTCAGTAATTTGCTCACGAATATCGTTAATGATATGCCAGTAGATTGTATTATAAATGTCGATACAACAGTCAAAATAAATGAGAACGTGCATTTAATCGCCATGCGAGTGCGAATGATAAATGTAGACAACTTTGATATAGAGTTTTTGAATGAGAAAAACATTTTGGATCATGGGAAGAGTTTTCTACTAATTGACGATAATATGAGAATGCAATCCATGGAAACGGCCAAGTTCACCATTCATCACCTTATTGTCGAGATATTAAACGACATTAATATAACTTACGCAATTGATTTGAACGACATGTCTCGTTCTCATCTGGAGGATATAATTATTCACGGGGACTTAGTAGTGGAAAAAGGCTTGGAAGTTAATGAAATTGGCGGATTATTACCTGAAGACTTTTTAAGAATATTTATGCAAAAAGATATTATAATGGCAGACGAGCAAGCTATTGACACTCTAGCCGTACTCAATTTAACAGGGATATTGCTCCACGGATTACCGATAACAAATTTTTTGCCCGATCTTTTGTCAAAATCAAAAAATCAAACCTTTTTAGACCATTTTTCCTTCGCTGGGATAACTGCTAGCGACGTATATGCCAAATATCTTAACGACCAAGCAACCTCAAAATTAGTTTGGATCGATGAGCCTATATACATTGTGAGCAATATCACTTTTACGAATTTATTAGTTGATGGCGATATCGATACGAAATATCTAAATGGTCACAATGTCACACAGGTAATGAGTTTGATTTTTAATTCATTAATTGCAATTATCAGACCACACAGTGCAAATAACTTTATACAAAGAGCGTATGTAGGTGAATAGTACAGTGAAATGTGCCCCTAAACCGATCGAAACTCTGAATGAGCCATTCGACAGCTTATGAAAAAAAAAAACATTTTTGTGAATTTTCAACTTTGTATCTCGACCATGGGTGGCGGGGGGTGTAAAATGTACTGCCAGCTTCTCCCACCATTTCTTCGGAATCTAGTGCATAGAAAAATTCGAAAAAAATCAGAGCTATATCTAGCAATGGCGCGCATATTCCAGATCTTTTCCCGATTTTTTCATAAAAAATCGAATTGGTAAAAAAATAATAACCGAAAAGTCAATCAGAAAAACATCAATTAATACCGAAGGAGGTCTGGATCAGTGATGCCACTTTTTTCTGTAATGTAATATTACAATCAACATCTCTCTGATTTTTTTTTATAATTTTTGCTCACCAGCAACAGAGTCGGAAAAATTAAAAACCCGTTTTTTCATCAGTTTTTGGGTGTCAGAACAACATATGACGTAAACTTTGGTTCAATTTTTGTCACATAACTATTTTATGTAATGTTTAATATTATTGATAACATTGCACAGTCGTAACAATGCAAGAAAACTAAATAAATGGAAGAAATCGATGTCACAATGTACGCTTTATGTTCTGAAAAATTAAAGAGTCTGTTTTGTCGAAGCAATCTTTTTGCCTGGGTTCGAATCACGTTAGGTGCCCTTTTTTTCCATCGTTTTTGTGTCCTCTCTCTGTGCAACAATAGTTAATATTTACTGTCAGATGATTTCACAATATTTTTGTCAACATTTTAATGTTGTAATAAATATGCACATGCCTTCAAAGCGCCTTCCATGTTACCGTTTTTCTAGTCATATATTTTGGCAGTAACAATGACAAAAACGTGTTTCGCAGAGAAAGTCATCTGACAGTAAATATTAACTATTGTTCCACAGAGAAAGGACACAAAAATAATGAAAAAAAAGGTACCTAAGAGGATTCGAACCCATAGAAAAATTCTTGCTTTGACAAAACAGAATGTCACCTTACGCGTGTCGCTACCAACGATCTTCGGATGATCTTCAATTTTTTTAAATATAAGGCATACATTGTGACATCGATTTCTTCCATTTAATTTAGGTTTTTTACATTATTACGACTGTGCAATGTAATCAATAACATTAAACATTACGTGAAATAGTTATGTGACAAAAATTGAACCAAAGTTTACCTCATACGTTGTTCTGACACCCAAAAACGACACTGTTACTGATGAGCAAAAATGATTAAAAAAATCAGAGAGATGTTGATTGTAATATTACATTACAGAAAAAAGCGGCATCACTGATCCGAAACCTCCTTCGGTATTAATTGATGTTTTTCTGATTGACTTTTCGGTTATTATTTTTTTACCAATTCGATTTTTTATGTAAAAATCTGAAAAAGATCTGGAATATGCGCGCCATTGCTAGATATAGCCCTGATTTTTTTCGAATTTTGTTATGCACTAGATTGCAAGGAAATGGTGGGAGAAGCTGACAGTACATTTTACACCCCCCCCCCCACCCCCGCCCCCACGGTCGAGATACAAAGTTGAAAATTCACAAAAATGTTTCTTTTTTCATAAGCTGTTGAATGGCTCATTCAGAACTTTGATCGGTTTGGGGACACATTTCATTATATTATTCACCTATGCCCTTTCACCATACAACTTTGCCAATATTTTTAATATCACCATCATTCATTTATGATATGAGAGTGCGTGCCAAACGCGAAAGATAGCCATTGTAGTATATCAAATAGTTATACGACTCTGAACAGAGCTATGATTAAGATCCCGTCTTGCGGTTCTAGTGCTTCATACTATTATTTGATATGTCTGGCGTTAGTCTACGTGTTAGCTTACCGGTTGAAATAATCTCAAAGCTGTTTTAATTGTTCATTGTATGGTAGGTGTATAATGATCTCTGCACCATACCCACGACGAAGATCGATGACCTGAGAGTAAATGGGAGCGTTTCCTGGACTGCATCAAGAGATTCTACGGATTCTCTCACGTACTTGCTCGAAAATGCAGTTACTAAAACTACAGACCAGAATATAAGAGGCACAGTAACTTTCAACGAAAGCATCCACATCGCAACGTTTAGCGGAGAATTTCAAGGAATAAAGGAAATTCGACCAATGATAACTGACACTGTAATTGACGATGGAAATATCATTGCAGTATTGGGCGATAAAACTTTCAAACAAAATTTAAACACAGATTCTTTAACTGTAGCAGAGAATGTTGCTATTATGTCTGTAAATGACAGGGATGTTATAGGGTTCAACCATTCCATGGTTAGAAAGTATCAAAACAGGGTAATCCAAGGACCTCTAATTTTCCGTAAGGAAGTGTCAATTGTGGCCATGTTAACAAATGAAACAATCATCCACGGTGGATCTATAACAGAGTTGTCTTTAACAAATGGATACATGCCAGATAATGCTATTTTTCAAGATCTCTACATACAGGGTAATGGGTATTTGAAAAATATCGATGATATTGATTTTGACGAATTCGCAAACAATCGTTTCACATTGAATGAAACTCATGCAATACAAACCACTATACAATTCAACAGCCTCATTGAGGTTACAGGTAAAAAGTATTCAATAGATAAGGTGCCACACACCATAAAATTTTCTGAAATTGCGCACTTTGTAATATTGTACTTTTACATTATCTTTTAATCTTAATTAGGTAATGCTGTTATCGGAAATATGAACGGAACTACTACATCTGATATGGTGATCAATTCATCTACTAAACCCCAAGTGATAAGCGGGGCGAAAGCATTTGTTCAAGATGTCATCGTTAACGGAAGTGTCAATGTTAGACATGTAAATAACATCAACGTCTCAGCCGCATTCGAAAATGGGGTGCTGAATGATAAAAATATTCATATTTTCGGTGATCTTGTAAGACGCTAAGTTTTGCAATCTTCATATTGCTGTTGAATTATTGTCATTTTACTTTCTTCACAATGGATATGATATATACTAATGTTTATATGATGATATGTCCAATAGGTCTTTAAAAGTACTGTAACAATCCTTGACAATATAACAGTAACAGGGTTAGTAAATGATGTAGTTTTAAGCACACGTGTCAGAGACTTAAATATACAGTCAAATTGTACACTTTCTCCAATCATGGATTTCGAGACAATCATTTACGGAAAAATGTATCGTGCTAAAGCAGTCAGTGAAACGATACCAAATCACATTTTCTATTTTGAGGAGGAACGAAATGTAACGATTGATGTGTTGCCCATCAATGAAATTGATATTATACAAGTCGGTGAACCAACACACCTGAACTTGTATGGACAACAGAATGGTAATGCTTGTGAATTACCAGCAGATTGTAGCTGCGCGGTGCAGTACGTAATGGAACTATTCGGAACCAATCGACAAGTTTCAAAATTAAATGGATCCATAATTACGTGGACTTTTCGCGAACCCGGTGGAGCGTTTAATGTAATTGTAGAAACTAATGTTACATCTCACAGTAAGAGATGTACGCACAAAAACTTTGCAAATCAATTTACATCAATCTGGTGGGTTACAACTGAAAGGTCAAATGCCGGTTATTTTGCCGGTAGCAGGAAATGTATTGAACAAAACATTAGAGGATATCTGAAAGATGTACAATTTTTTTTGTACAATGGTACAGATATTTATATTTTTTGTTTAAAAAAATACAGTAACAATATATTTGGTTTAATTAAAATGATTTTTAATTTAGACATAGTGTACATAGCAATGGCTATGTTTTACAACGTTGAAAATACAACACACCAGACATACTCACCCGTGTATAAATTGAATTTAAATAACAAAAGTTTGTCGCTGGTCCAGAGTATTCCTACACACGGTGGGTGGTCAATAGAAGTATTCCAAATTGATGATGAAAATGAAATATATATGTTTATTGGATGTCACGGACCTACAGCGGAATCTTTGCTTTATAAATTCGATAAAACTATTCTAAAGGTATACCGTTTATATAATTATTTATCTATTTTGGTAGTACTGTGACTTACGCAGAACTGTTCTGTATTTATTACAGTTTACTTTTGTGAGAAGTTTTCCTGTACGGAGTCGATTTGTAAAGAGTGCGTCGTATGACAAAAATTACTTTTTTTTATTCGACGACCCAACAGTCAACGGTGTCCAGATTTACAAGTACAATGCAAAAGTTCATAGTTTCGATCACTATCAGAGCCTTCACTTCGATTCACCCGTAAGCGGAATTGAATGCTTCTACGCAGGTGGTAAGGAATAATCCATGGATCTGATGTCAATGTCTATGTCTGCCGAAAAAAATGTTCCATTGTTTTATTTTGCTGCCTTTTTGCAGAATACAAAGACAGTGACGCGTATATTTTGGTCACAACAGAGGCTGGACAATTTTTCATTTACGAGTACATGTTGTATAATGTAAGATTCATGTCGCGCAACATTTGCAAAATCTTCTACATTTTTCTTTCTCTATCTCACTAAGTTTCAATTAAGAGTGATTTGTACATATTTCAGAAATTTCAATTGGCAATGCATTATTGGTTGGATGACGTTCAAGGTACAACTCCATTCAGTCATGGCAGTGATCATTACATACTTTCAAGTGCAAAATTCAACAGTACAATATTCCGAATTGTACAACAAGGTCTCCAATAGTGAAAATAAATCCTATTCAATGACCGATCGATGGAATGTGCAGTGCATATAAACGCTATAATCAGATATTATACATTGTATAATTTAAATTATATATAAACTTCTACACGTACGATCTATAATAATGCACATCTCATTGTTTATTTATTTATCTTTTGTTATGTGTAATATCTGTCCGGAACAATTAAGTAATTGACAACTTTTCATGAAAGCAAGACATAAGTTCGAAAATCTAATATACAGGGTGAGCCAGAATTCGAGGGAAAAAAATTGAGGTGTGGTAGAACACATGAATACAAGCACTTTTTGTCAAATAATATATGGGTCGCAACTCAACGGATAAACAGTTACAGGGCATTTTTGCACCGTCACATTTAATGCGCTGACTGACCGGGCGGCGAACGTGTTAAACAATTATCACAAGAATGGGAGCAGATATTTCACAAAACACTTTATTAACACTAATATTATTGATTTATATGCTCAAAAATAAAAAGTTTAAGGGTAACGCGCTAACCGCTATGCGAATTTATGAGGAAACAACCGTCAGCCACACGCGCGGCTCAGAACTGCGCTGGTTTTGTGAAATAGCAATGCCAAGCGTACTTTTAAGATTAAAACTTACTCAATGCAGTTTTATACCATTTATCATTTGTATAAGCCGATTTTGCTGATTTGGCCGATTTCAATAAAGTATTATCTAGCGGGCCTAACGATAACCAAGACAAAGCAGGATTGGTGCTTATCGTCTTTAATAAATGTCTTGAATGATGGGACACAATGGTCCTGATACTTTTACACATCTGCATTAAGTTTTAATCTCAGAAGTACGCTTAGCATTGCTATCTCACAAAACCAGTGCAGTTCTTGGCAGCGCGCGACGTTGACGGTTGTTTCCTCATAAATTCGCGTAGCAGTTAGCGTGTTACCCTTAAACTTTTTATTTTTGATCATATAAATCAATAATATTAGGGTTAATAAAGTGTTTTGTGAAATATCTGCTCCAATTCTTGTGATAATTCTTTAACACGTTCGCCGCCCGGTCAGTCAGCGCGTTAAATGTGACGGTACAAAAATGCGCTGCAACTTTTTATCCGTTGAGTTGCGACCCATATATTATTTGACAAAAAGTGCTTGTATTCATGTGTTCTACCACGCCTCAATTTTTTTCCCTCGAATTCTGGCTTACCCTGTATAACGTATGTGTAATCTCAATAAGTAGTTCAAGAATTATATGTGTAAGATGTTTTACTTCAGGAGATGAGTTTCTTGCGATCACATTGACAGGCTGCAACAATTAAAATGAATATGAGATTCCATCAATCACGAAAAAGCAAAATATCGGAAAAGTTACATATAGTTAATTTTCCCGCCAAACCGAACACTGCGCTGTCTCGGGTATATTTTCGTACTGAATGGAAAGGCATAAAAATTGTTCAGCCATCGGCTGGTCGCCACTGGCAATCCACAGAAGCACTCGTGGGTGCCGGCCTGAAATTTTGACTATCCGTACGGAGCGTGAGATTTATTTGCAATCAGGTATGTTGCTGAATCCGCGTACTGAAGTCAATTTTAACACATGAACATATATGTTTATTGAACCATCTCTGAGCTCACTCATGAGTACCGGTTTGGTGAGAATAGAAAGCACTTGTCGTTTATTTTAACTGTCACAACCTTGAAGGCGAATTTAGTTTAGAACGTTCATGTTAAATAACGATAATATTTCTTTGAAAATTTCATCGAGTTTTATCCGCATTTCGTGCCTTAAGTTGTAACAGACTAGTGATAAATCAACTTGATTATAAATAATTTGTTGGTTATGTCGTGCGACGATGAATTTGCATAAATTATTACACATTGCATCATGCAACTATATCCGATTGCAAAAAATTTGATGTGGGACTGGGTTGCCGTTTCTTATATATAATTTTGAGTCTTGCTCATCATTGTTTAGTTGCTCATACAATATTTACAGAAATTTTATTAAGGTTATGACACGTCGTTTGAAATAGCGCATCAAACAAAACGCGCTGCGTATATGTTATTTGGCATACGTATAATTTGTCGATTTACCGTATTCTTCTTTCCGTCGCCTTTCAGAAATACGAAAACACTTTTAGTCAGTGATGGCTGTTAAAGGGCTGGTTGCAGCTATTGTTCAGTTCTTGACCCATCAGTTGGAGGAAGGAGATATTACACCAGATTCTCATGAGAGTTTAGAGGTAGCAATTCAATGTTTAGAGAGTACATATAATGTACAAGCATCGGATGCCCCAGCAAACTTCAATTTGTACGAAGTTTACAAGGCAGCTCTCGACAATGCCAAGTCTGACTTTGGACCTGAAGCAACATCAGAAGCTAAAGCAGAAGCTGAAAAGCTGAAAAATGAGGGAAATCTTCTTATGAAACAGGAGAAGTTTTATGAAGCACTTGCAAAGTACACTAAGTAAGTTGGATAGAATGGTTTGTTTTTTGTTCCTATGTATATTACTTAGAACAATTCAATGTATTCTATTACTTTTAGAGCAATTCAATTAGACAGTCGCAATGCAGTTTATTACTGCAATAGAGCCGCTGTATATAGTAAAATTGGTAACCACCAACAAGCCATCAAGGATTGTCATACTGTACTGAAGATCGAACCCACATACAGCAAAGCATATGCCAGGCTGGGCTTAGCATACTCTAGTCTAGACAAACTCAAGGAAGCGAAGGAAAATTATCAAAAAGCAGTAGAACTGGAACCAGATAATGAATGCTACAAGAGCAATTTACAATTAGCTGAAGAAAAATTAGCTCAACAGGGTGTCGGTAATATGGGTTTGGGTGGTAATGCTGGCCCGTTTCCTGGCATGGATTTGAGCACATTACTAAGTAATCCCGCACTTATGAATATGGCACGTTTAATGTTGCAAGATCCCGCAATGCAAAATATGATGAGCAACCTAATGACTGGAAACGTAGAGCAAGAGGGCCGTATGGAAGCATTAATACAGGCGTAAGACTTTTGATAGTATGCTACAATGTTTATCTTGCAAAAATCATTGTAATAACAGAATAATATTTCAGAGGGCAACAATTAGCACAACAAATGCAAAGTGCCAACCCCGAGTTAATTGAATCGTTGAGACGACAAATGGGTGGCAATCCTAACGATCCGGATCCATCGCAACAGAATTAAACAAACATCGAAAGTGTGCGATTAATTTTTCACTTTCACAATCACGTGAACGGAAATCATTACGTTTACATTGACTACAGACTAATTGTGAGACAGTATGTCTTAGTTTCTCGTCAAAAGCGGCAAAGTAAGATTTATAATGCACTTTGCCGAAATAACTTAGAACATCTTATTTTAAAGGAATATTAAAGTATTCATATTATGCCGAGTCATTCTTACTTCGGATTAACAAGCATGTAAACAAAAGAGTTTCGTCTTCTAACATATAATTGTATACAACTTCTTAATGCATTTTTAGTTTAAATGATTTTATAAATTTGCCACATATATAGATATTTTTTTTTTATTCTGATACCTGAGTGTAGTTCTCGAGAGCAATTTTCACATTTCATAAGTACTACATAATGTGTTAAATTCACTTACGTACAGCATCATTACTTTTATTTGAAGTAGACTGATCTAATGAAATATAAGAAACGATGTTATCACCTTATTTATTAGAATGTTCAAGTTCATTTATATGCCTATCTCTCGACGATACACCGTAAATCAATTTTATCTAATTAGTAAGCACTTTCATCATAAAGCGAAATTTGGTATTGTATAGTTTCCATCACCTTATACCAAATGATTTGAATATTTCATCTATCCCAAGAGGATAATATTTCGTAACTCAGTAAGAATAACATACTCGGTGTAAAAAGTTATATTGTTAATATCTTCTTGGTCAGAAAAATGGATCATATCATTTAACAAGTCAACTAGATTTCAAGGTACACAAATAAATGTCAGTTTCTTGCTGAAATTTGTTTTTGGCATGATCGTTACAAAGCTTAATACTTTATAAATTAGACTTGTTTACTTCAACATTAGCTAAGTAACGCACGCATGTACTAATCGTTTATTAGGCAATGGATTTTTTCCTAAATCTTGTATTATATATTGTTGTAAAATTTGACAGTAAGAATGTATCTACGGAATACTTCAATCCATTTTGAAGTCATAAAGGTAAATAAATATTATACTGTCTATTAGAATTACTAGATAAGACCATTTTTTAGATCCCAATTATTTTCTGTTATGAAAATGCTCAGTAACAACAACAAGATTATATTCTTTGAATCCCTTCGAACTAGAAGTAAGCAGTCGCAAATTCCATGTACGTCATGCAGTGACATCATTCTTATTTGGCACATACGATACGCGTAACGTGTCAAACACATGTCGAGCTTTCGTGCGCAATGACGCCTATGAGTACGAATACGTATTCACGGCAGACTGCAAGAGCATGACGATACCGCACAAATTGTATATGTATGTTAGTTGCTTTGTATATTTTCCTCTGGTCAATCACGTGATCACAATCATTCAATATATGGTCAATTAAAAAATTATTTCTACATTGCCATTTCATTAATTTGTATTTGCCCCGAAACTCTTTTGCTGTTAACGCATTACACGCGATACCGGCAAAAATCGTTGTGGGTGTCGTTTTAAAGGTATTATGGTTTCAAATTTATTGAGCCAATACGGTGTTCTTTCCACTTATGTACATGTACTAATAATTTTTCAGCGTATTATATACGGACGCAATTATCTCTCGTGTTATCTACATTTAGTTGCTGAGATAAACTTGACCGGGAGAATAGCCAGACACCGACTGAAAAACGTCTAGTTTAAAAGGTTCGGTTAAAATATCTTGTTATTATTTAGCGCATTTCATTGTTTTCAAAATATACGACTACGTGTTAGCGACTGCATATTGGCCGATACAATTTGCCACATGAGCGTACCACAGTTTCTCATCGGTGGCATAACGACATAGCATTATTTACATATTTTTCAACCCTTCTGTCATCCGCCCACAACACACCCGAACAATGGTGCGTGCGCAAAGTCCCTCCAATGGTTTGTGACGTGCGCGGGTGTCGCATGATTCGCCGGTTTCGGAGTTAATACAGGAACGGGTTTATTAAGGGAACATTTCACGAAGTTTTGGACATTGAAAAAAAATATTTTTTTTTGTATCTTTTTTCACGAAAATTCATGGATTACAGTGACAGAAAAACGCACCTGTATATGAATCGCTGTTAATAGATGTGTAACTTAAATTTCATATCGAAAAACGTAAACGGACTTCTATAAACATATTGAAAAGAGTTTTGTTAATACTTTACGCAGTCTTTGACACGATATCTATCAGACAAATCAGTTCGATCGAGTAACATGCGTTCTCTGGTAAATGTTTGTGCTGTTGTACATCTCACCATTGTCGTGATCGCAGAAGTGTCATTGCAAAGAACGCATTGTTAGCTGTCGGTATACAATTGTCCTAGACAGTTTGCCATTAGGGCGCCAGAAGTCTTAAGTACGGTCCTGTACTTAGTGCCCCGCTTCCCCTCTTCCATCACCCCGATAGCCGCACACTCAACAGATTGAGGTGTGGCCACCGAGGGCAGCCATTTTCTTGACTTTCTGTCGCTTAAGATTTCAGGTAAATACGCAATTATTTCTTAAGAAACGCTAGTTGGAGTGGTGCAAGGGTGTGCTCTATCGTGTGCCAGCGTGTTATATACGTGTAGCGTGTCAGTATTTTGTAAAACGTCGTGGCGAGGAACATAGGTGTGTGACTAAACGAGGGAAAAAAAAGAGACCTCCTCTCTCTTGCCCCGTGATCGAGAGGGCCTGAAGGGAGTGCCATGCGTTACGAATCCGCAGCATCTCCGTACGACGACCGTTTAGTTTAGCATACGAGAGACGCCCGCGACCAGGCTCCACCGAGTTTAGCCGACGATTTGGGAATGCTCTTTCGAGGCATCTGACACGACGTGGGTTTAATATAGTTCAGTAAGTAAATCGTCCCCCAGGCCTCACATCTAGACCCCTGCGTCGTTGTCCTGTCGCACCCCGAGCGCCCCCAACTCCTCGCAAGCAGCTCCTCGCCCTCCACACCCCAGTTGCTCATACGTTACGCGGCAATGCACTTCCGGCTGTGCAAAATTTTTCTGAAAAATCTCTGATCCGTCGTATCTGAGCCGAGTCATCTGTGGCGGTTCTTGCCGTCGTGTCAGTCTACTTATATCATCTTGTCGATTGACCGATTATCTATCGTCGAGGTCGTCGCCGTCGTTCCCATTGCTGTCGTTCTCGTACCAGTTAGTTCTCATCTCTGTCGACGCCGCTGTTTCTCTTACGTTCTCATCTTCCCTCGTCGGTACAATAAACAAAAGGTCAGTAAAATATGCATTTTGACGAGTCCGAATATATCGCAATGATCGCCCACTCTCGTCACGAAGTTCATTCTTCCTTGACGATATCGTGCCAATTCATTTGCTCAAAAAGCCGATGGTCATATTTGTTCGCCGTTGATATCCCGGAACTGACGTTCGGATATGTGTGGAGTCTATTGTACAGAGATCGAGTCGTGGCTTCTCAACACTGACCTCCTTGCACATGCATATTGAACGCGAGTCTAAGCCAGATGTGTCGGCATATTGTTTGTTTCCCCGTTGAGGAACTGTGTGGTTTTGCAAACCCAAACGAGAATAAGACAAAGAAAACTCTGGCTAACAGAGAGAGCTGATTTGCGATTAAAGTTTACCCGGGGTGCTCGCTGACACGGTGCCCTCGTATTATCATTCTGCATCATATACTACGCTTAGTTCATTGAGAAAACGAATTACCCATGCATACGGTACTTGGGTGCGTGAGATATTGTTCATTTAGTTTTCTCTCTCTCTCTCTCTCTCTCTCTCTCTCACACACACACACACACTCTCTCTTCTCTTCTCTTTCTCCTTCTTCCTCTTCTTTCTCCCTCTCTCCCTCTCTCACTCTCACCCTCTCTTTTACGTTCGTAAAACTTCGTATCTGAAACGTTACCGCAGGTGACATAACACTCTTAACCCTTCTCAGATAAATATGATTTTTTTCTTGCTCATTGAAGTTAGCTTTTGTACATTATATGGTATAAGAATTGTTCCTATGCTTTCAATATGAAATGGAACTAACACTTCCAAAATCTATAAACCAACCGCCCCCCTTTTTTTTTGTGAAACGATACACGATAAACCGACATAACATATATGTTACATAGGTGCAGGGCATGCTACTCTGAGGGTGAGCTTTTTTGTATAATTGTCAGATATTTGCCATTTATGCACTTTGTTCAACAGCATTAGCATTTTATCAAGTTTCTTGTCTGTACACAAATATCTATGGACACCCTTAAGCATTTTTATTAATCATTATATGACACCTAGATATGGGACATAATTTTTTAACAATTTTAGGTAGGAACTATAGCGACAAGTTTGAAGAATCAACTGTTATTTATTTGTTATGACTGAAAGTTAACATTCATGAAGGAACTTGTGTCTTATGCTCAGCTTGACTTCTATTTTTATTATTCTTAACAAGTAGCAATATGATATTTATAGTTGACAAATACCAGTTTAACACTTTAATTTGTTGGTATAATGTAAATTTACAATCTGTTTTATGTTTATTATATTCTCTACAATGTGGTTTTTCAATAAGTCCATATTAATTTGACATTGCATGTTACAAAAACAATGTTTATTTTTTGCTCCTGTGCATGTATTTAAAAGAGTTGGTGTATTATCTCCCATAGCATAAGGTATGCTTTCCTAAATGTAATTCTGGTGTTGCTATAAGTTCATAAAGATTTTGTTATATGATGCATACATAAAGCACTCATAACAGTGTTTCATTCAGTGCCCTTTATGTGATATTAAGTGTAGCTGGTCAGATTACGATCTGTAGTAATGGTTTTGTGCTCTTTATATTCTGTAACTAATTTATTCTTTATATTTTACGTTTTGTGCATACAGTCATGTCATGTATTTTCAAGCACATTTCCATACTATCATAGTCTTACAATAATCCTGCAGAAACTTACAGAGTATGTTTTTCAAATCAGAGGGAAAGAGTTAAGAATCAGTCTCAAAGTTAATACTTCAAGGTGTGTCTGAAGTCAGCTGTAGCATAAACTATTGATGCAAACTTTTTTAAGCAAAACACGTACAAACATTCATATTTCTACATTTATATACTATTTGTTGTGTGGTATTTGCATTCATATCGCAGCTTCCTACCCGTTCTAACATATAAAATGTCCACTTAAAACAGAGACGCTGAAAGAAAGACTAAAATCATGGGATGCAATGCGGGCCGATGCCTCGGTCCAGACGATACGGGGTACCCTGGATCAGGTACGACCCAGTCAATATCCTTTAAGACTTCAGCCCTCGTAGGTTGCTTTTCGAATAGTGATTTTAAGTAGACCTCAAATTTAGTACAAAAAAGTTTTTCATGTAATATTTATTTTGTAAGTAGAATGCAGTATTTGAATTAGATGATTGTTTTAATCACTAGACAGTTAATTTACCGTAATATGATAACAAAGGGCTCTAATGAAGTTAATTGCATATACTAAGAGTGGATTCAAATTATACATAGCAATACAGTCATAACTGCTAGGTAAACAAATCATACCCTACGAGGTTTGAAATGGATTCACCGTTTATTATATTCTCAAAAAAAATTGTAACACAGGTTACAGTATTTCGAAGGTTTACCCTAACTTCTTCCTAACTCTATCCTGAAGAATGCTTGTTAGCTTCATCCGTTGTTCCTTTCACATTTACATTTATGCTTCTGAATCTGTCTATATTTCGTGTTACCTTTTCTGTTAACTTCTCTCAGCTTACTGACGTTAGAGGACATATGAAAATTAACAGTTATATTGCTACTAACATTCTTTTTTCTTAGCACCCTGTGCATTTTAATATTGTCTATTATGTTGTTTAATACCAAATGTGTACATTGGCACTCTGTTGCTGCATGCTTTTGGTTAAAATAATTTTGGTAGGGCCTCCTAAACAATGTTAGACTTTCTTTCATTCAATATACCAACAAGGAGCAAAACTACGTTTTAGCTTATAACATTTATCACAGAAATCTCCACAGACATGTAATATCAACCTGAGACATGCCTTTGCTGTGTTTGATATTGAATATGTAATAATTTATATGAAACATAAAACAAATATCTGTTTATGGGTTCAGATAAATACTGTGGTGTAGAGTCATGTACATGGTACATATGAATCAGTACTGACAAGAGATATTTCTCTTGAAATTGTTGATTCTTACCAGACTCTATAACTGCAGTGTCATTTAATCATAAAATGTAGTGTAAAGGAAGACAATGCAAGTGTGTCAAATAGGTAAGTGATTAGGCAGCAGTAGTTTGTTCTTATGTACTGTGGAAATTGAATGGCTACATTATAAAAAACTGTATATCTGTATACCTGTGCTTTAAAATATGCACATGTTTTACATTGGTGCAATCTTGTGTCTTTACTCTCACACAGATGGAATAGTTTCACTTTGAGGTAACTATGTGCTGCATTTTGAGCACACAGATGCTTTATATGAACTGACAATATGTATATGCTAGAAGGAAAAAACGTAGCTACGAATGATGCTGAAAGATAAAATTTAACTGGTTGTTGATTTTTTTGAAGAAACATTTTGCCCCTTCCATTTTATTTCTTTATTCAACTAGGGCAAATCATTTCTCATTGAACGCTCAATAATTGTTTTAAACTTGGGCAGTTCCGCTTCATCAATTTATAAAATTGTGTTTTATTATACCAATTTAAGATTGAGGGCAATGTAGAGGTTAAAACTGAAAATTATGGTTACTCTTTACTAGTAATTTTTAACAAAATTAAATCAATTGCTTCTTGCATTAATATGTTCCGTTGGAATACACCAGCGTGTAGCTTACACACAAGAAATATTAAAGAATATTTTGTTGGAGCCACACCTCTCTTATTAAAGCGTGCTTGTTATTATTATTGTAGGATTCATGGCAGCCATTAGGAAGAAGTTGGTTATTGTAGGTGATGGTGCTTGTGGTAAAACATGTCTACTTATAGTCTTCAGCAAAGATCAGTTTCCTGAAGTATACGTACCTACTGTGTTTGAGAACTATGTTGCTGATATTGAGGTAGATGGTAAGCAGGTGCGTTCGTAATTCTTTCCCTTTGTTTATTATTGAATAGTGACTACAATGTATACAACAAGTTAATAGTACATCTACGTTCTTAAAACAGGTGGAATTGGCTCTTTGGGACACAGCTGGACAAGAAGACTATGATAGGTTGCGTCCACTATCATACCCTGATACAGACGTCATCCTGATGTGCTTCTCCATTGATAGTCCCGATTCCCTGGAGAACATTCCTGAGAAGTGGACACCAGAGGTGAAGCACTTCTGCCCAAATGTACCCATCATTCTTGTGGGAAACAAAAGAGACTTGCGTAATGATCCTAACACCATCAAGGAACTAAACAAAATGAAACAGGAACCAGTCAAGCCGGAGGACGGTAGAAACATGGCCGAGAAGGTTAACGCTTTCGCTTACCTCGAGTGCTCTGCCAAAAGCAAGGAGGGTGTGAGGGAAGTGTTTGAAACAGCGACCCGAGCCGCATTACAAGTAAGTAAAACGCAACTGAGTGGGATAAAGTTCTTTCCGGAATGCGGAATAGTACAAAAACTAAAACGCAGGAACAGAAAATGTATGCGAAGAATATTGCTAAATGGAAAGCTTTCGTGAATTATGTGACAGTAGAGGATATTGGCGTAACACAAGAACGCTGGTGTTTTCAGGTAAAGAAGAAGAAGAAGGGAAGATGTAGGCTTCTTTAAGGTGTTATGAGAAGTGAGCCCAACAACGGGTGAAATAATGCAATTGCGGAGCTAGCTACAACGAAGCTAGACGTAATGCCGGAACCCCAGCGGAAAAACCATAACATTAATAACAACAACAACAAACTTACCTTTAATTATTTTACGTAATAAAACAAATCAACCAACAACAATCACATCAACAACCCCACAATGTAACCTGTCGTTGCTGGTGCAGAAGGACTTAAAGATAAAACAATGGCTAAATTCAGTACACACATAATATCCAATATGCGATATGATAACAATCTACACTGTACATTGTAATGACTACTTGATTGTATTTTTTAACGTTAATGAATTGTGCTTCAAGGTTAAACGATTAAAAAAGAAGAACTGTCATACCAACTATTTACAGTTACGGTACATAATTATCTCTATCATTGTAGTGATTATATCTATTATTGTTAGTATCTCATTACTATTGTATGCACACCACATTTTTTCTCTTTAATCGTAGTGACTTTATTTTTTGGTAATAAACAAAATTAACGAAAAGTATGAAATACCTTTGGGGGGGGGGGGGGGTAGAACACAATATACAGTGCAAAGGCAGGTAACAATGCTTTCAGGGCAATGTTCGAACTGAATGAGCAACGTAAGTGAATTTCCAATGCTGCGTCGCTATTTTATTGAAACCATTGCATTATCGATATTTCTTAAAACAGAAGAAAAAGCAACAAGCATTAATAATATTGTAAACGTGCGTAGGTAGACCTGCAGATCATTTTGATCTTTAAGATACCAATTAGGCTAAATTTATTATTATTATTATTATTATTATTATTATTATTATTATAATTATTATTATTATTATTATGTATTGTATTATTGTAATACGATGACACTAACATAACGGATTGTAACAGCGGCTACATTATATTTATCTATTTCGAAAACACGTACCTTGTGTCTAACCAAGCGCATGCAAGAGAAAACGTTCCAGTTTCCGCGTTTCAGTATAAATGCCTCTCTCTCATTAAACAATCACAAGCCAGAAAATAAGGACAGTTGGCGTCTGTCAATAATAACATCATGTCTCATGGGTAGCGTGTTTCGTGAACACCGTTATGGAACAGTCTGATTCTCGAAGAAGGTTGACTTCAACAAAAATATTTTATATAATACTTGCCAAGCACTTCTTTGTTCAGCCGCAAAATATAACTTGCAAAGCATTCTGCCTTGCGGATAACTTATAAACATAATTTACAATCTGATCCCGCCTCTCCCCTAAATCATAAACTGTATCCTTTGTGTAGAACATTTTATTGGGATCGAAATGTATTCAAATGATGATCTTACGACAGACTTTCTCCCATTGTGCTTCATTCGTGAAAGAGAATGGCGCTCATGGTGTTAAAGGATCACCAAATGGGCACACTTCTTAAATAACGTGTAATGTATAGGACTCGTAAAATGTAGTGATTTTGCAAAACCTTTGAATTAAGGGCTGACGGGGTGTACGGGATACCTCAGTAGAACAAATGCAACCCCGGCCATTAATTCGCCGTAATGACTGTGGAATTGTGTTCAAAGTTTTTTTAACGATTTAGCAGTACCATCATTCAATTACGCTAATTAAATAGACTTCAACCGAACCTATAATGTAAGCTTGGCGACCGCGACGAGAAAGAAAGAAAAAATGTTTGTGTCAGAGGTCTCGGTGGAACAAAAGTTAATCGTTGCCGATCAAAGCTACTAATCGTTACGAAGTTTGAAGGTGTTCTTTATAATCATTTATTGGTACTTGTATCTGTATCAATTACAAATTAAAGATTGTATATAAACTTTTACCGCTCTTGTAGTAGATCCGGCTTTAATTTACTCTAAATAATGGGTTTGTGTGTTGATTTTGCTGTAATACTACAATCATTTGGCAACAGAAGTATCGAATTTCTTTCGCTCTTAAACAATTGGCCCTTTTTTTATCACCGCTATAGCTCAGATGTACTAATGTAATCTGACTTGAATCATGTGAGTTGCAACACGATTATTTCGCAAGAACTAAAAATCAACGGATTATAACAAGATCTTGATCATTTTGAGATGAAACATTTAAGTAACTACTATGAGGAGGATCTACTATTTATAAGTTAAACATATAGATCGAGTCTCTAAGTCACTTTTTAAATATCTCTACATGTATGTTTAAAATACAATGGGCATATTTGATGTATCTTGAATTTTAGTTAACGCGCCTACACCTGATACACCTTTGAAATCCAGTATGCAGTTATCACGTAAGCGGAATTATTACTTTTTTTTTTTTTACAAAAAAACCCGAAGAATCGTCAATGTTGCGCGATGAAAGGAACGTGTAACTTTATGAGAATAATTTCTTTGTGGTAATTTAATACCTCCGTGTAATTGATAATGTTGTACAAGATACTTTTAACTAGGTACTCGACCTCTTCCTGTGCAGTCGCAAGGTTATCTGAATAATTACAGATATGCCATAGGAGTTAAGAATCGATCAATTTCCTACTTTCGCCAAATTTTTCTGTTTTCTTGGCGCGAAGGCTGCCAGTATATTATGTCAATGTTTATAAATTATCGTAGATTGCGATATTTTATTTGCCGTAAAATATTATTATGTGAAGTTGATAAAATACTTTTCAAACCAATAAATTTGTGTGTATTTGTTACGTGCAACTTCGTGCCAATTACATTTTTTGCATTCATCGTATTTTAATGTAATTGTTTGCTTTTGTTATGGGTGCATTTTTCTTACTAACACTTATTAGTACTGTACTTAATGATACACAGCAAGTCGTCTACTTATTTATAGTTGAAATACTGCGAAGAAAAATACATTGAGTAATTTATAATAATTTGTCCCTGCAAAACACTAACGTTCCCGAAAGCAATCAATTTTATCATACATCATATCATCTAAATACACTTTAGCTAATAATTTGGTTCTACAATGTTGATAAAACTCTGAATTACTCGTAAACTGAATTTAGGACGTGTAAAGGATTGTGACACGGAAATATCTAGACACAATACATGCTTTCACATTTCGTATAAAACAATTTATATTTCGTTTTTATTTAAACAAAATCTTAATTAGTTGACAGTTTTTAACCTAAAGCACAGTTAAACACATAATCTGGAATGGAGCGTTGATCCTTAATTGTACATTTCTTTCCTCATTTAGAACAACTGTATATCAAGGGAAATCTGAATCAGTCCTGTATGCGTTTTTGTGACATACAATGATGGGAAGTGTACATAATATATGTATAAACAATCCTATGCTAAACACGCTTCATTACTCATTCGTACGTTTTTCTTTATTTTTGCCTTATCTTTCGCGGAAGTCGCGTACCATTTCGCATACCATTTGGCTTTTATGCCTTTACGTACATTCTTCGTTGTACGACAGGAAAGAATATTAGTTATTAGTAAAAGTCACATCCGCCATGCTGCAGTGCTTTGCAAACGGAAGTTAAAAACTGCGGAAAAACAACTCCCGTCTATTTGGGTGAAAATGATTAATTTATAGTTCATCGGCCATTGCCTTCACAGGCTTGCCCTTGCGATCAAAGCTCTTCAATTCGTCGGTCGCGTGCTTGGCGATGTATTTGATGAAATCGTTTAGGTCCCTTCCACCCTCGTACTTAACCGGATTACTCTTTGAGCTTTTCGGCGCCCAGAAGAGAGTGGGAAAACCTCTCACTTCATATGGTGCCGGTACATCATTTGCAGTAGCATCAAACTTAACGATCTCAACGTCCTCGTTGGCGAGCTTCTCGCCCAACTCGTCGAAGACTGGGGCCAATTTCTTGCAATGTCCGCACCACGGTGCATAGAATTCGATCAGCGTGTCCTTACCATTGTTAGTCACAACATCATCAAAGTTCTTCGCTACAGCCACCTTCACGTTGCCCGAATTGTTATCAGGAATAGGTTCCGACTTCAGATAAGGTTCCAATTTTTCGTCTTGAAGATCCTTCAAAAACTGCTCGAATGCCTCCATGGAAAATTCATCTTTGAGAATGAACTTCTGATTTTTGTCATCACGCGCAAGAATTGTTGGCTTATCTCCTTTCACATAGTCAACGCCAAAATCGTTCAATTCATGCTGGAAGTCGTCTTTGGAAGAAATGGCAAAGTTGAACTGCGTGAATTGCTTGGCAACTTTAATAATTCTGTTGCGCCAATAATTTGTACCCTTCGGATTCTTCACGTAGTCTACGTTGTAATAAGCAACGACTAATGGATTTTTAAACTCGGGCGAATTATCGCGGGTGCGGATACCAGCGATACCAAAACTGTTGACAAAATCGTAAATTAGATAATGTTACTCCAAATCTCGAAATGATTTGACTCTTGTGGTATGACAGATAAGAGTGACAAAACTTACTAATTTTTGCTAATAAATTCCTGAACATCTGTAATTGAATCCCCACCTTCGAAGAGCACACTATTTGGTTCAAATTTGTTGTGAAGGATCTTAGGCTGGTAGAGAACAATGTTGTTTCTATTTGAAAAATGAACATTATTATATACACATGTTTCACATATCTAATAGTGCAATCATTTTAGCAATACAATCAAGCATTCTTACTTGTAATTTTCTTTTTCAAGAAGTTCCATTGCCGAAGTATGAGCAAATCTAACTTTTTCTCTCATCTTTTTGGCCACAGCATGGAAGGATGCTGCCAATGGAGAATCGCCCTTTTCAAAGAATCCTACAACACTGACCTCATCAGATTCCAAGAATGATTTGAGACAATTTTCACTGGTTAGTTCTTTTGATGCTGGTCCAACTTGAGCCTTTAAAGAAATTACTATTATTGTTACAATATGTCTATAGTCATTAATATATAAGTAAGGCATACCTTCATGTATTTTACAATGCCTGCAGCTTCCCTAGGTCCATTGTAATCACCGACCAAATCACTCTTTGCAAAGATTTTTAATGTTGGATAACCTGAGACACCAAACTTGGTACAGGTATCTTTTCCAGCTTCAGTACAATCCACTTTTGCCAATGTTATTGGTGGGTCATTGCCTATCAGTAGCTCAGCAGCTTTGGCATACTCTGGCTTCAGTCGTTTACAATGTCCACACCTTATATATTAAAGTAAATATCAATGAAGATCTAGAGTTATTGTTTTTTGTGTTAACAAGCATTAACTACGAATTAGAGTATAAAACATATATTTTGCGTACATGTTGGCAACTAACCTAAGTTGCGAACACATAGGCATACATATATTGACATATGACATGCAATCCCAGTAAATTTCATTATAGTAAATAAATGTATTATTATTGAAAGGTATAGAATTTATAGTAAGAAAGCACATATAATTCAGTATGTCATGGACCAAAAGGGAAAACAAGTGTGTGACATGCCGGTATGCGACGAAGACGATACCGCTTTCAAGTTCAATACGTACAGGCTGTTTGTACGAAAATGTAAGACGGAGCTACATAAGACATGCAGGAATGATTTTAAACAAGTATAGTCAATGTAAAGTCAAAATAATCTCACCATGGTGCGTAAAACATGACAAGAGTGTTCTCATGGCGTTCCAACTCCTGTGTAAACTCTGCATCGGACCACTCCAGAACATCTTTTTCCTCACCAAAGGCTCCAACGGCAAGGAGGACAAGAAGAGGCAAGAATTTGGGCATCATCCTAACCCGGTGTGCAGTCTCTGGTAATATCGTATCCACTCTGCCTACCTTTTCGAAAGCTACTGTTTCTGGAAGACGTGGCTTTTGCGGAGATTGGCCAGCGGTGCACGAGACTCCGCGTAGTGCTGTCGTTCCGTGATTGGTCAAGAGGTACGCTCGCTGAGTATATTTGTGATGCGCGATCGTGCACATGTACGTACTAACACGAATTGTGTCAGCAGGAGTGAACCGTCGCGTTTCCTTTCTGATGATAGGATGGTACATAGAAGTGGCGGCGGTAATGTAGCGGTACATGCTTCAAGCATTGACGAAGTATAGGCACAGACGAGATAGGGATAGACATTGCACCTTATGGGACTTCGTGTCCACGCTGAAAAATACCGACAGCGCAAAAATATCGCGCAATTCGGAGCGCACTCTATGCTTTATGACGGTCAATCGTAGAACTAAGCCGAGCGCCACAACATTTCTTTGTGTGCGTTGTATGTATGTACGGCTTGTTACGTGGCTGCGTGAATCTATTTTTAACGTAGCGAATGTAATATGTTTCGTGGTTTCGTTGACTGGAGATTTTCGATGGCCCAGCCCAGCGCCTTCAGGAGATTTGACAACGCGCGCGCCGAAGCGGACACAAGTGGATAGGGTGGTCAAAACTGCACCCAAGACAAATAAAATAGTAAAATAACCATTCGATAGATTATGGAAAAATACTCATTTTTAGCATGATTCAACCATATACACCGACTAGGACGGTAGTGGGAGGAATTGAAAAAAAAACAGTAATTTCTCCTTGTTTTTTCGAAAATGAGGAGGTGAAAAATTTGGAAAAAATCAAGCGTGTGTCCAGATACGAAGTACATACCCTTGATTTTTTCAGCTTTTAAAACTCAAACTCCGGTAATTGAAATATAAAAACAAGAAAAAAATTGAAAAATTTGCAATTTTGTATTATAATGGACTTCTGGATGCATAACGAAAAGAAAACCCTGTATGACTGTAGTGATATGCCGTAGCCCTGTTTTTTTCCGATTTTTAAAAGGGGCGGGTGTTTGTAAAGAAAAAGCAAAAACCTGTTACATTAGATTTTCGATATGAGTCTGATTTGAGCTACACGATATCTGTCCACGAATGGCCCCTTCCACAAAAGGGGGTCGCCGTCAGCTGCCGTCAGCCGAGCAGAGCGCGGTTGCTTGTTTCGCAGCGGCATATTTTGATGCTGACAATTGACAGTAAGAGTCTGTCGGTGAGATACTAACCCTAGTAAAGTAATGAAAAATTGTTAATTGCAATTTTTCGTTAAAAAGAAGTTTACTGGTATATTGGAGACATTTTTCCTATTAAAATGAGACTAAACACAATATGATTCGATACACGATTCACACGCAGTAGTTAATGTCTGAACGCCAAGTGCCATAAAAAGCCCGTCCTGCGTATCATTGTATTCGATTAATAAATATATTCCGATTTATGTCGTGTTTGATCTCATTTTAATCAGAAAATTATAAATAGTACGTTGGAAACGTTTTCATGTTTTCATGTATCAAAAATGAATGTCAGAAATGTTTAAACATAAAGATTTGATACACTGATCTATAATTCGCTGACGTTGCCGTGACTCACGCCATATCGCTTTCTTTTGTCCGTCGTCGGCATCTCTTTTCAGCAAACTACAAAGTAAGTTCCGAGTTACGAAAACATAGTCTCCGATTCTGAAAATGTCCGGTTTCGAGTCCCAGAGAGAAGCTCGTGGAGGGACAGAAACAAGGGAAGATCAGAACAGAAAACGCGAGCGCGATCTTCGATCTGCGTTTCCCGAAACGCGGGGAGGCAGGTGGGAACAGCATGACGCCAATTGTTGAATGCGGTATTTTCCGTACAAGATGTTCAATTGTGGTTCCGCTTCTTTTTTCGCAAAATATATTTCTCTTCTTTGCAACAACGGGTGTTGCTTCAGATGACGACAACAAAACCTTGTCATCGCTGCCGATTGCTTGCTGCCGAGTGCCGCCAAAGTAAATACAGTGAATTCTGTCATCTTGCCCTAGGTCGGGCACATCAGGTCGGATTCGAAGTCAGGTGGTTGTAGGCAGTTGTAGGATCCAAAACACGCACTCACAGTGCGTAATTCACTTTGTATTTTGCCGATAGAAAGTGCCGACGACGAACAAATGAAAGCGATAACACCTGAACCACGGCGACCTTAGAGTACTAAAGATCAGTGTATCAAACGCTTATGTTTAAACGTTCTCTGTATTATTTTTTTCTCCACAAAAACGTTTCCAATATATTGTTAATAATTTCCTGATCAAAATGAGATCAAACACGACATAAATCGGATTACATTTACTGGTATTGATTAAGGCATTTAATACAATTATTGCATAAAATAATTACAAAACTAAAACGTTCAATAAAGCTCACAAAATATTTGTATATTTATCTGAATGATGTCCAGAGGTAACCTTTATTAATCGAATTTATAATAGTAATGTTACACAGGGCTGTCACATAACGACACCCGGCCAAGATCACTCTTCTCAGCATTCGGCCGGTGGGCCATCTGAAGAGTGTTGGCTGGATATACATATTATCTGCTAATCGAATTCAGCCTTGCCGCGCGAGACATTGCTTGTTTAACAGTTGAATGTTGGGCAATAGTCGCACTTAGCGAATTTCTTTTATAGGAAACATATTCATATTGAATGGACAATGTAAGCCAGAATGTAAAAAGAAACGATTTTGCAAAAGATAAAGTGTAACGGGCGTTATTGGACAGGGTAAACATTTAAAAATTGCGCTGTTTTAAATATCATCGAATGAGGCGATTTACGGTCAATATCTAAGATATAGATTGGACCCAATTGGCGTCTTTGACCCTGAACGCGTTATAAAATAACATACAGTACAGGAATTGGAAACTGTAGGTTTTCCACTGAAGGACTCAATAGGAACATATATAAACTGTATTATACAATTACAGAATGTGCCGATTAATTTTGGTAGAAATATTAAGGAAAATTTGAATGTCATTGAAAAAATAAAGAAATATTGGATTGTCAGAGTTATCAATGAAAGTAAGGATTGGCCAGAAGGTTGCCAGAATGTTGTTGGAAGAAGATTATTTCTTACCAATAAACAACAACAATTAATAAGAGAAAATATGGAAAACAATTGTGGTTTTTTATTATGACACGAACTACAACTACGTATGTTTGAGTTTTGTATATTTTACATCCTCGGTTTGTATAGAACTTGTAACATTTTCAATTTTGACAAATGTCAAATTTTCACTTTCAACAATCAAAAAATGTTTGTACTGGGCGAAAAATATTTTTGATGCGTCCCTGATCGGTTTTTTAGTTCATATTCCCACATAGAGTGTCGTTGCCTCACAATTTTGCGTTCAACCGGTAACGTTGGACGTGACACCAAAATGGTATGGGGGCTCTAGAGCCCCCCGAGCGTGTGACAAAATTTTGCCCAGCATGCAATGTCTATCCCTATCTCGTCTGTGGTATAGGATAGATATAATATGCAACACCGACGAGATATACTTAAAGACCGCTAGCCCTGGGTAAAATTTCGGGCACGCAAGGGGGCTCAAAGGGGCCCAAATGCTCTGTCGGCACGGAAGAATTCCGAGGTTCTAACTTTGTAGGTAACACCACGTACCGACGAGGAATTCAGAAGAACCACTGTCGTGACGGTCGTGGTGGTGAAAAGATGTACATTAGATGTATGTATACGTGCTCTCAGTCAGTGAGTCGTCTACTACGTACCGAACGGAGACAAGAAATGAGCTACGGCTCCGACTTCTCTCCGACACGATTGCGTACAAGTGTTTCCATTGGCATAAGCCAGCGGTATTAAAATGCTTTTTCGTCCCTAACCTAACCGATGATCTGATAAAGTATCTTATTCGAAGGGTGTAGTTGGATGATGGGGCTCAAAAGCGATCCCAAAACAATTATAAACCAAAATCGTAATTTGATAGCTCATTAAAAAATTCCAATTTTCATCATGTTTTAACTCTGAATCTGCAAGGGCGATGGGCAGTGAGGTATAAATTAAAAACTTCCCTTTTTGCTCATTTTTAAAAAAGGGGTGTCAGTGAAAAAGGAAGATCATCCTCTAGTCGTTTACTGGCTTGTTGAACTAATTTGTAGAACGAACTTTTATACATGATCGAATCCCATCACTCCCAATTTTTGTATCGTGATAATTTTAAGTGCTAGTAGCACCGACGAGGTTGAAAATGTTGCAAAAAGTACTTGTTAATTAAAGAAGTAAATGCCTTCCAATACACTTGCTCTCTTACATTGATTATTGTATTCCATTTCATACAAATGATCGGAACATGAGAAACGAAACAACCCTGTCTGTATGCAAAACTTCTTTATTTCTATCTTTGCAATTCTAAATTTTTTCCGTTGCTCGTACATACATCCGGTGATTTGACACGAATGTCGTCTCTGCGCCACGTTGCCGGCCACGCTGGGCCACGCGCCCGTCTCTTTGTAATTTGCCGACACCGCCAAACGTAGGGACAGTTGATATAGAAAGAGGGAGTGAAGATGAAGACATTGTTGAATGATTGAATGCCACATGACGATGAGGCAACACTAGTGCAGCGAAGAAATTTTTACAACTTTGACTTTTTATGAATAAAAATGTCAGTACCTTATTGCTAATATTTTGCCAAGTAAAATGAGACCAAACACGAAACCAATCGGGTTATATTTTGTTACTAATTAAAACTCCTATTTACAAATAAAATTGGTTGCCACTTTATTTGCGTATGAAGAGTTTAAAGCCGTCTAAACTGTAGCAGGATCCCTGTGTGAGTTTGTGAGGAGGCACCTGCCAATGGTGTCCCTACACGGTAAGAGACGCAAAAAAAATGCCGCCAAATGGACTTATAACGAATAGGGGACATTCATTCCACTCAAGAAAACTTTGTTTCTCATCCAGCTCCACGGTAAGCGTCGATTCATTCGCCAGGTACTTGATTCACATCGAATAGAAGTTCCTTCTTCACACCACATTGATCTCGCGACGTTTAGGCGACAGTGTGTTTGACAAGTCAGAATAGCGAAACCAAGTGTCGTAACCATTTCGTATTTGGTCTTATTTTTATTAGGAAAACGTCTCCAATATACCAGTAAACTTCTTTCTACCGAAAAATTGCAATTAACAATTTTTGATTTCTTAACTAGGGTTAGTGTCTCACCGATAGACCGCGTCGCTGTTCAATTGTCAGCATCAAAAAATGCCACTGCGATACAAGCGACGGGGAACCACCAGGCCGACGACGACCCCTGTTTGTGAAAGGGGCATCCGTGGACAGATATCGTGTAGCTCAAATCGGACTCATATAGAAAATCTACTGTAGTCGAATTCGTTCGTTTGCTTGTTGCCGATACGGATAATCAGAAGTAGAAACGGCAGATAAGGAAAAAAGACGGACTGAAGACAAAACATATTAGTAATATTATTCCGAGTAAAATGAGACCAAACATAGTACAACTCGGTTTATATTTGTACTTATTAACCCATTTGCATCCGTAAGCGGAATAATCCGCATATGTCAACTGTTACGTATCACCAAACGCGGAAAAATCCGCTCGCGTAGATGTTCACTTATCACCAACGGATGTATAACGTACGCTAGACATTCAGATCGTTGATGCAAATGGGTTAAAACGTTTACATATTACACGTTCGTACATATGTACATAGTCGTTGCTGTAACAAATGCAAGCCGGCGCATGTCAACGGACGCTAGGGCTAGCGGCCGCTGACGTCACCGAGCCAGGATTTGCACGAGGGGAGACGCGAAGCGCGTTTCTTTCCGGACGGCACCGGACGGACACGGACGGACAAGGGATATAGCATTTTGAGTAGTAGAGCAGAGCAGATGCAAGGAAAATCAGAGTTGAACCGAATAGTAGTTGTTTTCTCGAAAATCACCTTACATTACGTATAAGATTATCAACTTTTCACCACGTTACGTTAGTATTCAAAGGAATTACGCTGCGATATCAGGCGTGACAGTTGCCGAATGCGAGAGGGAATCCCGCCTAGTGGTGGGGTTTAAGCGTCAAAATTTATCTGGGAGATCTCAGGAAAAATTCATCGGGCCTCCACTGTATCGCCTCCGCGAACTCTTAAAACTTGGCAACTAATAAATGTTAGTAAAAATTTATGCAGGATCGGAAAAATTTCACACTCAGGTGAGGAGTTTGAATCGTAACCATTGGATCCTGAGGCCGGCCAATTACATTTACTATTAGACATTTCGCATATATATTAATGTTTTTCTTGTACAAATACATTGTAAGAAGAAAAACATAAAAATGCACGTGAAGAATACGTCGAAAATATGACAATCGTCAAGAATATGACAATCGCATGAAGGAGGGGTGTCCCTATGCCTAGTGATCTTGAGAGTATTGGATTCGTGCGCAGATGCCGAAAATGTAAATGAAAGTGCGTACGTGTTCCCGGAACGCAGCAGTGGGAAGGTTTGAATCGGCCCGGTTAACATTAAATGCGCTTGAACATTACATGAAATATAATTCGGCGCATGCACCGCATTCGTTTTATGCGGAGGGCTACAGAACATGGGTCCAAAAAAGAAGCTGGCTTTAATATCTAATTGAATATAACTTAACCTAAATATTATGTTAACTTATCTCTAGGAAAAAGAAAAATAAAGGATAAAATACAGAGATTAAGCTGCACAAAAAAAGGAAGAAAAAGAAAGAAACGACAAAATAATAATAATAAACCAAAGGAAAAAATAATAAAGAGAGTAGTACTGAGAAAAAAGACGTTTTGCCGTTGTGCATCCGATAATATTAGCGGAACTACAAATATTTTAGCATAAAATAACAAGCGCCATTACTACATATTCTCCTTGTTTTAGCAGTTTTCTTAGCACCTATATTTGTTTATTGTATCCCATCTCATAGCTTTGAATATTGCATAATATACTTTTCTTATAAAGGATGCATGAAAATTCGTTCTACAAATTAATTTGAACACGCCAGAAACGGCCAGAAAGGAGGTTCTTGATCATTTCACGGACACCCCTTTTTTAGAAATGAGCAAAAACGAAAGTTTTTAATTTACAACCTACTGCCCCTTGCCCTTCCAGATTGAAAGTTAAAACGTGATGAAAATGGGTATTTTTTAATGAGCTATCGCATGACGTTTTCGATTTATAATTGTTATATTATGTTATTTTGACCCCATCATCCAACTACACCCTTTGAATAAAAAACTTTATCAGATCATCGGATAGGTTAGGGACGAAAAAGCATTTTAATACCGCTGGTTTATGTCAAAGGAAACACGCATACGATCGTGCCGGAAAAGAGTCAGAGCCATAGCTCATTCTTTGACTCCGTTCGATACATAGTAGACGACTCGCTGACTGACAGCACCCATCTGAACTTTCCCCCACCACGATCGTCACGGCAGTGGTTCTTCGCAATTCTTCGTAACTTGGTGTAAAAACTGGAATCACTGAGTATGTTGCGTTGCCTCGAGTTTCCTGATTCGGCCGCTCTATACGCCGAGAGGGCGTCCCAGTACGGCTCAATTTTCGTGCGACACAAAGTCCCATAAGGCTAGCGGTCTTTAAGTATATCTCGTCGGTGTATGCAATGCTAAAATGGTAAAGGTAAAGAAAGACGTGCTCATCACCGATTTGCACGAAACTTTGCAGAAACATCAATTTTTGCATAAAAATAAGATCTGTAAAAGCCAAAAAGCGCGCTCTCGTCTAATTAAAAAGTTATTAAGCGTCAAAGTTTATGGAAAAACCTGCCTTACCGGCACCGCGAACGACATCCGCGCATGCGCACTGATGTCTGCGCATGCGCACGGGCAAGTTTGCAAGTAGAGTGCGCGTATTTGAAATGAAATAACATTGAATTGGCGAAGGCTAGGTGTGGGTAAGGCTTCCCTTTCATAATATTTAAGGGTTTTCAATCAAAAAATGGTTTGAGAGTTGGTTTAGGTCTATATTTCTTTCAGCCAAATCTCACTTTTCGTTTTATTTCTATGGCTAGGTGTGGGCAAGGCTTCCCTTACATAATATTTAAGGGTTTTTAATCAAAAAATGGGTTGAGAGTTGGTTTAGGTCTATATTTCTTTCAGCCAAATCTTACTTTTTGTATTATTTAAGGGCTGGGTGTAGGCTAGGCTTCCCTTTTGTAGTGCTTTTGTCGATAGAAATGATGTTGCTGCACTTTTGCTATTAAAATATAACCCGAACCTACTCTCAAACCATTGTTTAATTGAAAACTCTTAAACATTATGAAAGGGAAGCCTTGCCCACACCTAGCCATAGAAATAAAACGAAAAGTAAGATTTGGCTGAAAGAAATATAGACCTAAACCAACTCTCAACCCATTTTTTGATTGAAAACCCTTAAATATTATGTAAGGGAAGCCTTGCCCGCACCTAGCCGTAGAAATAAAATAAAAAGTGAGATTTGGCTGAAAGAAATATAGACCTAAACCAACTCTCAACCCATTTTTTGATTGGAAACCCTTAAATATTATGTAAGGGAAGCCTTGCCGACACCTAGCTTTCGCCAATTCAATATCATTTCGTTTCAAATACGCGCACTTTACCTGCAAACTTGTCCGTGCGCATGCGCAGACATCAGTGCGCATGCGCAGGCATCAGCGCGCATGCGCAGATAGCGTTCGCGGTGCCGGTAAGGCAGGTTTTATAACAAAACTTTAACGCTTAATAACTTTTTAATTAGACGAGAGCGCGCTTTTTGGCTTTTGCAGATCTTATTTTTATGCAAAAATTTACCATTACACGAAGATTCATGCAAATCGGTGATGAGCACGTCTTTCTTTACCTTTACCCACCGACGAGATATACTTAAAGACACCGACGAGATATACTTAAAGACCGCTAGCCTTATGGGACTTTGTGTCGCACGAAAATTGAGCCGTACTGGGACGCCCTCTCGGCGTATAGAGCGGCCGAATCAGGAAACTCAAGGCAACGCAACGAACTCACTGATTCCAGTTTTTACACCAAGTTACGAAGAATTGCGAAGAACCACTGCCGTGACGATCGTGGTGGGGGAAAGTTCAGATGCGTGCTGTCAGTCAGCGAGTCGTCTACTACAATGTATCGAACGGAGTCAAAGAATGAGCTATGGCTCTGACTCTTCTCCGGCACGATCGTATGCGTGTTTCCTTTGACATAAGCCAGCGGTATTAAAATGCTTTTTCGTTCCTAACCTATCCGATAATCTGATAAAGTATTTTATTCGAAGGGTGTAGTTGGATGATGGGGTCAAAAGTGTTCCCAAAACAATTATAAATCGAAAACGTCATTTGATAGCTCATTAAAAAATACCCATTTTCATCACGTTTTAACTTTCAATCTAGAAGGGCAAGGGGCAGTAGGTTGTAAATTAAAAACTTTCGTTTTTGCTCATTTCTAAAAAAGGGATGTCCGTTAAAAAATCAAGAATTCTGGCCGATTCTGGCGTGTTAAAATTAATTTGTAGAACGAATTTTCATGCATCCTTTATAAGATAAGTATATTATGCAATATTCAATGCTATGAGATGGGGTACAATAAACAAATATAGATGCTAAGAAAACTGCTAAAACAAGGAGAATATGTAGTAATGGCGCTTGTTATATCCTAAAATATTTGTAGTTCCGCTAATATTATCGGTTGCACAACGGCATAACGTCTTTTTTCTCAGTACTGCTCTCTTTATTATTTTTTCCTTTAGTTTATTATTATTATTTTGTCGTTTCTTTCTTTTTCTTCTTTTTGTGTGCAGCATAATCTCTCTGTATTTTATCCTTTATTTTTCTTTTTCCTAGATATAAGTTAACATAATATTTAGGTTTAGTTATATTCAATTAGAAATTAAAGCCAGCTTCTTTTTTTGACCCATGTTCTGTAGCCCCCCGCATAAAACGAATGCGGTGCATGCGCCGAATTATATTTCATGTAATGTTCAAGCGCATTTAATGTTAACCGGACCGATTCAAACCTTCCCACTGCTGCGTTCCGGGAACACGTACCCACTTACATTTACACTTTCGGTATCTGCGCACGAATTCAATACTCTCAAGATCACTAGACATAGGGACACCCCTCCGCCATGCGATTGTCGTATTCTTGACGATTGTCATATTTTCGACGTATTCTTTACGTGCATTTTTATGTTTTTCTTCTTACAATGTATTTGTACAAGAAAAACATTAATATATATGCGAAATGTCTATTAGTAAATGTACTTGGCCGGCTTCAGGATCCAATGGTTACGATTCAGAACTCCTCACCTGAGTGTGAAATTTTTCCGATCCTGCATAAATTGTTATTAACATTTATTAGTTGCCAAGTTTTAAGAGTTCGCGGAGGCGATACAGTGGAGGCCCGATGAATTTTTCCTGAGATCTCCCAGATAAATTTTGACGCTTAAACCCCACCACTAGGCGGGATTCCCCCTCGCATTCGGCAACTGTCACGCCTGATATCGCAGCGTAATTCCTTTGAATACTAACGTAACGTGGTGAAAAGTTGATAATTTTATAAGTAATGTAAGGTGATTTTCGAGAAAACAACTACTATTCGGTTTAACTCTGATTTTCCTTGCATCTGCTCTGCTCTACTACTCAAAATGCTATATCCCTTGTCCGTCCGTGTCCGTCCGGTGCCGTCCGGAAAGAAACGCGCTTCGCGCCTCCCCTCGTGCAAATTCTGCTCGGTGACGTCAGCGGCCGCCAGCTCTAGCGTCCATTGACATGCGCCGGCTTGCGTTTGTTACAGCAACGACTATGTACATATGTACGAACGTGTAATATGTAAACGTTTTAATAAGTACAAATATAAACCGAGTTGTACTGTGTTTGGTCTCATTTTACTCGGAATAATATTACTAATATGTTTTGTCTTCAGTCCGTCTTTTTTCCTTATCTGCCGTTTCTACTTCTGATCATCCGTATCGGCAAAAAGCAAACGAACGAATTCGACTACAGTAGATTTTCTATATGTATGAGTCCGATTTGAGCTACACGATATCTGTCCCCGGATGCCCCTTTCACAAACAGGGGTCGTCGTCGGCCGAGCGGTTCCCCGTCGCTTGTATCGCAGTGGCATTTTTTGATGCTGACAATTGAACAGCGACGCGGTCTATCGGTGAGACACTAACCCTAGTTAAGAAATCAAAAATTGTTAATTGCAATTTTTCGGTAAAAAGAAGTTTACTGGTATATTGGAGACGTTTTTCTAATAAAAATAAGACCAAATACGAAATGGTTACGACACTTGGTTTCGCTATTCTGGCTTGTCAAACACACTGTCGCCTAAACGTCGCGAGATCAATGTGGTGTGAAGAAGGAACTTCTATTCGATGGAATCAAGTACCTGGCGAATGAATCGACGCTTACCGTGGAGCTGGATGAGAAACAAAGTTTTCTTGAGTGGAATGAATGTCCCCTATTCGTTATAAGCCCATTTGGCGGCATTTTTTTTGCGTCTCTTACCGTGTAGGGACACCATTGGCAGGTGCCTCCTCACAAACTCACACAGGGATCCTGCTACAGTTTAGACGGCTTTAAACTCCTCATACGCAAATAAAGTGGCAAGCAATTTTATATGTAAATAGGAGTTTTAATTAGTAACAAAATATAACCCGATTGGTTTCGTGTTTGGTCTCATTTTACTTGGCAAAATATTAGCAATACGGTACTGACATTTTTATTCATAAAAATTCAAAGTTGTAAAAATTTCTTCGCTGCACTAGTGTTGCCTCATCGTCATGTGGAATTCAATCATTCAACAATGGCTTCACCTTCACTCCCTCTTTCTATATCAACTGTCCCTACGTTTGGCGGTGTCGGCAAATTACAAAGAGACGGGCGCGTGGCCCAGCGTGGCCGGCAACGTGGCGCAGAGACGACATTCGTGTCAAATCACCGGATGTATGTACGAGCAACGGAAAAACTTTAGAATTGCAAAGATAGAAATAAACAAGTTTTGCGTACAGACAGGGTCGTTTCGTTTCTCATGTTCCGATCATTTGTATGAAATGGAATACAATAATCAATGTAAGAGAGCAAGTGTATTGGAAGGCATTTACTTCTTTAATTAACAAGTACTTTTTGTAACATTTTCAACCTCGTCGGTGCTGCTAGCACTTAAAATTATCACGATACAAAAATTGGGAGTGATGGGATTCGATAAAGTATAAAAGTTCGTTCTACAAATTAGTTTAACACGCCAGTAAACGACTAGAAAGGATGATCTTGACTTTTTCACTGACACCCCTTTTTTAAAAATGAGCAAAAAGGGAAGTTTTCAATTTACACTTCACTGCCCATCGCCCTTGCAGATTCAACGTTAACACATGATGAAAATGGGAATTTTTTAATAAGCTTTCGAATGACGTTTTTGGTTTATAATTGTTTTGGGATCGCTTTTGAGCCCCATCATCACCCTTCGAATAAGATACTTTATCAGATTATCGGTTAGGTTAGGGACAAAAAGCATTTTAATACCGCTGGCTTATACCAAAGGAAACACTTGTATGCAATCGTGTCGGAGAGGAGTCGGAGCCGTAGCTTATTTCTTGTCTCCGTTCGGTACGTAGTAGACGACTCGCTGACTGAGAGCACGTATACATACATCTCAATGTACATCTTTTCCCCACCACGCCCGTCACGACAGTGGTTCTTAGGAATTCCTCGTCGGTGCTTGGTGTTACCTACAAAGTTAGAACCTCGGAATTCTTCCGTGCCGACAGAGCATTTGGGCCCCTTTGAGCCCCCTTGCGTGCCCGAAATTTTACCCAGGGCTAGCGGTCTTTAAGTATATCTCGTCGGTGTTAAAGACCGCTCACCTTATGGGACTTTGTGTCGCCCGAAAATTGAGCCGTACTGGGACGCCCTCTCGGCGTATAGAGCGGCCGAGTCAGGAAACTCAAGGCAACGCAACGAACTCACTGATTCCAGTTTTTACACCAAGTTACGAAGAATTGCGAAGAACCACTGCCGTGACGATCGTGGTGGGGGAAAGTTCAGATGTGTGCTGTCAGTCAGCGAGTCGTCTACTATGTATCGAACGGAGTCAAAGAATGAGCTATGGCTCTGACTCTTCTCCGGCACGATCGCATGCGTGTTTCCTTTGACATAAGCCAGCGGTATTAAAATGCTTTTTCGTCCCTAACCTAACCGATGATCTGATAAAGTATCTTATTCGAAGGGTGTAGTTGGATGCTGGGGTCAAAATAACATAATATAACAATTATAAATCGAAAACGTCATGCGATAGCTCATTAAAAAATACCCATTTTCATCACGTTTTAACTTTCAATCTGGAAGGGCAAGGGGCAGTAGGTTGTAAATTAAAAACTTTCGTTTTTGCTCATTTCTAAAAAAGGGGTGTCCGTGAAAAAAATCAAGAACCTCCTTTCTGGCCGTTTCTGGCGTGTTAAAATTAATTTGTAGAACGAATTTTCATGCATCCTTTATAAGATAAGTATATTATGCAATATTCAATGCTATGAGATGGGGTACAATAAACAAATATAGGTGCTAAGAAAACTGCTAAAACAAGGAGAATATGTAGTAATTGCGCTTGTTATTTTATGCTAAAATATTTGTAGGTCCGCTAATATTATCAGTTGCACAACGGCAAAACGTCTTTTTTCTCAGTACTACTCTCTTTATTATTATTTTCCTTTAGTTTATTATTATTATTACTTTGTCGTTTCTTTCTTTTTCTTCCTTTTTTTGTGCAGCTTAATCTCTCTGTATTTTATCCTTTATTTTTCTTTTTCCTAGAGATAAGTTAACATAATATTTAGGTTAAGTTATATTCAATTAAATATTAAAGCCAGTTTCTTTTTTGGACCCATGTTCTGTAGCCCCCCGCATAAAACGAATGCGGTGCATGCGCCGAATTATATTTCATCTAATGTTCAAGCGCATTTAATGTTAACCGGGCCGATTCAAAACCTTCCCACTGCTGCATTCCGGGAACACGTACACACTTTTATTTACACTTTCGGCATCTGCGCACGAATCCAATACTCTCAAGATCACTAGGCATAGGGACACCCCTCCTTCATGCGATTGTCATATTCTTGACGATTGTCATATTTTCGACGTATTCTATACGTGCATTTTTATGTTTTTCTTCTTACAATGTATTTGTACAAGAAAAACATTAATGTATATGCGAAATGTCTAATAGTAAATGTCATTGGCCGGCCTCAGGATCCAATGGTGACGATTCAAACTCCTCACCTGAGTGAAATTTTTCCAATCCTGCATACATTTTTATTAACATTTATTAGCAGCCAAGTTTTAAGAGTTCGCGGAGGCGATACAGTGGAGGCCCGATGAATTTTTCCTGAGATCTGCCAGATAAATTTTGACGCTTAAACCCCACCACTAGGCGGGATCCCCCTCGCATTCGGCAGCTGTCACGCCTGATATCGCAGCGTAATTCCTTTGAATACTAACGTAATGTGGTGAAAAGTTCATAATCTTATAAGTAATGTAAGGGGATTTTCGAGGAAACAACTACTATTCGGTTTAACTATGACTTTCCTTGCGGCTGCTCTCCTCTACTACTCAAAATGCTATATCCCGGAAAGAAACGCGCTTCGCACCTCCCCTCGTGCAAATCCTGGCTCGGTGACGTCAGCGGCCGCCAGTTCTAGCGTCCATTGACATGCGCCGGCTAGCGTTTGTCACAGCAACGACTATGTACATATGTACGAACGTGTAATATGTAAACCTTTTAATAAGAACAAATATAAACCGAGTTGTACTGTGTTTGGTATCATTTAACTCGGAATAATATTACTAATATGTTTTGTCTTCAGTCCGTCTTTTTTCCTTATCTGCCGTTTCTACTTCTGATCATCCGTATCGGCAAAAAGCAAACGAATGAATTCGACTACAGTAGATTTTCTATATGAGTCCGATTTGAGCTACACGATATCTGTCCACGGATGCCCCTTTCACAAACAGGGGTCGTCGTCGGCCGAGCGGTTCCCCGTCGCTTGTATCGCAGTGGCATTTTTTGATGCTGACAATTGAACAGCGACGCGGTCTATCGGTGGGACACTAATCCTAATTAACAAATCAAAAATTGTTAATTGCAATTTTTCGTTAAAAAGAAGTTTACTCGTATATTGGAAACATTTTTCTAATAAAAATAAGACCAAACACGAAATGGTTACGACACTTGGTTTCGCCATTCTGACTTGTCAAACACACTGTCGCCTAAACGTCGCGGAATCAATGTGGTGTGAAGAAGGAACTTCTATTCGATGTGAATCAAGTACCTGGCGAATGAATCGACGCTTACCGTGGAGCTGGATGAGAAACAAAGTTTTCTTGAGTGGAATGAATGTCCCCTATTCGTTATAAGCCCATTTGGCGGCATTTTTTTTGCGTCTCTTACCGTGTAGGGACACCATTGGCAGGTGCCTCCTCACAAACTCACACAGGGATCCTGCTACAGTTTAGCCGACTTTAAACTTCTCATACGCAAATAAAGTGGCAAGCAATTTTATATGTAAATAGGAGTTTTAATTAGTAACAAAATATAACCCGATTGGTTTCGTGTTTGGTCTCATTTTACTTAGCAAAATATTAGCAATACGGTACTGACATTTTTATTCATAAAAAGTCAAAGTTGTAAAAATTTCTTCGCTGCACTAGTGTTGCCCATCGTCATGTGGCATTGAATCATTCAACAATGGCTTCACCTTCACTCCCTCTTTCTATATCAACTGTCCCTACGTTTGGCGGTGTCGGCAAATTACAAAGAGACGGGCGCGTGGCCCAGCGTGGCCGGCAACGTGGCGCAGAGACGACATTCGTGTCAAATCACCGGATGTACGAGCAACGGAGAAACTTTAGAATTGTAAACATAGAAATAAAAAAGTTTTGCGTACAGACAGGGTCGTTTCGTTTCTCATGTTCCGATCATTTGTATGAAATGGAATACAATAATCAATGTAAGAGAGCAAGTGTATTGGAAGGCATTTACTTCTTTAATTAACAAGTACTTTTTGCAACATTTTCAACCTCGTCGGTGCTGCTAGCACTTAAAATTATCACGATACAAAAATTGGGAGTGATGGGATTCGATAATGTATAAAAGTTCGTTCTACAAATTAGTTTAAAACGCCAGTAAACGACTAGAAAGGATGATCTTGACTTTTTCACTGACACCCCTTTTTTAAAAATGAGCAAAAAGGGAAGTTTTCAATTTACACCTCACTGCCCATCGCCCTTGCAGATTCAACGTTAAAACATGATGAAAATGGGAATTTTTTAATGAGCTATCGAATGACGTTTTTGGTTTATAATTGTTTTGGGATCGCTTTTGAGCCCCATCATCACCCTTCGAATAAGATACTTTATCAGATCACTGGTTAGGTTAGGGACGAAAAGGCATTTTAATACCGCTGGCTTATGCCAAAGGAAACACTTGTACGCAATCGTGTCGGAGAGGAGTCGGAGCCGTAGCTCATTTCTTGTCTCCGTTCGGTACGTAGCAGACGACTCGCTGACTGAGAGCACGTACATCTTTTCCCCACCACTACCGTCACGACAGTGGTTCTTATGAATTCCTCGTCGGTACGTGGTGTTACCTACGCTGTTATACTTCTTTACCTACATCTTTTCGCTCTCGTGCCAGGCCCCACCAGGCCCCATTATCGGAAAAAAAAATTGCCCATAGTGAGCAGTCTTTAAGTATATCTCGTCGGTGCCTTTACCGCTAAAATTTGTCCCACGGTAAAGGTAAAGAATCCCGGCTTCCTCAGCGATTTGCATGAAACTTTGCAGGAACATCAATTTTTGCATAAAAATAAGATCTGTACAAGCCAAAAAGCCCGCTCGTGTCTAGTTAAAAAGTTATTAAGGGTTAAAGTTTATTATAAAACCTGCAATACCGGCAGCGCTGACGCCATCTGCGCATGCGCACTGATGTCTGTGCATGCGTACGGACTGGTACGGACAAGTGGCAGGTAAAGTGCGCGTATTTGAAATGAAATAATATTGAATTGGCGAAGGCTAGGTGTGGACAAGGCTTCCCTTTCATAATGTTTAAGAGTTTTCAATCAAACAATGGTTAGAGTAGAGGTTTGGGTTAGGTTTTTGTTTTCCCCGAAGGGAATTTTTTTCCGAATACACTGCAGTCTTCCATAATTCGAGCCTGGCAGGGTCCTTTGGAAAACGGTGCACTGGCACCTCCTCATCCCTCGTTGAATGGCATGCCAGCACGCAGCACTCGGCAAAACTCATGGTTCGCACTTGCTCGCACCACACACTTCAAAAATGCACAAAAACGTTGAATTTTCCACTAATGCGCGCTGAATTTCCAGTTGCTTCCTGCCTCACACTTGCAACAAGAATGTAAACAATCATATATGATTCATATTTATATCAAATTTGTCATGGCTCCCGTAAAAATTCAGCCAATCGCACTCGAGCTACTACTGCGACATCTGGGCACAGCAAACCGGTGTTACTGCAGACCACTGCAGACTTACCACGTTTTAGAGGGGGAGTCGACAGGCCCTGGCCCCACCAGGCCCTTTTCTTTTTTACTTTTTTTCGTCGGGGAAATCTTCGGAAAACTCCCGGTTTCGACGGGGCGAAACCAGGCGAAACCGTGGCGTGTCAGATTTGTATGGATTTGTACCAATTCCTACTCACTAAAACCCAGACGTTACTCCTCAGAGAAGGGTGCTGTACTAGGCGGGCCCCACCCAGCCCCACCTGGCCCTGACGTCTCGCGCTTCGTGTGGCCGATGCTGCACGTAACAAGAGTCTTCCCGAGCATATGACAGAAAGCTCATAATGCAATGTTTATTCCGTTTTTGTCCATGGGTCCGTATACATGCAAGTCTATTCTGATGTAAATTAGCACACACACACATATTTATGGTGTGGTGTTGTACGTGGCATGAATGCGTAGATTCCCACATGGTTCAACACATAACCTATTTCTAACCTTAACCGTAAAGTTTTTCATCAAAATTAAAAGTTTTAAATAATGACAGTCTATCACGACGAAGTAGAAATAGAAGATTTTGAGTACGACGAGGACGACGGGATTTTTTATTACCCGTGTCCGTGTGGGGATCAGTTTCAAATTTCAAAAGCGGATCTCATTGCCGGTGAGGAAGAAGCCACATGTCCTTCTTGTTCTCTAGTCATTAAAGTTGTCTATGACAAAGACGTGATCATAGCAAAGGAAGAGGAGCTCAGTAGGGCCGAGGAAAAAGAAGTTATGATACAGAAGGTGTAAGGTAAACTGTTTTTTGACATTGCTCAATAATTACATTGAAAAGTTTTATTACCTCAGTGAAAGCAAAATTCTTAATCTTTGATGGCAAATTTACATTGGGCATTGCTACCAATACAAAATATTTTATTTCTTATCATTCTGTTCTTTGATATTCTGGTTTTGAGGAAGTATTTCATGTACATAATGTTTAACATTGATACCTTCTATATTCTTTCTTCCATGAGCTATCAAACCGGCTACTTGATAATAGAAAGGAAACTACAATGGCTGGGCGAGGAAGAGGTAGAGGAAAACCTTCTATGTCCATTAGCACAGAACAATTAGGATTTGCCAAAGGAGAAGCATTACCACCACCAGTTTTACAGCCACCACCAAAGTATCCCATCTTGGAATACAGGCCTGTTTCAATTGCTATTACCAATGAAATGAGTTATCTGTTAGAGTTAAAAAGAGACTATGCAGAATTCACGCACGAATCTCCAAATAACGTTGCTGCATTAGTTCTGAAAAAGGATATTGAAAGATACTCTGACCGGTATCAGGATTTACTAACTGACAAGGCAAGTTATGAGAGCAGATATGATTGGACAAAAATGCCTTCTGAATTGAAACCTGTATCCAGAAAGCGGAGAATACAGAAAGCTATTGTGGATAAGAAAAAAGTCAAAGTTCTAGATATAGAAATTAAGTTGCAAGAATTAGAAAAAAAAGAGAATGCTCAGCAGAGTGATGTAGAAGAAGATGGTAAAGAAGAAGAGGACACTGAGGAAAAGGAAGTTGATGAACATGCAGAAGACGAAGAGGAAGAACCTGATGAGGAGATGGATGAAGGAACTGATTATGTTAATAGTTATTTTGACAATGGTGAAGGATACGACGACGAAGAGGATAATTTGGATGATGGGCCTGTTTATTGAGTTGTTCCACACAAACTGGACACTCCCAGAAATCATTTTGTTCTTTAGGTGTTTAGGGGAATCAAACTACTTGCAGTTTGCTAGTTAAGCATCATACGATGTGTAAAATTTTATTGATTATAATTGTATACTGAATTGTTTATAATAATATTGCCTAAATAATTTGAAATCCTATAGCGTGCGGTAGTTTTTTTTCATTTATTATTCAGAGCCAGTCTTGTTGTTGGCCACTTTGCATTAGCTGATTGAACTAATACAGCTTTGATAGTACGTGTATGATAATTGATCGAGTTCCTAAAAATGCGCACAGAGAGTAGATTTCTTCTTCCTCTTTTTCTTACGGTAGCAACGTTTTTTCGATCTCATTATGTGTAAACGCGGTTTATTACTTTTCCTTTCGTAGGGAAACTGGGCACATCAGCAAAGCGCGAAATCGATTTTGCTCGGTTGGTGATATAATCGGTATCAAACTAACAGGGCGAACAATCTTGCGAGAGAATCTCTTAATACGTGGAACGGTTCAAATCAGTCGAGATAGTCACAGGAAGCGTCGGCGTTTTTTATTACGTGTATTTCTAATATATAATATATATTTATATATAATATATATAGCCATAATAATCTGCAATTGCATTAAATGATCCTCCTCTACGATCCAATCGGAGAATATAAACGCAATAGGACGAGAAGGGGTGGATGCGTAAAAGTACAGCAGTGTTACGTAATGCTGCATCATTGTTTTTTCTTTCCCTCCGATAGTCCCATTCCTTTTTTTCGTTCAAATTTCGAAATTCAACTAGTGCGTCTTCTGTTAGTCGTTATCTCCGCATGTTCATTGCACTTTAGAGTGTCGGTGGGCGAGGCGGAAAAGAAATCTTGTTGCGAAGAAAGAAGACGTTCGATTTTTTCCTCTTTTCGTAATACTCCATTCTGCTGATGTCCATATAAATGATTGTTTAGGGATGACGGGCGACATTTGGAACATATTGCAGCAAAGTGACAGCAGTTAGCCTCAAAACAGAGCAATATTTTGTTAATTACAACGTTTCTTGCCTTGTTTGCAGTCGGATCTATGTCGGCTATGATTACGTGTGAAAAGTTGGTAGTTAATCTGTAGTCTGTGACGCCAAGTACGGCTGAATTTATATTGCAAGATATTGTACGGCCGTCACTTTGTCGCAGGTAATATAAACTAAAACAAGACACTCATCGACCTAAACGATAACAGGTATTCCACATGTCACTTTATCCGTTATTCGGGATGCAAATGGTTTTTTATAAGAATCCAGCGGCCACGTGATTGCATGTTTCATAACAAAATTGAAAACAAAATACATTTTTCACAAATCTTCGTCTGACTGTCTCTAATGTCCGATCGAAGAATTATACCGTCACAGCCGATCGTACTGCTTTGCAAAAATATGAGAGATGTTTATTTTCAAATCTCGTTCATAAATTTACGAGGATTGTAAGTTATATAAGTGAATATAGGTATGTAAGCGGGTATCGAAATATAAGTGCAAAACATTGGTCGCTTGGTTGCCAGCTTAGCGTGCATCTCTTTTTCACGTTTGATCGATTGTCAACTCGTGCCACGTATTCATGTATGTACAACCAAATGTTCCTTTTGTTCTTAGTACAAGTAATAGAAATTCTTCTCGTTATGCCAGATATATAATTCTCATATTTTAGCAAAACAGTGTGCCTGCCTTTAGTGTTACATCCTTATCTTTAATGCCTACAATATTACCATCGTTGTTCTTCCATGGCCATCCTTGTAACACTTTCTTCAAATTCATTAATAATATATTGTATTATATTATATATATATTATATATATTTTTCTTTTTATATATAATTATATATTTCGCACATAATCGTCACATTATAATAATACAATATGGTCTATCTATGTATAAGTAGGCGTAGAGACTATAAGGCGGGAATGCAAATGTCATCCCGGATACCCAATGTCTCGTCTGTGCTGTATCGAAACTGGACCGTCGGTTGTTTCATTAATGGGTGTGGTTTTTAACGTTGTGGGATTAATCATTAGAGCATATTCTCAAAAGAATCATTCACTGTTGCACCCGAATCCTCAGTAATGTTTTTCACCTGATTTTCGTACCGATTATTTTTTCCTGCCGATCAAATTTGAGCTTAACGACACGATAACGTCGACGTTGCGCATCCATCATTTTTTAATAAAAAGTACAAAGCCCAAAGTGAAGAAATAATGTTTGACGATGACGGAATATGACGTAATCGTCGCGAATGACGACCGATACAGTTTCGATTTCGCACTTTGTCAGTTAATTCCGTCCTCCAATTAGTCGGTGCGTTCCACTAAAAAATATAGTCACCTCTCTCCATTTTTTTTCCATTCGATCGCATTTCCTCACAATGTAACATATTACTTAATGAAACGTGTTTTGATAGCGTGGACAGGATCAAAAGTCAGTCAATGCTGAGGGGTAAACAATTTCTGTTGCTCAATACATCTAATCAGTTCGTCGAGACCGCGAATCCTACCATCGGTACAATTGAAACATGCCAAAGACTTGATTACGTCTCACGACCACGCAATCAACATTGTATTCTTCCGTGTGTGAATAATAAACGAAAAAATGTTGTCATTTCGAATTCACAAAGATCATTATGTCAGTGTCGACCCATAAAATCTTCTTTTAAGCACCAATATCGAAATGAGATACTTATTTGTAACACATATACATGTTTCAGAATAAAAACAAGAAACATTTCTTCGAAGTAGTTAAATGAGCGTTGTTCGGATAAGCTACAATTTACCACCGTACACGAGGCCAAATGTATAAAAGTGAGAATCAATGTGATGTAGAAAATGAAGGAAATATATAACATTCGGAAGAAAAAATGACATATTGTACTGCCGATGCCTCCAGCGGGATAAAATTTTTAGCTGAAAAAAACATACAACAAATTGGCTGATTGCAAATTATCTTATACCATTTTAGATCGTCGTGTCGGACTGTTCAAATTATTTGATTCTCATGACACATAAAATGTCAATATGCATTGATCTTGTTAGTGAATTTAATATCATTTTGCATTTGCGGAGGAAGGATGTCGTTTGTCAGTGTGGTTCTCCTTACGCTGAAGTTTTGTAGTCGACTAATGTTTAACCATTTCGTGTATTTTGTTTGGGATGTTGACGTCTTCGGCAAGAATAAACCATTTCTTCCTTCAGCTTCCGTTGAATACCTTTGCCATACAATGTTTCGTTTTCTTCCACATTGTAGAGTAAGAGTAGAACTTAAATCTTATTCACGTTTTAAACATGTCCAGCATGTTCAAAGAATCGCTTTTCCCTCCAATATAATAATCTAATTCTGTTTGCTGATTATAAGTAAAAATAAATGTTTTTTTTTCTTCTACTCGTGTGTACCTACAGAAACGGCTTCCGCTTGAGCACGCTTCGTGACAAAATCTGATGTATGTGTCTGGGTATTACAGATAAATCATGGAACGAATATATGTATAAGTACCGTTCATTGGAGATAAAAAAAAAGTATGACTGATACAAATCGTGCGAAATTATTTTGTGTAGATGTGCTGAGTTCCTAATTTCTTACTTTGCAGATTTCCAGGCTGATATAACCAGTGAGGTATTTTTGGATGCATTTATTCCTATCTGTCATTAAGTATAATAAATGTCAATTTACTCCTTTCTTCGCGTTTCCCACAACCTAAGTATGCTACATTTGACATGGCTTCCTATTGGTTCAATTCTTTGCGTGAGTCTTCAGGTAAAAAATCTATTCTTTTCAAATTTAACTGACAACGTAATTCGCTACGGCATAACCACCAAATTTGTGAAATAAAATTATTGGAATAGTATGTTTTATATGTACCGAGTCATACACATAATGGTTTTGATCCTTATTCGCCAGTTCAACATTCAAGCAAGGAAAAAACGAAGAATTGAAGTGTCAATCAATTCATTAATTTGTGACGCGTTGGAAATTAAATGTTCAGAAGCAATCGAAATCGATGACCTGTGAGTAGCGAAATGGTGATAAGAATAGCAAACCTACAGTAACAGATTTTTCCATCCGCGTTTTATCGCCTATAACGACGTCACGGTATTCTTTGACAAATGTCACGGAAATAAGACACATTTCGCGCTGTGGAAGTGAATGTACATTACGATAGATCGCATCATGATAACCTAATGTGCTCTTTAGTGTTTCCCTTTTCTGGTTCTCGTCTATGCCGGAAATTACACGACAAATCAGCGTCTAAATTCGGACGGGCAGTGTAAGCTTGCGAGGTGCCTTTTCGACGTGTAAGCGGCTACAAGACGTCATTTAACATGCGTGTTCACCGTAGCTAATTTTATTTCGTTGCTTACACCAAGCTGTTGAAAACTGGTTATTTGAAAAATAAGTGCTCGTTCAAGATTACGGGGTACTCGAAACAGAGACGCGGCCTATCATTCTTGAGATCATCAGGAAGAAATAATAGTACACCGCTTTTAGAGCTTTAATCCTCATAACGACCTCGTTTAACGTTATCGTTGTTGATATTAGTTAGTGTCGCAGTATGGAACCCGGACTTCGAGTATCGTTTATTGCATTTTTCGCAGTATTTTCTTTGATTTGTCGGAAGTATTGAACTAACACCCGCGGCGCTGGGTCGAGTGCGATGTTGCGAACGTATTTTGCACGCGCCATCACTTTATAAAGTATCGCCCATACGTCTCGGCTTAGATCTATAACTGTGCTTTTATTTATAGCCCCGATAGAATTGTACGGCTCGCTACGAAACAGTTACAAGTATGCGGTTCGGAATGGGATTAATTCGTTACTTATCACAACATGTCTATAACATGAGCAACGTCCGTTCGAGATGAGCACCGTGAAAATATCCTTAATTAGTCATGGACAGGATTCTGATTAAACAGATCGGTATAAGCAGAATTAATATTTCGTCTGTCATGTAAGAGAGTGAAGGAGGAAAAGACAGAAAATGGGAGGAGGGTTGAAGATTGAGGTTGGCTGAAGTACGACGCAGGCCGGGCTGGCGAATATATCATAGAAAAGAAGAAATCTCGGTACGTAACCAGTCCTCACGCGACCAAATAGCCGAACTTGTTGCGCAAGGACAGTATCAACCGATGACGACATTTTCAATTCAAGTTTCTTCATCCTTTTTCTCGCCACATTGAAATACGTTCAAGGCAAAGGGTAAGATTTAAAAAATAGTTTCAGGCATAAATTGCATTTCTGAATGTAAAAGTGGGCGATTTAAAAAACGGTTACCGTGAACGTGTCATTGCTTAAATTCGCCATTTTTTGTTCTTACGTTCAAATAATTTGGTATATTGTTGTCGTTTTCGATTGTCCATCTTCATAAGATGAGCCACTCTGCAGTAAATATTCGGTTCGCATTTGTATCAGGCTGTAATAGTTCTGCCGTTAATCCTGAATCCTACTTTTCACCGAGTGCTTGGTCAGTCGTTCGGTTCTATTTTCGCAATTTTCATATACTTATTTAACCTCTTTTAATTACTTCTTTATAGCCATTTTGCATTTATTATTTAATATCATTATCATTATCATTATACTGTTTTTTTCTACGGTTTTGGTTGAATTTGGACGTGGATCTGGATGGAGTGTGGTATACCGGTGTACCCTATCCGCATGAGACGGAGGGAGAGAGAGAGAGAGAGAGAGAGAGAGAGAAAGAGAGAGAGAGAGAGAGAGAGAGAGAGAGAGAGAGAGAGAGAGAGAGAGAGAGAGAGAGAGAGAGAGAGAGAGAGAGAGAGAGAGAGAGAGAGAGACAAGCACTTCCGTTCCTTCTTTCTTTAACTATTCTTAATTTTTTCACGGTACCAACGGATTTGAAACGGCGATCATTTTACCCAGAAATGTATATATTTTTACATATCGTATACTCATCTTGGATGGTACTGTCTCTTTTCTATCTCGACACAGATCTATGACTCTCTATTTTCTCTCCCTTCGTCAAAAACATCATTAGCCATTAGTCAATGTTCCTGTAAAATTATAGTTTTTCCCAACTGTTTCGATATAAAGGGTCTGCAACGGTCAAGTACCTATTGCGTGCCTCATCAAAACCGCCTGCGTTGAATGCTTTCCGTGGAAGATGACCCATATTTCCGATATAAAGACTGCGAGTCTGTACGGATTTCCCTTCGACAAAAGAGAAACAAGTGTGTGCGCTGCTTCATGCATATGCCCTTATACGAAATGGACTTCACAAAATAGGACATGCAGATGGTAAGAGTGTCGTGCTGGTAACTTAGTCGACGTTCTTCGTTCCGTAATCTCAACGATTTTCCCTAGTTTGCCCCATGATTCGTTCAATTTGATGTAGGCTTCCGTTCTCGTTTCTCTTCGACCAGTGCCATTTTTTCACTGGTGTCCTTTTGAATTTATCGCAGCCAAAAATAAAAATCATGACTTTCGCGCGATACTCAGGGAGAAAATAGAATCTTTCCACCCTTTCCGTTGACCCTCGGTTCCGGTCTGAATCAATAGCCGAGTTCTCGAAGGAGAACGGAAAAAAAGACATACAACGGCTCCCCATAGTAGTCCACATTGTTGACCATCGTATACAATTATCGGCATTGCAGTGGTAACATTGATGTCTAGTGCTAGCGTCTAGGCAATAAAGTCTTTAAATTAATCAGCACGATATGCAGGCGTGGAAACGAGCGCAAATTAGTGAACAAAAAGGAGCCAGGTAGGCAACACAGTGTGATGGCCACGGATATTCTGTTAGAGCGGGGACTCGTCGAAGAGAATTTTGGCTAATTCATTATTCGTTCATTCCGACCGTTGAGGAATGTTTAATGCTCGATTCTTTCGCATATGACCGCCGCAATAGCTCGTGGGCACCGGAAACGAGGAGGGCTTTCGTCGAACCTGAAGATCCGAAGGCGTCGAAGTAATTGAACGCAACGACTGCCGTTGTACGACTCGCGTGCGTTGGCGAACAATCGGTGCAGTTGAAACATCCATCGATGCTGAGTCACTCAGTGCGAGGGCGGGATGGTTGGTAGAGTTCGACCCCTCACAGAATGAAAGAAACTTTTGCCATGACGCGACGCCCACAAGAACTCTGCGAATTCTGTTCGGCTTCGCTGATGCAGTGGTCACGTCCGGAAAGGTGTTAATTCGGACAATCGTCGCGGACACATACTGCGCGTTTCTCTTCATAACCCCCTATGAATGCGATACGCATAATGTATACGCAATGTGTATATGTATATAATGTATTCTGTATATAGACTTATATAAAACGCACGAAGCGACTGAAGGCTGTGCGGCCCTTCCCTTTCATTTTATTTATAGCGACAAAAGCCGTTTTTCTCGTAACTCTCAATTCGATTCTCACTATAACTTCCTTTCTCATATTAATTTTTTTCTGGTTTCCTTTGTTTTTTTTTTTTACGAATGAAAAACGAATTCGAGCTAAACTACGGGGACCTCTTGCGAGTCACTTGAATATCCTATATAATTTACTGTCTCGCTCACATATATTTGTTTTGTGTATATGTATCAACGCATGTTGTTTGTTACGGGAGAGTAATTGCAAGTCTCGCCCGTGTTACTGCAATTTCTTGTCCTCTTTCCGATGCTCACCGATGTGTTGGCTGTACGTGTGTGCGTGTGTCTGTATGTCGCAACTGTTTCTTCCGAATCTGATTGAAGTATCGCAGATTAATAAATTAAATAGTTTGTTCAACAAGTTGCATGTTCGTTCGTATAGCGGCGTATGGGTTAGGTATGTCGTAGTATATTATTTGACTTACATCCATTTTGCGTCTCGCGTGCAGAACACGCTTGTGCATGTTCGTATATGTATGTGTAAATATGTTAGATATATGTCGTGTGAATGGATGGCTATGTTCTTCAGAGCAATCCTTGAGTTTTAACGAGACTGGCGCGTAGCCTGCACGCGCCGTCTACGTTACGCTGGAATATGATATTCGTCGATCAGGTGTCGTCGGATCCTCCTCCCGGGCGAATCCTCGCCTGGAACTATCTAACTTATATACTAACGACGCAACGCCACGAACCACGTAGTTACGGTACCCTGGCTCTGTGATTTAAGGTGCAGGTGCAGCCATAACAGTTGTCCTCGAGAGCTTGCCTCATTCCTGCTCTTCTTCAAGCCTTCTTCAATTTCCTCATGTGGAATAGCTTCAATATGCTCCGAACATTCGAAACATTTCTAGCACGGGTCGTTTACTTGTACCGAATAATGTGTGCTAATGTTGCAACCGATTCATCGAAATCGTTTAGTTTCGCACGTATTTATGTCGCACGTGCGATGGAATTTTGCAGCTTATCCACCATTGCCCTCGAGGACCTCCCGACTAGTATATGCATCGTGATCGGATACAACGAAGAATATCGCTGCAAGAATCCTTCTCCCTGCAGACATCACGGAATCGGTGTAACGCCACTTTTTGAATAGCGGTGAATTCTTCGTCTTCCCATCAGTAAGCGAAGCGATGTTCGCTTACTGATCGATTATCAGCAAGGAACATGAGGCGTCGAGTGCACGCACATCAGTCGAAATATTTATAATGAACAATCCTGCGCTCGGAGATTGCGTTACAACGGTGACCATAGGACCAAACGGCTATCAAAGTCCTTTTTTTTCTTCGGAGAAGCTGTAGAATCAGGGCGTCGAACCTATAATCAGGGATGAGCAGACGAATCGCGAAAGGAGGTTCCTCGGGAACCTCATCAAGACGACTAGACCTTTTTCTCCTCCTCACTCTTCCCTCCCGCCGCCATCATTACGACCGTTTTCTCGTCCTTCTACTTCTTCCTCATACGCTTCCCCTACTTTCTGCTTTTAACTCCTCTTCACCAATCTGGGACGAATATAATGGTCATCCGCGCGGTTGTCTTTAATTCTCCGAGCTGCTACCCTTGCCCCAGAACTTGTCGAAACGATTTCGTGCTTTCTCCAGGACATCACTCGCCGTCGATCGCTGTGCCGTTCCGGGTCCAACTGAAGGCCCTTCCAGTACATGGAATCCACCAGTGGCGCTTCCTGTTGGTGCACCGCCACCGCCACCGCCGCCATTCTCACCTCCACCAACACCAACAACCTCACCTCCACCTCCGTCTCCACCTCCACCTCCACTTACACCTCCACCACCACCTCCACCTCCACCTCCACCTCCACCTCCGCCTCCGCCTCCACCTCCGCCTCCACCTCCACCTCCACTTCCATCACCGCTAGTAATCATACCAGGAATCGCCCCCTGGGGTGAGTCAGCCTCCAAGACGCGGTAGCCCTGCTGCGGCAATGTCGACGTCGAAGACAACGGCGACGATATAGTGCCCATTGTCGGCGGCAGTGGGACGTCCTTATTTCGATCGAACTCAAATACTGGATCTTCAAGGCAACGTAGATTTGTTCCAGCTACTGGCTTTATAGATGGCACTGATTGCAGCTCCTTACTCTTTTCGGCAATGCCGATTGATTCCTACAATTAAAAAGAGTGATGTTACACGATGTTTTAGACGAAGCAGAGAACAATGCGCGACTGGTAAGAGAAGGTCAGCATGCCAAATTGGCACCAACAATATGACTTTTACATTATTTTATTTTAAAGTACGACATTAATTATTATTATCGACCAATAGTTTAACTCATTTTTGATGACAATTAAAGTGACAAACACGAATCATATGGCATAAATCAAATTAAGTATGTATATGGGTACTGTCTGATCAAGCGCATGTAGCATGGAAGATATTTATGAACAAGCGTACATATTTACATGTGGACGTTTTTATCTTACGTGGTCATTCAACTCAGAAAGGAAACAGTATCAGTAATAGATGTATAATATATCAACAATATGATCGGACCGCGTTCAGCGTCTTTAGATTTCTCACCTTTTCATCTTGCGTGGGTGTACCAGGTGTAGCCTGAATATTCGACTGCAATGGACTATCTCTTTCGGAATCGAGGTCTTTATGTCCGTTAATACCGCTGAAGCTGCCGAGAGAAACGCTTTCGCTCTCCGGTGATTTATATCCAGAGTGTTGAGAATGCAATGACTTGTGTTGTGCTGCCAGTTCTGGTGGCGCAGATTGAGGGGCCGACGGTACCGAGGAAGGCGCCCATGTCTTTGCTTCACTATGTGGACGTGTCAATGGTTCTTTGGAATAGAAAACAAAACCGATACAGACCAGGGTTGCGGGCCACCGATTTTGTTCAAAGGGCATAGCCGGGTAAGACGGTGAAATGTGCCCCCAAACCGATCGAAATTCTGAATGAGTCATTCGATAGCGAATGAAAAAAGAAACACTTGTGTGAATTTTCAACTTTGTATCTCTGTGTACTGTCCACTTCTCCCACCATTTTCTCGAAATCTAGTGCTTAAAAAAATTGGAAAAAAATCAGAGCAATATCTAGTATTGGCGCGCATATTCCAGATTTTTTTCAGATTTTTACATATAAAATCCAATTGGTAAAAAAATAAAAACCGAAAAGTGAATCAGAAAAACATCGATTTGGTACCGAAGGAGGTCCGGATCAGTGATGCCGCTTTTTTCTGTAATGTAATATTACAATCAACATCTCTCTGATTTTGTTTATAATTTTTGCTCATTAGCAACAGTGTCGGAAAAATAAAAAACCCGTTTTTTCGTCAGTTTTTGCGTGTCAGAACAACGTATGAGGTAAACTTTGGTTCAATGTTTGTCACATAATTATTTTATGTAATGTTTAATGTTATTGATTACATTACACAGTCGTAATAATGCAAGAAAACTAAATAAATGGAAGAAATCGATGTCACAATGTACGCCTTATATTCTGAAAAATTGGAGATCAACAAAAGATCGTTGGTAGCGACACGCGTAGCGTGACAGTCTGTTTTGTCAAAGCAAACTTTTTGCCTGGGTTCGAATCCTGTTAGATGCCTTTTTTTTCCATCGTTTTTGTGTCCATTCTCTGTGCAACAATAGTTAATATTTACTGTCAGATGACTTTCTCTGTGCAACACATTTTTGTCATTGTCACTGCCAAAATATATGACTAGAAAAACGGTAACATGGAAGGCGCTTTGAAGGCATGTGCATATTTATTAGAACATTAAAATGTTGACAAAAATATTGTGTAATCATCTGACAGTAAATATTAACTATTGTTACACAGAGAAAGGACACAAAAACGATGGAAAAAAAGGGCACCTAACGTGATTCGAACCCAGGCAAAAAGATTGCTTTGACAAAACAGACTGTCACGTTACGCATGTCGCTACCAACGACCTGTGGTTGATTTTCAATTTTTCAGAACATTAGGTATACATTGTGACATTGATTTCTTCCATTTATTTAGTTTTCTTGCATTATTACGACTGTGCAATGTAACAATAACAGTAAACATTACATAAAATAGTTATGTGACAAACATTGAACCAAAGTTTAACTCATACGTTGTTCTGAAACCCAAAAACTGACGAAAAAACGGGTTTTTCATTTTTCCGACACTGTTGCTGGTGAGAAAAAATTATAAAAAAAATCGGAGAGATGTTGATTGTAATATTACATTACAGAAAAAAGCGACATCACTGATCCGGACCTTCTTCGGTATGAAATTAATGTTTTTCTGATTCACTTTTCGGTTTTAATTTTTTCCCCAATTGGATTTTTTATGTAAAAATCTAAGAAAAATCTGGAATATGCGCGCCATTGCTAGATATAGCCCTGATTTTTTTCGAATTTTTTTATGCACTAGATTTCGAGAAAATGGTGGAAGAAGCGGACAGTACATTTTACACCCCCCCCCCCCCGCCCCCCCACGGTCGAGATATAAAGTTGAAAATTCACAAAAATGTTTCTTTTTTCATAAGCTATCGAATGGCTCATTCAGAATTTCGATCGGTTTGGAGGCACATTTCACCGTCTTACCCGGCTATGCCCTTTGCACAGACCTTCTTTACCCGAAAATGTTGGACACTTTTTTTGCCAAAAGTGGCGACACTCTCCCATATTTGAAAAAAACAAGGATATAAACCAAAATCTTTTTATCGCGCTAAAATTTTGCAGACGCGTTTGAAATTGCCTCCTAAAAGACACTTACAAATTTATTTTGCAAATAAGCAATGTTTAAAAGTATACGTTAAAGATAAGTTCTATATTTATTCGGTTTTCATCGAAGCGGCGTAGCAGAGTAAGTAGGTATGGTACTAGCGTAGTAACTCAAGGTCCAGGGTTCAAGTTTTCATACGGTTTTGCGTTTTATATTTTTTTTTTAAACGCCAATTTTCCTTTTCCAAGCGCGCTTTCAATACTTTAATTCGAGGGGGTACCCAAAAGTAACTGGAATCGTACTCCCACGCAGCGTGTGTTTGGAGTATGAGATTGCGCCGTTAGGGGGAAGTAAATGGACCTTTTTGAGTCATTGTGCAAAATAGCGACCCCGTTGACGACGCATATGGATTTTATGGCAATTTTTTGAGAGCTAATGTAAAAAAAGTTTGACACGAAAACATGGTATGATCTTACGAACAACGTGGGGCTCTAAAGTTTTGTTTTTTACTCCGGAAGAACGTAGCCAAATCTTTTGTTATTATGCAATCAGCTTACAAAGAACATCTCCAGACTAAAACAACAAGTGTACGAGTGATTTTCTCGATTTATAAGAGGAAAACTGACGATTGGTGATCGGCCCCGTTCCGTTCGTCCATTAAGTGCGCGAACGGAAGACAACGTTAGGAAAATCCATGATCTGATCAGGGAAGATCATCGAAGAACGATCGACCAACCGGCACAATTATCCGGGTTGTCCCGGGGCACTGTTTAGCACATTTTGTACAGCAATGTGGGAATGCGACGAGTGGCCGCTTTTGTGTCCAGACTCCTCACCGAAGAGCGAGGATCGCGTGGACGCTTGCCGCGCAATAAAGGACGCATTTGCAGACGATCCGCAGTTTTTTTTAGCAAAATTATAACAGGCGATGAGTCATGATGCTATGGATACGATCCCGAAACGAAACAGCAGTTGAGCCAACCGAAGCGACCTAACTCATTACAATTAGAATTCGTCCCTCGAAATCAAACCATCAATCAACGTTTCCACATGGAGATGTTGAAACGGCTGCGCAGAATTTTGGACAAATGCATGCGCAAAGGCACGACGACTTGCCTTGTGCAATTCCGGCGAGTGGGTTCTGCATCATGACAATGCTCCCGCGCACGCGGCTCTCAGAATTCGCCAGTTTTTGGCCTGAACGCAAACCATTACCTTGACCCATCCCCCTATTCTCCCGATCTTGATCCCGCAGACTTCTTACTCTTCCAACGAATGAAAAATATCATAAAAGGCATCAAAGAAGCCGAATTCAAAAGTTGTTTCGAACAATGGAATGAACGTTTAGATAAATGTGTTACTTGTAATGGAGAGTACTTTGAAGGTAAATAAATTTGTTTTTGAAAAATATAAATTTTATGTTTTTTATAAGGAAATTCCGGTTACTGTCGGATAACTCCTTGGTCAGTTCGCGCACTTGGTGGAAGACCGAAACGGTGCCTATTACCAATCGTCATTTCTCCTCTTTTAAATCGAGAAAACCACTCGTACAATTGTGTTTTGCTCTGGAGATGTTCTTTGTAAGCTGATTGTATTATTACAAAAGTTGCGGCTGCGTTCTTCCCGAGTAAAAAGCAAAACTTTAGAACCGCACGTTGTTTGGAAGATCATACCACGTTTCCGTGTAAAACTTTTTCTGCATAGGCTCTCAAAGAACTGTCATAAAAACCATATGCGTCGTCAATCGGGGACGCCGCTTTGCACAATGACTCAAAAGAGATCCATCTACTTCCCCCTAACGGAGCAACCTGTAGTACATTGTTAATTTAGTCAGAATTTCGCAAGATAAAAAGAAAATCTCACCCTCTCTAACGTTTTGCGTGACAGTAAATGTCTTGCCGGTGTCGAGAGGTACGGTCCAGTTGACGGGTTCCGGTGAACGCATTATCATCTGTTCCGGTGACTTGACACGCGTGGGTTCCGGTGGACTCTTAACGACCGGCTCGTCGTCAATCCATGGACTTGCTGCGGCAGGTGCCGAGGCCGGGACTGGTTGAGTTTGCGAGGGTGGTGTCGAGGCTACGCTTGATTCGCCTCCTGTCACGTCGCCGTTTATCTGCGGCTCCGCTGTCACTGGAACGTTTTAATACGGTCTATCGGCTAAGATTACGCTCACTCCCCTTGATGAAACCCACCCCTCCCTGAAAAATGGTCTACACTCGATGGCATACACCGATTATCGTAGATCATCAATCTGTTTCTTTCAGGTACATGCTGAGTTAAAGCATAATATTACAATTATACGACCGACAAACTATTAAGATTAGATTGCAACTTGAGGCGGCATCGTAAAGCCGATAAGTTGACCAATCATATATTTCGAATATTTTTCACGTATCGGAATCATCGAGCGTTGACGAATATAATATTTACTTATTTTACAGACGAATCCCAAGAGCTGTTGGAAGTATTTATATACACTACGCTAGTGTGATTATAATACATATGTTTTTAAAAAGAAAATAAAGAACACACACTCATACGTAACAACGTATAAATATATAGAAACATTAAGAGACAATGCTGGGGTGTGTTAGCGTGTATGTTCATGTATATGGTTGCGCAAGCGCAACACGTTGATTAGTAAAGGTAATCCAAGACATAGATGCTGCGTATTGTTTGGTCACTACCGCAACAGCAATTGCTCCACTGCACATTGACCACTCTAAAGTATTTGCAAACACATTGCCCCCTTTTGCTGTTTTGACATTCTCAGGGCGCACAGCACAGCAGCGATAGTTATCAGCCGACAGTAATTAGTGAGCTAGTTAGCAAGCTGTTTAATTTGTCTGGTGTACAACTACATGATGAGTCAAATCTTTTTGTCGAACTGTCAGTGTAGAACGTGCTTCACGTATCAGACGATAGTTGGCCAAATCACGGAATATCGACCGAATGCTACGTTGAGCAAGAAGAGGAATCAGTTGTTCCCGATAACGACAGTGCGTTTTCCGCGTGTGATGACCGCACGAAGCCGACGGCAGTATGTATATTTTGCACAATATTTGCACATATTTTGTTAGAAGATGCAGATGCGTTAACGATAATAATTGCTTCTTCAGAGTCTCAGAACGGGCAAAAATATTCAGTGTTTATATCAAAATCAAGTATTTACTTTTAACTACAGACCATCGTGCAAAATTTCGTTCAACGCAATTAGCATTCTTATATTATTTGTAATGGTTAAAAAATTGTCTGAGACTTCTGTGAGGAGCTACGCATTTTTTCTTCCATCATTACCGAAGTGCTATCAACAATGGTACAACATTGTTTTTCAAATTACATGTTGCGTCATTCGTTTATCACTAAAGCGACAGCGAGAACGCTCTGTATGTATTTAATGGAATTGTAAAACACTTCGGATAAATGTGCGTACATATACGTACATTCAGAGGTACGTTCAGAAGTGATATTCAAGTGTTGACGAATGGTCATTTTTCACGGTATAGAATGTTCATTCGTCAAACTCTCGACGAGTCATGAAATAACGATCGCGTCGTTAGTTGCGCTTAAAATTGGAGTGCATGGAGTAGAAAAGAAGACAGAGAAGAGGATGATGTAGAGAATGAAATGAGAGTAGAAGGATAAAAACATGTGGCAGAGAAAAGATAGTGTTACAGTATTGCAATACACACAAGACGAAAGAATGAAGAAATATTGATGTCGGTAGAGAGATAGATAGCGCACGTAAAGGAGAGAGAGAGAGAGAGAGGAAGGAGAAGAGGGAGAGGCGGTAGGGGAGGGGGGCGGGGGTCCGAAATAGAAGAAAAGACAGCGACGGACAGAGACAGGCAGATATTACAGAGATACACGGCACAACAACGGCACGTTAAAGCAGAAAATGATTATTAGTAGTAGTTCTCTAATATCCGGTCGCACGAACAAACATTTTTGTTCAGCGCCGGAAACGACAAAACCCGGGCATGCTACTTACTAGCTTGGACGGCGGTAGCAGCTCGATTTGACGCGTATCGACTATCGGAGGATGATTTGGATGGATCGGCGGCGGCAGCGGCTGCTGCGGCCGCAGCTGTGGTGGCTGGGTGGCCGCCGGCCGTTTTTGCATGACCTTCGCTCTGACCCTGGAGGCACTGGCTTAAATCTTTAACGCGTTCCGGCCTGGCCGCAGCGGCAGCGCTCGACGTAGGTGGTGATGGTTGTGGTGGTAGTGGGTGATGGACGGTCGTATAAAGTGAATTATTTATCGAGGGTTTTATAGTGGCTATGTTCGCGCAAGTGGTTGTACTAGTTGTGTTGGTTGTGGTGGTAGTAGTAGTTGTTGAGGGTTTGACGTGATGAAGAGGGCGATGGGGAGGAGCGGTTGTCGCAAGGAAGGCTAGAACATATCGTACAGAAAGTACAGTGATGAATAAGCGGCCGTCTGGCGGCAATGCTCCGGTACACACGATATTCTGACAGTAAGGCCTACGTTATCTGGCACTCTATCTATGGATATAGTTATGATCTGTGGACGGAAATGATACTCATGAGGGGGCGAGGGGGGGGGGGGGGAGGTGCGGAGTGCTGGAGTTGGGGACTTTGTTCATTTTTTCTCAATCAGTATTGTTTCTCATGCAATGTTTCGTTAATTCATTTTTCCTTTCCCTATTATTCAGCGGGTACTCACAACGGTAGGTTGTACGTTTCGTGATAAGGAAACGTGTTGGATGCTTAAAATTATATCACGAGACTTGCCCACGCTTGCACAATGTATATTCAATTGGTTAGTATTATATAATTACTGTGAAACGATGACAACTTATTTCTGCGCATGCGTCTCTATGTTTGGACATACAGTTAATCTAACGTTTAAAACGGAATCACGCTGTGGTTGGATTGATTTGACACTGGACCATCGCATGACATGTTTCTCTGAGCATAATGTGATGGTTTTCGCATATCAGTCAACAACCTTGGTCGTCAGTGGTTAAATATCAAATGTATAGTATGGGGCTTGAAGCCTTCGTACTAAAGCAGTAAAAACATTATTACTTTCCCCGACATATTTAGTAAACAATCGACCTTTACATCGTGAGTCGTGGGCGGGTCTCACGCGTGGTAAAAACCAAAATCATATGAACGAAAAGAAGATAAAAATTTCCAAGATGCACGCAATGCATTCAAAACAGAACGTAAACAAGAATTGAACAAAGACCTACTTCATGATCTCTTCTTACAGGTCGAAGAACCAAGTATTCGCTAAAAAGTTTGCCTAACATGAAAAAACCATTGCTTCTTGCTACCATGTCCACATATACGATCCGCTTAACGTTTGATGCTCAACGTAAGATATCAGGTCGTCATATAATGAAGGTTCCAGAAATGAAGTTATTCATCGCTCTATGGAACTTGTCACCAGGCAAACGACGTTCGCGTTCCACGATTTGGAGTGTCTGAATACCGGTTTTGGGTGTTGGGGTCAATTGCAGCGAAGGTCCGAGGGTTCGATGGGCACGGAGTGGTAGAGGATGGGGGTGAATTACAGTCTGACGTGAGAATAAATGTTTGCTGGTGTGAAGGGCAGCAGGTACGTGGTACAGAGAACGTACATTTCCGATGGGCTTGTGGGGGCCTCCTGTGGAGTGGAACCGGCCCTGGGCCCGAGGGCGGCGGCGGTAACGGTGGAATCGGCTGCGAGCTCGTCGGCAAGGCAGCCGAGGAAACCGTGGAAGGTTCTCGTATGCTCCAACGGACACGGCCAGCGCCCGCGGCTGAAACACCCGCTGCCACTCCTGCTCAAACTACTCAAGATTGTCCGACGATTGGGTTACGCATGAGTAAGAGAGAGAGAGAGGGGGGGGGGGCAGAGAGAGAGAGAGAGAGAGAGAGAGAGTGTGTGTGTGAGAAAGAGAGAGAGAGAGAGTGTGTGTGTGTGTGTGTGTGTTTGTGCGTGTTTAAATAGAGTAAGAGAATAGAGTTAAAACCAGTACAAGAGATGGAGAGAATGACTGACAGATGAAGACAAGGATTCGTTGCAGGAACATTGAAAGATTGCCAATAATTGGTCGCGGTAACAGTAATGGTGATTACACGAACGGTGGAAGTGGAGATGAAGAAACAAAGGGTGCGCAAACGACAGCCAAAGATCAAACATGATGAAGTTCCAAGTGAATGATGAATTGCTTTTGAATTGTATGAATGAGCTTTACATTCACGAAACAGTGACGTCGCAAACATGTTTTGGAAATAGAGTAACTATGTCTATGATGGTAATGTAAAAATGAATGCTGACAAATGAACACGAGGTTGTAAATAATGTTTCGCATAAGTATGATATTAAGTGCCATGTAACAAAGTTGACAGATTTTGACAACCGTAATTGATAAAAAGTCCAGATGAAATGAACGATAAACTTCATGATATAGCAGCGATGAATGCAAAACAATATTCCTTGACGCAGTTGAAATGATGATTGCCGAACGACGATGCTGATGCCATTTGCGATGCGTCAATTCAACGAAGTAATCATGAAAAGAAGTCTAAACGTCGGAGATAAGTTCATCAGGGATTGTAAACCGTGTATGGTGATAGCTCAGTATGGGTGTATTAAGTAAGATAGTACGTGATCAATATCTGGTAGGACATGGATATGAAGGAGTAACAGTAATGACATTTTTACGTGAACGATGTTGTCCGTTACTTATCAAGAGTGGTATTACGCGTACTTTTTGATTTCTTATGGTATGTTCTCCTACGTCAAAAGGATCGTTATGGTAAATGATAACGACATAGACGACAATACATGGATGGATATATTTCATGAAGTGACTAATCTATTACTGACGGGAACGAAACGGCTTGAAGACACGTTTCACGTTACACTCAAATTCCCCGTGTGGATCAAATTGAGTGGTCATATCAATTTTCTGGGTACAGACCTACTTAGCCTATCAATAGAACTACTGGTTTCACTAGACGAAAATCCAAAGGCAGAGGCAAAGAGATAGAGACAAGTAGACAAATTCGTCATGCACCTCCCTAAACATTAATCGCCACTTGGCGATTATGGTACTGAGAACCCACCGTTTTGACGATTTCCAAGCTTATATGAATAAAGATTGACATTAAAACTGTTGAGTGGAATTTCAATGTGAAAGACTAATCTCACAGAAAAACTGTCTATATTGAATAATAATACATATGAAGAACTGTCAAAGCGTTGGGTATCTTTTACATAGAATTTATAACACCGTTGATCAAATATATATGAATACAATCACATGACGATGATTTGGGTTTCGAGGCCAGCAAGAGCAGACAGCAGTCCAAGGACGCATAATATATATGTATTCTAGTCAAATTCAATTAATCAATGTACGGAAATGCAAAGAATCTCGTAACGTTATTACGAGCCATCAATTAAGTCCGGCGAGGGAAATACGATCTGCTAGAAACTAAAATTGATCGACTTCAGGGGTGGGGTAATTAATTATCAAAACATTATACGCAGTAAGGTAACGATCGTTCGTGCTACTTACTCGGCCGGGGATGCCTTTCAGGCTCACCGCTCCTATCTCTTTGATCCTTTTCTTTCTCTCTTTCCTTGTCCTTTGGTTCCTTCTCCTTCTCCTAGAAACAGGCGTTAATTTCATTAAACCTGAAACTGATATTTGCAGCATGTTTACATAACACATTAGTTGGTACACAACAATCAGCTAAAGCATACGTTTTTTTTTTGTTATAAATTATTAACTAGAGAATCTACATACATATAACACGAAACACCCAAGTACTTTTTTGGGGACTACCTATTGCCATTAGTAAACAACTTTGTTTCCCGCAAGCTTAGATGTTTGCAAATATATTGTGAAGCATTAGACTTTAATCAGAAAATTAATTAAATTGGCATGATCGTTTATAATACACTCTCAAGTTAAGTTTGCAATTGTAATAAAATCCACATCATAAAGATTTTTAAGGCAGTCATGATAGAAAATGAAGATTATGAAGTACGTAGCTGCTTTGTTGAATATAGATGTATTTACTTATTTTCGGAAATGTTCCCGTGTTAGAACATATAAAGTTTGTTTCTGAGCATATATAGATCTAACTCTGTAAAAATTATATTTGCTTCGTCTTTGAAGTCCTGCATCTGGAAAACTGTAGTTTATTAATTTAAAGTTTTATTGTGTAGTAAAGTACAAACAAAACAAAATATATAAGTTACAAAAATTAATCTTGTAGAGGTTGGGCGAGGATGGATATACGGATAGATGGCCCGGATACGGGGAAGGCAAGGATTTATTAGGATCAGACAGGAGTAGAAGGAAAAGGATACACAGGATTCGGTTAAGCAAGGTTCCATATTGAAGTGTATGTATTTTAGAAGGTTACAGTTTACCAAAACTTTCGTATTCAATTTGGCCGATTCCTCTGGATTCAAATTGCTCTCCCTATTATTCTCGGGCAGGGGGTTATGTACTTTCGTAACCTACTCTCTAACAATATTTACTATGGACGAATATACAGGGTGGTTTCGATCCGGTGGTACAACCGAAAAGGAGGTGAATCTACATGCAAAAATATGTCGAAAAAAACGTATGCAAATTTTTTTTTAAACGCTCCGTTTTTGAAAAAATCGACTTTGAATTTTCGCACAGAGAAAGGAAAGAAAGAATAAAAAAAAAGAATGGATCTGACAGAATTCGAACCCAGACAAAAAGTTCCCTCCGACTTAAAAGACTGACAACTTGTCGTTGCGCTAGCGACGTTCTTGGCTTGATCTTCAATCTTTTAGCATATAAGGCTACACTGTAACATTGACTTTTTCCATTTATTTATGTTTTTTGCACTCTTACGACTGTTCAATATACTTAATTACATTAAATATCCTATAAAATAGTAACCCGCACCCGAGCGCGGCGCGATTCACCGGGTGCGCTGTAGGAATCTTGGTCGCGGCGCGATGGCTTATCTCATTGCGTGGCATCGAAGCAGGCCCGGCAGGGACATCCGGTATACGCGACAGTGAGACCGAAGCGGCCTATCATATCATATACAAAGCGATAGAGATAGATGTACAATGCCGTGCGTTAAGGTGCTTGCACCTGACGAAAATTCAAAGTCGATTTTCTCAAAAAAGAGCGTTTAAAAAAAATTGTCATACTTACGTTTTTTTTTGACTTATTTTTGCATGTAGATTCACCTCCTTTTCGGTTGTACCACCGGGTCGAAACTACCCTGTATAATGCTCCTGATTCACCGACCGATAGACGAGTGGGTATTCGAACGCTGAACTCTCCATATCGGTGGCAATTCGAAAACAAACCCATCCTCTTCGCGCTCTCTTCTCCAACGGGTGTCGGAATAAGAGCCGTAATCTTCTTCTAGAGCCCCTACTTTTTCTATTCATGTTTTCCTCTAGTAGACGTCCGCGTAAACGCCGAATTCTTATACTGAAGATTCTACTCTAGGGCTCGAGCGACCCCAAATTACCTCCGTTGCTACTACCGATAAGCGTCGAGATATTCAGTCAACGAACTATCCATCTCGGTACCCAACGGGGTACAAGACCGCTCTCTCCTTTTTCCACCAGCAGGTGCCCAGGTATTTTGTCATCAAACTCTCCTTTTTTTTCCCCACCTATTCCTCCACTCTGCCAACTTTTCCCGGTCTGACGATCAAGCGCATTGCAGTCATCGAACTCTCCTGCTGGGGTTCCCTGACCCACTACAGAAGAGTGGTGTAACGTACCTCTTTTGATGTAGTTGCCACGTACGCATCCACCCTGCATTTTCGCTTGCAAGCCGAAGTCGGATAGTATACCAACGCCTATTAATCTTACAATTAGAAGTACGCTTGGTATTGCTATCCCGCAATTCTGGACCACCCTACATAAGGGCAGCCAAGAACCACAGACGCTGAACTCTTTTGAGATACGTTCTACATACTATAGAGGCATTCCATGCCAAATCGGACACTTTTGTACCTCACCCCCATCGATTTTTTTCAAAATTTTTTATATTTTTAAGGTCAATGAAAAACGCGTTCATGAATTTTTTAGATTTTTTTGACGGTCCGTTTTGGAAATATGAATTTTCTTAAAGTTTGGGCTCTTTTTTTTCCAATGCTCATAACTTTGTGAAAAATGCACCAATTTCAAGAAAAAAATATGATTTTAATCAAAATTATTTTTTTGATTGTTTATTTTTAATTTAAAGCACAAAATGTTTTTTATCTCAAAACACGCCCCGATCGATTTTTTTGAAAAAATTCTCAAAAGTACTTCGATGGGTATAAGAACATTTAAAATTTGTCCGATCGTGGGCGTGTTTTGAGATAAAAAACATTTTTCATTGAAACGGAACATACGATTGATAGAATAGATATTTTCAAATGAAGAAAAAAAATAGAACGAGGAGTTGGCCACGGTCGGACAAATTTTTAATGTTCTTATACCCATCGAAGTATTTTTGAGAATTTTTTCAAAAAGATTGATCGAGGCGTGTTTTGAGATAAAAGACATTTTGTGCTCTAAATTAAAAATAAACAATCAAAAAAATAATTTTGATTAAAATCATATTTTTTTCTTGAAACAGCATTCAGAAACACAAATTTTGAAAAAAAGAACGATCCAATTGGTGCATTTTTCACAAAGTAATGAGCATTTGAAAAAAAAGAGCCCAAATTTTAAGAAAATTCATATTTACAAACCGGACAAAATCGTACAAAAGTGTCCGATTTGGCATGGAATGCCTCTATAGTATCGACACTCTGTCAAAACGCACCACGGTGACATTAGTTTCTACAGACGTAAGTCAGAAGTCTCCGCTTTCTTCTCCAAGCGATACCAAAGAGAGTTTAACTTTGTTAGCTTAGTCACCCATTGTATCTAATCTTTCCATTGTAAACGTAGATATTTTCATTCGCCATCACTTGTACTATTTTACTTACAATTAGAATATATTTACTAGTAAAACCTTAAGAAACTTTCTGTATTAACCTTTCATATACGATCACGCACAAACAAAACTCATCAGATACGTTTTAGCTGCTCGAGACGTATCGGATGTTCGGAGAACTTTATCCTTACTCCCCTTTTCCCTAAGACAAGAAGGCAACTGACAACCCTCGTCCGAGTTCAAGCTTTGTCATCCTTTCTTCCGCAAGGCCCGTTTCCGACAAACGACAGATTTACTGATGAAGTCTGAATTCGGACATTTGCATACTAACTGCAAATCTAGACAACTGACGAACCTGTCACTGCGACAACTCTCGTCCGAGTTCGAAGTTTGTTTCCTTTGGTGAGACCACCAAAGCTACCGAAAAAAAGAGATCCTTCCGCCTGCGTCTGACGTGGCTAATACCCTCCTTAAGAGTCAACGTCTTTTCTAATGCGAGAGTCTGATTCGTAAATCTTGCCAGAAACTATATCTATTCGGTGTCTACTGGGTGCCGTAACATAGTAAAGTAAAATCTGTTGCGATTGCCCCTAATTTATATGAGTACAATCATTACTAATTGTAAGTATGGCAGATCAAATCAACAACGCGTTACTTGGGTCAATGCTGCCGTCTTTGATTCTCGCTTTTCACGCATCTTCCCGTTACACACCCCAAGCGGCCTGTACTTTTGCCGAAAGTTCTGGAAACTTTATCGAACGCCTCATTTCTAGAAGGTTCTACAGAAAAATGTTATGGAGTTTCCGCGTTACAGTGATTCTCACAATACATGTACGCTGCAATGTAATAAATATTAAATATAACGTGCCGTCATTCTCCATCATATCGTTCTTAATCTATCAGTATTAAAAAAAAAAAACAATTACTCAAATTACCTTTGTATCTTTACTGACGGATGGTGCTCGCGGTGGTTGGCGTTTTGGTGACCTTCGTTCAGCAACAGTCGGACCCAAACTTTGTGAACGTCCCGTTCTAGGACTGTTCTTTGGACTTGACTTGGTTCTTGGTTGGATCTCCTCGCGATGTTCTTTTGAATCCTCACGTCTTCGTGGTATTACAGGCTCCAACTTCTCTCTCGTTGGAGAGGGAAGCAGTGCACCGTCACCTGCATATGAGAATCATTGATTTACCACTCTTTTGGCGATATGTATATTTATGCGATTCTTCTTAAACGCCGTACTCACCCACACCAGTGGTACGATCAAGATGGTGGCGGATTAAGAAATCCTTTCTTGCCCGAGCGATTGCTCGTTCAGTATCCTAGATAAACATAAATCACGTAAAAATATGAACCATGTAAGGATGTAGATTTTTGTTAGTGCTATGTTCATGACCTAAGGTCACTCTTTCAGTAACAATTTTTTTGCAGTCTTGCGATAAAGGAGTTACAATGAATAACGGTGCTTTTCAATTATTGCAAGGAAACAACATTTCAATGTAGTAGAATGTTTTAACACAGTCACATGAAATATTGGTCGACTAATTAACCTTGAAACTATTAAAACAATTTAAATTTTTAATTCATTTAATTTAAATTCTAATTCTAACTTGTTTACAACAATTGCATTATTATTTGATTATCAGCAAAAAAAATTGTGGCCCATTTCTGTAACTATAATAGTTCTCGAGATATTTAAAAAATAAGATTAAGAAACTGGAAAAATGGCAACATTTTCAAGTTCGCATAACTTCCAAAAAAAATTTTTTAATTTTTTTCCTCTGGCAGGACTTCGTTTTATGATAAAAGAAAAGTTCTGACCAAAATTGATCCAAATCAAAATTGGTCGATTCCAACCACTGGTCGATTTGACATGGAATGACCCTAATATCAATGCGTGACGGCTCGAGCGAGCTGCTCGCCCGATAACGTCAGCCCACTTCAAAAGATCTTTTATGCGTTGTCGTTTTGAGAACAATTGACCAACGCCGGCGACACAGGCCCAAGTAGCGAACGGCTTGTTGGAATGTGTGCGTTTCCGTAGCCAAGACATCCCGGTACCGTGATCCAGGCACGGTAGACGGAGAGTTAATACCTATGGATACTTCTCACTTTTCTGCGTGTACAAGTATTAGGGTAGGTTCATCATGACGACCATACATCGCGAGATATTCGTAATGGTAATTGAAGAATGTATTTGTTATCATAAGTGTTCTAAGTTTTGTTATAGGACATAGGAACAGTTGATATCGTGTTCACTATCTGCTGTTCTCACCCGTCTTTTCGTTCGCTCGACCTTGAAATATTAACAATTTACTATTGCTCGTACAAACGTCACTTAATCATTCCCCATTCAGTGCTTTTCCGATAATATTTTAAGGTACATGTCAATTAATTAATTCTAATTTACCACAAAATATCAGTTACAAAGTATTTCTTTAACGTTGTGTTTTGGAAATTATGGAAAATTCGGTTATTCTGTTTGTGGAATGCAATAAAATTCCTACGCTACTGAAAAAACATCAACATTTTCAATACACACATGGAATAGACGCGAGGAAAACATATTTCTGAAAGCTGAAAAAAATGTCAAAGCTTATCTTTCATTTTTACAAAGCAAAAAAAAATGTTTTGAAACCAGTCGGTCAATATAAAAAAGTTAATGCACATGTATGAATACATTTAGCTTTGAAGGCTAATATTTCGACATTGCAAATAAGAAAAAAGAATCCAACGCTACCCAAAGTACCGTCAAATCGTTACCTAACACAACATATTTTATATGTGGCAGATGAACTACGAAAAATGCGGTCCTGCCAATTTTTTTTACAAGAAGCAGAAATTATTTGAAATATTGCCGAAACAGGTATACGATAATTTCATATTTACTCGACACATTAAATACGCGTGTTCTGTGAAAATTCTCGTTTCCGAAGAAACAGAAATAATAAATTCTTGATATTTTAAACGATGAACAGTCAAATTAAAATATTATCACAATGTTCGTCCACCAGCTCATATATCGCCGGATTGTGATACAGTATTTGAAATAAATTTATCAAGAAAACTAAATTGGCTTTTACGTCTCACACATTGACCACTTCGTTAGTCCCACATGAATCCTGTAGACTTTTTCCCCTGCACTTGGCGCACCATCCAATATTGTTACTATCATTGTTCTCTATTTTCATTAGAAAAGAAATTACACTACAGGCCATAAGTATCCGGACACCTACCGCATTTTCACTAAAGGTGGTGCTTTGCACATATTGAATATATTTAACGGTCCAATTCTTTGATTTAAAATTAAAAGGCATGTTTATTGACAAATACCTTGCATCTCTATGGTTTATTTATAAACATAGTATGAGTAATTTGCAAAATACGTGATGTTGTTGGTAGGCATATTGGCGACACGAATATTGTGCCCTATTGGGTTCTTATTACATCATCTTCTTACGAACATTTCTTACTTAATAGTATTTTAATCCTCTGTTGAATCGTGAAAAATACGTCAAAAAATTGTCGAAGAGAGGGTTCCTATGCCCAAACACGTTCGACATTGTTAAATTCTATTTCAAACCTCAGTACGATCATCATGGCAGGAAAATCTCAGGATTTATTAGTGCAAGTGCATTTGCAAGTTCTTACATTGTTAAAAGAAGGTTATTCCTTAAGGCAAATCGCCGCAGAAACAGGGGTATTAAAATCTTTCGTGTGGGACATCATACAAAAATTCCAGAAAACCGGAAATTTAGCAACTCGGTAACGGCCTGGTCGGCCAAGAATGACGACCGAAAATGAGGATCGGTACATTCAAACAATTTCAAAAGGAAATAAACGCATGTGTGTACTTGCAATTGCAGCGGATGAAAACTCAGGTGGCGATGCACCGCTTTCCCTCACGGCAGTGAAGAGGCGACTCCATGAAACTGTTTTGAGGGGATGTATTGCAGTAATAAAAACACTACTAAAGGTACAGAACAAGAAGAAAAGATTGGAGTGGGCTAAATCCCACCAGAATTGGTCACCAGACGAATGGCAGAAAGTACTTTGGATCGACGAAACCAAAATAGAGCTGTTCAGCAACAAACGCCGTGTTTACGTCCGTCGGAAAGTTGGCGAACATTTAAATAAAAATTGCATAGTGCCAACTGTTAAACATGATGGAGGTTCAATTATGATTTGGGGATGTATGGGGGCCAATAAGACTGGGAAATTAATAAAAATAGATGGCATATTGAAAAAGGAACAGTTCTTGGATTTGCTAACGGACCACGTTGTGTTATGCGGAATCCAATTAATAGGTCAAATATTTTTGTTTATGCAAGATAAGGACCTGAATCACACAGCAAAAGTGTGCGTTCAATATTTGCAATACATGGAATTGAGGGATATTTAAAGAATTAGGAAATGGCCACCGCAATTACCCGATCTAAACCCTATAGAAAAATTATGAGATAAGTTGAAAAAAAGAAGAAAAATGAAGAACATTTCATCACTGGGACAATTGTGAACACAGATACAAATTATATCGGACGAAATTTCCGAAAATGTGGTTATAAAGCTGAGCGATCGTATGCCAAAGATGGTAAAGTTTGTAATACAAAACCGTGGCGGCTACATCGACGAGAGGAACTTATAATAAACCAATGGAATTCTTATTGTTTATGTACATGTTTTCTCAATAAATATATGCTTTAGCGTGTGAAATACGTGCCATGGAAAAATTGAGTTGAGTTCTTTAAGAAAATATTATGATATCTAATTATATTTCCACAAAACCCAAGTGTCCGGGTACTTATGGCCTGTAGTATACGTCTGTCCCACACACGCCAAACCCGACAAATATTCGAGCTTGTTATTTGAAAAGACTAAACCCCACCTTCGCATGTAACAATTGCGTATAATCGTGGAAGGAGTAGGGATGATCATGCTTTATATTTGGTGCGTAGAAGCCACTTATCGCCGCGCTGAAGTAAAGCCCCAAAAATATATTTTGCGTTGCAACAATAACCGTCCTATTTACCAGACCCAGCCCGTATACCTTCATTTTTAAACACTTTGTTTCATAACAAAGCGTGAAAACACTCTAAGAGAAGTGGTTGTGGCTTATTTACTATCATTAAAAATTTCTTGAAATCCAACATTTGTCATTCTTTATTGTGGGATGGTTTGAAAGGAAACACAATTTTTTGTTTTATCACACGTCTTTCTGTTGACATACTGGGTGAGCCAGAATTCGAGGGAGAAAATTTAGGGGGTGGTACAACGTATGAATACAAGCACTTTTTGTCAAATAATATATGGGTCGCAACTTAAGGGATAAAAAGTTACAGGGTATTTTTGTACCATCACATTTAACGCGCTGACTGCCGCGCGCGTCGTCAATGCCTGACCTGGCGGCGAACGTGTTAAAGAATTATCACAAGAATGAGAGCAGATATTTCACAAAACACTTTATAACACTAATATTACTGATTTATACGCTCAAAAATAAAAAGTTTAAGGGCAATACGCTAACGGCTATGCGACTTTATGAGGAAACAACCGTCAGTGACGCGCGCTGCTCAGAACTGCGCTGGTTTTGTGGAATAGCAATGCCAAGCGTACTTCTAAGATTAAAACTTACTCATGCAGATGTGTAAATATATCAGGACCATTGTGTCTCGTCATTCAAGACATTTAGTAAAGACGATAACCACCAATCTTGTTTTGTCTTGGTTATCGTTTGGCCCGCTAGATAATATAATACTTTACTGAAATCGGCCAAATCAGCAAAATCGGCTTATACAAATGATAAATGGTATAAAACTGCATTGAGTAAGTTTTAATCTTAGAAGTACGCTTGGCATTGATATCCCACAAAACCAATGCCAGTTCTGAGCAGCGCGCGTAGTTGACGATTGTTTCCTCATAAATTCGCGGAGCAGTTAGCGCGTTACCGCTAAACTATTTATTTTTGAGCCTATAAATCAATAATATTAGTGTTAATAAAGTGCTTTGTAAAATACCTCCTCTCATTCTTGTGATAATTCTTTAACACGTTCGCCGCCAAGTCAGGCATCGACGACGCGTGCGGCAGGCAGCGCGTTAAATGTGACGGTGCAAAAACATCCCGTAACGTTTTATCCGTTGAGATGCGCCCAATATATTATATGACAAAAAGTGCTTGTATTCATGTGTTCTACCACCCTGTATACAGTTCTGTAACTCCAAAAACGATTTGTTTCTTACAATTAGAATATATGGAATAATACAGTACACGTGAAGTAGGGGTTGGTGTCACTTGAAACGTAATTTTGCAGCTATGTCCTTTGAATGATTCTATTCTTTCAAGCTAAATTATTACTCAAACTGTCACTAGTTCTACTGTTACATTCTTAAAATGTTTCAGTTGGAAATTACGGACTATTTCATTTTTATATGGCACAATGCAACGGGAAAAGATTTGTAAGGACCAGAAAAAGGAACGGGAAAAAGGAAACTTACCACTTTTGTATCCTCTGGTAGGACACCGTGAATCGGCCTCGCCTGCACGGAAGATGGTCGACCTGCAGGTGGCATCGTGACGGTAGCGGTAACCGGTGCTACCTTTCTTGTGTTCTCCTTCTCTTTTTCCTCCTTCGTCACGGTCCTGAACGCAGACAGTGACCGTTATTAATGTATAAAAGTCTACATTTTTGTTCACTTGTGTAACGAACTCACTCGGCGAGGAAGAAATCAAAAACAACTACGACGGAACCGGTGTGAAGGGGTGAAAAACGTACTCGGCCAAGACGCAAACGCTATTCGTCAAAGGAATGAATGACGCACTTTTACTAGGAGTTCTATCGTGTCAATTCAAAAATTGTGTTCGGCGGGCGAAACGATGAACGCGCAATATAAACTATCTTGATGTAATGTTTGATAGTTGTGATATTTGAAGCGTGTGTGTTCTCGTGATGTGGCCGCGGAACAAAAACATTTATGAAACCTATAATAAAAAATATATAACTAGCATATGCGCTGTTGGTCTAGATCTCGCATAATTATGAACGCCATTTACTTTCGTGCTTCACACTTCGTCAAATGATGCAGCGCACATCAATAAGATGCCCGTTCTATGTCAGGGTGCACGATAATATGATCGTCTCTGTGACTGACCGAGACGAGCCTCAGGGCCGTCATGTGTAATGTATGTGTCTTGCAAAAAATTGCGAAGTTTCGAGTTAACGAAGGAGTAGTGTACTGGCCTGGCAAGGGATAAGGCGTTGAGAGCGTGGTTACTGGAGACGCGTTTCCACAGTGAAGCTTCATCTTCGGCAGCAAGGCCGCAACCCCAGTCACGATGCTAATGTAAATCAGAATGAAGTCAGATGTCTCGTATTGTTGTATAGGAGGTGGAAAACGGAAAAAATTCGGACTCGGGTGGGCCGGGATTCAAACCCTGGCCTTCTGATTGCCGGTCGGTTGCTCTAACCCACTAAGCTACCCAAGCCCTTATACGAACTCTTTCCGCTCATATCCTTTTCTTCTGAGACGTATACTACTACAGTTGGTTAGTTGGCGTGAAACAAACGTTCTATTAAGGTTGACTTGGAACATATACCTGTCACTTCGGCCTTGACTAACGTCAGAACAGAAAGTAAACGAGCAAACATACTAGACACTGATCATGCTTGGAATGATTGATGCTCTGTGGAATGCGAAAATCCGTGATAAATGGATCAGATGCAATTCTTAAAAACTTTCCTTATTCTCATAAGGAACATATAGAGAAGGGAGGTTTGAGAAAAACTCATGCAGACGAGGATGTCCGACGAGCAATGAAATGAAATCTGTAACGGGGAAGGGGGGGGGGGGGGCTCATGAAACCTTGTTACCAATCATATTGCCAATAGATATATCGCTAAATGAAGTCGCCACCAACGAGACGGCGTGGATGTACCGCCATAATGCTTGGATGATGTATATATACTTTGTGCCTAACCGAGAGAGGAATATCAAATGCACAGACTGAAACTACTGATATGTTGTGTGTGTGTGTGTGTGTGTGTGTGTAGTTGTGTCACTTCAGCTTTACAAGCAAAGAGACGGATTGTATGAAGGAAACATAGCGGAATAAAGGAAGGGTAGTCTGTCCTCAGCCAAACCCAGGATAAAATCATGGTAGACTACCGCACAAAAGATATGTACGGGATGGTTGAAGAGGCGGCTGAACATAAATAGTGTCGCACTCTCTGTCAGGATCTCCTTCTTACGAGGAACATTATGCAAAAATGCCAACATTAAGGCGACGCTGTGATTAGCGCGACAATAAGAGAACAAGATACATACAATCTGTATATTCGTACATTGGCAATGTACATTTCGAGAAGTAGGTAAAACATAGAGCATTAGAAAAAAAAATTAATTTTTAATAAAGCGTGTGCCATCTAACTAGCGCCGACACTTAGAATTAGTAGATTGTGATTTACATATTAGTTTCCTATCAATTTGGATAGTGCACAGAGAGTACGATTTTACTGTGTCAGCCGACGACCTCTTGGACTGGTTCATACATTTTTTCCTTTTCCTTGCCCATAAAATTCGAACGAATTTACCTTGTACTCGTTAGCAAGTCGTCTTAGTTCGATCCTCTCCGCAGTAAGAAGATGTTTCTCCTGCGGTTTGCTGTACGCTTTATCGTTCCTGTCCGTTATCCTTACAGTTCTACCACCCCCTGACCTTTTACCCCTGCAAATAATCAATCGCCGATGTAGTGTACCCAAATGAGAAAATATGTGAACGCGTATTAAAGTCTGGGTAATATCGTATCTCCCCCGTTCACTCTCCCTTTCTCCTGCATTTTTTCACCCCCCTCCCCGCCTCCCGTGCCTCTCCTCTCCCTATCAACACGGCTACCCAATAATACCCACTGTTTCCTCCATCTTTCTCTCCCCCCCCCCCCCCTCCCTTTCCCGACGCGACTTCACACTCGCTGATGGTTGTCGTAGATGCTTTTATTCCTTCGCAACCGTTTCGTTATCGTTCATTGTATTATCATCGCGCAAGACACTGCATGAATGGGAAACCGAAAATTGAAAATGAATTCCGCAGCTTTTAATCTGACCTGAAGGCAATTTTCAAGTCCGAAAGCTCTTCTTCACGTTCGTCCCCTTCCGGCACAGTCCCGTCGATTGTATCACCTCCCGGCCCACCAACCAACGGCTCCAATTCTGATGCTTGGACTCCTGTGGTTTGTTAGATAGCGAGTTTATCCAATCTTGCTCATTGCATGAACGAGAGTTAAAACTTTGTTCGAGTACACTGCCAATTCCATTGTAGCACCTTTGCGACTCGTGCAAAAATTCCGTTAAATCGCTCCACCAATGATATCATATGTATTCAACGCATTGTGTCACGTATTAAGACAGTTCCAAGAAAGTAGAACGTGTTTCCAAAGATATCATCTAACTTTACAACACAGAGTACAATACACACAATTATAATGCCGTGTACAAAACGACGAAAAAAAAGGTGTACAATACTTCGTTTGCAAAGGAGATTGCGCGAAAGTTGATCAAGAACGGTCTATACAGGAGGGTACGTGAGCCATGATTCGAGTTTTACGATATAATATAGATTTGATAGGCTATCGTCACGTACCATCGCGTTTATGATCTACATCACCAGGCCGTTTCTTATGAACGGGTGCCGGGCCGGTGGGCGCAATTCCTTGCTTGAGGGCTCCCATACTGAGGGATTTTCTAGGCGGACCAGCTGTTCCCGGCGGTCCACCTGCAGCCATGACAGGTACCACCGTTTCCCCATTTGTCAACTGTGGTCTTCTAGGCCAGGCGAACTGCAACCGATACTCTGTACTGATACGAGATATCGCTTTGCTCAGCTGACTTGGCGGCAATGCTGAAGTCGCCGTCATCTCCTGAAAAATAAAATCGCAACGTTACTATTATACCCGTATGCGAATTGAACAGGTATATACCGCTTTCAGCGGTCTAACGCACTTGCGGATACACAATAATTTCTCGAAGATGCAACGTCGTTGTCGCGTAAAAGAGAGACGTAGGAATTTCTCGGTGGACTAAACAACGTCACTGCGGGTGTGAGCCGTTAATCATGTAGGTACTTGAGATGGAATTCTTGTGCGTGCATTGATACGTGGTTGTAATGTTCGCAACGTTATGCGTTACTCATTGCGAGCTACTGGTTATGGGCCCTGAATTTTTGAAATTATCATACTTTAGGTTGTGTGTTCCATGTTGATGGATCCGAAATTGATGCGAGAAACGTAATAGCATTCAGAAAAAAACATTATGCCTTTTAAGAAAAGTTTAGCGGATGCAATTAAATGTTTTCTTCATTCCTTAAATTAAAAGGCAATGGGAGTTGTTCCCGGTACATGAGTTTTGATGAGATATCGGGCATGAGACAAAAACTAACAGGTGATGGACAGATATCCTATACATTATAGTCACAAATTGCTCACAAGAAAAGGACCAGGGTTGTTAGTCAGTGGTTTCGTACAAAATTTGCACAGATTTTCTTTGGCTGAAAATGTTGTGCACGTGTTGTGCCAAAAGTGGCGACACTCTACCATCATTGAGAAAAACGCGGATAAAAATTAAAATTTTTCGGTCGCGCTGAAATTTTGTAGACGCGTTTGAAATTGTCTCTTAAAATATACTTACGTAGTCATTTTGCAAATAAACAATGTTATGGATAATGGCACTAGTGTAGTGACCTCATGGTCAGTTTCATGCAGTTTTGCGTTTTGTAATATTTTCTTTCAAATACGAATGTTTCTTTTCCAGATGCGGTTTCGATACTTTAAAAGTAATTACATTTTATTACATTCCATCTTTTTGCCGACGTTTTTGTGTTGGTTTCTAGAAGAACATGTATTGGAATATCCAGATTTGGAGAAACCAACAGAAAGAAATAATTCGAACCTGACTCATTTATTGATGTAATAAAACAACGGTCCTATAGTCAGAAGTGCTATACCCAGGCACTATTCGAAATGAAAATAGATTATCTGAACTTCTTACTAATAACTGTCACTCATGACGTATCCCATGGTGTTGGTCGTGGTTGATATGGATTGCGACTTCGGTTTAACGAAGGTGAAGAATTGCAACATAAAAGCGATATAGCGAGTGATGCAAATCAAGAAAATTTATTGCTAGAACAAGTACAAGAGTCGATACCTTCCTCAAGACTGTGAATCTTAGTCTGTGTCTCCACCATTCACGACAAGGAAAAATGCAATACGCCTCGTTGGCAGAAAAAGTAAAACCTTTAACGCTTGCAAGATGGATAACGCATCGAACATGGAGTTTGAAAACGGTACAAAAAAAGAAAGGGTTTCTTAAAACTCACTTAAAACTTTTACTAAAAAAGAAAGACCAAATTTATAGATGACAGGAAGAAATAGCCAGAAGCGGAACAATTGGTGACAAATATGCTAACATCGAACAATAGAGTCGACCAATAATCGTTCGGTTGAAGCAAGGGATGTTCGTGTTTTTGTGTCAACTTGGATAAAGTATTTTTATGTTTGCAAGAACCAAGTGCATGTTATCGTCCCAGGGTTACGCTTCATCACATATAAAAAATTGATTGCTGGTTTGAACAATGTTCATCTAATGTGTGCAAAAGTCAGGCAAATTAACGAAAGCGGAGCACGCTAGTTTTTTATATAATGTTATAAAACCATATGTGAAAAAGAATCAATTTTATTTGGTTTCCGATTTCTGAACTGGTGAAGTAGGTCCGATCGTATATAATGAGTTTGTAAATGCCTATAGTGATAGTTTGTGTTCTTTAAAAGTAATTCCGTCTCACTGCACACCGGTATGTCAACCTTGCGATGTATATTTTTTTACCAGACAAACAACGGGATTTAAGTAATCGCCAAGACGCCATTAAAATGCACTCTTTAATTCATCAACAATTATCTGCGCCAATTTTTCGGATAATGATTTAACATGCATGGTACGCATGAAAATTAACAGACTCTCGCTTTGTTTTAAACGAAAGCCAAGTTTGTTTCTCGGAAGATAGCCGAAATTGTTTATCATGCTTTTACAATCCAAATAGCTGTAGGGGAGAGTAGCCTAAAGCGGGTGCCCCGCCTAAAACGAGTAAGCTCTCGTATATTGCCGAATGTAAAGTGATTGTGAATTTTCGCGTATGCCGTGTTCACCCGAACACTCCCGAGTTTCGGTCACTTCCGATCAGGCACCCGAATTGAGAACAGCGTTACCAACTCTTTCACGTAAAAATTACCACACAGTGCTTACCCGCTTTGTCCAAACGGCTTACCCGCTTTAGGCCCCCTATTAGGCAAAACGGGTTTTTGCAGAGTCTTTCATTTTTACTTATAAATAATTGTTTGTTTCAAAATGACACTATCTTGTTTTTTTATTGTTAAGTACGATAACTCTCCTACTACATGAAATCAAAATTGTTATTAAAATCCAACAAAAACTAAGATTTTTGAGCTTTCAACGTTAGCTTACCCGCTTTAGGTCACTCTCCCCTGCATCATATTTATTCCCATAATTATAATATATACATTATTGATAAATGTTGGAGTAACAGTGAAAACAAAAAGTTACAAAATATAGACAAAAAAGATTTCAAAATGCTCCGGAAGAAAACCGGAAGAAAGACTTGAACTCTAGACCGTGAGATTACTGCGCTAAGACCATAGATAACCTGCTACACCGCTTCGACGAAAACCTAGTTTTTATAGAACTTATCGATAATGTATATTTTTAAACATTGTTTATTTGCAAAATAAATGTGTAAGTATCTTTCAGGAGGCAAATTCAAATGCGCCTGCAAAAATTTCAACCCGACTGGAAAATTTTGGTTTCTGACGTCCATTTTTAAAAAAATGGGAAAAAATTACTACTGTTGGCAAAACAAGTGTCCAATATTTTCGGCTAAGGAAGATCTGTGCGAAATTTGAACAAAATCGGTTACCCTTAACCCTTGTCTCTCCTTGACAGCAGTGCGTTTCGCAACTTCATCGGCATCGCAATACGAGGTTCTAACCGTGCGTCTGCGATATTGTATTTACTGTGAAAAATGTGCTAAATACTTTACTCCTACGTACCTTGTCGGTGACGACGTTGGAGTCGATGGCATCGATTCCACCACCGTCTGCTGCGGTGATGAACTCGTGCGTCTTATAAGCCAGTTCCGGGCATTTCTTTCGTCTCGGTAACGGTGGCTCCAAAGTCGGCCCTGTAAATTAAATCCTACGTCAATTATTCCATTCGCAGAAATGTGCCAGACATGTATCCAGTTTGATACGCAAGACGCTCTGCAATCTCGACGGCCACTCATTCAGTTCCGTCAGTTGTTCGTCATAAATATGAATGGAAAGCCGATCGAAAGCGATTTTTAACTAAACCGGAATTATCGTATCAATGGACAGATAGTGCAAACGCTTCTTTCGCAGTGGTACGAGTCCGTGCTATTGGAGACGATATGGTTAAAATTTCGAAGGGAAAAATTCCCAGTTGATATCGACTGGCAGATTCTCCCTCGGACTTGTGGCTCAGATTTTGCAGAGCGTCCGGTATTATTTTCACGGTATGTTTCACGTTAATTGAGTAGTATAGTTGCGGGGGATAAAGGACCGAATTATAAAAACTGAGCATTCTGACATATAAAAGCTCTACAAGTATGCAGGCTCTTATACCTTTTTAACTGTACAGTCGGCGCATAATAACGTAGTATGTAGTACAATACAGGTCAGCGTGTCAATTAGCGCTGCACTGCTGTCAATATCCGATAATAGATCTGACATTGTAACATTTTCTAATATATTATCATATTTTATATGTATGTACAGTTGCACAACAAACCTGGGAGGAGGTGAGAAGCTTTGCAGGAAATTATGAAAGAATTAAATGGATGAAATAAGAAATGCAGAGAAAAAGAGAGAAAGAGTGCGAGGGTATGGAGGGGGATTAAAGGATGAACGGGAACACGTTAAGAATCGGATCGCATATTATTTGGGAGTTTAAGATTTCTTTCCTTCAGAAAAAGTATGTAATCTCTGTAAGTTTAGAATGCCTTCTAAATACGAGTTTCGAGGGTAACTTTGAACTGATTCGTATTAAACAAACGTTTCCCAGATCTCTTAACGTTTACATGCACACATTCTCTCTCTTTCTCTGTCTTCCTGACCCTCGTTCTCCCTCAGGCGCCGTTCCATGCTTATGCTTTGCTCTGAATTAAGGTCAACGGAAATCGGATTCGAAAGGTATATCGTTAAGCGGGGTAAAGTTGAACGGCGAGGTCAAGTTGTCTGCAAACGTTTGAAGGCGTTCATAGAACGACAACGATGAGGATGACGACAGTTGATGAGCTGTATAAGTACATTTCACTTTTACGGAAGTATGTATCTATATGTCTATAAGTCTGTTCTATATGTATATAGATGTAACGTCAATTCTTCTGTAACCGACATGCATCTCTTATTTTCGTCCCATATACCGTCACACCGTCATTCCTTTCTGTATTTAATATCCAAAGGAAGCGTTCTAGTAGCCGTTCTTTGAACGAAATCGACTTATCCTTACTATCGGGTGTACAAGAAAAGTGGTAACGCGACTGTGTTACTCAATTATTCTGTGGTCATCAAACTAATAGGATCGCTGCGAATAATCGAAAATCAACCAAAGTAATTCTCAGTTTATGGAAAAGGGTCGAAATTACAAACTATTACAAATATGGAAATAAATATACAAGATGATCATCATGCGCATAATTTACCAGTGTATATATGTTGCGATAGTACAGTGCGTGTGGTATAGGGGCGATGGTACTTATACTAAAAAATGGTGCGTGTCGCCCAGAATTAAAGATAAATTTTTGCATTAAAACCTGATTGTCGTGTTATATCTTTGACAAGACCTCTGATTTAGTATCGATTATAGGATGTTGAAGTAGTTGAGTAATTGTGAGTATTCCGCATTCTCGTTTCGATCGTGAAAATTACATTCGTCGAAACGAGTATTTGCGGGATATAATTTTCAGCTGAATGGCCAAACGTGAGTGACCAAAGGTAAGCGAAACGTCGTGTACAAAACTGTATACGTGTAGAATTAATTAACACTATCCTGTGAATAAACATGTAACTCAGCAAATGTTGTCGCGAGAATTGGACCGTTTATTTTGAAAGTAGTGTAGACCATTTAAAACAAAAAATTAAATATTATCTAAATAAACCGTTTATGCCACTGTGGCGACCCTACTCTGCCACTAGATGTCGCACGACTATCACTCCGCGATCATCTTTCCCACTAGTGCTCGACCGCTTTTCGATCAGTACATATGCGAGCCTAGCGGGACGCCCTAACACCGGGCAGCAGCGTCTAGGGCAGCAGCGTCTAGGGCAGGATGCGTCGGCATAGCCCTACTGAAGAGTCCGCCGACGGATCCAGGACGAAATAAGACACTCTTCACCACGTTAATCACAAAATTATATGATATCTCTTTTTTTTTAATTATGGACTTGCACCATTTTCAAAATAAACGGTGCAATTACTGATGTCCGTTTGGGACAGTTTCCATTCCACCCTGTTAACAGGCTTCATATTTACACGAGAGACAAATCTCATGCTGTTTGGCCCGTTACTGTAACAAACGATTTAGAATTGAGTAGTCGAGGCGAGAACATTGGACGATTTAATGCGAATGTCGTTCAATCTGACCGTCATCTGAACGATTTTGTACCAAGATAACTGCCATCGATTGTCGGTTTCTGTACATCTATTCGGAGTTGTCTAGCGTCTGAATGGCAATCGTGGCCACCAATCGTTTTCGCCGAATTCGACCCCTCAATCGCTGAAAGCCCTGACACGAATCGTACCGTCAGTTTTATGCACGTAACAAATACATCCACCCGAATAAATGTCAATTGAGACATGGTTTACGTTTAATTTATGCACGAAACTAAGCGCAGACGCGATTTGATGCGAATTTAAAGAGCGTTTTAAAATGTGTATAAATGGTGCCTCGCAGCTTTACAATAGAAATGTGTAGGTTACAGAGCGCAGTAAATATAGACGGCTCATAATGCGGGTGCTATATAATACCGGGTAAACTATCATATATTAAATGTCTGTGCTGGCCGAGTGATCTCAAGTTCATTCGGATAACGTCGCATAATTTGGAGCATTAGGCGTATATACATATATACAGGCCGGTGTGTAATGTCAGCGGTGTTCGCAATGGTAGTCAATAAATAAACCGACATGAATTGGATAAACAAATACGTAGAATTTTTTAATGTTAAGTGCTCTCTGTATTGTTATCATGAACGTAATTGGCAGTGGTAGAAAGTAGATTCATTTATGAATGGGCTTATGGCGATATAGGAGAAAGCCGTAGGTGCCTCGAGTCGTTCCTCGGAACGACGGACGACACAAATTGTATTGTTACCATCTTAAAGCGACGAGTAAATCTGAAACTATCTCTCCAGAATACGAGCCTTCAAGAATTTGCAGAAAGCAGGAGCCCCTGTCGTCTTTACGATCAGAATGAAGTAAAACCTTGCAGCAAACGAACAACGGTACTCGATATTATAAATTTATCGCGACACAGTTTCCTCGTTTTCACGCTCGTCCACGGAATATTCCAGTTTTGTCCAGGAAGCTGTCGGCTGTCAAAGAACGATTTCTGTATCAATGCATGAACGCAAAATGATGATAAGCCGCAGCGGCTTCTATTTTCAACCTCGGAGTGACTCTCACTCGTTAAGCACGAATCAATTATCATTGTGGCTATACATTTGCATTGGTATATAGACGCGGAACGCCTCGCGTCTGTTTCCTGTTCTTGAATGTTTGTACAACCGACAGTACAAAACTTGTCAAACTAGAAAAAACAATTCAATTACGTACCGGCATAAGACTATCGACTATACGCTATATAGATACATCTAAAAAATATCTTGAGACAAAGTTTAACACTTATTCTTCCTTGCACTCAGACTGCAACAAACTGAAAATGAGTCGAGCATTTTCGTTGAACATTTTTTTAAATCCTGCCGACAAATTCAATGAACAATCCACAAAGACTAATTAACTGGAGCGAAACAAGACTTATTTGCATTCTCCTGCTATTCGGCTCTCGCAGTCAATCTTTTATGTCCTTATGCCAATAACTTTGAAATTACGGTAAACGCAACGCATCGATGTTCCTGCTAAACTTAAATCTGCAGGGATTTGTCTCTACCATATGTTTTGGAATACACCTCACGTCAGAGGAATTAAACGAGTAGTTATTAAAAAAGGCTAAACTTGATTATTCAGGATTGAAACAGTGCTAATAGTTAGCTCGCAAGTTTTCTAATACAATACGTCATGACGCGATGCCAACATCGAAGCTAGTTTCTTTACTGATGTAACAACTTCGAAGACGCTGTCAGGTCCGAAACTCTCTCGGATGTATGTCAACTAGTACTTCCGCAAACATATGAATTTGCCTTATCCAGTATACTGATCTGAGTTTGGTCTTTCCTTGCGCTCTTGTCGACGTTTTTTAAAACGTCAGAAGAGACATCTGTTACAACTGCAATGATCTTTTATTATGTGGAGCACTCGCATGAAGAAACTATAGCGTTTGTCATCCAGCTGTTAGAAAAGCAGGTCAAACGTCATCGAGAAACGTAATTTTACATGGATTCGGAATAAGTGTTAGCTCATTTATGCTCACTTTAAGGAAAAGTTTTTCCTTGTCCTTGGGAACACTTGTAGTCTCCTTCCATCAGGGAATGATGAATTTTTTATATATTATATTGTCAATTTTGAAGACACTACCCCCGCGTCTGACTGCAAACAGAACAATAGGCAAAATGGTATGGTGCTTTAAATAGAAATCTCGCGTGCATAGTTTTTGAATCGCCCTTTTTGTCTAAAATGAAATGGTTAACTCTGGGCACTCAAAGGTAACCCACGAACACTTGTTCAAGAAAACCGAACCGCCACTGTGCAACCTATGCCAAAACCATACGGTGACTACCGATCACATTCTGTACGAGTGTAGGAACCTTAATATCCAGACACATAAATACGAGCTAAATCCAAACACAGCACTAACTAATCAGGACCACCTAAGAAATACTCTAAACTTTTTCAAGCAATCAAAAATGTATCACCTACTGTAAACCAGTCCCACCGTCGCTAATGAACCAGCAGTCGATGTGACGTAAAACCAAAAATAAAAGAAGTAGAAGAAGAAGAAGAAATGGTTAACTATAATTCGTAAAATAAAAAAGTGGGATATTTTCCACAATCCAGCATATTTAAGGAATTTTTTATTCACCGATTGTTTTGCACCTGCCATTTTTCATTTGTTTCCTTTCGTAGAACTGCACTCTTACGCAAGATTTTACTTCGATTGTGGAACCTGGACAATTTAATTGTCTTATTCTATTCCAGAAACGATTAACCATTTGAGTCCTATGAAAAGCAATCGTACATTTGCAGGCTGTCAAACAACTGACGGTGTACTCACCCTTTGTCGAAGTAGCGCTCTCAACTTTATTGATATTGATATAACAGATCACAAATTAAGAATATTTTTCATCTTAAGAGCATATAATTTAAAAAAATGCAACAGTTAAAATGCCATTTTTAGGCACAAAATATTACAAGCCCTACGGGGCTGATTAACATTTCTCGACATGAAATAAGATGAGTGCCCCCACGATGCTTTGTTTTCTTCGAAATCGATTAACACAAATGCTTCCGCGCAGTTCGTCACCGCAATTTAATGATGTGCGCTTCCAGACTTGGAAGATGCGTGATAGTCTGCTTGTTTTCAACTGCATACATAGAACGAGTTGCAAGGTGTGCAATTTGTCGAAATAAACTATGACGAACACTATTTGTTCCGGCCTAATAGTGATAATTCATCGTCAAAAACGGATCGAAAAATGTAGCATACCAGTCGTCGACATATAATAATAGTACTGTATATAATAATATACTCTACTCTCGTTCTCTCCAGTAAGTGAGAAAAAATACGAACGACTTGATTAATATTGTATGGTGCACAACGCCTTATCAAAATAAATATGGAACCGAGATACGGTTAGTTATGTGTTTTTCTGCGGCACATCTAAAAGGAACGTGTCGGCGCCGATCGATCGACTTCATCATCACTGGACTATCTCTGACGATGTCGGTGGACATTAACGGACGCCGCCATGACGTTCAACGTTTTATGGCGTGCGAAATTGTGATTGCGAACCGGTCAATTCGGATGAACGCCGCGACTCGATGCGGCAACGTTACTTTTAACGCTATGAGTCATTCATTCGACTTGACACGCAAGTTGGAAGAGAATTGGCCAGGGCGTAAAATGTCAGAGACTAATCGGCCCAAAGGCTCGATAAAAGTACATGTCTGCACACTGAAATACTCTTACTGTCCCTATCGCCTTCATCATCGTTGTCGTCATTGTTCGAAGATACGCTTCTGTTCGCTCACAGCTCAGTTACACCTTCATTTTTTTCCTCGAATTCTTTCAATCCGAGTTTTTCTAAGTCTAGAGTATAATTAGTTATTAATAATAAGAATCGTGCATTTCTGATATTCAACGAGTCTACTAACAATATTCGCGATCGTACAACTACAATCTACAGATCAATCGTCGAAAATAATCGACTTTGAATGAATACATAAACCCTTCCGATACAATCGGCCCACAAATGATCTTCGGATTAGTACAAACAGTTAAAACACAATGTTTCTATTATTGATCCATTTGAATCAAAAGGGTGAAATGCAACAACGGTGCAAGCGTTAAATGGTTAGAATTAAACGTTCAGTGTCCGAAAACAAAAAGAATAGGGAAGAAACAGCGAGCGTAGGAAAGATGCAATGTTCATTCCCCAGATAAAGCAGTATTTTCTATATTGAAGAATCGGTAGAATAAAATCTGCACGATATTCGCCGGCGACAGTGCAATGGATGATGGCGTTCGATCGTCGACGTAGAATCGTAGGGTTATCGCTATTAACGAGATAAGGTGCCTTATTAGTCAGTTAGGAAGCGGCGAACAAAGAACGAAGGTACATAGCCCGAAAATGAAACAAGGAAGCTGGGTCTTTAAGCTGACGAAATTCTTCCAACGACTGGATAGTGATGTTAACAAGTCCGTCGTAACGGAGTGAGTAACGAGGAATAGCCGACATAATAAGCTCGCAATTCGGATTCGAAAAAAATGCGTGGCCACGATAAAAACTCCGGAAACTTTCTCATGCATTTAACGTTCATCAGCGAAATTATATTTAGCGATGATAAATACTCATTTACTAAGATGCATTTATAGCGAGTCGACAGAAGCGATGCGAAACGAAGAGGTAAAAACTTAGCGGGCGTGACGTGAAAGGAACAAAAGGGAAACGAAAGTATAACGAAACGTTCCAAATGGCGCTGTGTCAGGGCCTTTCGAGAGTGCGTTCTCTCACTTATACTCATTGTCAGCTGAAAGGAATCGACGCATCGCGACCCGCCCCGCGTCAAGGCGAACGAAGTCTGTCGAGTGAGGTGAGGGATAATCTTACACGCTCAAATATGCCAGTTTAATCGTGCTAGATGCATCGTCGTAATTGTCAAGTACGTCTTTCCGTAAAGAATTACTCAGCGAGTACCTTCAATCTTGGACTCGACCGAATTCCTCGGCAATTCAGGGACCCTATTATCTTGATATGAACTACCGTACGGATTTGAAACACAAAAAGGTACGTAACCCTGACACTGATGCCTTCTAATAATCTAATCAAGCGACGTAGACGGTTTAATAAATCCGGCGAAAATTAGAGCGTTGTTTGTAAATGAAAACAAGAGAGTTCAGAAAAGGAGTTTCAATTGGGGCGTCAAACAGCAGGGGGGGGGGGGGGGGTTGACATGGTCCAGGAGAGCTTACAGTGTGTTGTGAGCATAGGACGAGCAAAACAAATCGGAAATAATCTGGGTTTTTGCATAACTCCGATTGTTCGTCTTACCTTCGCTGTTTTCATCCTCGGTTGATTTGGCCGATTGCAGCTTCGCGCTCGCTTGTTTTGCTGCAATCAAAATTCGCAACTGGCACCGTTCTTCTCTCTCTCTTTCTCTCTCTTATCCCTCTCTCCCCCCTCTCGATCGCTCTCTCTCACACACTCTCTCTCTCCCTCTCGCTCTCTCTCTCTCTCTCCCTCTCTTTCTCTCTCTCTCTCTCTCTCTCTCTCTCTCTCTCTCTTTCTCTCTCTCAACTTTTCTTGCCGGCCCCATTGTTCTTTCCCTTTTCTTCATTTTTTTTCTTTGCTTTTTGTTTTTCTCCTCGCGGAGGTCGCCCTAATTTCCCGAGTATACATTTCGCCTCGTAGTTGGTGTGCTCAAAAAGAGAATGCGCTCGGTTTACGACAAAAGAGCCAATCGTTCGAAGGATTCTTTTGTCAGAAAATTTAATGCAGGCAGCAGTGCATGTATAAAACTCGGCGTCAAAGAAAAGATTTTTTCGAGAACGATGGATAGATGTATCGCGACATATCGCTTTCTGACCCAAGAATACCAGCAATCTATCGAATTTGTGACCGAAATATCTTTAGCTGTGCGTATTACGTCCGCTGTGGAAACGAGACGATTTGTAAGGCTGCAAATTCTTATTGCAATTGTGTTTGAAGCTCGTGAAGAATGTCGGAGAACGAAAGCAACTTAAGAGCCGTTCATCCTGAATATGGTCCTTTTTTACATTCGACTTTACTCTCAATCTCAATGTGTTCCCGGCGCTTGTGTGAGCAACAATGCCTGGTGCACTTTGTTCACCGTTTAGCCAAAATTGCACAAAAGCCGCGAAAATCTACCAATACCGAAGGCGTTCTCTAATTAAAATGATTAAATACATTTAGAGAATGTTGAAAAAATGAATTTAACGAAACGGTAGAGACATATGTTTACGCTCATAATTGATGAAACAAGTAATAATATCGGCAAATCCAGACAAATAAGATTAGGAGGAAGAAGGTTCAAAAAATAGTTCGCTATAGTTCAGTGATGCGTCTTAGGGTCCGTTATCGATTGAAGCCGGGTCTTACAATAACAGAAAAACTGGTAAGTGCAAATGAAACACCGTCGTGCGTGTCCAGTTAGACTTGAGGCAATCATGTTCTACTCTATCCTGTTTTACTTTCTACTTCTTGAGGAATTGGTACCCGAGAAACAATATCTGGCACTGTATGAACTTAAGGGGTTCCTGGATCAGCGCGGAAAAACTTTTCGCGTCGATTATACCTGGTAAATAAAATGATTGTGTTGAGACGACTAATTGAAAGTACTTGAACACGGCTATACTCGCATAGTGCTAGATACTATTTAAACATTTCATGGAAAAGTGTTTCGGATTTTTTGCTAGTGCCAATCTCATTTGCGTCACTGACATGATTCGTAATGATGATAGCTTAATCTTTAATTCTGTCTTTAGACTAAGTAAGTTTGTTACTACACATAGTTATGTCAATTAAGAAACTGCGTTTGGTCGGCTGAAATTTTCTGTCGTCATTTTCCACTTGCATAAACAGATTTCTCTTCGGAGCGTAGCAGTACCGAGTTTTCCGAGCAATAGGATTTAGCCGAGAGGACAGACTAATTGTTGGAAAAGCACCTGAAAGGTACGAACAATACTATGAAACGATGCAAAGGAGAAAGGATTTTCATTGATTAATCAGCGGACGATCGAAAGAAGATTCAATACTTCTAGTAGACACTTATCACGTGAAATTATCAGCATGATTATCCTTTGGGAATGTAAATCTTATAGAGTTTTATGTACATTTAAAAAACGGAATTGTACTTATGGTTATGTATGTTCTGAGCCGCTACAGATATTTTCCCAATGCGACTCTATATTCGTAACGTATTCTCTATTTGTAAATTGTAACTTTCCCTTCTGCGTAAAAGTAGAGCAATCGATGGAATGGCTACATAAGGACATACTAAAATAAAGCGATAGGTTTCGCGTTATCTTCGCTGTACGTGCCCAATAGCAAATTTATCTATTCGAGAGGCAAGAAAATACACGGATATGGAACTGAACCATTTTTGCAGTTAAAGTATCTTTGCACATCAACGGCCAGGGACAAAAATTATTTGATATTCTGGAAAAGATCATTTTTGTTATCTTAATTGCATGATTATCAAGAATCTTACGTTTGAGATTATTTAACGAATTGCTATGGGTCGATCGGTAACTGTCACAGTTCACCCTAGTCTGATGCAATTGATCGGCACCCTCGCAGTCATGTTCTCGATAGCTATGGGTCCACGTTCACCGCGACAAAGCAATGCATCTACTCTAACATATTGTTAGAAGCATTTGAAAGTTCACACGGACATATTAGTACAAGAGAGGGTGAAATTTCATAGCAGCGACATGAAAGAACGAATTGAAAAATGTACACAGGTCATGGACAGTAAGTGTGGTGTGAGTGAAGGGAGTGAAATATATGGGACTTGAGTGATTAGGTGTATCAACTGGGGTAAAACGTCGATGTCGGGACGACTGCGATAATGAGACGATATGATAGAGTGGTACCAGTAAATGGGATTACTAAAAACACTCTTATACAAGGCAAGAAAAAAAAGTAGAGATATACAACTGAGCGAACAAAATGGCCTCAGCGATTGCGCACGCGAGTGTGTAGCCTCGCCAAGTAAGCAAATCATCTGTAACGCTTTCTAATACGTCTAGGAAGTTAAACAGTTTGTGTTACCGTATGCGGATGTGTGCTCATTCACATACTACCGTTTGTCTTTTGAATGAAGTACTTCTCATACTACATTTCACCTATAATTAACGAGTTTTCAATCCACCCATTTTCTTATTAAACGTCACTTCAGTAGCGAATCTGCGTCTTACAATAACGTTCGACTATTTTCATGCTGACAGTCGGGTTTACTAAAAATTTGATCGCGGTCGATCGATGATACACCGAAGTAAGTGACTGTCAATATTTGCAATGTTACGTTCAAACGGATGTTGTATGGATTCAGAAAAAATAGATAGGAATGAAAGAAAAACTCTATGAATAGCATACATATCCTATCAGAGTTCATTGATGATAGTACGCACAAACCCTTGTCCTTGGCGTAATTTCAGAGAAAGTACCGTGTGACCAAATTCTACACTTGTGGAATATGCATTGTAAACTCAAACAAAATTTCTTTAATTTCCAACGGCAAAACCTCCAAATGCTAACTATAATATCGATGGATCCAGTACTTTGAGTAAGCTTGTCGCCCAAGCATCACTTCAAATGAACCAATCGCGACTAAGCCAATGCAAACTATATACTCATATACTTCCCTGTTTACGAGAATGACTTAATTCATATAATGTGATCGCAATTGACGATACGAGAAACGGCCAAGATTGACAGAATAAAATGCTGGCCCGCGGTGGAACGAGTTATATGTAAGCTATCCCGTTTTTTATTGAACTTCATGTCCCCCATGCGCGCGAGGCTACCAACTCGCATCGAACGTTCTATGGTAATGACTCTCGAAAGATAACTAACATAATAAAACTCTACTATAGAGAGGTACAGAAAGAACGGATGCTGATGGACTGCTTATACGATTGTCGGACGTGAACTTACTCGACGCCGGCGGCGGCTGGGGAGCCCGACGAACGACGGTATGCTCTTGCGGTCCTGTGTACTCGTGCCATGTGTACGTGCTCCTGTACTCTGAATGGTGCTGCTGTAACACATAAATAGATATTACGTTAGCATTTTTGGACAACGCCAGTGACAGTTGATGCGTGTCATACAGACAATTTAATTATCAGACGATGTCATGTGTTCCCGATCTATACCGGTGAACAATTTTTAACAGATCGTTTATGAAATTGACAATCGAGGATGGAATACTTGGCATACGAATGTGCTTACTGAAACACAAAGTGAAACAGAATTCGCGAATTACGAAGTACCAAAATTAATTATATACTTCTGATTGTAAGTTGTTACGTCAGTATCAATGCTTGAGCAGCTATTAACGCATCAATTACTCAAAATAATTTCGTCTGAGTCATTAATTATATTGTCATATCTTTATGTGTGTTAACTGAAATTTTAAAAAATTTGATAACTGTTAAAAAATTAAAAAAAAAAATATCTTTATTCATTGAAAGAGTCAAAGTTAACAACTAAATTGTCCAAATTAAAATTTACAAACTAAATCCAGTATGCACTGTTTTACAGGTTTTCAGCATAGGTCCTGTGTATTTAAATTCCTATTTCTAACTTAATTCCTTAACAATCCACCGATTGTTAAACTTTTCTGTAAATCTCGGGTCTACCTCGTGAAATGGGTGTATCAGTAGAAAGAAATCTACTATGTGATGATCCGAAAAACTTTGCACGTGTCACGCAATGTACACTCAAAGTCACCGAGGGTCGTGCGTACTTAAAACGTTTAACCCTTTGACTGCTGAGTACTCTGAGCCGAAGCGCTTCGCGTGAACGGTGTACGGGACTAAATACTTTTTCACGCAATATGAATCTGTTCGGCGGTATATTAAATTATAATTTCTTATATTTCATTAGTTATTGTTAATAAGCAACAAGGTATGTTGTTTCTGAGAGTGTTGCACGGATAGGATAATTTCTGAACAAATACAGTAAGACAGCAGTAAACGATCGAAGCCATCGCCAAGCGCACATGTGCGCCCGTAGCAGTCAAAGAGTTAATTACGCCTCGAAGAACATGAAGGAACGAGTTACTTAACCCCCGACGTAATTAACGTGTGTTCCATAGCAACGTTAATTTTGTCAATATTTATATTACTGCTGCGGTAAATTTTGGCCTTTCTATAGACCATTCCATTACCCAGTAAATTCTATTGTATATTTATAATTACCTAGCCGACATATCGGTTAAAATTATGCCCCAAAAAATAATATTTCTTATTATTGATGGCCACTAATTTCAGATTTTTATATGCACAACAAATTAATATCATATGCATTAAAGCATTGACCATTTCGTGACACGGTAGCCTTCTTTGAAAGTGATATATATATATTCGAAGAGTAACAAAAACTAAAGTATCGGCACCGACTACTACAATTGGCTCCACATCGAACGTGGCGTGAGTTATCTACCATTAAAGATCACTCACTTAGCCTGACATCTCCGGCCCTCAGACCTCTGTATTCTTTCTCCATCCGGCAGAATTTCATTGCTCCGGAAACGAACTTGGAATTCTGTATAGTCGACGCTTTATAATCCGCTTATGATTCAACGACAACACTCGAGAAAACTAATATTTGGATGAAGATAGAGGCACGAATGTCTAAATTCCCGACGAATACATATCTGTTTCAATAGGAAAATATGTAATAAGTAATGTCAAAGATTCAGAATGTATTCTAAAATTTGGAGTTCACCTACTTTCACGAGACAGCGAAACTGTGTTGATAACTGATGATACTTCTTTCGCCTACCGAAAGGAAAACGATCAATCAACGCCAAGTGTAATAACGAATATATTGTGCTGTAGCGTGCTATAAAATCACAATGTTCATGCTGCATTTTGTACTTTGTTGCATCGGAGTACGTAATAACGTAAAATTCCAATGATAACACTACACAACAAAATAAATTGTTTTCTCTGCTACTGGGTTGAAAATAGGTTCCTTATAGTAATTCACATGCGCTGGATACAGAACTGCAATCGGATTTTCTCTGGCACGTCAGGAAAAGAAGTTATGTACGTATAAATCTCTCCGAGGATAATGCTATTAACTACGTTGAATTGCGAATGTGAGAAATTTTGGGGAAATAAATGTGCGTACGGATGAAAACACTAAATATTATAATTAAGAAATTAATTATAAATGTTTATTTGTCTCTGAAATGAGTCAGAGGCCCTTGGTTACACTAACATTGGCAATACCTTGGTTTAAAAATGCGCCTATTCATCTTTCGTTTACTGAATCACCATATACCGAATTACCGAATCTTCTTATATGAAATCAATTAAATACGTGTTGTTGCGACTGTTGCACTGAACTAATGGAGGGTTCAAGGCGAGATACGTGTCGATGGAGAAGGAACATGAAAGCGTTTTGTGTATCCGAGTTGGAAGTGGGGCTGCGGCGTCGCCTCACGAGACTCGATGGGCATTTCTTTGACAACAGTCGTACCTGCTTATTCAAATCATCACTCCTTAAATAAACCATCTTTACGTTTATTAACACCTTCGTTTATTTTCCGTATAAGACCCACACTAACTTTATAAAACATGTTGAATCCTGCCCGCTAGCTCTCTAGCTCGAGCGCAAGTTAGAACTTGTCAAAGTCTGCCTATTTTTTTTACGACTGCACGCTTTCCTTTTTACAGAGGCATAAAGCAGAGTAACCTCGAAAATACACACACACATTCGTACATAATACCAAATAATACGGCTCGTTCATGCACCTACATAATAACGAATATACAAGGTTTTAATGATCTTATGACTTTATTATTAAAGTCATATCTTATGATTTTCAGCTATTACTTTAAACCCAGACGTGCTACGACAATTCTGAATGCAAAATCGGAATCAGCGCACCCTATTACGTAAGACTCACATTAATTTCAATCAGTAGCAAATTTATTGTTGCATAGTGTAATGAGTCCTTGATAGCTAACCCTCTCACAGTGAAACTCTTAATTTCCTTTAAGACAAAAGGTACGCATTTGCTGATTGATTTATGGTCGCAAACGCACGTATTTTCAGACAGATAGCCTATTATATTATTAAGCCTATTATAAGTAGTGGCATTTATGTTTATTTCTATGGAACCCTCGACTTGACCGGTATATACCTTATTCAAAAGTTGGAAGAAAATATCAAAAATGTACAAATATTACGATTGCACTAATTCGTGACAAAACAGATACTTAGGTATAATTCGCCTTTTATGTTGCGTGCATTTAAGAAATGCAGCAATCTGTATTGATGTCCGTGATATTTATTTCAATAAATCGATGAATGTTGCGTGAGGTGTCAGCAGTCTGGTTCTGCATTTACTTTGTGAAAAATTTACCCATTGTCACTCACTGAAAAATCAAAGATCACTAAACTCTTGTACAACGTTGCAGGGCTATGTATGACTTTCAGTCAGGAATAACTGACAGGGACAACCGTGGCATTAAAAAACGCCACGGTATTATGTATGTATGTATGTATGTTTATTTCTGGTTCCCTTCCGGGTTTCCAGCTTTCTCCCTTCTACATACCTCTCTTATACATTATCTTAGCCTATCCTTATTACCTAGTTTCCTCCCACTTCATCCTCTATATATACACTTTTTATCTTAACTCTATTTTCTTATTCTACCCTTCTTCCTCCCTCCCTTCCCCCTCTCCCCCCTCCGTCGCCTCTCTCTCCCTCCTTCTCCTTTCTCCCTCCAACCTCCTCAACTATCCCCCCCCCCCAGTATCTCCTCTATCCTCTCCCTCCAGCTCCCCTCCCTCTCCTCCCTCTCCCCCCATCCCTCGCACCTCTCCCATACGTGTTCCCACGTCTCCTCTTCCGTCCCACATACTCTGCACCTTCTCTCCTCTTCTCTCTTCCAATATTGCCCTCTCTTCTGTTCGTTTCCCATCCTGAACCTCGCCAGTCTCCTCTTCCTTTCGCCCGACCATTTTCCGTTCCCTAGGTACTCCGGTCTCTCCTTCCCTCTTATCTCCCCGTACCACTCATTGTACCTCCCCTCCTTTATCTTCTCCTCTCTCTCTCTCTCTCCTGCATCTCCCTGTCCCTTCTCTCCATCTCCTCGCATTCTCCCTCCTCCCTCCACCCCATCCCCCTTTCCTCTCTGAACTTCTCTCTTTCCTGCTACCCCCTCCCCATCACCCCCCCTCTCCCCCTCTCCATCATCTCCTCCCAGCATCTTCGTGCTATCTCGCCCCCCCTCCCCTCTCTCAGTCTCTCCTCAAACCTCCATGCCCTTCTTCCCGCTCTCACTCTCATTTTCTCCCTCTTCGTCTCCTCTCTGATTAAATATCCCGGTGTTGTGCACTCTACTCCCAACGCCCACCTCAAGTATCTTTCATGTAGCCCCTCCATCTCCGCCCTCTCCTTCCATCCCCACACCTCGACCCCATACGCCATCACCGTCCATACCAACGAGTCAAAAAGCCACACTCTCCTCTCCCAGTTCCTTTCCCATAACCTTCTCCCCAGTCCCCATGCCTCCCTCATCGCCGCCGCCGCAATCCTCCTTCTCTCCCTCACATGCTCTTCCTGACCCCCGTTCCTCTGCACCACGTATCCCAGGTATTTATACTTCTTTACCTCCTCCAGCTTTTCCCCTCTCCATCTCCAGTCCACCTTCTTCTCCCTTCCTCCCCCCCTCTTAAACCTCATCAGCTTCGTCTTCCCCGTGTTCAATTCCAATCCTTTCCGTTCCAAATATCTCTCTAATCTTTTCAACATCAGCCTCATCCCGTCTTCCTCCTCCGCCATCAGTACAACATCATCCGCGTACGCCAACGAGTACACCTTCCCTCCCCCTACCCTCACTCCCCCCCATTTACCCCTCCTCAACTCCTCCTCCATGTTCGCTATCAAGATGTTGAACAGCAGCAGGCTCATCGGACACCCCTGTCTCAATTCTCTCCCCAGCCAGAACGTCTCCCCACTTTCCTCCCCCTCCCCCCTTACTCGACACTTCAACTCCCTTAACACTTCCCTCGTCCTCACCACCAGTCCCTCCCTCACTCCCCTCTCCCTCATCGCCTCTATCACCCTTCCCCTATCCACGGAGTCGAATGCCGCTTTTAAGTCCACGAACACCGCCACCATCCTACCCCCCTTTCTCCCCAGCTGCCTGTTCACGATGTAATTCAGGGCATAAATCTGGTCCACCGTCCCCCTGCCTTTTCTGAAGCCCCCCTGCGTTTCCCCCAGCATCCCCCTCCCCTACGCTTTGTCCTCTATCCTCCTCGCCAGAATCGCTGTGTATATCCTGTACAGAGAGGGCATTATAGTTACCCCTCTGTACTCCTCTACCCTCTTTCCCTCCCCCTTTTTCACTATTGCGACTATCTCCCCCTCTCTCCATCCCTCCGGCCAACCCTCTCCCCTCCATATTCTCCTACACGCGTTCCACCCTTCTCTCCTCACCCTCTCTCCCCCATACCTCCACACCTCGTTTGGTACCCCATCTCTTCCTATCGCCTTCCTTTCCTTCATCCTTCCCACCGCCCTTTCCCACTCCTCCCACCCTATTTCTTCTTCCTGATCCTGTTCCCTTCCTGTCTCCTCCTCCCCCATCCTCACCCTCCACACCACTCCCCCCAGTAGCCTCTTAAAATACTCTTCCCACTCTTCTCTTTTTATCTCTTCGTTTATCCTCTTCCTTCTCTTCCTCTGACCCTTCAGTATTCTCCATACTTCTCCCTCCGTCTTTGCGCTTCCTGCCTCCTCAATCATCCTTTCCCTCTCTCTCTCTTTCTTTCTCTCGCACATTTCCTTGTACTTTTCTTCTTTTCTTTGTATTCCCTCCCCTCTCCTCCCTCTTTCCTCCACCTCCTCAGTTCTTTCTTTACCTCTCCCTTTTCCACCCTACACTTCTCGTCCCACCACCCCTTCCTCCTTCCTTCCCCCTCCCTTCCTTCCCTCTTCTTCCCCTCCTCCTTCAGTACCGTCCTTATTCTCTCTTCCAGTTCTTCCACTCCTCTCCTCCCCGTACTCGTCCCTTCCTGCCCCTCCTCCATCCTCCTCCTGAACCTTTCCGCTCCCCCCTCGTCCCACGTGCCTCTCTCCCTCGCTGCTCTCCCCCCCTTTCTTCTGGTCTCCCTCTTTATCTCCCCTTTTATCCATGCTACTATCGGCTGATGATCCGAGTCCACTCTTTCCTCCACTACCAGTCTCTCCAATTCCTATTCAACCCCATGGTGAATCAACCTCTCTCAGTTTATGTTTGTTCTTCATCACCTCCCTCTTCTGCTCCCTCGTCCTCAATTTCGCCCATATCATCCTGCCTCTCCCTCCTCTCCTCCTCCTATCTCCCTCACCTCCTCTACCTCTTCCTCCACTCCCATCATCCTCAAGACTTCTCCCACTTCCTCCCTCGTCTCCTTTCTTTCCTTCTTCACTCCTTTTATCACTATGTTCCTCCTCCTTTCTTGTCTCTCTCTTTTCTCACTTTGCTTCTCCATCTCCCTCTCTATCTTCTCCTCAATTCTTTTTTGCCAGTCCTCCACCTGCTCCTTTGTCTCTCCCTCCGCCCTTCCTCCTAACTTTACCTTCCCCAATCTCTCTTCTATCCCACTTATTCTCCTCTTCATCTCTTCTCTTTCCTTCTCTCCTCTTTTCACTTCATTCCACATTCTCTCCGCCTCTCTCCTCACCACCTGTTCCATACCTTCTGCCATCCTCTCCGCTGCCTCTTTCATCACCCTCGTCCACGTCTCCTGGAGCTCTCTCTTCACTTGCTCTGCTATCCTTTTCACTTGTTCTCTATCCTTCTCCTCCCTCTCACCTTCCTTCTCTTCTATTTCTTCCTTTTCCTCTTCCTGTTCCGCTTTGCTTTTCTTTTCTACCTTTCCTGTCGTCTCACCTACTTTTCCATGCCACGGTATTAGATAGCCTAGTTTTAATGAATTTTACATTAACCCTACTTAGAATACCTTTCTTAATTAAGATAATGAACATTTATATGATGCGTATTTGTTTGCACTTGTTATTGGCGTACAATGGCCTCAATTCCTAAATGTACCATACGTGATTTATTACACATTAAGTAAATGAAGTTAGAGTCCAGAAGTACCAATTTTCCAGCAGACTAATAGATTTGTATAACGCAGCAATTTCGTGACGCATTCCACTCTTTTACTCGTTTGATTCGTTTACTTAACGCGGCAGTATCGCCGACCCCGCTGCCACCCTCTTGACGCTTTTCCGTGCGCTGCGGACACGACGACGATAAACGGGCCAATGCGCAAAGTGACACGAATCCCCTATTTTCTGCAAAACTAATCCGCCAGCGATAAAAATTATGGATTAGTTAACATTGCACACGGTCAAAAGAAATTACACATAGGACGCGTAAAAGTTTAAGTTTTTCACATCGTTGTATCGAGAAGCTCGCACATCGTACCAATTAAAATATGCTGCAAGGTTTCGATAGATAGACAGGAGGCGGGTCGACGCCTGGGGCTTCCATAATCCATTTGCAAAAGCTTTAGACTTATATATACCTATATCTCGCACCAAGCATAATTATTTTAATTTGGGACACGCTACGGGTAGGAAGACCTTTAAGAATTTTTATTTTCGCGTATATAAATTTGTCATGATAATAACATGTGAAAATTAAAAGAAAAAAATATGTCAAATTTGTAACCATTCTCTCGCAAAATCTTTTGTGCAGCGCTATATTGATGCTGACGTATTCGTGGATTATCTGCCATGCACGGTGGTGACAATAATATTTTCCGATAAAATTATGGCAATGAAGAAATTTTAAATTTTCAAATTAATCAGTTACTTTCTCTTTTGTGCTATACATATAATCCGACGATCGATGAACGACATTCAAAGCTGTACTCATGAATGTTAGCTTATGCACCAATCGGCGCTCATGGACTTCGAGCACTGTCCCGCAAATGATTGCAACCAATCTTGCTTGTTTGACGATCGATCAATCTGCCATATCCTGATCGATACTTTGTAGTACAGGGTGCGGCAAAATAACGTTCCTATTTTTATTGATGTGCAGTGAGTAGTGCGAGAAACTCAGAGTAGTGCGAATAGTGGCGATCGGCGGAGAAAAGAGGGAAATTTTTTTCTATTGTTTTTTTGTGCTCTTCATTACCAGTCGCCCACGCGGCGTGGGCAAATTCATAGAGAGCTTTTGCCGTTGAGACGTTCTCATTTTGACCTCTCTGACTGCGTAAATAAACAAAACTTTAGATATTGGAGTGAAAACAACCCACTAAACAACTCCACGAAAGGTCTATTTATAGTGAACGTGTTACTATGTATGGTGTGTAATATCACGATTTGAAATCATCGGACCTTATTATTTTGAAGAATACCTGATGATGTTGTGGTTACTGTTAACTAGAACAGATATGCCAACATGATTGAAGAGTTTTTTGAACCTACACTACGAAAGCGTGCTTTCAAGAATGCATCCCGGATATCAATGAACACTGAGACAAATGTTTCCTGGTCAGTTGATTTCTCAGGCAGGTGAAATTGCATGGCCAGCTCGCTTGCCTAATTTAACCCCGTGTGATTTTGGGGAGGGGGTTTACTGCACAGCAGAGGTGTTCACACGTCGCCCTAGAAATCTGCAAGACTTAAAGCAAGCGATAAGCGAGGAAATCAACCGCATACCTCAAGACATGCTGGAGAAAGTAACTGAGAGTTCAGAGTGCGCTTACAGCAATGCATTGTCAACCATGGATAAAACTTGTACGATATCCTTTATAAAACTAACAATAAGTAGGCAAACCTTCCTGATTCATAGAATAAGTAACCAGTCTTAAATTTGTTGTATACAGAAAAAAAAGTGTTATTATTTACATTAAAAAATAGGGAAGGTATTTTGCCGCAACCTAAACCGATGGTCATGACTCAGATGATCTAAACAAAAAAGTGTTATACAGTTACTATTGATTAATTTCCTAAATTCGTTCAAATTGACATTCTTACGTACGAACTGTTTTGTTAACACGCAACGAGTGAGTAAAATAGTTGAAAGAATTGGCTTGCAACGACAGAGCGGCTAGAACTGTATGTACCTTGTCCGCTTCGCCTATCAATCCATCTTGAACAAGCTTACTTGCCTTACATATCAGTCTTTCGACACGCATTGGGCCGATAGAAATATTTTTGTTTGTACAGGGAACACTCATTTTAACCCCTTCATGCATACTGGTATACAGTATACATGTATACCTGTGAGCCAGACCACAAAAATAGTCGTTATTTCTTTGTTTGAGTGTTTACAATCTTTTTATGCATGTCAGGTCATAAATAAGCCATTCCTGTCATGCTACCAACTTATGCTGAAACCTGTCAGCCGCAGGGCTATGTTTTTTGAATAGCAATTTCACCAAATCCTGTATAACGTAACGCTTCCTAGCAAAAGTGCGATTTTCTTTCCATTATGATGATAAATATTTGGAGTCAAACAAATGTAAGATATCTCATAAAGCTTGATCATATCGAGCATCAGAATCTCATAAAAAGTGTTGATTACATTATAGTTACGTGTTGATATAATGAAAAATACTGTTTGGTTTATACATGGCCTTACATGCAGCTTAGATTCGACGTTGCGAAGTTGCCTATTATTGCTTATTCGTAGGAAATGTGATATTTTGTTCTCTAATACAATTTAGAAAATGATTGAAGATGTTTAAACAAAGGCTGCTGTTCATAATAATCCATGCATGAAGGGGCTAAAACGTTTATACTGAGAATCCACGTATATTCAGAGCTGTGCCCGAACAAAGTCACTAAAGGAATACAGTATTGGTTAATTTATTAAAACAGATTCGCTTTTGAATGTCCAAATAAGTCTACCTTAACACGTTGAACGCCCAAAAGTCGTAGTTTGATGTAGCCCCTGTGGCTATGTTTCCCGGATGACAAATGAAATTCTTGTAAACTACTTACAAAAATCCTGGTTCAATTGAACGAAGGAGAGTGTCATATTTCCATTTGTTAATATTTCCAATCTGTCTATTTTGTGTATGCGTGCTCGTCATTATTGTGATACAGAAGGAAATTATTGTAAACTACCTACAAAATCCTGTTTCAATTGAACGAAGGAGAGTGTCATCCGGAAAACATAGCCACAGGGGCCGTCACCCAAGTACGGGTGACGTGGCGACGAACGTGTTAACACGTTGAACGCCCAAAAATCGTAGTTGGATGTAGCCCCTGTGGCTATGTCTCCCGGATGACAAATGAAATTCTTGTAAACTGCCTACAAAAATCCTGGTTCAATTGAACGAAGGAGAGTGTCATATTTCCATTTGTTAATATTTCCAATCTGTCTATTTTGTATAAGCGTGCTCGTCATTATTGTGATACAGAAGGAAATTATTGTAAACTACCTACAAAATCCTGTTTCAATTGAACGAAGGAGAGTGTCATCCGGAAAACATAGCCACAGGGGCCGTCACCCAAGTACGGGTGACGTGGCGACGAACGTGTTAACACGTTGAACGCCCAAAAATCGTAGTTGGATGTAGCCCCTGTGGCTATGTCTCCCGGATGACAAATGAAATTCTTGTAAACTGCCTACAAAAATCCTGGTTCAATTGAACGAAGGAGAGTGTCATATTTCCATTTGTTAATATTTCCAATCTGTCTATTTTGTATAAGCGTGCTCGTCATTATTGTGATACAAAAGGAAATTATTGTAAACTACCTACAAAATCCTGCTTCAATTGAACGAAGGAGAGTGTCATCCGGAAAACATAGCCACAGGGGCCGTCACCCAAGTACGGGTGACGTGGCGACGAACGTGTTAACACGTTGAACGCCCAAAAATCGTAGTTGGATGTAGCCCCTGTGGCTATGTCTCCCGGATGACAAATGAAATTCTTGTAAACTGCCTACAAAAATCCTGGTTCAATTGAACGAAGGAGAGTGTCATATTTCCATTTGTTAATATTTCCAATCTGTCTATTTTGTATAAGCGTGCTCGTCATTATTGTGATACAAAAGGAAATTATTGTAAACTACCTACAAAATCCTGCTTCAATTGAACGAAGGAGAGTGTCATCCGGAAAACATAGCCACAGGGGCCGTCACCCAAGTACGGGTGACGTGGCGACGAACGTGTTAATTACGGAGGACAGGGAGGGGGGAGGGAGGCATTAAAAATTAAATTGATTTAATTGATCTTCTATTTAAATATAAATTATAAGTTTATCAGAATTAATAATGCCAATCATTAATTTATGACAATTGTCATATACTATAAGTAATATTAGTATTAGGATACTTTAATTTTTCATACATCATTATAATGTCTTGATTTGTAGTTTCTCTGGGAATGATGCGGCGTAATAACGTCACCTAGTGTAGTTCAATAGTAACACGATGCTCCGCTTAAAAATATGCTCGCACCAAACGATGTTTAGGTTTGTGAGTTTATCTGACCTGGGCTAAAGTATGTCTTGGGTGGGGACGTCGCCTACGTGCCAAACTAACAACCCTTTATCGCCTTCGTCAAGGTTCGTTGTCAAGGTTCGACGATATTCGAACTGGCAACCTCACTTCTATCCTGTACTTCGTAGCAAACAGACGTCTTGTACTTTTCTCATTCTGTACTTTTACCCTGGTGTCGCCCTAGTATCTCAACATTTAAATAAACTTGAGTTAGGAGTGAACGGCGTGAGCGTTCCATCAATTCACCCTCAACGTAACAGCGGTACAAAACTGGTTAAGTATATTCAATTTAGCTGATGTAAATAGTCAAATCAAAGACCAATTGCTTCCGATACACCCCCCCCCCCCTTATTAAACTAGTAAAAAAAAAATAGTAATTATAATATATATTTGCCAGCGTTGAGGTCTAATAATTAAATATTGAAAGTAATAACTTCGGTATATATAGTACACAAAAATAATATAGACAGAAAGCGATTCATAAAATGCTTTTGTCTAACAAACAAAAATTCTCAAAACACAACTTTAAAGCTTGGGTATGGTCATTTTGCATCCAACGATCACATGCAAAATGGCACCGAATAGAAGAATCTTATATTAATGTGTATAACATAACTCAATGGCTTGCTCTACTGTATAATGTTTTTTGTTTTAAATAAATGAATATAAAAAAACTCACAAATAGGCTTAAGCGATAAAATGCTTCTAATAGGTACATCAACACCCCTGCCCAGATAATTAATACGCAAATTTTGGCAAGTTGTCAATACATGATATCTGATTTTATTTAGAAATTGGGGATGTGAAGAACGAAACAAGTGGCGGTTGGCCCAAATGGGAGTATGCCGTTTCTAAGACATCCTAGGGGAACACCTATATAAAATCAAAGCATTTAAAGTGAAAGCAAAAGAAGAGTTCTGAGAGACACGCAATAAGTACACAAGGGTAAAACCGTGACTGTCAAGCATGATTTCTGCTCTAAGGCAGTTTTCATCTTCTATTTTATACAGGGTGAATCAGAATTCGAGGGAAAAAATTTAAAGGGTGATAGAACACATCAGTACAAGCAATATTTTTAATACAGTGTATGACGCGGAATGAATGGGGTAAAAAGTTACAGGGTGGTTGTTCAGAATAATTGTACCAATACATAAGTACGTTCTCAGGTCTGCAGATGAGGCTTCATGTGCCCGTTGTGTATGAGGCATAGGGCAGCATAGGGCAACTCTCATTTATTAATTAAAATTACTCGGTTGTTCTTTGATGACGTATATAGTTGCCGTCTCTCTTCTGTTCGTCCGAATCGTCCCGTATGCAAGCGTTTATAACCGGTAAAGTAAAAAGTTCTGAGAGTTTTCCTTTAATTGGCGCTAATGAATCATATTTCACGATGTATACGTCGCATCTGAACATTCTATAGTTCGTCGTGACGGCGACATAACGCTTTAAAAAAAGTTATTTGACAGTTTTGTATATGGTGAAGCCAGTTACGTGTTAGAGCGCTCCAAAATGGAAGTCAAGAAAGAGAAAATTCGATACATTCTTCAGAACCACTACGACCAAGGGGAAAAAGCGGAGCAGGCGGCCAAAAAATGTTGTGCTATTTATGGACCCAATACAGTATCGAATGCAACAGCAAAACGGTGGTCCCAACGATTCCGTTCGGGTAATATGGGCGGCGAAGATGAGACATGCTGTAGTAGGCCAATCGTCGAAAATGTCGACAAAATCATGGAAAGCGTCGAGTCGGATCGGCATGCGAGCACTTATTCCATTGCCCAGAAACAGATTAAGGCAGGCGATCGACGAGAAGCGGCCAAAATTGGCGAAAAGGGAGGGTGTTGTTTTCCATCAAGTAAATGCCAGGCCGCACACATTTTTAACGACGCGACCAGAAGCTCCGAGAGCTTGGATGGGATGTTATATCGCACCCGCCGTATAGCCCAGAACTTGCTCCAAGCGATTATCACCTATTCAAGTATTTAGAACATTTTCTTGATGGTAAAAAACTGGCCTCAAGAGAGGCTTGTGAAAATGAGCTGGCGAAGATTTTTACCAATAGGGACGAGGATTTTTTCAATCGGGGAATTATGATATTGCCTTCAAAATGGACAAATGTTATCGAACAAAATTACGCATATTTGATTTAAATCCGATAATCCTAACTTTGTTAATTTAATCGTTGAAATAAAGAGAAAAAACGCTCAGAACTTTTTACTTTACCTAACATTTTCTGTGTTTCTGTTTCTTTTCTGTTCCTTAATGTGTTTGTGCTCAACTAACAAACTCTTTAATTATACGTGGGTGGGGCGCTTTCTTCGAGAATCACCTGAAATCTTACCGTAGTTTCCCACCATCACATTTAACGCGTGTTAAAAAATTATCAGAAGAATGAGAGGAGATATTTCAGAAATTTTTTTTTTTCTTTTATAGGATTTACGTCGCATCGGCTACATGGCCATTTGCGACGATGTACATTATGTATTACATTAGATTTTGCGAAATAAGTCTGTGTCTATTAGGTAATCGATTCTGTTTTTTGTATGTTTCTGGGAAGTGAGGGCAACTTTCGAGTCGATTTGGTTTTTTAGTCTGTACGAATCAAAGTTTCTGCATTCATAAAGGAGGTGGTGATCTGTTGTAGGTTTGGAGCAGGTTTCGCATTCTGGTGCCTCTGTTCTCTTGAGTAGGTGCTCATGCGTAATTCTAGTGTGTCCTGTTCTCAGCCGGGACATCACTATCTTCTCTTTCCTATTGAGATTGTATGTCTGGGATCGGGATAGAAATCTGTCACTATGTTGTGAATCTGAGATCTGTTATTGTTGGTCCATATTCGAGTCCATTAGTCTTTAATTTTTTTTTATGTGTCTTGCAAGTTCCTGGTAAAAGACGGGATTGTCTATCGATTTTAGCGGGACGGTCGATGCTTCTTTAGAACTAATATCTGCTTTTTCATTTGCAGTAATACCCTGGTGAGATGGTAGCCAAGTGATAATGATGTTTTTATTTCTGTTGCAAGGTTTGGAATATGTAATCAGGATATTTTGAATAACCTCATTTTTTTTTTTATAGGGTATTTTAGTGCTTGGGGTACACTCATGGAATCAGTGTAAATAACATTTTGGTTTGCTGTTTCTTCTATGAACTTCAGGGCGTTGTATACAGGGTGGTTTCGATCCGGTGATACAACCGAAAATTAGGAGAATCTACATGCAAAAATAAGTCGAAAAAAACGTGACAATTTTTTTTTTAACGCTCCGTTTTCGAGAAAATCGACTTTGAATTTTCGCACAGAGAAAGAAAAGAAAGAATAAAAAAAAGAATGGATCTAACAGAATTCGAAGCCAGACAAAAAGTTCCCTCCGACTTAAAAGACTGACAACTTGTCGTTGCGCTAGCGACGTTCTTGGATTGATCTTCAATCTTTTAGCATATAAGGCTACACTGTAACATCGACTTTTTCCATTTATTTATGTTTTTTGCACTCTTACGACTGTTCAATATACTTAATAACATTAAATATTCTATAAAATAGTAATGTGACAAAAAGGAAACCAAAGTTTACCTCATACGGTAGTATGACAGACAAAATCTGTCCGGAGACGCGGTTATTGATTTTTCCGACACTGTGGCACCAAATCAAAAATTATGAAAAAAATCAGAGAGACATTAATTCGAATATTACAACACTGGAAAAAGCGGCATCACTGATCTGGACCTCCTTCAGTGTCAAATTAATATTTTTATGACTCATATTTTGGTTTTTATTTTTTTTTCCAGATGGATTTTTTATATAAAAATCGGAAAAAATCTGAAATGTGTGCACCATCACCAGATGTATCACTGATTTTTTTCAATTTTTTTATCTGATAGATTCCGAGAAATTGGTGGAAGGAGCGAACAGTACATTTTACCCTCTCCCGCCCTCCACGGTTGAGATACAAAGTTGAAAATTCACAAAAATGTTTATTTTTTCATAAGCTATCAAATGGCAAATTCAGAAATTTAATTGGTTTGGGGGCACTTTTGACCGTCTTATTCATCTATGTCCTTTGTTGCCATCTTGTTCGAGAAATTTAATTTTATTGATACTCTACTTCCTTTTATTTGTTTTATTTTTTGCCACACTTGTTGCGTCGATGTTTACGTTGTTATGGATGACACAAATGACTCCCACGATTTCTTCCTCTTGATTGCTTTAAGAGTTCTACGTGGTACAGCTCGTAATTTTTTGAACTCTACTAAGTTGTTATAAGATGGTTTTTTTTAGCTCGATTGAAGGCGTGATGGCTATGTTTTAGTGCGTTTTTGTATTCTTCGTTCCATCATGGCAATTTATGTTTATTGTTTGGTTTTGATCTATTTGGAGGGTTAGGTTCGAATGCTTCTTTTGCTGCTGTGCGTATATCAGTTTCAAATTTATTTAATATGCCTTTGATTTTGAGTGGGTTCATCGTATAATCGGATTGTTCCTGTTCAATGGCTTGCCTTATTTTTTCTTGGTAGATGTTCTGATCGATTTTGTTTAAATTCCATTTTTGTCGAATTTGAGTACTATGTTTTGTAATGTCGTCATCATAGGATACTTTTATGGGGAAATGGTCACTGTCGTGTAAATTGTCTATAACTCTCCATTTTATATTTTGGGCTATTCTTATGCTACACATTGTCAAATCAATTGCGCTAAAGGTTCCATTGCTTATATTGAAGTGGGTGTGTGTTCCGGTGTTTAGTAGTATTATATTGGGGTTGTGTGTTAGCAGTTTCTCTATCTTTTTACCTCGGACGTCAATTTTTGCTGATCCCGAGAGGGAGTGATGACTATTTAAGTCTCCTGTTATTACAAATGGTGTAGGGATCTAATCAATTCAATTTTCTGGGTCTTCATTGTTGAAATGTTGACTGTAAGGTAAATATGTAGATATTGCAAATATGGATCTTTTTTGGTAGGGAGATTTTAATAGCGATTATTTCAAAATTGGTATTTAGTGGAATTTCTACGGCGTCAAATTCATTTGAAACTGCAATACATACTCTTCACTGGCGTAATTTTCATTTTTTCTATTTTTAGCAAACAATGTATAATTCTTGTGTGTTGGCTGGTGGTCAAATTTGAAATTGGTTTCTTGTAGGTATAATATTTCAGGATTATACTTCTGTAGTATGACTTGCATTTGTTCATAGTGTGCGTAGTATCCGTTTATATTCCACTGCATTATTGTTTTCATTGGTGTATGATCTTATGTTGTGTATTTTTAGGAAGTGTCTGTGTCTATATCTGATGTATGTGATTCCGAGTCGTTAGAGTTTTGTACCGTAAATTTTTTACACAGCCTGTGTATTCTATTTTTTTACTGCGTTCCTTTAGCAGGGGGTATATTGTTCTTAGCATTTCGATTAAGTCTGGGGTGTTTTCAGTGTAATTCTTTGATATTTCTTTAGGGCTAGCCAAGCCAAATGCATTTTCCAGAAAACTTTTTAATTGGAGGTAGTTGAGCACGAAGTTGTTTTTCGGCTTTTCGATTTCAATCTTGGCAGGACTGAGCATTTCTTCTAATTTTATATTGGTTGGGACAGGGGATGCTGGACAAATTTTCTTTTAACACTTATGATTTTGTTCTTTGAGACTGAGGGTTGCTCCGGTACGTTGAATGTTGCATCTTCGGCATTTATATGCTCCAGTGTTTGTACAGAGGATTGGGAGAGTGGTCTTTTCGCTGTTAATTTAGTCGGTAAAATTTCTGGGAGTTCTGAACATTCGATCGTCATTGCAGTTTCCATTTTTATCGTTGTTTCTGTCATTCCACTATCGATAGGCTGAGTTTTTGTTTTGTTACTACAACTAGCTTCAGGTTGTGTCGTGTTTGGGCACTGCTTGGCGACATGACCCTCTTTTTTGCAGAGAAAGCAGTTTGGTCCATCCGAGTTGGTAAATATCTTGTACGATATGTGATCAAGGGATATTATGAACGAGTCTGGGATCCTTTCGACGTCATCCGGAAGTACATATACTTGTCTCCTAAAACTCAAAATATGTGCGAATTCAGGCTCGGACATTCTTGGTTTAGGTGTGTTATTCTCGAGCAGAGTCTTATACAGGGTGAGCCAGAATTCGAGGGAAAAAAATTGAGGGGTGGTAGAACACATGAATACAAGCACTTTTTGTCAAATAATATATGGGTCGCAACTCAACGGATAAAAAGTTACAGGGCATTTTTGCACCGTCTCATTTAACGCGCTGATTGACCTGGCGGCGAACGTGTTAAAGAATTATCACAAGAACAAGAGCAGATATTTCACAAAACACTTTATTAACACTATAATTATTGATTTATATGATCAAAAATAAAAAGTCTAAGGGTAACACGCTAACTGCTGCGCGAATTTATGAGGAAACAACCGTCAACCTCGCGCGCTGCCAAGAACTGCACTGGTTTTGTGAGATAGCAATGCTAAACGTACTTCTCAGATTAAAACTTACTCAATGCAGATGTGTAAAAGTATGAGGACTATTGTGTCCCATCATTCAAGACATTTATTAAAGACGATAAGCACCAATCCTGTTTTGTCTTGATTATCGTTTGTTCCGCTAGGTAATACTTTACTGAAATAGGCCAAATCAGCAAAATCGGCTTACACAAATGATAAATGGTATAAAACTGCATTAAGTAAGTGTTAATCTTAGAAGTACGCTTGGCATTGCTATTCCACAAACCTAGCGCAGTTCTGAGCAGCGCACGTGGCTGACGGTTGTTTTCTCATAAATTCGCATAGCAGTTAGCGTGTTACCCTTAAACTTTTTATTTTTGGGCATATAAGTCAATAATATTAGTGTTAATAAAGTGTTTTGTGAAATATCTGCACTCATTCTTGTGATAATTGTTTAACACGTTCGCCGCCAGGTCAGTCAGCGCGTTAAATGTGATGGTGCAAAAATGCCCTGTAATTTTTTATCCGTTGAGTTGCGACCCATATATTATTTGACAAAAAGTGCTTGTATTCATGTATCCTACCACCCCTCAATTTTTTTCCCTCGAATTCTGGCTCACCCTGTATTGTTTGATTTCATGATACTTTCAATTTCAATGTTGAGTAATGTGGGAGAAACGTTTGAGAATATAATTCGTTGTGATGGTTTAATCATTGGCCTGAACTCTATTTTTATGCTGTTGATTGTTATTGTCTTGAACTCAGATGTTAGGAATGTGACGGTTTCTTATATTGTTGGGTATTCTGACGGTTGGATATTCTGGATATGAATTTAATAGCTTTTGGTCCCATTATATTGCCTACAGCGTGGGCGTATTCTCTCATGGTGATTCCGTCTACTGAGTGTAGAATGATTGCTTGTTCTTTAGTTGGAGGTTGTTCACGTTTTGTAGCATCAGCATAAGATTCTGTGGATCTTGTTGGTTCATTACTTTCGTTTTTTGATTTTGCAAGTTCATATTGATTTATAGGTTATCCTGTGATCACTTGTATTATGCCGGTTTTAATCGGCCCCAGCACACAAGTGCACAAGTGCACAATAACCACTATGACTATAACTATAATTATACTTTGATTTTCGGTACACGTGATCTGAGTCAGTCTTCACAGCACAGCGCTTTACAACACGACACGGCACGGCACGTCTTACTGTTTATTGTATGACGGCTCACAATCAGTCACAACTCTCAGAATACATTCTATTAACAGGAATATTATTGATTTATGTACTCAAAGAAAGAAAAGTTAGAGTAACACGCCAACAATAAGTGCCACGCGAATTTATGAGGAAATATCCGTCAGGACACGCGCGCTGTTCAGAACTGCTTACTGCTTACAATTAGTTAGGTATCCGAAGCATATAAATCAATAACATTCCTGTTAATAAAATGTTTTCTGAAATGTTTCCTCTCATTCTTGTGATAATTCTTTAACACGTTAACTGCCATGTCAGGCATCCGCGACGCGCGTGGCGGTCAGAACGTTAAATGTGGCGGTGGAAAACTACATTGTAACTCTTTACCCCTTGCGTTACCCCTTGTTCTACAAAAATTGCTTACATTACTGTGTTCTATTAACACTTAAATTTTCTGCCACGAATTCTGATTCACCGTGTATAGATGCTGCATTAACCTTTCTTGTTGCGAATCGGAGAATTATCTGGCGAAGCGTAAATCGATATGCAAAGCATGGGATGGAAAATATGAGTAAAATTGAGATAAATAAAAGTTTAATGATAAACGAAGCAGTGACTGTGACAGTGGATAATTTTTAACTATAAGTTACCTGTTATCATTCATACAGAATAACATACGAAAACTAAAAAGCTGGTATCTCATATCGCACTTTATCTCACTTTAAATTTAAATTAACAGTCATGGGCTTTAATGTGAATGCTCGTGAAACTGAAACCGTTGTCCAATATTAAATTTTTTAATCTACCGCCTGGCAAAATCGAACTGAAGATGATCTGAAAAAAATCGGCAATTTGAGTAAAAGAAAAAATTCTTCTTAAAATCATTCAAACTTTCTTTACGTCCTTTATATCACAAATAATTCTTCTTCTGCCTCAGCTTTTCATGTAATTTCCCGAATAATGTCTTTATTACGGACAAAGGAAGATTCGATTAAATTACCGTCGGAAGGCTCAATAAAGTATGAGCAGAGCGGAAAATTGTCGTAAAACGACGACAAGAATTCAATGGAGGATGGAGTAAATTCCTGTTTAATCTACCGATGAACTCTTGGTTGAGAAAATCGACTTATGCTGTTTTCATTATCGCGTCTTTATACAGACCGCTTCATCACTCTTATCATTCTTCTATGAGTTTTGTCTCGATGCAGGGCGGCGTAGGAGCGAGGGGGCAAACAGGGTTGAATCGGACAAAAAGCAGTCAAATCAGAAAGCCAGATAACTATGGCCGACAGGTTATGTTAGAGCAAAACTACTTTAGCAGTTTACATGCCGCATGACATCCGCAGTGAGCCACTGTATTTCTCCCTTCGTCATCTCTTACTCTGTTTTAATCCTACGTTTCGAATTTCACCGTGTTTGCGTGTACGACGGTTTCAACATCCTTTTCTCGTTGATACTGCACGACTTTCCTCCTATCTCGTGGAACCGCTATCGGATAACTGTTATTAGAACTTGCGCTGGATATATCCGGCATCCGCGCGACGGATAATTAATATAATTTTGTATAAATCTTTTCATTTTCAAAATATAAAGATGTGCTATATTAGAGCAATAATTGTTTTATTAACCATACTAATTATTTAAGGCTTAGAAGAACGTAGTTATATACAAACACCACGCGCATTGTGCACATTTCTGATGCATGCTTCCGTTCGGTGACGGCACTTCGGCGGACTGGACTGCCGAAGCGAAAGGGTTAATGTTGAGATACCTACATGCATTTTTTCTAATTATTGCTTTACAATTCGTCTACAATACTATCAGCCGTTAATCTGTGATTTGTTTCTCTTTTATCCCATCGCTGTCGCTTTCTGCCGTTGTAGGCTGACATTATAAAATCGCTTCCATTCTCAAAATTCCACCACGGAAGAGCGGTTTGCAACCGGTGAAAGTACTTTGATTCGGCAGAACGTAAATACCAAGACGTTTTCCGAGCGACTGCATGCCGATGAGATGTCGAGGGATCTCTTCCCATCTTCCATCGGTCTCCTCCATCACTGCCCCCACACCGCGACTCGTGAGGGTAATCACCACCGCAAGCCGGCTGAAGGCCGCTATTGTCAGACTATCGCTGATTCCTTCGGCTGATCAAGAAACTGGTGCAAATTAATTTTGCAACCCGATTCACTCACGCGGAAACTCATGACATTTTAAGAAGGTGAAGCGCGCTAAATGCTTTTTACTGACTACAAGGTATTTTTTATGCTAACGATAGAATAAATATTGAAATTGGCAAAGGTAAGCAGAATTTCTGGACAAGCGTATGTAAACATGTAAGTTAGAGACATTATGTGGCATAGGAATATCGTTGAATAATACGAGGTAGATTATAGTAAGCAGTGGTGAGCTAGTGTGGTAGAACGAGAGCTTAGTCGTTTGTGAGAACAATTGACTTTTATGAAGCTAATAGACGTTTTCAAGTATCTGTTTCTTAAAGTTCATGCTGGATAAAGGCGCAAACTGGCTAATTCTGTTTAAAAACGGTTGAACGAAAATGTGATATACTATCGCGGATTATACTCTTGTTTTCATGCAATATCAGGTCGAGGTATAATATATTTATTTCTTATTTTGCATACCTGGTATTAAACTTAGCGAACTTTTTACTTCTACTAATTTTGTGTACAGAAGAAATGTACAGAAACCATTCACGTAGTTTCACAACTTCTTTTAATACCTATCAATTTACGGAGGACGGCTACATTTCCACAAAATTCCTTAAGGGGTTAGGCCACTCTAGGATTTTCGAAAAATCGGTTGTTTTTTTTTTTTGTTTTAAATGGTCCCTTAGGATCTCAAAAATTAATGTACCAAAAGATTATGGCCGGGAAAAACCCCTAACTACTCGTTTTTCGATTTTTATTACAAGACCGCCTTGTCGGCAGTGCGCTCCTTGTATGAGCGCTGCGGAAAAGTTGCTGTAGGGCAAGTATACGGTAAATGTTATTGAAATTATTTATTGCGTGACTAGTGTGGATAATTCCACCCTTCTATTTTCTTAAGTTTTGTCTCACAAATAATCGAATATCTGCTTGAGACAGACACAGGCAAGAATTTGAGAAAGAAGCTAGTTGACAAACACTCGACTTCTCGATACTTTGGCGAACTTTCATTTATTTTTGTGTGTGTACTTATGCATTTGCTTTTACAATGAGTGAAAAGTGGTGTATAGTGGGCGGAAAGGAAAAAAGACAACATACAACAACAGGAAGAGACCAAAACTATATCAAAGAAGGCCACTGAATCGCTATGAGTTAGAAACGCCAGATGACATGAATGCCAGTACATCGGCAAGAAAACTGAAGCAATCGGAAGATCTGTATATGGAAATAAATCCAGTATTTGGTTATCGTATCATAAACTTTATTACAGTATTTTCTGCTATTTCGAATGTTGTCGTTTGTAACGTATGTCAATCGGAAGTAAAATATACTGAAAGTGGTAAGCGCGGTTCCGAAATCCACTTCAAGTGGGAAAACAGTGTTCGATATAGCGACCAAAATTGCCATTAGTGTATATAATGACGGTTTTTCTTCCATTTTGCACATAATGGACGCAATAGACTTAGAAATCGGGCCCAACAGTTACGAAATGTGTCTGCAAGTCGACGAGTAGCGCATAAAGTAGCGCATACTACTCAAAACTTTAAACGCGTTTATCTCGAAACTACATTTTTCTAGCTGGCCGGACATCTAACTCAGACAATTTTCAACAGATTCACTTCCAACTTTGCACATTTCTTTAAAAATACAGTGTCCATGGTAGTACGTAGGGTTTTTTTTTAAATTGCATAGTTAATTTGTTATCAGCAATTTTCTAGCGAATTTTTCGATAAATTTGGTACTTTTCACTTTAGAAGTGCGCGATTTCGCCAAAAATCGATATATCGAAAAAATCCTACGTACTGTTCTGGCTGTTGTTACATATAATCAAGAAAAATTTATTAGTCCATCATAATTCAAGAACTACAGGAGCTGCATGACCGGCCGTGGACCCTTGTAAAATAGAGGCGCCGCCGCGAAAATCCTGCACGGCCTCCATTTTGAATACAATCTCTTCCAAAAAATTAGTGTATGTAGTCAATGGTATGCATAATACCACACTCTTTTTGGAATTTTGATATATTTTGTAATGTTTGTTTGTTTTGTTGTTTTGTTTGTTTTTATTGTTTGTCTGAAAAAAATTCCGCAAAAAGGCCTATTTTTAAGGCCTCTAGAGTGGCCTAACCCCTTAATTGCCTTGCTGTACTGGAGACTGTTGAAGAATGTGTACCTACTACAGATCATAAGTATCTAGACACCTACTCCATTTTCACTCAAGATGGAGTTTTACACATAGTGAATATATTTAGCGGCGTAATTGTTTGAATTTAAAGTAAAAGGCATGTTTATTTACAAATACCTTGCTTCTCTATAGTTCATTTACAAACATAGTATGAATGATTTGCAAAATACGTACATGATGTCGCTGGTAGGCATATTGGCGGCACGAATATTGCGCCCTTTTGGGTTCTTATTATATAATTTCTTACGAACATTTCTTACTCAATACTATTTTAATCCTCTATTGAATCGTGAAAAATACATCTGAAAATTGTTAAAGAGAGAATTCCTATATCCAAACACGTTCGACGTTGCTTAGTTCTATTTCAAACCCCAGCACAATCATCATACCAGGAAAATCTCAGGAATAATCAGTGCAAGTGCGTTTGCAACTTCTTACAATGTCAAAAGATGGTTATTCGTTAAGGCAAATAGCCGCGGAAACAGAGATATCAAAATCTTCCGTGTGGGACATCATACAAAAGTTCCAGAAAACCGCAAAATTCAGCGACCCAGCAACGGCCTGGTCGGCCAAGAATGACGACCGAAAGTGAGGATCGGCACATTTAAGCAATGTAACAAAAAAATAGACACGTGTGTGCACCAGCAATTGCGGCAGAAGAAAACACAGACCGCAAGGCACCGCTCTCCCTCGCGACAGTGAAGAGGCGACTCCATGAAACAGGCTTGAAGGGATGTATTGCAGTAAAAAAAAAACCACTACTAAAGGTACAGTACAAGAAGAAAAGATTGGAGTGAGCTAAATCCCACCAGAATTGGTCACCAGACGAATGGCAGAAAGTACTTTGGATCGACGAAACCAAAATAGAGCTGCTAGGCAACAAACGCCTAGTTTACATGCGTCGGAAAGTTGGCAAACATTTTTTAAATAAAAATTGCGTAGTGCCAACTGTTAAACATGATGGAGGTTCAATTATGTTTTGGGGATATATGGGGGCCTATAAGACTGGGAAATTAATAAAAATAGAAGACTTATTTACAAAAGGAATAGTACTTGGATTTGCTAACGGACCACGCGGTGCCATGCGGAATCCAATTAATAGGTCAAAATTTTGTGTTTATGCAAGATAACGACCCGAATCACACAGCAAAAGTGTGTGTTCAATACTTGCAACACATGGAATCGCGGAATCTTTAAAAAGTTATGAAATGGCCATCGCAATCACCCGATCTAAACCCTATAGAATAATTGTGCGATGAGTTGAAAAAAATATGAAAAATGCAGAATATTTCATCAATAGGGAAATTGTAGACACAAATACAAATTGTATGGGACAACATTTTCGAAGATGTTTTTAAAAAGCTAACCGATCGTATGCCAAAGCTGGTAAAGGCTGTAATACAAAACTGCGGGGGCACATGGACAAGAGGAAGTTATAATAAAAAACTGGATTTCATATTGTTTATGCATACTTTTTCAAAATAAATATGTTCTTTAATCTGTAAAATACACGCCAAGAAAATATTGAGTTGATTTCTTTAAAAAAAGTCATGATATCTGATTATATTTCCACAAAACCCAAGTGTCCAGATACTTATGGCCTGTAGTTTATATGTACTAGAGAAATTAGACATGTTTATCGGCAAGAACAACGGTTATGATCATTTTCAGGCTATTGCACGAGCGTCGGAAGGTAACATAAGCAATGGACATGTCAACGAATACGTTTTCTTTATCCAAGATTTCACATTGGTGCATGTACAAATGCGACGACATATAATATTTTAAGTGTGCGTACAAGCGCATTAACTAAATATTAAGTAACACATAGAAACATGGCAACCGACCTTTCATATTATAGTAGAAAGCTAGTAGAATATTGCTTTTTATTTTCTGCTCTCATAGAAACCATCTTATGCAATATGGCAACCGGGAGGGGAAGCGCAGACGAACAGAATCAAACGGACCTTATGCTCTTGTGATCATAAACGATATGTTTGCAACGGACGTAATTGCGAAACACTCGACACACTTAGTCGTTAATAACCAGACTGGAAACAGGCAATGGAACAACGACACGATTGGGTGGAGATATCACCTTCATCACCACCTCTAATTGAATCGTTACCGCCTAGGGAGTAGGCTCGAATCCTCCATTATTACTAACAGCCGACGAATTTGACTGGGAATAATTTTTACATAAATAATGCACTCGCATTTCCTCGCCCGCCGAAGAGTGGAATATTGCAATGCCCGAAGCTCAATTTACGTTCTTTGAATGGACATTGGTTAACAGCTGTTTCTTTACAAATACCAGCGAGTGGGGGAGTATACAGGGTGTCCCGTAACTGGTGATACAAGCGGACAGTGGCTGATTCTACATGAAAAACTGAGTCGAAAATATAGAATAAAATTTTTTCATATGAGGCTTTCATTTCGGGAAAAACGGGACTTCACTATAAATTATCTCTTTCCTCATGTAAAGATGTTTAGTGTTTCTATACATAGAATAGATCGGCGGTCAAGACCACAACATTAAAAATACTTACTTTTAGGAATTTGCTCAAATTGCTTGGCCGCCTCGATCAACCGATTAGTCACTATTGGATTTTTATTTGCGGGGATACGTTAAGCCTGTCCTGTATAGTGAAGACATAACGAGTCTTGAACAATTAAAACGAAAAATTATTATGCGGTTTGTACAATTACAGTTACGTAACGCAACGTTAGAACACTTTCGTGGGAATTTGATAAGACGAGTACAATTATGTATGCAATAACGTGGCAATCACTTCCAGTAATTTCCAAACTGAGCAAATTCCTAAAAAGTAAGTATTTCTAATGTTGAGCCACTGCCGGCTTTTACCACCAGTTGCGGGACACACTGTATAAAATTGCGGAGCGTGAGGTTCCGATGCCTTTAAAGTCAACGTACTAGGCCCAATGGTAAGGACCGACACAGTGGCCAAACATGGCTGATGGTGGGGTTGGGTGGAGGATGGAGGGCAAATCGACTAACAAAGGGAGTACCAGGGTTGTGGCTTACTGATCCTGCTCAAATATTCCATAGACCTTCTTTACCCCAAAACATTGGACACGCTTTTTTCTAAAAAAAATGGCAACACCCCCAAATGTTTGAAAAAATCAAGGCCAAAAATCAAAATTTTTCGGTCTTTCTGAAATTTTGTAGCGCCGTCTGCAATTGCCCCCTAAAAAATACTTACACATTTAGTTTGCAAACAAACAATGTTTAAAAATATACATTATGGATAACCTCTATAAAGTTGACTTGATTTTAATCGAAGCGGCGTAACAGAGTAAGTATGGTACTAACGTAGTAACTCAAGGTCCAAGGTTCAAGTCTCCATACGGTTTAGTTTTGTAATTTTTGTTTGTCTATTTTTTGCAACTTTTAGTTTTGACTGTAAGTCCAAAATTTATCAATAATGTGTATACTACATTTATGGGGATGAATATGATGTTCATCTATTTGGATGATATTTATTGCCAAAGAATGATGAACAACAATTTTGTCAACAGCACGAGTATTTTGCGAACGACTATATTTCACACGTACACACTGTTTGCATGACATCTTCAGAAAACAAAAACTGGCTTACCTTTAAAAAGAATTTGCGGGTGTCTTAATTTTTACGCGTACCATGCATATTCAATCATTAACCAAAAAATTGGCACGGATAATTGTTGAAGAATTAAAGAATGCATTTTAACGGCGTCTCCACGACTACTTAATTCCCGTGGTTGGTTTAGTAATATTGTTGAGTTTTGTATACGTTAAAACAAATAATTTGACTTGACGGTAAAAATATATATTGCAAGGGTGACATACCGGTGTGCAGTGAGGTGAAATAACTTGCAAAGTGTACAAGCTATCATTGTTGGCATTCCGAATACTCAAAATATGCGCTCGGGCCTACTTGACCAGTCCTCGAATCAAGAACCGAACCTTTATTCTTCTTCACATATGGTTTTAAAATATGATTTAAACAGTCAGCGTGTTTTACATTTCTCATATTACTTTGTACAGATTAGATGAATATTTTTCAGTTCAGCAGGCAATTGTGATATGTGATGCATAACCCTGGGACCAAAACACCCACTTGGTTCCTGCAAACATAGAAATAATTTACACAAGTTGACACAAAAGCCCGAATATCTCTTGTTTCAATCGAACGATTGTGAGTTCACTGTTCGATGTTAACATATTTGTCTGTAGTGTCACCGCGGAAAAAACGGGACGACGCATGCTGGGTGGCCACCCCGGTGGGATGACACTGTCATAATGAGGCTCAAGCCTCGTAATTCTTAGAATGCGGCTATCGAAAATATTCCAATCTGAAGTGTAAGCAAAGGGCACGACATCTTTGTTGCTGGGCGCCTAGGATATTGGCGACCCTTTCAAGTGCGTGCACGTGGCCGATGGCCCGACGTCACTGTTACTATGTCGCACGTTAGAATGTTACAAACAGTCAAACAAAGATCTAATCACGGAGTGGCGAGAGCTTGCGCCTCTCTGGCAAGAGGACTGTGCCGAAGAACATAGCACTTACCCTAGAACTTTCGAGTCTAACAATCCACAATTGCTCAGTTATTTTATACAATTTTTAACATGTCACAGTTTGTCCTAGACTTGGCTATTTTTTCCTCCCCTCTATCAATTTGGTGTTCCTTTTTATGTGAAAGCCTTTCTTCTTGGCGTGTTGCATTTTTCTTTTCTTGGATGGTGGAGATGTAGAGTAAGATTCAATACTTGGGGAAGGAATTGACTCATGTACTTGTTCTAACAATAAATTTTCTTGATTTACATCGCTCACTATATCGCCTTCATGTTGTAATTCGACACCTTGATCAAACCAAACTCGCAATTCATATCAACCACGAACAACACCATGAGATACGTTATGAGTGACAGTTATTAGCACGAAGTTCAGATAATCCATTCTCATTCCGAATGATACCTGGCTATTGCGCTTCCAACCAAGGGTCCGTTATTTAATTACATGAATAAATTAATCAGGCTCGGGTTATTCCTTTCTATTGTTTTCTCCAAATCTGGTTATTCCTAAATATAATATGTTCTTGTAGAAACCGGCACAAAAATTTAAGTATTCATATTTTATTAAAGTATTGAAACCGCGCTTGGAATACGAAAAATGTGCATTTGAAAAAAAAGATACAAAACTTAAAACCGTATGGAGACTTGAACCATGAGTTACTACGGTAGTACCATACTTACTCTACTACACCGCTTCGATGAAAACCAAGTCAATTTTATGGAACTTTGCCCATAGTGTATATTTTTAAACGTTGTTTATTTGCAACATAAATGTGTAATTATCTTTTAAGAGGCAATTTCAAACGCGTCTGCAAAATTTCAGCACGACCGAAAAACTTTAATTTTTGGCTCATTTTTTTTTTAATTGGTGGAGTGTTGCCACTTTTAGCAAAACACATGTTCAATATTTTTGGATAGAGAAGGTTTGTGTATTTTAACAAATTCGGTGACCCACAACCCTGCTCCTCCCCTTGTAAGTGGTACGGCTTAACGTATCCCACTCTAAAATCATGCCTTGCTGGCGCACCATACAATCGCTCCTGTTAATTTCATCAGGAAGAATGACTATCCTTTTCCACAATACGACATGGTTTACCACTCTAATAAACATAACAAAATTATTTTCGTTCGATGCACGTAGACTGGAGGTGGAAAGTTTGCGTTAAATTCTATCACAGAATGGTGAATTTTATCTTCTAACGCCAAGTTCTTCTACCTGTCTGTAGCCTGAGGAGATCACGTGAATGAACCCCGTACCACGGTACAATTTTATTTGTACCAAGCCGCGCGAGGAGTAGCTGCAAGTAACGGAGTAAAACAGATGTGGCCAACGACGCATAACGCTAAATTCCACCGATCAAACCGCATTTTCTCCCACTCAACTCCGGACATCGGCCATTATAGAAAATCGCCGATTGAAAAAAGAATCCGCCATTCACACTTGATCGCTTGAAACGTGCTTGAGGTCTTTGTCCGATTGACGCTCAGATACACTGACATTTTGTCACGTGACAACGCGAAAAAATAGGTATATTACATATTAAAATATTCACAAGAATATTTTAAAAATATTTGTCAATAAATGTTAATTATTGTTGCACAGAGAAAAAAAGAAATTATGGTAAAAAAAGCACTTAACAGGATTTGAAACCAGTAAAATACTTTACAGGGATCTACCCTACTGACACCTTCTCAAAATGCTAGCGATGTTCTTGGTATGATCCTCAATATTTTAGAACGTAAGACCACATTGTAACACGAATATCTTACATTTATTTACATTTCAGCATTCATCCGAATGTTCAATATACTCCGTGATATTAAACATCCTACAATATAGTTATGTGACAAAACGTGAACACAACTTTACTTCGTTTGTTGTTCTGACACGCAAAAACTAACTAGAGGAAGGATGTTGGATCTTTTCGGCAAAGTTCCATCAAAGCCAGAAATATAAAGAAAAAACAGATTTACATTATTAGTAATCTATAATCTCAGGAAAAAGCGGCATGCGTGAGTCACGATTCCTTCAGTATCGAATCGACATTTCTCTTATTGATTTTTTGGAATTTGCTTTTTTACAAGTTGGTTTTTCTATTATGTTCCGAGAGAATGGTGGAAAACTCTGACAGCACATTTTACTCATTCCCAGCCTCAATAGTGGAGATACAAAGTTTACAGCACAAACAAATGATTCTTTTTTATAAGCTCATCAATATACCAAATATAAGCTTATCAAATGGCTTATTCGAAATTTTAATCGCTTTACGAGCACTTTTGATCATTTTCTCCAGATGTGCACATATGGCTGATAACTTGGCAGCTTTGCACTTACCGCCGGACGAATATTTTGGGTTCCTAATCGCCAGTGGACTTTGAATAAGGACAATAAAATCGAGTATCGTATCGCGTCACCATTCCCGTGTTTTATTTTTCGGGCCGAAAAGGTAATACCCGTATGGGAGAGGTGAGAAATGTAAGCGTAAAATATATTGGAAAGGGATGTGAAACCAGTAACCGAATAAACGGGCCGTGTAATTGCAACGCAGAATATCGTATGACAACCACTATCAGTTAACATCGCTTTCGGTGGAAAAATAATCATTTCTCACGTCTAACTTGTATATTAGCGCAGTTCTTTTATAATATTATACTTTCAGCGATTCCTCGTATGACCATATGAATGCGCTTGAATTAGCTGGATGGGTATACGCATAATTAAATCAGAAATGCTCGATCACCTTTGCACATTTTGATGATGTGAAATGCATAGAGGGCGTTCCATGGCAAATCGGACACTTTTGTACCTTACCCCCTTCGATTTTTTTCAAAATTTTATGTTTTTAAGACCGATGAAAAACGCGTTCATGAATTTCTTCAGATTTTTTTGACCTTCTGTTTCGGAAATATCAATTTTCATAATATTTGACCTCTTTTTTTTCAAATGCTCATAACTTTGCGAAAAATCCACCAATTGGATCGTTCTTTTTTGCAAAATTTCTGTTTTTGAATGCTCTTACAAAAAAATATGATTTTGATGAAAATAATTGTTTTCATTGTTTATTTTAATTTAATGCACAAAATGTTTTTTATCTCAAAACACACCCCGATCGATTTTTTTGAAAAAATCCTCAAAGAGATTTTGATGGATATAAAAACTTTTAAAAATTGTCCGATCGTGGGCAAACCCTTCGTTCTATTTTTTTTGTTTATTCGAAAATATCTATTCTATCAATCGTATGTTCTGCTTCAATTAAAAATGTTTTTTATCTCAAAAGACGCACCGATCAAATTTTTCGAAAAGATTCTCAAAAATATTTAGACGAATATAAGAACTTTGTCCGATCGTGGGCAAACTTTTCGTTCTATTTTTTGTATTGTTGATTGTCTGCATTCTTCTTTAATGAAACAGATAAATTCTATTAATTCAAAGATTTTATGTTAAATAGATTTACAATTGGGAACAATACTTCCTGTGACAGTAATACTCTAATGTTGGTTGACTTATTTTTATCGTAGTTATAGTAGGAGCCAATAACTAGAATCTGACTGTAGATCTTTAACAAATGGTCTCATTATTATAACTATAATTACTTAAAGTAATTTAAATTTACCAGGAATGCAAAGAATGCGAGGAAATGCAGGACTTTTTATGTTGTAATGTCTGTAACGACTCAGATAATACAGAAAAAATAGTAATAGTTTACGTTGTTACTACTTCCGGAAAACTGACGTGGAGCGGATGAGCAAAAATTAAGCTCAGTAGTGCCGGAAGATAGATGCGGTTAAATGTCCACTTTAGCAGGTACTTCTCTCGTTTGGTAAGCAGCTTAACTTTGCATACCGATAGTTGTGCACATTGTCGCCTGATCCATTTTTTGTGTCACCCGGTTATGAAACGTACCTTGTCAGTGCCACTAAAATGGGACCCGGAGAATAAACTCAGAAATTGCTCACAGCTTTGTCAGGTAGGAGAATTACATCAGTGCAGTATACCGTTCCCAACAAAATTTTCTGTAGGTCCATTACGTTAGGAGTTTGGCAAACTTGTTATTGGTTTAACTACACTGGTCACTTTCAATCTATATTTTATACTCCTTCGGGAAAGCTTTCGTTGCAACCGTAGTAATATGCGAATTCCTAACGTTTCGAATATTAATCTATAGATTATGAACAATTATCAACGCTACAAACACACAATTCATCATCTTTGCCAACCTTTAAAATAATCCACCAAATTATATTTCTGTTTATTTCGCCACCGTACGTATGAACCAATGAACCATGATAGCAACAACGGTAACGATAACACTAGGAGGCAAAGTAATTTCCATTCCTACTTATCGACCGCCAAGTTTCCGGCGTTTAGTAGTGCACTGGAAATTTTTAGTGGCCTCCCATTTTGATTGCCCTACCATACGCTTGCTCTTCGCGGATCGTATACGTCATATTTCGAAACGCGGTATTCTAATTAGCCGGCGTTGCGCATTGCAGCCGGCGTGGTTGCGCTGTCGTGAACGAAGTTAGTGGTACGAGTCAACGTGCAGCTGACATGGGGCGTGATGCACGTGATAGTGCATATCGACAAGCGCATAGAGGCTAAAGCTAGCGGACGAGTCAGTGGCGCAGTGCTGGTTCTCCTACCACCTTTCCGTGACGTTCCGTCGCGAATTATGTGAGGCGATTGCATGGAAGAAAGGTGGGTGAGGGTGTGGGCAACGAATCGGGGGCGGAATAGTGACTGGGGAGTTCGTGCAGCGAGGTCGATGGTACCGGCGGACGCACACTGTGAAACGAAGAAATAAGGGGAAAGAGCGAAGGAAGTGGTGACTGAATGTGTTCGCTCGTCTAACAGTAACGGCCTTTCTGCTCGTTAAATGCTGCCGAAGATTATCCATCGGTCGCAGCGGTTGTAGTCCTCTTTTGTTAGTCGTCTCTTTCGAAAATGTAGTTTTTATCCGACTGCGGGACAGGTGATTATTTTGTCGCCAGATTAATTTGGGCTCAGCCAGAGTCCATCGTTAGACGAGCGCCGCAGGTCATTGTCGATACAGACCGATGGCATTTCAGGCTTTCAACGTGACAGTGAAGAATAGCTGAGACTGCAGCGAAGCGTGACGAGGAAGCGGTCACTTTTGCGGAGAATTGAAGGTATAGCCGACTGCGACGTCGTCTTGCATCTAGCCACGTCGGCAGCCGGTAGGGAACACGACTGTGGCCCTGCTGCTACGAGAGTTCTTGCCGAGTCGGCCGCGGTCAATAGCAAGCTGATCGTTTTGTAAACCTTGCGCTTACGTTCGACAGCAAGTTAATCGTATTACGGGAAAGGCCGGCAAGCGTTACTGTTCAAACTGTTTCTTTGATCGTGGTATGCATGCCAACTGTCCGGGCTATTATCGTCCAGACATCTCGAACGTGAACCTTTCATAAATGTTCTTTAGCCGATGACGGGATTAATGAAGCAATGTTCAGCAGTCCCGATTAGTTGGTTCATAAAAGAGTAGGGTGACGGTAGAAACAAGCTCAGCGTATAGAATTTAAGGTTTAAGATTGGGAAATTGGGCTTAGAATTAAATTGATACAGGTACTTCTACTTGTACCGTACGCCACTGTGCGAGCACACTCGCCGTAGGCTTCGGACGAAGGGGCAAGGCAGTATGGATTCAGTAACGAGAGATAACAGCTATATTCCCATACAATATATATGTCAATGTACGAGAAACCAGCTTAACTTGAACCGTATCCGCTTGATCCAACTTCCCTTCTGTAGGCCTGCCACGATCGGATGCACTGAACCGTAACGACTAAATAGGGAACTCGCTACTTCCAGTCGCGAATCGAAAAATTTGACGTTTACGTTTATCTTACCTTTTGTTGCTCTAACGCTCCAATTACTTACATTGTATTCTAAAGCTATTGTTGGGGTACATTAAACGAATTTTTAAAGCACAATTTTATCAGTTTCCGATGCGGTTCTTTTTGATATATTATATGAAATTATGGAAAAATGTGACAGATCTGTTTTCATAATTTTTTTGATTTATTACCGTTTTATTACTAATAATTTCTCTCTTATATTAGAATTTATTTATATTATGTATTTGATAATTTGACGTAATCAAAATAAATCATTATAAAATTTAAGCTAGTGTTACTGATAATTACAATTGGCAACTTTTATTAATGATTTTGATTTCAAATTATTTTCAGCAACGCACGACCATAAACCGAACCAAAGTGTTTTCTATATCGAGGGCTTAATTCATATCACGGACTGCATGCGAATGCCGCTATAATTCGAACAGTTAACTACTACAGGACTTTTCATCTAAAAGACATTAAGTGCCGAAGTACAATTCTTCATTAATGCTCACTTAGATCATTTGCAAATTTTTATCTCCAACATCCATTACCACGCTACGCAGTATGTTATTGCCAAAGTAGTCATGAAGTGGATCTCGGTGCGATGCTCCGGAAAAAAGGTCGACGCACATGCGTTAACTACAGTGTTACTGGAGGATCATTCGTCTTTTCAGAAGTAAGTGTCTATAATAAGAAGTAGTAAATATTGCACCGTAAAGTATGAGCTATGACGTCATTCGATAAGGCCAGTGTCGAAACGTCCACAACCGCTATCTACGCCTTTTACACCCTCTCCTCCCCGGTCCTCTCCCACCGACACACAACCGACTGATCTCGCAGACGCTGGTCCTCTACCACCTACACACAGGCGACTCAGCTCCCAAATGCCATGCCATGATAAAAGTTATATTCCGATCTGAATTGAAAAGGCAGAAGATGGCGAAGCGAGGGGGTTGAAAATGTCCATGCTTGGGCCGACTCAATCTCTCGTCCTGGCCCCAAAATCAAACAAGCCTCTGACATAGAGAGTGAGAGTTAAACAAACGCGAGTATCTACGTTAGTGATGGCATGAGTTTCGCGATCGAATTAATCGTCACCGATTTGACCACAAGTTAGCGTGCTAATGGTACGAAGGAACGATACTTTGCAATCTAGACCTCTTCTACGAACAAATTCTGCTTCGTCGCGGGATCGTATAAGTATGTACCCAGCGATGCGTTTAATGGGAAACTTGCGCTACGATACTGTAGTGAAGGGTGCAAACTGATAAGGGCACCAAACTGGGCTACAAGCATAGACGAGTTAATACGTCATGTATTTGGCAATCGAAAAGGACGACGATTGACGTGTAAAAAACAACGTCAAAAATACAACATCGCAAATATATGGGGGTGAAATTATTGTGCAGCGTGAATATACTAGCAACATTTCACATAATCTCTAAGACGTGGCTGGCAATACGCGTTTCTTATTCGAAGAAGTACTCAAGTGAATTTGAGACTAAGAAGTCATTCGGAATTAACAAGGTCGAACGAAGGACGATGATTCGAAGGTGACCTTGAACGACACTGATTCCAATCTCAGCCGAGTGCCGGTGTCATTGATGATGAAACTGATCGACAACGAAAGACGGTTGAACCCAAAACTGGTACATCGACCACACGAATGCGAAATTCAATATTGCAACTCATATGCTTAAACGCTTATCTTAATAATTCTTTGTCTCAACCGTCCAAGTACATACGTGTCGATTATTACACTGAAATTCTGCATTTATTGGAAGCAACGAAATCTTATATAGCTCTATTCTAATAATCTGTCCCCCACTCATCCACATTTATCCTCTTTGATGTCTTTTCTCACTCCCCAGACGTTTCCATCTCCTGAGCACGCTCAGTTTCTCTCTCTGTCTCTCTCACTCTCTCACACACACACACGCTACTCGCTCGCTTGTTCTGTCTTTCTCACCTTGTCAATTGGCATTGAAGGGCACGCACGGCAGAGGTTCCAGAATGAACCAATCATGAGGCCGCGGTGTGTGGGGCAGTGGAACAGTAGTGACACACAGCCGCTGCGACAGCGACGAGGGCCGTTCTCAATGACGGCGTACGACGACGAAGCACGTTCGTCGTCAGGCCAGGTTGCCTTCTTCTCGAGGACGTGGCTCCTTCGCGTCGAACCACCGACACGGGGATACACCTACTTCACCTTCTCCCTCACCAACTCCTTTCTCCGTCGCCGTCTCCACCGGCTTCCTCTACGACCCCCACCTCCTCCTCTCCCTCCTTCTTCACCTCCTCCCCCTCCTCCACCGCCTCTGCCTCCGCCTTCTCCTCCGCCTCCTCTGGCAACTTCTTCCTTTCCTTCAGAGCAGTGTTGGCGAACGAACAGTAGCTCCGGGTGTCCGGCTTGGCTCTCCCTCTATCGGCGTATCCGTGACATGAGACCGCAATGCATAGGTGTGCGTCCATCCGCACGATCAACGATTTATATGCGACCGTCCCACGCGTGTTGGGTTTAACGTGCGTTAAACAGCGCGGTTGTGCACATTGTCGATGCACGCACGTTCGAGATGTCACAGCAAGATAGAAAATAGGAGAGAGAAAGAGACAACATGAGCGTGATATAAAATATGAATATCTAATGAGGGAGTTTTTTTTGTGGTTGGCTAACGAACGTGGTGATGCGAGGACCGATAAGAAAGGAAGATGACTAGGAGGTTGGGCGCTGAGTTCGGTTAAGGATTCAAACTATAAGATTCGGTGAATTTATCGATAAATTGCGCGCGTGCCGATATGGGAGAGGATGCTGAACCACATATAGATAGAGAATGAGAGAAGTCAGAAAAAAGAATGTGTGAAGTGAAAGTGAAGAGCAAAAAACGATGGGGACCTCCACGAGGCCTACCACTCCATCTCCGCCGTTGATTTTCCTGCTTCCTTCTTGTCAATCACGATACTTCCTCTTCCGCGCAGTATACCCCCACTCTGTCAGTGCTATATTGTCCCTTTTGCTTTCCCCCTGTCAGTCTCTATGTTGTGTCTGTCTGTCTGTCTGCCTGCCTGCCTGCCTGCCTGTCTCTGTCTCTGTCTGTCTGTCTGTCTGTCTGTCTGTCTGTCTATCTATCTATCTATCTATCTATCTATCCCACCCCCCCCCCCCCCCTCCTTCTCTCTCTTTCTTTCTCTCTGCCCCTTCACGATCTTTCTATCTGCCGTAATTATCTATATAACGAATACAACGACTGAGAACACCAACTAGTTCCTCTACTTGTGGAGAGCGGCGGTTCACACCAGTGAAACCTCCGGTAAAATTCTCTCCCTTCTTCTGCTCTGCATCACCCTCTTTCACTCTCTCTTTCTTTCCTTCTTTCTCTGTCTCTCTTTCCCTATCGTCCACGGATCATACGATGACACTGTATTACACTGTGAAGGACGCCCTGCGCTTACTGTGCGTATTTCCGGCACCAAGCTCACTTGTCGAGCCTGCACGCGGTGAATGTATCACTCATGCAATACGGCGAGAGTGGCCTAGTCACAAAATGACTTCGGGCACGGTCGATCGCACAGCGGGACAGGTGTACCTCAAGATGCAAGAAGAGTCACAGAAATAGAAGAAAAGAGAGAAGAACAGTCTGACAGAGTCGAAATTATTGGTGGGGGGACGGGGGGGCAATAAGGAAGAGCCAGTCTAGTCGAAATCCGCAACGATAGGGAGCCCGGGACAAGAGGATAGATGATAACGCGCTCAATGACGCTCGAACGAAATATCGATAGCGCAAATACAACAAAATGCGAAAAGTGAAAAGCGTGAGAAAAGAATTAAAATGACACTGTAGGCACGTACAGACCGACACGAAACAAAGCGACGAGACGAAGAGCTGAGCAAGAACGGAATTGTGAGAGGCACTGGTCTCTCACCGTGTCGCACCGGGTCGCACCGACGTTGCGTAGAGCGCCGCGTCGCCGGCAAGACGGCCACGGACGCGATAGGAGGGGTTGTCGGAGGCGCAGGCGCCAAGCCGGACCGGGTCGATAGTCCGCAATGTTACTCCCTGCTGGCGGCTGCCTTCTTCCGTCGGTCTGTCCCTTGCTCCTTCTCTTGCTCCTTCTCTTGCTTCGTTTCTTGCGACGTCTCTCTGACGCGATCTTTTTCAATATATTGCTCTTCATTTGTATCTTTCTCTCTTTCTTACTACGTTCTTTCCGCCAGGACTATCATTCTGATATTCTCTTTCTTTTATATTATATCTTTTCTTCGTGATCTTTTTTCATTATTTGTCACTTCATTTTGAAGCTCCCGTTCCTTCTTCTCCTTTCGGATAAAACCTTCTAGACAGTTTTAGATGTTTCCTTTTTGTTTATGTAAAATAGTTGTGTTCTATCGTTGTCTTTGCCTGTAATACGTTTCTTATTCCCTAATTTCTGATCTCTCTTGAGAATACTCAGTCTCACACTCAGTGTGATCCTCACAAATGATACTCTCATTTCACAATGTTTGCTTATTTTATCTGATTGTAGCTCCGCGACATTTCGCAATTTTGTGTTTCTGCTTCCCGTTTTCAGTGTATATGTATAGTTTGCTATCCCACTTCATTGACTCCGTACCACTTTATCTTACGATGTTCTGAGGCATCTCTCCCTTCTTCCGTCTTTCGTCCTGCGTATTTGTTTCCATCCTCTTACTTCGACCTATTCTCACCGTTTGCGCAATCGCGTGTCAGCTCTTTCCGCTCCTAAGTCGCACCTCCCTTCTCACCCGTCATTAATTTTGTATAAGATGTCTAACACACATGTGTGTACGTCCACGCACGTATTCATATTGCGAGTGGGTCGTTATTATTTATCATAGTGTTTATTTTTATTATTTTATCATAGTGTATTCCGGCACGAAAAGTCTTTCTCTTCGAATTTCCATTTATCAGTCTACTTTCCGATGACGTAACAAAAACGATAAAACTTCCGTAATAATTGCAGCCGTGCTCCCAGTATTTCAATCTTCGAACACCAAGGCAACCTTCAGCACCTTTACATCGAGCGTTAAGTACCCTGTCCCTCCTTGCCCGTTGTGTTTTTTCCTTTGATCGGTTCAGCATCTTCTCTCCCGATACTTCTTCTCTTCCTCTGTTCTTTTTCTCCGATTCAGAGAAGACTTGCCCTCACTTCTTAACCCCCCCCCCCCCCCGCTCGCTCCCCAATTCCGTTGTTTTACTCTTTTCGTCACGTATCCGGCGCCACAAAGTCGAGCCAGCGTCGCGACGCTGGGAACCTTCTGTCAGTAGCTCGACAGAGGCGCTATAGGCGCATACTTGCTCAGTTGAAAGTTGAAAAGCACAGGGGACGTCGGAGAGAATAATCACACCCGCACGAAAGATTCGCATGTATAAATTCTGGCTTACATACGCTATGGAGTCCCTTTATTTAGGTAAAAAGTGAAGTACATATAAACGAAATGTATTCGCAACCGATGTCAAAGACCTCGCGTAGCGGACTGGAACGCTTTAATATTGGTAAGAAGGAAATGTGGTGACAAGGAAATAAGCTCTTTCCCAGCCCAGAGAAAGCAACCGTTTTGACTGCGTCCTTCAAGTCTACTGCGGGGCCAAGATTTCAGAACCTTCCCAACCATCTTATCACGGAAAGACTTCAGTATTTCGCGAGCTGACACGCTAGGTTACTTTTTTTAAGGTCACTTACAATTAGTAGGCAGGAAATTTCATTGCACAGACTCGCAATCTGCGCAAAAAAAAAATGGAATCACCCGTATATTTAATGTTGGAATTACGACTAATGGACGGTCTGAGAATATAGAATAAATTGGGCTACTATCGCTGTACATGCGTACGAGTATTTATTAACGAGTAATTCGTGCAGTCTTGACTACCGTTCTCAGGGCAAGCCGGAGAATCGATCGTGTTCAATGGAAAATCTATGTTATTTATCACCAAGTGTTAATGTCCTCTGCGCAGTCGACATATATATATGAACAATGTAATAAATTACATGCATTCCTTTCTCTTGATCATCGATGTTCTGAACGATAGCGATTCGAAGACATGTTCGACTTTCGCCCCCACACTCTTTGTTCACAAATTGCAAAAAGCGATGACTGATAATCACGAGCTCGAAAGCGGCCAACCAACCTCAACTGCGTTCGACTGTTTCCAAATTAGTATAACGACAATCGTACCCAACATCTTGCTTTACATGAAGCGAAAAGCAGCGTGTAATGCTGTCCTATTAGCGAGTGAACATATTATTTTTACCTCGCCAATACAAAAACCACGCCAATGATGAAAGATCAATTTCACACATCCAATTTCACTCACATTTCAGAGAATAAGAGATGTCCCCGCCGCCAGATGATTACATGCGTAGGACTTGACAGAATATCGGATATTTCGATTGATCGAAGCAGTTGTATTGAGCAAGAAACAGAGTTTATGGATAATCAGTGTATAGAGATGAAGTTATGCGAAAGCGTCATTACAAAGATAGCAGTTATAGTGATTTAATTTGTACTATTTTTGTACCTGGGCGGAATGTTATCTTCCGTAAAAGTTCGAAAAAAAGTTCGAAAGTATACGGGACTGTGAGTTGTAACTCCAACGAAGCAAATATCTTAAAAAAACTATTATCTTGTTTCGCGCTATGTGACTAAGTTAAATTTGACGACAAATTAGGGATGAAAGACATCAAAAACAAAATATCTGCGTCCGAAAATAAACTTCAAACTACATCTTCTGATTAAAATTGGGTGATTAATGAAATAGTCCGCCGAAAAAATCAAATCAAACTGTAATAAATCTGTGATCGACGAACGATATAAGCGAGATTGACAAAGCTATAACTCCGCATTCTCATAATCTCTAGGTTTGTCGTTTATGGCCTGTAGAGTACCCGACATCGATGCTCAGCGGCGCCGCGCACGGCTCTACCGGCTGCCCGATGAAATCGATTTGTCGAGATCGTTTCAAATCTATCTTGTAAAACATACGAACGGTATTAATATAAATCGCGCATCGATGTATACAATATATTTACAGCCGAATAATGGAAATCTACAGTGCGTGGGTGGAAGATCTTTTACAAATGTAGCCTAAGCTATACCTAATTCCACTGGTCACTGTAAGCCACCTGTAGGGAATATAAAAACGGCTAAGCAACTACACTCAAAGCAATCGTTAAACTGAAAGAAGTTGATACCATTCAATTTTAACTCATAATAGCACCTGGTAAGAAAGAGTGGTATTGGTTTAGTCCACCTAATTGTGCCGATAATCTTTTCGCTTGAAGGCGGTTAATATCGAAAATGGAGCTAATCTGACCATGGAGCGCAAATGTAACATCGTATCAATAGGGAGGAAGAGTTTTGCCGACCAAGGTCAATTATAAGAGCCGAGATAGCGTTGAAGTTATCGATCGAACAATGTTTATCTGCGCTAATATTCCACATAATTTATTCCCAACTATCAGTTTCGGCTAGATTTATATTTTCTGATCGATTGTAGAGTTTACACACAACATTACTAATACATGTATTGTTTAATAAGAACTAAGCAGCAGAATTTCCTTTAACTTACATGTATGCCCGCCATACGCAGTCATCACTTACCTGTGAGATAAATATTCACTGCTTTTCGTGTCGGGTGTGTAGCGTGGCGTACAGGAGCTAAAGAACAAGGCATTGTATTTTATATATCACCAACGAACTATTCATGGCCCTAGAAATGGGGTGGGAGTCGCTATCGTATATACATCCACGCACCATTAAGTTCAATCATGCTGCTACTCCCATAGAAACTTGAAACTACAAATGAAATAAAGGAATAATCTAACTTCATGAAGTTCCGTAGTGCGCATACAGTGGCTACCTTCTAATATCATAAGGAATAGGGAAAAAATCGTAAAAGCTGCTTACTCTGCAAGTCCTATATTGGTGTGCAAAAAACTCAAACGAGAAGAAGATAATTGTTCGAATCATACGTGTAAACTAGTACATTTCTTCCATTAAACTATAGTAACGTGGGTCTCAATTACTAGAGCGCAGAATGAGATAACACTCAATCCGTGCGCGAATTAAAAGTGAAAAGCCACAATGTGACTCATGCATTAAATTCCGTTTTCCGCAGGCAAATTTTCTCTCTCTCTCTCTCTCTCTCTCTCTCTCAAATTGATCTCCACGCACGGAGTTTAAAAATGAATGGTTACTAGTCGGGCCGATGTCTATCAAACGCACGATCAAATGTGGGTTAGTTAGAATTATAAGCAAGCCTTACGGTTTCTCACGTGTGCATCTTTGATTTATAGTTAATTACGAAAAATCAGTCTGATTACCGAGATCATAATGTCGTCTAAAAGTGCACTTTTTCACGTTTTCAAACGTTAATGCCTAAACCTAATCGAAATTGGTAACAAATCGTTCATTATTGCTCGAAATTGATTTCATTTGCAGTACGAACACGGAGCTGTACAGAAATGTTAGATATTTAAGATATTGGTCCACAAGAAAATAATTTTCTTGAGTCCGTTTGCAGAGCCCTGCTAAGTGTATACAGTACGTGGAATCTCTTTGAAGCTCGATGAAAGCGAAGGTGAAAAAAATAGTACAACTGCATCGCAACGAATGCATTTTGACGTGCTTTGTTAATTATATAGAACGATGTAGAATCGGTGTAATATTAATTCCGCTACTTTGCCCCAAAAAGCCACCAACGCCAGAGGTGATGCGCGCAAAATATTTCGCCTCGTTGTGTACGCAATTTAAATGAAGTACAAAAGGGTGAGCGAAGTCATCAAAATCATATAGAGAGAAAATACAAACGGCGATGTAGGAGCGGAGAGAAGGAGAGCTAATGAGTAAGTACCGCGCGCGCACATGGGATAACGCGCGTGCACACATATGCCGAAATGTTTTCATCGTACTCGCTTTCGACAAGTTACGCTCGACTTCCGTTTCCGTTCTCTGCACAGTCGGCTCGGACGCTCGCGCAAACCAGCACCTGCACGAAGTGCACAAATTACAATGCGTGCGAAACACTTCTTGGCTCTCGATGCACGCTGCGGTTACCACAGGTCAACGGTCAGAGCTTTTTCAAAAGTCGCGTAAGAGAGGGTCAACGACGTTTTGATGATGAACGATGAACTACACAAAACGTCGAGATCAATTTGACGGGTCTAACAATTTATTTTCCACGATCGCCCTCTTATCACACAGATCTATTATGTCAACATTGAATAGTGCGAGACTGAAATCTAAAACACCAGCAGTCTTCCGCTATGAAATTACTATTTGCGCGTTCGTCGTTTTGTTTGTCCTTGAAAATTCAGAACGGCAAGGACTCATTTGTACAGTCCATTTTTTTAATTATCGCACCATAGAATCAGCATTGAAAGCAATTACATACGCTCATCCAACTGCGATAGTCAATTGCAATTTGTATTGGCGCTCATTTCTTTTTGCTCACCCTATCTAACTGGTGCATCTAGTTTATACATGGTAATGGTTAACACAACAATCTTTTTCTTCCGCGTTGTATGAGAATAATTAACAGCAAATTATTATCGCGGGTAAGACAATAGCTGATTAGGAAGTCTGCTGTTATTGTGTCAATATTTCTTCGTGCAGTTATAGTTCATAGTATTTCGCGGAACGGACGCAACGAGCAGTTCTGATTCTTTCTACATAGTTAACCCAATACAGCTGTGCCAACTCCTGCGCCTACAAGACATAATGGGAAGTGGTTCAAGTGGACAGCAGAAGTGGAATTGGTGTCGTCTTTTGTTTCTGCCGAATCAGCAGCAACCTCTTTTTCTTGGCATTCTTGAAAATCAATACGTGGCAGCACTAACGCGCAATGTGCTAGTGGTTTGTTCTCATTGTAAATCATGAATTGTGTGCAGATAGTGAGTGCATGATACTTGAATAGTAGAGAGAAAATATGTTAACTTAATCTGACATCTTTCCGTTCCGTATTGATTACCACAAACTATACCGTAAATTCTCGAAATTAACGGTATACTTTGTGGTAATCAATTTTCTTGCGCGAACAATATACTCTGATCAGTTAGTTTTAGGCACTGTCTACGAGTGACAGAAAGTAACTTCTAAAGTGTGTCAGAACACTGTTACAGTATATTAAGGATTGGGGGTGTACAAATGCGGGGCTTGTCGAAAAATAAAACAATCAAACTGTGTATTTAACAATTATTGTTTTATACATTATCATAATTGTACAGCATGTTTCTCGAAGAACTACCACTACGATAATCAAAGTGCTCTTTTAAACAATATACTCGGCGCGAAGTTCCTCGCAATAGGACGAGAGTAGTTACAGAAAATAAAATAGTATCAAGGTATCCGAACATGTGTACACACATAATTACAGCCCAACAAACAATCGAAAAACCGCTACTGTTGTCCATAAAGAAACATCTACCACAAATGCAGAGGGAACAAAAAATGTACCTTCAAAACATAGTCAAAGTTCTCGTAAGAAAAGGAATTGATGGATTACAAATATTAAAGCAACGTATCGCACCCTTGACGGGAAAAGAACCATGAACCAACAACGGTTGCGTTTTTATGGGACAATAAACACCTCACGAGGAACTTCAAATTGTACAAACTGAATCGTACGATCTGCACCAAGAAGCATGCTTGCACCCATCGATTGCTGCAACCCATAACACATCCGGCCATGCATCGGGTAGAAGTCATTAAACCCTCCGAGTTTCGAATGATAGCCTCCGACGCCATATAACGTAACACAATTGCGTCTACGTCACGAGTTTTGAAGCGCAGAACCCGTGCAAGAACGGTTCTAGTTGTGCGTCTCGCAAGAAAAAGACTAGAATGTAAAATCGATCGGGAATTAAGAATCGGTATGCTCGTGGGGCTTCGGAAGAAAGGTTCGCCAACTGTCTAGAACTTCGGTGGCGCCTCACGGAGGCTCAATCGCTCTCTCAAGAACAGTATAAGTTGAGACGAGATATACGTCGCGGGCCCGACTTGTACGTAAAAATTTCTCACGAATCTTGCGATGTCCGCGCTCGATCACGCAACATGGCCGTTCGCAGGTTATTAACGGGTCGTATCGCTCACTCACCAGATATTGCTTGCAATGTCTTTTATGCTTAACGCAGGAGCGTTTCTTCTTCTTCGACGTACCCGCGGTCAGCCCGTTCGATGACTTTTCTTTGTGCGGCGGCGTCGATATGCTTGTCTTGTTAGCGGGCATTTTCACGCACCTTCCTCCTTCCTCCTGTTGCACCTTGCAAAGATGAAATTGGGTCGTACCTGTCGGCTGGCCGTGACAAATGCTCCTTTCGGTCCAGCGATGCAAGTGATGGATAGTAACGCGAGAAACTTTTGTCTTCTCAGCAAACACCTCTATATACAATGTCCACGCGACAGTGGGCGCCTGGCTACGTTTCTAATAGCTTCTCCCTCTGTATGTGTCTCGGCACGGCGGTGGAATATGCGCAAGGACAATAGACTACGTTGTGTTCATTATTCAAAGCCACGCCTCTCGTACGCCAATTGCAACCGCGTAACTACCGCCCCTTTTGAACTTACAGGGCCGTACTGCCTGTGTCTTCCATTACTTTAATCCTTTCAGAACTCCTGACGCCCATCAAATGTCTCGTTCAGCCTCACATGCGCTCGATTGTAATATCCACCGTACTACGTTAAAAGTAGTATGAACTTGGCCGGACTCAACGACGTGTCGCGATATATTCATCTATATTATTTGTCCGATGCGAACCAGCGTGCGAGAGAAACTGGAGTGGTAAAAGAAAAAAGAGGGCGTCACTGGTTTGTCATAAATACCCGCCCTCTGCGCTAATACTCACCGGAGTGCTTTTGAAATGGGGGAGAATTCCCTATGCGGAATCTAGGGAATCTGTACGTGGGCAAAGTAGATAATGAACCAATCAAACACGAGCTCCGATAACGATAACCCCTCACCACTTTATAGCTCCGTCAAACTAAACAAGCGTTTCATATGTATATACGTTAGCCAATGTCATTTATTGTAGGATAAACGGGCCCACCACGAAGAGGTCGTTGCGCCTCGAGTAACATGCGCGTTACTCTTCGAATTAAGCGTTAACAAGGCACTTGAAGCGTGAAGCCGTGTGATCATCGTAAGTTGGGGGTCGGGTTGCATGCCTTTAGGCGCGTCGACACTCCATGATAAAGATCATTCTTATTTTCAGCGTAGCATTGTCCTCGTGAAAAAATCGGTACATCATTGCCTATTCTGATTTTCTTTTTCTATAATGCACAGGAAAAATCAAACAGTTAGGCGCTAAAATCGTTTCCATTACCGACAATTTTTCACATTTTGAACGTCCCTGTTACAGTCTTCAGATCCAAACGGCAAGATGGCGATAGAGGCCGTCGGCGACGAAGAGTCATGCGAGAGGCAGAGAGAGAGAGAGAGAGAGAGAGAGAGAGAGTAGACGAACAGAGACAGTCGAAATAAGTAGACCTGTGTGTCTCCGTGGTCAAGCGCGCCTGTTCAGCTTCAAAGCGTCGAAAACGTTACGTCGGGCCGGCGCAAATTAAGTTACCGTTCGCGTAATATCGGCTCGCACAAATATTGCAGTGCCGCGTGAAGTTTGGACGGGTAGCAGTGCAATTTCACGCTGATACATGAACAGGTGAAATATGACGGTCTGATCGAATTTCAACATGACTGTGGACTTCGCCGACTACTTTTGGGTAAGTTGAACGATCTACTGAGAGCATGAGCGATATAGCTGCGGAATGTCACTTTTACTTGTCCGTTAGTTTAGGTTAGGTGCTCCAACGTAAGGAGAGGAAGGAGTTATTTGGCAGGTGACCTTTTCATACATTCTACTTGACTATGCGTGCATAGTTTCGAAACAGTTTTATTGAATTTTTCTCGGTTTGGCTTAAGTTACACCGTAATAATTCTCTGATATGTAAACGTTCGTGAAATTTAGATATAGGCAATGGAGCATCTTTCCATCTCGCTCTCTGTGTACCGCCCTCCTGTTTTTTACCCATTCCTCCCGCTTCTCGTCTCACATTCATCCGCCACTCTCCTTCACTTGGTTAAATGACTGGTCGAGGTTACGCATTTCCCTCCCATCTCACTTGACTGTCCTTCTTCGCTCGCCTCTATGCCTCGTCATCGTCTTTCGTATTTGTTATCTCGCAGCATTGCATCCGGAGCTGTGCACGTAGGAAATACGAACGAAAGTGGACGAGAGAACGGTACGCAAGGATGTTGACATGTGCTGTTAACTGCACTTGTCCTTTTTCTATGACGTAAAAAAAAATAGCAAATGCTGGTGGGTGCAGATGAAAATTTGAGCGTATGTATACGATAAATAGCAACAGACATTTATTCTTGCCTGTGTTTATTTAAACTCGTGATTACGCTAATCTATCTCTGCCTGCAGGCACTCGGAAAAGGCAAAGCATTAGATTACACTACATATAATTGCCATACTATTTTTGTAGTTTGCCAATACCGACGAGCTTACGCTGTTATCTTTTGGTAATAAGTGTAGGGTGTGATTGCATTTTTTCTTCTATACATATAAAGCAAAAAAAATTTACCATTTTTCAATGGATGTGCAGGGAAGAAATGAAATGCCTTGTTTTGGGCAGTTGTTACATTTACTACCATTCCTTCATTAATGCTCTTGCAAATTTTTGTAATTTGCATTTACCCACATTATCTGTACCATCGAGCAGTCTTGCTGAGAAAATTATATACAATTTTATGAGCTTAATTTACCTTTGGCCAAAGATGCACATGCATTTACATTTTATATACATACATATATATATGTTTTTTAAATGGGTTGACACTACGAGGTGTGCCTTTGTATTCAACCCTTTTCACACTTGTATCATTAATACACCATAGATAAGATAATGTGAACTTCCTTCTTTGGTCCTTCAAAATTGTCTCTGGTAGAGGTTATCTAAATAACATGCAGCATCATGAAAATATTTCATTTAGTCATTTAGACAACATTTTGTTATCTTCTTTAAAGAAATATTTACATTTAGCTGTATATGTCTAAGAGCTATGGACTTGTGCTAAACTAAAGATTTCTATTTGCATTTTTTTATCAATGTTGTAAGAGTCCAGCATAAGATAATAATATAATCTACATATAAAATTATGCACAAAGTTCATATAGTCTTGTGTGTTGCAAAAACTGAAGCTTCTTGTATAGACAATGCAAAGACAAGTGAAATAGATATATAATGACAGCTTAGTATAATGATATCACTCAAGAGTTCCAGACTGTGCACGCTTACACTGTGATCAGGGATAAAGTGTTAATTGGCTAAATGGTATTCAGGACCCTTACAGTATATTTGAAACAGACCTACTTTTCAGATCACAATGAAAATTAAAATACTGTTGAAAATATTTAATTTATTTACACATATTCCCAATACTCATTATAAGCAATATTTCAGAACAAAGGTGACATTAGCCTCAATCACCCAGTAATGGAAAGGCTATTTGATGAAGTCAGCATGGCATGGTTATAAATTTTCCAATTAAAGGCAATAATTAAATTTGATGAATTTTTTCTGCTTTAAGGGCGAAAAGAATAATGGATTTGATGTGCTGTATCATAACATGAAGCATGGTGTAGTTGCAAGTAAGGAGTTGGCTGAATTTCTGCGCGAACGATCGGCCATAGAAGAAAATAATTACAAGCTTCTGAGTAAGGTTGCAAAGCAAGCAAGTAATAGTAGCAGCACACAAGGAACTTTTGCGCCTGTCTGGGCTGCTCTAAGAGGCGCTGCGGAAAAATTAGCTGGACTTCATTTGCAGATGGCCCAACGGGTCACAGAACTTATAAAAGATGTATCAAAATATGCTGACGAACTTCACAAAAAACATAAAGCTGTACGTAAATATCCATATTGTTTTGATAGTTATAGTCTAATTCTGTTCTTAACAATGTGACCGCTCTGGGCAAGATAGGCTGACCAATCAGTTCTATTAGGATATAACTGATAAATTTGTCCCTTTCTGAATTTATAGCCTCAAATTGTATATATAGTCTATCTATTATCAGTAACCGCCCACAGTTGTATTAGCTGATTTCTACAGACAGTGAGACAATTGGCATCTGGAACTATATAGAACTTACTTATATTAGTATAATGACAGCATGATTTAATTAACTATTTATCATTGGCATTCGGCAAAGAGTATGAGTTATTACAAAATTGAAATTAATCGGATTTGTACATCTATTATATTTGTTACTAAGTTACTCAAGTACATACATTTTTAATGCTATGTAGGTAAAGGAAGAAGAATCATCCACATTAGAAGTTGTACAAAGTATACAAAGCATCACAGTTACACTTCATAAAGCTAAAGATATGTGCATGCAAAAAGGTCTTGAGTTGGAGAAACTGAAAAAGGATAATGCTAGCCAACGTGAATTAGAGAAGGCAGAAGTAAAATTTAAAAAGGCACAGGATGATTATAAGGCACTTGTTGACAAATACACTGTTATACGAAATAATTTTGAAGAAAAAATGACCCAGGCTTGCAGGGTAATTATTATCGCCTTTATATGTTGCATTCTTCTTGCATAGTGCCAACTTCTATTTCATTATATGGATCGTTTGCTCTGAAAGTGGTGTAAGATCATGTAAACAAAAAATGAAATATCTCATAAATAAATCATTTACACCACGTTAATCATAAATTAAATGATATCTTATTTTTTGTTAAATATGGACTTACACCATTTTTAAAATGAACGGTCCATGTGAGGATATTAATGTGCGCATATTAATGTATTTTTTCAATATCAAGCGCTTCCAAGATGTTGAGGAAACACATCTGAAACATATGAAGGAATTCTTAAATACATATGCTGATGCATTGCAAACGAATCATGAGCAAGTTGGTCAGGTCCATATCGATTTTAAAAGACAATGCTTGGATATGACAGTGGACAAATTATTGGAACAATTCGTCCAAAGTAAATACACAGGCTTCGAAAAACCAGGTAAATATAGATCATCCTACGGTCGACGGATTATCGAACCTTCATGTTACAATTTCGAATGTAAGGTGTGATTGAGTATGAAGAGGTCATGACCAGTTTAGCGGAAATCACAAGTCATACGCAATCCGAAGGAAATGTTGAAACACCGAAGGAGACAACGAAAGGTGCCAATGGGGAAACAGGAGTTGCTGGTAACAGTTACAGTTCGAAAAAAGATCAGGGGATAAAGGGGGAGGGTGTTTTGGTGGGCGGAGAAAGGGGAAGGGTGCAGGAAAAGGATAGAGAAAGAGAAAAACAGAAGGAAAAGGATAGAGAACTATCACATGCACAAACCACCAAGGCCTCCCGCCGTACTACCTCTCTACTCAACCTGTTCATGTCCAACTCCCAGGGTAGGTCTGATTAAGCTAAATAAACCGTTCAAGAAATTGTTACCTTTCAACTGCTTACGATCGATCTCTACATTGTGACATAATGTTGTGTCAATTGGTTTAAATTATACAATTTGAAGAATAATCTATTTTTTGATGGCACAGTAACACATCTTATATTCTTTGCAATTACCCACATGTTGTTAATTTTATGTATGAGATTTTACATCTGTCATTGTACACGTATACGAACGTACACTGATCTTCCACATTTTCTTTATAAACGATATTCCTTTTGACGAATTCTTGGCGACATTATACATTATTTTACAGCGAAAGTATTAATAATACCTTGTAACGAGTGGAACGAATACCCTGTCTGTTTTGGAGTGTGCATGTTGCACATTATGTCACGGTAGGGTCGTTACACCATTCTTATTTTATATCTTAAATATCATATCACTACTCACATATTGGACACGTGCTTAGTTTAATTTCAGCACTCAATCACCGATTCATTATTATGGACATATGCAACACAGTTTGACAAACTTGTGCTTATGTGGTTGTTGTCTTACGTTGCTTGCGCGTTATCTAACCACAGGTGGAGGATGGCATACAAACTATAATGTCTTCCAGGGGGTTTACTTGATCTACAAACACCTTTCTCCACCAATTGATAATTAAACATTACATTGATAATTAAACACCAGCAATCCGTACATAGGATATGCCCTAGCTTTCTTCACCATTAATATTAAAATATCTTTGTGCTGCACCGACATTTTACGGCAACGTAATGATTTGATTATATTGTTCTAATTCCGTTAGGTATTTTTTTAAAAAAATAAAAGAAACGTAAGAAATGTTGAGACATGCGTACTCCTCTGGACTACTCAATTTATGCCATCGAAAGTGCAAAATTGACAAACATTAAAAGACATTCAACTAACGAATATAATCTGAAGACGAAGATAAAAAGGCCGACAGAGGAAGGAGATATTCAAAGATATGAGCGATGAAGTGTTGTTTCAGACAAACAGAGACAAGCAGGGTCTGGTTCGGCACCTGCCACACCTCAGGGGAACAACCTGCCTCCTGCTGTTCCACCTCCCAGCATCTCCAGGAACCCTCTCAGAGGATCTAAATGTAACTGCTTACATTGTGATTACCTGTACCCTCGCCATATCCATGTATTGAGAACGTCTGCATTGGATCACTGATTGATAAAAAAATCAGTTGCTTTTCAACAACTGTACATTATATAGTCCGATGCCATTACTCTGATGCAAAGAATAAATCGGTCTAATACTTACCAACGGATTCTATGTTCTTTGCTAATAAAGTTAATAAAAATATATTTTATATAATTGGTAATCATATGCAGACAATTCTGAAAACTCGGCTTGAGCCTCAGTAGTCAGAACAGTTATTTGCAAAATCATGTAACTAATACAAAATAGTTGCAATCTGTTAAAAAATTATGAGTAATTAGTTGTGTCAATATTGAATTGGTTATTAGTTTTGTTTGTCATAATATTATACTGAGTGACTACCTTTTCTCAAGCAATTCCTTTTCATACCTCTGTCTTTGTCTTGCTCTATCGGTTGTTCTCTACTCACGGTGCTCGGTGACAATTGTGCAATGATTTTTCCTTCATTACTACCTCTCGCGGCCAAACAAGATTTAATCCGTTAAGGAAAATAATCTGGTAACTTGCAGTGGTAACGCGTATAATGGTACCTCCACTCTACACTCTTTTAGAACAGCAGTGTACGTATTATTATCATTGTCTAAGCGCACTAAAGATTTTACTGACATATTCTTTGTAAATTTCATACTGCTTGTAACATTTATCTAGGGTTTACTCTTTAAAAGCATATTCAAAATATTTCTTCACTTTTACACATACAGACACACCCACTATCCACAAGTGTTCTTTCCTGAATGTGCAGATATAGCAATAGAGTTCCCAGAAGGAAGAAATATTTTCTGTCTATAGTTTACTAACACATTTGACAGACGCTTGCATACATAGACTGTAGGAGTATAGCTTTCACAAGTAAGTGGCAATCTAACACATAGGATAACATTGTAAACATCAATCAGGGTGTCATTTATAAATTGTTTTTCTAACAACCATGTCTGTAAATGTATGGCAGGGTATATTTTCATTGACACGATTCATTATATCTTGTATCAATGTTCCTTGTCGCAGAAATACTTTTTAAACAAGTTCTTACGTGTTCGTGTCATACGGGGTATAGGAACAGTGGCACGAAGCGCAATTGTACATTCAAGTGCTTTGTCAGTATATCTGTACAAAAATATATTAAGCATTATATAGAATATGAGATTGGACACAGTCGTCACAATTCCAAGTAGAGTTTCCTAAGATATCTAAAACGCAGGTACTTATGCGTTATACAAGGTGTATCTAAAAACCTGGGAGAAAATTTACGGGGTGATAGAACACATTTACACACGCAATTTTTGTAATACAATGCATGAGTGGAACGCAAGCGGTGAAAAGTTAAGGGGTAGTTTTCTTATGTCGCATTTAACATGCTGACTGTCACACGCGTCGCCGATGCCTGATTATCTCGATTAACGTTTTAAAAAATTATCACGAGAATAAGAGGAGGTATTTTAAAAAACATAATAATAATCTTCTGCTACGATAAGACACAATGGTCCTATTATGTTAATATATCTGCATAGAGTATGTTTTAATCTTAGACGTGCGCTTGGCATTGCTATCCCACAAAATCAGCGCGCGTGGCCTGACATATATTTTCTCATACAGCCGCGTGGCAGTTAGCCTTTTAACTTTTTTTTCTTTGAGGATGTAAATCAATTACAATCCTGTCAATAAAGTGTTTTCTGAAATATTTCCTCTCTTTCTTGTGATAATTCTTTAACACGTTAAACGCGATGTCAGGCGTCAGCGACACGCGTGGTAGTCAGCGTGTTAAATATGACGGTGGAAAACTATCCTCTAACTTTTCACCCTTTGCTTTCCGCCCATACATTGTATTATAAAAACTGCTTGTGTAGATGTGTTCTATCACCCCGTACATTTTCTACCCATGTGTTTAAATTCACCATGTACATACTCTAAATAGACTGTAAATACGCATCTGTAACAAACAAACATGATACAAATAACGCATACAAGTTGTGTGTACATTTCACAACACGCACTACAACACTCTTTCGTTTTGTTTTGTTTAAATATAATATCGACATTATGAAACAAAGTGAGTACATGCTAGTGAAAACGGAGTTGGACTTGGATAATGTTGAGGCACAAGTATGTAGGGGTTGGCTACTGACGGGGGCCTCAGGTGAGCCGTTACAAGTGAACTTTATTAATGCATGGCTCCCATTTTGTAATCTACTTTATCATATTTATTTTCCAAGTTTCCGGGCATTTAATCTGATAGCGTAATGTGATTCTTCATGCAGCTTTATTACACATGAACGACCGAATCATTATATAAGCTATATATAAATATTTCATATTCGTATATTCCACCATTTGTTTTTATTTCGAGAAAAAGAATGTAAATAAATTTGTCATAGTTGAATTTCTTATTCTTAAGTAAATATCCTGTCACTCGTTTTCAAAATGATATCGGCATGTTCATGCAGAAGCCAGGTCTTTTACATTACATGTTCTCTAAGTATATTAGATACCTAAACAGATGCATAACAGCAGAAATCTTGGCAAAACGTCAAATTGTAGTTTTCCTCTTGCAAAATGACGCCAATGAATTTAATACATGTTAGAAAAACAATTTACATGTAAATTGGTCCCAGCAGTATATTGGATTTGACTGGTGGTGGTGCGTGGGTACATTATTCAATTTCTGCTACTATATAGCGTGCTATCTACCGCTGAATTTTCTATCCTATTTTTATATTTTTTTCACATATGCACTGAACTGATTGTAGGTATGGAAACTTGTTCTTCCTATAGGATGCTGATATGTATTGTTACATGAATAACTTGTGTAAGATGTTTCATAACAGAAAGTTAATTTTTAATAGCATTACTCCCGAACAAATAGTTTCGACGGATGTAAAATTCATGTCAGCATATCTGAAAAACGTACAAATTATTAAGCACGGAATGATGTCGTTGCTATTTGGTTGATAAAGTTCATATTTGTTTGTTCGTTTTTAACGATACATTGATCACGTTGCGCTATGTCTTGGACACTTGGAAAGTGAATTACTCACTGTTAATAGTAATGAGATTAATACCAGAGTCATGCAATAGGCTTGTATGAGATATAGATTTTGTAATGCACTCTTAGTTACATTAATTTTGGCAAATAAGTCACAGATGCTGAATTTCAGTGGAAAGTTAACGCTAAGAATGTGCCATAAATGCTCCAATGTTGATTATTATACTTAATTTGCTTTCATTTAGTTTTACTCTTGTAGTGTAATGTTTAGAAAATTTTCAAAATTTGTTGTTGTTGCTTGTTTATTTATGCTGTGATAAGGATAATATCTACTCTTGTATTATCAATGCGATATATATTACGAATCTTGTTCAGTAAGTACATTGTTATTTCTTTAACATCACTTAAGAATCAGACAGCTGATCATGATTTGTTTCTTCTTCTTCTTCTTCTTCTTCTTATTATTATTATTACTATTATTATATAGATTTACATTGTGAATTGATTATCTCGCGAACACTTTCACTGAGACGGGATTGCAGTTATGCCCGATGTAATATAAAATCAGTATTTTTATTTAGCTGTAGATAAAATAGCATCTAACTTTATCTATAAATAACCTATCCACGGTTAACAGGGTTTCTTCGCAGCAGAAGGGAAAAGAGAAAGGAAAAGAAGGCCAAAAAGAAGAAGGATATTGTGGAAACAAACAGCAATAAAGAAGAGAAGTCTGACCTGTCAGTATAAGCATGCTCAGCAGACCTAGTGCACTTTAACCGGCTTTGCAGCTACAGTTCAATACAACTTTTCTTGTCCCATTAAGATCACTTTCTATTGTGGAACTTGTTAAACATTACGTGCATAATATATCCTCAGCGCAAATAGGTGTTGGCAAAAGATTCCATTTGATATGTGTTCAACTGGAGAAAATTACTTTTCCTAATGAAACAAATTTTCCGTTGTATTTATCATAATGCACTGGGCCTGCGAAATAGTTAAATAAGATGGTATACAAAGTTTGTTGTCTTTCCAACCACTGTAGGGACGACAAGGATGACAGTAGGAAATCTGAAACACCAACGCCTGAAGTAGATGAGGATGGTTTTTGTATTAGACCAAAGCCTGATCCCTGGGAAAATGAGAAAGGATTCTATTCTAGTTCTGATAGTGACTCAGAGGATGAGAGAGAGCGGAAAATTCGGGTGGAGATAAAGCCTCTCAGCAATGGTGGCGCACCAATGAGTGCCAGCGTTGATGAGCTCAGGGCAACCGTCGAAAATTTATCACTATCCCCAGCCCCAACTGTGAGTCATACTGATATTATTGCCAAAGTTACATATCACATATAGTCGTACACGAGATAATTGCATACTCCATTATTGTTATAACTGATTATCGTTTACCACGTTAGCGTGCTTGTTCACATTAAATGAATAATTATAATTTTATTGTAATAGGGACGTAGAGGATCAAATACTGATTCAGACCATCACATGAAAAGGTCTCAGTCAGTATCTCAACAATTAGGAGGTAAGCCAAGCTCGGATTTACTTGGCCTAAACTTGTTCAATCCTAGCAGTACCCCATCGAGTGCATCAACACCAACCGGAAGTCATCCATACGCACCGCTACAAAGTCCTCCACCGCTTTCTTCGTCGCCGATACCTCAACCACAGCCGCCACAATCCGCACCACCTACCCATCCTCATACTCGTTTTCCAGGTGGGTAAATGTTGCAACTACATTCAGATTCCCTAAAATGATTGTAATATTACCATGAACCAAGATGTTGCCAATGAAGGATTAGCACGCTCCAATAAAACATTTTACAATGCATTTTTCATAGACGGTGACCTGTTCTCGGAAGTAGGCGACATTACACCAGCCCTTCCTCCAAAACAATCGGCCTCATCAACGCCAACTGGTTCGATTGTTATCCCGCGGCCGCCATCTAGGAGAGGTGAAGGCCCATCGCCGAGAGGTCGAATGTCGCCGGCTACTATATCCAGAGCGGACAGTGTAGCAAGTTTGGAATTTCGTGCTGCCGGCGTCGGAGTGGGTTCTTCCAGGGGTCCATCTCCATTAACTATCGGCCTCGCAGATACTATTCCCCTTGCTGTCGCGTTTCATGAAATTGTGCACTCCTACTTCCGTGGCACCGATGAGACACGTTGCCAGGTGAAACTCAGCGGAGACATGATGCTGTCATTTCCGGCCGGCATCGTCGCTGTTTTGGCCAATAATCCCAGCCCCGCAAAGCTAACCTTTCGCGTGAGGAACAGTAACCGATTAGAGAGACTAGTGCCCAATAGTCAACTTGTCAGTATGTAAGTAATTTACTTACATATTCTCTTCCTATTGCAAGATATCATATTTTTGTTCGGCACTTATATTGTATTACTTTTGTTTTTGGTGTTAGGATAAAGGTTAATGTTCGTATTAACGAAACTTTGTTTTATTTTTTAGGGACGCGACGCAGACGACTGTCGAGAGTACAATATTCGAATTCAACATGAGTGCCTTAACCACGTTATTACGACGACAAGCTGAACACAATCCATCGGCCTCGTATTTTAACGTTGATATTCTAAAGTACCAAATCAAATGTAAGGAAGGAGCCGGCTCTTGCCCCTTTCAGTTAGTCGCCTATTGGAAGTGTGAGTCGACGCACACCGATCTCAAGGTATAAGAAATCTATCAGTCGAATGATATTTACGAAATACATATACAATGTTTTATTGTGTGCTTATCCTGTTTTCTGTTAGATCGATTACAAATATAATAGTCGTGCAATGGCATCACCAAGCCCTCTACTAAATCTTCACGTCGCAGCGCCTATAGACGGGGGCTTCAGATCCCTCAATAGCAAACCTCTTGCGCAATGGTTGCCGGATACCAACCGTGTACTATGGAAGTTCACAGAATTGTCCCAGCATAGTGAAGGTAACGGTGTAGGTTCCTTAAAAGCGCGCATCGAACTTGAACGTGGGCCAGGAACTCAGGGAACCATATTCACGCAATTCAACTGTGAGGGCACCACATTGTCTGGAGTTGAATTTGAACTCGTTGGTTCTGGTTATAGATTGAGTCTGGTCAAGCGTAGATTTGTATCTGGTGAGTGTTATTCAAGGGCAATACATGACATAATTTAACACATTATGATCACGTTAACCAACGCTGAATGCTTCATATATGCCATTCTGTTTACTTTAATTGTTGGGTAAATAATGCTGTATTACTTTAGGTAAATATATATGCGATGGTGATACCGATTCGCGTAGCAGATACGCAGCACCGCCGTCAAGCGTAGATTGACGACTTCCAGAGTGGGCACCTCAATGGGAGACCTTGCCCACTTAATACTGGTACTTGCTTGTTCACTCACTGCCCCTGCTTCGACTATTCGTCATACAAAAAAAAAAACTACGTCTACAGCAGTACTTGTGGAAGAAGTTTGTTGGATACCAAAGAGTACGATGCGATTGTATAGAATTATCTAAAGAAGACAAACAGAACTGTACAGGCGAGTGCAACCTGTACCAGTAGCTGATCGTTCTATTTCAACCAGATACTAAGGCCTGCAATACTCCAGGGATGAGGCTAATGATGATCGTGGTGGATGAAGTATTTTGTCATGTATAAGTAAATGTAGATAGGAAGTCTCACAACCGGGTTCAACCTAAAACGAAATTGTATTAAGGCAATTAATCTGACTTTCTAAGTCACTCGCTACCTGACAAATCGCGTTCTGTAATAGTGTGTTTTATAGCTTGTATATTTTTCAATTTTCTATATATTCTCGATTTAGATTGTAACTATTTTAACAAGGTTTGTATATTAATGTAGTAACGTAATGTGGCAATGAATTTTACCTAAACCGAAGGAAATGTAGGAGGTGTTAAGTATTCATGAATTGTCTTTGGTGTCCAGCATACATTTCGCCACGGTTTATCGCCATTTTATTCTCTCTATATAATCAAAATACATTAATGACGTTTTTTACACATCTTGAACATCTTAGCGAGTACAACATTTTAATCTGTTATATATTTTGTGTTATTTTAATATATATATAATATATTATTTTAATATAATATAATATATATATATATTATATATATATGAAGTTATTATGTTAGCATATAAACGTTAAGAGTCCTACAAGAACGCAAAGAATTTATAATGTCAAGCAATTTACTTATATACGTTCAGCATTTATATTTTCCAAGGAGATCTAAGTTAAGACCTTTTGTAAAGTTGCCTGTATTACGTTGTTGTGAATAATTGTTCTCGTACATGTAAGAGTCTAAAAACTGCAGGAAAGAGAGAAAAGCGTAAAATCGTGTACAGATAACTCCCGTGCGGAAAATAGATTAAAAATAACATAAATCCACGCGCGTTAAATGAGTAGCAGACAATACAACAATCCTGCTGCTATGTTTTAATCAATATACAACTTGTTATAACAGGACAAGTTTAACCCGTGTTTGTGTCCCGTGTAAACTTTGAGAAATCTGAATGATTAACTTTTATAGTCCTCTTGTAGCGAATCTGACTGTCCAACAAAAATTAGTACTGTTTACAATTCGTCGGATTCTAGAATTAATGAATAGGTAAAAAGTTCTTCCTTGCCTTCTTCGCGTTCAATTGCGGATAGTTTATTTCGTTTGCGTATTTATTGCGGTTTATTAATTAATCCTGGTTCACATAGAAATTATCCTACAATCATGTAATTCATACTACGACATAATAAATGTCGTACATCTCCAATTATATCATTATATAATGTTTGTGACAGTATTTTGCGTTGCCGTTTATACAATTTATAGCGTACCGAGTATCGTTGCTCCTACATTTAGGGTTTAGTGAGATTTTCGGACGATATCAATTTCATTTATTCACTTATGATGAGACAAAAGTTCCCACTCTTTCTGTACGATCACTATCCTTTCTGTTCTTCTCTGTTAATATAGGCATTGTCTGTGCTAATTAATTTGACACATTTAAATAAACTGGAGAGTAGACAACAATCATTTAACATTTGCGATACATATGGATTGTTGCATATATGTACATGTGTATATATACAAAATAATAGTGGTGGTCATAAGTCTAAATTAATCACAATTAATGTAGTTCAGCACACACGATGCTTTCTCTTTGTGTGATCTGATAAAACAATATGATATGCATCGATTGACAGAACTAGCTGTCCGATACAAAAAGAAAAATCTTAAAGTTACAATTATTTAGTTCTCTATAGGATATGCGGTGTGTTTCATTTGACACCATCAGCACAGATATAAAGGACATAATTTATAATATGTCAGTTTTTTCCCGAACAATTATTTCCTCAACATAATTTTGACATCACGATTAAGACTAATTAATAATCATGACACCGACAACCGTACGATTCCGAAACAAAGAGCGTAATGTTCCTGCAATGCTCTATACCTACTCCGTATTTTTACGGTGAACACTGGCTATTGCTAGATTTTTCTTTGTTTGTAATTATTTTTAACTATACGATACAAATACAAGCAAGGTCTACGAAGAGCAATACAAACATCTATTAGGTATGATGAAGATAGCAACCACTCCGTATTTCGAATTAAATTATTTATATACGACAAAAAATATAATTCTTGGCTTTTTTCGATAATAAATAAATCTCTTATAATTTACGGTGGTAATACATTACTCTATTCATATTAAAATCAGTTTACCTTAATTGTTGCTTAAATCTCAGCGACGATCACAAGAAACGTAGAATATATATATGGTTTACCTTTTCTTCAAAGCTGTTGCAGTCCCAAAAGTGCAACCGAAATCGCCTCTCGTTTCATTATGGAGTGGTTACTGAAAAAATCGACTGAGCTCTCCTGTGATATGCAGATGTCACTTTAATTTTCATAATAAACATTTATATTTAAAAGGAAATATATATAAACGGCAATTTTACGCGTTCACATTAATCCCTGTCTCATCCTGAAATTTTGATAGATAAGCTGTACAACTCCGATGTAATTGGTATTATTCTCGCTTGCAAGCAATTGCCAATTATGCTCACGATTTTATTTTAATGCTATAGCGTACAGTTTGTTCGGCAGAGGCTTCATTACTGGCGTCCTGAAATTCTTCACAGGACGATGTCGATCATAATTATGCTTATACGTACATGTACACATACGTAATTGTGTAGACCTTCATACGTAATGATCAACGGAAATAAATATTTGCTTCACAATTAGTATGCATTCAAAAACAAAAGGTCACCACCGTATGTACAGGTCTTTGATATCAAATTGACAGCATAATGTTAAGGAAAATTGCAAAGCAATTACATGTAGATATAAACTCTTATACATAGTATAAATACAAGAAAATAAATTAATACAATATATATGTTATATAAAGTATAGGATGGTGATGTAAACCTATTGGCATGTAATGTCCATGTTCTAATAAAGATCTAGGATATTTTCGATAAGTCATTTGTTGTTATCTGTGTCTTTGTACAGACGTTGATGTGTCATATTTCCTTCATCAATATTTCCTTCATTAATATTGACGTGTGTTTTTAACAGCTTTAAATGGGATCTCATCTTATCATGAGCCCAGGGTTGAAGTCTTTATAATAGTTGAACTTTTTTCCGTTGTTTCAAATCCGTTTCGAACAATTCTTCATCAATCAATACAGTTCTTTGGTTGCGACGAATTTTTTAACAGGGCACGAAGTACTTGATCTTGCTCGAAACATTCAATAAGTAGATTCTCGTACCTAGCAGAAATTAATATAGATACCTTAATAACCGCTCGCCTTCTTCATTAAAACAGAAAATGTTATCTGTACACGTATACATGATTCTCTTATAAAACATGGTTAAGTGAAATCGACACATAATGCAAATCATGAGATCGCGATTCGTCTTATACTGAAGTCGGGTATTTATGCATAAACCGATATGATACGCGGTGCATTCCGTATTTATTTTGCCTAATATGATATGATGGAGGAAACTAATCATTTACGAAATATGCTTACTAACTTGTACTTTAGCAAAAATATGTTAGAGAGAGATTATAGCAATTTTTGGATCGTATTACATCGAAACTGTATTCCCGAGGTACTGAATTATTGGTATTGATTCCACATGTCATCAAGATTTCGATTAATTATTTTTCAACTTACTGGAGTGGTACTACTCTTAAGTCCTTGTTAACAACATGTCCCATTCTGAATACCCTTTTCAATATGATTTTTGCTAATGTTCTCTCATGTTCATAATAATTCTTGTCTTGAGTGAACCATAAAGCGAGCGCACATCTTCTCCCCTTCAACACAGCCTTCACGCCATGAAGATTATCACCACCAGCGGAAAATGCGACCATTCGTCCGCAATTGGGTAAAACTATTGTTTCTACTTCAAAAGTCTTTAGACCCTTGACAAAGAAGAATTCGCCACCCTTAAAGTCATCATTTAAATATAATATTGCTGAATAATCCCGCCACGTATACGCAGGACTTTCTCGTACGCATCCGGCGTCACTTATTAAACAATTGTCCGCATGAATCTGATGGCTTAGGTCGGTTCGGTTAATTGGTGTACCTGAGGATAATCAATTCGAATGTATCACCAGCGGTTTGTGAGCCATGTTAATACAAAAACGTTCGCTTCTAACACGCTCAATTACTGTCATACCAAAGTCGAGTGTCTTATGTTATAAAGAGTAGATAAACCCTTCAGCGAGGCAAACTAATTGTTTTCTTATGACTGAAGAAACGAATGTACAAATTGATAACGATGGCGTCTTAACTCGTGGGTAATGAATTCGCGATTAACATCGACGTGATCGTACCGTTATTAAGATGTTAATGAAACTGGAAGCACGAAGGTGCGTCAGATGAAAATTACCAGGTAGAGCTGTTCGACAGACCAAATGAGTGTAGGTGAAGTGCAGATGGTGATCTAGGTTGAAATATTTTTCCACGTGTTGTCTTGCTAATTCCGTTCTTTGCAAGAAGAGTTCGAGTAAATCTGGTGACAACATACCGTAGTAAACCATCTGCAATCAATCAACATTTTAATTAACTCTGTAAGGTTTCTTCGTTTCTACTAATCCTCTTATATTGACAATAACAGTTACCAAAGCCATTCGGCCAACAGTTGCACCTTCAAATTGTTCGTAACTAGAATGTGGACTTTTATGAGCATCGTAACCATCACCCTCTACTACGGCAATCTGTAATTTCATTACTTTCACCAATCATACCAATACTGTGCACCATTTGTGAAAACATTCCGCATTTGCGCAGAATGCATTTTTCGAGTCTGCTCAATTTCTAGTGGTTTAATTACTTCTATCTAAGGGAGGGACTGATAAATAAGGCGGAGGAGAGACTAAGGGCGGTAATATTGGGTGGGATGCGCAGGAGAGGGGAAAGTCGGAAAATAATTCTGACTGGTAAGGAGACTGGGGCTTATACTTTTTAACCTGTTACTGGCGGAACTGGAGGAAGAATTGGGGAAGGGGTAAAGTTGGAGGTGACAAGATCTACTCATTAGCATACGCGGACGATGTTGTAATCCTGTCGGAGGAAGCAGATGATACGAGAGCGATGCTGTGTAGATTGGAAAGATATACAGGGTGAATCTAAATTCAGTGAGAAAATTTAAGGGGTGATAGAACACATCTACACAAGCAATGTTCGTGATACAATGTATGGCCGGAACACAAGGAGTGAAAAGTTAAACGGTAATTTTCCACCGTCACGTTTAACGCGTGTCAGAGAATTATCACAAGAATGAGAGGAGGTATCTCAAAAAACTCAAAAAATGTCATGCTCAAAGAAACAAAAGTTAAAGGGTAACACGCTAAGTGCGATGCAAAATGAGGAAATATCCGTCAGGTCACGCGCGCTGATCAGAACTGCTTACTGCTTACTACAATACTTATTGTTAGTGTACGGTGTAACGAACTACTATTACTACATATCAAGTGCAGCATATATTAATAATTTATATTTACCTGGGCGAGTTTCATTAATGCCACGCACTCAGTTTGATTTAAAAAATCATTAGTTACATATCGATATTTTCCACCAGGTTCTTTTTCGTCCGCTCCCAGACTTACATGACTCGAGATATTGAAATGTAACGCATTTCGAGTCTCCATCGGAGTTGTTCTTGCTTTTCCGGTATCGACGACTGTCGATAAATTACCAGGAACATGGATCTGCGAGGACAGTGAATGACCCGGTGGTGTGCATAATTTCATCGTCCTACGACTTTCCTGTAAACGACAAATGTAACACTGGTAATATATGCAACCTCGTAATCGTTATATACGCTCCATATAATACAATAAAACAGTTATTTTCCTTATCCGGCCGTTGGAAAAATAACTCTGCATACCATGTCAATGTTCATCTAACGTTAGATAACTTTAGCTATGCTGGCGGTAAATAAATTATGCCATCATGAGTTATGCCCGATCAAGAGAATAAATAAATGTGTTTGGAGAGTAAGTCGGTACTGTCCGATAATCTAAAAAATATCGGTTGCTAATCATGATTAAGTATTTTGTTATTTGATGGCCATTGTGAGATCAAACTCAGTGCACATAAGTAGATCTGGTTGCATTTAAGTAGGCGAATTTATAAGCAATCTACAGACAGGATTTTCATAATTTTATTCACATGGTTTGATGTCCTTTTCCATTAACCGCGATTAAAAATGTATCACGAGAGGTGTTTAAATTTTTTATTACATTTTCTATAATATTACAAAAAGGAAATGAGATTACGGATATTTGTCGTGTGTTATCTAGGCTACTAATTCATTACGAGTCTATCACTTATACTTGGTATCTCATTAATGGGTTTATACGTATATCGCCATTTAAACAAGCCTGTATTAGTCAGCACAATATATCCCAGCTTCTGTACGTTTTGTGACGTTCCAAAAAGTATTGCACTCGTTTCATTTTTGAGCTTTTTATACCCGAACAGCAGTGAGATCCTTAAATATCTTTAAACGCTACATAGTATTTAACGTTACGCAACATTGGTTACCGTGGTCACATTGTCTTTATCTGCACTATTTTGCTTCGTTTTTTTCACCTTCTTTGCATTTGCGAATTTTGCTTCAACGGCGCTAAATTCGTCCAATATATATCGTAGAAGTCTTAATTCATATTCATATCGCTTGACGTATGCAATTGCTTCCTAAAATGCCAAATAACGTTATGTTTTACATATATTTGCAAAATGTAAATAACTAACAAACAGTGCTTCAATATTTCGACGATTTACCCTACTTCTGTCAACACTTCAAATTAATTTAAAATAGCAAAGTATAAAGTAAAACTTGTTACCCGTCGTGGCACAAAATAGTCATCGTTTACTTTCGGTAGGCGGTTATAAAACTCCTTATTATTCAGCATCGTCTCGTCAACTGGGTCAAACACTAGATAACTTTCAACAGCTGCACACGCTGCTTTAATATTGCCCACTGCAATATAAAGCGAATTATAATTATTAAATTTTTACATAAGACAATTCACACGTAAGATTTCTGCTAAGTATCCCTAGTAGCACAAAATATTAAATAGATATGTATCTGATATTAAAAAGATATTCAATGTCTTTTTAATATTTAAATATGTAACAAATATTTATTTTATATTTAAAAACAAATATTTTTTTACAAATGTTTATTCAATATTCATTTCAGATTTAAAACGAAATATTTTTTTACAAATGTTTACTGAACATTTATTTGAGATCTAAAAAGAAATATTTTGTTACAAATGTTTATTCAATATTCATTTCAGATTTAAAACGAAATATTTTTTTACAAATGTTTACTAAATATTTATTTTAGATGTAAAAAGAAATATTTTTTTACAAATGTTTATTTAATATTCATTTTAAATTTAAAACGAAACATTTTTTTACACATGTTTACTAAATATTTATTTTAGATGTAAAAAGAAATATTTTTTTACAAATATTTATTTAATATACATTTTAGATTCAAAACGAAACATTTTTTTACAAATGTTTATTTAATATTTATTTTAGATTTAAAACGAAATATTTTTTACGATAGTTTACTAAACATTTAAGTATTTGAGATCTAAAAAGAAATATTTTTTACAAATGATTATTTAATATTTATCTTAGATTCGAAAAGAAATATTTTTTACAAATGTTTATTCAATACTTATCTTAGATTCGAAAAGAAATATTTTTTACAAATATTTATTTAATATACATTTTAGATTTAAAACGAAACATTTTTTTACAAATGTTTACTAAACATTTAAGTATTTGAGATCTAAAAAGAAATATTTTTTACAAATATCATACCCAACTAAATTATTAATTAAAGGGTTTAAAGGATATTTTTCCCGAATATAAAATTCCAGGTGATTCTCGTACTTTATTAAAAACTGAGCGATTATCTCATATTGTATCGTGTTTAAGTAAAAATAAAACCGCAGCACAACTTAAATATTAGGTTGGGGAAAAAGAAATCCATTATTTTTTCGGTACATGGCTGTAGTGAACGATATCTCGTAAAGTATTGATCAAAAAATTTGAAATTTATGCTCGTTGTAAAGATGACATTTCACACCAAAAAAAATTCTTTTGTTGTTTTTTGTTTCGTGAATTCAGTTGTGAGTTACAGGGTGTTAAAAATGGAAGTCAACAAAGAGAACATTCGGTACATTTTACAGTTTTTCTTCGATAAAGGCGAAAGTGCAAGCCAGGCGGCTGAAATTGTAAATGGTGTTTATGGTGCCGATACTGTAACAGCTAATTACGTGCAATTTTGGTTTCGACGATTCCGTTCAGGCATTTTTGATGTTAAAGATGCACCTCGCACAGGCAGGCCCGTCGTCGAAAATGTCAACCAAATCACAGAAATAATCAAAATTGACCGGCATGTTAGTAGCCGTAGCATCGCTCAGGAGCTAAAGATCGACCATAAAAACAGTTTTAAACCATTTGCGCAAAGTTGGATTCAAAAAGAATCTCGATGTTTGGGTGCCACACTAATTAACACCGAAAAACATGTTGGATCGAATTTCCATCTGCGAAGCCTTGGCCAAACGCAATGAAATCGACCCATTTCTTAAACGGATGGTGACTGGGGATGAGAAATGGGTCACATACGACAATATTGTGCGAAAACGATCGTGGTCAAAGCGCGGTGAAGCAGCTCAAACGGTGGCCAAACGAGGACTAACGGCCAGGAAGGTTCTACTGTGTATTTGGTGGGACTGGAAAGGAATAATTTGTTATGAGTTGCTTCCGTATGGCCAAACACTAAATTCAGATCTCTACTGTCAACAACTGGACCGTTTCAAGCTAGCGATTGACCAGAAACGGCCAGAATTGGCCAACAGAAGAGGTGTTGTGTTCCATCAGGACAACGCCAGGCCACACACGTCTGTAGTGACTCGCCAGAAACTCTTGAAGCTTGGTTGGGAAATTTTAATGCATCCGCCATATAGTCCGGACCTGGCACCAAGCGATTACCACCTTTTTCTCGCATTGCAAAACATCCTGTGTGATAAGAACTTGGAATCAAGAGAAGATTGTGAAAATCGATTATTAGAGTTTTTCGCCAATGAAGACCAAAATTTTTATGAGAGAGGCATTATGAAATTACCTTTAAAATGGCAACAAATTATCCAACAAAATGGTCCATATTTGACCCAAATCGGACAATCCAAAGCATGTTAAATAATGTCTTGAATTTCGCGCAAAAATAATGGAATTCTTTTTCCCCAACCTAATATTTTGGCATAAAGAAGCACATAATAACTTTATTACAAGCAGAAGATGTATTTCTAGAACTGAAAGAAAGTTTTACAATAAAATTAATTCTTAATATTGACGGTATCCCAATTTCAAAGAATTCGAACAAACAATTTTGGCCTATTTTATGCAAATTAGTTTTAAATAATTATATTGTATCTCCCTTTTCGATTGCAATTTTTTACGGCGATGCAAAACCGGATTCGTTGCCTGATTACTTGGGTGAATGTACGCGCGAATTGTACGATGTTTTGAAAAATAGAATTTTCTGCAATAATATTACATTCAAAGTCCTTATAATTTGCTTCACATGCGATGCACCCGCGAGAGCTTTTTTAAAAAATATTAAACGACACACAAGTTTACACGGTTGCGAAAGATGCACAGAACAAGGTACATTGTATAGTCACCGAATTATACATGAAAACCATAATTAATGCTGGTGCACGAACACATTGTGATTTTGAGAATTTTATTGATATAAATCATCATAAAAATGAGCATAGAACTCCAATATTAAATATAAGCCAATTAAATGTAATTGAACATTTTGCTCTTGATTATATGCATCTGTGCTGTTTATGAGTAATGAAGAAACTACTTCATTACTGAAATAAGAAACTTGTGAAATATATTGTGATATATCTATGATTGATATATCTATATAAGTAACTTTGTGAAATATCTGCTTTCATTCTTGTGGTAATTTTTTAACACGTTCGCCGCCAGGTCAGGCATCGACGACGCGCTCGGCAGTCAGCGCGTTAAATGTGACGGTGCAAAAATACCCTGTAAATTTTTATCCGTTGAGTTGCGCCTCATATATTATTGGACAAAAAGTGCTTGTATTCAAGTGTTCTACCACCCCTAAATTTTCTCTCTCAAATTCTGGCTCACCCTGTATGTAGCAAGGTGCCCCCCCCCCCCCATTTTGTTCCATCGCTTCTTCAAACGCTCTAAGAAAATCATGTACTTTGTCGTCCCGTGATATCCACTTTAAAAGAATTTCAAAAGTGAAACATATTATATGATCTTCCTCTATGACAAGAGAATAAATGTTTTTTTTATGTTCAGCAATCCTAGTCTTAAGCTGGCAAATAGCTTAATTCGTGTGGCAAAGAAGCGCAGTACAAGCGGGGAAACCGATAAATGACGTGTGATTGTTGTGCAATAGGAAGCAAGTCTTTGATTTTCGGGAAAACTCGGGATTTTTTGCAGAACATAAATGTTAAATTTGGTGAGGGGGCGCCGGATATCGTGTGATAGCCCAGGAACGTACGAGAAAGAGGCAATATTGAATCTATTAAAGGCTCTCTCTTTTACAACGTCAACATTTTATCTACTAATACTGTCTTCATAGAATTCTAAACGTATGATTCAATTACTTTAATCTACCAGCTGTTCGGATTGTGATTGTAATTATCTGACCAATTAATATTAAGGTTTAAGTGACCCCTCTAACAATAGGTCCCTTTAGCGCAGCAGGAAAACGCAGTACGCACCAACAGCGGGATCTCCCGAGTTCAAATCCCGTCAAGTGTAAAAAAATTTTCAGTTGTGTAACATGGCCAGGTCATGTACAACGGCTGAATCAATTAACAACATAATGTTCGCAAATAGTGAATAATTCCCTGCTTTCAAATTTTCTTATTTTTTTAAAATTCAAATAATATTCAATGTTATTTGAATATTAAATACATATTTTTTAAATATCTAATCAATATTATTTGAATATCTATTTTATATGTTCTGAATATCTGTTTTATATGTGTTGAATATCTGTTCTATATTCTCCGAGTATCCAGATCTAATATTTTCTGAATATTAAAAAGTGTCGCCAAAAAAATGTTTTTTTAATATTCGAAAAAAATATTGTACTAATATTTTTGTGCTATATGAATTCATATATCTATTTTATATGTTTTGAATATTTATTTTATATGTTTTGAATATTTGTTTTATATGTTTTGAATATCTATTTTATATGTGTTGAATATCTATTCTATATTCTCCGAATATCCAGATCTAATATTTTCTGAATATTAAAAAGTGTCGCCAAAAAAATATTTTTTTAATATTCGAAAAAAATATTAAACCAATATTTTTGTGCTACTAGGGATGAATGTGCATGTAAGTACATTCCCTTTACAAGCTGATTATACGGATATAAACAAATACAGGTCAGTGAGATTTTTTATAGTAATTCACTTCAGTTTTAACACTTCTCTCATAAAACCTCAATTCCTACATTCTCTGCATAAACTCGAAGTCTTTACTGTAGATATTCACGCAGGAACTTCAGTTATGCTGCATCTCGACAGTTGATCTGTGAGGAAATTGATGACATCACAAGACAATGTCACCCACGTTACGATGACACAAACGCTTAGCCCAGAACAAGTATGTGTAAATCAAAGGGGAAATCGAAACAAATCGCACCGTTAAACTTTAAGGTCGATTCGGTAATAATTCTGACGGATACAGATACCGTGGGTGGCTAAATTATGAACTCGCTGATTAGAGGAAGGTCGTAGGATTTATAAGATAAGTGCACCGCACTAAGGTCCAGCTATCTCGTTTCCACACAAAAGCGGAATATGTCTAACGTAGTCAACCAATGTACAGAAAAGTATATCCGTACATTATATTTAAAAGTTCTATCAAAACGGATTGTGGCCTATTACACTACGCAACAAAATAAAATTTTTTCTCTGCTACTAGGTTGAAAATAGGTTCCTTATAGTAATTCATATGCGCTGAATACAGAAATGCAATCAGATTTGCTCTGGCACGTCAGGAAAAAAAGTTATGTACGTATAAACATTTCCGAGGATAATGCTATTAACTACGTTGAATTGCGAATGTGAGTAATTTTGGGGCAATTAATGTGCGTACTTTGGGATGAAAATGCTAAATATTATAATTAATAAATTAATTATAAATGTTTATTTGCCTCTGAAATGAGTCAGAGGACCCTAGTTACACTAACATTGGCAATACCTTGGTTTAAAAATGCGCCTATTCATCTTTCGTTTACTGAATCACCATATACCGAATCACCGAATCTTCTTATATAAAATCAATTAAATACGTGTTATTGCGACTGTTGCACTGAAGTAATGTAGGGTTTAAGGCGAGATACGTGTCGATGGAGAAGGAACATGAAAGCGGTTTGTTTGTCCGATTTGGAAGTGGGGCTGCGGCGTCGCCTCACGAGACTCGATGGACATTTATTTGACAAGAGTCGTACCTGCTTATTCAAATCATCACTCCTTAAATAAACCATCTTTACGTTTATTAACACCTTCGTTTATTTTCCGTATAAGATCCCACACTAATTTTATAAAACATGTTGAATCCTGCCCGCATGCTCTAGCTCGAGCGCAAGTTAGAACTTGTCAAAGTCTGCCTATTTGTTTTTACCACTGCAACTTTTTTTTTTATAGACGCATAAAGCAGAGTAACCTTGAGAATACACACATACATTCGTACGTTATACCAAATAATACAGCTGATTGATGCAGCTATACAATAACGTATGTAGAAGGTTTTAATGATCATCTTATGACTTTATTATTAATATGGTTTTTAGCTATAACTTTAAATCCAGACGTGCTACGACAATTCTGATTGCAAAATCGGAATCAGCGCACCCAATTACATAATACTCACATTCATTTTAACTAGTAGCAAATTCATTGTTGCATAGTGTTATCAGAGTAGACCATGGTCGTTAAGAATCTCTACTATCGAGCGTATTCAGCTTACGCAGCAGGATTTACGGCTACTGTGTATCCTAGTCGTTATTATCGAGAACGTGCTCATTTTGCGCTGTATCTGAACAGGTTGATGTATTTCAAACTCGTTTGAACGCTTTTTGTCTCACAACTTTACTAACAGTTAAATAACAGCAAACCACGTTGAATATGGCTTGAACGCGTCTATTATGGAAATCCTTCAGATTACTTGTTCATTTTGCAGAAAAGTTTGCAAATATTGATATATATATTTGGTATATTGACTAACATAGTACGCCTTTTCCGATGCTAACTACAATAATTAAACTGAATTAAATTAAAGCTCTCTCTCTTCTCAATCATTCTTACCTGGAAACTATGTAGCGTTTTTAAATGGGAAAAGAACAAATTAAATGATTGGAGGCCTACATTTTAGCTAGACTCATAACAGGCTCTTTTTCCTATCCCGTTCCAATTAAACTTGGACACTTTCCACGTATTTATATATCATTACTGTTGTACTCACGTTTATAATAGGCAAATTGTAGGTAGTTATAATGACTTCTAAGCAATTCTGGCCGATACTCCCCGTTAATGTTCCTTAACATGCGTGAACAGCCATGTTTACATTTCAAGCAGTAAGCAAAATGATCTGTAACGTAAATTGTTCTCGTCATCATTGCATGCAATCAAACACCTTGCTACACACATGTGTTTCGCTTACAATTAGATTGGAATCTAAGTACCTGATTGCACTTAAATGTAGTGCATACATTCTGAACTGTAATCTTCTGTTCATCTCCTACCTGCCACTAATAAACAACGAACCTCTACTTACTGGCAATAGATGACGTGAACTCCGGAAGCCATCCTTGATCGAAGGACCCTTCACAATATGTTCTGCATTCATCTTCAGACTCCAAATAAGATTTTAAGGAACTCTCTAACAAAAATACTGCTTCCTTAAAATTCTTCTCTTCGTAAGCTCTAAGACCATTCATGTACGCCACTAAAAATGGTGACGCCTCCAAATTTACGATATTCTCTTCCGAAACATCCGGCAGTGAAAGGTAAAACTTCAAATTTTGCACACTTATTTCGTGATTGGGATGTTGCACAAGGAACGTGAATATTGCATTTGCAGCAGCTTGATTTTGATTTTTCTGTAAAACAAAAAAAGACGGCAATCATGTATGCTTGTTCATGTTGGAATCCCATCAACGTGGACCGCTTATTTTGAAAGCGGTGCAAGTCCATATTCTTTTGCTTCAACAAAATTAAACGTTAGCATATTAATCAATTCAGAAATATATATTAATTGCATCAAGTCTGGCAATGTTTCTACCAATTTATCAATACGTAATTTAATTATATATATTTTTTTAAGCGGATTTAACAAAAGTAATATTTATTTACGGGTTGTAATTGGACTTACACCATTTTCGTAATTAGTCATTTGTTAAAATCATTTAATTTAAATTAAGTACGATCGATAAAATATCAGTTAAAATATATTTTCTATTCATCCAATTTGATTTTTAAGTAATAACAAGAAATAAAATAGGAGTAGCAATTTTTATTTTGAACGTTAATTATATTTACATATCGTTAAACTTAACATAACATCGCTATTATTTATTTATGGTCTTTATGTGGCAGTATTTTTAAATATTCAAGACGCACAGATGATATATTTTGTATCTACATCTGGCATAGTTGTACAAAGGCGACACGGTGATTCTTTCGCATTTCAGCGGTGTTCTCCGGCATTTTACCTTTTCTTCGTCAGTATTTTTCTTACCCGTTTTTAAAACGCGTTTTGAAGATCTTTCGTTGAAACGCAATTCTTTTGTTTCACTTCGTATAAAATAAGTTTATTATTTTGTCTGCATTGTTTTATATTATCATAGTAATCCAGATTGTGTGTACTAGATTCATGAAAGCAAACAAATGTAACCGTATGACCCACCTGTGTCTATCAAAATTGGACTTACACCATTTTGCTATAATCTTTCGCTACACAATTTCGTTTATTGGCCAATTTTAAATTTAACAAACCATTGGTACTTTTTAAGACACTAAATATTGACCAGTCATAAATGAAAAGTTTACACTAAATTAATCGCGAATTATGTAGCATCCCTATTTTTTCATTACATGGACTTCAACCACTTTCAAAATAAACAGTCCATGATTCATTGGAGTATTGTTTTAGCATTTGCATTCAATTTGGTCTTGCAACTACATATGTTTGTCTCATTTCTTTGCAGAAAATTCTGATGTGTTCCAAACTTCATTCTTGATTGGACAGTATACTTTACTGGCTCACGACGCTCAAACAGTGATAACATAGATGAAATCGAAAATATTACACGGAAATTCTGAATGTCGATTCAGGAGATACAAATAGATGCGGTACGTTGACCTTATCTTAATTTTTACGACAAGGACTCCCAATGAAAGGTAAGCTGCAAAAAAGTGTATTTTGCTTCATATTGTGAGAGACACTTGTGTCTCTGTCGCCAGGTTCGGCAATAAAATTGTTAGCAGCATTGATCTGGCACCGCCAACATGGATCTGACGCTTTGTTCTTGGTATTAACGTGATGATGACAAGCCGCATAATGCTACGAATGGCTGTTTGCCGACGTTTCGCAAACGTTACAGTTTGCATCATCAAGACAGGTTGCCCCGATACTAAAGCTTTCTAACTCCAGGATGTCGTTATATTACCGTGACCTCCGTTCCGCATCATCGGTTCAGCCAATCAGATGTTTTAATTGATCAGCTGGTCAATTAAAAAACCGGGAGGATCGGGTGTCAAATTGGATTTACTGTGTACCCATCATCTCTGTTGAGATTGTTGGGGTGCTTCAAGATTTCGAGGCCTTCACGGTGCATTCGTGCACAGTAGCTCTGTGAGGTGGCCAAACTTTCAGCTTTGTCGAACAGTATGGAGTGTCCTGTCCCCATTTTATGTTCAGCCAATGCTGATAGTGTGATATGGCCCAACTTGGTACACCACTGATATTCTTAAATGCGTGTACTTATCTTCCTCCCGGTTTCTCCTACGTACACTTTACCATAAGAGCAGGGTATCCTGTAGACCCCTGATGAGCTCAGCGGGGGTCTGGAATCTTTTGGGTTCGGGAGCACTTGTGCCATCTTCTTCTGTGATTTGAAGATGGCACCTAGATTGAAGATAACAATGGTGGCGAAAGCATTAAATCTCGAATACTTCTGGTTTGTAATTGGTTACGTATTCGTTTCTATCTGGTAACAAACGTTTAACAGCTAACAATAAGTAGAACATGCGCCAAGGGCGGAATGTAAACATACATTGATTTAAGGGATTGTAAAAAGATGCACAAAATTAATAATATAATACTATCCTAAAACAAGACATTACGTAAATTGGCTAACTGTTTGCATCATAAATACAGTAATAGTGTGAGATTGATTTTGTAATATTTATCATTTCCTTATATCACAATGTAGAATTGTGCTTTGACAAAGATATGTAAGTATAATATATTCTCTTAACAGCAGCAGTCTCAACAGATGTAGGATATTCTGATATCAACAAAACGTAAGTCAACAAATACCACAACGTGGTTTTGCAATTATATTGCGCAAAAAATCTGTGTATTGCAGTTCTACACTCAAAATAGATAGAGGAGATGCTTAATATCCACACCCTTTGCTCTTACAACCACACGCAACTTATATTTTTGTGCCACTTATAAGGCAAGTAGGTGTACCTACCGTAGATCAGTGACAATAATAGTGACTTACTTACGTGGTCCTTTGGGCTGATCTATTAAAAGGACGATGTAGGTCGGTAATTGTATATAATGGGTAGCGCAAAAGTAATGTCATAGTTTGAGTTGGCTGCCATTTTGTTATAAATGAAAAAAAAAAGAGCTCTGTTTTCATCAAAAGTTTACTTGAATGTGTAATATTGGTTACAGTACTTCGAAAAAATTATATCGCTCAAATGGCCACCTCCCGATTTGATGCATAATTGCGCTCGTTTTACGGCGTTTTGCATTGTTCCTCGCAAAACATCTGGCTCCAAATTGGCGATTTCTTCTTCAATGTTAGCCTTCAAGTCTTGCAAGGTTCGTGGTTTGTAATGCAAGAAGATCCTTTGCGTCCCCTCAAAGTGACTGTTTGGTGCGGCATTTGCAGTGAAAAAGTGATTGGTCCTTATTTTTTTTTAAGGCGCCGATGGCCCCGCCGTAACCGTAAATGGCGAGCGTTTTAGGCAGATGCTAAACGAGTTTTTTTTGCCGCAAGTTGTTGCATTGGGTCTCGATCATTGTTGGTTTCAACAGGACGGAGCAACAACTCACACAGCTCGGGTTAACTATGGAGATTTTAAGACACCAATTTCCAGGTAGAGTGACCTCCCGTTTTGGAGATTTGAACTGGCCGTCCAGATCACCAGATCTAACAGCACCAGACTTCTTCCTTTGGGGCTTTTTAAAATCTCGCGTTTACCACAACAAACCACGAACCTTGCAAGACTTGAAGGCTAACATTGAAGAAGAAATCGCCAATTTGGAGTCAAATGTTTTGCGAGAAACAATGCAAAACGCCGTAAAACGAGCGCAATTATGCATCAACTCGGGAGGTGGCCATTTGAGCGATATAATTTTTTCGAAGTACTGTAACCAATACTACACATTCAAGTAAACTTTTGATGAAAACAGACCTCTTTTTTTTCATTTATAACAAAATGGCAGCCAATTCAAACTATGACATTACTTTTGCGCCACCCTGTACAAAAGCACCCAAGGGTTAAGTGGCGAGTGAGATAAATGCATCTTAATTATAGTTAAAATTATGCAATCATCAAAAGCAGAATATGGATTTTCGTAACGAAATATATTAAAGTTGATGATAAACAGGGCTACCTTGTTCGTTCTAATAATTACACAAAACTGCATAAATACGAATACTTAATCTTTTCCGAAAGCAGGAACGTGACAGATTTTCAATGGGTACAAACACGCATGTACGACGTAATTAAATAGATGATGGAATTGAATGGAAAAGACGACGTGTAAGGATCATGTGGAAAGAAACAGTTCTATTCTTTCATCGACGTTTCGACCTTTATTTAGATCCTTTTCAAGACTACAGAGGAATTTTAAAAAACAACATCAACATTGTAAGGAAATATTTCTATGATTGTTAGTCCTTACGCGCCGTCAAAATCCCATCATCATGATTACTCATGGACCAATATCAAACCGTAATTAAATAGAATTTGTATTATTTTAACATTTTTATCACATAGACTTTAATATAATATCAATGGTTGAAACGGTTTGAAACCCATCTTAAAAATTGTACCAATTAAGGTAAAGGCAACAGTAGTTGACCATGTGCCAGTAGTTGACCACTTTACAGTAAAACGTGAATAATAAGCTTTTTTGAAGCAATCATGTTTCGCATGAGGTATGGCAGCTTTGCTAAATCCTTTGTTAACGCAATGCTAGTATACTTTTCCTTGAATATGATTGTTTATCATAACTACGGACGATTAATAACATTAATGTCAGTCGGGTTTCTCCATATCGTGGTTTTCTTAACGTTACCGCTAAGAGTAGGCGCGCCGTTGACGGTTAATAACTTTCCAGTTTTTTACTTTATCTGCCTGAAACTTACACCGTTTTAATCAGCATTAACTTTTCTATTTACTGTATATGTTGTTTTTCTCATTCCAATATCAAAAATCAAATTCACCAAAGGGTCAACTACTGGATCAGTTCATTCTGATCATTTCTAGTAGTTGGCCGGCATGGTTTATATTAAAAATAAACAATGAAAACAATGATTTTGATTAAAATCATATTTTTTTCTCACAAGAGCATTCAAAAAAAGAAATTTTGGAAAAAAGTACGATCCAATTGGTGCATTTTTTGCAAACCTATGAGCATTTCGAAAAAAAAAAGAGCCCAAATTTTAAGAAAATTCATATTTTCGCAACGGTTGGTCAAAAAAATCTGAAAAATTCATGAACGCGTTTTTCATCGGTCTTAGAAACGTATAAAATTTTGAAAAAAACGAAGGGTGTGAGGTACAAAAGTGTCCGATTTGGCATGGAACGCCCGTTATATTATAATACGTGTCATTTATGATTGTTTTATGATCGATTGTGTGATCTATTTTATTATGTAGGATTGTTAAATAAACGATATTAAAATAATTGCCAACTTTATTGTCTTTCATCTGCTTTTAGTAAGATGTTCAACTACTGACTCGTCAGACGGTCAACTACTGATTCTTTTACTCTCAATAGGGGTCAACTACTGAAACAGTAACAGAGTTTACTAAAACTGTTCTAAAAACTATACAACATAAATTTCCGACAAAAATAAGTTTCTTAACATGATTTAGAAGGTCTGAGCTGTATATCGAAGCATCGAAGCCAGACATTTAATATCAGTTCGAGTAGTTATTGCTGTTTAGAAGGAAAATTTCTCTTAAACGGTCAACTACTGCTGCCTTTACCTTACACACTTTTAAAAGAATTATGAAATAATACGCTTTTTGCAAAAAGAAATTGCGAACGTACATGCAGGAAATGCAAAAAGTATCAATCTGTAGATACAAACATTAATTATTTCTAAAATCTAATTTCTAATTTCTTACATATTTTTAATTCCAATTAATAAATTGAATGAAAAATGTCTACAGTTGTAAAATTATAATAACTTTTCCCTGCTGACGAAAAAAATCAATTTATATATATGCAATAGTATTGCCACTAACACTACTGCATTCTGTCACTGTTGAGGTATTCCCATTTAAATGTAATTAAAATATGATAAGAGAATTTCGCAATCGGCGCGTTTAGTAAAGCGTGTTGGTGGACACGTGGAACTGACCGTTATCATCCTAATTTCATTCTGTCTCTTCCTATCCTAACTACTGCGATTAAAAGTGTCCCCTGGGAAAGAGTTACGACAAACATAACAAGAAAGTGCTCGCCTATAACATGATTCTGAAGACCCGAAATCGTTGTGAATCGTCGGTCATGATAATGTTAAAGGTTGCGAGCTGTCAGTGTTTAACAGAAAGGATAATGATGGTGGTTAACAAAATCATAAGCCGGCTTCCAAGCGCACAAATTGTCAACTCTTTCTTACCTACGGTAGTGGAACAAAATTACCTGAAAGTAACAGATGTGCAGGTACTCGTACACGCGAAGTTCGAGGAACTTTTTTTCCACCTCCGGCGTCAGTCGTTTGAATGTTTTTGAATCGACGATCTGCTTGTAGTCCTTGTTACACTTCAAGAGACAAAGTGTCTCGCGAACTTTCTTCTCGTAGAAGTGTAGATCATCGATGTTTTCGGGGAACATAAACGATGCACCTTCAGCTTCGGCCCTACATATTTGCCGACAACGCGTAACCATGCGACGATACTGCTTGTATCTACATTGAATGTTAATAATTTTGTTCTCATCAATATCCAATCACCATATCGTTCTCTAACATTTACTTGTCGCGGTTAGCTGCAGTTGATTATTTATATCTTTATGGTTGAACCTACATTGTTTACAAACATTAAACACTCCGCACACAGATACATTTTATTGACGTCTACTTTATTTTCAAACTGTTTTATAAAAGTAATAATGCAAAATATATCCATCGGTTTACGATACAGATTAACAAATGATCTCTAATTATTTTCCAATCAATACATTTGGGTAAAGAAATACTCAACCAATATTCAAATAACCATAACGAGTTATTAGAACTAGTAGCTAATTCACGGACATTAGATCCAACTGCCCGAGCGTATAAGTAGTAAACAAGAATTGTAACTAAACCAATTCATAGATCGTGATTGGTCATAGCTGTGTTTGCATTGCGTTCAAACTTTTTGGTAACTACAGCGTCTATATTGAACATCATCAACCCCATGTAACGCACCCATTCAAAACGTTGTGAAACCTATCAATGCATTCGTCCCAGTTCTCGTCTAGATAAGCTTCAACAGCCTCTTCAAATAATCCCATGAGCGTGCGATTTCCTTCAAAATTTGCAACCTCCTCTGTCTCCATATCTCGGCCAGTTCGTCCGGTCTCATTGGTCACTTGAGCGCTGGCCAACGCAGAGTAAGCAGTCACGATAACAAGAAGAAGACTCATTGTTAACACTTCCACTCGATTTGCCGTCTCGAGGCGGACTGAGGCGGACTAAAATCGAAACAGAAGTTGCCACGGATGAGAAATAAGAAGGAGTATCGCCCGGCACTGCCCAGCACTCGCAATCGGAAGATGCGTGGGTCTGCGTGCGTGTGCATTCATTCGCCGGTTCCCATATATAATCTATATAAATATATGTGACTGCGGATGTGTGTGTGCTTACACGCTTGGCCTGTAGGCGATCCAAGAGTTCGGAGTGAGTGTAAGTTATCCCTACTCAACAATTTCGCCTGCTCTCACTCACTTTGCATTCGTGTTAAATCCCGTCTTTGTTGCCTTACCAGCCGTCGAAAATCTTTCTAGTGCCGTAGGCAGGATATCATGTGCCCCGCACAAACAAATTTTAAGATACCAACCAGCTGAAGTTAAAGCTCTTGAAACTGAGTATATCATCTTAATATTCGATATATTCATCCTGGTGTTATGTGTGAAAGATACATAGATTTTAGTCTTAAGTGTTCTCAATGTTGATATTTTTTAATTTAATCGTCCCGTTTTGTTGTTCTAATTGATTATCATGAAAACGAAAATGTCTATGAGACAAGATGACTAAATAATTGAAATGGTCGTGTACATTATATGCGGTTACGTCCACCAATAAAAATTAGTAGACCACTTAAGCGATTGCCAAATTACAATCAAAAGTTTGACAAGTATAACCTTATAAAATTTCCAAAAACGGAGTACTTGTTTCTAATAGCTAATCACTATTAATATACATGTAAATACATTAAAAAGTCGCAGATAGCATGTATGTGCCTTGAGGATATGTCTTAAATATATACTTTTCCCCTATTTTTTTCTCGTTTTCTGAGAGTTAATTTTTTTTAAATTTAATCCACTGGAATGACAACCCCCAACCGTGTAACATTTAATTCTTTCTATTGACCCCTCCGCGTAAAGGATATAACCAAATAAGATGCACAATCGTGCTCCTAAACCGAATTCAATTTTGGATGACCAATTCAACAATTTTTAAAAAGGTGTTTGAAATGCCATTTGAAATGTTAGAACAAGGTAACATCTCCAGTCTGCTATTCCTTTCATACCAAATAGATGGTTTTGTGACTGTTTCGAATTTTGTTATTCACTATATGCTGAGAAAACAGCTGGAAACCTAATTACTCCTTTTCAGCCTTTCCCACACCCACAATCCAAATACAAAGTTGACAGTTCGCACAAACGGTTCTTTTTTTATAAGCTATGGAGTGGTTCATTTAAAAATTGAATTCGGCTTATGACCACTTTTGACTATTTTATTCAGCAATATCCTTTTGTTCCCTTAACATGTTAATTAACGCTCTATGGGTCAGTGTAACTTTCAAGTCGCATGCTAATATATTATTACAGCAATGAATTTTAGCAATATTTAATATATAATAATTATTGCAAACAATTTGGTTTTTCACAATATGACATATACGTCTAAATTATATAATATCTCTGAGATAGCCAGTAGCAATATTAATGACGATTGCAAGACCATCAACCTGATATGTCAATGCAAAGACTTACAAGTTGTCCGTAGGTAGAAACAAACGGAACCATCTTGTGCAATTTACATTATTTATGCTTGTGTCGTAGTTTACTAAACAAAAAAATCGAACATAACAGCTTTAGGTTTGTATATCAATAACAAAACTTATTGGATTACATTTTAATAATAATTTTTTTACTATTTGTATGCGATACAGTTTTGTAACTTTCAGATTACAGTGGGCTATTATGGTAGATTTCGGTATATTTAAGAAAATGCGTTTGATTTCTTCTATTTTCAGATTTATATATCATACGGTCAAAATATGGGTATAAATGTACACAAAAATAAAAAATAAATTATAATTAGATGCAATAGCGGTAATAGATTAAAAGATTCCTTATTCGATTCTGAGTCCGTTGAAGGTCATCTATAGTATTTCCCCGATGACGCATAAATATAATTAACAGTGGCGATGAATGTAAAGTGATAAGTGACCGTCAGTGAGAAATGTATATTAGGATTTTGGCGAATTCGGTCAGTGTTTCACATACATCTACTACAATTCAATGACTTTAACTAAAAATCAATGACTTAAAGTGATTGAAGCTATTAGTAATTTAATTTAACATATTATAATTTGAAAAAACAAGAAAATTAATTTATAAAAAATTACGAAAAGAAAATTAATGTTCATAAGTCTGATTCACCTAGTCAGCGATCACCCGATATTTCGACATCGTGCGTGTCACCTTCAGGGATACGAAAACGATGAGGCGATACGAAACCATTGAAGTGTAGTAGATATATGTAAAACACTAACCGAATTCGCCAAAAGTCTAAGATTATACATAGTGATGATGAATTAAGAAAAAAATTCGACCTATAGACGGTTAACATTGGCACGGTGTGGAAGACTTTTTTAAAACAATTACCTTTTGACAAGTGTCTTTTTGAAAAATCAGATGTAATATGATGATTTTAAAGGACAAGTGGGAGAAGTCTTCGAAAACTTATACGACCCTGCTTTTTGTTCAACGCTTTCCTTACTACGTATGATATGATGATTATAGTTATCGGACACAAAAATGCAACCAAAAGTTAAAACAAGTGCTATCGCTTCGCTTACCTTCGCTTGCAAACAATTGTAAAAGCGATTGCGTAAGAAAAGATTTGAAATTATATAAAAAGTATTTGTTCCATTTATTGAATCTATGCATATGCAATGTTGAAGACATAGCGCATTTAATGTCCACATTTGCGGTACCGGGTGCTGTTCCACGCAAGGCGCTTGGCAGCGGGGGCCTCCGTAGCGAAAAGGTTAAGACGCTCGTTCCCACCTTGGTCTTTACTTCATATGCGTTCTAGTAATATTTAAACACCTCTCAGCTCCTATAAGCAGATTAATATACCGATATGTCAATTCTCGTGTCGTGATATTGTTAATGATATTTCCAATGCCACGCTTAAAGATGATAATCTGCGATTTACCCCCATACACCGCTCCATTCCAGAACAGCCACAAACAGTAATCGCATATGGAATAGACCGGAAGATAGAAGTCAGGAGTCTTTGCTGACTGTGAGCTCATCTATAAGAATCACATGAAGCGGCGTCTGAGTGAAGTGTCAAGAGTGTAACTAAACACTCCATTGTGTTCGAGTGTAATTTTTCCAGGCAAATGAGATAAGCGTCTGCATTGACTGTGGACTCGACATATTTGCCGGCTGCTAATACATTGAGTAGATTTACATAAAAAATAAAATACGGATTCGTCATATATATATAAAAAATATTAAGGGAGCTATGTAACTATCTGCAACTGTCTTCAACAGCTATGAACAACAATTACTCGAATATTTTCAACAAACTTCTTCAATGTTGCAATCCTAGCCGACGTGATGTCCAATTATTGTATATGTTGTTACTTATTACTATCACCATATTCTTATGACTGAAACAGTTTTCCAAGACCAATAAATGAGTATATTGCGGTAAATGTAATAAATTATTGTGTATTTATCAAAATAACAGGCGAGTTTATATTTCCCCACTGGTAATGGTGAATGTATTTCAAGTCACCATCAAGTAGACCATTGCTAAGAAACGCATGACTAATAATATTATTATAATGTAATAACCTAACAGTCTAATAATAAAGGTATTTTCCCTACTTAGGTCTTTCATTTGATAAGACATGCCAGTCTCTTATTCACGTTCAGGCTACATCTATGTGACTTAAAATGACCATTTATTGAATTTTTAATTGTAAAGTATAAAATGTTTTCATACGCAGCCTCTCGCGCCATAATCTAACGACAAACTATCTTTCTGACTAATAATTATCCAAAAAATATACTGTATTCTATTGGTTCAATTAGTCCAGACATTTATCACATTTGCCATTACGATTTGAGAATTGAATAAACTCGCCGGTTAATTTGATAAATTTTCAGTAATTTATCATGTTTATCAAATTTAGTGATCATTATATGTAATAACCAGCAATTAAGCAAAATCACCGGATTAATCACATGTACTGTACCAAATATATTGTTACCCGAATTTACTTATCATTTTGGAAATGCTAGAAGTAAAAAATAATCAGGAAAGCATCAAAAGAGCATACAAATACGATCCGCTAGCGTTTATAACAAATAATCTTCTTATTAGATCACACGCAAATACAATTCATTTACTCGTGTGGGAGATATACATACATATATGAAATATGTATGCATTGTAAAGGAAACGTAGACGTTACGTGACCTGAGCTGCCAACATTACGCAAGTAAAAGCGATCGTCCATTGATACGATAATAACAAATCTATAACTCGGTACCATTTTGTTGGCAAGGACACATTTAACACTCTTTTTTCTTTTACAAAACACGTCGGAAACGAGAGAAAAAACGCCTCGTGAACCGTTGGCGCATAAACATTATCAACAAATCGCTTTTGTTCAGACGATATACAATCACAGCCCGCATAAAAACATTCAACAAAGTATTGCACTATGCAATTCAACTTAACCGAGCCATCGAGCACACATAATATACACACGTCATCGTTTTCTTTTCGCTAAGGAATAATAGAACGCATGCACGGTGGTAAAATTAATTATACGACCTGAAAATCAATAAAACTCTCAATTTTAAGCGACCCCGCAAAAAAAAATCATGACTCGCGACAAAATTATTTTTTCGAACCAGGCGGTTTTAATTATTCTCGATCGCTTTTTACAATGTAGCAACCGATTGGAGCATGCATCCGAAATCACGTATAAACTATCAATTCTTTTCATCGAAGTGACCATCAGTCCTATAACGGACAATTAATAATGGCGTACAACGCTATACACTTACAAATATTAAATCTATTATGCGACATTCCGATGAGATTGTATATAATTTCGTCGTATGCAAATAGCTGTATACGGGGAAACATCCAGCGTTTCCTTGGCGACTTTGTTTTCTGATTTAGACTGCCTTCTTATAACGAACTTATCACAATAGTTTCTAACGATGACAGTTCGATTGCAAATTCAAATCTACTCCACGACGTACTTTCTGCTTAACAAATCACTTATACAGGTCATGCCACGCAGTTCATCAAATATAGAATTTCGAATTCTTGACTGCGAAAAGGCATACACATTTCAAACAATATTGGATGTTTTCTGATCATTACGTGGTACTCCCATTACATATAGCAACATACACGGGACATGGGACATATCGAAAGGACATAGTATAGTATCCATTATCAAAATGCACGCATGCTTTGCTTGGCATTATACGACGACTCGTGTATTATTTTCTAATCTTTCAACACTAATCTATTAGCGGCTTTAAGTTTTTGTAAATTGTATGGTACATGTCACTGATTCCACGCTGCACTAAAAAAAGGAGTAACTTTATAATTCGCGTATTACAACGTAAATATATAGTCATCGAGATTTTCGTCCCTGATGAATCTACAAAACCCCTGTTAATGATATACTTGTACAATACATCCACCAATGATAGTCGATTTACTATTTATTCCCTAATTTCGATTATGGTGTTTCGTACCTTGTGAACATTTAGCAGTCGCTTCAGAAAACCTAGCCTTTCGTTAAGTTAAGGTACAATTGCAATATAGCAATTGAAGATTCAAGCTGAGACAATGGACGTTAATATTAATATCAAACATTTATCAACGTACACAGAGCGCAAAATTGTACAAACGAGACCGGGAGAGGTTTGAAGAGCGTAATGTGGTGAAGCAACGACTAAATCGCATTATTAAAAATGTTGCACGATAAAAGTTGCATTGTACATTCAATGTAGTACGACCACATTTCTTTTAGTTTTAGTTTAGTCTTCTTTCTATAAAGCTTAACACTATCATTGACTGTTGCTCACGCTTGAACATCAGTCAGAAACTACGAAGATATTTTTCCACACTTCCTACGGACCATACGTAAACATACGCTGACTGGAAACTAAACGCGTCATATTCAATATATTGTTAGTTCTCCAAGGTATAATATTTTTATTTGTTGGCTCAAACACACTTAACGCGGGCACACTTAATTATGAACTTTATATTATTAGCGCAAGGAGTGTCGCTGAAAGAGGCGTGAAGAAAGAAATATTGGCATACACCAAGTGGAACATGATACACAGACGTTGGGATAGTTCGCTAATTATAAATTTATGTTAAGAAAACCAGTTTTCTTTCTTTCACCATGGTATGCTCACCCTTCGCACGTTTCTCGCTGTTAAATCTTAGTCTTTAACTTGCAATGTTAGCATTAATATACTGGCTATTCTTGGTTCCTTATACTTTTCTTTTCCTTTCGCACATACATACTATGTATATCAATGAGCAATACGGTTGAATTCAGAGAGTCTTATTTCTCACTAATAATAGCTACGTGCGTCATCAACCATGTAAGTAATAACCACCTAAATATAATTGGCACATCCTAAAATGTGTCATAATCTTGTATTGTACAAAAAAAAAATCGTCGTAATCCTCCCGTTTTACTGATGGATTAATAACGGGCATCAAACTGCTGTTGCTCGAACCAGTTGTACTTATGGCAGATATCTATGGTGTTGAAACGCGTTAAACTTATATGAAATTTTGTTTTGTTTGCCTCCGTTTTTTGTCTCCGAGAGTAGCAAAGCATTACAAATCGGCACAACTTGGTTTTTCTTTTGGAATTACCACAAATATGTGTTTATATATAAGAATAGCATCGGCTTCATAATCAACCTTTCGCGCCATTTAATCAATAACATGTTATATACAAAATAAATTAACGAATCGCTACTGCTAATCCAAAAAATGAAAAGAATGTCCTGTTTGAGCGCTAAAAATGTTTAAACTCATGCATACCATCAACTGAGTTATTACAATAATTTTTAGAAAAAAGGGCCAAGATGCTTCTGTAGCAACGTATGTCCAATTTGTGCTCTTCAACTCTCTTTTGTTATTGTATAATACAGGTGTCATTCAATTTGTTTTGCATATGCCATAAAACATCTTAAGCACCATGTATTCTCCTTTATTTTTTTGACACCAACAATAATGTACAGGAATAATACTCGAGTTAATGTTTATTAAAATCAGCACCGGTCGCAATTTGTGATACGTTAAGTAAATATGCATAGCTTATTCTCAAATTCGGCAGAAAGAAATACATAGAACGTGACCCATACAGGAGCATCTCATATACATTAGTTCCTTAAACATCCAAAAATTGTACCAGCTATATTTGTCCCCAACCCTAATGTCTTTCTTATTCCTTTATATTCTATTTTTTCAAAAAATAAACACATTTTGTGAAATCTATTCTTATGCAACCTGTCTATTAACTATTCTGTTTGTGTGATGTGTTAGCATTAGGCAGATATATAAATGTAAATGAGATCGTTTAAATACTGTAACCAAAGTTTACATTACTCAAATTCCTTCCGCAACGGATTTAAAAGAATATAATACAAATAAAAACTATATATAATACAGGGTTTATTAATTTCCACTAGATACTTATGAATATATAATGTGTGCGCGCGCGTGCGCGTGTATCTGTGTGTGAGTCCGAAGCGAATGTATGTAGATCATTTATGATCAAATATTTAAAAAATGCAGTTACATTTAAAACTGTTCGCTATTGAAATATACCGATGATATATGTATTGTAAATACAACTGTATTGGAAGCCTAGAATGTTGAGTTTGTAAACATCATCTTAAAGCAATTTGAAGAAAACGACATTTGATTCGTTCCTTTGCTTCTGTTACATGATAATATAGTAATAAGAGGTGAGTTATATTATTTATAGGCCCCATTGTCCATTTGCATTTAAAATAATAATTTTATCAAGGTATTACTTGACAAACACTTATCTAAATGTATGACAATATGGACTATGCCAAGCATATGTCGCATCTGTGTTATTGGGACGAAACAGACTCCATTATTTTTTCGTGTTCAAACTTAACAGTATACATAGATTGCGCAAATAACATGCTTAATCATGGCCAAAAAAATGCGGTTTTCATAGGAAGACTGATTTTAATCTCGATGATAAAAGTACTTTATAGCTTAAACGAGTATTGATTTACAACTAAAACAAAAAAAAATATATATATATATATATTTATATATATATAAACTCACCTCCTACATGAACATCATACATTGAGTGCAACCGCGCGCGACAGCAATTCTGCAGAAGTTCTTTCCAATAAATACAAGACACTCGATTATATATGTAGGAACACAAGATAACAATTTTTATTCATTCATGAGAATCTTCTTCGAACGCACCGTGTCACCAATACTTGTCGTGTTATGGATCTATCATAATCGCTGTTTAAATTGCAGTGGGAACGAATAAAAGGACGTAGACTCAACCCGAATTAACTCGGCTTTTTGCTGCTTCCTGGTGGGGTATCTTCTCGTGTGCCGACGTACGTTTGATAAGGATTACTCTTGCCATCCACTGTTTCAGCCTTTCCCTTCTTCGCCGCTTTCTTTTCCTCTTGACCTTCGTTGACATTCCGTCCTTGAACTTTTGTCTCGTGTATACTCGTACTATGTGTAACCAAGGATCTACCTGCTGTTCCACTTAGTTGACACTGTTTCGAATCCTGCCCCTTCGAACAATTCTCATTTGACGCTCTACTCGAGCCACGGGTGCGAACATTTTCTTTCATCTTCGCATTTAGCTGGCCCAACTTGGTACCTAACAAACTTATCGAAGAGTCATCTTTGCATTCATATGACTCGCTAATTCTCTTTGATTCAGACATTTGACTTAAAAACACGGATTTGTGTTTATGATCGTCCGGCTCATTTCCAGAAGCGGTCGCGTCCTTCGCCGAATATTCGTCACTTTTTGTTCCCGTGGGTGAGTCCTTTTCCTCAGCTATCCGCGGTAGTTGCGTGCTTCCACACGAATTTGTCATGCTAACATTCGCTATATTGATAGATATTCCATGGCTCAACTTGGGATAATCTGTCACTGGCTTTGTTTCTGTTGGCATTTTCTTCTCACATTTAGTATCCGCAATATCTTTGAACGTATCAATACTCTCTTCCAGAACGTCGGAGTGTGATGATTGGGCAATTGTAACGCGCGGTGTCACTTTTACTACTGTATTCGCTAACGGTGATATAGACGTTTTGTTTTCGGCCGAGCGGGGGTGAAGTCGATCGGGGCTAAGAGCTCGTCGGAGAAGTGGAGAGCCTGGTTCAGCTGATTTCGGACGACCATAACCTTTCTTCTGACTGTTAGGCGTTGATAAACAAGCACCTATATAAAGGCAACAAATACGCTACAGTGTGTCACAGGAAAAGGTCGATACACATATTTTTGGATACGGTTTAAAAAAAGATGTGAATACACAATGGGTATCGACCTTTTAAATAAAATTCACGAATAATACCTGGACTATAGGATTGTGTGGTATTAGAGCTGCCTGGTTGATGTCCCGTAGGAAACGCCAAAGGACTTGGACTCCTCGTCGGGCTTGCAGGAATTGGCGATGGACTTGGAGTCCTGGCTAATGGGGAGAGGGGTATATGCCCGACCGATTTACGTCTATTTGGCGAGTGAATATTTTTTGCGGCCGTATGCAGTTTGTGCTTCAATCCGTGAAGTGTGCTAGGCCGCTGATAGTGTGACTGGTTTGAAATACTATTTAAGTTTCCAATGGATGTATTAGAGCCCGGGGAAGAAGAGTTCGGGCTCGAACATGGACTAGAGTTTCCTGTAGAGTGATAGGATTCCGTGCTTGCGCGATTTGCTGGCGGCGACGGACTGCAAACGGACTTTGGACAAGTTCCAAAGTATGGAGGAGTTTCTTGCGAACGTGTAAACGATTGGAACGAACGACTCTGCGTCACCATGGACGGAGAGCAAATCCCCGCAGCCATCTGCAATTCCAAGTAAAAAAACTTCACATTACTACATCACACGATAGTATTAAGATCTACATGAGCAAAAAAACGTTTACAGTTTCCCTTTAAATGTACTTATATTGTTCATGTTTGTTTGTTTGTTTTGTCAGTATAAATTAATTGGCAGTCTGTTTATTATAATAGGCAAATAGATAGAAGTGTTTCAAAAATAAGTCACACAAGTGTAAAATTGGATTTTCTAGCCTCACCCGTACTGTTCAATAAGTAAAGTTGTTTATTTAACGAAATAGCTTCAAAGAAATTGTACCGACAACGAAAGCTTACAGTGGACGGATAAATGTAGAAAAAATCATACCATAAGTGGAGGTTTGCTGTCACTGGACAGAATGGGTGCTGACAATGGGCAACTGATAGTTAATGGCTGCAAACAAAAAAAAAATAAAGTGCACTTAACATAATAAGTGTGTCTTGTTAGAATCTAATGCTCGGTACCGTTGCATTTAAATCTGTACATGTGGTAAAAAAAAGTGCGACTCAAGCATTATGTGTCAGGTTGAGTATATCGAAATACACATTGACTTCCTCCAAACTATGATCGTACAACGAACGTGCTAGACGGAACTCTGTATAAGCTTATTTATTAACATATCCATGTGTATGCTATCAAGATAAATAAAATGTTGTCTCTGGTATGTATACCTGTTGCATCTCTACGCTGGCACGTTTTGAGCTTATCCGCTTGAAAAGTGAGGTCTTTCGTTTCTTATCTGAATGGTCTCGTTTCTGTTTTCGCTGCTTATGTAAGGTTCTTTTTGCTAGTTTACTTTGCGCTAGATCTCTTCTTCGGCCTCCGGTTTTAATACTGGTGTTCTCCAAAGGCGTGCTACGCAATGTAACGTGATCTCCACCACTTAACATCAACTGCAGCACTTGCGTGTGATATAAACCCTGTACTGGTTCGCCATTTATATGCGTTATTAGATCACCGGGTCTTAGACCGGCCTCAAAAGCAGGACTCAATTGATCAACTGCCTATTAAGTACGTTTCGATCAATAAATTTTACAAATAAATTTTCTACGATACATTTATTATATTATATTAATCTTACCATGACTAAGTGATGCATCGTATAGAAATCACTATCGCCGTAATAAACTCTAATTGTGTGAACCGTAAAGCCAAAACCACATGGACCCCTTCGTATAATTATTGGTGGTTTCAAACTGGTTACTAGTGGACTTAATTCACGACACGGGGACGTATCTCTGGAAGAAGCTGTCGAGGATCCACCCGGGGATTCGATAGGCTGTGCATTCACCGGCGGATCATCTGCAAATAAAACCTACTGTTAATGAACTAGTTATCAATAAGCAAAGTTATCCGGCACAATAATGTTTTCGCTTGTTTTCATGAAAAACGTACAAGAGAAGTCGCTTGTTGGAATAACCAGCGACAGTCCGCTAGTTGATGCAGATTTAATGACAGAGCGTGATTTTTGCTTTGCAGGAGGAAAAACCGACATCTGATTGAAAGACTCAAAGGAGTCTGTGCTAGAGTTATGCTTATCTTCTGACATATCCCTGTTTGCCGCTGCCAAATCCAGCCTAAACAGAAATCCAAACCTACAGAATCTTGTTTTCTTGCACAAATGTTAAATCATGTCATGTGACAATGGTTACTACATATGCCTTTAAAAGTTTGAATCTCGGACATCAATCAAATTTGACATTTGCAAATCTCATTATAAAGCAAACTAATTGACCGACAATGTTATTATTCAATATAAAAAACTGTGTTGAAATAGAGCAATGAATCTAACGATAAAGCAGGAAAGGCAAAAGTAAATATGGGGGAACGTGAATACGGTGTTTTTTTAAGGATGTAAGTGAATGACTCACATGTGTTCATCATCAATGGATATACTGAACCTGGGCAGCTTGTCGCGGGAATGTATATGGCGCTTTCTTTGAATCTGTGGACTAATATCCTCTGACTCGGTCTGCGATGAATCGGGTGTGCTTAGATTCACGCACATTCTTTCTGCCGGAGTGTTTTTTACAACTGTCAACTGAGACTCGCCGCTCGTAACTGTTGTAAGGCTAGCAATCGATGTGTTCGATTTATCAGTTTTGTTGAGGGTGTCAGTACACGGAGTGCTTTTAACGGATGAGATTTGACGATTCTTCTCAGACGATACATTCATATCTATCATTTTCGTTGACGGTGGTGTAGACACGTTTGAACCAAGTGATAACTGTGAAACTGTACGTTCAAGCTCAGTGCGGAACAACTGTTTCTTTGAAAAATCTAGCTCTGGTTCAGTATTTAATTGCGGTGGTCGCGTTTGTGATATTTTTCGTGATTGAGGCGAATACGACGAAAATGACCCGAATAAAGGGGAATCATCGGTATCGTCTGTGTCATCTCCTAAATCGTGATTGTATCTATCCATACGGGCTGAAAAATTGCAAGCATCACACAACAATATATTACATTACATTTATAATATGGAAAAAACAGTAAATAGAGCATACTGGTCATATTTGATATCTAAAAGAGCAACGCAATGATGTTCATAATACTTACTATCAAAATAACTTGTATCTTCATCGTTAAGTAACTGTGGTACAAATTCAGCCTTTTGTCGAAGCAGACTATTCCAGTTCACTCCGAAGAAATATGGGTGCTCTTTAACTTCATGAGATCCGCCAGTGCCCAGTCGATCACGAGGGCTTTGATGCAGTAATGCCGTTATAATATCTTTCGCCTCTGGCTGAACAGGCCAATCATCTTCGTCGGGCCATTCAATGTCATCGTTAACGGTATGAGCGAACAATTCCTCCGGCGTTTCACCGAAGAACGGCACGCAGCCTATTAGAAATTCATATAATATGATACCCATTGACCACCAATCTACTGGTTTCCCATATCCCTGTCGCAGTATGACCTCCGGTGCAATATATTCAGGCGTGCCAAATACTTGCTTGTCTGAAAATTGTCGCGTGTCTCGATCAATATAACCTTCATAGAGATTTGTAGCCAATGACATGAGGCCCATCTTACTGAGACCAAAATCGGTTAGTTTAATGTGACCCAATGCTGTAATGAGCAAATTGTCAGGTTTTAAATCCCGATGAACGATACCGTAACTATGCAAATACTCGACTGCAAGAACAGTTTCAGCGAAATAAAATCGTGCCATGTCTGGCGGCAATGGACCAATATTCTTCAGAAGATTCGCACAATCACCACCCTCCACATATTCCATCACAAGGCACAGATGTTTCTTCGTTTCGAAACTGCAGTACATAGACACTACGAACGGATTGTCGGTAAAACTCATTATGTCGCGCTCAGCAAAAACTTGCTCCACTTGATTGCGTAGCATCAGATTGTTCTTGTTGATCTTCTTCATAGCGAAACGGTGTCTCGTTGTTTTCTCTTTCACCAAGTATACCGCACCGTACGCTCCGTTACTGATTAACTTTAAAACTTCATAATCACTTTCGCATGGTATACGCTGACATTTTTCGTCATCTCTGTTCGGACTAGCTGTTAACTGTAAATTACTGTCACTTGAGCTGGCAGAGTCCTCCAGTTTGTTCAAATCTTCTTGGAGTTCTGAAATAAAATGAAAACGCATCAAAAAAGTTGTTGCGACAACTTTAAATGTGTATCAAATTGATCTGGATGCGTAAAGGATAGCTCACCAGAAATTGGATCCCTGTTTAGAGATAGTTTAGTAATAATGTACTGTGGTATGTCATTCTTAATTCCAGCGTTAATTTTGGCTTGACCTTCGGCCTGTTCGAGCAAATGGTAAAATTCTTCTGGATCAAATTCTAGACATTCTAAAAGTCTAGCTGGACGTGATATCACCAATAAAAGTTTCTTGATGAGTCCCGTTAATCTTGTCGCCGCTTCCAAAGATTTGTCTTTTGTCTAAAAGTACAGCATGATACTATTAAAATGTTGGAAATTATTTGCGAATATTCACAAATTAATCATGTTTATTACTCACCTCTATTAGCAAATGTTCTAAATTTTCACTCATTTCATAGAAATATCTTGAAGTGATCAACTTCTCCTGTGACTTTTGCAAGCAATCCCGCGCCATTTCGATAACCTGGTGATGTACGAATCGTAAAATTGGCAGAGAATCCTGAGCCATGTGATTTACTATTTCATACTCATCTATCTCTTTATTTTCATTAATAAAATTGGTCAAGCGCTCTTCCATCTGCTGTGTTGCCTGGATAAACAATTGTGTTCTCAATTACCTCTAACTAAATAATCGGGATATGTGAAAGAAAGAAGAAAATTACTCTGGATATATAAAAGATATGACTTCATCATGAACAGAATAATTACAGGACACTTAATGTCTTCAACCGAGTTAAAAACTTTTTACCTTGTACGCGCTTCTTGGCAAATCATCAAAATATATTTTTGTCAAAATTGCGCAGAACATTTATTGATTCATTCATTTATCGACTAAATTTATTTACTAATGCGTAGCTCATGCACGTTCTAGTTAATAAACAAAGAAAACTACTATCGATATGCGATGTCGGCACGATAAATAAGCGGATCTATTTTTAATACAATTATGCAGTCTATCTACATATTATGCTACTGACTAGCTCCGTATTATTTGAATCATCTATTATACCTTTGGAAATCTCTCTTTGTAGAGAGTGTTCATCATAACAATTTCACTGTCCAATACGGGCGACCGGCTTGGACTGCTGTAATGAAACAATTGAATTAGCGGGTTGCTTCCAACAAGTATTCGCCATGGAACTTTTTAGTCGAGTCACGGCTGAGTGGCCAGTGTTAGGTACTCAACAGTGCAAACCCACATTTATGTGCATAGATACATCTATTCCTATGCTTACCTTAAACTTCGAGATCGTGGTCGATGCAGTGGTGATCTTCGACCTTCTTCATCGAGACTGAGCGGTATGTTGCCGGGCATACTACCTATGCTAGAACCTGGAAAGCCTGGATGAGATGAACATGGCGTACCGGGTTTTGAGAAATGGCATGACAGCATACGTAGTTCGTCCTTCGTAGGTACATTTGGTAATTGATGCAAACGTTCTTGGCTCGAACATTGCGACTGATGGCAGACAAATGATATTTTGATAGCGATTCCACAAAATTTGCTATCTTTGGTATAGAGTGGTTCAAACAAATTGCTTTTTCTTACAGAAACATTGCTCGAACCAGGCGTTGTGCCGTATCCACTAGATGGTAAACTTGCAACCGACCACCTTCTGCCATCACCTGTCCCGGTAGCACCACCACCAATCCTTAAATATATACATAAACACTTTATAAACGGCACAAAATACACAGCTAACAAAAACTGGGGAATAACATTTTCCGAGACAAAACACTAGTTTTTCTTCGACTTATTAAATTAATTTTTGTGGTATATATTTAGCATATGCTATTTTGTTTATGCAATTTATAATTCGACATATATAGTTTGACGGAAATTGTCTAAGCTGTCTACTGAAGTAATCAATGTGATCATATCATATATATGATGAAAAAAAAATAAGTGTGAAATCGATACCTTTTAATTGGAGCAAAAGCAAAATGCGGACTGGATGACATCCTAGGACTCTCTAGGGGACTGCCTACAATCGGGACGAACGCTATATCGGGAAACAAGCAGTATAAAAAATTATTAAGCTACCATCAATAAATAATATAATTAAATCAATTGAGTGATATTACTTCTAAGTGGATGGAATAAAATCGACAAAGGGTATGGACACGCAATAACCAACACTCACATGAAAAGGCAATTCCGTGGAAAATCCACCGTTTATGACGTTAACAATGATACCATTTGCTTTATGACTGGCAAGAATAGATATGACTGTGTTGGGTAAAGAAAAGTTGCCTTAATATGTATATGACAACTTTATGTATAATAATATTCATATATAGCAGTTGACTACTAGACAAATACAAATTTGTTATTACCAATGATGCTGAAAGTACAATGCATTGTTGCCCTTCAAACTAAAATATTTGCAAATCTAAAAGTTTATATAGTACCTACCAGATAATGGTGAATGACAACGTGGCAAAGTGGGTGATGTTGTTGCTATGAAAGATTTACGATGAGCTGCTTTAGCAGCACGCCGAGGAATGTTAAAATCACGCTGTAACAAAGAAAACTTTTTCAATATTGAATATGATTTGCTTCCAATAATTAAATGCATTTAAAAATAAACATCAAAATAATGGATATCATAGTATATGTTTCTACTGACCACATGCACTGATAATGAGGGTGCAGATTTTCCAATTGCAGAATTTCGCATGCGGACCAAATTTGAGAGTTCTCCACTGACTGTAATCAATAATAAAAACAATAACTGTCCTGACATTATAGACAAGTATAAGTTTAAGAAGGAGAAATATGTCAACCAGGTCTAACAGGTGCCTCCTTGCTTTCAATCTTCGGTGGCATTGGCCGTCCATGAACCTCTGCCTCTGCATTGCAACTTGTTTCAATATCTGGTTGATCAAAGACAAGAACCCTTGCTGAGTTCCCATGCGACCTTAAACGAGGTCTGCTGGGTCTATTCCTTGACTGATCCATCTAAATGTTTGTTATCTTTCTTTCAAACTAATGCAGAATCTGCAAATGAAAGTCAAACTAAAAAGAGATCTCATCCTAGAAACCTACATGCCCTATATGTACAGTACATTTTAGGGAAAACAATATTAATAAAGAGATGTGAAACAATTGGATGAGTAGGGATGATCATCGCAAAACGTCACAACATCACTGCTTGCAACATTTTCACTTTTCGTGACAAAACTGATTCTTGATCGAGCGCAACTGAGCGCATCCCGTGCGGACTACTATGTTTACTATATATATGGCATGTCCATTTAAAAACAATACACACATTACACTGAACGTGCGTGACTAGCGTACACCAGGTGCTCTACTCGAAGACGTTTAAGTATAGGAATGGTATCTCACGGTGAAGGCCGTGGTTTTCTTAGAGCACGCAGTCTATGAGGAGGAGGTCATTAAGTACACTAGACAAACACGTCGACGACGAGAAAAAGGCCGCAATACAAAAGACGGCCTGACATTCGTTTTACGACGCCTGCAATGCTCTCTACCTGTAAATGTCCCACGTGCCGGGAACGGAGTCCGATCTCTCACCGATGGTCGGGCAAATTTTATGAGTACGACAGTGCATCAACAGTGGCCACCGAGAAACGACGAGCGCTGAACTCGAGGTCGAATATGAAGCGATAGACTAAGACGTCGTTGACGACCGGGAAACGACCAGTTTCGGGTACGAGATCCATGCTCGCCGATTGAATGTCCTCGTGACGGTTTGCAGATGTAGTCACGGGGCTACAAACGCAATTCTGTCGTCGGCAAGGGAATTGATTACGAAACACAACGCAACGATGGGTTCTGACTCATGATGAACGTATACGCGAGAGAACGCACACACAGATGGACAGACTGTCGACGGAGGGTGGTGCGCACAGGGCCAAAATGAACAGGAATGCAAACGATTACGAATACACCCTTATGTGCACGCAAGCGGTCACTCAAACAGGATTGTTTCAGTCCTGTGCTATACCAATGAAACTCTTTATAACCAACGTGCGCCTCCATGCATTAGTGTTCTTTTCAGTACGTCGCCGACACGACGATACTGGTGGCCAGCGATAATGTGCGCACGCACGCGCACTTGCGCACGCTAGCGTGAAAGCTCGCCATTATACGCACGAAGACTTTTCTTTGAAATACTTAGCTCGAAAAATGAGCCTTCTAATATTGCCACTTCGTTTGGCAATGAGAGATGTGCAGGGCGGTCAATTTTGGTTCATTAATAAAGCATATTCATTTATTTTTAGAAGTCAGTATTGCATTCGTATAACGGATGGCGTAAACTATGTACATGAGAATTGCATAGTAAAATTGGTATGATCGATTCATTCCTTTTGGGGCTTTTAATGACTTGGGACGATCAAAGAACGAAATTTAAACACTGTTTTGTTTTTGACACGATAGAAGGAATTGCTTAGTTACGCAGGTCATATCCCAAGTCAGAAATTGATGTTAACCTTGTGACGCGTCCTTTTTTGACACTTGTCAGCTGATCAAAGTATGCCTGCGATACGTTTTCCGAAAACCTACATTGATCAATTGTGGTTCCATGAGAGAATTGCCGATGATAATTCAATAAGCGTACACTGAGCCTGCAATCAATTTGCATTTTATAAAGACATGAAAAATTGATCAGAAAGTCTTTACACTTGCCACCATCAACAATAAAATGCACAAACGTATATATGATTACAAATGTATGCACGGGTACATCCAAAATGTGTATGGATATATACATACGTACATATAATGTGTGGATATGATGTGAAACCTAACAATCATAAATGAAAGAATAATCATTGAAACAATTGTATTGATAGTTCACCACATTGTATATACCGCAATACACTCATTTCTTGCGTTTCAATGTTTCCAATCAATAACATAAAAACTGACTTTGAGGTTTCAGATGCACTACTTCTCTCATATGCAGTATACTTTCAAGCTTCCTCAAATCATAATTTCAAATTTGATTAAACAAATAGAAGCAAGTTGCATTAAACAGATATGTTTACGTAAATTTTAATAACAGATTATCAATTCTAATAAAAGTCAAAATAAAAGGTAACTTCTCTACAGATTTGAATGACGATATATCCTTGCAATAAATTTGATGCGTATATGCAATTTTTATGAAAATTCTTTTTAAACTATTTTGTGGGTATTAATTAATGTCTGGAAAATATATATTTTGCTCTATCAGTGAAAGAAGGATGCACAATGGTATGTTTCATAGTCAATGATTACCTTATCAAACATACTTCCTGTTCTTCTGACCTGCCATACGTGAATTGCAGTTCAAATTTGCAGGAAAATGTGACAACATTTCCATTTGTATTCACTGGAGACTAGTTTATAGTAACTTAAGATTAGTTGTGCAATTATATGTAGTATTCTTTATCAAAAAAAGTGCTTATTATCAGCATTAAGTTCATCTTGAGCAAAATGTTTTTTTTTACAATTGATTAAATCAAACATCAATCTGTATTTGAATATAAAGGTGACATATTTCCAGTCCCACAATGTGTAGAATGCAAAGATTTGTAATACTAACACTCTGTTGTATAATATCTGGATATAATATTGATACAAATTATAGTATGGTTTATTCAGATGATGTTCTGTGCAAAAAAAACAATCGTTCATGTAGAACTGTTAATGAAACTTATTTTGGGTATTCTGTGCTGTTGCATCGTGAGTATGCACGAAATGTATCATGGTATGTTATTGGCATCATCTTTCATTGATTTGTAATTATACTTCCAATTTGTATAAAAAGTTGGATACTTTGATACTAATATTAATATACAGTATATTTATAGGGTCATTATTGGAGCACCCCGTGGGGATTATGTAAAGATGGCAAATAATTCAGATAATTTCAATAGGCCAGGTGTCGTCTATCAATGCGCTTTTAATGGCGATTGTAACTACATACTACCGAGTGAAACAGAAAATGAGAGAGGACATGTTGTACAGGTCCATCTAGATACAATAGTCAGAAAAAATAATGGCTGGTTCGGAAGTTCAATGGCCATAGATAAAATATCTGATATATTAACGGTAAAAAGGAGTTCAATAGAATTGTAAACGTACTTACCATATCTGTACACGTATATACACATCTAATTCTTTACAGATATGTGCACCGAGAACCATTATAAGCTTTCTTAATCCGCAAACAGAGCAGTATTACAACACTATGCAAGGAGTTTGCTACAATGGCACATTTGCTGGCAAAGTATACCTTGAGGAGAAAAACCTTCCATTTTACGGTAACAAAAACAAACTCAATAGTAAAATCATGAAGCTGACGAAACATGTTTATTTTGTTTGGCATAACATTTTTTCACAGATTTCAGTACACAATTTTGGTACAATCCTATGCATGGTTTTTCAGTTCACTACCCAGAGCTACATGTTTGTATTTTTATATAAGTATTATATGAGCCGTTCAGTACACAAATCGATTAACTCCATAAAACAAAAAGTTGGGAAATGCGATGAAATAATGTACATTATTTTAAAAAATTCCCCTTTATAATATAGATTCAAATATATATTCTAGAATGCATAAATACAGATATAGCTTTCATCTAACGGTATATGAAATTATTTAAGAAAGAATAGCCAAAAAATAATCGTCAGTAGTGTTAAAATTTTTATGTGACTGGTGGAGTTAATCGATTTGTGCACTGAACGGGTCATATATTTCTAATTATTCTACAATGGTATTGTAAGCAATTATATTATAGGTGCAACAAAATACAGGAGCACGTATCATTGGAGAACCAATTCACGAAATATACGGAACACTTGATATACACTATGGAACAGAACGAATATTTTTTAATTCATCTATTTCTGATGAATTGTCTAAGTTTGGTAAAAAACGCTTGTGAATAAAAATGTAAAGTGTTCTAACAGTGTGATGCTATTCACAGGTGACATTTTTTCAGGTTTTAGTTTAACTTCAGGTTATTATTTCAATAGAGATCAACTGTTATATGTTAGTGGCGCTCCAGGATGGCAATATGTAGGACTGGTAAGAATAACTGCATTGCAAATCATATATTCTATCAGGTATCATTTCTCTCTCTCTCTTTCTTTTTTATCTGTTCTGTAGGTACATATAATTGACATAAACACATATCCAATATTTACTGTTAAACTTCGCGGCGATACTGTTGGTGAATTCTTTGGTGCTAGTTTAGCCACTGGAGATTGGAATGGTGACGGATATGATGATTTGATTGTCGGAGCACCTCATTGGGGGCACGATAATGGTAGAGTGTACGTTTATTTTGGTAGTCCAAAGGTAATTTATTTTACTCTCATTATTGTTACTCTAATTTTCCTCTCGTTACAATTACTCCTTTTTTGCTTCTATATATATTATTATGCGTTCATGAAGGGCTTCCATAGAGCACCTGTAACACTGGATGGCACTGTAGAAGAAGCTCAATTTGGTCATGCAATAGCATGTGGCGATATAGACAGAGATGGAATTGATGGTAAACTATAATTAAGCTTAGCGGTCAACAGAAAAATAAATTGCTTTGTCATATTGTGCTCTACGCAGACATCATTATCGGGGCTCCTTGGGAAGACTCTGGTGCAATCTATGTGTATAACGGAGATTCGATTGTCATAGATGCTAATAAGTTACAACCATCCCAACATATTACAGCAAAAAAAATGTTTGAGGGATCCTCAGGAGCGTCTATCAATGTAGAAAGATTCGGCTTTTCGATATCTCAACCCGTTGATGTAGACATTAATGGGTATGTATCAATACTCAAGCTGGAATGATTACCTTGTATACGAAGGAATTTTTCAGTTAGTGCTATTATGTACATAGGTATCCAGACATAGCAGTAGGTGCATACAAGTCGCAGCATGTTATACTATTGTTTAGCAAACAGGTTGTGAAAACCAACATTAACATTTTCACAATTCCAACAACATTGCAAAGAAATGCTAGTGATTTTGTTATTAAAATTTGTGTCGATCATATCGAGCATCATGTCCGGAAACAACAAGGTCAGTAACGGTAAATATGCTTAATACAGGGTGATTATAGTAACTGGGCCAAGCTATAACTCTTTTTTAAATAAATTTAGAACAAAATCGTAGAGGAAAAGTTTTTATTAGTCGAAAAGCTCTATCATCCCATGCACCGACTTTTTTCCCAAGTGCATTAGTGCATGTGCAAAGTGCAGTTGCACTGTTTTTTTAAATGGAACCGCCCATTTTTTTTTACATAAACGCGTTCCTTAGGCCATTCTGCAATAAAAATGTACGAGGGAAATCATCGAAAAAATAATAGTTTACGAGATATTTCGCTTTATTCGAACTCTTATAACAAATACTCGAACGTTTCACCGTTAGCTTGCAAACATTTTTTAATACGTTTCTTGGTGTTTTTCATTACACTACTGAGTTGTGCAGTAGTTATATGTGAACAATGATGCCTAATTCTTTCCTTCAAGTCGTCTGCAGAAACAAAAGGTTGCGCGTACACTTTATTTTTTAAATGTCCTCACAGGAAAAATTCAAGAGGATTCAAGTCTGGCGAACGGGGTGGCGTAGACGTTGGGCTGTGGGTACCGAATACATTTTGTCCATACGTTTCGGTTAAAAATGTTGTAACTACTCGAGCGTTATATGCAGGTGTTCGGTCTTGCTGGTAGTATTTTAGATTTGAACGCGATTGTAATGGAATATCGTCGAGTAGAGCGGGTAAAGTAAATTGCACAAACTGCCTATATCGCACGCCGTTCAAAATGTCAGGTAAAAAGTATGGCCCGACAAGAGACGTGTTGAGTATTCCACACCACACGTTAATGCTGTAACGCAACTGGTTGTTTGTACTTCTCCTCAAATGTGGATTTTCCATATGCCAGTCGTGTTCATTATGCCTATTGGACATACCATTATTCGTAAATGTGCTTTCGTCTATCCATAAAATTGTTCGAGCAAAGTTGTCATTATGTTGCCCTTGTTGTAAAAAAAATCGACAAAATTGAATTTTTCTTAACGTATCTTCCGAGCAATAATGATGATCTTTGAGTATCAGATGTTAGCAAACATGATTGGAACGTAACTGGGACCAAAATCGTTTAGGTAATGTGATATTGAACGTTTTGGGCATCTGTTATAAGAGTTCGAATATACCAAAATATCTCGTAAACTATTGTTTTTTTCGATGATTTCCCTTATACATTTTTATTGCAAAATGACCTAAGGAATGCGTTTATGTAAAAAAAAATGGGTGGTTCCATTTAAGAAACAGTGCAACTGCACTTTACACATGCACTAATGCACTTGGAAAAAAAGTCGGTGCATGGAATGATATAGCTTTTCGTCTAATACAAACTTTTTCTCTATGATTTTGTTCTAAATTTATTTAAAAAAGAGTTATAGCTTGGCCCAGTTACTAGAATCACCCTGTATACTGTATCATACGCTAAATGTATCATAATCACATATTCTTACTCTTATAGATTATCGCATTTCAATAAAAATTGACGAATCCCACCAGCGTGTCAAGACAATGCATTTCTTTTACTCGAGACCGGCGTCAGATTTAGAACCATGCGTAAATATTAGTGTTGGACTACTGGTAAAATATCTTCTAAAATCGTTTTTGGATTGATCGTTTGAATACTGACACGTTCATTGTTTTTCGCCTTAAGAGTGTGGAATACGATACTTCAACTGTTCTGACAGTTTGACTTAAATGAAGATTATTTCATATACACAGAACATAAAAACCGATAATCATAGGCAGAAACGTGAAACGGCTTTTAGCATTCAATGATTAATTTTTATTGACGCATAAGTTATAACCGATATATCTTTATCATAGTTTGATTGCAGCATAACATTCAGAATTTCATTGAACCGATTACGATCACCGTAGATCATTATTTCGTGGACTACAATTCAACGAGTTCGTTCTGCAAAACTTGTCCCGTTGAACGCAAAGGCAGTAAATTAAAATCAGTACGTGCACTACTTCCATTTGACATTGAATGTGGCGACGATAAAATATGTAATTCCAATATAACCGCAACCGCCAAATTTTTAGGTGTAGGGTACGTATGAACGTGATCTATCGTAGTAGAAAAATCAATTGCATATGTCGATAATTGATTGTATTTATCTCTACAGAAACGATGACACATGGGTAATTGGATCAAGTGACGTATCGTTAGAACTCACTCTGCAAAATAATGGAGAACCGTCATACTTATCATTTGTGAGATTTGTACTACCAGAAGGTGTGGCATTACGTAGTATGTTACCCTCGTGCCAAGATGCATCGGACAACGATTTAACGATATCTTGTGACGCTGGGAATCCACTTGGGCGGCGGGAACAAGTGAGAAATGAAACTATTTCATAAATTAATACTTGTTAGCATGTTAAGTATTGTGTATTATAATTAAGTGTATAAGACATTTTTATATATGCATATGTACTGATTGCAGAAAACAATAACATTGGATCTCGATATGCGATATTTTCTTCAACAACCAGTGTATAACACGACATTGAACTTTTTCATATACATAGATACTCATGGCACAAACGAGGGAACATCAAACATAATAATGAAACTTTATTTGAGAAATGATGCTGCCTTAATGTTAAATGGGTAAACTGGTATAATAATATGGTTTATTGGTAAATAAGAGTAACAGATTATCAACATTATGTTTCTGCATTGTACATTGTAGCAAAGCTAATGAAGAAACATACTACTTTACTGTCTCCAATGGACAAAAGCTGAACATCAGCTTTCAGCATACTTATCAAGTTCTTAAGTTTGGTTCAACACCAATTTTTGATGCGCAGTTTATCGTTCATGTACCTACTTCGATCAGAGATTTACATAATTTACTTTACGTTTATAAACCGCAGGTAACGAATGCCTGTACGCAGCAGTTATGTACATGTATTTACTTTAAGTACAATGCTTATATACATTTGCAGTTGTACATCTCAGGCAAATTTTACGAATGCTTGGCGCCAAATATTACATTTCTCGACATTCAATTTTCTGACATGCCAGAACATGGATCTGCCGATGAATTCAGTTTCACCACACATATTTTAAATAACAACGCAACCCTGAGAAATGTTACAAACCGTGAGACGAATCATGGGAATGTAGATAATCCTGTGTACAGTGCTCTTACAATACCGATAGGGAGAGTTTTTGTACCTGAAGAAGTTGATTATCCTGATGATATAAACATGGAACAAAAGCCCATTGTGATTGAATGTTCTAATGAGCATGTTCGTTGTTCTACAATAACGTGTGACATAAGTTTGCTGAAGACGCAATACGACGTTGGCAAGCTGATCCTTAAATTCGTCCTCGACGTAACAAAGTTGAAGGGTAAGCACATAAGGTTTTGTAAATTCAAATATTTGTGACAATTAGAGAGATGATCTCTGATGTTTTAGAAGATCGTTTAAAGGGGAAAACAGTGTTTAAGATAAATACGGAAGGTCAAGTGAAGATTATTCAACCAGCAACCACGATACCTAATCCAAAACATAAGTAAGTATTACATGCATAATGTGTTCAAATCATAAAACGGTGCATGTTTTGAATAGGCCAGGGAAAGTGTTAATAACGACATTCTACAATACACCGCCAGAAAGAGTACAACCGTGGGTTATTCTTATTTCCGTTTTATTGGGTCTCCTCGTGCTGTGTGTTCTCATAATAATTTTAAGTATTGTAAGTGTCATCAATAACATTAATATTTTATTCCTCTATTACCATTACAACAATGCTTTTTACTATCTGTATTATCGTTACTGTATTGTTCGATAATGTCATAGGTGGGCTTCTTTAGAAGAAACAAGAAGGAAGACCTATTGGCGTTGAGAGCTAATAAAACAGGCGTTTGTCAAACATCATAGATTGTGTTCTATAATTTTCTATATATAATCATAAACTTATCTACTGACATGAAAAGTGTTGTTATTCAGTAAGAATATAACAAGTAAACTATGTGAGATAGGAATCCAAAATATTCATCGTGTATGATAATAAAGAACGTGCCTTTATGTACAAACTAAAGCTTTATTCTTGTAAGTGTATTTACTTTATAGTTTACAACGAAGTGGTAATTAACGTAGATACTATCTCATGAATTGATGCATATGTATCAATAATGCAACGTTATTTACAACACCATCTTCCATAATAACGATAGAAGCAATAACAGGTATACAAAGAAAGTAAAATGAAAGCGACACAATTTAATGTCTACACCTTTTTTTTTATACACGAATTGGCGCAAAAGTGTAAAAGTTCTTCCAAAGTCTTATGTGCTCGGCATCTGTTTTTTCTCTTTTTATAAAAATGACCACACTTATTATCATTTTGCAATTCCTCTTGTACGTTCACTTTCTTTTCTTCTAATAAAGAAAAAAAATGTGACATAGACATAAGACTTTGTATAATATAAAACTCACTCGTATGTGTCATATTAACATTCTGCGCATTTCCTATGAAAAATATAAAAGATACTATTACATAATTTTGTCGTTTCAAACCACAACAAGATTTTGACACATTGCGTGAACACAATCTTCCTCAATTCTAATGATTTTTTTATTGAACTAGTATTTTAAAAATAATCAAATACTTTACAGCTGCCTTTCCTGGCAGATGAAAAAATAAAAGTACTTTAGTCTCAGTGAGAATGGACACTTTGTTATTATGAAATGTTTGGTTTACCCACCCCAAAATTCAATGCCTGTTGCGTTTGTAGTGGTAATATTTTTACACACCAGACACAATTAATGTATGCAGGCCAATGCAGTTACCGCATAACGGTACCAGCCCTGTGTGCACACCACCAGGTCTACGTATATTTGTCGTAATTATTCATGAATGCTCAGAATTTACTGCAAGCATATTCATGTGGCTTCAGTTAAGTTGCAGACGACGATTAAACGTACACGGAAACCGTATACGTATAGTATCATATTCGATGGGGATCATTGTTCTGTTGACATGTTGACTTTGTCACAGTTTAAGACGGGGCCAAAAAGGCATGCGGACTGAGAGAATTATTCTAGCTCCATTTTGGTCCGACCAATGTACACTTTTTGGGGTGCCCATCGTAGAGTGACAAAAAGATATTTACCACTTGCATATTTCCCAACCCAGGTCAATCTGTCTTATTTAATACATTGTAACTTTGTGAATTGGAGACACTGTTTGATAGTATCATCATAGAACTCATTCTTACACTCAAACCGTTTAAATATAATTGTAATTATCAAACCGAAAGTGCCACATTATACTACAAACTTGAAGTAGTCTATTACGTTTTTTGTTCGGTTTTAAAATTTTTTCACTTGAAATAGTATGTGTTCACACATTGCATCTAGCATTCTATATCACTATGCTTTGACGATGTTCAAAATGAAATAGTAAGAAGATATAAATCATTAAATATATGCATCGTCTTGGTCATTTGATGAAACAAAATTTTTGATCAAATATATTTATGTCATCTTTGTCATGCAAACTACGTATAAAAGGCAAAGTATGGCGGTAGAATCAAATGAACGTATTAAAAAGGTGCTTTATACATGTGGCAGATGTGCATGTTTAAGGTGTTTGACATCGTCTCCTCCCTCTTAGTTTGTTTTAGATGCACGCGTTACTTATTGGCATAACAAAATGTATAGTGTTTAACTACATATCGTCCAAGTATTTAAGTCTCTAGATAGAATAAATGAATCACATAGTAACATTTACAGTAGTATGAAATTATGAGAATTTAACGTTCTTTTTATGCACGCAGTTTTTACAGATAGGACTCGTCAATAATGTCAATGTTTTAGCACATTACCTTGTATTCGTTTCATACGATGTGTGTTATGAATTGGAAACATCGATGCAGCAAAAGTTTGTTACGTAATTGAAGAAACACTGAAACGTATAAAAGATCGGGTGTCACGAAAGTCCACTTATTTGTTGCGCTTCAACTTCAGTTTAGAATTATGTAACTGTCACTATGTTCCGTGTATGAGAATGTAATAAGGACAAACAGACAGTATCAGGAGAGCAAAACCGTTCTGTATAATGAATATTAAGTTTAGAACAAATAGACAACCGTTAATACACTTGAGTGCATGTAAAATCATATTCACACCTTCGGTGTTTTAAAGGTAATCTGAATGGTTCCGTCTTACCTACGTCATAATTTACATGCTTTTTCATAATGTAATACCTAATCAAGGTTCTAGGTCATGTGTCGCCTAAGTTTACTTATTTTACAATGATCAAACGTTTCAACGTTTTACTAAGTAACAAAAAAAGCTTGTTAGAAAACAAGATTATATACAGCAAAAGTACACTGTTGTTTTCACTGAAAACACATAGCGATTCGATCATTTTCCAACAAGCTTTTTTGAGTTATATCTCTTCATGTACATTCCTTAATCATATAAAGTTCTGAACGACACGCAGATTACACAATTGCAATATTCATTGCAAACGTAATTGCAGACAAACAGACCGTATTTCATTGTACTGAGTTTGTTATCTTCTATGCAGCAGACAATGAAACTCCAAAAAAACAACACGTATCGTACGTGTTATTCAGAATTTCAATATATCCAAGTTACAACGCATAACTAATAGCTTTATTCGCGAATGCTCGTAGAGCAAAGAAACACAAGTAAAATGAAGCCTTTCATTACAATTTGACACAGCGTATCACTTCGTGAATGCTTCCGGCGGAATCTGTCCGCGTTTGAAAAATTCTTGGAAGGCGGAAATGGCATTGTCGAAATTCCATTGAACTTCCTCCAGACATTTCAGGCTCCATTCTAAATTCATGTTTGTTTGCTGACTGAGCGTTAAAGTCATTTGCTGCTTCATATCTTCCGGCAGTTGGGATGCTATCGGTTTAACAGTAGATTGAGAAGATGAGGCTGCTGTCAATAAAGGTTCATCACACATTTGTGCCTCTGACGGCATACTATTTAACAATTTCAGTTGCGCCTCCGTCGGGTTGCTTATGTGTAGCTGTTCATTACGAATACAATAACCGGTACCCTCTGGCACTATGATGAATGTTCTATTGAAGTACCGTACAGGATTTTCTTTGTTATCCATTTCGAGGAACAATCCCGTTACTACGATCAGCATCATTCCATTCTGAACGTAAAACACAGGCATATGTCACAGATCATCAAGTTGAGAAAATATGCGATACTCTAAATATCCAATGAATCTTCGGCAGAAGTTATTACTTACAGTAACCAAACCAATATCCATTGTAAACGTGTTTAAGTAGTGCGTTGTTTGGGGCATCTCAGAAATAAACGAGACAACTGGCAGTCGGCCTTGCTTCAAGAGTTTCTGTCTTTTTGTGTTGTCATTTACTCTGAACAAATTTCTGTTTTCCATTAAGTAACCACTCGACCTGTGTTACGTGTAAAGTACATCAGTTAAGTCAGTCAACATAGTAAAACACATATAAAACTTATTTGTCTTGAAATAAATTCTAAAAATTACTTAAATATAATCAAAAACTTACTTTGTGAAGTTATGACCATATAATATTGTCATACTGAAAAACGCGTGCTCGTCATATGCATCCAAGAGAGGTTGTCTGTTTTCACTGTCGAAAATTATGAAGTACTGTTGCAAAAACTGCCTGGCAACTTCTTGGGCTTTGTCGTTGACGGCGAATAATCTCACAGATGATGGCGTTTTGATGCCATCGTCTACTACATCAAATAAGATTGGACGTGGCAACTCAACGCCATCCTTTGAAGTATGAAGTTTAATCATTTCAATGTAACGAATTCAAATAAATTCAATTTCAATTTCAGTACGTAAAATAATATTACTCACCAGACGAAGGAGTTTAGGAAATCTTCTCCGCACGTCGCTACGGTCGTGAAAGAAAAGCCAGAAGCCCGGAAGCTCCAAGTTAATCGTAATAACAAAAATATTTGCCTCATTATTGAAACGTACAATATAATTAAGAGGGCAAGAAAAATACAGAAATTGTTTGCAACGTAGGAAACTGCTGCGACAAAATTTGCTATACGAATGGGTAGTTTAATTATATTTACTTGTATCTAAGTAATTCTATTCACGAACAAAACGTATATTGATATTTTACGATATTGAAAATTATAACGACGTTATCAGTTGATCGTCAACGAGAATTCGCTTGTCTAGAAGGAATGTTGCGTTGGAACAATACGTTACCTAATGTAATCGTTCTGTCTGGACTTATACTTGTTGCAGACGGGATTTCCGGCCAGTCTAAGTTCTTCCAACTTTAGACCTTTGATCATATCTATTTGGTTAATTTCTCTGATCTAAAATTATTCAATACAGATATTACAGAGAGTTTAATTAAAAATTCAGTCTTCGACTAACCTTGTTATCCCCAATATGTAGTATCTTTAATTTTGGAAATTTTTTATGTAGCACATTCAATCTCTCAATTATATGCAATTTGTTGCCATCTAAGTTTAACGCTTCTAAATTAGGTATATGTTCAGAGACAATATCCAGCACTGCCATTAACATCCCCGGTCGAAACAGTGCGCAGAAGTAATCGGAGACAAGATCTGTAAACACAGATATGTGCATATTATTTATTTTTTAACATTTTAACAAGTGTTTTGATTCATGAATTTTACTATTATTTTATTATGATTCTAAACACTTTAACTTTATTTTGTCATGTTCGGAATGTTAAGTTTTCTATTATTTGGCGCAGTTTAGTATCAGTGTATGGTTTGTTACACATTGTTGTTACATTGTTTTGTTTCACTATCTTTTTGTACAGTGTTCACACGGACAGTATGCATTTACAGTGTCAAATGAGCCAGTAACATGATATGACAAAAGCACACGAATATATTAACAAGATTTAAATTTTATTCGGATTTGGAACATTGTGCCGAAAATCAGTTAGGATGGTAATCGATGACAATCATTTAGGAACTGAATATCACAACGTCTAATAGATCTATAGATGATCTAATATATGGTTACAAACCTGGATCTTGATGAAATCTTGATAGGTCTAATGCATTTGTTTCTGGTACATAACGCTTACTCATTGCTACTTTAAGTCGTTCTTTTAATTTTTCATCTATTTCACATTGAGGAAATCCTGGCTTAACTCTGACTTGTAATTTAAATCCATCTGTTGCTGTAATTTTACGATCGCAATGTAACAACGTGCTTGCTGTCTTTTGATCGTCAACATAAAAGACAGCTTCATTTCCAATCACTTTGTACTAAAAATGATATTATAGCCAAGTTATTTGCTAAGAAATATTATATTGCTCAGTTATTAATTACACTATTATTGTGAAAAAATGTTTACCATTATGGGTACAAATGATTCTGGCGCAATGTGGCTCAGAAGATTATTCAATATGTAGTCCTTTTCATATTTTTGACCATATGGTATCTGCAAAGTAAAATTGATTTATATTCCAAATATGTTGCACCTCTGTTAAATTGAGACATACATTTATAATACTCACACTTATTTTATACCAATTTGATTCTGCCAACGGTGACATTCTTGGCCTAGGAGGGAGACCACCTCTAAAGCCTCTATGTGGTAATGGACTGTTTCTTCCTCTTGACAAACCTCTTCCTCTTCCTCTGATAATCGCTTGTCTGCCGTTATTATTAGAGCTCAGTGCCATTGGAACATCTTCAGCCAATGCCATTGATAATCCTCTTGTTGGATCTCTAGTTGGCCTGGCCTGTGGCTTGAAAGATACTCTGGGTCTGCTTGTGATACAAGTTGCATTGTCAAGTCTAGCCAAACGGTCATCATGTCCTGTGAAATTTGCATTATAAAACCAATATTAATCAATTCAAATTTAAACAATACTTTGTAATAAAACAACTGAAAAATTAAGGTATGTAATGAATATAATATGTCTACCATGTAAAAAATGTTCGCATAATGTTTTAAATTCAGAATATGTCGCTACGTATAATATGTCTTTTGAGCAGCTATATATCCACAGTTTTGTGCCATATATACTCATTATAATATTTGACTGCCAATTATTTACAGTGTGGAAAGATAGTACCCGTGGTAATGCGAAAATAGCATTAAATCCGTATGACATGGGGAATATTTGTGAATATAGTACAAAGGCGTCTTACCAAAATAGTGTTTATCTGTTGGGTTTCCAAATTTATTACTGCGACCGCCCCAGGACGACGCTTTGTTTGACTTTCGTGGCATGTTTTCTGTATCAATTAATGTTCAGAATCATATACGAACACTAAATAGCATCTCAAGTCAGCTTGAATAGGTTAAGAATCGTTGAAGTAAGACTGACGCGCAGTTTCGACAAAAACAGTTTTCCAGCAAAGTACGTTGTGTAATTCAATGTTTTCAAGCCCAACGAAGTTCTGCAAACTCAAATGAGATACTACCCTTGGCAATGAGAAATAACTGACTCTTGTGCGGGTAAAAAAATTGGCTCCTCCTGACCAAACAGAGCTCTGGCTTCACAAAATTTGCTCAACGTATTGCTGGTAACCAGTGCCCACACGATCTGTGCGACAGGAAGACGCCTTGGAATCACAGTTCCTTTCTCTTCCGCTTGTTGTATAGGGAGCAATGTGACACAAAAGTTAAATTTCCTATATTTATTGGGGACAATTGGGGGATTGGGGAGCAAGTTTGCTTAGAAAAAAAATCGTATTATAAAGTTCCTAGACTCCGTGGTAAGCAGTGGTAAGTTGTATCTTCTTTTCTTCGTTACTAGATATATAGCGCTTATTGGTGGGGTCGTTGTTTCATTAGAAAGGGCAAAGATGAATAAGACGGACAAAAGTGCTCCCAAACTGGACAGGCCTGGTGGAACAGGCCCTGGTCAGATGGCGCGGCGGTACTTACCACGTCTTTACAAGAGGGGAGTGCACAGGCTCTGGCCCTGTCCCAAACCGATTAAAAATCTGGATGGGCCATTCGATGGCTTATGAAAAAAAAACATTTTTGTGAATTTTCAGTTTTGTATCTCGACCGTGGGGATGCGCGGGCGGGTAAAATGTACTGTTCGCTTCTCCCACCATTTTCTCGGAGTCTGTCGGACAAAAAAAAATGGTTAAAATCAGAGATACATCTGGTAATGGTGCGCACATTTGAAATTTTTCTCAGATTTCTATTAAAAAATCCGACTGCAAAAAAAAACGCCAAAAAGTGAGTCAGAAAAACATTAATTTGACAGTGAAGGAAATCCAGATCAGTGATGGCGCTTTTTCCTGTGATGTAATATTAGAGTTAACGTCTCTCTGGTTTTTTTTCATAATTTTTTATTTGGTGGAACCAGGTGGAACAGTGTCAAAAAAATCAAAAACTGCGTCTGTTGTCAGTTTTTGCCTGCCAGAAAACCGTATGAGGTAAACTTTGGTTTCCTTTTTGTCATCACATTACTTTTTTATAGGATATTTAACCCCTTAACGGACGGTTTCTTCGAAATAATAATGTGTCATAGCTTACAATCCTATCTAAATGATAAGTATCGATAAAACGATTTTTTTTTTCTTAACTTTCACATTGTTATGCTCAATTTTCGAGTATATTCGAGTGTGAAAAATTATAGCAGCATCAAATACAACGCCGCTCGAATTATCTCGAGTGTGCACAGTCTGGCCTGTTCAGCGTGCTCAAATAAACTCGAGCGTGCACGTTAAGGGGTTAATGTTATTGAGTACATTGAAAAGTCGTAAGAGTGCAAAAAAAACGAAATAAATTGAACAAGTCAGTGTTGGAGTGTAGTGCAGAGTACTGCAGAGTAGCCCGAGAGTATCGGTAGCGCCGCGCCAATGTGTCAGTCTGGTATGGTCTGGTACAGCCAGGTACAGCGGAACAAGCTTTTTGTCTGGGTTCGAATCCTGTTAGGTACATTCTTTTTTTTCTCATCATTTTTTTTTGCAACATCGACTTTTTCATCTATGCACTTTCAGTAGGAAAATTATCAGTTCACAGTTCCCAGCTTTTATTATGCTGGTGATGTTGAATACGATGTTTATATCTATTTCTTGGAAGATTTTGATCAAAATATATCTTTTATGATCCTTTACAGTGCATTCCCATAGGATATGTTGGAAATTGTGAATTTGACTATTAGTGCATTCACAATTCGGTGATGTAATTTTGTCTATCTTAAAGAGGTGTTCGTTGTTTATCACCCTATTGACAAGAATATGGTTTATTATTTTAATTTCTTTGGAGTTGAGGTTCATATTTTCAAACCATGGTCTTTTATTTTCCTGTTTTATACATTTGAAATACTTATATGTATTAATGTCTTTCAATATTTTGTTTTGGTTGAGATTCTGTTTGATTATATTTTTTTTCATAGTAGTTAAAGATTTCATTCTCATTGAAGGTGCTAATGTTATATGTATTGTGTTGTTGTTGGTTTTTCGCTATTTTATGTGCTATTTTGTTACTAGTAATCATGTTATGGCTACAGACCCAGTGAACGTGTAGTTTAACACTATTATTGTGATATGTATGTATAATTTTCTCAATTTGTATGATAACAAAGGTTAAAGGTTTTGCCTTAGTTGGTATCTTTTACTGATTGCAGCATTGATTGTGAATCTGTTATTATATTTATATGAAATTTGTTTGATTAATATTATAAGTTGAGCTTCTGGGAAGTGAACATACAAGTGAATAAGACACAGGAAGCCCATCCAACAGAAGAAACCATTTATTATAACTCATACAATTAGTAACATACAGTATAAATAAGACACGACACCAGATAAGTTTAAATACATGTCTGAAGGCAACAATCTTTAATTAAGATATACTAATATAAGACAAACCTCTACGAGGAACCTGAACAAACTGGCAAACCCCATATAGGGAGACTTATTTTAATCTGTAGCAAATAACCTATATATAAGTAAAATAAATAATCACTTATGAGCAGACCACGCGCAGCGACAAAGACAATTGCGTAAATACGATAATAAACAAATTCACACGACAAACAACATATTAGAACGCGAAAAAAAAGGCGGTCGCAAAACAACAAATGGAACAATCTTCGAAAATAGCTGAACGTATAGATGAATAAATGCGTGAAAAAAGATTAGATTCGATTATAAAACAAAAGAACAACAGGTACCAAAACATACACAAGACCATATTATGTACACCAAACTATGGGCAACTTACGGGCAACGCCAACATACACCAAAATATGGGCAACTTTCACCCACTGGCAATAGTCAAATACGTAAACAGAAAAGGATTCAAATCATGTAGGATTAAACGTACTAGCAAAATAGCGGTACAAATTAAATCCAATACGGGCGAGGAAGCGATCAAAATTGCCGATATCCCATAAACGACGAAAATAAAAGTTGGATTTTCTATATACCAACTTTACAATATGTAGAACGGGAATTATAACAAACATATTATTGGATTTAACGATGATCGAAATCACCAAGAAAATACAGGACCTAGATTTAAAACGCTACCCAATAGTTCTTCTTCTTCCTTTCGTTTATGGGTACACAGCGGCTCTGCTGTATTGAACATGTGTGTCACTACTGTCTGCGTTTACTATTTTATTCGCTGATGAATTTAATTAACAATTTAATTTAAATGTTTCATGTTTCAATTATGTTCACTATATGTGTTGGATCATTATGTTCTGTTTGTTTTATTATGTTAATTAATAGGTATCTTTTATTGTTTTTTAAGGTGTATTCCCATAGTATATGGTTAATGTTTTGAACACTCACGTTGTTGCATTCGCACAGGGGGGATGGTTTTTCACTTATTTTGTGTAAATATTCGCTGGCAGTCATACGGTTGACTATTATTTTGTTAATTATTGTGATTTCTATACGCTTGAAATATTTATGATTTTGTAATGTTTCTGAGGTAATATTATTAATTAGATGTGCCTGTTTTAATTATTTAATATACATGTTTATAATGTCGTTGGCTTGTAGGATCGTAAAAGTGTGTGTGAATATGTGTACATATTTGTGGCTTGTTTGGCTGGCTTCTATTACCAAATATTCCCATATGACTAGGGACCCATATAATCTGTATGTTAATCTGTGTATGTTGGTATGTGTGGATTAGTTTTTTTATTTCTGCAATGAAAAAATTGAAATTGGTATTGGAAGGTGTATTTGCAATTGCTTGTAAAACTGATTGTGGGTGAAGATAAAGTATGACGTGCTCCTCACCAATTTGCATGAAACTTTGCAGAAATATGAATTTTTGCATAAAAATAAGATCTGTAAAAGCCAAAAAGCCCGCCCTCGTCTAATTCAGAAGTTATTAACCGTTAAAGTAATGCGCAGGTAATGTGCGCTATTTGAAATGAAATAATATTGAATTGGCGAATGCTAGGTGTGGGCAAGGCTTCCCTTTTATAATGTTTAAGAGTTTTTTGGCAATTAAAATATAACCCAAATCTCCTCTGAAATCATTGTTTGATTGAAAATTCTTAAACATTATAAAAGGGAAGCCTTGCCCACACCGAGCCTTGGCCAATTCAATATTATTTCATTTAAAATATCGCACATTACCTGCAAACTTGTCCGTGCGCATACGCAGACGTCAGAGCGCATGCGCAGACATCAGTGCGCATGCGCAGATGTCGTTCGCGCTGTCGGTAAGGCAGATTTTATAACTAAACTTTAACGCTTAATGACTTCTTAGGAAGACGAGAGCGCGCTTTTTGGCTTTTACAGATCTTATATTTATGCAAAAATTGATGTTTCTGCAAAGTTTCATGCAAATCGGCGAGGAGCACCCCTTTCTATACCTTTACCATGAATTCCAGTATTCGTTTGGATCTACATACCTGGCATTTGCATATAATGCCGTTTGTACAGTTAATATCAATGTATTGTTATAATGGGTGTTTTGTATATTTGGCATTGTTTAATTTCTCCCTGGTTATCTCTTCCCATATTCTGATATAAATAGGTATATATCTATTGGATATGTTCAGTTTGTTGATGATTATGTCTGGAAACTCTTATTTTGTTGATAATAGGGTTGTTGATGAATCTGTTGTTGCTATTTAAATATTTATAGGTGCTAATTTTTGTTGTTTGCCGTATTTGTTGGTTACTTAGGTGCTAGACTATGTTGTTTGATGAGCTGTTCGGTAAGCCGAGATATTTTTTGCTAATACTGATAAAAATGATGCTGTATTGTTTCGAAAATGTTTGTTTGCTTGGAGATAGATAAACTATTGTGCTCCATTCTAGTGCTGGCCTTATAATGGTATTAAATAATGTGTTTATCGTTTCGGGGTGTGCTCTCCATGCTGTTTCTGTCAGCCATGTGAGTAGTGTTTTATTTGAATATTTTTTTTTTTTTGTCATATTTGTTGTGGCTCAACCCTAAAAACCTTATTATTCAGCATTACACCTAGGTATCTGACAACTTGTACACTCTGCACTGTTCCAAATTTAGTTCCTATCTTGCCTACTTCAACTGTTTTCATTTTTTCTTGAACATTACAAATTTTGTCTTGGGTGTAAATAAAGTTAGTCCCAGATTGTATGTTCTGTTAATCTATTGAAACTTTCTGCTAGGTTCCGCTTTGTTGTGACTTTATTTGAATTTGTATTTATAAGTATTATATCACCTGCAAAGGCTATTGCTTCAGTGCGTGACATTATTGTTTTTAAATAGGTCTCTTGTGTATGTATTGAATTGTAGTGGTTTAAGGGGGGCAGTACAAGTAAACGCTCAAAATCGAGCTGTTTTTTGCGATTTTTTTTTTAAAGGAAATAAATGAGCAATCTTCGAGCAATTGCAGGCAAGTTTCAAAGTACTATCGAAGACCTCACCAACATTTTTTTGTGAAAAAATATTACAAAATGGCGGATTTATGGGCTACCAAAGAGAGCGCCGCGTCCTCGTAACTGTCAATTGGCGGGCAGGATGCAGCTCGTAATTTTTGTCCCAAATCAAAAATCCAAAGCGATTTGTTAGTATTAGAGATTCCTCTTCTATGTGAACCTCAGAAATGCGGAAAAAAATGCGAAATAAAAAATTTATGCAGTTTTAAACGAAAGCTGTGAGTTTCCTGGAATAAAATCTTGACTTCAACCTGCTGTAAAAAATAGTAAAAAAGATTTTTTTTACCAAATTGGAAGTTCACATAGAAGAGAATTTCGTGCCGAAGGGAATGAACCTTGAATCGTTCGGATCGGTTGAATAGTTTTTGTTTAATCCTGCCCGCCAATTTGGAAGAAACGCAAAAATACAAACTGGAGAAAAAGCGGTTTAAAGTTTTCGATGCTCACACTATGAATTATTGGTTACATACAGCAATTTTCGGCTAGTGAGATATTCTTGGACCATATAGTCCACATATAGTGTGTACATACATATATAGTCCATATAGAATGATTAAAGACTATAAAGTGTTTCTGCAGATTGGAAATATTTGGAAACGTGGACTGGAAGACAAAGTCAACTGCTCAACAGTACTTCTGATGGCGCCCGAACACACAGTATGGGAGGGTCACGTTTTTAAGTTATAACATGGGAAATACTTTGATTTAAGTTTTGAAAATTTGCTGACATATTCTTAAGACATTATACAAACATTATATGAAAAAAAAAAAAGAATTCGATTTTTTGAAAGGTTTACTTGTACTGCCCCCCTTAACACGTTGCGTGCCACGCTGATTTTGCGTGTCCGCCGCGTCCCGCCAACGTGAATTTCTTATTATGCGTTACATATTTTTTCGAAATTTTTTGCACAACAGGTAAATTTTAGTATATAAGAGCGTATAATGCAATAATTTTTTTGGGGGTCATCGGTGACCCCCATGGCCAAACCGAGCGACTTAGTTTTGGCGACTGATGTCCCCCACGGCCAGACGGACCGACGTCGACCGACAAACGATGATAATATTGAAAAATTTAAAAAACATTGAAAATTTACTCGAATTATGTGTTCTGATAATCTTGGCTCCGCCGGTCACCGGTGACCCCCATGGCACGCAACGTGTTAAGCTGATGCCTTGAGCGACTCCCTTGAAGGACATATTGGTTGCAATGACATACCCTTAACATGTTTGCCGCCATGCTGATTTAGTTCCAATGTAATTCATCTGGATCCGGCGGTCACTATTGACCTCCACAGCAGGCAATGTGTAAATTACCTATTACATAGTATGTTATTAATGAGTTATTATATTGGAGGTGTATTTTGTTCAGAACCACTAATAAAATAGTTGGATGGACATTATCATAGATGGCCACTACATCCAGGAATATCACTACACATGCTTCTCCCTTGGCAAAAGCTTTGTAAATGCAAGTGGATAGTAAAATAAAGTCGTCCGTCAAATAAGATCAAATTTTCCTAAACCTCAAGTACAGCTTTGACATTAGGTCATGGTGTTCACAGTAATGTGTCATTCTATTGTTAACAACGGTTGAAGAGACAATGAGATTGATAGTTAATGTCCTCTGGTTTTTTGAATACTAGAATTTGATATTCTTTCAATATGTTCAGTATAATGTTATTTTTGATGAAGGTGGTTCTTAGTCTGAATAAAGTTGACGGATAGTAGTTGTAAGATGTTATTATTAATAGGGTCAAGACCAGTTGCTGGTTTCTTTTTACTATTGTGTGTGGTGTTTGAAGTTTCTTTGTTATTTTCTTATTGAAGATGTTGGTGTCTGCCTTGCATTATTGTATCCAGTGGCTTAGTAATTTGGGTTGACTGTGCAGATAAATATTATATTTCTAATATAGATAATTTCTATCTATAATATAAATATTCTATAAGGTTAATCAGATTGTTAGTGTCAATGTTGTTTGCATATTTTGTGTTTTTGAATTGATTAACTTTTTTCCGTATTTGTTTGATATCAGTATTGGGGTTAAGTGAAGAGATGAAAAGACTTTAAATGAGTTGCTTTTTTTGTCCCATCTTTTTTCATGTTGCTTCTTTGCATTGTGTATGATTGTGCAATCTTTGGCCCAGCAGTCGTTTGTTTTCTTGGTTTTAGCTTATGATCTGCAGGTGCCGATTTGAGGTGGTATTTACAGTCATTGTGTTGTTCTATTGCGTTTTTTTGGTTAATCGTTTCTGTGAATATTTTCTGGCTAAGAATCTGCGCAAATTTCCTGCTGTCCAATTTCTCATAGTTTATTGTGTCTATTTGAACAGTGTATGATGACTGTGTGTTTCTTGTGTTCCATGTGAAGTTATAAGTGTATATTGTGTACAAATAATAGGTCCGATATGTCTTTTGTAGTGGTTAAAGTAATTCTGGTGATCTGTCTCTTATTCAGTATGTTGGATGGTAATAATTTGTAGGGTGATTTCTAATAAGTGTCTATTTTGGTTAACTTTGGCTCAACCCCATGTCAAGTGCTCAGTATTAAAGTCACCCAGTAAGAAAATATTCTCAGAGTTTTTAGAGTATGTATGAGTTCATGTAAATAACTTTATCAGGTCCATTTTTTCTTCTCTGATATTCGGTTTTATGGGGGCAATATGGAATGTGACGTTGCTTATGTTGTTTTTGATAATGCAATAAATATTTCAATGTTGGGTATTAATATGTGTGGTGTTGTGAGAGATAGTTTTGCAATAGTGTATTCAGTAATGAGTGCTATTTTTCTGCCTTTAGATGCTATGTCTATTTTATAGATATTATATTTTTCAATGTAATATTTGGTGTTAGCCCTTACTCATGTTTCTGTGATACCGGCTATGTTTATTTTTTTGGTCATCCAATATTGCAATTAACATTGTTTTTTTGTATTTAATACATTTCACATTCCATTGGAGTATGTTTACCATTTTTGTGTATGATTTTGACTGAGTTTCGTAGACATCGTACTTCTGTGATTTGTGTTATTATTTTAATTGTTTAGGATTGAATGGTTTTTAGGAAATCTCTTACGTCCCTTTTTTGTTTACTTGATTGATTCCTCCTAAATTTTTCTTTTCTATTATGATCTTTTCAGTTGTTATGTTTTCTTGATTATTCGTTTGTTTTGGATTAAAATATATTTCCTGGTCCGTTGTTGAGGAAGTTATACAGGATGAATCTAAAATGTGGGAGAATCTGTGCGGTGTGAAAGAACACATTTACACCAGCAATTTTTGTAATACAACGTATGAGCAGAATGCAAGCGGTGAGATGTTAGAAGGTTGTTTTCCACCAACACATTTAATGTGCTGATTGTCACGCGATGCCTGATATGGCGATTAACGTCTTAAAGAATTATCTTGTGTAGTTGATAGCACAGAGTATGACATGCAAATTTTAAGGTTGTTCTATTAAAGTCCTTCGAGCATGCCTCCAATGTAATTCATTCTATATTATGTCTGTGGCTTCACTACAGTTACATGTTCATACAATTACATGTACATGTACTGCGTTTTTAGTGAATAATTTTTTAGTTAATTACTAAATTACATGCTACGTAGTGTCGCTTCCTGTAATAAAGAGTGCGAAGATATGACAATGCATACCATGTAAACACGGTCATTCTGTATTTTAGCTGGTCACATATAGAAAACTGTCAGTGAGAGAGTGTTGTCACCATCCATGACAACTGATAAACTTAGTGAGCGTAAGACATTTATTTGACTGTGATGAAAATAGTTGGATCCTATACCATGAAACTGAGACAATTGGATCCTCTTAATATATTATAAGATGCAGTTAATCCAAAGCTGCACTAAATATATGGTAACTATATATATTTATGTTATTTTATAAAAATTTGTTTGTATTTTCTTGTGTTGTCTGAAAGAGTTTTAGACCTCATCATCAGGTGAAACAATAAGTGTTGACTTGTTATAACAAAAGTTACATCTGTTTATTGAATACTGAGGTCAAAATGTCAAAGGAAATTGAAATTGGTAATTGTCCATATTTTAATATTCATTCCATTTGGTACAAGGTACAACAATAGTAATGCAATCTTCTGTTGTAGATATAATCCCAAATGATTTAAGGCATGAAGAAACAATTGTTCAAATTGCTGATGCCTTGGACAACCTAAATTCTGCTGTTTCCTATGTTTTCAGTTGTATAGACAAAAGAATTGCTGAGAATAGTTCAAGGTAAATTAATTGAAATAGTGTTATTTTAGTCTGCATAAGTGATATTGTTACTTATTCTATAGACAGTTCTATAACTAGTAATAGGATGAAATACAAAGCGAATCAGAATTTGAGGGAGAAAATTTACGGGGTGGTAGAATACATCAATACAAGCAATTTTTGAAATACAATATTGATCGGAACGCAAGGGGTGAAAAGTTACAGGTTAGTTTTCCACCGTCACATTTAACGCGTCTTAAGGTAATACTATGCACCGATAATGCATCGTTGCCGCATCATTTCTACGCGACTTCATTGAAATCCCCTCCACAAAAAATAATCGTCTAACTATGTTATTCTTTCCAATGTTTCGATAAAACTACGTGGTAAACAATTTCCATTTTTTTTTAAGATATTCCGAATATATTACTCTAACAAATATTAGTTTTTCATCAAGATGGCCAAAGTCCTTCAATGCAAAAAAATTAAAAATATGTCATTTTCCCACGCGTTTCCTATGCTATATGTACAAAACATGTCACTTTTAATTGCAATTATCTCATGTTTGGTGTGGTCAAACGTCTCAAAATTTGAACATCGTGTGTGTTATGCATTTAGCTACTTACACTCCAATTTTTGAAAATTTCTGCCAATGTTGCAAATGCGAAGGTACTACCTTAAAGAATTATCAGAAAAATGAGAGAAGATATTTCAGAAAACATTTTATTAACAGGAATATTATTGATTTATATGCTTAAAGAAGAAAAAGTTAAAAGGTATCATGCTAACTGCCACGTGAATTTCTAAAGAAACATCCGTTAGGCCACGCTCGCTGTTCAGAATATGCTTACTGCTTACTACTTAGTGTACGGTCCGGCGGACGAGAATGCGTACAGCGACAGCGACTTTACCGTGACCGATATCCGGAGCATATAAATCAATAACATTCCTGTTAATAAAACGTTTTCTGAAATATCTCCTCTCATTCTTGTCATAATTCTTTAACACTGTAACCGCCCATGTCAGGCATCGGCGACGCGCGTGGCAGTCAGCGCATTAAATGTGATGGTAGGAAACTACCCTATAATTTTTCACCCATTGCGCTCCGCCTATGCATTATTTTACAAAAATTGCTTGTATTGATATGTTCTATCAGCCCTTAAATTTTCTCCCTCGAATTCTGATTCACCCTGTACGTAGAATAAGTTCTTTTTATACAAGAGGTTTTATTCAAGAAGAATAAGTTATTAATATTTGTCAGGTATAAATGCTACCTTTTGCTTAACGGGTTCCATTGTCTCATGTCTACGTATTTTGAAGAAAAGCCATGTTATTCGGAATATGTTTACAAAGATTGCGAGTATCATTTCTTTTATCTAGTGATATTAGAATCGCATTTGTGATCACATCATCAATATAGCAACTTATATTAATCAAGAGTATATTGAAATAATTTTTGTGTTGAGTACATATAATGGTATTGGTTGCACTGTGACATTGTATTATAGCAGCTATGGAGACTCACAGAGAACTTCTTTTAAAAAAGAATCGTAAAGGTTGTGTTCAAAAAAATAACAATCGCGGAAAAGTACTTTCTTTAAAAAAAAAACCTTACTGCAAACCCAATACCTGCTGATCTATAATTCCTCACGTACTGCATTTAAATTGGTTCTATAGATATAACGTTTGTAAAGTGCAATGACTTACAGAGCATGATTATGTTCTTTGAACAGTGTTTTGTGATTGATTATGTGAACTATGTCATAAAAAGACCCATTTCATAAACTACAGTAAGGCCTGTTTTTGTGCGGGGGATAGGGACCGCATAAAAAAAATCGCACAAAAAAAATATTCGAAAATTTTATTAACACTGACATATAATAAGCATCTGCGTACGATATACAAAAAAAAATTTTTTTATGCGGTGGATAGGGACCGCATAAAAAAAGTCGCACTTCGAAAATACATCAATTATTTACGAAATAGATGAGAAAATGCTTTCCAACAACTTAAATAATTACATTAGACCTGGCATTATTTTAAAAACATTTTATTTTACATTGGAACTATATACATGGAGAAGTTTTCAAAATGCACATGCACTGCTACTCGTCGTGATCCGAAGCGCGCATCTTCTTATGATGACTTGGTTCAAATTCGCTTCCCTCGCTTGAAGATGCGATTTCAATTGATTGACTATTTGACCATGAAATCGATTATCAATTTTTGTGACGTTAGAATCGGGGCTGTAGAATGTGTAGAGACTAAGGAAGAGAGGTGATGATTTGCATGGCAAATACGACTTGAAAGTAGATAGGAAAAATAATTACGAGAGGTTGCAGTGCAGGGTGGATTAGGATAGGATAAGTTTCGTGCATGGAAAAGAAAAGAGACCAACGGTTTGGGGATATGATTTGGGGTAATAAAATCGCGGTTGGGTTGCGTATTAATGAGTGGATTAGCGGAGGGTATTACAGTTTGTGTTGGGCGGATGATTGCGTTTTTCTAACTGTACATCAACATTGCTACGCATTCTTAACATCGTAGATAAAACTCCGAATACCAAGCGTATACTGTTCGCGCGTCGAGCGAGTATATATACGTAACTGACTGTACTTTGTCAGGGGATTGTTTAAAACAAATTAACAGAGTTTCGCGGAGTGCACATACATTGTCGTCAAGGAGTCCTCGTAGTCAAGGTTCGTCCACAACATGTATACACCTTTCCCTCCTATAACACGGTAGTTAGGTTCCTAGAAAATGCCGTGTTGTGTGAAACCGTGTTGTATGAGACCCAGAGTTAGTACAAAAAGGGGGGTTACGTTCCAAAAACTTATTAAAAACAAATTGTTTTTTTTATTTCTAGATGAACAACTTAACTTTTATTAAGAATATAAATGTATGTATAGCACAAAACAAAAAAAAACGCAGAAAAATAATATTTTCATGAATAAATGATTCAAATCTTGTGGGTGACATGGAGCATTATCTAATAGTAATAGCGCCTTGAAGTTCAAATTTTTCTGGCTTAAATAACGTTCAACGCTTGGCACAAAACAATTTGAAAACCAATCTTTAAATAAATTTCTAGTTACCCAAGCTTTTGGATTTGCTTTCCAATATACCGGCAAGGTGTTTTTATTTACGTCTTTAAGTGCACGAGGATTTAAAGATCTATAAACTAGCATGGGTTTTGCCATGAAGTCCCCCGATGCATTACTGCACAAAAGGAGCGTTAAACGATCTTTAGACACCTTAAATCCGGGTGCAACTCTTTCTTTTTTTGATATAAAAATAAATATTTCCGCAACATTGTATCTTTAGGACAGCAAACCTCGCCGCGGCTGTGGAACTACAATGTTGTACCAAGATTTTTGCAGTTTTCTTATTGACTTATAGCGAAACCGTGTTATAGGATGTCGTGTTGTAGGAGGGTTCCCGCAATTTACGAATCGTGTTATAGCGAAACCGTGTTATGAGATGCCGTGTTATAGGAGGGTTCCCGCAATTTACGAATCGTGTTATAGCGAAACCGTGTTATGAGATGCCGTGTTATAGGAGGGAAAGGTGTATATACACTGATAGGAATCATTAAACTGGTGCCAATGCCGCTGAGATTCATATACCGCACAAAAAAAAATCGCACAAAACAAATCGCACAAAAATAAAATCGCATAGAAAAGAACCGCACAAAAACAGGCCTTACTGCATCACTATACAGTGAGCAGTACTAATGTGCAACTAGTATAATTATATATAAGTCGTTAAAAATAAGAGCGACACTAACATATTAAGCGTGTAGATTTAATAAGAAAGGGGAGGTCATCTGAGATCGCCCTTGCAGGGCCGCGGAGTAAAGCTCTCCAAAGCTATAAGATCCACCGGGTGGTCTTAGTTCGGGCCTGGAAAGCCACAGGTTGCATTGGAAAACGGCCGCAGGCCGAAGAAAGTAGAATCAAGCATGTACAAACTAACGTTAAATATTGGCTGGAAGGGCAAAACCACTCTGCTGCTGTCTTCCCTCTTGCTTTTGCCTGATAATAAGAATGACACGCGAGTAAAAATAGAAGCACTTTTGTGTAGTAGTAACATTGAAATATTAATGACAAGCATGACAGGCCAAAGCAGCCTCACTGATTAGAGCCAGGTTCCCTCCTGAGGGTAAAAATCGCTCAGCGGCTCATAAGTGTAATACACAAATAAGCGGCTGAGCAAACCCCATAAGGTGACGTAATCGGCGGACGCGGGCATCCCCCACCCTAGATATGAAACATAGAACGGTAAACAGGAAACCGACGGGATGTATAAGTCGGAATTTCCTCGAATAGCTGCGAATAAAGTCAAAATTTTTTTCTCTCTCCCACAATCACCCAACCTTACGAAAAATACAAAGAACAAAAGCCATGAAATTTAATATACATCCCCCTCATCCCAAAAGGGCAGTCAGCAGGGTACCGCCGCTCTGGGCCGACACCTTCCCAGACGGGGGCGGGGGGCCGTATCTGCGAGTATTATTTTTGTATACCCCACTGCGGTAGCACGTATTCTGGACGGCGCTAAGCGACGTCCAGGAGCACCCGTCCTTGAGGAGTACGTCTGGTGTTTAGCCTGGTAAAAATCCGGCATACCCTGGCCTCTCCCCAACGAGGCCAGAAGTCTTCTCGAAGATTCACCAGACGTTAAACAAAAAAAAAAAGTACTAATGTACAAATTCAGTTATTCCAAAAGTAAAACCATTGAAGTCCAATTAGGCATAGTGCATATACACCTGACATGTATTCAAATATGTTGTATGAGCAACTTATATTCTGTATTATTGTCACAATTTTTCATATAGAATCACCTTCTGCTTACTTGTAGCACCAGTTAAGATACACCCTTTGTATACATATTAAATTTTGTTAACACTATTTCTTTTATTAGATTATCCACTATTAGAAGCAGAGCAACAAAGCTTGAGGACAGGCTCCAACATTTACAAACAAATTTGAACCTAAAAGCTGTGAAGATGTATTCTGCTGCAAAGTATCCAGCTAGTCACACATATAGAGATTATCAACTGACTATACCATCAATATCTAAGAGTACGCAGAAAATACCTAGTGTTTACAAGTGCAGTGTATTAATTAAAAATACTCCTGATGCATATCCATCATCAAACTGTAAAACTGAGGATGGCCAATATGCAGCTAGTTCAAACTTACAAGAGAAATTACAATTTTATCATGTAAAGTCGAAATCAAGCAAAAGTGTAGTATTAAAAGCGAAGAACAGGGATCTATTTCCAGCACGATTGTCTTCTGTAAGCGCTCTCCTCTTATTCAACAGTATGGACAGTCCTTATGAGGAGACTATGGTAAGATTTAACCGTCATCCTATTGAGAAAACAGAAATTGAAGATGCACCAGATTCAATAGTACAACCGTGGCACTCCACGGAAATGGATATGACTTCTAGTTATTTGTACACTCCAACTCTTGGAGAGGCAAGTGGACACAAACATATGTTTAAATAATTTAACTAATCTTGGATTCATAAGCCTTTTATTAGAATGGTGCATTATATTTTAATAGGTTCCACAAATAGATGTACCACTGAGTCTACCCGACTTGCCAGGCATTGTTCTTGATGAGAAATTCGTACTAGACCTAAACTCTCAAAGTCCAATAGCACCGTCATCGGCCGTTACTACTCCAACAGTCCATGTAGATCTGCCAGCGCCTAATGTGCTCACTGAACGAAAAACCGAAGACACTATTCTGACTTTGACTGACTTGACTGACGGAACTGAACCTGTGGATAAAACTATCGTAACATCAATACCTCCACCTCCGCCTTCACCTTCAACCATTTCATCCTCAGTATCTAGTATTGCCACTGTCCGCAATTTGGAACAAATTAATCAACAAGAACATGCTCCACAAATAACACCTTCAATATCTGTACCACCACCACCGCCACCACCTCCACCACCACCACCTCCATCTCCACCTCCACCTCCACCTCCACCCCCACCCCCACAACCACCGCGTTCCCCAATTGCACCGTTTGCCGATTCGGTAGAACTTGCTAAAACGAACATTAAGAAGACCAGTCGAACAATGTCCACCCCCCAGAACGATGACCGATCAAACTTAATGGCAGCGATTCGAAATGCAGGTGGTGTAGCAAGGGCCAAATTACGGCACACAGCTCAAGATGTCAAAAAGGGAGATCGTTGGTCTTCAGCTTCGGTGGGTGGCGACCTTATGGCGGATTTACACGCCAAGCTGGCGCTTAGAAGAAAAGGTATTGCAGGACCGGCTGCGAGTGCATTAGAGAGAATGTCAAGCCGAATACCGCCGCCACCGAAACCAAATGAGACGACGATGTCAGACCGAAATTCAGCCACGAGTGAATATGATTCTCAACCAGACACGGACGATTGGGAAGAGTGATAATGAATGTAATTGTTTCGACGATATTTATTATTCTGAAATACGTGCGCGAACTTAATGCGAGATACCTTTTCTGATTCAGTTTATTAAAGTCTTCACTTTCATCCACACGATTTTAGTTCGGTGCGGTAAATGAAAGTATAGTAATACGTTTAGAATGTGCACACCGGATGGGAAAATACTGTAGGTGTGGAAGAAAGCATAACATTGTAAAAATATTGTATTAAATGTAATTTTCTTCCGGAACGCCGTAAAAGTATTAAGAGACCTATTCACAATAATGAAAATTGTTCTGAAAATTATATAAGTAGAATGTATTTTGTAACAAAAATGTTGCGTGTAAACAAAATATACGACAATCGATAGGATTGTATTCTTCCAAGAATTGGAGACGATTATTTACGTAAAATTTGGCTGCTTACAAATCTTTATTATAATAATCAAAAATGTACGTTTTTATTGCAAATCATGAACAGATAATAATCTTTCCATGTGTAACAACACTTCTCGATCATGGTTAATCTGTATTGCGCCTGCAGATTATTGACGTTTTAACATCATCTATATCCTTTGACGTTCTAACGTATGTATTTTAACATCAAACATATACAATTATGTAAGAATGTGGTATTGGAAACTATTATTTTGCATGTTTCACACTGAATTTTGTATTACATAGAACAATTTTGTTCTATGGAGGCACACATGTAATCACAAAAATAACACGTAGCAAAGAGATCGCTAAAGATTCCCATTAGTTTTTTACGCATATCTAATTATTTTCCTTATATGTGCCCATAATTATGAAAGTGGTCTAAGTCAAGATTTAAAAAAAAATGAGTTTAACAGTTATTTCACACCACATTTGTTTACACTAAATTTATTCAATGTAATTTGTTTTTTTTAAATCTTGACTTAGACCACTTTCATAATTATGGGCACATATTACGACATAACAATTGTTATTAAATTACTTAGAAGTTTATCTTTACTATGTCAATAGATTTAATATACATTTATTACCAATACTAGCAGAAGACGCTTGTTTCAATAAGATTTCACAATATTGTACATGATTTTGGTGATTCCTATGTTAATGATATGTTTGGATTCAGTTTGCAATCACATATAAATTAGGTAACGATATTTAACTTAATTATTTTAATCTTACTTATCCGTCCTGAATATAGATTATACATAAGACAACGTATAATTGTTATTTACAGATCTGCTAAGCATAGTTATGTAATTGAAGTCTTTTACTTAAACGATACCTGGAAAGATATTACATATAAAAAATGTTTCTTATCTTTAATCACTTCTTCTCATAATCCATGTTGAAAGTTTTCACGCAAAGATTGTATGTACTTGTAGCAAAAACTTTGCAAATGCAAGCATATAATAAAGTTACTATGAAATTAGCACTCAAAACATTCACAGTTATATAAAATCAAAAATTCTCGATATCTTGTTATAAAATGTGTGATAATAATCTCCCCCTTATTTATAATGCTTTCTCGGTTGAAAATTTTAAGTAACAGATATGTGCTCAATGTATACATGTAATATGTGCTCAATGTATACATGTAATATGTTTTGTGCTTACACGATGGTCTGCAGGTACGATATACTTTCTTTCTCATCCAAGAGGTTAGTAACAACCTCAGTAAACGGAATAGATCACATTTCTACATTAAGTGGGGCAAAAATCGTTCCATCTGGTATTATCACAATTACACTTTTTTTTTAGATTGACTGATATAGCATTGAGGATTATCTGCAGTGGGTAGATGACATGAACTTGAATGTTCAAATACCATGATATTGATATTTATGGAAACGGAATAACGGTTGATTCTTAAATTCGTTCTATGTGAGACACTGGTGAAAGGTATGTACGGTACAGTATGTATGGCGAAGCGTACCTTCTCAACCATATTACGTAAATATATCGACTACTTATTGATGGTACATTATACTGTGGTGAGCAACTAATGTGGTTCAACATTATAAATTGGGTGCTATCCAACTAAAAAATTTGGCAGCTATTTCAAATCCTAAGAAGCAAGCTGCATTAGCTGGAAACGCTCGAAGCATGACAGGTACGCATCCTTTGTACAGAGCTGTCGGTCCTTCGGTTTTCATTAATTCTTTAAAGACGTCGCGGACGCCATTTTTATAGGTACCTTCCGGCGCTGTAAATCGGGAAGAAAGCCTAGATAATCTATGCCGTACGTTATAACTATGTTATAACACTTTATTATATATATGATTATTATACAAAGCAGTACATCTGAAAAGTTCAAAATGTATGAAACATGATGACTTACCAATTTGCAGTCTACTTTTTAGTACATCAGGTGGCATTCCTACTATCCAGTTAGCGATACCTGCAAATCCGCCAGCGCATATTGTAGAGAATATTCCTAATTTTCCGTTTTCCGGCGCCATCCATCTCTGCAAGCACTCATACGTCATAAAATACATTCCACTAGCCGGGACGTCTGCAAAATGTCATTACAGAAAATTTTAGAAGTATCGGAGGACGCTGTGTAAACATTATGTACAATTAATAATAGCGTGTAATGCGTGTGGGCCGAACAGATAGAAGGCATCCTGTTTGATAGCAGACATCAAGGCAGATAGATAACCGTTAACAAAATTCAGTTTCCTTCGGACCAGCGTTCTGTCACTGGTTCTGAGAATCTTGCTTTGTTCTATATTGTTTTGTTAAGTATTGTGGACAACATGAAATTTATCCAAATTCTTTTCCTTCGCATACTTTCGGTACATAACACTCAACTATTCATTTACCCATTCGTAATATTTGTTATTGATAATTAAAGATTACAAAGAGTAATTTTACACACGTGAAACTAAAACCAATTTTTTAGTCAATAACTTCATTGCCGTTAAACTTTTCTTAACATTTTTTTTTATAAATGGGAGTTTAATCATATATATAATTCTATATAGGAATTGTGTGTCGGACAAATAATAGACATCAGTGGTATATGGGAGATAAAGTGTCCGCAAGAATGTTCATGTGAAGTTCAAAAATTTGCGAATCTGCCCCTTCACCAGTGGTTCAATCTCGAAAAATATGAGAAGGTACGAAACCGAACATAACATTAAATCGGATTACTAATCGCACATATTTTTCTTAGAAATCTTATGCTAAAGATACAGAGTTTGAAATATTCAACCATCAACCAATGGCAAATGAATTGTTAAAAGTGGCCACTTGTGTTATCACGGAATATTCTGAACAACTCTTTACCAAACTTCCTTCAGATATACAGGTTTGGTACCTGATATGTCAACGTATATATGACAAATAAATAATTGTAATAATGATTCATTCCTTTATGAAAAACGTGCTTAGGTTTTGACGATACTTGAGTCGGGAAACGGCGACAAAGCGATTCTGTTAAAAGCTACAACTTTTCAGCGATTTACAGACTTAATCTCGCTGGACATTCAAGGCATAGAGCAAGCTGATCCGTCCGGAAAAGATATAATAGATAATCACAAGCAAACAGGCAGCGTAGTTTTGTCAGCCGATGCATTGATCCCGCTAGGAATGAGTTTGTTGTATCTGAATTTAGAAAGAGTACAACTAACGAGTTTGAATCCGTCTGAAAAGAGTAGGGCCAATTTGGTGATCAAACCAATGACAACGTTTAGCGACGAGATGATCAATGATAGTCAATCATTAGTGAATAATGTTAGTCAGAACAAGGGACACAGATTGATTTTCTTGAGTCAACAAAACAGCGGGGAGAGTGAGGACAAAGAAATTCTGCCATATGATCTTTATAAACAGGAAATGGAGGGATACCGAGAAAATGTCGGTCTCTTTGAAGGCCTAGGTGTTTTAACGCATTTGAAGATATATGATTGCGCTCTAATGGACATATCGTGGCACATGTTCGACGGTTTGAACAATCTTCTCTATCTCTCACTTGAAAAAAACAATCTGAGATTCATTCCTGAATTTTGCTTCTATGGCACACCGAACTTGAAGTTGCTATCCTTAGCAAGTAATCAGTTGCTTACATTAAACAGTGTGGACTTAGCTGGATTATTAACTTTGGAACAGTTAGATTTAAGAGGTAACAATTTGACATTCCTATCCGAATTATCATTCCCTCCATTCCCAACACTGAGGATTGCAGATTTTCGGGACAATCCGTTAGACTCCGTGTTTCCGAGGTAAGATCCGCACATCATCTTGAAAATGGGAGTATTGCTCTTATACTGGTCTCATCTTACACTGTCATCTTGCAGCACATTCGAAATTATGAATACAACGGAATTGTTATATCTGGGTGGCATAGGATCTCAACTTAAACTCCAAAAGAGCTCATTGGTAGGCCTACGGAAGCTTGAGATCCTACACATGTACAATGTTGAAATAGGCATACTTGAACGTTTTATTCTACAAGGAATGCCCATACTGAAACAACTGAAGATGCGGGGCAATATTTCTACTATCGATTTCGACGCATTTGCTGATCTGGGTAGCTTAATAGACCTAGACTTGAGTTACTGTAGCATTCACAGAATATCTATGGATGCCTTTTACGGTTTGCAAAAAGTAAAACGCATAAACTTGTCATACAACAACCTTGAGGTCATACCTCCAGGACTATTCTCCATACAAGAACAGAAAGAACTAAAGGAAATTTTACTAACAAAAAATAAATTAACAACGTTGCCTGGTGACTTCTTTAAGAACCTAAGAGCATTAAACCGACAGCCTCAAATTCAAAACATCAGACTAGATGGTAATCCATGGGATTGTACATGTACTATGACTAGTTGGAATCCACATTTGGTATGTAATATTTGTAATGCTTTGGTAGTCTTTGGACCAGTTGGCTATAACGACAACGATGGCTTTGCCTTTTACAGATGAACAGAGTAAAGGAATTTGCCCCACGATGTTTTACACCAAGGAGATTACAAAATTGGGGAGTGTTCTATGCCCTAAGAAAAGGTGGTTTACATTGTAAGAACTTCAGACGAAAACATTTGCACAAATTGTTGCAAACACAGAGCTTTGGCAATACAAATTCTATTAATTAGTCAAATTTTCCTTGTACCTATATATCATATAACATACAATTGGCAAAAAGAGTTTCTGCTGACATGTAAACGTTAAATTTGAATTGTGAATGTTATAATGAATTGTTGAAAAAACATTTAATAACATACCTCTTAGGAGTGTTGCACATGACCCTTTGTAAATGCTCCTTATTCCTCCTTCCTTATACAATTGTTTCCCACAATCAATTGGGCCGTTATATTTTGGTTTGGCATCACCCTGTTGTATTTGTAACAAACACTTTATCCTTTCTCCTGGAGCCATAATTATTGTTGTAAGTATACCACTGAAGGCACCAGCGTAATATAACTGTAAAGCTGTCAGGTTATCTTTTGAATTCTTTTGCTGTATTTTCTTTCCAATGCCAAATCCCAAGAAACTCATTGCAAATATTGGTGCTACACCACATAGCGGTGCAGCCATTCCTATGAAGAAAACATTGCAAAAGACATGGACAGCATTTTGCTTTTAGTACACTAGTATTGTAAACCAGGAAAAGTATAAAGAATTTTATAAAAAACATAATGTACCCTTGTATAACCCACGTAATCCTTCTTTTGTTATAGTTTTCTTTGCACAGTCCAATGTTCCAGCATATAATGGTGGTTCATTATGTACAGGCAATGGCATAGTCTGCAGCCTCACCTAGAACCAAACAGGCAATATCTATCAAAAAATACTCTAGACGCGAATTATTACCTATGAAAGCAATTGAAACTTCAAAAAATTATAAAGTGCAAACAGCTATGAAGAAAAAGGTATCAATTTGTAACCTTACTTTAATTGTATCCAGTGGATGACCTGCCACAACAGTGCATACACCGCCAAAGCCGCCGCACAGAAAATATTTCACGGCACTCATATTTTCTGACATGATTGCTAATTTTAGTAAATTATTGTTTCAAACTCTTATGCAAGCTGACTCTCGTAGCCCTTGGTTTGGCAGAATGAGGAGGTCAAAGTACACACTCATCACCAATCGATTAGTTTCCAAGAGATAATTGTGTAAGTTTCTCAGATCGTTACGACATTAAATATCTCATGCGTACCTACGAATTCATAACAGATGCTGTGATCAAATTGAAGGAAGGAAAATTAAGTTAGGTTATTTATATATATTTATTACCGACCTAAAAAAATAAATCGAAATATGTATTCTTAACACATACAGACAATAGCATTTATGTAATGTTATTTTTATTTGCGTAATATTTATGTAAATGAAGTAAACCTTAATTTTCATGTCAATTATTTTACTCACATTTTAAAAAATATTGGCCGATTTCCATGATTCTAGTAAATGCTAAAACATATCCCGTTCGCAGAAACTGAATGCTGACGAAAAGGCACCTCTACACTGTCTGTGCGATAAGAAATGTCAGAAACATGTAAATAGTATCAGGTGATTAGAGTCATTCTTGCCGTTTTGGTACCCTGCCGTAATTTTTGTTTTATATTAAACTTTCTAATTTGCCAATACCGCATTGCCTGTTAAATACATTTTCTTATAAGAAGAACTCTTTCAGCGTTCACCACTTACAGATCAAGTAAGTTCATGGATAAAATAAGCCAGATATATGACCTTGTTTTCCGAATGTTTTCTAGTTTATGCAATGTAAGCAATTAAATGCAATTTTTATTTTGATTTTTGCGTCGTCTTTGTCTTTACCTTTTACGAGTCGCATAATGCAATTTCGTTATATTATTTTCATTTTGTAGCGACATTTCACTTGGTTTTCGACCGAATGCAAAATTGCACAAACTATATTTTGTACAAAAAACAAATTTTTAATTCCATTTCACAGCTTGACGTAAGAAAATTTTTTGATTCCGTCCATATAACATTTTTTGGCAAACCATTATTGGTTACATTTCCTTTTTTCTATATAATTGTACAGGCCCAGAAAGATGTCTGATAAAATGCAAACCAATCAACCTCAGCCAATTGTCAAAATTGGGCATTACACATTAGGACAAACGCTTGGTGTGGGTACATTTGGTAAAGTAAAAAGTATGTTGTTTTATTTATATAAATGTATTATAATGTAATGTAATGGAATGTAACACATTGAATGTACTAGACATAATTCATTATGTAATCTTTATTACAGTCGGAGAACATGTTTTAACAAAACACAAAGTTGCAGTGAAAATTTTAAATAGACAGAAAATTAAAAGTTTAGATGTAGTTGGGAAAATAAGAAGGGAAATACAGAACCTGAAGCTATTTAGACATCCACATATTATTAAACTGTAAGCAAAATTTCTTCTCTTCTTATTCTAGAAAACGTACATTATTATTTATTTATTGCATAGGTATCAAGTTATAAGCACTCCCACAGATATATTTATGATAATGGAATATGTATCGGGTGGAGAACTGTTCGACTACATTGTGAAGCATGGAAAGTTAAAGGAATATGAAGCACGGAGATTCTTTCAGCAAATAATATCAGGTGTTGATTACTGTCATCGACACATGATAGTCCATCGTGACTTAAAACCTGAGAATCTTCTCTTAGACCACAATCTCCATGTGAAAATAGCAGATTTCGGTAATTTGGAAACAGTTAATATTACAGTTGAAATAACATGTCCATATTAATTATAAGAAGCGGATTATTTTCAGGACATGTGTCATAAAATTATTTTGTGTAATTGTTTACAAAAAATTCAGGTCTATCAAATATGATGATGGATGGAGAGTTTCTACGCACTTCGTGCGGCTCGCCAAACTATGCGGCGCCTGAAGTTATCTCTGGGAAACTATACGCGGGTCCAGAAGTAGATATATGGTCTTGTGGTGTGATATTGTATGCTTTGCTCTGTGGCACATTGCCCTTCGATGACGAACACGTGCCGACTTTGTTCCGTAAAATTACATGTGAGTTACTCATTGATTTAAATCGCTCTGCAGGATTTACGTTAAACAGTGAGATTACGCAGACCATGGTTTTATTATTATAATTTTAGCTGGGATTTTTCCAATTCCGGAGTACTTAAACAAAAGTGTGGTCAGCCTTCTCTGTCATATGCTACAAGTTGACCCAATGAAGAGAGCAACCATTGAAGATATCAAGTATGATTAGTAATATTGTTTCCTGCGTTATTCATAAACTGCATGTATCTACTTAATTCTACATTTTTGTTCCAGGAAGGATGAATGGTTCCAGAAAGATTTGCCATCGTATCTGTTTCCATCGCCAGTCGAACAAGATTCGTCCGTAATCGATATAGATGCCGTTAACGAGGTTTGCGAGAAATTTAATGTCAAGGAGTCTGAAGTGGATTCCGCCTTATTAGGTGGCGATCCACACGATCAGTTGGCGATTGCCTACCACTTGATCGTCGATAACAAGAGGATCGCGGACGAAGCGGCAAAGGCCGAGTTGAAAGATTTTTACGTAGCTTCTAGTCCACCGCCAGTTGCGTTTAGCCCAAATGATGCAAACAGCAGTCCTTTGCGACCGCATCCAGAGAGAATTGTCCGTGAGTATAAACTGTATATATTTACACATTGTTTCTAAAATATTTATGAGATTATTAAATTATTGAAAATATTATTATTGAAAATAATAACAGCGTTGAGGGAACGCCAGAGCTCCCACGGAAGTGCTCCGGCTCAGCTGCAAGGTAATCGTAGTACTCCCATTAAAAGGGCCAAGTGGCATTTGGGCATCAGATCTCAATCGAATCCAAGCGACATCATGAACATAGTTTATTGTGCTATGAAAGCCTTGAATTTCGTAAGAACACTGTTTTCTGGGAAATGTAATAATATACAATTATAATCTCAGATTTATACCGGTTTCATTCTATTGTGATTTAGGAATGGAAGATTATAAATGCATACAGTGTCAGGGTGCGACAGAAGAACAAGGTGACCGACAGGTTTAGCAAGATGTCGTTGCAATTATACCAAGTTGATTATAAGACGTATTTATTAGACTTCAAATCTTTATCCAGTGAAGAAACAGAAGATGTTGGACGCGGTAGACTTTGGTTGCCTGATATTATGTTCTACTTTGTAAAGTTACTAGAATATTATAGATATTTGTTTACACGTTATAGATCCTTCACTTCCACCGCCACAAGCAACAGGCCATCACACCATGGAATTCTTCGAGATGTGCGCAGCTTTAATTACGCAATTAGCCCGGTAGAATGGCTTCGAGATATGCATTCTGACACTCCTTCTATTTGATTTCCGTAAAAGTTACATAAAGCACTTTTATGAAGGCCACCAAAAAAGTATATGGCATTTGTCAATGTATTGATACTTCTTTACATACAGCATACAGTGCGCGCGAGCTAACATGAGGTAAAAACAAAATATGATTAAATACGGTTACGATGCTGTATTGGATGAAACTTAAATTATCTGCCATTGCGTAACGTATTTTAAATTTTCCATAATTAAGTGTGAAATACTTCACGATATGTAAATGTATTAATAGACGTAATTGTAAATGTAATAATCGTTCTACCTTCAACGCATTGCTGAATAGGTACTTGTTTGGAATAAACATATTACTTTGTTGATACAGTGTTTAGTTACATAGACTATTTTGAGATGTGTATAAGGGATCTGGCCACCATAACATTTTTTTTATTTTATTTTTTTATTGTTTTGTAATAATCTTTGAAATGTTACGCATCATTTAATCCATAGTTGGTACTGAAAATCGCAAAATTGCTAAAGTTACAGGTATTTCTCGGTAGGAAGGTCGAGCCGCTGCGAGCGGTCGGCCGCGCGGCTCGATCAGTGTATACAACTCGCACGGTTCAGCACGTGCAGCTGTCCTATGTATGGGTGTCCTTTGTATGGGTTCGTCGTTCTCTTTGAATTTTCTGTTGTGAGAATGGTTTGGAGACAAACCCCTTATTTCATATTTTGAGAGCGTCGGTCAGTATTCGGCAAGCAACAGAGAAGCATGTATCGATATTCCTAAAAATAATATAACGAAAAAAATGGAAAAAAAACCAACGTTTCGAGGATATGTTGGTAAAAAGGGGTCGAGACAACAGAGGATTCGAACGACAAGTGTCAAAAAAAGACATCCCACTCAATCCATACGGAATGTGGAAGGACGAGGCGAGTACTAGTCGGTCAGCAAAAAAATTGAAGGCTAACAACGAGCTCGATGTATCGATTAGTGCGGGTTTCGGGTATCGGATCATCAACTTTGTGACCATTTTTTCGGCAATTAGTAACGTCGTAAAGTGTAAAAAATGCAACGGTGGCGTCAACTTCTCGGAATCTAGCATTCTTGGACTCTGTTTCAAGCAGTTTCAAGTTAGTGATTTCATGTAACTCATGCGAACCAACCAGTGTCGATTGGTGTCGATTCAAGTCCTCTTATCAACAGTAAGGCGTATGACATAAACAGACGAATCGTATTCGCATTTTGATTGCTGGGAATTGGTCAGAAAGGGATTGAAAAATTTTGTGGCATCATGGATTTACGAAAGCGATATACCACTCGTTTTACGATACCGGTATCAAAGGAATTAACACTGCTGCAGAAACTGTATGCAACATTTCCATGGAAAATGCTGTAAAGGAAGAACAAAAATTAACAACGGAAAAGGGAAAAGGCCCAGGTTTGACTGTTTCCGGTGATGGAACTTGGCGCAAACGAGGTTACTCTTCGCGTTACGGCGTATCGACGATTATTGGATACTACTCAGGGAAAGTGATAGATTTAATAATTCAGTCTTCTTACTGCAAAGCTTGTGAGTATTGGAGTAATATTCTTGGTACAGTTGAATTCAACCTGTGGAAAGAAGATCACGAAGAAGAATGTTCCGTCAATCATGAAGGATCCGCTGGAAAAATGGAAGTCGATAGCATAGTAGAAATATTTTCGAGGTCGATGGAGAAATATAATGTCCGTTACACGAATTACATCGGAGATGGGGATTCAAAGACGTATAAAGGAATTGTTGACTCAAATCCATACGAAGAAAAAGTGATGACAAAAGAATGCAGGTCATGTGCAGAAAAGGATGGGCACACAACTTCGTAAAATCAAAAAAGAAAAGAAAGGTCTTGGTGGGAAAGGAAAGCTAACCGATAAACTAATTAACGAGCTAACAGTATATTACGGTCTCGCTATTCGAAGGTTCTCTCACTCTAAAGACGAAATGAAGAAAGCTATTTGGGCAACATTCAAGCACAAGAGCTCGACCGACGAAAACCCGCAGCATGAAAATTGTCCTCCGGCAGAAGACTCGTGGTGCTCTTGACAAATATCAAAAGTGATCGGCATTTTGGATGAATATATACACAAGAATCCTCTGCCTCAAATTGTTCAAGATGCCATTCGACCTGTTTATGAGGACCTCACTTCAGATGAGAATTGTTAGAACGGTGCGAAGGAGGCTTCACGCAAAACGCCAACGAAAGCGTCAACTCCGTCACCTGGTCAATGGCTCCAAAAACGAGTTCCAGCGGTGCGAAAACCGTCGAAATTGCCAGTTACGTTGCTACCAGCACTTTCAACGATGGGTACAACAGTATGTTGCTGATGATGAATCTCGTGGATCTAAGCATCGAGGATCGCTGCGACGATTTTTGTGGGACAGTCCACGAGGAGCGTTGCGCTACAGCAAATGTCCGAGCACAAAAAAGCACGAAAGAAGCACGCCAAGCACGCAGATCTTCTCAAAAACACGCCCAGGATGCTCAAACAGCTGCCGAAGGGGACATGTATGGACCAGGAATCGCTGATTGAAGGTAAGACTCACAAAAACCGCACCATCAGCCGATTAACCGCACGTTTACTTTCTTTTGCGATTATCTCGAAACTATATTTTTCGAAATGGTACCACGTAAATCTCGTAAACTATCGGTCCGATTGCTGTGAATTTTGTACACAATACTTTTAGATACATTATCTGAAGAATAGCAATGGATTTTTGCGATTACTTGATTAGTTTTTTTTTTATTGACGTTTTTCTCGTGAAATTTCGGTGAAAAATATGAAAAAAAAAAAATTCTTCGGCTCACAAATAATTTCCCTAATGTTAAAAAAAAATATCCGATTGCTATTCTCTTGCGATACAATCCAGGAATAAGCCAATTTTTTTTTCAGATGCAACATGATAATGATGGTACAGCCCACGTGCGTTTCGTGCCGAGGGCCTTCACCAAAATTTACGAACCGCCGCCATTTTTTTTATCACAACATTTTTTTCACTTGTTCACTAAACTGTTTTCTAGTATGTGACAAAAAATAAAAATATTTTCGCGTTTATGAAATTTTTCAGAATAGTACCCACCTGGCGAGCGCTCATGGTGGCCAGACGCCATAACAATGTTTAACTGGTTTAATTAAATCGAAATCTATAGATGGTATAGCCGAATAAGACACTCGAAAATGTTTTCAAAGTTTCAATTTTATATCTCGACTTTGTGGTGGTAGAGTAAAAATAAAGCATCAATGTTTGAACCATTTGGTCACAATGTATTATATATAAAATTGGGGACAAAATCGGTGCTACATCTGGTAACCACAAACATTTGATTTTTTTGAGATTGTGAAATTAAGAATAAAATTTTAGAAAAGTAAAGAAACAATAAAAATTCATGATGAAAATGAGCGGAATAATTACGATTTGCTATTCCAGAAATTGCTTATTCACGATACCATTTTTTCGTCAGATTATAAGTTACTAATACTGTATATGTACGTAAAATTTTCAAAAATCGTTTTTTTATCCGGGTTTTGGGTACCAGAACAACTTATATGACAACCTTTTGTGCATTCTTTATTATGTGATAGTTTTAACACTTGGCATGCGGGTATACTTCTCCGCCGAATTACGCGTGCAGCGGGCGTTTTTTTAAGACCAAGTAACTCGACAATCATAAATTGTTGGAAGAAAAAGTGCAAAGCGTTGCCTAGCAACACAAACAATACGCACATAATGTCACACATCCTTGTAATTATACGTATTTAGTACATTCGTGGTGGATACCCGATAATCACCACAAATCTATCAAATACGTATTTTTACGTGACCCGCGCTCCAGTGACAGTCTGCAAAACACGTAAAACTACGTTGTCCGCATGCCAAGTGTTAAGCAATATTCAATGTTATTAGGCACATCAAATAAAAAAAAAAAAAAAAATGAAGTTATGGTATAACCTTATGTTTACAAGTATTGAAGATTTTAGCAACAGTATACTTTTTTTTCTGTAGTTTCGAATCTCTTTATGTGCGTTTTCTCCTATAATTTCGTTTTATTCCCTCTCCGTATGACAATGATTAGAATTTATCATAGAATGTTTCTAGAATATTTTTAATAAGCAATACAGGCACAAATAATTTCAAAAGCGCTTTTCGTGTTATCAGTTTACATGTGTTTTTAATCATATATTCTCATTTCTCTCATTGTTCATCATTCCCTACGACAAAGCAATAAAACGTCAATTTTCAAGTAATTTAATTTTGATAATCATAAACGGACTGCTATAAAGTCATTTATCTTTAAATTTCTAAAAATATTCTGAATTGTGTATCCCGATAGCCGATGTAACTCTGATCGTTTTTCAAAGATTGTATTCACTATGTTTTAAAAATATAACCAGGAGCGTGATTTTTTATTGTTATTCCTCACAACCCTCACTGTCAAAATACAAAGTTGTAATTTGACGTATACGACTCTTTTTATAAGATATCAAATGATTCGTTCAGAATTCAATTTGATTTAGGATCACACCGCTCACCCTATTTCGATATATCCTTTACACTTGCATACATAGTGAATTTCATTTTCATGAAATGTAGAAACAACTTTCGAAAACCTAATATAATTATTTTTTTATTGTTTGTATGTAATAATTGAATAATACATTACTGATTCATTATAAATTATAACACAATTACTTGTCTATCTAATAGATTAGTTGTAATTCTACTATATTCATTTGATAATGAAATTGATCAGCTATAAAAAAAATCAAATATGTCTGTATGCTTAGAAAAATATACATTATCATATCTCACCACACTTCAATTTACCCCATTATGTATATGCCACATATACAAATGAGATTTGATGGTCATTCTGTCCGATGTAACAAAGCAGTTGTATAGTACAATTGTAGTTATTTCATTCTGCCATTTATGATACGATGTACTTGTAGAATAGTAGATTTCAAATTCGTCCCGTTATTTAAAACACACCGATAATTACGGTAGTTGCTATGCAAACGTATGTAGTCAATTTTTTTATTTAGTCAAAGTGTTTAAAATTTTGCATGCCAATGACACTATGCAACGCTTTATGCCAAAATTTTCATTCAAGCACCATATCATTGGAATATCCAATTAAAGATAAATGATATATAATGGCACATTTCTATCCATGCATGTTCACTTTATACAATCAGTTGGCTAGATTCTCATAATTTGCTGCCCAAGAAACTGCCTATTGCGGTACGTTGGCTAAATGTGTTTTGGATTATTACAAAGTGTAATCCATGCTCACACTGTATATCCAGTACGAGACTTAACCTTTTTCATTCTCCATTTAATATGAAAATCTTGCTTATGTATTAATGGAAGAGAATCATGCTTATATGTAATGTATATTGATATGAAATAATTCCTACTGTTCGTTTATTGTAATACTGTGAATTTGTTTTTTTAGGAAGATTGTGGATAACTTATTCAGCTTGTTGAATGATGGAAACATTAAATGTTGCAGACAGGGAAATACTTGACCCGTTTTTTCACTAATATTGCTCGATCAGAATGCTGTTTTTAGTATTTTAATTAAGTGTGCATCTTGTGGTCATAATACTATATAGAAAATTAATATTATTTATGAAGCCATTTGTTCCCTTGTTGACAATTTAAACCCTAAAGTCCTGAAATTTTACCACGAATCTAATACAATTAACATTTCCATCACTAAATGTATTTTTCAAACAGTTGTTCCACTGGTGGCACAACCTATATGGCTAAGCAACATACACTATATGTACCAATACAGACCATTTTTAACAGACAATGAATATTTTTCAACTCCATTAGGTTTGAAACAATCTTTTACAACATATTGGTAGCATTCATTAAACTGATATAATTACATAAGTATGTTTCTATCATAGTGACAATGTGACTAGACAATATTACTGTACAATAATTACAACATATATCAAAGAATATTTTATTGTCACAAAAACAACTGTTACTATTTATTAATAAACTAACACGATAAAATATCGCTAAAAAATGTTGCTTGTTTAAGAAGTGTATTGTTTCTTTTCATTTAATATACTTCAAGCCATCTCGCGATAAGAAACGTTGTCAAATTTGGTATACCGCATTTGTTTTAAAACTAATAAACAAGAAATTAACATATACCCCTCAGCAATGAATGAGCTTAGAGTTTTCATGCGAGACATGGTCGCTTAATAAAAATTTTTATGAACAATAACCACTTATATTTATCTCATTGACAATTGTATGATACAATACTTGTGCGTATCTAGGTTAAATGCAAATGTAAGTTTGTAGGTAACATCGCCATACATTCGACTATTTTAAGTTTCCTGTATATCATTCCTTCGTTCCTTCAGTAAATACTCAACTACGTATTCACGTAGAAAGTTGTAATTGATATGAAAATGTTAGCATAGCCAGACCCACCATTAAAAGATGTTGATGACTTTTTTAACCAGCGCTATTCGCAATGATATTGCACAAATACAAGCAATAAATTTCGATGCTCGCTGTTACCAATTACGCCTATTAAATTCTTTATTTTTTCTGAACAAAGAAAGGTGTGAGAGTCAGTGTATTGGTACGTACAGTAGCTGCTAATCAACAACCTAATTTGATAGTGCTAAAATCTTCCATGTTGTTTATCATTCCACGTGCGCTATTGCAAATCTTAAAGATTTCTGTTAAATCTCTTGATTGTCTTCACCCGTTTCGTTGTCTACAAACTCTACGTGTGTGAATGGAAAGTGACCTACTTTGCCATGCAGTTCACCCTCCCACTGACCGTTTATGTTGGTCTTCGTTACCTTTATCATGTCTCCAACTTCTAACTTTAACGCTGTTTTATCGTATGCATTCGGTACCCTCGCTTGTTTCACTTTCGCAAATGCCGGCAATGTTCTCTGGATATTCGACCTCCGTGTTACAGTTGCCTGTCCCGTTTCCGAATGAGGTATTTGGGAGGCTGGTGTTGGAGCTGAATTAGAATTAGACCCAGAACTGCCGCCACTTTCAGGTCTTGAACTATTTTCTATAATTGGGTGATTATCTTCTTCGTACTTCTGGACATATGGAACTGGAACTGAACCAGTTTGTCCAAGACTATTCCTAGCTGTCCACCACTGTTCTTCATCCTTTGAGATCACGGTAAGGATTTCTCCTAGAAAACAAGAAGATATTAACAATTTTTGTTATCCCAGATTCATATTACATGACAAAATGTGACAGTAAATGTTTACATATATATTACCTTTTCTAAAGGGTAAGTCATCAGGATCATTCCCTTCAAAATCATATTTTGCAATTACCCTTTGAGTTTTCTTAGGCGCTGGTCTAATTAATGGAGTTGTATCTAAATAATGCAATTTATAAAATGCCAAGAGATTCGGAATATCAGGAAACACTTGGTCACCGATTCGGTAACGTATTTGATCGCCTTGTTGAACTTTATTAATTATATAATGGCTAACTTTGCTGTCTTCTCGTACACATAAAACAAAGTCTCCATGTATAGTAGTACTATCACGTACTAGGAATACACCACCTTGTTTCTCACCCATAAGCAAGTCAGAGGCATCTTGCCTTGACATTGCACCGAAATACCAACTGAAAGAAGGGCTATGTCATTTTAAATATAATTTATAACAACTTTAAATACAATCAAAGAGGTCGATTGTTATTTAACAGATATAGTTGCAAAGTCCTAGTTTTGCATAAATAATACGTATAGATTGAAAGCCCATATTCCTACACTATTATTGGTGAGATCTAATATCGAAGATAAGCACAAGGGCACACGCAAATTTTGAAGTCCATCTACAATTGTCATAATATCTGGATATTAACAATATAAATAAACACGATCTATTAATCCATTTTCCAATACATTGACGACACAAATTATATGCTTACGGATAAAAACACACGCATACAAATACGACCCGACCATCGATAATTTGCATACATACCTAGATTTATCATATTGATCGAAAGTAGCAGCCATTATTTCACAATTAGATCAATCTGTTAGAACGATACACGGCCTCTGAGCCTATTGTTTAATTAATGCATCACAAAATATGACGGGTGGTGTACTGCTGGCCAAATGTCTGCATAGCAGAAAGCTTTACGCAGAAGCGCAAGGCTATTCGACCGAAAAGTGTAGAGAACCTTGATCTCTCTCTGCTTGTGCGATGATCGCCTTTCATGCGACTTCACGGCGAAAGATGCACGAAGCGAAATAATCCAAATCGTAACGCACAATATTCCGGATAATCGCAGTGCAAGTTGTCATAAGTCGTTTCGCCGACAAAAAATTACTTCCTCGTGAAATGCTCCCCGTACGGAGATGCGTGTCTATTGGTTGTTGCAAGCATATTTAACGGCAAGAGCGCTCTCTCTGGCAGTGTACTCACAACACTTGGATTCTAGCCCAAATCTATAAGGTCCTGTTTTCTTCAATAAAATGTCCCGTACAAGTTGTACTCAGAAATAAATTGGTGTTTACATAAAATAATACCACTCGACTTAATATGATCTGGATCCGTGATCGTACACAAAAGTGATTGCCATTATGTCAGTATGTTTTACACACCTTATGGCTAGTTCTCAACTTTGCCTTTGCTGTTTTACATTGCACGCATTTGAACGCTCGTTGCTTACACCCTCGGCTCGTTCCGGCACAGAACAGTATGAAGCGCAAATATAAAGACAAAATTTGACGTTTTTTCCTCTAAGCGGATTATAATAAGGGTAGGGGCGGACAATATGAAAATATGTAGACAGTGGAATTGCTACCATGATGTGTATGTTCTTCCATATAAAGTTTTGACACTCATTGTTTACAAATTACGTACCATTATTCGGATACAAACAAATATTTGATAAATATATGTGATATTATATGTTTGAAATAAATAAATGTTATCTATACCTCACAGGTTCATTTGCGAAACAACACTCTATTTAATAGTTACGATATTCCACTTATGCTAGGTTGTGCTGTGACTGGTCGAGCTAGAAAATGTAAGGACATTAAAGTGAGGAAAGTAAAAACGCGCTCTGCAACACGCGTTGTACTTTATAAATAATAAGCTTATAATTTGCATGTTATTAAGTCGTTGCATAAAAAATATGTTACTTGCGTGAAACTTACTTGTACATATTTGCGGCTGAAATTTGACGTCGTCGATGGCAAAACCTCCATTACTGGCACTACCCTCTAAAACTAATCGATACGGCGCCCGAGCTTCTATTGTCACTTGTGCTGGTGTCCACACAGGCCGTGGATTATTAAAACCCTTTGCAGTTAGGATCCATAACTGCAACATGTTTTTAACTTTATACTTGTTCAAAATGCACACTAGATATTCTAATAATTGTTGATAAACGATTTCAAGTATACCGTTTCTCGGTTTCCGTTTTCTGCCACTTCTTCCCCGTTTCCACTTATATCATCGTCTACAAACATCTTAATTATTTGCAAGGTACTAGATTCCTCGACGCCAAATGCGGCGAACCAAAAAGTAAAGCAGATTGACTCTTCATCTGGTGATGTATTAATAATCGGCGATCGTAGTTCAACGTTTATTGACTTTTGACTCGTCGTGAATAGATCAAAAAAAACGAAATCGCCGGTGGCGCCAAAAGTTTTATCTAATAATTGAGCGGGTCTATGACTTAAAAAAGCTTGCTGCCAAGTCATAGTACGATCATCGCCCGTAGAAGTAATGTTTTCCCATCCACAAAGACCTTTTTCGAAACTGCAGTCTTCAGGTTTGACGGATGCGCTAGCTGGGCGAACTGAAATATTAAATAATATATTAGGTTGGAGAATAAGTTCGTAGCGTTTTTATATTTACTTTGTTTTACAACGCTTTTTTTGCTGTTTGACAAAGTGTATAATATTCATTCGATAGAGCTTTGTCTGCTCTACAAAACTGTGCTAATCGTTTGGTTAAGTAATTTCATTTTTTATTACTTTTCAGGCTTAGAAATGGAATATGCAGGAGGTAAAAATCAACATTTTCGACACCTTATCTTCTTCGCTTTTCATCATTTTGCGACGTATAAAGAGATAGTGTAATAGGCGAGTCTACAGCACGGAAATGGTTTAAAAAGTTTAAAAATGGCGATTTTGACGTCGATGACACGCCCCGCAGCGGAAGACCTTCGGAATTCGACAAAGAGGGTCTCAAAGCACTTTTGAAGGAAGACGGTCACCAAACAAGTTGCGAATTGTCCCAAAAAATGAACTGCGACCATGAAACAATTCTGAATCATCTTCATTCGATGGGATTTGCCGAAAAATTGGGAGCCTGGGTGCCCCACGAGCTTACCGAAAACAACAAAGAAAATCGCTTTCAAATTGCTTCTCAACATCTCGCCCGCCATCGAGCAACACACGGTCATAAACAACGCTTTTTGTACCGAATCTTCACGGACATAGGCACCATCTTCATAGGCACCATACGTTAATATGAAGCAAAGAAAGGAGTGGGTGGCTCCAGGAGATACGTCAAAGCCAAGGATCAAGCCTGACCGCCATCCAAAGAAGACCATGATCTGCGTTTGGTGGGACCGAGCGATTTTTGGCGGAACGGCTTCGACAAATTGGTCGAGAGGTGGGAGGAGGCCGTAAACAGCAACGGCGGATACATTATTGATTAATTTGTTGTTATAATTATTGATTTTTGTTTAAATTAAAGTCTTTGATAAAAACGCTACGAACTTATTTCTCAACCCAATAGTATCATATAGTATAATGCAAAAGGAGATTAACTTGTATAGTAATTTGTATCTCGTTATTTCTATACGCACCTGTACAATTTCCCGTGTAAAATGCAATGTCGTCGATACCAATATTACCGTTGGCCCGGTTTGGTCCCCATGAACCCTCAAATATAACATTGAAATTTTTACGTATGTTAATGTTGGTCTGGGCGTAATTCCACGTGGGTCCTTGGTTATTGTAGAGTTGCCAAATCGGTTTGGATTCAACTGATGCTTCGCCAACCGTTTGTGCAGACACGCGAAGGACCCCTTAAAAATGAATCATACTTCGAACACATTGCTCTGAAAGTATCTACAATGAACACAAATGTAGAACGTGTATCGTAAACAAGCAATGATGTCCAATGGTAACAGTTCTTAATGTATTATACGTCCCGTGTAACATAATATAGGAATAAAGTGTCATATGTATAGTTTCTTGACCTAAGCTGGGTCCAGTGGAGTCAATGAACGGTTCGAACATGAAGTACCAAAAGGTAATGCACAGTGGTTCATCAGAGCCCTTCATCTCTCGGCTAACAAGTTGTGCAGTTCCTCCACTAGAAGATCGTGGCCCACCTCGATGTCGCCCAAGATTCAAGAAGTACTCGTTACGCCTGTTGACCGTATGACTGTTGCTATACGGTTTACGTTGATTTCGTGGACTCAGTACTTGAAACGAGACCCTCTCCCATTCTACACGGTCAGGGTCTCGCGTATTAACCCACTCGCACTCGTCAACTTCGAATGTACAATCACGAGGGACTGGTCCTGCCACTTGCGGCGATACTAAAGTGTAAAACTTTAGCTTATTTTTGTAATGTTCTGCGTAATGCAGTACACGATATGTACTAATATACTGTAGAATAATGTTTTCATTTTCGCAGCTGATGATAGGAAAATGAAACCATGCAGACACTGATATTGAAATAACCATAAAAATCGTTGTGAGAATCATATGTTCTTACCAGGGCACACACCAAGAGTGAATGTAATATCATCTATAGCAATATCCCCCACTGCAGTGTTTCCAACAGATGCTTCAAAGACAAGCTGAAAATCATCCAACGAACTGATAGTAACATGTGACATAAACCAAGCATTACCAGCGTTTCCGTTTAAACTCCAAATTTCTTGCAGATTAGCGTCGAGAGTGCGAAAATGACGCAGATATAGTTTCAAGCTACCTATTCCCGAACCAAACATGTGAAACCAAAAATGCATGCACATAGGTACATCTGCTCCTGTTGCAGAAAAACTTGTACTGATTAGTTTTGCTACATCTCCAGGTCTTCGAGGAAAACTAGAATCTATGTAGGCATATCCTCCAGCGGTAGTGCGGTCACTTGAACTGTCCATTGTTGGACCTGTAGATGGATTTCCGCTGCCCCGACTCTAAAATATACTTGTTCTAGCAGTCACGTACCATTATTTTTTATTGTATAAGTAATATATCACATATTTTAAAGTTGGAAAACTCAATGCTCATACAATAGTCCAATCAAAGTCATCTTCTGCATCGTTGTTCCAGTCACAGAAACCTCCTGCAAAATTGCAGAATCCAACGCAGGCAGATCCTGGTTGAAGATCTATATCATCAATAGCGACGTATCCGCGATAAAGTCGTGATGGGTCAGTTGCATCTATAGGTACTGCTTCAATAACTATCTGAAAATTATTCCCAAAACAACTTAAAAAGCATATAAAAATTGAACAGTTGTAGCAACTATAATGGCGATATTTGTGTTAACGAATCTCAACTACATGTACCGAATGCAATTCGGGAAAGGTGTAAAGAATTTGCGCTTGTTGCCAGATGCTAAGTGTATAATATTGTGCATGCCACAATACACGTTCTTCGGTCAATGTTTCTGATTGACACGAAACTAACATTGTCAGATTTTCGGTAGGCAACTGGTCAGGGCGTTCCTTAACGATAGAGTATTCATCAATACCAACATGCAGAAGAACTCTCAAACCGGCAATACTGAGACCATCCATAATGTACTTAAACATCAAACATGTGCCGGAAACACCGGTGCTTCCAAGTTGAGGACTGTGCAATAAGCCACCAGGATTTTTGAACTTCACATCTTTTGGCGGCAATTCGGATGTCTCCACAAACGCGTAACTAAAATAGAAATTTTTGATACCATTGATGTACTTGTGAACTGTACTTATACCAAAAAATGTATAACTCAAGAAACTTTTGCAAAAGTTATAAGAAATGTACCCTCCTTCCATTGTACCCGAGGTTGCATCGGTCGGTGGACCACCCAGCCAATTAGTGCCCATTCCAGTGCCAGGCTTCCATTCAATGGCACCGTTACCGTTTTGCCACTCGCAAAGGGACTGCACAGGAAGGGGTCCAAAGTCGCAAAACACTTCATCCGCAGTCGCAGTGGGTGGTGGTGCCGTTACAGTCGGATATCTTGCGAGACAATATTATATTTACTACGTCAAAAAATTAAAACAATTGTTTCTTCTCATTTACATAGACTGTTCTCCAACTAACTGTCTCCAACAGTCTCTAACTTTGAACGTTTAACAGATTTTCTCCATTTTATTAAAAAATGTTTAACAAATATGTGTATACCATCTTTACATCTCATTAGCAAACCTTTGACTCGATGGTGTCCTTTGTGCAAGAGTAGATGGATTCGGGGATCTCCGTGCCAGTAAAACTTCAGTCGTCGAAGGAATAGTGCTTCTAGGGGGAAGTAAATTCGGCTTGCTTGGCCACTGTCTAGGATCGATACGTTCCACTTCGTCAAGAGGCTCACGATCTTTGTTCACCGAATTATTCGATGCCGAGTCCGGTGAATGTAAAGGATTCACTGAGCCAAATGTCGATTCTTCAATACCGTTGCTGGGATTACTCCTAATCCAGTTTCGCATCAATGTCGCATTACCTGCTGCCACTAAATCTATTTGCTCGCCGAGCATTGGCCTTATGAGATTTTGATGGTGGGTCGTTGGCGATGAGTGGTTGATTACAGCACAAATAATTATTGACAGTAACCACATTTTAACGGTGTTTGCACGACACTATTTTATTTTTCTTTCTTATTGTTTACAAAAATAAAGTAGATGAATTAGGTTTGCATCCACATCTCAGAATCTGAATCGGCAGGTTTTGACTGTGTAACACATAGAAATATTACTAATGATATGTAAAGTTTTGACAAGGTCGTCTCTGCACCTGTTCGAGGTGTGAACTGAGCGGTTTCGAGAATCCGTGTACGAGCATGATGAAATGAAACGAACTCTCCGCAGTTCCGGTCTTCGTTTCCTGTCGTTACGCTTCCTGTCGTCGCTCTATATGCTCGTGTTGGATTCTCAAACAATAAACTGACGAAGAATGTTGCAGCATTCATAAAATTATTTGCCAATATACGAGTCTTTTACGTTTATCGTTCCATTCAATAATCGTATGTTCATAACAGTACTACGTATAATGAGTGAACGCTGTTTTTAAAGCTTACATTTCATTTTACTACTTTACATAGCCCATTCATATTACATAAGTATATGCTTTTAGTTATATGAGTTATGGAACAGGCTACGTCATGTGAATAAATTCTGTAAAGGAAAATATTTATCGCGGAAGGAGTAATCAAGCCACTGTGAGAGGGGGATTAAAAAAATTCAAAAACGTATGAGTCCCAAATTTTTCTGGTTCTCTATCAGCTGCATTCGGTGCTCGACCCACATTTAAATATATGCGAATAATGTAGGGCACCAAGTTTGGGCATAGAACTAACTGACTTATTTTTGGACGATAAATTGCATTCTTCCTTAACATTTTTGATACCAAATTTACTACATGCACTGATACGTGTTTGTTTAAAGCTCTAGGTTTCTCGTTCACTACCATGCGTACAATCTCCTGCAGATTCTGAAATTGCGTGAAATATCCTACGATATACAAGGTGATTCTAGTAACTGGGCCAAGCTATAACTCTTTTTTTAAATAAATTTAGAACAAAATCGTAGAGGAAAAGTTTGTATTAGTCGAAAAGCTCTATCATCCCTTGCACCGATTTTTTCCCAAGTGCATTAGTGCATGTGCAAAGTGCAGTTGCACTGTTTTTTTAAATGGAACTACCCATTTTTTTTTACATAAACGCGTTCCTTAGGTCATTTTGCAATAAAAATGTATAAGGGAAATCATCGAAAAAAACAATAGTTTACGATATATTTCGGTTTATTTGAACTCTTATAACAGATGCCCAAACCGTTCAATATTACATTACCTAAACGATTTTGGTCCCAGTTACGTTCCAATCATGTTTGCTAACATCTGATACTCAAAGATCACCATCATTGCTCGGGAGATACGTTAAGAAAAATTCAATTTTGTCGATTTTTTTTTACAAGAGCAACATAATGACAACTTTGCTCGAATAATTTTATGGATAGACGAAAGCACATTTACGAATAATGGTATGTCCAATAGGCATAATGAACACGACTGGCATATGGAAAATCCACATTTGAGGAGAAGTACAAACAACCAGTTGAGTTACAGCATTAACGTGTGGTGTGGAATACTTAACACGTCTCTTGTCGGGCCATACTTTTTACCTGACATTTTAAACGGCGTGCGATATAGGCAGTTTGTGCAATTTACTTTACCCGCTCTACTTGACGAGATTCCATTACAATCGCGTTCAAGTCTAAAATACTACCAGCAAGACGGAGCACCTGCATATAACGCTCGAGTAGTTACAACATTTTTAACCGAAACGTATGGGCAAAATGTATTTGGTACCACAGCCCAACGTCTACGCCACCCCGTTCGCCAGACTTGAATCCTTTTGAATTTTTCCTGTGAGGATATTTTAAAACTAAAGTGTACGCGCAACATTTTGTTTCTGTAGACGACTCTTGAAGGAAAGAACTGGGCATCACTGTTCACTCACAACTACTGCACAACTCAGTAGCGTAATGAAAAACACCAAGAAACGTATTTAAAAATGTTTGCAACCTAACGATGAAACGTTCGAGTATTTGTTATAAGAGTTCGAATGAAGCGAAATATCTCGTAAACTATTGTTTTTTCGGTGATTTCCTAATACATTTTTATTGCAGAATGGCCTAAGGAACGCGTTTATGTAAAAAAAAATGGGTGGTTTCATTTAAAAAAACAATGCAACTGCACTTTGCACATGCACTAATGCATTGGGAAAAAAAGTCGGTGCATGGGATGATAGAGCTTTTCGACTGATACAAACTTTTCCTCTACGATTTTGTTCTAAATTTATTTAAAAAAGAGTTATAGCTTAATACTCTATAACTATAACACTCTGTATACGTTCAGTGTAATCGAATTGATATATGATGAATGATTAAAGCTTTCGTCAGAATATAACGTTACTAATACCGTAAAAAGAAAGACTTACTTTACCAGGAAACGGTAGTCGCTGCGAAACCATTTCGTATAAAACTACCCCCATGCTCCATATATCACACTGAAGGTCGTACATTTGTTTTGTGAGCATTTCTGGCGCCATGTAGTAAAAGGACCCCGCGTGACAAGTTATAGATTCTCTGAATATAGTAGGTTTATGACACACCCATCAAAGTGCAAGTCTTTACCATGGATATAATATAATGATTATGGTGTATACCATTCCAAATCAGACACTTTTGTACCTCAACCTCTTCGATTTTTTTTCAACATTTTATATGTTTTTAAGACCGATGAAAAACGCGTTCATGATTTTTTTCTGTTTTTTTTTACCTACCGTTTCGGAAATATGAATTTTCATAACATTTGAAAGTTTCTTTGAATATTTTTTCAAAAAAATCGATCAGGGCGTGTTTTGATATAAAAAACATTTTGTTCTTTAAACTAAAAATAAACAATGAAGACAATAATTTCGATTAAAATCATATTTTTTTCTTGAAAGAGCATACAAAAACAAATTTTGAAAAAAGAACGATCCAATTAGTCCATTTTTCGCAAAGTTATGAGCATTTGAAAAAAAGAGGCCATATGTTATGAAAATTCATATTTCCGAAACGGATAGTCAAAAAAATCTGAAAAAATCATGAACGCGTTCTTCATCGGTCTTAAAAACGTATAAAATTTTGAAAACAAAATCGAAGGAAGTGAGGTACTAAAGTGTTCGATTTGGCATGGTATACCCCATATATAACGTTCATACTCCTGAATGTTTTTTGATACTCCAAAATCTCCAATTTTGACAATATCGCCACGGCGACCGGTGAGCATAATATTTTCCGGTTTCAAGTCCCGGTGCAGAATTTTTTTGGAATGTATATGATGCACTCCAAGCGTAACTTGCGAGAATAGGTATAATGCATCCTAAATAAAAAAATACGTGCTTTAATTCTACTGATCAATAAATGTATGAATGTCATTTACGCAAACATATTAGTTAAGTAAACACAATCTACCAAATTATAATTTCTTTTATGGAACAACAAAAATGTACCTCTTCTGTAAGAGGTGTATTTCGCTTTTCAAGCAGGTCTTTCAGAGTTCCGCGTGTTGCATATTCCATTAAGATATAACTGTGACCGTCCTCCTTCCAACAACCATAATAAGCCACTATGTTAGGATGTCTCATTCTCTCTAGACACTTCACTTCTCCCAATGCCATCTTCTCGGGGAATAGATTTTCAGCAAAAAAGAGTAAAATACTCGTAATACAGAACATTAAATACCTTGAGGGAGGTTGCGTTCACTGCGTTTACAAACTGTTCCTTTAGAACGAATACTTTTGAATCCTTCTTTCTTCTTACTAAGTAAACCGTGCTGCGTGAAACATAGTGAGAATAATAATATATGCTTATTGATTACTTAACCAACGTAACACGGGATCACGTTTCGTACCCGAATGTTCCTTTGCCTAGCACAATTTCGAATTTGTAGTTATTTTTACACGGACTCATCGTAATTACGTTTATCAAAATTTAACCAGAAGATCCTTGTTCGGGATCTGTGTGCGGCAACGTTTTTCATTGTGATGATAAGTGCGGTAGAAAGGGTCAACCGAGTTATGAAACAATAATATAAATAAGCGTCCTTTCTCACACTAAGGATTCCATTCGTGCTTACTAGCCTTGTTATATCGGGATGTACAGTATTAATTGTTTGCTCAATTCGTAACAGACTTTTATTTACATGTCAGTAATATTATAATGAGGAGCCTAATATATTACACTAACATTTGAAAAAGTACACTAAATGAAATAAATTCCTTATAAAGTTATCGAACCTACCTCGACGGCGTGCGTGAAGGAAAACAATCAGCTACACTTAAACATTACGTAATAGTTTTTTTTATTTACTTGCTTTTTTTTTTTACAAATAATGCAATCAAGATTTGCCTAAAGCCTTTCACCTATTTGCATTAGACCAAAAGGAAACAGGGAAAGGGGAATAAAATGTTACGATTACGAAAGAACATCCATTGTACCGTGAATCGGTAGAGCATATTACGTGTGCGTACAGGCAAACATACGCTAAGAGGTATGAAACTTTTTTTGGCGCAATTCAAGATAGAGACCGATCGAACGGTAGTGCGTAAGTATTTTTTTCGATTTCCGCTTGTACGGATCTCATAAGTCGCCATAGATCCAAAAGCTTCTGCGTTTTCTAAACTGACAAACTTAACAAAACACAGGGAAAGAACGATGAATGAACATATGTAACTACTTTATCAGTTAACAAAGCATATTTGTAACGAATATATTCTTTGTACCCGTCAGTCTGGGGTCACGTCACGTACGCGCTAATCGATGTGTTCTTTACGGATATAATTCGCAGGTGATTCTTACGTACGTTTTTGATCAGACGAAAACAAAGCAAACCACATTATGGCCTAGCACGCCTGCGAGATTACATTATAGATATATACATATCTTCCTGCGATATCTTTCTTTGAACTTTATAAAGTGCATCACCGCGTTCATGGGAATTAACTGTTACTAGAGTCCGTTATGGTGTTGTCAGCTCCAGATGACGCAGACATACGAGCTTGTTTCAGGCTGTCCAAGTATTCTTGTTGCGATGTAGCAAGTACTTGTGAGAGGACGTCGCTATCTTCCCAATCTGTCAACCCTATGAAGGTGCCATGAAAACAATTATAATAGTGACTCAGAAGCTATGATATTGAACAAATACTCTGGACGCAAAATGAAATGGTTGAGATAACGAATAAAGTCAACGTCTACTACTAGTTTAATAAGTGCTCACCGCCACGTTCGCATATCTATGTCCATGACTTCAAAATTCTCACCAAATACTTCTGGAGGAAGACGGTTGAAGAGAGAGATATCAGGCGACGTGTGAGCTTCTTTACTGCTGCCGGGAACGGGCTCTTGTGGTGCGGTCTTCACCTCGAATTCCGGTAGAACGTGGGATATACTGGATCCCTGGGCTGATTGATGCTGTGGTGACCTCTTACTATAGCGCACCGCATCGTTTACCTAAAACCATCAATGATTTGTATTGCCCATCATGGTTTCTTAGGAGCCCCCAAAACTCGTTATCAGTTATATGATGGAGGCATGACGGACCTTCGGAGAATTGCGTAAAGAGTCTTGGCTAGTCTGAGTTGTGGTTGGAGTTGATGTATGGCTACGCTGCTGTCCGCGACCACCATGTGAATGAAAGTGCGTGTGACTATGTTGCGCGCTCGTTACCGTACTTGTACTGCTACTACTTGCGGACCGCTTGGTTTAGGATGAAACGGAAAAGACCGTTATCACGTGAAGTATGGTTTAGCACACGGAAGCATTTGACAAATATTCTTACCGCTTTTCGCATTTCATTGTCCCGAAGCCATTGCAAGTAACTTTCACGAGCGACTTGTTCTTCGATTGCTTCATTGGTCGCCTCCCAATCGGTAGCCTTGATTTTATCTTCGAGCATCGTCTGTCCCCAAGTGAGAATTTAGGTCGATAACGCTAATAAAGTAACTTACAATTTAACCCGTCAGATTGTTTAAATTTACTTGTTCAATGTGTAGCTCTTCACTTTGGCGAACAGCATCGGAGACAAGTTCTCGATCAGCGGAACCGGGATTAAACGATGGCAAACCAAGACCAACCCCTATCGTGGCTTTGTATGGATCTACGATACTGTTATAGTGACTGCCACGTTGGTACGAAAGTCGTATAGGCTCATTGTCGCTCTCTACCATGGTATGGAAGATGTTAATCGGTTCTGAAGTGCATAATTCGTCAAATGGTGTATGATCAATTAAAAAGGTATTAATTCCCATTACAGATAGTATAACAGATTCTGACATACCAGTACTGTAACAATACAGTTGTATGCTACGATTATACATTTCGGACATTGCCTGCATTTCTATATGGTTGCCATGAACATATTCTTGCCGTTTCCTATCGACATATGTACTAAAGTCTTCAGCCACGAAATGTGAAAAAAACTCCTGGTTAGAAGCCTAAATAATACAATACGTGTAAAATCATGATAAGAACAGACATTGCAGTGAAAAAGAATGCACATAATAATTTCTGTACATAATTACGTACAATATAGTCCATACAATGTTTTCTAACCACCCCATGCATTTCCTGGTCACCATAGACTTGGTCTGCAACAGCTCTGAACAAACATGCGCCATCTTCGCCCATTTTTTTCACTATAAATCCCTTTTTTCGCATTCTTTTCTCGAACCACCTGTCTCTCTGAATATCAGAATTTATATTAAATCATATGCATAACACTCCAAGCACAACAGTGTAGCATTAAGTCAATTTTATCAGTTGCATAATTTTGAAGGACTGTGATTTGTCCTACACTCTTTAATACTAACTTCTTGCCATTCAGCTACAGTAAGATTATTGCCAGTACGACCAGTATATTCGTCACCGCTATTGTATCCATTTGCCAGTTCATCCAGATTTGCAGTATTCCCAACAATGCTCATTCTGTTGGTACTCATTACCCCCGAATCAGTGCCTGCATAAATAGGTCATCATTATTAGTTTTTCTTACTTAGTAACATTCACAGATACACAGTTGAATACAAGAAGATAATGCATTACATGAACGTTCAATGTAAAATAAAACAAAATAGATGCGTTACCTTGTAATCCACTACATGAGGCAGCTGGTGGTGTTGCCTGTCTTTCAAGTTCTCTCTCCCGACCTCTATCCCGTTCCCTCTCACGCTTTGAACGTGAGCTCCTACCAATGCAACTGCTACAAAAGTGTATTACAATTATTGCAACCGTGACTTTTGAAATTCTGGCAGATAATATAAACTGGCAAAAACATTGCCCATAAAGTTTTTCTTTCACACACACACTGTTTCCTTGCACTGGCTGTTTAATTTACCTGTGAGGACTTGCCCTTTGACGATGCCTCTTGCCGTGGCTAGGACCACTGCCATCTTCATAATGCTTATCCTCTCTACGATCAACGGTTCCCTGCAAGGCAACAAATATTTTTATTTTAAGTTTTGTTTTCCAATATTTTTGCGTTGTATATACATTATAGTTCTTCACGTTGAAGAGTGACAGTTTAATATTATTAAGGCACTTCAAATCTGGAAATTTTTTCAAGGTTTTTAGTAGATTAATGAATCATACTTAAAACAGTTGCAGTTTCAGTTACATTGGTGGTTAGACGTTGCTACTGTATTATACATATTAAGAATACATATTCTAATAAGACATAGTATAATGCTATTATAGAAACACAATAATAATGGTATTTAAAATACTATAATATAACAGCCATGATGAGCACAATTCTCTTTCATAATTTGTTGAATAACTTACTTGTGTAACATTTAACAATAACTCCTTCAATAGAAATTGACTAAACAAAAGGCTAAGAACGATCACAGCTGAGGCTATTCTTTTCAGTTTACTATGGAACAAATTATACACTTATTGGGAAACATGGGATGGATAGGATTACTGTTAAATATTAAAATAAATCTCTTTCTCTCTGCTTCACCTCATATGAACTGCTAGTAAGAACTATAGAACCAGATCCATGATCGCCCTGGACACCGTGAAGATCGACAGCAAAGCCGTTGCTTCCACGCACCTGTTCCGGATCGCAAAGCTATAAAAATCCTCGTCATACTTATAAGGAGACTTCGCTGCGTAAACATGGCATACCGTCCTCACCTGATACGAAGCATTCGGAAGTGCAATGGAACCTGAGTTGTGTTCGCTCTGCACTCCGTGAACGTCGACCTCGGGTCCATTACCTCCTTCGCGTCTATCCTTTGGCGCACTGGTCTTCTTCTTCGATAGAATCGTCATCTCTCCTTTTCTCGGGCAGCGCAGCCTTTATAATAAACGCTTTCACACAGAGTTTTCAAAATACCACAGCGCACCAAATTAATCTCAATGGTTCTAAATGTATTCGACAATAAATACCACCAATGCACGTACACCCACTATACGTCCGAAGGTCGTGGTCCTCCGTGCCTTCACAATCACGATCACCACAGAGGGCTATTTATTGTTTTTCACCTAAATCGACGCATTTGCGTCGTGCACAGTAGTTTTCACGACGATTTTTGTTCGATCAAATTAAGCTTCAAGCTATGCACGATGTTAGCCTGCGCAATAACAACGTACAAGAATTGGGTAACATGGTACGTTTGATAATCAACTGCGACGTTAATGCCTATTATTTCCAATGTTTTGTGGGTCGGCCATCTTGTTCCGTGCCAGAGTTTCGTATAAGGCACCGAGTATGCACTTCTCAGAGAGACAATCGAAGCATGAAAAGGTTTGCTATTGCGTGTAACTGCCATCTACACTAGACGAAAGTACAACAAGTAGGTCTCGATTTTAAAAGTGCGCAAATTTTTAAATTGTTGCGAGGAAAAAGGGTAGACCGGAAAACCTGGAATAGTATTATCAAATTACAATGGTTTTAGTTTTACATTGCCTTGCGTGTGTCCGGGATTTACCTAAACCAACATTAAATGTAAATTATATTAAGCAAAATTCTTAACAGGTGCATTTGATTGAAATACACCTATCCCCCGATTTACACGGAAGATAGGTTCCAAAGAAAACCGTGTAAATCGAAATCGATGATTTTTATACGTAAAACCGTGTAAATCGAAAATAAACTAAATGTGCATAATTCAGTTATTTATTACAAAGTAAAATAAAACTAAATACATGTTAAAAAACGTAAAAATAATAATAGTGTATATAATACATTTTACGTGTAGAAACAAGAAATATAAATAAAATATTGAACCAAAAATTTCATTATGTAATGCTATCACTTTCATAGACTCTTCGTTTTTTCTTCCTGTTTACTATGATGTCACTTTCATCACTCGATAGTATTTGGTGCAATTCACTTTCGTTGTTAGATGAATAAGAAGCAATTTCAGTTCGTTTTTTAGGTTGCAATAAATGGAATACCTAGAATTATTACTACCAATGTAAACAAATCGAACGGAATTAAAAAATGTGTGATAATTTTTTTTTTAAATTTCATATTTTAAAAACCGTGTAAAAGTGAAATCGTGTAAATCGAGTACCGTGTAAATCGGGGGATAGGTGTATTGCACAAAGCGTACCTCATATCGTATTAGTAGATTTATTTACAGTCATGGATTAAGTATGGCTAATCATATTAATTGCATTTTATAAGAAATTTATTACTGTCAACGTGGATACACTCATCTCTTCTCTGTAATACCTTCCAGAAAGATGAAAACATAATTTTGCACAAAAAATAACTCATTATATTATCCAAAAACGAAACTAACTTGGCAATGACACCGAACTTAATTATTGTTATAAAATTCGGAATCTGCACTCACTGGCAAATAAGAAAGAGACGTTTTGTAGTAGAAAGAGCCTAATCCGCATAATTTGGCCGCTTCTAAACAATCAAATTCAAAAAAAGTACCTACGATCTAAAATCAATCTCTGCACTTGATCAAATTACGCTATGAATCATTCCGATAATCTTTTTTTTTTACTAATCGATGTAAAAAGCAAAGCCGAGGGTGTTTCAAAATGTATCACTGCGGATGTAAGTTGATCTGTATTTATATCAGTTACGACGTAACAGTTGGTCAAGTTAATATAACAAAGTAAGGAGCCTGGGAAATAAAAGGATCAATTTGATTTCCTCGATAATTATATTCACAGGTAAGGTAAGACAAGAAATGATGAATGAAGAATCGTAGATTGTGGGCATGAAGATGTTGAAATTCTCATTCCCTATACCACCTCTTCCTTCTTGATTATTTCTCATCCTCTTCTCCCCTATGTTGAAGTTTGTATCCAAAATTGTATACTGCTTTTGTCTGTAACCCACCCACGTACACTTCTCCTATCCGCAGTCTTTACTATCGGCGTTTACCCCACTTCAGTAACTGAAGATCCCCACTACCGACACTCGTACGTGTCTCCTGAATGGCCCGAGGGAAGGGGCACACCCTCTCTTTTCTCGGACCACCCCCCTACCCCCGATACCGCTTCTCGCGCGCCCCTTTCGCACCGTGGCCTCCCACGCAATCAATAGCAAGGCCTACCGTTTCTACTGAATGGACTTTACCAACCCCCGCGCCCTTCGCACTGTCTGGCAAGCCCTACTCTCTACCCTTCTCCCTTCCGGTATTGATTACTACAAGGCCCCTATATAGGAGTTGAAGAAGCGCGGGCGGGCAGGGGGCGCTCTATCGACCCATCCAGCTGTATTACAGTTCATTCATAAATTTTCGGTTTTCATTCGCATCCCATATACATATCGATTGTCACTTGATAGACGCGCGAAAATGCTTCTATAAACGTGACAAATTCTCAATCGAATATCCCGGAAGGTGAGATCATGTTTTATCCCGGTTTGTATCCTCAAGGCAACGTCTCACTTAAATGCGAATGACCCTGTGGGACTTCATGAATTTAAAGTTTATTTTCGCAAAGGATATTTATTGTGTTTTAAGTTATTTTATTTCGTCTTTTATAGCGGTGTAGGGTTTTGTTTTGTAAGGCAGGACGATCTCGTTGGTCAACGATGGCAAGCAAGTTCAGATTTAGTGATCTTGACGGACTCATGGATATAGAAATTGTGACGTTCATTGACAGTTTGTCGCGTTTGATGTTTAGGCATTGATTATAAAGAAACAATTATCTATATGAACGTATACTTATGGGAGAGAAATGAGAGTCATTAGCATGCAGACCTTGTCGAGAACAGTTACTTAATATGACTGTCGTGTAACTTCATGCGCTAAACTCAAAGTAAAATAAAAAGTCTGCTCTCATTTGTTAGCGATTGCGTGTCTTTACACGAATTATTCCATTAGAGTTGAGCACTGAAGCCAATTATCATAATAAAGTGCGGTTTCATCATTTTCCTTCAAATACGAATTCGAATCATTCTAAAATCCTGTGCTATTGCTCGAAATCGATCAAATAATTTCTGATGAATTTGCAATTACGAAAGAAGAATCAGCGTTATACAATAAAAATGCTAATCGTAACCGGATAAACATTACTTGAAGGTGTGATTCAAATATATGAAAATTCGTAACTTGACACAAATTAGACTAACCATCACTGGCCTGTGTCATCAATCATAATTAGATATTGAAAATTAAGTAATACTTTTGGCCTATTATCCGAAATGATTGCTTCATCATTCTACGTTACCCACATCAATCTAACACAACGCATTGACGGTAAAAGTCTGTTTTGCAATTGGGAATGCAATTAATCTTCGGTCGCGTGGCATGTTCAATAGATTCACAATTTTCGTTTGAGCGTACTAGAGACACTCGCGCACTTTCAATACGATGAACTGATTCGACAATGGGCGCTAAAAAATATATTTCATCTTCCCAACAGATATTTATGCTTCGGAGGTAGTGGCGGAATTTCTCGGATCACCGCAATCGATGAATCGACGAAGTGGTACATGGAAATGGTACACTTTCGACCACCGATCGATTCATCGACCAGCGATCATTTTTGCAAGCAATTGTGCATTCATAAAAAAGTGTTAGTAAACGTTAATTCTTAAAAGTAATCCAGATAATCATTAATGGATATTTATAATTATGTATATTAAAAATCGGTACGTTATCTTTGCTTGCGGGTTGTTACCCAGATTAAAAAAATGGGAATTCTACATCCAGCCTTTACATGAATCAATCGGGAAAAATAACGCGTTAATAAAGTGATAAACAAGAGTATATACCGGTGTGGTAATTATGATTCCGTTAAGGGTGGTCGGGACGACATGGCAGAAAGATAACTTTAAACTTGGTCTGGTTTCTGCTTAACTGGTAAAGATATAAGTTTAATAATTATATTTTGCAGTCATGGATGAAGTATATTATTCACAGAGTACAATGCATCAGTCGGACAGAACGTACTAGTCATCCTTTACAGTCGTGACGGATTATGCGATTTAGCGACTATCTGCTATTTACTCCTTGAAATTCAGAATTGGTGCTCAGTTTAGCAGATTTGAGTCTAAACAAGCACAGATCAATAATTTCGAAATCACATCGCGCAACTAAGTGAAAATTGAGGCTAACGGTGAGTACGATTCTAAAGTGTGAAGACCACAATTATTTTATCTCAAACACAATACCCAAAACTCTATCAATTGGAAAAATTGAGAGCCAATTGTACACCAGGGTGTGGCCTACTCTTTGATATCTATTGCTTTTTACTCACTATGATATGGTATCTACTGTCGTAGACTTAACATGCGTTAACTTATTTCAAAGAATGAGAGTACACTCTCCACATTAGACCGTACTAGTCCGCATGTGCATGTGTGTGCACGTGGATAAATCTTTGCGGATGTGGACGGCGTCTGAGTATTATATTTATATCCTTAGAAACATGCGGCAGTCACACCCATTGATAAAAACGGCAACAGAGATACCTCTTCGCTCATCCCAATTCGAAGTTTTCAGCCTTTATAATTACAGAATTGTCATACGTGTTGGATGGGAACTGCTACTCGATCTGTTATGTGAAGACCAATTTATTTGACTTGCTGAGATGAACATTTTGAACAATTTTGTTTATTTTTAAGTCTTTGTATCATATCAAACTGACACTGAACTTGCAGAGGGAGTATTAGTTGTTGAAGTCCTTTTTAAATTGTGCTTGACAGAAAGAACTAGATTTTACAATGTAAAAAGTGGACGACAAGGCAAACGAAAATCAAACAAAGTTCACAAATAGTGTTCATCATTTACTCAATTTTTTATATTCTACCTCGACCATGACACTAATGACCTTGTCTAATGGCTGCTAACAATGTACCGCCCTTCCAGCTACTTTTCATTACGCCCAAGCGAATAAAGAAAAATTTTAATCACCAAATATATTTGGTGATATGAACGTTTCTTTTAGCTATAGGATTCGTTTGCAATGTCGATAAATTTACTCTTGTTATCTGTGACTGACAATAATGTGTCCATTCCACGTAACATGATAATTCCCCATACATATACCCATTTGAAGTATCCTCTAACAATAAGAAATTCAATCTTGTCGCTATTTATTAACTAATAAAACCCGATAGAAACATAATCAACATTTCAATTAAAAATAATCATATTAACATCAATGATATAATAAAACCCAAGACCAATTTCGGATTATAGCAAAGGAAACAACATTGATACCGGTAAACAAATACTGAAAACAAACGTACCTATAGCATCATCAATTATTTTGCTAGAATGGAAGTACGTTTCGCGGAATCTGTTGTATGATCACAAAATGTAACCTGAATGAAATTCTGTTCGCGATGAAATTACATATGTTCAAGATTCTTTGTTACTAACCTCGCACGTACCCTGAGTTGGAATACAAGTTTGGCCAAACCCAAACTCTATGAGTAAAAATATGGCTAGTAAAGGCAAAAGTAATCGATTCAAATATTGGACATGCATTACACTTAACTATGATGACCAATGGAACTATATGACGGATCGGAATAGATTGCAATCCTTTTGCATACTATTCGACTATTAGAGAATCATCATGCTAAAAATGAAGGTGTGATCTGATAACACCCGCTCAATATGACACGTAGATAAATGTTCGTGCGTATTGAAGAACACGCGGTGGTCATTTTCCTGAGTGACATTTAACGACTGAACGAAATTTAATGTGCATGTGATAACTTAAGAATTGAGTTTTAGCGTTGGTTTACCTGACCACTGCCTTGACAGAGGGTGCATAAGGAAGTTTTGTAATAAGTGAGTAAGTGTTCTACACCTCCTGCCCTAGATTGTTCTGGAGCGACGGGGATTTCGCCCGTTCGACTACAGACGTTTTATTTGTAAGTACAGACTTATTAATAATTATTTGTATAAAGAGTTTATGTACCAATAGTGAAATATTTATCTAATACTAAATATGGATGCCTTTCGATTAAAATGTTTGTAGCTTCAAAACTCTTTCCTTTGAACTCTTCCCTGCCATATTGATATTTGTCACGAGTGTGTTAATGCACATATCATATTAGCTCTTACAATTCAACACACATAGCGTGGTATATGACATATACATGATATGGCTACTGTTCGTGGCTAAAGCATTTTTATCCGATTTATGCTATCTGCAATATCAAATCAGATTAAGAAAGCCAAAATCAATGTAACTGGCATTTTATTATCTAATTTGTCAATTTTGCGCGAGGAAAGTGATTCACGAATTATTACTATTGCACATTGACGAACGCGGCACGTCATCAAAACCACTGACGTGAGAACCTCTACTCAGAATGTTACTAGTATTAGTTGCACGCCAGCGGTAATGCTGTAAACTTTCTACTTTGGATAATTCTCCAAGCCCTGACCTTAAAACGTCGTAATTGTTTAGACAAAATTCTGCCTGTCGGAGACCTGTTTCGCTTTTCAACCGCGTTGTCCGAGCCACAACTGATTGTAACAGATTCGAATGATTCTAAACGCCTTATTAAACTGCACGAAAGTCAACGCGATCTATAAATGACAATCTGCCAGGCGCTAACTTCTATCCCAGCCCGAGTATCTACTGGCTTTTGCTCGAATTGTTTAAGTTCTCAAGTCACTTTGTCTGACTTGCGTATAGTCCTCAGCCGCTACTTGACCTTTAATTGCAATCAAACCGGATCGGATGAATTCTGGTAGTTTTGCGGCAAGAATCAAGAAGTAGATTGCGCGGTCGTATCCCGTAATTTGTTTGCGTCATCACTGAACGAAAATCGCTGGGCGCCAGTGGAACTGTCCATAGATTTTCTCTTCAGGGGGAACCAACAGTTTACTGCGTTTGGATTGGTCGAACGGTTTCTACGTTGTGTCCCGTCCTCGCGTCTCCCAATGATCGTATGCTGCTGACTATGCATGTGAATTAGACAAGATTGTGTTTGCGCGTATTAGCGTAATATACGCATGCCGAGATGTATAACTTAATAGGAGAAGTAAGTAGGAGAAAAAGGTAGATTTCCCCCACGGTTACACCAAACTTATACTTTGCCAGCATATATAACAGCAGCAGGTAGTATACTAATGGGTAGCATACATATATCTACTACATGAGGACAGATGAACACAGGAGGGGCTCAACGGAGAAGCAAGCATATAGGTAACAATTAATACAGAGAATAAGGAAGGAAGTCATAACGTTGAAAATGATAGGATACCAGAAATGATGTTAAATCTTAGAATGTGCTAACACAAGCATATACTTATGTAGTTGTACCTTTTAAATTTAAAGCTTTGAACTCACAAAGTTGGTTATTACTTTTGTTTCACTTGAAATACACGACATAGAGCAAATGCATTTGATGGTAATTATTACGACTTATATATTTGAATAAAAAATTTATTTGTGCAATACTTTTTTTAAGGTCCTCTTTCGCTAAAATTGCTAGTCCGGTACATAGCATGCTTCGCGAAGGGTCAGTGAGTAAAAACCTATATAGCTACATCTATTCCGCTTCCTATCGTTTGATGCTGCGGATCTGCCATCTCCCTCTCTATGTACCAGTGAGTGAATGGAGGAGACCGAACGGAGTGAGAGAAACGAAATGTTCCCAGGATCGAGCGTCAAGGGGTGGAAGACAGTGAGGGATGAATCGGTCCACGTAAACGTGGTGGGAACCAGAGCGGCCCATTCAAGAGTTGACGATATATGCATGTTCACCGAGGAGGGAAATATAGTTTTCCTCAACTTCTATATACGTTACACCGTCATTCCCGTTTCTTCTTCTTTTAATCGACAACGGTCAGCTTTGGTACAAAGCTTAAAGAAATGTTATCGTAATTTATTTAGTATTGATATTTCTCGTCATTAAGCTTGTTTATGAAATGTTGAATATAATGCATTTGCTTCGAAAACGTTATTATACTGTCAGGAATTGTATTAAAGAGCAAACAAGTCATTAATTCACCGAAATTAAGTAGAAAATTATTCAGATGTTGTCGGACAGTGCAAAATACTTCTTAAATATTGACACTTCAAAGAAAGCTGGCAAATAATTTGTTCTTCGATATCAATTTATATTTTTATTGTTGCATGTCAAAGTCTTAATCTTATGGCTCAAAGAATTGACGATAGGTAATTGAACGTAATTGATAATAGTATATGGTTGTTATTATATCCACGGAGAGAAATACATGTGGACATTATGCATTTGTCGCTAGTACATGAACGTATCTATTGTCGAACAGATGACCACTCTGATCATCGAAGAATTTAACGTATGTAGTAGTAATTTAGTCAGGTTTACACAACGCACGATTTAAGGAGCAGCCTAGTATACTTAACAGGAAAAGCCATTAATGCTTTAAGAATACATTTAAGTCATAAGCAAAGTGTAGAATGCTAAATAACTTACTAGTACATTATTGCGAGATTACTCAAAGTTAAGCATATACTGGATGGGTGACGATTTCTCCAACTGCACAATTAAGAGGGCAATGAAGGCGGATAACATATAATTCGAATATCCTTTCGTACTCTACTAATTGTAAGACACAAAATGACTGATTGTCAATGACAATTTCGGAACTTCTTTTTCCCGTCCCCTATCTTTCCGTCTTCGATGCGATTTGGATCTATTCACCAAAAAATATCGCCACGTAGTGGTAATATAGAAAATAATGTGGACTTCCAAAAGAAGGGGGGTGCACGGTAGGTTGTAGTCAGGTGTAGGGAAATGGGTTGCGTTATTATCAGGATCAATTTCGGTATAACGTCAAGGGTTTTACACCCCATAACGTATTTTCCGAAGGAAGAGGGTCAGCGAGTTGAAGTAGAGTGGGAAAAAAATCCGCGGCGTTCTTTGGAGGAGGTGCATTAGGGAGAAAGGAGGACAGAAATAATGTAGTAACGTCGATACCTTATATTTTTATATCCAGTAGCGTGAATCATTGTGTACCATCGATGCGGAAGAAAAATACACAAAAGAAAGAGAACAAGACAGGGAAAAAGAGAAAGAAGGAGAGGGGCAGAGAATGAAGCAGTTCAAAAGGGCTGGAATAAGCAACTTGTACAGCGGCGTTATAGGTACGTATTTTAGGAATAATGGTATAAACCTAAAGAAACAGATTTAGCATTTGAAGCCTATAGGCGGTAAAAGTTTGGTTTCAACTAAAGTAGAAACTGTATCGCTTATTTTTCGAGTATAGTAAGAAGCATATTCTTTACCGAGTTAACATTTTTGCTTGTACAATTGTATTATAACTTTTCATTCTTTCTGCTGTCAATTTACATTTGTGTCTGAGTTCATAGTTAACGCTTGTCGACGTGATGATGATACGCACTCGAAAGCAACTTTTCCTGGATTTTTCTCACTGTGCTTCATGATAACTGCTACAAACTCCTGCGCGCAAAAGACTTCACTTTATTCCGTTGTCAGCTGCGTTTTCAGGTAGAATGGAATAAAATTGATAGAAATAAACATTCGAAACTGGCATACGAGGATGGAGCGTTCAATCCATCTCACAACATGAACTGGCATCCTTCGCTACACTGTATAAGTGATATGGTGCAAGATAAGAATCCATATTATGTATTATGCGAACCGGGCTATACTTACATTGAACGCAAGATGTCAGCAGGGCGAAATTTGTTACAAATACACGCTATGAAGTTGCGTGTAGCAAACAGCTATCGGCAACGAACATATCGGAATATAATCTGACCTAATTGAACTTGCTGTATGTGTGATAGGCAGTGTCATGAACTTGACAATCGGAAGCTTTACAATGTTTCATTTTATAGTTCATAGACCCTTTCAATTCTTTCAAGAACGGTATGACGACTTCAGGCTCAGCTACTTGTTGCGCTAACTGATTAATTCCCATGGCGTGACGGGCGTACTTCATGGAATTTGAGCTCGCTGAATGTTGATTGTGCAGTTTGGCATCCCTCTGTGCAATATTTCGATGTGAAATAAATGACAGTTATACCCAAAAGAACATGTGTATTTATTTTAGAAACAATAAAGTAAAAATTAATTTTCTGTTATATTATTCATCCTGGTGGAAAAATTAAGTTTAACTAATGGCATGGACGTACGTACAGACACTACCATTCACATCGTCGGAGTCTATTCTTGATTTCAGAGTTTGTTCTCTGCTATGTACTAGAATTCAATATCCAAGGCAGGAATCCAGTTCTAAATGATAGCTTTTATTACCATCAGGTGGCGTTGCTTTTACGCGATAATCTTTTATGATAAGCTGACCCCTTCAATCTGATTTATTATGGTATCGTGAAGTTGTAAATCTGCCGTAATGTAGGAATACTCTTCACGTTCTGTGGATGCGTGGAAGAGGTAAAGAGAAAAATGTCGTTGGTTGCAATCTGTGTTCACACACAATTTGGAGACACTTCGTGTTCAACATTAGAATTGAAGAGTACTATATTCCACAGGATTGACCAAACTTGAACTCGTAAATTTAGAACAATTTCATATGGGCTGCACGGTAACCGTGATCAGTTTATACCCTACCTTCAAGACAGACCGATCTCATTTAGTTCAAGTATGTAACATGTTCATGCTACTTTCTGGAGATGTACAGTTTCGTGATTAGTCAACCACGATGCAACAAAAAAGCGGGTCATGTGATATCGCCATGCCTGCTGTTTGCAAAGAGCATCGTTCGGCTTCCGAGCATTATTTTCACCTCAATCGCAAGCAAAGTTGAGTGTGAACTTTCGTATCTGGGTGTGAAATATTGTTCGGATCAGATTAATGAAATATCGTCGATTTTAAGAATTGTTTGTGGGACGTTCAAAGATAACAGTGAAGAAAATGGACAAACGTTGCTAAACATTATAAGCAAGTTAAATAAGCGAAATTTTATGAGGAATTTGATGATAATTCTAATGGATAGGGATCAAAAATTTCCTGCACAGTTTTAATTGAATGGTGAATTTAAATGTCGAAGTCTTGGATATCGGCTTATATTATAAAGATAATGTTTTGCGTTAACATCTATCAAGTTTAGGTTTGCGTTAACATCTAACAGTCGAGATGTAAAAAAGGAAACAAGCACGGAATCTTGGACAGCGACGGTTGCATACAAATTTATGTCGTTATAATTTTATATGGCCTGAATAGACTGCTGAAAAAGTGTCAGGTTGAGAGATAAATCCCATACTAAATTGATAATGATCAGATTAAGACATAGGTCTAACTTGAACTAATGTGAGAGCGTGTTAACAATGCAGAGTTTCACACATATTAAAGGTTGTACATAGAACTCGGATAGTTGAAGGAGGCATTGGATACGTGGCTGAGGCGGTTAGGGGCGGGTGTTGGGTCACGATCGCGAAAAGGGAGTGGGAACAAAATTCCAAGACTAACCTCATTTTACGGAGTAAAGAACAGGGACCCTGCGAATGCGGAGGCGACTGGAGCAAAGGGATAGAAAGTAGGGGTGGATGAAAGGGGCAACGGGAGGGGGTTGTTACGGTGGTGGAGGCGCGGATGGCCGCTTCGACGCTGCCACCTCTCAGTTGCTCCTTGGTTTCCGGACTCTGCGGACAGGCAGGTTAGTGAATCCAACCCCCTTGTTCATTCACCAACACGATTATTTCGTCTCTCTCTCTCTCTCGCCCTCCCTCACCCCCTCTTCCCTTCTTTCAGCTATCCCTTTCCCCTCTTCTTTTCTCTCTCACTCCTTCTCCCTTGCTCATGGCTGCTTTTCCTTTTTGTGTCGCCCAGCTTTCCCAGACATTTTGCCGTATGTTGTACCTTTATCTGTCTTTCACTTTCAGTCACTTCCTTTGTCCCCTGCGCTTTTGCATACATTCGTATACAGCACAGCCTTTTGTCACTTTTTTTTCCCTCGCTTGTAATTTATGTTGATCCCGCTGATACATCGGACTCATTCCGCGGTTTCAACTACCTTCATATATCAACATCCATTTCATGTATCAGCTTCTTTCATTGATACATACAATCGTTTATGTTAGCTGGATGCGGTTTCGATTTTTTACATAGTGTCCTTATCAGCCTGCTTTATTGCACTGTCTCTAATGGGCGTACGTTGACGTCGGGACCGATTATTTTCAATTTGTTCACGTTATTCGTACAGTACTTTTAGTCTGTTAATGAATGTCGTAATACTAACGATATCGACAAGAGAGGAGTATGTTGCAAAATGTTGTCTTTTCACATTATCACTACTCATACATGTGTTAACAATCACTATTGATTTCAAAATAACTTGTTGATTTTGCAGTGCTGTATAAAAGTTATTTTGCCCAATTTGGAAAAACGACACACAATATTGCTTATATACAAATGTTTATGAGTGCTGATATTGATTTCTCAACGGAATCGTGCAAACACCACGAATTCGACTGGGTTCGGTGTCTGCCCCAAATCAACACGTTTTACGTGTTGTCAATCGTATAAAGAAAAAATGTGTCCACGAGGAAAAATATGGTATACGTCCTTCGTGTCCTATTTTCGCAACTCAGTCACCTGCTTTGCCGTCAACACCATAAGTTAAATCTACATTTTAGTTAGACATGCTCGTAATGTTTATACTGTCGCACTTTATTAGATTGAAAGTAAATTAGTTTCCAAATTTTATTTTTGTTACCTTTTTGCTGTGAATTTACTGTTGATGAATAACGATGTCTAGTATTCCGTAGTTTTGTATTATAATAGACTGCAGTTACGATCGGAAATGCTAGATACACAACGCTTATTAACTTTTGTGTATTATCTGTCACAAGCTATAGTAGCTGTAATGACCATATATTGAAAGTTTCGTAATTGTCACAACATATCATCCGAATCTCCAATTTATAAATCTATTCCTTCGTTTCCGCAGGCTCAGTTCTAGGAGTACTTTTTATTTTATAGTGAAGAATATCGTAGCGAGAAACCGTTTGAGTGCATCTCAAAGTATAATGATCAAATAAAAAGGAAAAATACGTTGGAAAACTTCACCGTTATGTAATGAATGTATCCCAAAAGAAATGTAATTTTTATTTTGTTATTTTGTAAGCTATTGAAACTGGTCAACATAATCTTCGAATCCCGGTTAAGTCTGAGTTTCCTATAAACGACCACCCCCGCGGTCGATCTTGTGTATGTCACTTGTTGCAACCCTTCTACTCAGTCGTGCCTCGACGCACACTTTTCACATCGTCTATTCCTTCTTTCATATCCTTTTCGTTTCTACGCTCCGCATTTATCATTCATGCGTGTCGCAGAATATCTTGAGACTTTTGTTTTTACGTGTCGATGGCTGTAAATAGACTACCGGAATGCGGATATAATCGTCATTTTAGATTAAAATGCCAAGAGAATTATTTGAATTTCGTTGAAAACAAGGAAATATAGGAAAGATTTTATATGTTTCAAATAATTGCCGCGTTTGTCAAGCTCATTGCATCACGTCAGAACTCTCGACATTTTTCGCTTGCCACGGAACAAATGTATTAGCGAGACAGTCTCCAATTACGGTCTATTCAATCGACGGAGCCAAAGTGTTCGATCAACGAGGCGTCTGTTGATAAAAAGGTCGAGTCTTCCCCCTTTTGTCCTCGCGTTAGATGCCATTTCCGAATGATAGTCGTAATAGTGGCCAGAAAGTTAATAAGTAAGACAAAAAAGTTAACAATAAATAAATGTGTGAATTTGGTGCCATCTGTAAAATAGTTGAAATATAGTATCGCAGGCCAGATAATATTATCAACCCTTAAGTCGGGTGCCTGCTCAAATTCGTTTTGACGAAAAAAATCCAATAGTTTGTCATTCAACCACCCCCGAAATATATTAAATTATTCAAGTTGAATTACGCCATGCCGTCCAAGAAAGCGGGTGTCTATCTCATGCGCCCAGAGGCTAAACTTTCCTCATGTGCGGGAACCGGTAACAGTAAACGATACCCGAAGTCGTGGATCTTTCACCTCTCATTGTCAGTGCCAGCCAGTGAACGAAATTACGCCATTCATGCTAACCGAATACAACGAAATCAAGTGGCATTGCAACGAAGATGAACACTGCACATTCACTCCATTGGCCGATACAAGTCTTATTTTCTACCAATCTTTCATAACGTACAACGCAATTCGTTGATTGCAAATTGTTTCCACATACCGCATTTAAGAAGTTCCATGTGTGAGATAATCATTCGACATAATGATGGCATGATGAGAACTGTTTAATTACACATACCTAATACGGCATACTATGAATTAATCACATCCGTTGTTAGCTTGCGGACCAGTGTAGTTTTCACGTCTGACAAATCTCGTTAATAACACCCAGGCGTCTTTTCCACAAACCGGCACTTTCACAGACTTCTCGATCTGTTACATCAAATAACGAATGACCGCGAGTGGTTTCGCATTATTGAGTAGTACGCAACGCCGGATACCGGATGCAAAAACGAGAAAATGTTCTTCCCTCCTCATTAGTATCGTCGAACTCTACTAAAAACATTTAATTCGACCTAATTTGTGGGAGCAACCAATGGTCGAAAATACTGGAACACCATTACGGTTTTGACTATTGTAGCCCGTATTTGAAATAAGGATATATTAAAAACATAAACGAAAGTAGCATATACATTACAGTACAGTATATAGCTGGGAAAAATAAAAGGAAGATGAAGATATCGCTCTATTTTATAATATGTACACTCAGGGAATATAAAAATTAATACAAAACTAACAGAATTAATACTATAACACTATACAGGGTGGTTTTGATCCGGTGGTAGAACCGAAAAAGAGGTGAATCTACATGCAAAAATAAGTCGATAAAAACGTATGACAATTTTTTTTTAAACGCTCTGTTTTCGAGAAAATCTAATTTTTGTCTGGTGCAAGCGCCTTAAAGCATGACATTCATCTATATCTATCGCTTTGCGTCGTCTGCGAATACGTTCGGGCAGCTATGACGTCACGATAGGCCACTTCGGTCTCACTGTCGTGTATGTATACCCGATGTCCCTGCCGGGCCTGCTACGATGCCACGCAATCAGATAAGCCATCGCGCCGCGACCAAGATTCCTACAGCGCACCCGGTATACCGCGCCGCGCTCGGGTGCGCTTGCACTTTGCGAAAATTCAAAGTCGATTTTCTCGAAAACGGAGCGTTTAAAAAAAATTTGTCACGTTTTTTCCACTTATTTTTGCATGTAAATTCACCTCCTTTTCGGTTGTACCACCGAATCGAAACCACCTTGTATATAATTTTTGGTTATATACGTTACTGTTTCGTCTGACACACTAATCATCGTTCCTCTTCCAGATGTTTTTCCATATTCTATTTTATGTCTAACGTGGTTGTTTAACGCTATTAAATATTAATATACAAGTGGAACTCACAATTTCTCTTCTATTAATCGTTTACTAATTTCATGTTAAAATTACATATTTTTTAACGTTTTTGTTAATAGCACACTACTCTGTATTATACGTTACTCCCGTCCTTCTTATTATTGTATTTTTATTTATAATAGGAGTGTAATTGTCAAAGCACTAGCGGTGTCCGAATATTTTTCTTGTTCAACTTTACATGTGTTTCTCGAATTGTAAAGTAATTTATATATTACCGGTAGAGCAGTTTCTTTCGACACCCATTCATGTTAGACACACGTAATATTAGGTTTTCCAACTTTGCAGTTTACTTACTCGTCAATAGTGAGCGATAAATTGACTGATAATGGACTCCAAAGAATCTCCTTTTCTGTTTGTAGCTTTACAAGTCACATCTTCAATAGTACTAATACTATGCTACAGTCGAAATACAATCTATTGTATAAGGTAGCAACTTATTGTTCCATTAACAGTGTCATTGGTGCAAAATGCATCTTCAAATCCGATTTGAATTGTTTAGCAGCTAGCTATCCCATTTCATTGTGATAGACATATACGCGGTATACGATCTTCCATATAAACTAAATTAACCTAACCCAATGCTAATTAAATTTCAAGATTTGTTTTGTCGATAAATATATTTATTTTGGTACAAAAAAATAAGTTCTTTATGATGCACTAATTCTTAAAAATGCTCGAAAGCAGCTTTGTACCATGAAAGAAGCTTTTTGCTAAAAACTATTAATGCTTTTATAATCATACAACCACCATGCATGTAGAAGAAAATTGAGAATCTCATGCCACGGCTTCACACAAATTTATTCGCACATTGGAAAAAGAATGATCAGAGCATATACCTAGGCCGAACTTTTATGAGGCTGTTTAATTTCATAATCTCTATTTACAGGTCATATATTGTCATACATTTCGTAAAAGTTATCGTTGAACGGTCAATCTATTGTCCGACCACGAAATAGGGATTTGAACTCGACTCGCTCTGGTGAATCGACCTATCGAATTTGAATAGATGAAATTCCGGAACACTGTGCCTCACCGTGACTTCTGCCACCGTACTTATCCCCCCGTCGGTTGTCAAACTTTATTTATCTCCAGCAAGAAAGAAAATAGCATGGCGGTGGAAAGCAAGTAAGCAAAAAACATTCGAACAATATGACCAACAAAATGAAACTGTCAGTGTCCTTCTCCAATCCATTTTACAGGTTACGAGTTTAGTCTACATGGATCTGCACAACTTGCAAACGACACCTCGAATTCTTTTTTTTTTTTTAATATCATTTACATTCCGGGTATTTCCCAATCCAAGGTGCTTCTTACAATGGCAAACCGTATTTACGTGTGCCGCGGATCGTGTGAATAAAAGGGCAAAATTTGGATGGCTGGACGTTACTGGAGAGTACGTGAGAATATTTTAGACAATTGTTCGGCGTATCGCGGATAGTACCATATACGGGACTGTCATACTTAATTATTTTATTCAGCGATTACTGTCCAATAATTACATTCATTATGTGCGCTCCTGAAAAAACATTTCATATATTTCACATAATAGATGGTATGAATCATATTTATAAAATATGTAATCAAGCAACAATTATCAAATATTTCCTACTGTACCGTTAAACGTATGTATAGATTGTCCACTCTTCACCCAATATGCATAATCATTCTCAGATGCTCGTCCCTTAAAAGTTATACAAAAGAATTATGAGACAAAGTATATATTTAAAATCTATGTGGTAAATATAAACATTGGAATAGGCCTTTCCAGTTTATATGCTCATTACATTCCCCATAAATCATATCGAATTAATTTAAAGAAAAAGTGGTAACCCATTTTAACACCTTTCTAAATGAACACTAGTTACAGTTATCTTACGTACCGTGATGAGAAAAGTGTTTCTGCATGTCGTGAAGACAAAAAATGTTAATTAAATATCAAAATTCGCAAAACTACAGTGTGCCAATTGATAGGACAGACTGTAGATAGTTCATTGACGATTACGCAGTTTCAACATTCATCTCCTCTGTGTCACACAATATCATTCTGACTTTAAAAGGAGTCTATTCCATCCTAGTACAGGAAACGCTCTGCGGTAGGGAAAAATTAATATTTATAAAATGCGAAGAATTCATAAAAGCATCAGCTAGAAACATTCCCGCACTTCCTTGGTCTCAACATCTACTCCACAATTATAAAAGCTTCCACAGAATTCAATGATAGTACATCGAAAAGTTAACTTTGTTTTCCTGACACATTTAATGCATTGATGTTATTGTTTATGATCTACGTCAACTGGAATATTAATATCGGTCGATGCTATATACTCAACGAGCATTTAGTCCATATACATATACATGACAGTGTTTTAACACCTTTCTTTCCAGTACAGCCGAATATGTAAACGTAATATCAACCATTTTGACCACAATTTACTTGAACGAGCCGTTATCGAAAAGAAATGAAATGGGAAATAAGTGGCGGAAGGTAGAGAAGAGTTGCATAATTTCCTAAATGTAATAAGAGCTCAGCATATTTTTCTCGGTGATAATTTATTTGAATCCTCGATGTAAAACTATCCTAATGTATGGGATAGCAGTCACATCCGCGTTATCGATTCGCGAGAATGTAGACATAAAGTCCGAGAGCTACATCACGTATTGTGAAACTTCCACAAGTTTCAATAAAAAATATAAATCGTGTTTGCTACTCTATAATTTGATAATTGCCACTGGCGGTGAAAAAATATTCGAACACAAAATCAACATATTGTTCTTTTGTACATTGATACGACGAACATGTTCAGTGCAATATGACGTATACAGCAAACAGAGATAATATATTGCATACGAATAATAGCTATCACAGCATTTTGTGGATTATTATATGACCGACATATTGATAATGTTAACTGGATTTTTATTGACAACAAAGTATTTTCGCAGTTGAATTATTTATTTCATTTCTCGTGTGATGTAACGAATGAACAATGATTCAATGGGACAATGTTGAAACAGCATTTGAATTTATTAATCATTCATATAAATTAACGAAATTACCTTTCATCTTTCACGCATCCGACAGGGCAAATAATCTGTAACGTTCCCAACATTCAATCCATGCGCCTTGTGAACGATAATTTTTATTTCGAGTGTAAAGAATGACGTTAATATTCAAGCAGCAAATATTGGATCATTTGATATTCGTACCACGTTTAAGTCGAGTATAAACATTGTACGATTTACTCAGCACGGGCTCCCGTACTGTAGCAATGTTTTCCATGCTAATTAATTGACTTGTGCCAATCCGTTGTAAAATCTGACTAAGTTATACAGGAATAACAGGAAATCTGCGGCAGAAAACTCCTACTGATGTATAAGAGTTTTTACAACATTGAGTAGCTTAAAATCTTAATGAATCTGTTGTCGTATCTCTATTATGATCGTGAACGAAGTTTACCAATACTGTTTCTGTTTTTACCACCAATTGTCTTCGTCAGTAAACTTTGATTTTGACCTCTCACCATTACGTCAAAAGTCTGAATTCAATGATGGATACCACCTTCAAATTAATTTACGGAAAAGTCGTCCAGCCGCTCCTTTTAACTGCAATTTTGAACAGCAAAGATATTCAAATTTGACAGACTGTGCCGAAACTGATGTTCATGTGCGTCTACACACTGAATAAATGTCTATGCGGAATACGTGATGACTGCGGGGGGGGGGGGGGGGAGCAATTGACTTGCTACGTTTGCACCGCTGATTACGTTTCACCATTAGACGAGTAGGCGAGTTTATTACGCGTCGGCGGGTCCTAGTGACCGGGCTAAATATTGATGTTTGTTAAGAGATCGAAATTACATTAATTGGAGTTCATTCACACCGGCGTAAAAATCTTAAAAGATCGCTTTTTTATTATGGAAAACGACAAATTGCGTATAGTTAACGCATTCGGTTCAACTAGTTAGGAACATTCGTTATTGCTCTATTTGAACATTAATGACAATTGTTTACAAGTTAAGTGTGTCTGTAGCATTAAGGTGCAGTGGGGCAGCACTGTTTATAATTTATTAAGTAAATTATAAGTTCCAGAAGATATTTTTAATTCAAATGAATACAACTTAAAGAATTACAAGGTTTTAGTGGAATAGATAGAAAATACATCAGTATAAAGTAAACTTTACAATTTCTGGGTCGGCTTTACCCCACTCCACCTTATATTATCTCTCTTAAGGGAGAATTTAACCCGCGCGAGCTTGCGCCTCGAACCGTCGCACGAGAACTCGCGTGCGGTATTTTGTGCCGCACTTACTTTAATGTACTTTTTAGCAGCATTTGCTTCGTTTATGTAGTATATTCTCTTACTACACACAAATTTAGTACCATTAGACACGACGTGACTGAGCACATATGCGAAATTAATTATTTAAATTTTTCGGGTTTTCCGAGGAGCCTGCAAAGCATGAAAGTGCGTATACGCGATACCCCGCCGATTCTGCTGCTCTCCCCACTCTTCTCGCTGCTTCTCCCGCTCTTGACGCTGCTATCTTTATACCACTAAATACGCGCGCACATGTATTTGAACACATATACGCGCTAGAAGCACGGCAGGAGAAATGATTGTGGTGGGGGAAGCAGACTGTACGTGCGGGCCGTTCACGATCATCATCGTTCACGGTAGTAATTCGAGAAATGTCGTCCCTAGATTATAATAAATAAATAATTACGTTAATAATAGGTTCATATGATAGTGGAGATTGTAAAACTCAGCCAGCCGGAACGCCAGTCTTTAATCTTTTCTATTTATTCAGATATTTTAGATTCTTTCTCGGCGCGACACAAAATCTCATAGCGCGAGTTCTCGCGAGTTAATTACTGTAGAAAATGTATCTTTTGTAATCGTGAATGTGACCAATAGAGCAACCGGAAATTCTGTGAAATTACGTCTCCATAAACTCTGTAGGTATCTCACAAGGGAAGGACTGAGAGTGTTTAAATTTTTCACGGACCTTCTATAGCGGAAAATATTGGATACGTGTTTTGCTAAAAGTGGCAACACTACCCCAATTTTGGTAAAATCATGGCAAAAAATCGATATTTACTCGATTTTCTTCCTAGCGGGGTAACACAGTACGTATGGTAGTAACGTAGTAGTCTCACGGTCTAGGGTCCAAGTCTCCATGCGGTTTCGCGTTTTGTAATTTTTTTTGTAATGTAAAATTTTTGTTTACAAACGCGGTTTCAATACTTTAGTATAATTGAATGCAATTACAAATGATCACACTCCTTCATTTTGCCGACGTCTTTGTGGTGTCTTTTCCAAGAATATATATTATATAAGAATATCCAGATTTGGAGAAAACAATAAAAAGACATAACCCAAACCCGATATATTTGGAACGTTTATTTTGAAACTCATGTGAGCCCATTTTCTGTTGTTCCTAGTAAATTAAAGCTTAGCATACTAGTAAATTCAAAATAAAATTTATCAATATATAATTTGATTATATGGTATACATTTATTTTACGTGAATTTAAGGGGGGAGACCTGTGTAGCGCGCTTAAAATCGAGCATTATTCGGGATTTATTCTTAAGGGAACTATTTAATCAATGTTTTTCAAATTTGGTCATAGTTTATTTACACTTTTATACTGTACAGACATTTTTTTTTTAATAAGAACAGGTTTTTCTTAATAACGTTACAAGGGCCAAAGTCCGACCTGTCCTCGATTGCAGCGGTTTGCGGTGTGCAGTGCAGAGTGTGCTGTAGTGATCCGAAATTAAAAATCCAAATAGCATTCTTGACCTTAGAGATGCCGCAAGCAAGTGAACCTATTTTTAAGTCAATATCTGCAAAATTGTAAATTTGGCAGCAGGTTGACTGAAAAAGATCAATTTTCCGAGGAAAATTTCTTTTTTAAAGTGCATAAAAAATTATTTATTTGCATAATATCAATGTCTATTTAGGTTCAATCCCTGGCCAAGATATTCAGCCTCTTGTATATAAAAACCCAACTCAATCCGTTGAAGAGTTTTTTCTTTATCTTGCACACCGATATGCCAAACGTTGATTCGAGAAAAACGCGTTTAAAGTTTAGCTTCAATATAATCACACTTTTGGGAAATTTACATCAGTTTTTTCCTAATCTGCTATGCCAGGCCCATATATAATTCCTTCATCTTCTTCGAATTGCTCCAGCAAAGCTTGCTTTTTTTTCTGCGGACTGTTCTCGCCTCAATTATTGAATTAAGGCTACGGCGCTCCTGTCACTATTCACTATATACGCCCTTCTGTCACAAAATTGTCGCTAAATACGCTGTGAATTGCTCAAGGCTCAACTAAATAATGTGACAATATGTACATCACTGTGGGCACGTACCGTAATCGCTAATATTCCATTGGGTAAGAAGGAAGAAAAAAAGGTGATAAGCGGACACTTTCTTATTCGGGAGATAACATTCCAATTTACGCAGTGTTGCATGAAAACTTACAATGGTTCATATATCTACAGCCGTGTAATCATATACTTACTTAAACTTCTATACAAGTGAACCCGACCTGTCATCGTGAATGCATTGATATCATTGATGCGAAACATACTTACCTCCACCGTAGAGCGTTCCGCGCGCTCGGGGATAAAATGGGCTATATATACTACATTTTTACGAATTTTGTGTTGCGGCTTCGGTAACATAATTTCGAGATGTTAAACAATCGATTTATGCATTAAAAAAAAAATCGATTTTTTGGGCCACTTACACAGGTCTCCCCCCTTAACTAAAATGATGTATTTTTACGGACTGCAAATGGATTTACACCACTTTCATAATAAGTCAATTGTAAAAATTATTTAAGTAATTTCAATTCTGAAAAATTAAATATGGCAAAGTATATATTGTCTTAATCCAATTTTGTTCATAAATAAAAAGAACTCAAATAGGAGCAGTATTTTTTATTTTGAACGTTAATTAGTTTATATAATAGAAATTCTCGGCGAGTGGACATCAGGGATCTAATAAGACAATAAGTACAAAAGAAAAGATAGTGTGTTCTAAAAATTCGTTTAATCCCGGATCTACTGGCGGACTCATCAGTAGGGCTATGCCACTAGATCCTGCCTTTGACGAACACTTCTTAGCTCGGGCTCACGTCAACACACGTAGAACACACTATCTTTTCTTTTGTACCTGTTGTCTTATTAGACCCCTGATGTCCACTCGCCGAGAATTTCTATTATATGATTAACCCATCATCATAACAATTTTTTCTTATCGTTAATTAGTTTATATTATTTAATTTTATTATTAAGCTATTGTTTAGTTATTAAGGTAATAACTGCTCCATATGCTTATATTTTTTGTATATAATTTGGTTTGGCATCGTTATACAAAGGTGTCATTGTAAAATGGTTGTGTCCTCGACATGACGGCTCAACGGGCTAATTAACGTTCAGATTTAGATTCAGTGAATTGAAATACATGAAAATCATACTTGATCCGAGTCCACAAACATTTTTTTATCGCTGTGATTGCAGTTTTTCGAAATTTTTTGCCTTTTTTGGTTTTTTTTTTTGCATTTTACTCGAATCTGAAGGGTGACCGGGCCAAACGGACTTTAAATTCGGATTCAGCGGGTCAAATTACATGTCCGTAGGTGGGTCCGGTCAAATGTACAAAAAACTTTTTTTTTTGTGTGCCGGTGTAATCAATGGCTATACAATTTCTTTTATCGATCAATTTTAAATTGAACAAAGCCTTGTTTTTTTTTAAGATATTAAATACTAACTCGTTAGAAATAAAAAGTTCACACTAAATTAAGTATAAATTACGTGATATTTAATTTTGGTTTAAAAATGGACTTACACCACTTTCAAAATAAACGGTCCATTTAATGATGTAATGAAATAATGATCCCTTGTTTCGTAGCGCTATACCCAGACATCATTCGGAATGTGAATAGATTACCTGAACTTCTTCATAATAACTGTCACTCATGAGGTGTCTCATCAAGTTGGTCGTGTACGATGCGTGTTGCGTGTTCAGTTCGATGAAAGAATCACACCATGAAAGCGATATAGTGAAAAATTCAAATCAAAGAAATGTATTGTAATAACAAGTACACAAGTCAAGACCTTCCTCAAATATTGAACCTTATGCTAAGTCTCCACCATCCAAGAGTGGAAAAATACAACACGCCTTATGTGTTACTAACAATAAGAGGGAGGGTTCCACTTAAAAACAAAAGGCCAAATTTATAGACGAGAGGAATATATAGCCAAGAGTGGGACAAATTGTGACAAAATAATATGCTACATCGAAATCTCGATTCACAATCGTTTCATTGAAGCAAGAGATGCTCGTGCTTTTGTGCCCACTTGTAAAGTATTTCTGTGTTGGACCTGCTAGGACACTAGAACTAACTTTCTAGTATTGATTTGGTAAAGAACCAAGTGGATGTTTTCGTCCCCGGGTTATACATTACATGTCAAAATTGCAGGTAAACTAAAAAATTAACGAAAGCGAAATACGCTTACTATTTAAGTAAATCATATTTTGAAACCATATGTGAAAAAGAAGTCAACTAGATCCGGGCGTACATAATGAGTTTCTGAATGCCAGTAACGGTAGTTGGTGCACTTTGCAAGTGATTCCGCCTCAGTGCACATCGGTATGTCAACCTTGCTATATATAATTTGACCGTCACGTCAAATGATTAATTTAAACGTATATAAAATGCAACAACATTACTAGAACAACAACGAGATTTCGGTAGTCGGGAAAACGCCATTACAATGCATATTTTAATTTATCAACAACTGTCCGCGCCAATTTCTTCGGAAATTATTGAATATACATGGTACCTGTGTTAATTAACAGACAACCGCACATTTTTTTAAAACGTAAGCCAGGTTTATTCTTCTGAAGATGTCATGTAAACAGTATGTATGTGCAAAATGCAGTCATTCATAAAATGCTCGTCATGCCGACAAAATGTATGCTTGCCATGATGTTGCAATAAATATCATGCAAATACGATTTACAACTATTATACATATAATTATAATAAATATTTGGATAATATATATATAATATGTTATATATATATATATCATATAATAAATTAATTAAATAATTATATATATAAATATTTATCACATATATATTATTGATAGATTTTGTAATTACAGTCAAAACAAAAACGTAGAAAAAATAGATCAAAAAAATTACAAAACGCAAAACTGTATGGAAACTTGAACCCTAGATCGTAAGATTATTACGCTACTACCATCCATTCCTACGCCGCTATATTAATAGTTTCGGGTAAAGGTTTGTACAAAGGGCATAGTCGAATAAGACTGTCAAAAGTGCCCCTTAACCGATTGCAATTCTGGATCTCTAGTCTGTTTTTGCCTGTCAGAACAACGTATAAAGTAAACTTTACTTCAGTTTTGGTGATATAACTATTTCATGGGATATTTAATATTATAGAGTACATTGAGCAGCCGTACATCTGCAAGAAATCGATGTTCTGGTGTAATCTTTTATTCTAAACCTAAAATTAATATTTACAGACCACAAAACGTCATTCAATCTACTTAACCGACATGTTTGTGAGAAGTGAACTACTACAAGAATGGTGCAAAGCTTCCTAGTAGAACTAATCTGTATGGGGCGCAATGAATTTTATCGAGTTATGCGTTTACAATTGTTTCCATGCGCTACCGGTTGAAAACGTAGACACAATCCGATCGTTTATTTTGAAAGTGAAAGTCCACTTTTATAAAAAAAACTAGACATCACATAATTTGTGATTAATTTAGTCTAAAAATGGTATTTATAACTAATTCATATTTAATATTTTAAGAAATGCCAATGCTTTGTTCCATTTAAAATTGGCCAATACAAAAAATTGTGTAGCGATTGATTATGAAATTGGTGTGGGTCTATTTACAACCCGTAAATACATAGTACTTTAATTGAATGTGCTTAAAAGGAAATTATATATTTAAATAACATGCTGATGAATTGGTGGAAACATTGCCAGATTTTACATAATTAATTTTTATTTTTTGATTGACTAATAATTTAACTTTGATATGCTAACCTTTCGTTTTGTCGAAGCAACAAAACATGAACTTGCACCGCTTTCAAAATAAACGGTCTAATTATTTGGTACGAATTCATAACAGGGAGTATTTCAACAAATATTTATACCATTAGGGCGTTATTGAGTGTTTATCTCACACACGCGCGCGTGCCCACGTGGCGAAATACTTTTTGCCACTTCCTTCTGTTTCTAGAAAGCAATTACCTGAGCTGAAATAAATGCGGGGTCCAAAAATTTAGAGAATCCCAGTAGCAACGTAGAAAATATTTTTGATAAACTTTTATCTGTTAACAGAAATAGTACGGAGTGGAAGCTTGTGAGATATGCTCTCGTAGTTTACGCATTCGTATTTCAGTTCCTTCGACGAGATGATAATTAGGTTACCTGAGCATGCATTGACCTAACACGAGTGACGATACCTAGTAAGAAACAGCAAACATATTGATATTATTCGCACCAAAGTCTGTTTATGCCCTAATTTTCTCTAACAAAATAATAAATCTTTCAATAAAATCCATCTAACCGTATCCCCAATTATACGAGAGTAGATTGTCCAAGTTTACATGCAAACATAAAAGAGCGCATAAGCTTAAGATTAATATTTTAAAAATAACAACGACATACGTATTTTGTGAAGAAAAAGAAACCCAAGAGTGATCGATGCTAGAACTAAATAAAGATGCGGGAAATGCTGTCTATGTTGATAAACATTTATCGTCACTATTCAAGGCGAGTCAGTATATTATCAACCGAATCTTACATATTAAGGATCAAAAACAAGTATATAAATTGATTGGAAAAGTCAAAACAGCTTGCAAAAAAATCGATAAGTCGCCTAAATGAATGATCGATCCTTACATTCTTCAGCTGTCAGGAATCTAACACACCCTTTTATGAACAATGCATAACATTTTTAGTAATCGCGTGTCGATGAAACAGTATGACGCAACAATTTCTGTTTTTTTTTTTTTTTTTTGCTATATTTATGTAACCACGTGTACTGGGTCAAGGTTGTGTGTATATGGAACAAATCGACGAAACGGTGACGCACGTCGCATGTCGTTCGTCCACGTACTACCATAATAGGCATGGTAATAGACTCAATGAAATAATACTCCCAGAACTGAAAACACTTGTACCCAGCAGTTTCGTTCTCAGCGAGTTAAACGAGACTGCACCGTAGGGGACCGTGCCACAACCCCCCCGCCACACACTCTCCGTGTCTGTCTTCCTTTTCTTTCCTTGTATTTGTTAGAACGTGCTTAGTGTATCTTAGACCCTTATATCTATAACTGCAATAATTGTAAGGTGTCGTAAACGTTTTGTGTTACTTTCTTTGTTTCAGGGAGATATCTCGATCGAATACATATCTGTTGTCAACGAGTATCAGAACAAACGGAGCCCAAGCAGACTTAAGTGATTTTGGTGGTATGCGTGCATTGCATACTATTCTTGTTGTTATATTGTCAAAATTTTGTAAACCGAAATTATTTTGCAAATTCTAAATTTTCTCCGAAAATACAGTAGAGTTTCGTACAACGCGGGGATACGTTCCGCGTTATAGAAAATCGCGTTATACGGGACATAGGTAGGTACATTACCGGAGCAACTTTTGCAAGTTCAAACGGAACAATTTTATGACACAATTCCACGTACTTATCCGTAACCTAATCCTTTCTTTGTACTTCTTATATATCTAAATGTGTAGATACATGTACTTACATATTATTTTTTTTAACCGTTCCTTTTTTTAAACTGTCAACTTCACTGTTCATATACACGTATAAACATCAGGTCAGTGTATATATTTGTTTTCCGAAACAAAAAATCAGAAACTATGTGAAAATGTTAAAATTTTACGTGCAATACGGTACTCTTCGCGCGATTTACAAATATCAGTCACAATTTTCTCGTTGCGTTATACGAAATCGCGTTTACGGAATTTTACTGCATGTATGTTAATAACATTCATCGAATCAGATTGATTAACATTTTATGTCTACATCATTCAATTTACTACTTGGTGGCATTTCTGTTATCTACATTGTCATGGAAAGTATGCTATATTGCCAGGGTTAAATCAATCATGGATTTACAAATCAAACAAATCATTTTCACGCGACACTCAAAAAGATTTAATTACGCTTAAAGAGAAATATCACATGCGAGGAAATAATTTGTTTATTCATTTTCTGATAATGAGTAGAAATGTCAATAAAACTGTTGTGCTTCACATAAACATGATGGAAGTCCAACAGTAAACGCAACACGTTTACGTTTTTTGGCGTGATTGGTAGGATATCCTGTTTAGATGCGACGATTTGATAAACCGGATTTGTGCCGTTTAAAAAATGAAAACAAATTATGGTGCTCTTAGTACATAAGTACTCTGAACGTGAAATATAAAATTATTCTACTTAATTGAAAAGAATCGAATTCGTGATTCACCAAGTTCTGTAATTTAAATAAAGTTTGATGTTTTCTCCTAATATGAAAGAGTTGGTATTGTCAGATAAGTCTAGTTGATAGCCTGTCATATTAAGACAAACGGCAATAGCCACCATTTTTCGGTGCGACAAAAATATTAAAGATATGTAACGATAAGTGTACATTTCAGTTCAGGAGTACTTTGAAAATATATCTCACAACGTTCAGCATCGATGACATTGGTCCTATTATAAACGATCATTCTGTCGCAGTGCAATTGACTCTACCAGCTCTAGCTAGAATTAACCACTCGTTCACTCGCCAACGGAGATCAGTTAAATATAACAGTGTGCTGCTAGCCTTCGAACGGATTGGAACAGGCAATTTAAACGCGAGTACTTGAACTGCTCAGTTAAACAAACACAGCATCTCTCGGAGATAACTGAATGCGGAAGTATTGGAATCTTCTTTTCTAATCGCAGCGCGGAACATATAAACACCTGTACATATTAATGTAGACGTCGCATTTTTAAGCTGTATCTCTTTTTGCTTCTTAATCTGCGGTCCTCAAAAAAGATATTTCACAGAGCTTTATTGTGTCTACACAGACAGTTCGCACAAGTTCTGCATCTAAGATGACGGCATGGATCACAAGGCAAGTTGCATAAATCTAAAAAAAATGAAAGAGAAGTGTCGGCAGCCGATAAAGGATACGTTACAACTTTGCAATGCGGTCGGTGTTTTCTGAAACACAAGCATGCCTTAATACATAAAACGTTGATAGCGTATTGCTATATCGCAAGTCTTTATTGACAACCCATGATCGAACATAAAAGAAATTAAAAAATTTCCCTTTTGGGTTTTTGCTTGGCGCTAATGAACATAACAAAATGTACTGGACATAGAAACGTACAAAAGAGTATTTCAACATATGGTAGTTGATAAATCTTTAGATCACTATCTGTGCCAAAAAACGTTCTGAAATTACTATTACACGCGGCTATAACTTAAAAAAAAACTGTCATTAGGTAAAGGAAGCACGTTGATCTGATCTGTGTTTCTTTCAGAATATGCAATCTGTAGCGGTATGGGCCGCATTTGTTTTGGCGCAATCGTGCAGATTTCTGGTGGCAGGGGTCCGGCTGCGATGTGCTGATCAGGGCATGCCACCGGAACCGGCAATATTAAGCGGTTTTGCTGACAAGCGCGACGACATTATTGAACCATCATGCGACGAGCTGCGTGCAATGTGGATCTACACTAAACGCCAGAGTAGAAAAGCCGACGATGTCTCAAGCGACTTTTCCATGTACCCGGAGAGTGTACCGTACAACTTATGGAACGTTTACCCTCAGCGCACTCGCTCGGGCTACGGGTATCGAGGTAAGAAGGAGAAAAGCAACATAGGGCTTGGATTTCAATAAGTTGTTACTGTTACTAGTACCTTGTATATTACGTACAGAGGGAATATAATAAGATTAAAACATAGTCGATAGGATTGTGTTCTCCTTATAATTGATGGAAACGCGATCAATAACCGTCAGTGCCTTGCAACAAGAAGTTGCCCGCTTTTTGGACAACCCATTTGGGATGAATGAATAATCAGAATGTTAAAATTTGAATGACTCTGTAGATGTGGATTAGACCGAAAATATCCATTATTTACAGTGACTCCCAAAAATATTCGGACACTACGCTGAGCCTGACTTTATGACTCTATATTTTGTTTGTATATCAAACAATCGACCTTATGACTTTTTTTTAACGATAACTCATTTATTCATGATGCCAAAAACCCAGAATTTATTTAAACAATTTACGTACATTGTATAATAAACAATGTCGAAGCAAAAGATACCTCGTTTTCAGGCGACTAAAATATTCGGACACGTATTACATTTTTCTGTTTCTTGGCTTCTGGTGGCCCGATGTTTGAAGAATGCAAAAACGTATGTTTGTAAACATTGCTTAGGTGGGTGTTAGGTATCCATGCCTTTTGTGTTATCCGCAGTAGTACACGAGAATTCGGTTAAAATGGGTCGCAAAGCTTGTGATTTTCCACCGGGAAAGAGGAAAATCATACCGGCAAATAAGTGAAATGCTTAATATAAGTAAGAGTACTGTCGCGGACATTGTTCGACGTTTTAATACCGCGGATCGGATTGAGTCAATCCCTCAAACGGGACGGCCAAAACTGTTAACGGTGAGAGACGAAAGACAAATTGTGCGGAAAATACAAATTAATCCACACAATAGTGCCCCAAAAATAGCGAGCGTGGTATTGGGGGAAACAAGTGTCTTCTGAAATCATTCGACGAACATTACAACAAGCCGGCTACAATGGTACAGCAGCTAGGAAGAAACCGTACATTAATGTAATAAACAGGAAAAAGCGATTCAGTTTCGCAAAAGAGTGGATTTCCAAGGATGAAACATGGTGGAAGAACGTGATATTTGCTGACGAAAACAAATTTAATTTGCACAATTCGGATTGCAGGGCCATGGTGTGCCGAAAAATTAATAAAGAGTTTCAGTTTAAAAATACAAAAGGCACAGTGAAACACGGAGGAGGTAGCGTAATGGTTTGGGGTTATATTTCAGCATATGGAGTGGGTAATTTAGTCTTTATTGACAGTATTATGGGCAAAAATGTTTATTTAAACATTCTCAAGAACAATTTAATTCAAAGTGCGGAAAAAATGGGACTTACAAGGGACTTTAAATTTTATCAGGATAACGATCCGAAGTATAAGGCACGAATTGTCCAAGAATTCTTACTGTATAGGTGCCCCAAAGTGCTTCATCCTCCACCACAATCTCCAGACCTTAACCCCATTGAAAATTTATGGGATTACTTAGACAGGAAAATTCGGAAAACTCCAATTTCCTCAATTATAGAATTAAATGAAAGATTACAGCACGAATGGGACAATATAACCGTAGAATATTTAAATAAAATTACAAACAACATGCCAAAACGCTTAAAAGAGGTCGTTAAACAAATCGTCTATGCAACAAAATATTAAATTTATTTTGTAACCCTGTGATTAGTTAAATAACTGACGGAAAAGAGCAGTGTCCGAATATTTTTGTGGCCTGAAAACGAGATATCTTTTGCTTCGGCATTGTTTATTATACAATATATGGAAATTGTTTAAATAAATTCTGAGTTTTTGGCATCATGAATAAATCAGTTATCGTTAAAAAATGTCATGTGGTCGATTGTTTGATATACAACCAAAATATGGAGTCATAAAGTCAGGCGCAGCGTAGTGTCCGAATATTTCTGGGTGTCACTGTATATTCCACGGATTTAATTTACACGATACTAATAAGTAAATATCTTTGTACCGACCAAAGAATATCATTGAAATGACCAAATATTCGCATGTGATTTTAACAATTGATGTGCCGTTCATGCGAATATGACGATGCACCTGCTCTTTCACTAATTATACGAAACTGCGCAGAATTATTCTGAGGTTCATTTTTATAAACTAATGGAAAGACGTGTTCCATTTGAACATTATACTACGAGACTGGTTTACTTCTAAGAAATGACATACGAACTTTACATAGGCAGGTTTTTTCATGACAATATAATTGATTTCAACTGTCTAAGAGAAGGCAATTTTACATTACATAATAGTATAAAATCTGAAAGAATATTATGTCATTTGTTTAATATGGCCAAGCAATTCCACTAAATCCATCTATTGCATTTTCTCAAGAATGTCATTTCGTCACTGTATTATAGATGAGAAAAAACAGTAAATGGAAATATGTAGTATTTTTTAAATATTGATATTTCATCCTTATTTCATAACTTGACTTATCAAAATTTAATCGTACAGCGGTGAGTGCCTGATAATGAGGCAAAGTACTTTTTAAAATCGGCACACATTTCAAACACAGTTATAATCAATATTAACATACATAATTATACAGCATTTTAATTACCAACAATATTACAGATTGACTCCACGATTGAAAGATATCACATCACATTGATATAATATCACTTTGGATATTTCAAAATCATTACTTAAACATCAGTACTAATCGACAAAATGTTTCTTCGTAGGGTATACTATCGGAAGACAACGCAGCCGAAACCCACCAATATACGGTAAACTCGTACACAAGGCACCAGCCGGAAGTAGGTATAGAAATGGAATGAGTCATCGAACAAAGGCATTTGAAGATATATCAAGTTTGTATGGGACCCTAAATCATTACCCACCATCGTCCAGGCGACTTTCGAGGTTTCGCGTTGGCGGGGGTGGTGCTTCTCCAATGTACCAGGTTCGTCAGACAGGAAAATTCCAACATTTGAAAGAGCTCATTCGTACCGAACGAGCGCGTGAACTTCAGGTATTTAAAAATTGTATTAGTTCATGTTTTTACGAAAACACAGCGCACATCGACACTCTGCCAGTTATTTATCTCACATTACTCATTCGATAAAAAGGTGTAACGTGAAACTCCATTTTAAATGTTGGCATGCTCAATCAGCCTTCAATAAGAATAAAATGAAAGAAAAACAGATTTAACTTCGACGTAATTTTTGTGAAAATGTCCACTCCAATTTCAATCTTATAAGACCCATATTTGTATATTACGAAATTTATCTTTCCTCACATGAAACTTTATTCCTCATTTGTTTGTCTAACATTCCTGAAAGCTTATTTCTATATATTCATGTTGTCTAAAAATGATGAATTAAAGTAAGTTAAAAATGATTGCTTGGTCTTGCAATAATAATCGTGAATATTTCAGGAACAGCACGTTGCGGATGAACTAGCAGCAAGGGCAAACATCAAACAAGTTACAATGGGTGACGATGTGCAAGATTTCCAACAACCACGGAAACAATTTTCAAACTCATTACAAGCGTATCAACTTCCCAACACGAAAAATGACCAGGATTATGGTCAGTCTCATTATGTTGCCAACATTGGCAAACCTGTTCGCGCATGGACGGTAAATTTAAACTTCTTTTTTATTCAAATTGTTTCATTGAAGAATTTTAATGTATTTTTTATTACTGAAAGATTATACGTAATTGCGTACTCATCAAATACTAATGGATTCTTACAGAGAGGCGGATATCAACGAGAATATATGACACGTTAATTTGAAGGATATAAAACATAAACATTTAAGGGCAAACTGGAGTTTTATCCTACATACATATGAGTGACCTCATTGTCGCCATTGTTCACAGAAATGACGATACTGAATAATATCTTTACTAACATTTAAAGCGGCAATAGACGTGAGCTGCGACAGGTAATCGCACATTCTAAACATTTCCAGCACGAACAATTTTAAACGTTAATTTTGTTTTTTTTCCGTGCGCCATTCCGTTTCGTTATTATCACGATACAACACGCAATTTTATATGTTTTGCGTATTCTACGTTTCACAAGTTTTTGCAATCTGTGCGAAAATAATATGTATCAAACACTTGTAAACGTTTAGCCTACTCATTTCATGCACAGGAAAGAACAACGTCAAAAAAATCAATTGCATGAAATTTTTACATGCACTCGCTGTACTTGCAAAGTGCATCCTGAATTATATGCTGCAAAACGAATTAGTTCAATTTGCCAACATTAATAATGTCAAGTCAAGTAAGGTCTTTGCTTCTTTGTTCTCAAATGTGCGTAAAGGCTTGAATGAGTAGAATCATATGAGCTATTGCTTTCAGGCTTTTACGTATATCAAAGTGGTTGATATTAAATATTAAATCGGGAAAGCTCGGGGTAGCACATGTTAAAGAAAATACGAATGAAGTAATTTACTCCTTCTACGAGCTCTGCATCAGGCATAGTCTGATGCATAATTTGGTCACTGGCTTGTTATCAGTTATTGTTAATTTATTATCACATACGTGATGCATCATTAAATTTTGGTCAACCCCGACTTTCTCAATTCATCACAGACAATACTTGGATAATAAAATAGTAAGATTTATATTTAGAAATTCTGAAAATTGTATATTAAAATAATTCACAAGAATACAATGCATTCTTCGATAATGGATGAAGTGCATTTGCGCTTTTGTTAGTGTAATTGCACTATATAAATGACAATAATTATTCTTAAGATGTAGCTTGTGCGTACTGCAAACATGCATAATTCTACTTTTACATGTGTATATAACAATTTTTGTTTGTCCTGGTCACTTTGGTGATTGGTTCAAAGTGATTATCTAAGGGGAGAAATTAAAGCTGCACAAATTTGTAACCTTAGCGTTACATGTATGGCTGATATGATTTCAAATCCATTACAGGGGTGTTACTTAAAAATCAAGACTGTTTTAAAGACAATAGTATCAATAACATGTAACAAGTTTAGAATAATAGAAATATGATGTTTGTACGTACAAGCATTAAATAATTTTGGTTGTGTGTTACACATTGCCAGATATTTTTTCTAATTATGGTGGTGACATCCTTTACTTATTATATATAGTTGTGAAGCCTGTCATTTTAACAGCTAATTACAAAAAGTCATAGATACTTGTTGAAATACTTTCATAATCAAAAAAATTAACTTCTGAATTTGTCTGTATTTATGGTATCCTGAACAGTATATTGTATTTAGTTTTTCATGAACAATTTTTTGTTATGATTGTTATTCAGAAACTAAAAAATGTGTTAATGTGTTACATAGCTTTTAATCACTTTAGCAGTTTGGTTTCAATTCAGTAATATGAACTATTGATTGAACACACACATAAATAATGTTCAGCTCTGTTGATTCCAAAAAAATAAATGCTGTCATATATAATTGTCTGTAATTGTCTGATGCTAGCAAAGGTTCTGAAACCTAAGTAAAAAAAACTTTATACTTATATAAACATTTGAATACAGTATCTACATACGTATGCATATGTATGCATATTACAAGGTATAATCACTATACACTTGCTACTACTATATACTGTATTCATAGCTGGTATAGTGAATGTGCTAAATAATATTGATTTTTAGGCAGTGATTCTTAATCAAGACTCAGTGCCTAAATACTGAATTTGAGACTGGTCAGAAAATTTTGGGTTAAAGACTTGAGCAGTTTGCATTTTGATGATGAATTCTAGGGATCAAATGTGTTCTGATGATTAAACACGCAGTCCACATTGAGCTAAGTTAAATACCTTATGTCTTCTGGTTATTTTGCTTATTTATTTATCACTCATTTGCCGAAAAATCGTTATTACATGGTACTAAAACAAAATTATCTATGCAAAGCCTGTAAATGTGTACACGTTAAAATAGAATAAAATACATTTCACGAGATATTAACAGAGCGATGGGCCGACAAAAACAGTCTCAGGTGTAATAGCCAGAATTATTGCTTTTGTTCTAATTATAAAATAAATCCTTCAATGTAAGTTGTTTAAATTTTTGTATGCGGTATTTGTAAAAAAAAACGATGTATTTTAGTCATATCAAGCATTGCAAGAGACTAGTGTGCAACGTTGCACAGTGTTTCTCATATTAATTGTAAGGAGAGTGTACAAATATATGAGTTAAATGAATACCAGTGTATTCAAATTCGCAAACATGCAACTGCTCATGTATTTTTCCGTATACTCTACAGCACATGCTATTGGTGATGAAATGTTGCCAAAAATAATACCTATGACAATAAATTAAGCACAGGTGATATTTTAAGTAAACCATAATTTTAAGTATGTTGCATTTTCTAATTGGACATTGTATATTGTTTAAGATAATTATTAGATAGCTTTCTTAGATAGGTATATCGCGGGTTATGCATTTAATCAGTCATATAATTCCTAATTACTTTTAATCATTTCCAAACAAGGAGTAGTTGAATACAGTAAAAAAACAAACTTCTAACTTTTTTCTTTTCCGCTAAAATTTTAAATATTCTATACTAAAAAGAAAATCTAATAGTAATTGAAAATAATTTTAGATGTTTTCAAGCTGACAATAATAAATAGGAGAGCGTAATGTGTGATGTATTTTATAGTTAAAATGTGTTTGTGTTAATCAAGTTCTTCAATAATCATGCAATGTATTTGTTATCTATATTGACAATGTTGAATATTCAATACTTCTTATGTTTGGCAAAACATAAATATAATAAGCTTGTGAACAAAGTTTTCTCAAGTACCTTTGAAATGTTTATTTCGAAATCAAATCTCGTAAAATAAAACAAACTATAAGGCGTGAAAATATTTGTTGAAATGAAATTAAACAATGGTACCTATGTTAACGATTTATTTATTACTGACATGATATGCAAAAAAAAATGAGGCCGCCGAATATAAAGAACCACATTTTCTTATACACTCTAATTTGTTTTTGAAATCCTAATTTGTTAATGTTTTTCATCTTGTTTAATCTTATTGTTAAATTAATATGGTATTGGATAAAGAATAGAGAGAGAAGTACATAAAATTAAAATGTACCTATCTACTTTCTAATCATTAATACAATATAAATATTGCATGTTAAATTTGACTACAAAGATCATAAAGCTATATTTTCAATTCTCTACACTGTCTATATGTTTGGCGAAATATATTTCATCAATGCGACAAAATTATTTACACTGCATAATTATTAGAATTTGTCAATTAATGCGTTTTTCTGAGAGTATCTGTTGTTTATGTTCATAGAGCTGACATAGTAATAGTTTTAGTTGTAACATAAAATTCAAATATATAATTTAAATGTATAAATATACATACAAAAACACGTTGAAGTCAATATTACTATATTGTATAAGATTATAGGTGTACAAATATTAATATGTTAATTATAAGATTTGCTTCTATCTTTGGAGCATTATTTATAGTATTATTTTATATTTACAGCGAACCTATCGAAAAACAAATATTTTATTGTACCAGTATTCATTTGTATCATAATTGAATGACTTTGTTCAATAATATCATTCAATAGTATTCAGTTGTATAGAAGTATGAGTTAAAACTAAAATAAAATTGAAATACTAATTCGTATGATAAATATATATTTGATGTAGAAGTATGTTAGAATACTTAATTGTCACAGTGTACTAAAATATACAGCATATAAAAGAAGCAAAGTAGACATTATTTGAATTACCGACATTTGACATTCCGACCAGACTACGATTTATTACCTATTTCATGGATATATAAAACGTGATACCTTCTACTTAGGACGTTTTTACATATTACTAACAGCACCATCATATGATGTAGAAGATGTCCCAAACCGTTACTCAATTAACCGTTTGTCATGTTAAAATATGCGACATATACGCTCACTGCAAAAAACAAGAATCTCAAAACTACTTCAAGCAAGTATTATTACTGTAAAATTTGTAGATTTCCTACAATTCAATCCATAGTATTTAAGTTTTATAATTTTCAGTTTCCGTCCATCTTGTACCGTAAGAATTGTGTGCCTTCACTATTTGCACAAAATAGTTAACTTACACCGTTGCATTTAATGAATTTAACTCTAACGCATTCGATTATATATAAAAATAATAAACGACATTAATTATGATATTACTCACAGATTATTAACATTTAAGCAACAATTTTGTGAATACTTAATGATCTGTAATGTGACGTAGGACATACAAATAGTTCTTTATGTATGTATACATTATTGAATTACAATTTACTTTATATATGCATAGCTTGAAAGCACTTACGTGTCCTTTTTCTTGTCGACATTTATGCGTACATGATTGACACTATTATGAATCATATTTACATTGAAGCAATCAACTGAAATATCACTGTAAACAAATATTGCATCCAAGCTTAGCAAAACGAGGAAATTCACCTCAAATCTTTATTGATCTATACGATAGTATTTACATGATTACTAATCACGGATAACATGACAATACGTAATCCCAAGGACAAAAGAATGACAAAGTTTAATAGTATTTATAAAATCATTGCTATATTATCATATAATAATTATTGTGCCTAATTCGTATTTAAAGTATTTACAACATTGATTAGAAAAAGCCAAATGGTATATGTCATATCAATTGCATCGTACGTACAGCGTTCTTTCGTTATATGTATTCTTGCGGATAATTGGTCAAGAACTACACACATTGCAGAAACACGTGTCCATTACAATTCTTTATAAATACATAAAATAGTGAAATAGTTTGTTTCATCGGTCAACTTCGTCTAATCTCTGTATTCTTTTAAATTCATACGCGTTGGAGAGACTCACGATACGCTGCATTTAGTGCTGCATTGACAGTTACAAAAGTATCTATATTATTAGGAAAAATATACTCCTAAATGAGTTACATAGTTTACATAAAACTTCTTTTAAAATCCATTTACACGTTCAAACCCCTCGTGATCGAAGTTGCATTAAATGTATTTAACGTGGAATCATATAATAGTGCTACACATTTACACTGTGAACATTTGTTACCTGGAGGATATATTTCCCGATGAGAATATAAATGAAAGAAAGCTGCAAAGGTATGATTATTTGCAACAAGACAACCATTAATATTGCAACTATAATGGAATCACCTAGGTAAATTAAAATTTTACAGCCAATACAACAAAAAATAATTCAACTATTTCTTCTAGTCTCACCACCACGCGTACAGAAATAATTCGTCTGACGTGCTGAAAATCCGTGTGTGTTACTGTACAGTTCATAATTACAATTGTATATTGATTAAAGTGCTCCCTTTTCTCTTTTTTTCTCATTCTCTGTTATTGCAGTAGAAAATCACCAGGATACTCATTGATCATTACTTATAATTGTAGTAGGCGCTAACATTCCGCGTTAAGAAAAAGGAATGCATCGGTCAGACACCATTTGACGTTGGTTGATTATGAACCGGAGGACGGAGCAGATCATGATACTGGAGTAAAGCTTCTCGTAATGATCTTGACACCTGTCCGGAAGCTGCTGGAATAGTACACTCCACTAAACATGGATATAATCCAATCAATTGTTCCCAAACTGATCTTTCCACTAGAAAAAGAGTTTTCCTTTTGCAGCTAAATGATCCACATATTATTGCACATACAATTTATATGTACACAATAATTCACAGAAACTTAATACATCTTAAAATAAGAAACAGTATTTACCTTTATTGGGAGGTGCTTTCTTCAAAGACACTACAAGCGTGGCAACGGCTTTCAGGACAAACGAAATCTCTGATAATCTGTATCTACAAAACAGTTGTAAGCATAAAAAACGTAAATTGCATTGTTTCCGAAAAGCATGTACCATAAGTCACCATAATTATTTTTACTGCATAATTATGCTTCATACTTATTATGCCAATGGAATGACAGTATGCGAATGTGGAATAATTATGTTACCTGGGTAAAGGACACTTTCCACTCCGCCTTTCGTTTTCTATATATCTTCGAAGAACTTCTTGAAATCTGTGCAACAATGCAGTGACCGCCAATCGTCCAGCATCAACAGCACCACTTTCATCGCTTTCGGACGTTTTGCTGGCATTGCTGTCAGTCTCGTTGTTCAAACCATCCAACAAAGAAAATTGCAATAATGTCTCAAAGCATGTCTTTGCAAATTCTTCTCTTAACTTAGTCTCTCCGGTATTCTCTGTAATGGAGTACGTATGTTCACGAATGGTAAATATCGTCATACACAAACATTATGTATCACCTATGCCTGCAGTTGTAGCCGAATGTATAGATCCTTTGTTGAGAAGCATGACAACTCTCAGAATAAATTGTTGCGGTATATGCTGTGAATGCGGTAATACTTCATCTCTTAATAATTCCATTACTTGACAGTCAACAGCTTCATCTGCTTGAATTTCCTCAACACCGCGTTCCACATTTACGGCACTAAAATAGGCACTAAACGTTAAATCTGACGAAATAAATACAAACCTCGACCTGAGTTAAAAATCAACCTTTTTGGAAACAAAAAGTCATCTAATGTGCCTGCAAGTTCTGACCACATGTTCTGGAATTCTTCAGGATATTTCCTCGCTAAAGGCAAGCCAGTATGTAGAACAGCCAACAGACTGGTAACAGCCAATTTCCAGGTTGTGGGTGACGGGCATGCATATTTCATGGACAATGGAACGTGGAGAGCTTCTATGATATGCTTCAGAACTTGACCATCAATCACCGCTATTTCATGTGCAGTCTTTTGGTACAAATTTACAACCATCGATAAGGCTTTCTCTCCGAAAGGAACGTAATTCATTGTGACCCAGTCAGCCTACACATACAAAATAAATTAATCTCTTGTCATTGTTTTAAATTTCATCGGGAAATATACATAGAAAAATACCATCTGGAGATATATGGGTACATACCGACAGGCCTCTAATTTGAGAAATATGTTTTGTTGGTATTTTTCCGTAAGTTGGGGCTTCGCATGCCAATTTCGAAAAGCTCAAAAGTTGAAGAAATATTAAGACAATCATAGTTCGCAGATTGTCGGAACCATTTAGTGCTTCCTATCATATGAACATCCGTATTTACTGGTGCGCAAAATTCAAAATAACTCATTGTAACAACCTAAGGTGGTCATACCTTCTGTAATAATTCCATAGAGTGTAAGACTCCATCTTGTAAATGTGTTAGTACTACGTCCGGTACAGTAGGTAAAATGTATGGTGTTGATTCACCGTGTACTGGAACCGCGACAGCATTCTTTAAGACAATGCACAATTTTTGCAGGTCAATTCCGGTAAACCTAAAGCAATATATAATAATTTAGCATTTAAAATTAATTAGCATCATACATGCTGCCCGACCTGAAAAGTAAATGTGAAATATCTACTTACTTATTTCTAATATGCTGAAAAACTGCTGGGAATATATGAACGAGAGCAGTTAAGAATGCTTGTGATGGAACATACGGCTCAGTTTCATTGTCTTGTGGTGGATTAGTACTTTCCATTCCAATATTAAGCCATACGCGCCATGCCACAATCCATAGCGCTTCTGAATCGTTTGAATGAATTACGTCATTACTATCACTTCCTTTCTGCAGGTATAAAATTTCTTGAAACGATTTCAAAGCTGCCAATGAAACCTAATAAACGTAATCGTGAATCTTATAACCATCCCTGGTGAATTCTAATCTTTACATTATCATCTCAAGAACTAATATACCTCGTTATTTTTGCTGAGTGCTGAATTTTCGATAAACTCAAGAAGCAAAGACCAGGCTCTAGGAAAATCGCCTAACATTTGCAACAATTGACGTTTAGTGTTAAAAACTCGAGCGACACCGCTTAACGTTAATACCTGGAAGAGAAAAGTAAACAATACATTATGTGAAAAGTGAACACATTATGATAAATAAGTGAAACTAACGAATTTGCGATCTAATAACTTACTTGAGTTTCTGCCCACTGTTTTTGTGCAGTGTTTCTACTGTGATGAATCAATATGTTGCCACCTGTATCCACTTTTTCACTGCTGGCAGAGTTTGATAAAGTGCGTACTTTATCCAATAACGGAAAAAGTACCTGCCATAATACTGCCTGCCATGTCGGTTGATGTAAAAGACTACCATGCGCAGAAATCGTGGAGAATAAAGTTTGACTAGCAGATTTTCGTACAGCTGGTCGAGGATCAACGCACAAATCACCTACAAAATAACAAAAGCACATATATCCTTCAATCTTTCCTTAAAATTCTAACGCATTATTTTATGTATACTTGGGTCAATCAAAACGCAATTAAATTACCTAATCTTGCATACAGGCACATCCAGAGTTTATCAAATGGTGGCATATTAGTTGTGCCAGGAAAATCAGGAAACAGAGCTGAGGAATCGGCTCTTAATGAGATGCATATTTTGTCTTGATTCTGATAAAAGTAATCACTGATATTCCACATCAATCCAACCGCCGTTAATGAGATATTCAATTCTTGCGTTTGCGAACCAAACTTCGCTGCTGTATCAACGCAAAGGGGAAGACAGCGCCAAGGCATTACTGGCAAAAAATCGGTAACTACTAATTGTAAGCACTGAAATGCAATGCGAACCAATCCTTCCCCATGATGATCCGATACTGCACCGATAATTCCAAGTACCAGAGGCCATCCGTGAAACAGTGTTTCTCCTGCACCATGTAAAACCAATAAAACACATTCCAACTGCCGCTGTCTCACATCCCCATGTCGTACAGATGATAATTCCGACAACGGTCCCAGCAACAATGTCTGTAATTTCTGATTATCACGTAGTGGTTGCGGGTACTTATGTTGCAGGGCCATTTTAACCAAATACGTAATAGCTTCTACTCCCCATTCTCGCATACGAATGTGTGGGTGCTGACACACTTCCAGCAGATGATTTGTTAGAGGTCTCCAGAGTACTTCGACCCGTGGCAAGTTCACAAGCCCTGTTTCGAGTAACTTCGCTACTGCGAATAATGACGGTTCCCTGTTCGAATAAGCCAATTCCATGGCTTCATGACTGAGCTTACATAGAGCATCTATTAAATGATGCAAAGCGACATCATCCAGATGTTGACTACTCTCAAATAATCTACTGAGCATTGCGCTGAGAACAGGTAAATCTGCCATGACTGCATTTGTTAACACTGTATTTGGATCGGCAGCTGTCCTGCCTGCTTTCAACGATCCCCCAGTGGAAGGTTTTAAACCCAGTATCCAAACGAGATGTTGTAGAGTTGTAAGTACTAAATGCCATGCACTGCCCAATATGCTGCCATGACAGTGGGCTAACGATAACAAGGCACGCATGCAATGTAGATTTTTTGCAGTCAACATGACAGGTCCTTGATGTGCACCTGAAAAACATTGAACCCATTTTTTTATAATCGTATGGATTATTGTACTTATAAGCGTATTGCGGCGTAAGTAGTGTAGTATACGTATATACCGATAGGAAGTGACGCTGTTGGTAATGGAGTACCAACAGCAACAACCTGTTGTCGATAATCCGGTTCCCCCATAGGTAAATTATATTGACTGGACTCTTGCGGTCGTACACTCACTATACCCTGCGGTGCAGTATTCAAAACTGTTAAAGCGTAATGTGGCGGTAGAGATGCTTTACATATTGCAGTAATGAATGCGTCTCGAGGAGTGTGTAAATTCAGCTGCCCACACAGAGCCGCAAATGTTTGAATCGCCTTTAAAACATTTTCAGTAGCAGATTCGTCAGTACTGAAACGCACAAAACATTCCCAAAAAAATGTTTGTATATTCAAATACTCGCAACCAGTTAGCAGAAAACATATCTTACCTGGCATCTATAAGTGGACTGAGAGCTGCCAAGAGTCCGCACCAACTAGAGTTAATTAACTGAACGTGCAATTTACGTTCCTCTTCACTTGGCTTATATTCATTTTCCGTACCCTCGTCTCTTGACCCATTAATCGCTAGTGCGATCGATCGAATAATATCAAGTAAACATGCATAAGCTATGCTTATACCATACCCATTCGGAATTTGCGGTGGTTCAATTTTATCCAACATCTCCAAACTGAAAGAATTTCAGGTTGATAAATTAATTCTAACCATTATCAAGGTAACTTCAATGCAATATTTCCAATAATGGAATGTTTACTAAGTAGATTTTGCTTGACCGCTTGTAAACGTTGCAACTACAGGCAACCACACACCGCGGGAATAGAACCCTGGTTGCGGTGATACACCAGGTCCTACAGGCATTCCTGTAAATAATGGAGGGCCAGCGCCTTGAGGCAACGTGACTGTCGTCACTGCCAAGCAAGAACATTCGTTAGATTCTTGAATACTTAATCACTGTTAGATTTAAAGAGCTTACCTGTACTACTTTGAGCCATCATTTGCGGGTTAACAAACAGGCTATGTACATACGCTCCTAAACTGTTCACGATATCTTGAAAAATATTTGTTGCGTGGGGTTTTAAATCATAGCATTCACAGAAATTCGTAAGCAGGTCCGCCTGCACCGTCATTTTGTGCAACACTTCTAATGCCAGCGCGCGTTGCCATGTTGGTTTGTCAGGATCCAAGAATTTAACAATCAAAGATAGAAATATTTCACATTCCGTTACCTAAAAATATATATTGCAAGAAACAAATGTAAGCGTGTACACCGTGGTAATCAAGGAAATAAATACTACAACAGTGTACTTACCAATAGAGAATGGTATTTTTGTACCAAGATAGAAACAACTCGAAGAAGCCTCATGCTAATAGGAAAGTATGGTTTGTCTAAAGGTGTGGCTTGCTGTATCGACGCGGGTATTGAGTTGCGATATTTTATATTGGGGGAAAATAGCTTTATTACCAGCGCGCACACTCTCTCTTTTAATAGAAAGCTAAACTCTGGGTGCTGAAGGCAAAATTGCATTAATGAAAACTAACTATTAAAATCTTTTAACAAATCTTTTATTACCTTAAAAAACACTGATGAAAAATTAGTCAATACAGACTCTAGCAATTCCAAGCCAAATGTCCTAGTCATCTCTGTAATTCCTATTAGCCAGTAGGGTTGATCTGCGTTGACAAGTTGTACTAAATCCTAAATGGTAAAATAAAGAAATGTATTTAATACTAGTAAATAATTTTAATAAGACATTCCTGGCTCTAGTTAAACAAATATACCTGAAACATTAGATAAGCATCTGCTGCACATGGCCCTAGACCTTTAGGGGCTTGATTCGTAGGGCTCTTTAATTCTTCTAAGTTAATTTCCTCTGATTCATGTTGATAGGATCCTTCTTCATCTTCAGCTACAATACGTTCAAATACAAGTGACACTAGTTGTCTGACAGTTGCTCCAGCTGTATTTATTGTTGTACAATCTTTTGTAAAATGCAATCTAAAGCAAAGCACTAGATTCTGTAGGAAAGTAAAACAATTAATTTGAGATTTATACACGTCATATTAACATATCAAGAATACACTGCATGATATATTTTTGTCAATATTTGTAAATCAGTCAATTCAAAAACACATGAGTATTTGTTTAGTTTTTAAACATTTTGATTACCCTTGCTAATGTATCTCCATGTACTACTGTATTACTTGTAAGTAGAAGAGTAACAGTCTGTAGAACTTTTACTTCTTCTGTTCCTGTTTCCATAAGCATCCATAGTGTATCTGTGATGTACCTAGCACCCTTTTGGTCAACTGCTTGTTGAGTTATAAGCCGTTGCATCATGCCCAAACAAAACTGAAAATAATAAATTTCAAAAATGTAACATTAGTTTCAATTAAGCTAACAACAGTTAGATTGTGATTATTTGTATGTTTAATATGTTCTTACCTTTATTATTTTTAAGTCTTTACTTTCACATCCTTGAACTAAAGGATATAATATCTGATTGACAACATAATAAATTGGAGTGCCTGGATTATTGGAAGCAGTCCTTAGTTTTGCTATACCTTCCTCGCATGACTAATATGGAAGATACAAAAAACGATAAGGCATTTAAAGAACATAATAAATGAACCAAACGTCAAGTGCAAAAACAAATGGAATACATTTAAATTTAACATTTGCTGAAACTTCAGATGCAAAAAATTGGACAGTGCCATTGTGGAATGTATTATCAAAATAAAGTAACATAGCAATCATCAAAATAACAATAGATACTCTTATTGTATCGTTATCTTAATATAACTTCTAATCTAGCATTCGTTTTCAATACTCCACGCACAAACCATAACCTACATTTTTGTTCCAAAAAGAAGTATTTCATTAAATTACAATTATCGAGAAGTTAAGAAAGGGGTTACGAACCTCTTTAATATGTGAATATTTCTTTTTAGTTTCCGACGCCAGCACCCTAAGATCGTTTTGCAATGATTCCAACAGTTTTGAAATATTTTCTTGACTACCACCGACGGCCGAATTCGCCATCGTTTCGGGGACTGCACGTCTCGCCTATCTTATATAGACCAATACACACTGCCACGGATATGCATGATAAATTAACACTTCATGACTTGTTTCATGCACCCAGAGCTACATTCATATCTACTGCGATAGTAGGTGAGTTGGCATCTCCCATGCCGATTATCAGAAATGACAACAGACAGGTGATGATCCATTAGCCTCGCCTGTTCAAGTACTGTCAATTCTTATGGTAAGTTCACAAATTACGCGAAACGAGAAGACGATGTATTTGAAATTTAGAACGAATGAAAGTGCTAACGCTAACGTACTTAGTTTACAAATTGCTTTCGTTTCAGGTTGCTACTGTCCGTCTAGCGTATGCACAAGCACAGGCAATAAGTCCAAACGGGGAGACACAATATGAATGTTCACTTATGATATAGTGGAGCAGGGTTTGACAAATTAACGCACCTCTACTAATATCTGTATCCGTGATCATGACTCTAAGAGATTACTGGGCAGCGTAGGTAATATAGCATCAAGCGTACGGGTGTTTTATAATCTATACAATTTGTAAAGCTTATAACTGCAAAAAAAATAATACAGTAATGAAGTGTTATAGATTTCTTCACTAAAGTAATAGCTTTCATGCAGCATCTTGGGTTTTCTATACTTACCGATAAAATACCGATAAGCCGTGTACACACAGTTTGTGGCGCGTTTGTAATATATGTATCGTTAATTAAGCACAAAATAGCTGGGGCCGTCGGAATTTACTATTAACAAAGGTGAAAAATCAAAGGTAGACAATAATCAACTATGATTAATGAACAATTGTTTTAATTTTTCTCTCCCGGGTGTCGTTAACGTCTCTGGTTTCTTTCATGCTTCTTTTTCACGTCCATGCATTCAACATGGACATTCGACCTCGGACCACCTCGGACCATTATGAAAACTCCCAAAAGTTTCCCCTAGGAAGATGTCCACAAGTAATCATCGATAGTGTAGTAGTGGTACCTGACAACGAATTTTTGCGAATTATATGAAACATTTTCCGCATAATTATCCATAGTTAACTTCATATCTGTTTTATATAGAACCATACGCCAGAAAGAATTTGTTACATGATGATGCAAATATAACCTATACGAATACCGTGACATAAGCCAATAATGCTCTTGCAATTTGATACAGTGCAAATTTGTAAAAATTTTTGCTTCTTTTGATTTGTGTCTAATACGAAATTATATTGATTATGGTTCTATTTTCATCTCGTATGTTTTAAACAATCATATCATAAACAAGAAAACAAACTTTATAAAATGCAGTTTTAAAAACAGTTAATTTGAAACAAAAACTTTAATTGTTTAATAACAATAAAACAAATTGTGATTTTAAAGAAAAACTGCCATGACAACACTTCCCCCAAAACAGTTGGCAAAGTTGCTGGACATTCTGGATGAAGATAATTTGGATTCCAACCTTGAGATGCTCTGTAATCAGCTCCATCAAATCTTTCCAAAAGAAGATCGATTTAAAGTGGGAATGACATTAGTGCTATTACTGCAGCACATTGACCTATTACCAAAGCACGTACAACGTATCATGGCATTGACTTTATTATTCGATCTATATAGAGGAGAACCATTGGCATCAACACCATTTGCACCAGTGTTTGTGCAAGTCCTTAAGCCACACAATGAGATTAATAATGGAGCACCAAAGCCAAATTATGCTGGTCACATTCCTGTTCTATCACAATGCGAAAAGAATCTGCTTGTTAATTTGCTAGGATATAATACAAAAGACATAATAAAGAAATCAGCACGTCAGGTGTTTGATGAGCTGTATTTTGCACCAGGGCCTACTTTAGACTTAACAAACTTGCAAATGCAGTTGGCAGAACATACTTCAGAGCTTCCATCAATTGACAAATGTGGAACTCCAATTATTTTGTCAGATATGGACCATTCTAAAGCTGCTGATATTGATAAAAGCATGGTAAAGAAGATAACAGAAAGTCTAACTACAGGTGACCCTCCTTTATGTAGTCAAACATGTAGTCCTGAATTTTTACGGCTTGCTCCACCTCTTTATCATTCAATTAATGAACTGGCATGGTTCAATGTGACAGAACCTTCTCAGTTTATGGTAGAATATGATACCACCATGTGTGTATCAAATTGTGCTGGTGCAGAAGCTCGTAGACTGATGGGGAAAGCTTTTAAAAGTGTTTTAACACTGCAGCAACAGCAACATTTGGTGAATGAATTAGATAGAGATCCAAAATTGGTATATCATATTGGTCTCACACCAGGAAAGTTACCGGACTTAGTGGAGAATAATCCACTGATAGCAATTGAAGTCTTATTAAAACTCATGCAATCCAGTCAAATAACAGAATATTTCAGTGTGCTGGTCAACATGGAGATGTCTCTTCATTCAATGGAAGTTGTCAACAGATTGACCACAACAGTAGATTTACCTACAGAATTTGTGCATCTCTACATTAGCAATTGCATATCGACATGCGAAACAATCAAAGACAGATACATGCAAAATCGTCTAGTTCGTTTAGTTTGCGTCTTTCTTCAGTCTCTAATTAGAAATAAGATTATAAATGTTCAGGAACTATTCATTGAGGTACAAGCATTTTGTATCGAATTTAGTCGTATCAGAGAAGCTGCTGCATTGTTTCGTCTTTTAAAACAATTGGAGTCAGGAGATATCGGTGGGCTGAATGCCCCCTCTACAAAGAATAAAATGGATATGTGTTAGTAATGTAAAAAGAGCTGACTCACCAAACAAATGACAAAGAGTAATCATACTCTGGAGACAGGTTTATTTGGATAGCATAATTCATATATTGTTTTTGTCATACTCTTGGTATTTATGTATATCTATGTAACAAGCTTAAACTATCTGCATACAATATACAGTAGTATATACTGTTTTTTTTTTGGGGGGGGGGGGGGGAGTATATTTGTCATATTTGGTATTTCTTTTTAAAAGGATGTGAAATAGATTTTTCAAAAATTGATAACTGAATTTAATTGTACAATAGCTAACACTGAAATTTGTACACTATAGAAACTTGTTGAACAACTCAATATGAGTGTAAGAGATATATATATATAAACACCTACTGTATACCATTGTGAATATACACAATCTAGGTCCGCATGATATTGTGTATATTTTTATACTGTACACATTTTTCAGCTGAACGATAATATAGCATTTTTAATATCTATGGATTATTTTCTTTTTACCACTGACAAGGCCTAAATACAGGGTGATTCTAGTAACTGGGCCAAGTTATAACTCTCTTTTTTAAATAAATTTAGAACAAAATCGTAGAGGAAAAGTTTGTATCAGTCGAAAAGCTCTATCATCCCATGCACCGACTTTTTTCCCAAGTGCATTAGTGCATGTGCAAGGTGCAGTTGCATTGTTTTTTTGAATGGAACCACCCATTTTTTTTTTTACATAAACGCGTTCCTTATGCCATTCTGCAATAAAAATGTATTAGGAAATCACCGAAAAAACAACAGTTTACGAGATATTTCGCTTCATTCGAACTCTTATAACAAATACTCGAACGTTTCATCGTTAGGTTGCAAACATTTTTAAATACGTTTCTTGGTGTTTTTCATTACGCTACTGAGTTGTGCAGTAGTTGTGAGTGAACAGTGATGCCCAGTTCTTTCCTTCAAGAGTCGTCTACAGAAACAAAATGTTGCGTACACTTTATTTTTTAAATATCCTCACAGGAAAAATTCAAGAGGATTCAAGCCTGGCGAACGGGGTGGCGTAGACGTTGGGCTGTGGGTACCAAATACATTTTGCCCATACGTTTCGGTTAAAAATGTTGTAACTACTCGAGCGTTATATGCAGGTGCTCCGACTTGCTGGTAGTATTTTAGATTTGAACCGATTGTAATGGAATATCGTCGAGTAGAGCGGGTAAAGTAAATTGCACAAACTGCCTATATCGCACGCCGTTCAAAATGTCAGGTAAAAAGTATGGCCCGACAAGAGACGTGTTGAGTATTCCACACCACACGTTAATGCTGTAACGCAACTGGTTGTTTGTACTTCTCCTCAAATGTGGATTTTCCATATGCCAGTCGTGTTCATTATGCCTATTGGACATACCATTATTCGTAAATGTGCTTTCGTCTATCCATAAAATTATTAGAGCAAAGGTGTCATTATGTTGCTCTTGTTGTGAAAAAAATCGACAAAATTGAATTTTTCTTAACGTATCTCTCGAGCAATGATGGTGATCTTTGAGTATCAGATGTTAGCAAACATGATTGGAACGTAACTGGGACCAAAATCGTTTAGGTAATGTAATATTGAACGGTTTGGGCATCTGTTATAAGAGTTCGAATGAACCGAAATATATCGTAAACTATTGTTTTTTTCGATGATTCCCTTATTTCCCCTTTTTATTGCAAAATGACCTAAGGAACGCGTTTATGTAAAAAAAAATGGGTGGTTCCATTTAAAAAAACAATGCAACTGCACTTTGCACATGCACTAATGCACTTGGGAAAAAAATCGGTGCATGGGATGATAGAGCTTTTCGACTGATACAAACTTTTCCTCTACGATTTTGTTCTAAATTTATTTAAAAAAGAGTTATAGCTTGGCCCAGTTACTACAATAACCCTGTATAGTCTATTTACTTATGTATGTGAAATAGTTGATTAAACATTGATAACTCATTATTATCAAACTTTACAAAGTTTAATTGTAACATGAAAGAGCATAGCTATATAAGATAGTCAAAAATGCTCTTATACCAAACGAAATTTCGATGAGCCATTTGCTCATAATAAAAGCACCATTTGTGTGAAGTTTCAAATTTGTATTTCTACTGTGGGGGTTGAGAAAGGGTAAATCAGAGCACCTGGTTCTCCCACTAATTTATCGGAACCCGTTGGAGGTAAAAATCACAGCTACACCTGGTAATAATTACACTACAGTTTTTTCCCATATATTTACACGCAAAATTTAACTATTACTAGTAGCGCATCTCTAAGCTACTTGAATTTTAGATGTAAAAAGTATGAAAAAAACATGACCTCCCCCCCCCCCCCCCCCCCCGTCGACGTATAAAGTTGAAACGTCGCATAAATATTTATTTTTTTATAAGCTATCGAATGGCTCCTTCAACATTTTATTTGCTTTAGGGGCACTTTTGACCTTATTCGGTTATACCCTTCGAAGCAACACTTTTTAATATACAAAAACTACCAAAATTCTTTGCTTTTAAGAAGATTTAAACCATTTGCGCACAAAACATTTTTTTAAATTAAAATTAATAAAACACATAACTGTACTTAGATATTTATTAATAATAACGTACATAAAAGTACGTACATAAAAATTTAATACAGGTAGTACACGTCAACGTGTGTTCCCCTCTGGGAACACGTAAAATATCGAGCCGGTATTCGATCTCTTTCCACACATTTCGCAACATGTCTGGCGTGATTGCACCAATGGCATCTCTGGTGTTAGTACTACTTGGTACTACCCAGTACTACCTTCGAATCTCTAGTGGCATTTTGATTTCTTTGGCAGGTACCTTTCTCGCGCCACAGTAAGTGTGAAAGACGAAGCAATATCCCGAGCTGCTGGATAACATCCAATCGTTGAAACTAAATCTTTCTAGCCTAACTCTTATAAATTGTTTAGACAAATGACACCCAAAATAGCCGACTATCGCTTCATCGATAGATAACGATTCGGAAAAGATTCTCCACAGTTGGAATTGCTGATTCATATTCTCCTGTACTCAAGCGAGTAGAATACACCCAAATGAGTTAATTGAAGACAACATACATTGATATAATACAGGTAATTATTCTAATGGGAAAATAACACTTCAATGCAAAAGTTGTTGATTTTGTCTTCAGGTTGCATTGAAGATACTATAACGAACAGTTTACATAGACGGTAAATTTCAAAAGCACATTACATTCTTCACTGAAAGCAACATACTTTGCTACCACAGCATCTTGTGGGGTTGCTTGCAAAGTTTCCATTCAGCAGAACAATCCATATTATAGAAAAGAAGTTTTCAAGAAAAGAACTTATTTACAGTCCTGGATATTATGTCATCAATCTTTTAAATAATAAAAATGTTACAGCAGCAGAATAAACCTTTACAATTAAAATTATTATTACTACTTGATACTATTACTTACTAATCATTCCACCAGATTAAAAATTCTTATATGTAGTGTAATTTAATCAAGGCGTATGAAAGTATCCAAAGTCACGACACCGCATTTCGTAAACAAATAAAGAATCAATTAAACAGTGGCTTTTTTCTGTTGCTTTAACGACTACTACATTACATGTTGCATGTATTAAAATTACTCCGTTGATCGTTATACAGAACCATTACTCTTTAGTAATTGTTGGGTAATGTACGGTAATAATGACAAATATTTCAAACATTTTAATATTAAAAAAAATTTTATTTCGCGGTGTAAAATGTATGAGATGCTGCCAACAGGTAAAAATAAATTAGGAAAGCAAAACATTATGTAGTAAGGTCAGGTATGTAAACTGCTAACCTAGAAACAAAAGCGAGTCCTCGTCAAGTAAATAAAAAAATCTTTGACATTTTTAAATAAGAAAATATTTTACCCCCTGCATACCGCTGGTGTATACCACCACCTCCTGTTTCTATCTTTACCACACAAATAATACATATATGTACATATACATACATGCACGAGAATACCCTAATTCAACCGTATGATTTTCGTCCTGTTTGCATACGGTTGATAAAATATTTGTATCTACGCAAGTATGTGCAGATCATAATAGTATGTATATAATAAAATAAATCGGGTGAGAAAATACAATTACTAAACTACTTTCAATTGAACTGTTTTAAGAGATGTATGATGTACAATAAAGAAATGTTAATGCTATCACATCTTTCGGTTGCTCTTACACTCTCAAAATCTTCTTTATTAGCATATGTACATACCAGTATGGATGGTGTGGCTTTGATTAATAAACTTTTTTTCTCTACTCGCACACAGCTATGCAAGTATCAGGAAAATGTATTAACCATGTGATGTTCATTACATGTAGAAAATATGTAGAATATTGGTGTTACAAATGTAGTTTGAACTACACATAACTAGCCGTAACTTTTAATATACAGCGCACCAGTATTTTTATCCATCAATTGTCATTAACTCACATGTTGTACAAAAATAATGTTAGCAATGGGGACAAACTGAATCACATGTAAAAAGAACAGAAGTATATTGTGCCACAGTTTATGAAGTCATATATTAATTTTCTGGAGACAAATTGGTGTCAATATTATGCTATAATTACTTAATGTATAAATTAATATTGAAATATTAATAAACACGCTGTTTAATCTTACATGGTACAGTTTGTAAACATGAAAAGTTTAGAATTTTACTACATTATTACCCTTTCTTATTCACTCCAGAGTCGATCAAATAATGAAGAAGTTCATTTAAATACATAAACATTTTACATATTGCGACTCAACGAATTTATTTCTTTTCCATCTAACAGTCATTGGCCCTTTGATAATAGATATTAACCAATTTTCTTATCCTATTTACCATAATTTATATTACATTAGTTTCTCATTTCATTTATACAATGTAAAACAATCAGTGCCTTATATTGATCTATACAAACATTTGGTGGATTATTACACAATCTTTCTGTACAATTTATCGCCCACCTCAAGTAATATTTGTAGAATATGTGATGTAAAAAAAATATGTTAAAGTAATTACTTAAACCTTTCCTAAGGCAATTTGTAATTTTTTAAACATTAAGAATGAAGAAGATATAAGCTATCAGAGCAAAGCCACAATGAAACATAAATCACAAGCTACATTCATGTATAAATGAATAGAACTCCAAATTTCTTTGTAAGTAATTGATATATGGCAATGAACATATTTTGTATGATCGCGTTGGGCATATTAGGCATCTTAGATGTAACTTTAAGAAAACGATCACTAAAAATAGATTCTGAACATATCTGACTTCCAGATCGTGTAATTCGTAACTATACTCTTTTCTCAAAGGAAGTATATTATTTTTTAGCTTGCATGCTGCATTGCACTCTCTTTCACTTTTTTATTTTTCTTTTTAATGGTTTTTACCTTTAGTACACTCTTTGCTGCCTTTCCTTTTGTGGAGATAGGTTTGCTTTTCACAGATTTAATTTGCATCTTCGCGTCTGTCTTGGACAATTTCTTAGATTTAACACCTTTGTCACAGAGCTTGCTGTCTTTCATTTTAACTTTGGTAGTGGGCTGTATCGGCATACCGGGCCTTGAACAGGGCCCGGTTAGCTTGTACTAGGCCGCCACCTTCACCTTCTTTTTCCGCTTTTTCTTCTTTTTATCGTGATGAAGCTCTTGTTTCTTGGCGATACAGATGCGACAATACCAATCTTCGTTAGCGGCAGGTGGAACTTGCATTCCAACGCACACCCTAAAAAAAGATACGCCACTCGGTTGAACTGATGTTGCACTCACTGCATTGTTTCACAAGGCGTAGTAACGTGTAATAATAATAATAAGCAGTATATTGTTTGTTAATGTTATCATCGTATATTATTTACCAGTGATACCACGCATCGCAGTCGTCGCAGCCAATCATCGGGGAACCATCATCCTGGTTGCCGCATGCGGGGCATATCCAAACTTGCCGCCCACCTTGATCCTGTAACACTCATTACATGACAAAGCACATCCATTGTACAAAAGAATAAGATAACCCAACCCATCTCTTGTAAACCTGAACAAATGCATTCAATCATTATTCCACTATGATATTCATTGAATAGTAGAGTAATAACACGTAGATCTCGTACGTGTTAACTTCTCACAATGCATGTTACTCTTTATGTGACTGACTTGTTGTATGAGATGGTATCCACTTTATAATGCTCTTATAATTTATTAGGATGGAATGGCGAAATAATATGTGTAAAATGGTGTAATGAATAATAAGAATACATTCTAAACATAGTAATTTTTTAGGTAAACTTGTCTCTTCTTTTGAACTGCCTAAGGTGTGTGCATACATGAATATTTCCTTTTGTGATTATCACACAATATGACTAACTGATACATTTTCACAAAAATTGTACAGCACATCTATGCCTACTTTTGTCTTTGGACTATCCATACTCTCTTACATATGTCTATTAAATAATTAAATACGCGTTATTTTAATCCATATGGTACTTAACATTGCCCTTATCGCTAAATCAGTGTTTGCAGTGTTTATATGTACACTTTCTGCACAAAGAATGCTGTATCACATTTGTTTAAAATGGGAGAGAGTACTCACCACAGTAGTGGTTGGTGTTGATGTCAACATGATCCTGCCATTTTCTTTGTCTTCTTTAGCATCATCCTTTTTAGGAACTGCATCTGCTTTCAACTCTGTGCCGTTAAAACCGTTGGTTACATTCCTAAATGCCTTGCATGCTATATCTAATTGCTGCATGCACTTTTGCATGCAATAAATGTTTCATATTGTGATTAGGTAGTATATGGAGGCATATTTGGTCCCATCTATCTTTTCAAGTGTGACTAAATGAACCTTAATTAATAATTTCAGAACAATCTTCAATTTATGTATATATCAGAACATTCCTTAAGCAAACCAAGTTTAAGAAATATGTTTCACAAACATTTTTGTAAATACGTTAGTGAGCACAAAGAGCTATAATCAAGTAATAGCTGTTATCAAAACTACTGCAATGTGTAAAAAATCAATTTTAGTAGATATTGTTTACTGAAAGTAAATTTTCTAATTCATGAAAACTTTATTCGCCTATTTCAATTATCCCTAACCATACCCTAGATTATCAAATAATGACCGCATATTTGAATTACTGAACTACGAGACAGAAAGTTAAAGACCCAAAAGACATGGTGAAAGAATAAGAAAAACTAAATTACTTGCACCAATAATCTGTTTTGCAAACAGTCCGTCGATTGCATTAAAGTAGTTCTGTAAGTAATTAAACTATAAATACAAGAAAATAGAAAAAACATGCGCATAACAGCGAAATCCTTAATTAATCTTTAGTCCTTCAAAAGCAGTTGCAATTGCTCATTAGATTCGACATTTAGTTGCATTTTAAAATGTCATTTAGCACACATTGGAATGCTTACACTCATAACGAAGAATATCAGGCATTACTTAAAACAAATAAACTTATTTTCCAAATATAACCAGTAACTAGTCACAAAAAACCTACATCTATTTCCTCTCATACAATGCACTTTTTTTCAAGGGATGAAATCGCCTATCAATGTAATAACAGTTTTGTAATGCTTACTACTATTAGACTCATAACAATTCAATATAAGAAGAGACAAGTAATACGTGAGTTATACCTGTACATTATATATATATATACACCTCCGTATATATATGTATATATACGTTATCTATTTTGGAAAAAGGCAGGATGACGTCGTGACCATGTTAAATTACTCATATTGATAAGATGATCGTACAAATTCAAGTTTAGTTACCTTTCTTACTTATAATATATATCCATTGTTAATAATACGTCAACCATATGAATATATGTACACAATATAAGGAGAAATGATAATTGTGTGACAATGCAGTACTCAATTCTACATATTACACACTTAGTGTCAGCTCGGATAGAAAATAACTGTTTCTTCTTTGTTTGTGTATTGTAGACAACAATATTTCTTCTTTAGTCCAACTCAAATTCTCTTGTTTTTAAATGTTAAGCATAACCAGTGGTACGCTAAGAAAGAGTAAAATAATTAATTCTATTTTTACCACCCGATGAAGCGTAAAGTTAGCACAAAGCTGAAGAAGAAAATAATAGAAACGTATGACAAACAGTTTAGCATTATGATAAAAAATGTCTTTTTAAGTATGTATTGATCAAAACATATTCACTATACTTCAAAACAATTTTTTTCAATAATATTCCGAAATAATCGATGTTAAATACACAATCATAAAAGGAACACCGATTGCAAGTAAAATTTTCGGAACATCCAGTTGTCCTGCAACCATGCTCTCTTAAAGATACAGAAAAGATCAAACAAAAGAATAGTGAGCGTGTCGATAATTGTCACAATGAATTCACACAAATCTAAATACAGCAATGAAATGATCTACATTAATAGTATTCGATAACATAATGACGTAACACAAGCATGGCGAAAATGAAATATGGTACCATCACCACAAGTCATAAATGCATAGAAAGAGTAAAATGAATTGGGAATTTGGAAGATTTGCCGTGGAATCAACCTGAGTCTGAATTGATGAGTTGGGTTAACTTGTATGACAGCTTGATATTATAACATTTGTAATGCGTTACAGCGTTATTATATTCAATACGAAATATCAAATTTTTTGAAAGTATTACACTGTACTCGTTTTGAAATAGCAATAGACATAATCTTTTCTTTTTTAAGATTTTTAACTTTTTCGGTAAACATATCCAAGTAAAATGTTGAAATATTTGTGTAAACGCGCACTATAATTAAAATGACTCTAAAAAATTATTATTAACCTGTGACAAACATTAAAAACCCTAAACAAAGGAAATAAAAATATTTTTTCATCATTGCTGAAATATAACAACTGTACTTACAAAGTAATACGGCGGTTGTTGTTGCGTCATTAAAGGACTGGGGAGTTTGGAAGGAGGATCAAAATGAGATGGAGGTGTTGGCTCTCTTTGTGGTAAGGCTTTAAAGAGAGATTTCTTTGCTCGAGGAACTGTTGCAATTGGCACGCTAGTGAGATTGGCAGAGAAAGTAGTATCTGTAGGAAGAGCAGGGCTTCCATCTAACGGTCCCTCCTCAGATGCTTTCTTACTTGCTGACTTTTGTTTTGGTGGACGAGTAACCAATGCCGAAATTTTCGCTAATTCTGGACTAGGCTCCCTCTTTGTGTCTTCGTCTGGCTTCTTCAAAAACGTCTTAATGGTGCTGGAAAAAAGACAATGTGATGTGTTTAATCTATTGATTGTCAATCACGAAAGCAACAAACTAATAAATTAAATAATTTGTATGAATTCTTTATGGTATTACTGAGATTATTACTTTTCAGCGTACATTTTTTTCATGGGCGCGGTATCTGGAGTTGGTGGTCTTGGTGAAGCTGGACCTAACTTTAATGTTATCTTTGGAACACCTTCAGCGTTTTTGTCTTCTTTCTGCTGGAACAAAATCAAACATGTTTAATAGTAATGTCTCGAAAAATTTTTAATTTGAAAAAAAAAAAAACAAGTTGTATCAGTACATTCAGCAGAAATTAAATAAATATTAAATAAAAATAAATAAGCATATATACCATATTCTTTCTGCTTACTTCCTTATCTTTCTTTTTTTCTCTCTTCTCCCTTTTCTCTTTCACTTTCTCTACTTTTTCTTTCTTTTCGGTCTTTTCCTTTTTCTCTTTAACCTTCTCCCCTTTTTCTTTGTGTTTCTCCTTTTTATCTTTTTTCTTCTTTAACTTTTCCCTTTTCTCCTTTTTATGTTCTTTTGTTTTCTGGAAATATGCAATAAGATTGATTCACATTATACAATATTTAACCAATTGCTTCAAATAAATGGAAGTCGTGGAAACAAGCTTTTTTTAGGACCTAATACAACATACATTAACCTATGTGATTACATAAAGTACGCGTTTGTACGTAGGAGCATTAAAAAAATAATAGGGATACTATAGCAGCAAAGTAGAATAGACATACAGATAAAATAATTTTTGTTAAATACGTTCACATGAGTAACTTCAAAGGGCTGAATTAGAGCGTCATTGTTACCTTATCGTTCTTATCTAACTTGTCAATTTTCGCATTTTTAGAAGGTATCAGTGGCACAACAGGTACCGGTGTAGGTAACATGACTGGTGATGTGGCCATTGCAGATACGTTAGGTGATACAATTACATTGCTGGATATTTGTGAGATGTCCTTCTCCTGTTTAACACCCTTCGGCATTTTATCCACCTTCTCTTTTTCCGCTTTCTCTGATTTCATTACAGGAGATAAAAGTTCCATGGATGACGGTATTAATGGTTTTTCCCGTTCCAACGATTTAACTTTCGACAACGGAAAGTCGTCGGATTTTACTGTCGGAGTAAGGAATCTAGGTGGAATAGGTAAATTCGGCATTGCCGGATGTGGTCCAGGACCACCTCTGCCGAAAGGTAATGGAAATCTTGGAAAAATTTGGTGCGGTATGAGACCAGGTGCCGGTGGGAACGTCGGAAAGAAAGGGAACGGTAGTGTTGGTGGTATCACAGGTTCTCTATGTAGCGGAGGTTCGGGGGCCTGTGGAGTTTTTGGCCGATCCGGCACATCCAATTCTCCAGGTTCACTAGAAAGCTTCGTCTGTAAAATGGTAATTGCAGGCAAGGCAGTTTGCACCAATGTCCATGCATATCACTTTGTACGTTTATAATTAATATATATATATGGGGCATTCCATGACAAATCGGACACTTTTGTACCTCACCCCCTTCGATTTTTTTCCAACATTTTTTATGTTTTTAAGACTGATGCAAAACGCGTTCATGAATTTTTTTAGATTTTTTTGACCATCCATTTCGAATTTATGAATTTTTTTAAAATTTGGGATCTTTTTTTTCAAATGCTCATAACTTTGCGAAAGATGCAGCAATTGGGCCGTTCTTTTTTTTCAAAATTTATGTCTTTGAATACTCTTTCAAGAAAAAAATATGATTTTAATCTAAATTATTGTTTTCATTGTTTATGTTTAATTTAAAGCAAAATGTTTTTTTTTCTCGAAATACGCCCCCTTTGATATTTTTTTTTAAATTCTCAAAAAACCGATAGATATATGAATTTTTTTAATATTTCAGATCAAGGGTAAGCGTTTCCTTCTATTTTTTTTTATTCGAAAATATCTCTTCTATGAAATCGTATGTTCCGTTTCAATAAAAAAAAATTTTTTCGTGACGTATGCCCCCTTCGATTTTTTTCATGAACGCGTTTTTCATCGGTCTTAAAACTAGGCCGGCGACAGCACTTTAGGATCGTTTGCATTTTGTTGGTGATCTGCGGTGTTCTGTTGGTGTTTTCTTTACGTAACAATAAGTTACATACGTCAGCAAGTTTTTCTTTAGTTATAATCTCCCTATAATTTCAATAACGGCCGGCGACATCGAAATAATCCGCATTAGTGCTGCCGGCGCCAAGCGAAAAATTTTTCGCGAGATGTGCGGACGGCAAAGTGATAAAAACATATAAAAATGTGGAAAAAAGTCGAAGGGGTGATGTACAAAAGTGGCCGATTTGGTATGGAATGCCCCATACATATATATAATAACGAATAACGAATCAAATAACCTACCTTCTTTGGACTGACACAACGTTTAGGACTTTTAAGCTTGGATTCTTTCTTCTTGTTGTTCTTCTCTTTTTTCTTCTTTTTCTGATCCAGTGTCGCAGGGACATTCAGTTCGGGAGTTTTCGGTGTGCTCGGTGTCCCTGGCGGCGACATGTCATCAAACATATAAACATCAGACGCTGGACTCTGTATATCCACTATATCACCGTCTGTCTGAATATGAACGTCGGGTGTATGCGGAGTCTTTTTCTCCTCTCTTTTATTCTCTGTATCGTTGTTTCGATGTACGTGCTTATCCAAATTTTCATCGATTATTAAGCCTGGTGAACTTTCACGGGAATTCAGATCTTTATATTTCTGCTGTTCCGGAGCTTCTTTTTCCTTCTCTTCTCGTGGTTTTGATATCTTCTTAAAGATATTCAATTTTTGTTTGTCTGGCTCTGATGGTAGCTTATCAATCATTTCCTCTTTCTTCTCCAACGGCGGAGGGCTGCCTGTAAGGTCTATTAGCTTATCTGGTTTTTTAGGAGGCGTTGTTTTTGGTAATTTGGGACTGCCACTTGGTTTTGGCGGGACCAACTTCGGAGTTGCCGGTCTACTTGATGGCCCTGCTACAGTAGGCTGAGATTTTCCACCGCCTGGTTTAAGAGGCTTCAATTTAGCAAATTCCTTCATAGCTGCTAACTTTTTAACTTTACTATCATCTATCTTATCAGGCTTAAACAACTCCTTCGCACGATTCTTCTTCTTGTTCTCTTTATCAAGTTTCCTGTCCTCTGGAGGTCTCTTAATAATCTTCTTTGGCTTCTTATCACACTTCAACTCTGGCGGCACCATAGGATATGAGCTGGGCTGTGGTGAGTCTGGTCTCGCCTGGTGTGGAGTCCTCGCCTCAGGAAGCTTTCCTTCTCGAGCAGGTGATAAAAAACCAGATGTTGTCATCATAACACTGTGTATCTCGCGTAGTGGTCTACCTTCCTCTACCATCTTTGCTCTTTTCACTATTGGACTCTCAAATGAGACAGGATCACCAGGGCGCTTAAAAACCACTTGTGGGGACACTCTGTGTGGTGATACATTAGCAGAAGTAGGTGTTATTGTGCCATTGCTAGATATTACGTCTGACGTTCCATTAGTTAAGATTTCTAACTTTTCTGGTATATATTCTTCTGCAAAAGCAATGATAATTATTTCTAAAGAACACTTACATGTGTCAAATTCTAATTAATTATAGTGTTTACCTTCTGTATCTGGATACATGGCCGGCAAATGCTCGTGTATATGTACAGGTCTTGTAACAACTTCACGGCTACCAGGCTTTAAAAAATTTAAATGATTCTCTCGCTTCACTGGGAATTTTGGTACATTAATAACACATGGAACTGAGTCCACATTCTTAACATATTCCGCCAATTCTCCTATGTCTATATTCATGTGTTGAAATGCCAGACCCAAATCATCCAAATTAGCTTCAGTTCTTCCCACTGAACACAGAGAGACATATGTATGTATATATGTACGGCCCGTTTATATTGGAAGTTTTAGACAATTAAAAAATAGAAAAAATGAAAGAAATTAGACAATTAAAAAATACATATTAATAATATCAAGTCTGGCAATATTTCCACTAATTTATCAATATGCAATTTGATTATATAAATTTCTTTTAGGTGAATTTAACTAAAATAATGTATATTTACGGGCTCAAATGGGCTTACACCACATTCATAACTAGTCAATTATAAAAATCATTTCATTTAAATTTCGATAAATTAAATATCGTTTAAATTATATATTGTATTAACCTAATTTTGTTTATAAATAATAAAAAGAAAAAAAATAGTAGTATTTTTTATTTTGAATGTTAATTAGTTGATGTTAATTAAGTTTGCTATTCAGCTATTGTGTAGTTAATATATTTCTCATATGTAATTTGGTCTGGCATCGTTATACAAAGGTGCCACTGCATTCTTTCAAATCTTGGCAGTCTACCACAACATGTATGTGATAAATCTAACGTCTTAAAATCTGTATCCTCCATCAACATTTTATATAAAATTGGATATGGTGCACTTTTGCAAAACCTCATTCAATATTTTCAATCAGTTTACTTTGTCTCCGTTAGTAATTTTTCTTACCCGTTTTTATATTACAATTTGTACATTCTTTATTGAAACGAAAATTCTCTCATTTAATTTTGTGTAAAATAAATTTATTATTTTGTCTACATTGTTTTATAACATCATAATAAACCTGTGGTGTGTACAAGATACGTGAAATAAATCACATCCAACCAAATAACTTACCTATACCTATGGAAATTGTGCTTAGCCCACTTTCATAATCAATGGTTATGCAATTTGTTTTGTCGGCCAATTTTAAATTAAACAAAGCATCAGCATTTTTTAAGATATTAAATACTAACTTGTTATAAATAAAAAATTGACACTAAATTAAGCATAAATAGCATGACATCTTATTTTTGTTTAAAAATGGACGTACACCACTTTCAAAATAACCCGTCCATATATATATATGTGTATATATATATGTATATGGACATGTATGCATAATTGAACATGTTTTTGCCACTGATCATGACTCATATCTTATTAACCTCAATGATTTACAGTAATATATAAAATATAATGCTTACAAACTTCGGCATACTGATGTGTAAGCTTCGATATTCTTAAAAAATATTCCTGCATAAGATCTACCATAAATTCCAATGGCGTTGAATTAATGGAATGCCACCCGATTGTCTGGCAAATTTGAGCAACAACCATCCTTAACACACTGCGACTATATTCAGTTGTCATTTTCAGCTGAAACATAAATTCCTACATAGGATGAAAAATATTTTCTAATATTCAGTGGAAGGAGTTGTTAATACATTCAAAACAAACACGGATAATATACTACTATGCAGTGAAAATAATAGCGCAACATTTGTGTCTAAGTAACTATTAACGAAAAGTTCTTAAGACATGCTTGTAAATTGCAAGATACGAAATGCATCGACGCAGTTATTATGTACCCGCTTTTCAGATAACAACGGAGAGCGGGAAACATATTACAAGTGTGATTTAAATAAATATATTTCGAGCTTAAAAGATAAATTAATTGAGATTAACTCTGTTTGACTTACCTGTGTTGAAAGTGTAAAAAATAAAAATAAAATAAATGTCTAGGACTTTCCACAATCTTCTTCCTATAACACTAAATATTACATTGTCGGATAGAGTTATTTATTCTGTACGCGGTGTCAGTGGATTAAAAAATTCATTCTGTTCAGAACGCGCACAATACTTGTCAAAACTGTAACACCACGAACGGCAGAACCTTTGAGGCGTCCTCGCCATTTTTTATTCCCTCTTCTTCCCTGGCCAGAGAAACGACCTTCCATGGCATGTGAATACAGCCACTGACTGCAAAACTGCATGAGACGGTCAACCGCTCAATGGCACCCTCTGGTACGTGCAAGGGCTTAAAAGAACATATAGTGGTACGGTTTTCAAACGTGTTCACTGGATGGGTACGTTTTCATTATAGTGATGTAGCAATTCAACATAGAGAAACAACACATTTGTGACGAAAGATTAGTTTTTACCGAGCTGTACATAGTTATTTTTAAGCTGAATGAAATATGTATTAGAAGTTTGGTCTACGATTTTTATTTTATGTGACTTAGAGATTTGTAATTTTTTTTTAACTATTACAAAGTTTAATTATAGATACTCCACAAATCACCAACCTATACACATAGGGAAATATTATGTGATTCGTTTCGCGCATAAATGGGCGCATGTTATGTGATGTTATGTGATTCGTAAGCGCACCAATAAAGGTGTCAAGACGGCGTAAAAAAAACTCTAAAACTGTCATCATTTAAACACATCGGCTCCATGTGCTTTCCACACTCGAGAATGAGTTTCCCTCGATTACAATTATAAGTTGCAATAGAAATTTGCATATTGCAGCATATTGATATCGTGTCGACACAGCGACAATTTTGAGAGTGTGATTATTTTCCGTGATTTATCTTTCCGAATATCCCGTTCAAACGTTCATATGGTAACGTGCAAGCTACCATCACACACGTTAAAATGGTGAAACAGCTGGCAGACAGGATTTTGGAATATCTAGCAGAACACGAAAAAGTGAATACTCTTGACTTAGCAAGTACTTTCAATGAGGATCATCAGAAAATAATTGGAGCCGTTAAAAGTTTACAAACACTTGACAACGTAAGTAATGTCATAGGTATTTTACGTAAATCTTATTGCTTTTATAGTATGTGGTTTCTGATAATCGTAATTATTGTAGAATATACATACATATATATGTACATTATATGAAGTGTGAAGAATTTATGTTTTTTGTACTCCTTGCAGCGGTATATAATTTTGATTGATCCCATAGTTTTTTGTGTTAGGTTATAAATGTTAACACTTTGACCAAACAACACTGGGTTATTACACAAGAAGGGCAAAGTGTCATCGAAAATGGTAGTCCTGAGGCATCAGTCTATAATTGCATCACAGAAAATGGTATACCCCAAGAAATTGTCATTGCAAAGTTTACAAAAGTTGGTATTTCAAAAGCAATTGTTGCTGGTTGGATTGAGATTGATAAAAGTAGCGGTGCCAATATATTAAAAAAAAGAGTACCATGCATTGTCGATTATGTGCAGCAACATTTAAAAGATATTAACAGCATTCCAGATCAACTTAAAAAAGAGTATAAAAAGAGAAAACTTCTCCATGAGAGGTAGTAATTACTTTGTGTATACATACATTAAAATTATGAATATGATATTATAATTAAGAATAAATTCCATTTTTTGCTTACAGTACCATTAAGAGTATGTTGTTGAGCAAAGGTCCTAATTTCTCTACAAAAATGAGAAAATTGGAGGCTGATGTAACAGCAGATTTACTTATTAACGGTATTTGGAAGGAGAAGAGATTTAAACCATACAATTTTGATGCACTGGGTATGGCTCTTGAAGTTGGACACTTGCATCCATTGCTAAAGGTTAGGAGTGAATTCAAAAAGATTTTTATAGAGATGGGGTAAGTATAACAATCTAGTATTAATTCCTGTACTATCTACTAGGTATGTTTAACAATGTTTATAAAAGGTTCTCTGAAATGCCAACTAATAATTATGTGGAAAATTCCTTCTGGAACTTTGATGCATTATATCAACCACAGCAGCACCCTGCTAGAGATGCCCATGATACATTCTTTATCTCTGGTATGTATGTTTAATATTGCTACATATTATCAATGTATGTTACATTAGTTCTTTATTGCAGAGCCTGAATTGTCCACAAGGTTCCCAATGAAATATTTAGAGAATGTGCAACGAGTTCATAGTGTTGGGGATTATGGCTCAGTAGGTTATAGATATAATTGGAAAATCCAAGATGCACAAAAAAATTTGCTTAGAACACATACGACAGCTGTTAGTGCAAGAATGCTGTACCAACTTATGCATGAAAAGGTGTCCATTTGCTAGAAATATATAAATCTGAAATTCTGTAGCAGTACAAAAATCATAACAATAAGGACAAATATGATTATGTTTACAGGGACAATTTAGGCCAGTTAAATACTTCAGTATAGACCGCGTGTTTCGTAATGAATCTTTAGATGCCACACATCTTGCAGAGTTTCATCAAGTTGAGGGTGTCGTAGCTGATTATAACCTGACACTCGGCGATCTAATTGGAACACTGTATGAGTTTTTCAGCAAATTGGGAATCACTCAACTTCGGTTTAAACCAGCTTACAACCCATATACTGAACCTAGCATGGAAATATTCTGTTACCACAATGGTTTGAATAAATGGATTGAATGTGGTAATAGTGGTATGTTTAGGCCGGAAATGATACGACCAATGGGTTTACCAGCCGAAGTTAACGTTATTGCATGGGGATTGTCATTAGAAAGGTAAGTGACACATGAAAACAAAATATATGTTTGTAGTTTCTGATTGCATTAAGGTATATCTGTTTATTTAGGCCTACGATGATTAAATATGGAATAAACAACATACGTGATCTTGTCGGACCAAGAGTTGATATGGAAATGGTTCACCATAGTCCTTTGTGTCGATTAGATAAGTAAATATCGATTAACGAATTACTGAGATATTATATTTTCTAACTTATTCAGTATAATTCTTGTGCAACGTAATATAGTGCCAACAAAAATCGAATAAATTATTCATAATAAATGTTTAGCAGACGTAACGTGAAACTTTAGGGAGTTTTATTTACCTACTCAATTGTATAATGTTTAATCATATGAATATACTTAATACGCTATTAATTATGTTGTCAGAACGGCCGGTGACTGCATTCTTGCCAAAGAAGATGCATCAGAGATTGACAAAAAGTTGATGGATAATACAGAGATTAAAGACAGTAGTCGGATGCAGAATGAGAAACCTGAGAAGCAGGAAGTCATCATTTTTTGCGATCCAAACTATCCAATCTATTCCCTTGAAAAGTTGCTTTACCTTGCAGAATCTTGTATAAACGTGTCCATATACATTCACATCCACTCCTCAGTATCAAATGTACCAGATGACTTACTGCAGCTTTGTTCTCAATTGCGAAAGGAGAACAATGTAAATTTTATTCTTTCTGTTACTTTGATATGGAAAATCGTTGGAATTGATCCAATTATGCATTTATCGAATGCGCATGAGATCATGGGCGAAGTAAACATAGCAAGGTATATAAACCGTTTAATCGAGTGGATAAACCCAACCATACTGAAATATGAAACTAAAGATATATTTTATGCAAATAAGATTGATTCATATTTGGACAACATTCATTCTGTGATACATGGAACTAAAAAGTTCAATGTCCTGAATGCGCTGTACAAAATGAAATATCCTGTGATGGGTGACGATATTTCAATTGTTGATATTGTTCTTGACTCTGTAAACAAAAAAATGATAAGGAAGTGAATTTAGCATGAATTTAAACATACAGTTTACAACATGCATTATGTCTTTTGCATAAACATATATAGAGTAACATCTACTTTGTTTAGTATGTTCTTAAGTATTTTTACTTCTGTAAGTTCAAATGTCCACAAAAAAATTAAAAATTTAATGAAAGCCAAACGCGCTCTGAGGGTCTGATTATATAACACATATGAAAAACTTTCCAAACGTTTGGAACGTATCATGTGTAATGTACGTATGTCACAGAGATGTAAACTTTACTCATAAATTGAAAAAATTATTTTTCTTTAAACACATTTTTTCTCCGATCATGTATATGAGAACAATATATAAATAATAAATATAGCAATAAATATACAACAAATAAAGTAATGAATAATTTTTTAAAACCAATTGCAGTTTTCTCCTCCGAAATACTTAGGTGAAATCATATTCTACTTCTTCTACATACATACTTATAACACCTTAATTTCTTGGTACAAGTATGTTGGCAATACTGATACAGTAACTAGACAAATTTATCAATACCATTTGCAATGACTTGATCACGTGTCAACTGAGCTCCCTCTAATTAAAAAGTACGTTAGGGTGCATCGCTCGCTGGCTGTGTTTAATATACAATTAATGCAAAATGACCAAACCATGCTATTGCAGGAAGTATTAATATTCCGTGGCTATGAAATTGTAAGAAACGGAACGAAAGTAAAGCTCATATTATAGAGTTAAGAAGTACTATTACTACATTGTGCATAACGGACATTTTCTCTGCAGAATTGTGAAAAAGGTACATTATAAAAGTAGTATAGGAGATTCTTTTACGCACGTTAATTTAATCGAAAGTCGTTTCGTGGTCAGTTGAAGAAAATAATTCAATTTATCCACTTTAACATAATTATTTATCAAATATGAACGACATAAACATTGGACATACACTACATGGTTGTATAATTATTTAAACATTATCAACCTGTTGGCATTGCAGTTGATTATTTACGCTCATCTAGCGTAACGAATGATGAAGAAAGGTATCACAGAGCGGATTGCAAATGTAATTATGTTTCGTGCATATACCAAACATAAGCACACGTGATGCCTAGTTGAATTTAATAAAATGCCCATCGTCACGTTTGATGTCATAGAATGAGGTGTCTGTCTATTAGTTTGCTACATCGCAGTAGGATGGTATCAGTCGAAAGAGGAATCGAAATCAAAAAGAGTGATCATTAGGCGAAAAGGATGCGCAGTCGATGCATAGAGTTGTCGGTCATGTCGTGAGTCAACGAGTTTCGCGCCAGTGAGTGTATGCACTTTTGGATTCGGACGGTTTAGTTAGTAAACGGGAGAAGAGTAAGAGATAATATGTTGCGAAAAACTGATATAAAATTCTGCGGTTTCTGAATATAAGTGTGCATACGCAAGAACTCTGTGCGATGCTTTTGGTGAAATAATATAATTGTCATTCGTCGTGGATCAGCGCTTAATGCTTGGGGGGGGGGGGGGGGGGCATGCTTGTGCGTGTGAGACTAGCGATACGCCAAGAAGAGCATTCGAGAAAACTCGCGATTGAAGCAGATCGCACGAAGGTTAGAGAAAAGAGGACGGCTCTTCGTGGAATGCTTCGGTAAAATGGCGGAGGTTGTCGATGTGATTGGCGCTGATCAGCAGCGGTAGACGTGAACTGCCACTTAGTTTCACATCGCAGTTTGTTTTGATCTCGTTACACGAACGCTCGACGAAGTGGTAGACTGGTCAGACAAACGGGAGCCTTCTTGCGCTCGACCGTGTTTATTTATTTTCTGCCGTGGCGTTTTCAGCATTCGGAACTAGGAAAAGTCGTATGCGGTGGTGAACAGAGCGCAACGTGAAGTTGAATCTTCAAGAGGAGCGCGGAGTGTTCAGTGAGGCGGACAACGACGACTGTACGACGGCTGGTGAGAGAAAACACTGCCGCAGAAAGTAGTCGTGATATTCACCCCGGGTTGACACGACCGCGATGCCCGTGCCGCATTGCTTCAATCTTGACAAGTGCATCGGGAACGTGCGCCAGAAGAAGGACGAGAAAGGAGCTACGTCGCGAATAAGGATCGCAGTTACAAGAGCTGTTCGCGGCTAGGTGAGGGGTTGGGGGGGGGGGGGGGGCATAATCATTTCCTTAAATCGGTTGCCTCGGCCCACATGAGACGCTCTTCACGAAGTGAAACATATTTTCCACCGTGCGCCACTAACTCTTGTTTCATCTCACGGGTCGTGATCTCCGAACCGTCGTTCTTGTCGTTTACCCCACGTTCCAACCGCCATTCTGTTCGAAATACATGCGTTTCACCTTCGACGAATATTACGAGGACGAAACAGCCTACCGAAAGCGAATCCTTTGTTGTTATTTTACCTTCTTACCATTGATAGGTTAGACTACTCAGAAGACTGATGACTGTGCAAATTGAAGTCGTCGCGCCCCCGGAAAATTTTCTGCTTTTTCTGATATTACGTTCCGAATTACGCATCCGTGACTATTGGGCCCGTGCAAATGAATTAAATTAGAAAATAAAGCGCAAATCGTGCTAACATACAGCTACTATTCTGATCAAATTTCCATATAAATTGTTGAATCAACTTCTTCGTATTGCTGTATTGTTTTGCAATAATTTTCTTACATCCAGTGATATTAAACTGATTCTAATTAGTTAAATCTTACTAAAATTGATGAAGTTTCTTTTATATGCTTTACATTTCCATAAAGGTAAAAGTACAATGGTCTTCGTATTTATAAGTGCTGTTTGTACCTTTGAAGAGGAAGGATTTACACATTTGTAAACGATAAATATTCCATGGATGTGGAATAATGTTGACGATTATCAATTAATTTAAATGAACACATGTTCTTATAAGCATTTGTTTTTATTTTTATGGGAAAGCAGCAATAATCAGGAGTTATTTGTCTTTGCTCCTTAGAGGGATGTAATGTAAATGTTACAATAATACAGATTTATGAAAACAAATATCAGTGAAATATTTGCATTGTCAATATGGTTGCGGAGTAGGAGACATAATAAAACACCTAATGATTTGGACCAATATGTGTAAAATTTGAATATACTATATGTCATAGTAATGGGCATTTTCTGTTTAGCAGTGCAACTGCATTTGTCAGAAATATTTTAATCAAATTTGTCTATAATTAGATTTTAGATTCACTCAGAAAGTAAAAACCCTCCAAAATGAAGATCAATCAGAGCAGATTGAAAAAATGCACTTCAGAAGTGGTAAGTGCACTATTATTTTCTATTTATCTTTGTACCTTGGTAATATAGTAAGCAAGCAATAATAAGATAAATGTATTATATAACAAACAATCCTTTGAAATTATAAGGAAGCTTGGGTAAAAGTTTGGGTAATGGCTTGAGTAATATTCATATTTTTTGTGTCTACCTTAATTATATTTTTTCACATAATATGCCCACACAGTCAAATTCATTTTAATTATATGAAATTCATGGAAAGAGTACTTTGTTTGACTTGAAGCAATTTTTTTAGTTATAATGTCTTTGATAATAGGGAAAGCAGTTCATGTAAAGAATTATTTGGTATCAATAGCTATTGTTAAGCATACAATCGATATTGAATCATTGACTTAACTTTACTTTATTCTTTTGTTAAATATAGCCACCAGAGTGTCAGGCACTTATAACCAGATTAAGGTCATGCTCAAATGCAGAGTTGCTGGAGGAGTTCAAACAATTAGATGTTTGGACTTATGGTAAATGTGAATTATTTCATTGGATAAGTGTTTTGGATCTTAGTGATGGCATCTTGGAAGGAACTGCGGCTAGAAGCCCAGATAATCCGTGGGAGTTGGCATGTGATCTTCCCCAAAACACAGAAGTGTGTATCAGAAATGTAAATAAGAACTACAATATGATAGTGTATTTATCTATTAGAATTGACCGAATATTTTTTGCATTTTTAGGCAAAGGAGCTTTTATTATGGGTACTCCATTTTACAACACTTCTTATAGAGCACTCATTTTCACGACATTTGTACAACAGTATGGAGCATTTGATAACTTTGTTGTCAAGCTCTGACATGCAAGTGGTTCTCGGTGTCTTAAATCTTCTGTACATGTTCAGTAAACGAAGTAACTTTATCACGCGTTTGAACAGCGATAAACGACAAGCTTTGTTAAGTAGGCTTAACCATCTGGCAGAGGTATGTATGTTAATTATGTTACCATAAGGTACACTTTATAGTGCTATGACATCTTGCAAATTGTTACAGAGCTGGGGTGGAAAAGAAAATGGATTTGGCTTGGCAGATTGCTGCAAAGAACACCCAGACAAGGTACACACATGTTGATATAAAATATGAACTGAAACAAAAATAAGTAAACTGGGACAAGAGAGTACAGTTTATGTTAAAATAATCTTTTATGTGCAGCCATTTCCAGCAAGCGCTACGACGTTGCATTTCGAATTCTATGCCGAAAATCCTTTGGTGTCTGATACATCAAATACTATTACACCAAATCCAAGTACAAAAAAGTTTGGGCAAACAAATCTTGTAACATATATACATATAGAAGGTGTTGATAAACTTGGTAAAACCCCAGCACAGATCATGAATGATTTATTAAAAATTTATAATGTGCCAGAAGACCGACAGGTAACACAATGCTACTTTATTTTTTGCTTTCTACATTTATAGAACGCTAGTGCATATCAAATGTTATTTTATTTAAAGATGGCCCTGCTGACACACATTAGATTGGCTCACAGTTTTTCTGATTACCGAAGAAGGTTACAATGCGTACAAGCTCGACTTCAAGCATTGTCCGTACTCGTATACAGTAATGCATTACAGGAGAATGCGCACAGTCTTCTTCATGCTGGACTTCTGGAAGAACTGGTTGAGTTATTAGAACTTCCCCATCCTCATCTTGTAGAAATTCGTGCAGCCGCATTGCGCACACTGACTAGCATTATACATTTAGACCGAAATCCACATTTTCCAAAGTGAGTATGTCATGTTTCACATGAACCATTGTAGAGTACACATACTGTTTTCATTTTTTCATTTCAATGTATGACTATTTCTAGAAAACCTAGCTCAAGGTTGAATATGATCATCGACGTCACAGGTGCAAGTTCATACCATGGGTTTCTTCCTGTTTTGGTCCGAACTTGTATAACGACATTAACGTCACCGCAACCAGATGGACAACCATTCCCGTTGCCTCTTGCAACGGCATTGTTTAGCTTTTTGTATCATCTGGCCAGCTACGAAGCCGGTGGTGAGGCCCTCGTCAGTTGTGGGATGATGGAGAGTCTTCTTAAAGTTATAAACTGGCCAGGGAGCGAATTAGAACATATAACGGTATGAGTTCCAAATCGTTTCCAACATAACGAGAGTTTGTGTAATTAACAACAAGTTCTGTCGACAATATTTGATCATATACTGATTTAACCCTCTGCGGTCGATGCTGCCACGGTGGCCGCATTGGCAAATCGTCGTAGAAGTCCCTACCGCCGCTACGGCGACTTGACGCCTGGCACGCGTCACAGAGAACGAGGCTACCTCTAACGAAAGAAAACTATCCTCTCGATGATAGATTCAAATGTTTAGATCAACTAACAGATATCTGTTACACCGCAACCTTATCAGTTTCAAGAAATTCTGTGTATTTTAGTATCCATTTATTGACTTTAAATCCCGTACAACAAAGAAACTGCGAAAAACTAAACCTGTGCCGACCTGCTGGTACTCCCAGCAGGGAAATCTGCCGACCGTAAAGGGTTAACACGTTGACTGTCGCGCTCAATTTGTTTTTGATGTAATTTATGTGGACTCGTCGGTCACCGGTGGGCTCTACGCCAGTTAACGTATTAAACTTACACTTGCCGCATTTTTCCGTTTTTCCAGTTTGTAACCAGAGCAGTGCGTGTGATAGATTTAATAACGAATATAGATATGCAAGGCTTTCAAGCACATGGTGGCTTAGCGAGTTTTATTAATCGTCTTGACATGGAGGTTAATGTATGTAAGAAAGAGCAACCTTTTGAAATAGAGCCGCATTTGCAAGAAATACCACAAACAACGCGCGAAAGATCCATTGATCGAGACGAAGACTCTGCTTCAGCGCCTCGCTTGCATGATACATTCGACGAGCGCGAGGAGTCATCAAATCCTATGGAATTTTCGGAGGATGAAAATATGAGTACTAAGACCGACGACAAGAATGAGCATCTGCCTGACTACTCGGCGGCAAAGACCGGTAAAACGTGTTTGCCGCAACGTGCTGCACTTCTGAAATCGATGCTGAACTTCTTGAAGAAGGCGATACAGGATCCGGCATTCTCTGACAGTATACGACACGTTATGGAAGGCACGTTACCCTCCTCCCTGAAACACATTATCAGTAACTCTGAATATTATGGGCCTTCTCTATTTCTGCTCGCAACGGATGTCGTGACTGTATACGTTTTCCAAGAACCATCTCTGTTGTCGTCTTTACAAGACAATGGGTTGACTGAAGTTGTCCTGCACGCCCTCCTGATCAAAGAAGTGAGTACATTTTATGGGAGAAAAATTAGACTTGATACTTGACAGGTTATGTGTGTGCTGTATTGTTTAAATTAATATTTTCATCTATAGGTTCCTGCCACTAGAGAAGTATTAGGATCGTTACCTAATGTGTTCAGTGCATTGTGTTTGAATCAGCGGGGGCTAGAGTCGTTTGTAAAGAGGCGTCCGTTTGAACGTTTGTTCAAAGTATTAATTTCACCGGTTTATTTGTCAGCCATGCGTCGACGTCGAAGTGCGGAGCCACTTGGTGATACTGCGTCTAATCTGGGGAACGCGATGGACGAATTGATGAGACATCAGCCGAGTTTAAAGGTTGACGCTATCGCAGCAATTATTAAGGTACACTTGAAACAGTTCAACGCCGTGCAAAACATCTGATATAGAAACAATCATTATTAATATAAAACTTTTGCATAATGTAATTAGCTATTAGAAGAATTGTGCGTTTTGGGCTGCGATCCACGGTATATATGCTGGCGAGCTGCAAGCAAATCGGAAAATTCGCCGTCAAGTTCAATGTCTGGCCATCGTCAAACCTCGGGACAATCAGTCGGTGTCGGTGTTGGTGATTCTGGTGGAGGCGGTGGTGGAGGAGGGGGAAGCAGTAGTGACGAGGAAGAGGAAGACGAGGAAGAGGCTAGCACCAGTTCTCATCCACAGCGAGAAGAACAGCCCTCACCATCCCCAGCACAGCCTGGTCCGCCGCCACAACAGCCGAGAGAAAAGACGCCAATTGCACTGGTCGACTATATTCATAATGTGATGAAATTCGTCGATGCTATATTAAGCAATAATTCAACCGATGATCACTGCAGAGAATTTGTGGCCCAAAAAGGACTCGTTCCCTTATTATCAATATTGGGGCTACCCAATTTACCCGTTGATTACCCGGTTGCCCAAGCTGCACAAGCAGTAGCATCTGTGTGTAAAAGTATATTGGTATGTTTATATTTTGCCTTGCATAACACATATTACATTACGAAGATCCGTCAATGTTAATGCTAATGATTTTCCTGTAGAATCTAGCACATGAACCTTTGGTACTCAAAACGGGATTATCGCAATTAAACGAGGTGTTGAATTTACTTAAACCATTACACAGTCATATGGCATCGCTAGGCGGTTCTGTATTATTACATGAACTTGCTTCGGCCCCGAATTTGGAAACTGCTTTTACAAGTGACACTGCAACACCGTTATTGCATGCAATGAATGCAGCACACGGCTATGTTGTAATGTTCGTTCACGTTTGCCGTACTAGTCAGAGCGAGATTCGAAATCTGTCGATGAATCATTGGGGTTCCGAACTTGGATTGACTGTACTGAAAGGTTTATCCGAGTTGTATATGTCCCTCGTTTGGGAAAGTACATTATTACTCGCTCTCTGTAGCGAAGACATTATTCCTGCTGGGTGTGATTTTGGGAAAGAGGACATGGACAAGTTGATGCCACCGGAACTGAGAGTAAGTATGAAGAACTCTATTTCAATTGTAAATTTCGATTATGTTCTGAGTATGATTGAACTTGCTTTGGTAAATGAAATAGAACGAGGGGGAAAGTGCAAACTGGTCTGGGGGCATGACATCGGATATGGGTAGTAATGGCATGACAACAGCAATGGAAGCACTCAGTACTGATCCTCCACCAACACCTATGGAGGTATAGGTTTATGGATGAAAGTTCTTGTGTGAACCTGTACGGGGGGTACGATAAGGTTAAAAGAAAATGTGTATTCTTTCAGGTGGATGACAAACCAAGTGCAAGCACAGGGAGAACTTCACCAAGTTCTCATCAACTGAAATATATTAAGCCATTGTTAGGGGCATCCTCTAGACTTGGCAGGGCGCTTGCTGAATTGTTTGGCTTACTTGTAAAGGTAATTTGTGTTACAAAATATAGATCATTGATAGCTGTACTGTAACAAACGTAACATTGAATACTTCAATAACATAATGTGCCAAAATAATCGCGTCTTTTAAGCTCTGCATGGGTTCACCTATAAGACAGCGTAGAGGACAGCAGATACCGTTAACACAACCTCTTCCATCACAAGCATCAAGAACTGTTGCAACAGCATTAAACTTTTTGTTGATGCGCGGTTTATCATGGGACAAGTTACCGCCGTCACCAATACCGAAGTTCAAGTTGACTTTCCTAATATGCTCTGTTGGATTTACCTCGCCGATGCTTTTCGATGAAAAGAGACATCCATACCATTTAATGCTACAAAAGTTTGTTAAATTTGGCGGTCAGCATGCATTTTTTGCGTAAGTAAACTGAAATGGGTCAGTTATTATATAACATATATATTTCACTAAGCATTATATAAATATCAAACGTGTGAAGATGTAATAGAATATTGTCCATTTCATGCTGTAGGACTTTTCACTGGGCACTGTCAGGAGGCATACAGTTTCCATTGAAAGAAGGGCTAGAGCATCCAAATCTACCAGACGGGACCGGAGAATTCTTGGATGCCTGGCTCATGCTTCTTGAGAAAATGGTGAATCCTAAAGCTATCTTGGATTCACCGCATGCTGCATTATCTAAATGTACAGGAATATATAAAGTGTATGAGACGTTTGATCCAATTAAATACCTCACTGACATACATAAGGTATAAGATGATTGTACTCCACTGTACATATAACATTACACATATGACATTATTCTAAATATAATAGCTCTATGCGGTCTTTTTAAACAATTTGCAGAAAGCTTTTGAGGCAGTAATGCTTATGTGGGGAAAAAAACCACTCAAGAATTATGGAGCACGTATGACGGAATCCATACTTTCCATTTTACGGCACATACTACGTGGTGAAAAAATCATGAAGGTAGAATGTGATATATTTTGTAATGTTTTGTTCTAATTTAATTGGCTTAGCAACAAATGTGCATTCCCAGGAACGGTCTGAAAAGAAGGACAACGGTGAAGGAAGTGCAATAGCCAGTGGAAGTGGTGGTTCCGGTTCGATAAATCGAATTGGAACTATGTCAGAACGTCGTGAGGAACCTGAAGCAGATGTAAATTCGGAACACTTAAGACAATTGATGGATATGGGATTCAGTAGAGCACACTGCATTGAAGCATTGATGCACACCATAACAGTCGAACAAGCTACTGATTATTTGTTGGCCAATCCTGCAACATTGCGCAGACCCGTTAGTTAAAAATTTATTTATTTTAACCGATTTCAGAGTTGAAGATATTTTTTTCTTACCGTAAGGAAATATGTTGTTTCAATGCAGGATGCCCCATCTGGAGATGCAAGTAACCAGGGTCTTATTATGGACTTGGAATTAGTTGACGACGATCAAATAATGCACGCCATAGCGGTTTCTTTAGGTGACACCGATAACCGCAAATTACCTCAACCTGAAGAACCCGTGCGAGAGACTACCATTAAGGAGAGTATAGATGAATTTACACGTACTGCTCTTGATCAGTGTCTTAATTTATTAGACCTTATGCCGGACACAGTCTACAGAATTTGTGATCTTTTGGTGACAATTACTAAGAGGAATGGGGATGAGTGGCGGGATAATATGTTACGCCAGTTGATACGCGAAATCGGGGAGTTGGTCGTTTTCTTAATTGATATCGCTGAGGGCAATGACGAAAACGCGGGCACTCGGTTGGTTGAGTGTGAAGAAGCAAGTAAAGTGGCAGGACGTATTTATCTTTACACGTTATTTTTTGAGGTATATCAAGATAATAAAATCAGTGTTGGTTTTTATTTCTCTTTTGGTGTTGTTTAGTTTTAATCGTGCTATTAACTACGTATAGGGTACTTTCCAAGAAATGCGTGTTCCGTGTGCTCAAATGGTTGAAGAATGCGCCATTTTGGATAAACTTGTTCGTCTTTTGGTCGTGAGCGAAGGTCCGCTCACTATGAACAAAAACAAAGTTGGAAAAGAGAATAAGGATGGAGTTACTACGGCGAAAACACCCAAATGGTTGGCACCACTTTTACTTCTCATAGATCGTTTGGAGAAAGTCGCCATACTCACCAAGCGGAAGCAACTGATGCACAAGGTACTCAATTATTATGTACCTGATTGAATTGTCTATTAGTCGATAAATATATATATAATCCTCTTCGTACATATAGGTCACCAACAGAGTTTGGAAATGGTTTGACCTTAGTACTGGAAAATGGACCATGTATTCGCCGATGAACAATCGAAATATTAACGATGCATATTGGACCGGCGAGTCTAGCGTACGAATACAGTGCAGTAGACGTCGCTACCTTATTACGTTTTCGTGTATGACTCAGGTTAATGAAGATAGCGATAATAGACGACCTATCACGATGGGATTTAAGCTGATTAATGATGGTGATGACGGCACTTCCGTCTCTGAGTCTAACATGGATACCGATGAAAGTCCGGTAGAGGATAAGCGAAATGCAGTTGTACAAGGATTGGATCCTAGTATAGCACCGAGCATAGTGCGGTAACTAACATTACCATTCATAAAAGTCCCTCTTTTAAAAATATTCTTTGTTGTGTTCTCTTTATAGTAAACTTGTGTATATGTAATTTATAGAGCATGCGTGAAATTGCTCGCTATTCCTGTGGATAGAGATGCGTTGCACGCATTGATGAAGGTGTGCTTACGGTTAACGAGGGATTACAAAAATGCAGAGGTATTCGCCCGAGAGGGTGGGGTCAAGCTACTTCTTGAAATGACACAAGCGAGTAGCTTCATGGGTTGTATAGGTTTGAGCACATTGCTCATAAGGCACACACTTGAAGATCCGCGCACGCTGCGACTTGCTATGGAAAAGGTATATTATTAAATTAGTAAGAAAAGGGGCTGGAAAGACATTGCTGCTATTATGCTCTATGCTATCATTTATCACTTTTAGGTGATTCGCACTCGTACACAAAGTAATATTCCTCCTGCATACAAAGAGATACTTTTCATGACTCGCCAAATAAGTAGTGCCGTCTGTCGTAATCCTGAAGCATACAGAGATGTTTGTGAACACATCCTTAGAGTTGACATCAGTGTACTGAAGAGTGAGTTTATATTTCTGTGTTGATACGTAGAATTATTTTCTTTTTCCAGCTATGAGGTTTGCAATTTTTTTGTTTCCAGGAGATGATGTGGATAACAGACTAGTTGTTAAAGCTGTGCCACCTTGTCGTTTTCCTGGTCTGCTCACGGTAGAAGAAGTATCCGTAGGTGTTATTCGGGACCTTTTAAATGCACTGATCAAACCAATGCCCGTTTTGCCTGATGACGGGTCAACGACTCCAACTGGAACTCCGGAGAAAAAGTCATTGTCGTCTTCTCACGCTACAATTTCAGCTGCGAATAACGCGCAATCATCGAGGCGGGACGTGCTAAGAAACAACGCAACAGCTGCCAACGACCTACTCGATGATGACGATCAGGTCTCTCAAATCATACCCCTTAAGATTTATCCAGACACGGGAAGTAACGGAAAACTTGAACCTGAAGAAGCGAAGAAACCACTGTTGGCAAAATCAGCAATTTTAAAGATCTTGGCCGAGGCAGTCCGTTCTTATGGGGATGTTGCCAGCTTAATTACGGAGCATACTTACAGAGCTGATCAAAGTGAGATGGTCACAGAAGACACTACGGCTCTTGCCTTCTTACTTGACAAACTTTTGCCAATGTTGCCCGAAAACTCGAGTGATAGACAATGCAGTAGTATGGCACGAATGTTAATCGCAGCTATTGCCTCATGCAATCATTCGCCCGACGTTCAAACGACTTTGGTCACGGAGGTTAAAGCCGCTTTAATGAGAACGTTAGCGTTACCTGAAAGTTCTGAAAAACATGCTCAGCTGCAGTTAATTATCGGTTTAATATCTACCATGATTGACAGTTGTCCTCCGACGTCTCATACACAGCTAAGGGCATCCCTCAAAGTTCACCAGTATAACAATGTGAATTATATCGTTCGCATTATGCTCAGAAAGGGCATTATTACAGATCTGGCGAAAATTCCCCACAGTATCGACTTGTCAAGTCCTAACATGGCGGGTACAATTAATGCTGCGTTGAAGCCACTAGAAACATTGTCAAGAATCATTAATCAGCCAATGCCAGGTACGGTAAATAATAAGTTTGCCAAACCTAAGAATAGAACTGTTCAAGAAGAACCGATCGGTGAACAAACTGGTACGACAACGTCTGAGGCGACCCATGCTGTCGGCGAGGAGACTAATGAAGATGCTGAGAACACAGAGCACGATATATCTGTAACAGCGGAAAGTCTGGAGCCGACGTCTGAGAGCCAAGTACATGAGGAAGGTGACGAGGCAGCGTTAGAGGACATAATGGATCAGTTACTAGAAAGGTAGCGATCGGAAAGTTTGGTCCGAGAGATTCAGCCGAACGTTATGCAATTACATGAACCTGTCGTCACAGATCTGTTACACATGCATTAACTTACGTTTTGTATTTCTATGCGCGCCTGTGGTGTGTGTGCATTTTTTATTTATGCATTTATCGCTTTTAAATGTAATGAAACGTTAACGATTACAGCCTAAAGTACTTTCCTTCAAGACTTGATTGCCTTGAACAAAGTGACGTAATTTTATTTAAGTTCCAAGGAATTATATTTTATTTTTAAATATCTGAAAGTGCTTCAAATACATTATTTATGCTTTTTGCACACGTTCGCGGAATCCTATTTGGTACCAACGTTGAGCTTGTGAAAACTACAGTGCTTATAATCAAGTAGTGTACTCTTTTCCAGGGACGGCTCGGCCGTACCGGAAGACCAATCTTCTCGACCGCACAGACCAATGGACATCGATGATGAAAGTTTAGCGATGCGTGACGCTGAAGGAGATTTTGATCCAACACGTGACACCACAGTAAGAGTAACGTCGCCTTATTTATCATTGCTGTTCCATGTTTGTCCATCAACGTTATGACCGGGTCATAACTTTAAGTACATATTTGTTTCCAGGAGGATTTAATGAGTTCTGATTCGGAATCTGATAGCAATCAGTCTGACGACAATGAAGATGAGGTCCAGGATGATGAAGACGAAGAAGAAGAGGAGGAGGACGATGGTAATAATCCTTAACTATACGTTGAATAAGTCGGTTATGTTTGTAAATTGTATTACTCTATAGGTGAGGAGAACGAAGAGGAAGAAGAAGAAGAAGAAGAAGGTTCGTCGAACTACGAGGAAGATGCAATAGAATTTTACGGTGACGTCGGTGAGGGTAACAGTGTGTTCCGCATGTTTCCGTCCACGGAGCGGGACGGTGGAAATGTTGTCATGATACAACACCATGTCGACAACCAGGATAACGTGTTTTCATCGACACCGCTCAGCACGCGTTCTGGCGTACCGTGGAGTACTAGTTTTCCCTTGCCGTTGGGCGTGTTTGAGGACCCACCATCTTCTGTATCTGAAACCAACGGTAGGCCGATTAAATATATAAACAAATTAAAACTGTAAGAGTTATGTTAACGATAAACGCATCCTAGAGCCAACGAGGTTGTTGCACAGCTTTTGACTGTCCAGTGACATTTCTTATATTGCGATATTGAATAACATATTTAATTTTGTAGGAATCGGTACTCATCCACTGCTGATACCGCAAAGTAGTTTAGACACAGCAAATACCCGGGCTCAACGTGCTCTTAGACAGCGCAGGTATCAGTATCTGCAGTTGACAAATTCTCGAAATACACATCCTCCTGTCATATTACAAAGGTATGGATGACGATAAAGGATTGAAACGCCTGTCCACATGTAATTTCTAACGTTTTTGTGCGTATGCCCTTCCTTACAGACTTCTTGGCCCAGCTGCACAGTCACTGCCATTGTCTGCGAGTCAGGTATTAGCTTCGAATTTTAGGGACACACGTGTCGTTGTGATGGATAATGGTCTTGGAATATTTACAAATCAAGAGGAAGAACAGATTGATTTTGTAGTTCGTATGCCATTCGTACCATTTTTATTCTAGAAAAATGGAAAATAAGATTCGTAATCATTGTTTGTCATTATTTATTTCAGGACCAATCTGGTTACTTGTTTGGCCCAAGTCTTGCTGCAACATTGAACAACATTCCCACGGCATTGCACTGGTGGATAGAGGAAAGCAAATTGTTGGACGGTGATTCTCAACCTGACTGTTGTGTTGGTACGCTCCATCGATATTCCTTTACATCAATTATAAATATACGTAAAATACTATATTATCAATGAATTTCATATTACAGGTGTTGTACACAAATTGATACCCATCTTAGAGAAGTATAGAAATGCTGAATTGGCAGAACGAAAAGAGAAACGCAAAAAGCAACATGTCTCTGAAAAGGATAGTGAAAAGGAGTGCAAAGAGGAGAAAGATCGTGCGAACAACATTGAATGTGACTACAATTTTCTTAATAGGTTAAGCGTGGTAGTAACTGCAAAATATCTATACAGCTAAACGTTGTGAATTACATGATTTTAGCTGCGTCTTCGACTGCAGCTTCGACAGAAAATCGTCGACCTCTCGCATCAACATCTCAAAGAGAGGACACAGCACAGCTTGTGACCGGTATTGAAACTGCGGTAGAGACAAGACCGGACCGTACACCAGAAGAAGATTTTATTGGTATGTACTTATTCATAGAATGTAATGGTATTATGTAATTTTTGTACCATTTAGACATGTGATTGATGTTCCGATTTCGTAGATGTGACAGGTGAGATGGAAGTGACTGTGCAAGATGATGAAGAAAGAGCTCCACCGCCATCAGAAGAACAATCAATGGAATCTAGAGATCCACGTATTGCAAATCGAAATCCGACGTTGGAACTTGCAGAAAGCATTGTTGATTCCGTATTAGGACCTTGCACATCAGAAGCGACACGAATAAGTGAGTGTTCTTCATATTGATATAACATGTAGTAAGTTGTTTTAAAGAAACATATGGATTATGAACAATGAGTCTTGTAAATGTTTAAAAGGACAACCGGACCATAGCGCCGTGACTACAAATTTAAACGAAGCGATTCATTTGTCGAGGGAAAGCAGCGATACTGCTGATTGGATCAGAAGACTGTTGACTGAAGAACATCAGACCAATGTTGAAAGAAAGTAAGACTATATTTCTTGTCCATTTTGTAGTATACGTCAGACAAGGCTTAATGTATTAAGAGCTTGTTCACATCTATTTCAGTGCTAATATTGTTAACCAAGACCCTAGTTCATCGGCGACGGAAGTTTCAAATTCGGAAGCATCTGAAGGTCAATTACAGCAACGGCAGGAACTTTCACAGTCACAGCAACACACTGAGCAGGCACAGGAACAACAGCAACCTCAACTGCAGCAGTCAAACCACTCAGAACAGCAACAACAATCGCAACAGCAACCTGTGGAACAACAATTGCCAGATGGCGTTGACCCATCTTTCCTAGCTGCTTTACCGGAAGACATGCGTGATGAAGTAATCGCAGAACAACTAAGGTATATGTCCATATATCCCACATGATGAGACAGATTTTTTTCCGTGACTAATGTAATAGATTTATCTATATACATATCTATCTTTTAACTTTCGTACAACACTTATTATGTGTTCGGTCTGAGATTTTGTCTTGCCCGGTTAGTCCGTTCAATTTTGGTGGCTTTGGACCACCGAGCGTGGTCGTTGCAGCTTTCACCGATATTGTTTAATGGTATGAACATTTCGAGCAGCAACATTCAGGCTTTTTTCGGCATATTAGTAGTAATAGTTTTCTGTCTTCCATCAGCATATACGATATCGCTAATAATATACAATTATAATCATGTTAAACTTAAATAGTTATAGACTTTTGCACAATCTAAGAAGCAATAACATATCAAATGAGTTAAATGATATTATATTCAAACACAATTACATTTACAAAAAACGATGCGACATTGAACGATACAAGAAATTTGATAGATAACAATAAATGGTAAAACACTGACTGAAGAAAATATAAAAATAGGAGAAAATGCAGGTCGATGAAAATGTGAGACGATTATTTTGAAAGTGGTCTAAGAGCATTTGTAAATTTTTCTTTGTTGATTTTGTAACGTGCACAAATTTAAGGCAGTTTTTATAAACATCATCTTTCAGTTTGGAATATTTAGTGTTCGATCATTTTAAACACACAAGTTTTCGCAGTTACTCCAGTAATTAAAAACATTACTTTCAAAGTGGACTAAGTCCAATCGATTATTGATAATGACCGAAACTACAGATATTTAAACATCAATAATTTACTGTTTGTCCTCTAAGATGGTTATATAATTATCAAAAAGAGGCCACAGTTTTTAAAGGGGAAAGAGTTCTATCGAAGTATATCGAATAATTTGCGTTAAAACACATGTTTTGCCAAAAGTGGCGGGACTCCCCCATTTTTTAACACGTTGCGTGCTATGGGGTCACCGGTGACCGGCGGTGCCAAGATTATTAGAACACATAATTCGAGTCAATTTTCAATGTTTATTAAATTTTTCAATATTATCATCGTTTGTCGGTCGACGTCGGTCCGTCTGGCCGTGGAGGTCACCAGTCGCCAAAACTAAGTCGCTCCGTCTGGCCATGGGGGTCACCGGTGACCCCCAGTAAAATTATTGCATTATACGCTCTTACATACTACAATTTACCTGTTGTGCAAACTATTTCGAAAAAATATGTAACGCATAATAAGAAATTCACGTTGGCGCCACGCGCCGGACACGCAAAATCAGCGTGGCACGCAACGTGTTAAAAAATCCAGATGGAGAATCAAAACTTTTCAATTACGTTGAAGTTTTGCAAATGCTTTTGAAATTACCGCCTAAAAGACTCTTACACATTTATTTTGAAAGTAAACAAAGTTTAAAAATACACATTATGGATAAGTGCTGTAAAATTTAGGGCATTCATTCAAGACGATAAGCACCAATGCTGTTCTGCCTTGTTTATCGTTTGGCTCGCCTTCATTGAAATCGCCTACATGAGCAAAATCGGATTATACAAAAGATAAATAGATGGCAAGTTCTCGAACATAGAAATGGCAGATATGCACTTAGTCTACGGTGTGGCGGACGGGAATGCATGTTAAATGTGACGGTAGAAAACTACCCTGTAAATTTTCACCCCTTGCGTTGCGTCCATACATTGTTTGACAAAAGTTGCTTGTATTCATGTGTTCTACCACCCTATAAATTTTCTCCCTCAAATTCTGATTCACCCTGTATATATTGTGATAATATTTGTCGTAAAAGCATGATAAACAAAAATATTGTCGGCACCATGAGCATTTCATGAATGACTGCAATTTGCACGTACACACTCTTTGCATGACATCTTCAGAAAAACGAATCTGACTTACGGTTAAAAAAAATTTACGGAGTTTTGTTAATTTTGACGCGTACCGTGCACATTCAATCATCAGCGAAAAAATTGGCGCGAGTAATTATTGATGATTATAAAGAGTCCATTTTAATGGCATCTTCGGAACTATTTAAATCCCGTTGTTGTTCTATTATAGTAAGGTTGTTGAATAATGTATACGTTTAAATAAATAATTTGACTTGACGATAAAAATATACATCGCAAGGCTGACATACCGGTGTGCAATGAGGCGGGATAACTCACAAAATGCACACACTATCATTATTGGCATCCAGAAATTTCTCGTTATATACGGTTGGACCTATTCGGCCAGCCCACGAATTGGGTGCCAAGCAAAATGTATTATTTTTTACATATGGTTTTAAAATATGATTTAAATAATCAGCGTGTGTCATTTTCGTTAAGTTGGCTGACTTTGCACACATTAAATGAACATTTTCCAGTTCAGCACGCAGTTCTGATATGTGAAGCATAACCCTGGGACCAAAACATTCACTTGGTTCTTACAAACACAGTAATACTTTACACGAGTTGACACACAAACACGAACATCTCCCGCTTCAATGCAATGATTGTGACTCCACCATTCGATGTTCGCATATTTGTCCCAATTTGTCCCACTCTTGGCTATTTCTTCTTACCCTTTATAAATTTGCTGTTTCTTTTTATGTAAAACCCTTTCTTTATCTGTAACGTTTTCAAACTTCACGTTGGATTCTTTAAATCAGATGTTACAAATAACGTCTCTATAATTTTTTAAATTTAAATAATAGTTTAATGTTATTGAGTATATTAAACAGTCGTAAGAATGCAAGAAAACTAAATAAATGGAAAAAGTCGATGTTACCACGAACAAGTGGATGTTTTAATCCCTGGGTTATGCATCACATATCAAATTTCGTGCTGAACTGAAAAATGTTCATCTAATGTGTACAAAGTCAGGCAAATTGATGAACGTAAAACATATTGACTATTTAAATCATATTTTCAAATCATATGTGAAGAATAAAGTTTCGGTTCCTAATTCGTGGGCTGGTAAATTAGGTCCGAGCGCATATAATGAGTTCTGAATGCCAATAATGATAGTTTATGCACTTTGCAAGTTACACCGGCTCACCAAGTCAAATTATTTATTTAGACGTATACCAAATTCAACAATATTACTAAAATAGCAACAGTATTTAAGGTAGTACCTCCACGTTTGCAAAATTCCAAGAAGTCTTCAACATTTTGAGTGTAACTAACAAGGGGAGGACCAGGGTTGTGGGTCACCGATTTTGTTCAAATTTTGCACAGACCTTCTTTAGCCGAAAATATTGGACACGTGTTTTGCCAAAAGTGGCAACACTCCCCCATTTTTGAAAAAATCGAGGTCAAAAATCAAAATTTCTCGATCGCGCTGAAATTTTGCAGAGGTGTTTAAAATTGCCTCCTAAAAGATACTTACACATTTGTTTTGCAAATAAACAATGTTTAAAAATGTACATCGTGTATAAGTTGTATAAAATTTACTTGGTTTTCATCGAAGCGGCGTAGCACAGTTAGTATGGTACTAGCGTAATAACTGACGGTCCGGTGTTCGATTCCCGAGGCAGTTTTGCGATTTTTTTCCCCATTTTTATACGCAAGACTTGAAGGCTAACATTGAAGAAGAAACCGCTAATTTGGAGCCAGATGTTTTGCGAGGAATCCAAAACGCCGTAAAACGAGCGCAATTATGCATCAACTCGGGAGGTGGCTATTTGAGCGATATAATTTTTTCGAAGTACTGTAACCAATATTACACATTCAAGTAAACTTTTGATGAAAACAGAGCTCTTTTTTTTCATTTATAACGAAATGGCAGCCAATTCAAACTATGATATTACTTTTGCGCCACCCGTTATAATATCTTAAAAATATGTCAGTAAATTTTCAAAACATAATTCAAAGTATTTCTCATGTTATAACGTATACACGTGACCCTTCTATACTTTGCGTTCGAGTCAGTGGTATAGTTGAGCGGTCGAGTTTGTCTATCTGTTATATACAAGATATAAATCGGTATGGTGACGATTTTCAAGTATGTAGTACAAAGTGAGTGTATTCGCTACGTGCAGAAGAGGAGGGCCAGTCGTCTCCAAAAAGTTAAATAAGATCCTAAACTTACTGGACGAGGCAAACTAATCCAAACTCTATTGAACAAAGTGTCATTATACTACCGATTAGTTATTCTGAGGAATGTTAAGAGCCTTGAGGATATGAAGAAGGCTGTAACGGCCACTTTTTATCACATGTGCTCCATAGTTAATAATCCAAAATATGAGTACTGTCCGGCGGGTACCGACAGCTGATGCCCTAACAAATGAATTATCAACGTATAAGCATGGAGCTCGAGTAATTAACGAAAAAAATTGAACAGCAATTTTTATTTAATACGGGGTTTTATTCTTAATGATAATTATGATCATTATTTCTTAATGATAAACATGAAAATGGTTGTCCCTCGCAAGTATCACAAAATGTTACAACATGTTTAGTAAAACTTCTTGCCTTTTTTCTGCCACACTGTGCCGCCGATAAAACACAATAGCCCTGATATGTTTAAACACTTACATCGAGTAAATTTTACGGGGATTTCCTTATAAAATCGCGTGGCGCTCAACGTGTTAAATGCATAACACACACGATGTTAAAAATTGGGGACGATTGACCACACCAAACAGGAGATAATTGCAATTAAAAATTACATTTTTTTTACATACAGCATGGGAGAAGCGTGGGAAAATGACAAATTTTAAATTTTTCTGCATTGAAGGACTTCTGCGATCTTTATGAAAGACTAATATTTGCTAGAGTAATATATTCGGAATAACTTACAAAAAGATGGAAATTATTTATCACATAGTTTTAATGAACAGTTAAAAAGAATAACACATTTACACGATTATTTTTTGTGGAGAGGATATTAGAGTAGTCGCGTAGAAACGATGCGGTAACGTTACAACGGTAAAAATGACGGTGCAAAAGAAATATCACATGTGTGTGTCTTTTCATTTCCGACAGCGTTACCTATCTCAAAAAAATATGCGGCGGTGTCACATTTCCTCACAGAATAATATTTCATAGGATGTGTGTATTCATATAGAGAATATAATAATGTATGAGGTACAATCACGTAAAAAAAAACATAGGCTGTAGACTGAGTTTGCTAATATGTACAATATAATGTGGATACTAAGCCAAAACTTTTTACATGGATTGTTGCGGCGGTAGTACCTTAAGTAGTAGCAAAGACACCATTAAAACGCTTTCTTTAATTAATCAATAATTATCCGCGTCGTTTCTTTCGGTAATGATTGAATATGCATATTATGCGTAAAAATTAACAGAACCCCGCAAATTACATCGGCACACAAAGAAAAAAGTTGTTTGTACATCCGATGCCACCTACCTACCGGCATGTATTTCGACCCGCTGAATGCGAATTTTAAGTCAGTTTGGGCCGTGCACCCTCAAGTTTCGAGTAAATTATGAAAATAGCAAAGTTTGAATAAATGGTCATAAAAAAAATGTGTGTATCTAAACCAAACATAATTTTTATGTATTTTTAACCGCTGAATACAAATCTGAAGTGTATTTAGACCATAAGCCGTTTTAAATCGAAAAAAAAGTGTAAAAAAAACCTTGAAAATTGCCAAAAATGACAAAAAATTGTCATTATATTGATGAAAAAAATTTCGTAGACCCAGATCGGAGAGGATTTTTGTGTAATTTGATTTGGTCAATCCGAATTTGAAATCTATTTGGCTTATGAATCTCCCAAACTCTCAAAAAATCACAAAAACCGATAAAATAGCAAAAAACTGTAGTTAAAAACATTGAAAAAATCTATAAAACATGATTAAATACTTTTCTTGTATTTTTTCACGCCTAAAATACAAGTTTAGAATCTGAAAATATGAAAAATTGTAATATCTATAAAAAATGACGTATAACTAGAATGAAGAGAACGATTTTCTCGAATTTTAAACTGTTCTTCGTTGGTATCGAACTCTTTTGTTCTCAAACGATCTACGCAGTAGATTTCTCTTCCGTTTGTTATCATCTCTTGTTGTATCCCTTTTAAGTGTCCACAAAAATTTTTTCATTGCTGTGATTGCAGTTTTTTTTTTGCAATTTTTTGCCTTTTTTTTGGGGTTTTTTTGCATTTTACTCAAATCTGGAGGGTGACCGGGCCATACGGACTTCAAATTCGGATTCAGCGGGACCTACATGTCCGTAGGTAGATCCGGTCAAATGTACAAACAACTTCTTTTTTTTTTTTTTGTGTGTGCCGGTGTATGTTTAAACGTACACCAAGATTAGTTTCCTGAAGATGTCATGAAAACAGGGTCTATGTGCAAAAACAGTCATTCATAAAATACTCGTGGTGCCGACAAAATTTTTGTTTATCATGCTTTTGCGATAAATGTTATCCAGATAGTTGCACATCATATTAATCTCCTTAAATGTAATATATATATTATTGATAGATTTTGGAAGTACAGTCAAAACTAAAAGTTACGAACAATAGCCATAATTTACAAAACTTAAATCCGTATGGCGACTTGAACCCTGGGCAATGTGTTACTATGCTAGTAGCATACCTAACCTGCTACGTCGCTTTGTTGAAAACCGTGTAAATTTTATAAATCTTATCCATAATGTACACCTTTCCCTCCTATAACACGGTAGTTAGGTTCCTAGAAAATGCCGTGTTGTGCGAAACCGTGTTGTATGAGACCCAGAGTTAGTACAAAAAGGGGGGTTACGTTCCAAAAACCAATTGTTTTTTTTTATTTCTAGATGAACAACTTAATTTTTATTAAAAATATAAATGCATGTATAGCACGAAGCAGAAAAAAAAACCCTAAAAAAATAATATTTTCATGAATAAATGATTCAAATCTTGTGGATGACATGGAGCATTATCTAATAGTAATAGCGCCTTGAAGTTCAAAATTTTCTGCCTTAAATAACGTTGAACGCTTGGCACAAAACAATTTGAAAACCAATCTTTAAATAAATTTCTAGTTACCCAAGCTTTTGGATTTGCTTTCCAATATACCGGCAAGGTGTTTTTATTTACGTCTTTAAGTTTACGAGGATTTAAAGATCTATAAACTAGCATGGGTTTTGCCATGAAGTCCCCCGATGCATTACTGCACAAAAGGAGCGTTAAACGATCTTTAGACACCTTAAACCCGGGTGCAGCTTTTTCTTTTTTTGATATAAAAATAAATATTTCCGCAACATTGTATCTTTAGGACAGCAAACCTCGCCGCGGCTGTAGAAGTACAATGTTGTACCAAGATTTTTGCAGTTTTCTTATCGTCTTATAGCGAAACCGTGTTATAGGATGTCGTGTTGTAGGAAGGTTCCCGCAATTTACGAATCGTGTTATAGCGAAACCGTGTTATGAGATTCCGTGCTATAGGAGGGAAAGGTGTATATTTTAAAGCGTTGTTTATTTACAAAATAAATGTGTAAGTATCTTTCAGGGGACAATTTCAAACGCGTTTGCAAAATTTTAGCACTGACGAAGAATCTGTTTTTGGACTCAATTTTTTCAAAAATGGGGGAGTGTTGCCACTTTTGGCAAAACATGTGTCCAATATTTTCGGATAAAGGCCTCTGCAAAATTTGAACAAAAAATCGGCGAGCCACAACCCTGGTCCTCTCCTGGTGAAAATATTGTAACGACACCCCTTTATAAAAATATAAAATGAATTACAGAGCCATGATGGACATACTAAGATATAAATCACCGGGGCAGCATGCCTTCTTCAAATGCCTCCTGCATACAAAAAATATTGATGTGTAGTAAATTGTCATGTAATTTATGTAGTTAGAACATTTCCTGAATTGCCTAAATAATATGCTTGAATTGTTACAAAGTAATGTAAAATAAAATAATTATTATTTTTTTAATTTCAAGCGTTTTAAATTATGTTGAATGGGCTTGAGCTCTTTCAAATTTGATAAGAAATATAGTTGTTAAATTTGAAAGCGGGTTAAGTACATTTACGTTTACAAAAACGCATATTATTCACTTAATAATTATTATTATTTTAGTAGGAATTGTAAATTTCACTTTCTTAGTACATTTAAGGAGTGTGATATATTGATATCCTATACGTATATTTTTAATTTCATTGACACGCAAACTCTTTAATATCTAAATTTAAACTTAAATGGGCTTGGCCACTTTAGCAAGAAACGGTTCATATGTATTATATTTCTTCGGCGGCTGAGGTTAGATCTTCCTTCTTCAATGTGTCGTGAGAAACCAATGCGTGTTATTCGTTGGCTATTGTTTGATGCTATACTATTCGTTGGATTGGCATAATTGTGGTTACACACGACGTACAATTGCCTTCTGAGGTGTAAAAACGATGTATGCGATGTCAAGTGATATATCGTAACAAGCCTGATTATTTTTTGACTTTAACCATTAAATTTTCATCCTGGATGATGAACATGTGTTTAGACTTCAACGAATCAGGCAACGAGCTCAGGCAACAGTAGTCGAAGAACTTGCAGGACCTGTTGAAGTCAATCCAGAGTTCTTAGCTGCCTTGCCACCTGCTATTCAAGAAGAGGTTTTAGCTCAGCAACGACTGGAACAACAACGACACGCGGCCGCATCTGCAAATCCCGAGGATCCTGTTGATGCAGCCGCGTTTTTCCAAAATCTGCAACCATCTTTACGACAAGCCGTTAGTGTTTTCCATCTTAGTTTCTATATGGTAGATGTTTCTTGCGGTTTGTGTTTGCGAAGTGTCAACTATTTTATTTTGCGGACAGATTTTAACAGATATGGAAGACTCGCAAATATCCGTCCTGCCACCTGATTTAGCTCAAGAGGCACAAAATTTGCGACGAGAATGGGAGGCTCGTAATCGACATATGATACAGGAACGATTTCTTAATCATGTTAGCCAAGGCAATACAGCACTGTCCAGTATACTCCGAAATTCAGGCAGGGGTAATTATTGTACTTACTTTATGTCATTTTAGTATGTTATGTTTCCATTTGCTGATAATGTATTATGCGTATCAGGAGAATGGATGAATGTGCGATATAGATAAGGAAAAGCAGCAGCTGATGTGTTTCCGTTATTAATGCATTTATAATATTTAATTCTGGTTGTAGGCAGAGGAGGTGGCACACGGTACGCAATTCATGCTGTACCGCAACGAGGTCAATGGGCGTCTTGGCATTCACGTGGTGATTCAAATATGCCACATCAAGGTGGAGGTTTACGATTGCGTGGAAGACAATTGCTGGATCATGAGTCGATGGCATGTTTGTTGGTGTTGTTATTTGTTGACGAACCGAAGATCAACACATTGAGACTTCATCGAGTGATCAGAAACCTCTGCTATCACAGTAGCACGAGGGAATGGGTGGTCAAAGCTTTGCTCAGTATCATGGAAAGGAGTAACGATGAAAACAAGGAAATCATTAACGACTTTAGTGGAAAATTTAAGAAGAAAGGCTTATTCCCATCAATGGATTATTGGTATGAAAAAATCGGACGTTTTTTGGAAAGGGTTGCACCCGCCAAACGCAATTCGCGCAGTCACTGCTATACTCATTTTTATTCTTGCATATGTCACAGTTCACCGAAACTGTATGAACAGAGGAATAATACGCAATCCTGGCTTAACATCAGCATAGACGCTGCTCTCGGTTGCAGAGCAAACGTTTTTCACGTCATCAGGCACGGTGGTAAGAAGTCTGAAAGACAAGGCAATTATATCGCAATCCACCCACAAGCGGCTCCCACTGTATGCAGGTAAACGTTTGCCCAAACTTTGCTGATAACCCTTTCGCTACTACGGGCGACTATAGACGCTCTCCATAAAATACCCTTGGCGTACTACGAACGACTGTGATCGCTCCGCGTAAGAGGCCGCGTATTATACATAACGACGAGCGACCGTGCACAGTTTTGGCGTGGCGACTGGTTCAGCAGGAGTGCCACGTCTGAGAAACTGCCCGCAGCGAAAGGATTAAGAATTAGGCGAATTTGCGTCCTAACAGCAACACAACTGACTTGATCTGTATTTATCTGTTTTATGTTTTCATTCTTCTTACAGACATACGTTAGAACTTTTAATATCACTAGCAAAAAGTTTCCTCGGCTATTTTGTGCCTCTGAGATCGAAAGATACCGAGGATAAAGACAATAACAAGGACAAGGATACAAGCATTAACAAAGACGATACTGGAGCAAAGAAATCTACCACCAAAATGGGCAAGAGCGACCTACCTGATTTTTGGGACATGCTTCTCAAGCTCGACTCATGTGCATCGAAGAAAGGAAAGTCTGTCGCAAGAACTCATTCCAGTTCGAATCTAGGCAACGAACCAGAGCATAGTATGACGACGTTCGAAGCTTCTGCCTTCGGTCAATTGATTTCCATGCTTAATTGGTCTGTCATTAAACGGAGTAGCCAATTGACAGATAAGTTGTTACGACTGTTATCTTTAATATCGATCGGCCTAACAGAAGTCAATCCTTATCGACGACAAGAGGGCACGAAAAATAAGAAAATGGAAGTGAATAAAGAACAGTATGTTGCTGCTCCTGAAGGGCATCTAAGGTTAGCTGTACAGGTGCTGACGAGTAAGAGTTGTTCCGAAGAGGGGCTCGAGGATGCAACAGCGTTATTACTTAACTTGTCCCATTGTCCTGACCCAACTAGACAATTGGTAAAATATCGTATACAATATATTGTAGAGTAGAATATAATTTGTTTAATAATAATGAAAATTGATAATGTTACTATGACGTCCTCTTACTTTTAACAGATATTGAAATTGCTTTTGGAAGGTGCAATGGAATTAGCGAATATGGTATGCGAGCATATAAACGATCTAATGATGGAACTGAAAGTATTGAATCGAGAGTTGAGTAGGAGAAATTCGATGGAGGATCAACCGTCGACCAGTACTGGTAGTGGTCCTCGGGGAATTCTTCTTGATCGATTCACAAATGAAAGCGTCATTGTTACGGCACCGAGTAAGGTTAAAGCTGGAAGTGATCTTCAGCTACCGTCAATGGCTGCACTTGTTAGCAAAACTTCTAGTCAAGCATTCTTCTTGAGAATTCTGAAAGTAATCGTACAGATTCGAGAAGCTGTACGTTTAGCTCACACAAATAAGACAGGTAAGGTTACCTACAAATTAGCGAAAGGTAAGCAAGTTTATGTGGCCAAATTAGGTTTGTCTACAGTATTTAATTTCGAATCTTCAGCAAATCAGGCACAGGACACAGCAATGGATACGGGCATGACGAGTCAACAACCTGAAACTGGTAATAAATCAGAATAATATAATGCAATGTGCCTGATACAAGCAATATCCTTTTCTTGTGATAAATCTTAATACTGGTATATATTTTTTGACAATTTAGGCGATGATCATGCTGATGTAGACGTTCCAATGGACACGACACAAGCAAATTGCTCTCATTCGGAAAATGTAAAACAAACAACGTCATCTGGTAGGTTTTTTACATTATTGTTAATTATCGTATAAAGCAACGATAAGTATTTATTGCCCAAAATTATTTTAGATTCCGGCAAGACGAACCTGCCACCTTTAAGTGAAAGTTTAGTCCTAGATCATCTCTGGGGAACACTAAGTGCTTGTTTATTGGAATTAGAGTATACTCCCGACCATCATGCCGTACTTGTTTTACAGGTAAGTGTTGTTTAAAAAAAAACTTGGAAGAAAACGAATTCATAGCCGTATTGTTATAACTTAAAACGACCGAAAACTTAATCTTGTCTTTCTTCCACGGTCGTAGCCTGCTGTAGAAGCATTTTTCCTCGTGCACTCGTCATCCGCTACGTCACGTGAACGACATCATAATACGAACAGTGAAAATCGAGACGTTGTGCCTGATTTAGCGCCTGTTTCTCCGATATACTCAGACAATGAGGGCACTTCACAATCAGAGGCCGCAATTAATACATCGTGGGATATAGCACCTACATCACAAAAGACTTTACCAACTGACCAATTAAAGTTCCTCAAATTTGCCGGTAGTCATTTTGTGCTTATGACATTCTACACATACATGTTTATATATTCGGAGAAAATGGCACTGATATCATGTATACGACTTATAGAAACGCACAGGACAGTCCTCAATCAAATACTTCGGCAAACCACTACACACCTGGCTGATGGACCATTTTCTGTATTAGTGGATCACACGAGAGTTTTAGACTTTGACGTAAAGAGGCGATACTTCCGAACAGAATTAGAACGAAGGGATGAGGGTATGCGTAGGGAAGAATTAGCGGTTCATGTACGTAGGAGTCATGTATTTGAAGACTCGTTTCGAGAATTACATCGGCGGAATGCAGACGAATGGAAGAATCGTTTCTATATTGTATTTGAAGGTATGAAACGTTCTGTTCCTAATAAACATTTCTCTAATACTGGTTGGATGTTTCTTATCTTTTTCTTTCTTTTTCTTTTAGGGGAAGAGGGTCAGGACGCTGGCGGATTGCTCAGAGAATGGTACGTCATTATATCGAGGGAAATATTTAATCCAATGTATGCTCTTTTTACTGTCAGTCCTGGCGACAGAGTGACATATATGATTAATTCATCATCACATTGTAATCCGAATCATCTGTGTTACTACAAGTTTGTGGGCCGAGTTATTGGTATGTCGGCCAGTATGGTTTAGAGTTTGATATTATAGACGAAATATAATTATGTCACAACAATGTTTATCATTCTCCATCATTTCTTACAGCCAAAGCTATCTATGACAACAAACTACTGGAGTGTTACTTTACACGTAGTTTCTACAAACACATACTTGGAATTCTTGTAAAACATACGGATATGGAGAGTGAAGATTATAGTTTCTACAAAGGTCTTGTGTACCTTACGGAACACAATATTTCTGATTTAGGCTACGAGTTGACATTTTCCACGGAGGTACGTTATTTTTTGCTTTAGGTATATCAATGATTAATTAGTTGAATCTAGGATGAATATGAACATATTTATCGTTTTAGGTGAATGAATTCGGTGTTAATGATGTGCGAGATTTAATTCCCAATGGTCGTAATATTGTAGTAACAGAAGAAACCAAATTGGAATATATTAGGCTTGTGTGCCAGATGAAGATGACTGGTGCTATTCGGAAACAGTATGTCACCTATCTAGATTGCATGAGTACAAATTAATGCAAACTAAAGTTGACGTCCCTTTTCGTGATAAATATTTGTTTTTCCAGGTTAAACGCGTTCCTTGAAGGGTTTTACGATATTATCCCAAAGCGACTGATATCCATATTTAATGAGCAAGAACTTGAATTATTGATCAGTGGTTTGCCTAACGTTGACATTGAAGATCTTAAAGCAAATACTGAATATCACAAATATAGTGCAACATCTTTGCAGGTATGTTGGGTTAACTTTTATAATCGTTCGTTATTCGCTTTCTGCGTTATTATGCATAAAGCGAAATTATGTCATTGTAACTTGTAATTTTTTCTTTATTAAGATTCAATGGTTCTGGCGTGCTTTGCGAGGTTTCGACCAAGCGGACAGAGCTAAGTTCTTACAATTTGTGACGGGTACCTCAAAGGTACCATTGCAAGGTTTCGCTGCTCTCGAAGGCATGAACGGTGTACAAAAGTTCCAAATTCATCGAGAAGACAGATCAACGGACAGGCTTCCATCCGCTCATACATGGTGAATATCCAGCATTATTTGTTATCCAATTTTACTTTTGATACAACATCATTAACTTAAATTGCGTAAATTGTTTTGTATTTCACAGCTTTAATCAACTTGACCTACCGGTCTATGAAACGTACGACAAGCTGCGTACCAATTTACTCAAGGCAATTCACGAATGCAGCGAGGGATTTGGCTTTGCGTAAAAATTGTGTCGAATGCTGTCGTTTTTGACGTACTCTAGACTTTGTCCTACCTGTCCAAAGTACGCCTTGAACGTCACAGCCCTGTGTGATTGCTGACCCGTTCAAAAGTTTATCACAGAAACATTCACGGTAACAAAAACAAAACTGCTTGATCTTCGCCTCAAGATCTAAATCATAACCTTTCACTTGATATATACATATAAATACACGCATATGTATATACATATAATTAATTATTAATGGTGTAATTACTGAGAAATAACTTACAATGGATATCCGGCGCTAGAGTTTATTTTGTTGAGAAAGATCTTGAAGAAAAGTGTAGAGCTTAACGATAATTCCCAACAAAACAAGATGATAGGAAGATTAATTAAGTTTTATTGGGTAAGATAAAAGTTAAGATTCACAGTGTAAGTGTAATAGGTAGGAATCTTAGTTTGTCATAATGAAGAAAATAAATAAGAAAAGAAAAATGTAATATACTATACTCGATGAAACAAATCGATCAGCTATATGTTGTAACCGGTTCGATAGTTTGGATAAACGTCAAAGGGAAACAGATGTAGCCGATGGCAATGGCAAGATGACCTAGTGTTTAACGAAGGATAAGTAGGTGTCAATGACTGATCTGAATGCATTATAGCGTGAGTGATGATAGCGAAATAGTAATAGAGTGAACGGGAGGGAGAGACTGCCGAGAAGGTTATTATGAGCAGATCGGAAGAAAATGACAAGCCTAACTAAAAGAAAAAAAGATTTTACAGTCCAAACATTGTCCTACGTCCCTCCCCCTTTCCCATCAAAATACATGGTTGTACACTATTAGTATTAATAATTTTAACTAATTTTTAATTCATAGTCTTGATCAATAATTAATATCATTTTAATATTAATAATTCGAAATGTGATGTTAAAATCGTGTAATTTTTTTTCTGGAAGTCTAACGAAATAAAGTTTACAGTTGAACAGATATTACTTTATAAACTAATCGAAACAAAAAATGTAGAAACACACCGAACAGGTGAATATCGATGTTTTGCTACGGAAAATATTACTATTATATTTATCATACCTCTTTTTGGTATTGTTAGGGAATTAATTATTTCTTTGAAACCAACGCATAGAGAAAATATATTTCTTATATGTAAAAAAATAAGAAAGAACAATCCCAAGAGGTTGTCTTCTTTTATTACACACAGTAAAATCTTAACTGTTTCCGCAAATTGTTCTGTTTTCAATAAAGTATTCAAATTATTTAGACACAGTACTTAAAGACTATCGGACGGGCAAGTAATTCCCTATCCGAATTTTCATTTCTATAGCGGATAAGATTATTGATTACGCATCGAAATAAACACGGATGCGGTATTTGTAACGGAAAAATATATATTTCGTATTTACAAATTACATACATGAACAGCTTAGTACTAATATTAATAATAATAGTGGTAATAATTAATAACTAATAATAGCAATATTAAAACAGATACAACTATAAAATTACCGAGTTTTTGAAGAAAATTCTTATAACCGCCCGCCCCCCACAAATTTGTTCTGCGTTGAAGATAACATATAAACAGATTAGGAGGTTTCTAAGTGTATTCGTAGATACATTAGACTTATTGCACATATGATTTTGGAATGTATTAGAGTAGTTATTGACTATACAGACCCATCCACAGATGAAAACAGCAAGCGTTGATAAATCCTTCGATTAAATCATATATGTCATTCATGCTGAACGGAGTACTTGCGATCTGAACAGATTTACAGTAAACTGCGCACAGATCCTGCAATTAATAAAAACAGATTAGACATAATTCACAAAAGACAATAGATAAAACATTTACCCCACGTGAAGTGTGCAAATCAATAGTTAGCATCATGAATGCTTGAAGGAAGTTGGGATGTAAAATAAGATGATGAGTAATATTTCCGTCGGGTGTGTTGAATTGTTTGTGGTGCTCTTGATACTTGTTTTGCAAGACTTTCGACAAGGCCTGGTACCAGGAAATAGGCTGGTTGACCAGCGGATTAAGTCTAGGATCGAGATTTGGCAACGGCTCAACATGAGCGAGCGAACAGAGTTCCATGAATTCACAGTACGTCATCGTTGATTTACTCTCCAAGAGCTTGCTCCAAAGTAAGTGTGTTCTGCATTGCAAGGCACCGCGGTCGATCATGTTTGTAATATGTTGACGAGCTGCTTGCGCTTGAGACATTATCATTTGCTGCATCAGCTGTTCATGCGATGAATAGTATCCCAGATAATTGACAGATTCTTGACGAATTTGAATTAGGTGTGATGGTGGCGATGAACTTGACGGTGAATTGATAATGTTTGGATTTTGAGTTAACGGAGAATTGGGTACTGGTGGCGGGGTTGGTGCTGTAATATTGTGAACGACATTGATTCCTGACGCTTTGATATCAAAATTCTTCGATGCATCACTACCATCTGCATTGATGACCGGTGGTTCAAGACACGTTGTGGTCTGTAAATCTGTCTTCGACACTTTTCTACCGTGCGATGGAACTGTAGAAATTGGGCTCGGTTCTCGACTATTAGCATGCGAACAGCTGTTTGATTTAACGACACTATATACTGTTCGGAACTTTCCAAGTTTATTATTCTCAACTTCTCGTTTTGGATAGTGTTCTCGTTTGCTTGTTAACATTAGGTAGTACTTTAGCGTTATTTCAGTTTTCTCAGCTTGAGTTTCTTGTTCCAAACGGGAAACAATTAAAGCAACATCGAAGTCGTCGGTATATCTCGTGTCTTGAGCGTCACAGTAACTGATCAGAGGAGTACTTTGTAATTTGACCAAGACATACTCACTCTCTTGTGGTTCTTGATGCTCGTTTGACATGACAAACACACGCATACCATACGCTTTTTCGTGTGAAAGTAGATACGAGTATAATGTACGGGCAGGCGTAGCCAGGTTTCGAATTGTTATAACATCTGGAATCCCACAAATTATAAAATTACTTAGTCCACACTAAAATGTGACAAATTATAAGCATCTTTACCACTGTATACAAGATTCCTGGCGTAGTTAGGGGCTTTACTGTAGTATTTATTAAAATCGCCAAGAAATTGTGTAAGATGATAGCCTTGGTCTGAGGACCACGGTACCGTTCCAGCAATATAGGAATGAATACATCGTAGATGAAAGTCGTAGGTGAAGGAATGCAAGTGCATATTGATCTTGATTTCATCGCATGCGTCGACAAAACTTAACATGAACTGTATGATATAATAAGCTTTATTCAATCAGCACTCTTTATACCTGTATTGCCAATGGAAGAAAATTAAATAATGCCTACCTGACTGACCATAGCACTGGTGGTTTTAGTCTGCAAACGACTACATTCGATGATTCTCAACTTGACAATGAAAAATGGTTGCGCAAGATGAATTTCAAATAATAAAACTCCGCCTAACATTGACTTCTTCAAATAATAACACTGTTGGCTTTGATCTTCATCTCTGGAATAACATAAATTAGTATTGTTCTGTAGAACGACCTCTGTGGTATATTAAGAAACTTTATACGTTTTTTGCGGCGATTCCACGTAAATGGAATTGAATCCCAACACTTGAAGATATTGTTTATATTCCGATAACATAGAGTCACAAAGATCTTGGTGCCATTTAACTATAACAGTATTTGATGGATTGTCTTTAGATTGGATTAGCTGTGTTAATTTTTGATGAGGAACACTGGTTGTTATAACGGAAGCTGGTGCCGCTATCGAATGATCTCTGGTTGCAGCTGATTGCAGTCGCCATTTTGGTAGGAATAACAGCGGTGTATGACAGAAGTGAATTAAACGAGAATGCTGTTTGAATGTTGTCAATGTAGCGTGTGGTACAGGAATGTTAGGGGCCACGCTACGGCTTTGCCACATTGCGTACAGTTTATTCAAATCCTCTGCAAGTACAAAGTGATTTCTATATTGACACATAAAACGTTACGTTATAGAGAAACGAGTAATTTAATGTGAATAATGTGTTATCTATCGCTGTTAAATCATTATACGTATATAGACAATATTATTCTTATACGATAATATACTGCTAAGGACTCAAAACAGACATCAATATAAATTTAGGAATCATAAGACTAATCTCTATAAAAATGTAACTAGTTAAAAAGGTGCAAAATTTATGGGGAATACCTTTTGATTTTTTCTCTCGATATCGTAAATCTTGTAAATCACATGCAGCCTTTACAACTGGATCTGTGTTATTGTACGGACAGTGAATGTTTGGTCTTACATCCCGCATTGCTTGCCCAACCAACTGATTCCAAGACAGTAGATTACTTTTAACTGTGTGCCCTCTATTACCAGATCGTGTCCAATCCTTATTATCAGGATGTAATGACTGGGGAAATTTTGTGAGACTCTCCATGTCAGTGATTTGATAACACTGCGAATTATTTCCATCTCTTTGTTGATAACTACGCATGGGCTGATGATGAAAAATGCCTAACTTTTGCATTATTATATTTGTATACAGACTCGATCTGGAGGCAAGCCAATTACCCAAATTTGTTATCTGTTTGATCAATTTTTCCGATCGTTCCTTTGACCAGTTGTACATGTAAAGCGTAATCTATATCAAAATTAATGATATCATGTTTTATGTAAACAGCCATTAACAGAATACTTGTTTCTCCCTCAAACTACGACTTACATTGTCGCTTTGTATTTTTGCTAATAATATCCTTTGCCTGGGTACAAAATTGGGTTCTAATACCAATGGATTGAACTTTTGTAGAAGTTTTTGATCTAAAAGTTATTAAAAAAAATTGCAACAAAACATATTTGTGTTAGAGATATTTTGTACTATATTGGACTTACCTTTAGGTACAAGTAACTCCGATTCCATCGTGTTGTTGAACGACGCTTTCCATTGATAAAAATTTCTTGCAGCTAATATACATTTAGTACAATTGCTTTGGTCCTCTCTGCTAAAGTCGCATGGCACATAAACAAGTCCTCCGACACATTCTTGTTTCTTTGTCTTATTAACCAGCTGAGGCTCGGTGCCAATGAACGGTTGACGGCTTTGCAATACAAAAGCTCTGCAAGACGTATCAGGTGCATGTCCACGGATTAGCGTTTGTAATTCTCTCACAATAACCGGAATGGCATGTCGATGTGGGATAACTATTGCATGTTTTTTAACAGCCGGTACACCTATCTCCAGAGCGAATTGAAACCACTCAGCCAGTACCGTGTGATAAACCGCATGCAACTTGCCCTCCTCGCCAAATTCATATTGATTGATTGTGAGGTTCTCAGTTTGGATCAAGGACTGAACAGTCTTTTCCTTCATCGGAGTCTGGGTTTCTTTATTCTCTGCCATCAATCGTCTATTAACATTTTCTGTTATCGGTTCAGTAAGGGGAGTGGATAGTAAATTGTATTCCGTCATAAAATCCCAAGTGCCATGTTTTACAGCAGCGCATAATTTTAAACGCAAAGATTCCAAATTAACTCTACCCTGCTTCCAGATTCGAAATTCGATAAGAGAATCGGGCGGATCATTGATACTGCCATTATATTCGTAGATTGACGTTGATACTAGACTTTCGAAATTTTCAGGAATGACTGGTTTTGAGATATTCACTGTAGAGAACATACTAGTTAAGTTTGTTATGGGTTCACCTTTCGAGTTAGTAATAGCCAGAGCGATGCAAGCTATGCCCTTACTGCCACTCGAATGACTTTGATTGTAAAGGAAAATATCAGATTCTGGAACGCGCTTGCTCGAGCCTTCCTCGAGTTGTGAGTAATCTTGAAAATGGTAATGCGCCCTGTGATCAGTATATTTGGGAGTGTATAAGAATTGAAGTATGTTTTGTCGTAAATAATGACCCAATGCGCCTACATGAGAGACACAATGTGGTTGCACCGACAACTGAATTGTGCATTCAGGTGATCGATATGGTTTTTGAATGAAATGAACGTCTGCTGGCGTTAATTTGCACATTGGATTTCGTGCAAGCATAACGGATAAAACTTCGAGAACTGCATCGTCCAGCCGATTCTGCAGAACTTGCACTAAATCTTGTTTCACTTCTGGTCCTGCGTCCGAAATTCCATGAACCATCAGAATAATCGAATCACCTGTTTTATTTAATATGTCAGATTCTTTTTCTCCGAATGAACGAACTCTAGGTCTTGTGTCATTTGATGTTATGCGATCATTTGAAGAACCTATTCCTTTAGTTTGTGCTAACGAGGCGACGCTGTTACTTCGCGATACAACCAATTTCTCATCACTCTCTGATAATTTATTTTGTAGAGATTTTCCATCACTAGTTTGTTCGTGAAGTCTCAGATAAAACACATTTCCGTTATTCTCCTGATACACGAACATGTTACTACGATTGTTTACGGATAAACGATTTAACACAGCATGTAAGGCTTTTATTCCTCGTGAAAGTCCTGACCTTCCGGGTCCAGTTTTCAATCGGGGATGTAAACAAAATTGTACTTCCCAAATAACAGGACATCGAAACATGCCGGGTATGAGATTTGTTACTAGATTAGGGTTTTGAGAAGCACTTCCTGAATCACTACACATATCACCCCTCCACGTAGGATCTTCATTTAATTCCGGTTCGAGAAGAAAATCGCAGATCCGTGTATCGTGAAGACTCTGCAGCAGCAGATATTGATTGACTCTTCGACAAATTGCCTTTATTTGGCTGACAGTCATCTTTTGGATTTCGGAGTAACAGTTTACTTCGGGAGATGCTAATTCTAAAAACCTATGATACGAATTAATACGTTAAATTAACGCCAATTTCTCACAGTAAGATATAAAGTCGGGCATAAATCATTAACCTGCAATGAAAGTAAACATCGACATAGTTACTTTCAACATTCAATATTAGCCAGAAATTTGGTAATATGTTTCTTCGCTTATCAAGTTCTATCAGCCATTGGTAATCATCCTCAGAATTACTACTATCACCCTCATAACCATCATCTGTTCCAGTCTTGCCTTCCCCTATACTTGATATCTCAGAGTAATATCCAGGTGGATCTCCAGAGTCTTGGCGGTTCGTATTACTCACATTATTGTCTCCATCTTCTTGATCCTTACTCTCAGAACTGTTACCTGGGGAACAAATTTGAATAGAAAATTAACGCCCATATTATATCAGGATTATATTATGGATTTTTCTCGGTTTTAAGTTAATTTGTAAAACGCATGAAATATACATGACAGTAGTACCTCTCACAATGTTACGGATTTTTCTTTCATGGTTCACATTACATTCGATTGGTGTATTTATTGTATGCTCCACATTCTTAACGAAATAAAATAAGCTACCTTCCTGGCGAATACAATATTTATCGATACTCAATCTCTTAAGTTCATCTAGGAACTTTGGACCACTACTCTCGGTTGAAAACACGAAGTGTAACATGACTCTGTCCATTAAGCAGCTAGAACGGTCAGAGGATTCGGACACGTGGCGAGCTACAAATTTCAGTGTTTCCTCGGTGGGTGACTGTTGATCCAATAGTGCTGTCGCAGTTTCATCTTGTAACAGCCATTCAATTTCGTCCGTCAAGTTAGTGACAGCATTATGTTGATACAAAGGTAAATGTGGTAGTTCTTCCTGTAATAGTTCAGGTCCTGTATCATTGCCTGGACTACTACCACTTTCTGTTCGCATACTGCCAAGTGGTGAAGTGCTACAATAAGATGTCGTTCTTAGTGCTGGAAAATGATCCAAAGTCACTTCCAACACCTCTCTCGGTAGGTTAAGGCATATAATATCTAATGTAATTTTCAATTCGCTAGCGTTATGTTCGGCTATATTTCGATCCTTGTAGTAGTCATCCATTCGTTGTACGATTTCGGTGAAGCAGGTGGGGAGCAATTTAACCGGTATACTACACAGTTCAGATCCAAAATGTGTTGAGCAGCTTAATTGTAAAAAGAGGGGTTGCTCCTTGCTAGACATATTTTCTTCTTGCAAATCACTGATTAGAGACTCGGTTGAATCAACATTCGATAACTTCGGACCGTTTGTTCCTGGCCATGTTGCATTTGTAATTTGATTGACTAAAAAGAACAGTAAATATATAGAACCTATTTAATATTCAGTTTAAGTAACACGACGATTTAATTATTTGTAATACTTTTTCCAGACGAACAGTCCAGTTGGCAGTCAATGATTTCAGAATGAAATGTGAAATCTTCTAAATTATCGCCGTTTTCAGACCTTTGTGAATCTACTAGATCTAATCTATCTGAGATCCAGGATGGTGAGCAATAATAAAATTCTGGATGTGCTGGTACTGGTCTAAAGGCAATTGTAATTATTCTCTCAAATTTGTCCTTGATTAAATTATGCAACGGTACCACGTCTTTGCAAGCTGGTGTTTTTAATTGATCCAATAAGCCTACATCGGGCGTTGCACTCAAATGCTTACATACTGAACGTAAATAATTCGTTATATTAATTTCTATTAATGTCTCTTCGCATTGTTCAACAGCAGCTTCCATGTCCTCATAACTCAAAGCGTGTTGTAGCGTTAATGATTTATAAACAGCAAAAACATAGCAGTGGCAATGCGCTAAACTTAACAGCTTACAATGTTCCATAAGACTACGTTGATCTGTAACGAATGATTAATGAAATAGAAAAACTATTAATAGTTGAAACGATTGCGAAGCAATACTTAACTTCCTTACCACTTGAAACATTGTCTGAGTCCTCGCTTTTTGGCTCAGGCGATGATGGTTTAGTATTACTATCAGACTTTAAATTAATAAATTCCTCACGTTCCTGCTGACCGATCTTAAACGTATGATCCTGGTAAACATCCTTTGCCCGGGCAGATTGTAATTTATCGACCAACGCGTCGATCAAAACTGCTAACGAACAGTCATAAACATACACTGGTATTACGAGTTCCCCCTCGATATCACCCCCACAAATATTATGTTTTTCAGTATTGACACTTGTATGCCCAGTGGAAGAATGGCCTGAGATTCTCAGTTCATCTACTGCTGATTGAAAGGTTTGTATTTGGTTCTCTTGCCCATCCGCAATGGAAGGCGAACTAGTTTCATTCAGTTCAAGATGGAAATTATCACAGTTCCTGTCAGAGTTGTCACTCATGTTGTTCTCATTTTCAATATTATTATACATGACGAGTTTAACGTCTTTTTCCGAGGCTGGTAGGATGGTGACAATAATGTGAGTGACACTAATCCCCTTGATGAAACATCTCCATCGTGGATAATTTGATCCATCATTTTTGTAATATTTCTCTAGAAAGCCGATTAAGGACTTTGTCAAAATGATATTATTTTTGACATATAGTAAGAATTTCCACCCACAACAAATTTTCTTGCAAGGTTTGAGACAATTTGTTTTACCTCGATGAGAAAAAAACGATAATGATGGACCGTCTTCCCGTGGTCTTTGAAGTAGCATTTCTGTGAATTTTTGCGATTCGGCTGACGTCAGGAGCAATTCTTTGCTATGCAAGTGTTTTATACGGTCCAGGAAACCTTCCATAAGAATTCTATTTGCATTCTCTCTATCCTCGTGAATATGTCCTAAACCTAGTAAATTATCTTATGTTATTTAATAAATAGATGAAAGCTTTTCATCGTTTAACCTATGTCCTGTCTTATTATGTGAGACGAAAAGTTTGGATCAATACGAAGGGGACATACGGGTTCAAATGATCTACGTTCATTAATATAAAATCTTGCATATTATACTGTAAGGTGGAATCTAACCATTTGCAAACATGGAAAACAATAGCTCTGCCTGTTGACACTTTGGCAAGATGCTAAGCGTGTCAAAAGAGAAGTGCATGTTGTGAATTCTCTCATCGATAACTGGTGGCCCGTCGAAGAATTCTCCTGAGTTAGCAAAGTCACTCGTTTTGTTAATTGAAGCGCCACATCCCTCTCCATGTTTAATTCCTTGATATGCTTGTCCAAAGACAATGTCTGCATTTTTTTCCGCTGGCACTACTTGACAGAGTAGACTGAGGTGTTCTAAGGTCAGCAGGGCATTAACGCATCCTTCATCAACTTCGGCAATCTGTTATGGTACGAGATTTATGAAAAAGAGCGTTTTGTTTTTCAAAATATGTTCTTCGAAAGTTTGATTATCAATAGTAACATAGGGCAGGTTGAATACGTGTGTTGTTTTAATTATCAATATTTACAGAGTTTTTGGTACAATCATTACAGCTAAAGTTAAACATTCTTTAATATTGAATTCGGAATATTCAATTTTTGTAAGGAAACAACATATTGTAACATAATATTGTGTATCTCAAACGGTTTACAATGTGTTACGTGATGAACGTTTATAAGTTGGTTACGTTCGGTACACTAGTGCGAAGGTACGTTATATTTGAACAGCCAAACATCTTTCATTACGTTCTTAAAATTTGTATTACTCGACATTCAAACATTAAGTTTCGCATATCATACATTTAATCAGCAGCACGTTTATTATACATCGTTCGAAACAATCCAACACTCTCCAACAATTACGTCCCGGCATTACACTACATGGATATTACTGATACACCTTCGAATCACGAGGACAATGAGTAGACAGGAATAAGTTGGAGGAGTTGAATCTCACTTTAATACAAAGCGTAGAGACCACTTCTCCACTTGAACCGTGACACCCATTCGATCTGATTCACCAAGACGAAGAGAGCCAAGTAACGGAGCAACATAAAGTTGAAAGAATTCCAACGAGACAAGTTAATTAACCACGATCACTGATCCATACATGTATATGAGTACATCTGCCAATGGCGTACTGAAGACACGAATTGAAAGATGAACATCGACGATAATCCGCCCGACCTTGAGCTGGAAGAGTTAGATCTGGCAAGTTATCAGAGCGTAGCTGCTCACTGCCTAGATCCTCACTTCCAACTAAACATCGTACGGACTTGACGTAGTCGAAGCGAACCTTGAAGAGGGACGATGGCAGCTTTGCCCCGACAATCTTCGCTGAGCACGGGATGAGAACATCAGCTCCGCTAATCTCGCACGCGGAATCGCCCGACGATAACAACAGAAGAGCACAAACTGGACTGCTCGATCGCAGAAGGTGTATTCCTGCCGCTGAATACCTAATAAGAGCGGGCACGAACAGATAAGCAGGCGAAACGCGGTGAATGGAGGAGAAAAGCAATTTCCTTTTGAGCCAACATGGCTCAATGAAAGGTTTGTCGTTGGTGGATTCAGCACCAGACGCACGGATATTGAACGAATAATTTTCGTTTAGACACTCGCGTCTTTATTGCACTAAACTGTTGTCTGTTTGATTGCAAGGGAAAGTTGAACAACAACACAGAAGAAGAATTCTCCCGCACGTAGAATTAAGATTAAAGCGAGCACAGAATGGGCATGGAAATGGGGAACGATGGTGGTTGAGAATCCAATAACCTCGAGGATGGTCAAGAGCGTACCAGATGAGAGGATGAGACCCGCAAAAAAGGTAAACCGATCACTAGCGGGCGCAGGGCATGGATTGGGCCCTATATATACCTGTAGCGACTGATAGGAAAACCTCGTTCTGGGGACCCTCATCGATATCGAAGCCCCACCCCGATAACGATAACGACACGTAGTGATAGACACTTTTATCCTTGTCTCTCTCTTTCCGCTGCTCTCCTTTCTTTCACACACATTCATGTAGTGCTGATGGTTGTTTTATTTTTTCGACTCTTGCGCGTAATTTTTATCTGCGGTTGCTGTCACGTACGCGATATTGTTTATCCGACATACAGTTACCAAACATGAAGGTAGAAAAAAAGAGACTTGTACAATAAGTTTATAACAGACAAACTTAGATCTGAATATTGAAGAAATGGCAGAGCTCTGGTATCATAAAAGGTAATGTCAAGCATCACTTGTGAAAAAATAGACCAGGATAGAAGTAAAGTACTTGTTGAAAGAATCGTCTATCTGTGAAACATTTGATGTTTCTATGTTATGTATATATATAAAATGCATGTACTCTTGTACAACGGTTCGTGTACCTTGAAGTTTGGTCTGCTGATTAACACCGATTGCCTTTTTAACGAAAAAACGAGATAACTCTTATCTGCTGGAATTAAATTCAAAGTAATATTTACAACTGCAGCATTTTTAATGCAATAGAATAATCAGGGAGAAAATCGTCAACTGTTGAGTGCCATTTATAATCTTTCTTAAAGTTATAGGTAAATAACTCATTTATTTCTAAAAGGGGCAAGAAACACAACAAGTGGAGCGGACAGATGTACAATGCAGAAAATGGAATAACGCTTAAACAAACAGGAGGGGCGAAATCTCTTGTCTGGATACTGAAAGATACAGTGTGAAAAGGAAAAACGTGATATGAGCAACTTCAGTAATACATAAGGTCTGCAGTATTACTTTCTCCCCTTATCAACTTGAAGTTCTGTACCCAAATGTCGTAATCTATCAGCGTTCATTGTTCTTTATACACAACCGACGATACCGCCATTGTACCTCAGCAAAAACGCACGTTATCACTTTAAAAGCTATGATTTAAGTTCAACCTTGAAGATGACAAACAATGAGAATTTTGTCACGTTATTTGGAAAATGAAGAAGCACCGGAAATTAGTAAAGATACACATATTTCGAAACAGTTGACTCCAAGAGATGATATTATTTATAAGTCTTGATAGCTATATAATAAGATATAGTTATAATTGTCAACTGTGTAGAGAGTGAGCATTCTGTTGCTCCATATATCCTTTAAGAACACCCTGACACAAGTGGCAGTTTTACAGATATCTTTACGAAACTCGACAAAGAGATAAGGCTTGAGATAAAGTAGCATTTGTCCATGTGTTCTTCATAGAACTTAGATATTCACGGAATTCTGAAAAAATGCCTAGGTTGTTTCCCATTCTTCTTGGAATAGAAGATGGAATCCCTCCAATCCCTTGGAATTAAAGAAAAAGTTTCCCTGAAATCCTATACGTAACCAACATATTACCATTCTATAACTACACGTCTTCAACATGTCCAAAACAACAACCCAAAATGTAGTTTAGCCGGAAATGTTTGCTGCAAATGATACAAGTATATGATTTGGTACGACACTAAGTATAGACATTTCTTTGAAAATGTTGGAGAACCTTATTTGCGACATTCCACCAAATAAGATATCTTACGCTATGGTACAATAAATGCATGGATATTTTCTGCACTCTTGCTATAACCATGTGGCTTGTTAATGCGCTCGGTGTTCAAGTTTAAGATGGAATAGGTAAAATAATCTTCGGTATCTTCGGGCTATGTTTACTGACAGATAGACACATTACGGAGCAAAATAAACCACTTTAGAGACTGCCGGTCAGGATAATTTTTTATTGCCTCTCAAGGCATTATCACGTTCACTGAAGATAAGGATATCTCAAGTACGGGAAATACTTTCTTGTTCTTTGCGTCGCATTGATCATTAATATGATCTTTATATATTCAGTGAAAAATATTTTGATCAATTCTGTATGAAAGAGAACTGATTGGATTACGTGATCATTCGGTAGATTCAATGTTGGAGTATGGTCGGACCGTTTAAGTGAAAACGCAGAAACTGTACACAGGTTGACAGTTGAATAGCCAAGGTGGATTTACGTCCGTAAGACATAACTGAGTACTTAAGTCAACAGAATAATATTCAACCATTGTAAAAGTATATTATTCTCTGTTTTCCTTGTAAATCACACGTAATCAGGAGTATGTCACAGGAATATTGAACATAGATATCTTATCTGCCTGAAGACTAATTCGAAGAATTAAGTTCATCTTATCGATTTAAGTTGCTAGAATTGTATTTTATTCAAGCCGACTCTCTCGTATGGTTTCTACAAATTGCCGTGCATGTTTAAAAATATTTGTTCAATATACTTGGGCTCTTGGTTACCCGTAATATTGTAAAGACAAACAAGACCTACAAATATTTGTGTCAAAACTTAAAATTATACTCACAGCATCTGGCAATTGATGATATTGCAGTGGATGCATGAATTCTGCTGTTTTAAGCATTGGCGTATGCACATGTCCACATTGTGGTTCAATCCATACCTCTGTTACAATTTGAAAGTCCCCTGAATTTTCACAATCTTCAGTACTAATTTCTCCATCGACGGTACCTAAAAATCAACTATTATAATAATGCTAGTTGTTAACTTTATATAAATTATTCCTTTTATATACAAGGTACCTTCGTCCGTATCCTCATCTGAACCGCTATCGCGTTCTAACATTGTATTTGATATAACGTGAGGCGGAAATAAAATATATTGTATAATGCACGGATGTGCAATGTCACTGTTCCCAGGCCCCAACATTTGTACCTCCAGTACCATATTTATTATGCCGGCCGCTGAGTAAGCAAAGTTAAAGCCTTCTGCTAAACGTATCCTAAAAATACAACTAATGATCTACAACTCTTTCACAGGATCAGCATAATATAACAGGCATAACGAAGATACTTTCTTTGTCATTGTTGATAGAATTCGCGCAATTGCAGTGATATTTAGTCTGGGCAATGTAATGCCCGGAATCGTTTGAACTAGTGGTCGTTTTACATGCCACAACCACCTGTTATGATACAGGTACCTAGACAATGTCGTTATCAGACTACCACCCAATATAGGTGCGGATCTAGCTACTGTTGGTTGAGTTCCATCGGGGAATGTAACCATGCTTAGATCGGTTGGCATTCGTTCGTATCTTACAAGAATCCGCTCCAGCGATTTGCGTATTATCGTGCAACAGGGTATTTCTCTTTGTTCGGTCGGCCGATTGGGTAAAGTTAATTTGGATAGTCTTTCAATTAAATCTACTACCACGTTGTGCCTGACTACCCCTTCAGTTCCTCCAGCAAAAGCAATATTGAGTACAACACAAAGCGCTTTACAGTTAATACGGATCAATGAAAACGACACTGGTGGTTTTTCAGCTTCTCTGTATATGAACTGAACGTATGTATGATTCTCAACAAGTACAAATGTTGCCCAATTTTTTAACATCGCATACAAAACAGCCGCCGCTTGTCGGCATTGCACACATTGAAAACGACCACTTTGATTTGCCTGATGCAAATGCCTTGGTAATGGTCTGTCGTGTGACAGAATTAAAGTAACACGTTGCGTGTGCATCCAACGGGACCACTGAAGAGGATCTAATGAAACTACGGGTTGCCAAATTTGCCCAAATTGCGGACACGCTGCATCACTAGAATAGAATTAATATCGCAGTGACAGCCACAAAAATATATCGATCACCTTCTATGAGAGATCAAATTCAACTGCGTACCTCAGTTGTACAGTACTGGCTGAAGGGTAAGCGGATAAGTAGAAAACTGGCATTCCGCTTCTGATGGTATCTGGCACACTGTACCATGTCCATCCAGATCCAGGAAACCAACTAAAATGAGCTAACATATTGTCACTTTCTGTTAAAGATGTCAATGCTGCCCAAAAACGAGACACGACACCTTGACGATATTGCGATTTCAATGGTTTTTTAGATAGACATGTAATATCATGTAAAAATTCATAGGGTGCTGCAATGGGATCCACTCTTATAAGTAATAGTACTCTTAAAAGTATAAGATGCATATTACGATAAACTAGGAGTGAACGTTTAATGTAACAAACCTTCAATGGTAATAGTATATTGTATCGTATTAGACACTGATAAAGACTTTACAGACCACGGACATGTTACTAAATATTCCAAAAATACGTTAGTTTTCCATAAAAGAGTAAAACATATTTCGAGAATATCGTCTCGAAGTCCTACTCGTTTTATTAAGTATCCTTCTCTTAAACGACAACACAGCAGGCTACTCAACGTGCAAACAACTTTGTCGTCAATTTGCTTTTTTCGCAGCAACGGAGCAGATTTATGGCCATGAAACAAAGGATTTTCTAGCTGCCATTTGTTACCATGTTTCGATGTCACGTCATGTGCAGATTCACGATATAATTGCCAACACAAGTAATTTTTGTGGTAAACGTTCATGTCGGTTCCTTCTATTGGCTCCTAAAACGGATGATGCAATCAGTCTTTCAAACATGACAATCACATAAAATACAAAATAGTGGACAAGAAGCATACAGCACGTGGAATAAACGTCATGTAGGATCCCAATGTGGCTGTTGCAAGAAAGTACAGTAAATCTTGATATGGTACTAAACCATCAGCAGAATGGGGATGATATGCACTACCAACATGAAGAAAACTACATGCAACTGTTGTTGCACGCAACTGTTGAATTACTGAGTCTAACACATGAATGTCAGTTGCTGCTACTATGCCATCAGTGATTACAACCAAGTCTGAAATATTTATTATTTATTTTCCTACACCAATTTCTATACAACAGTTGACATCATACTGTTATTGTGCGCAAGGAAATAAGTACTTACGTGCACAGCTATGTTCTGGAAGTAGTGTAAGTGCCAGCATACCATATCTTAACATATTAATAAAACTAGCATCAGGAGAGACCATGGATGTATTTGTAATGCAGTTGTTACTGTTTTTAGTAAAAGCAGTGCCACTTTCCTCAAACAGACCACCCACTAATCTCTCACTCTCAGCTCTCAAATTCTCCAAATGTTGATTTGCTATTGCAGTGACAGATGCAACTCTCTCTTCCAATACATTTAGCTGGTTCTCCACAAACTGTATCAGAGAACCAACATTTTCCTTTGTTATAAGCCATCCTTGTATTAAAACTTGTTGAGCTGGGTTTGTAAAAAATGGAGTATGAGCTATCACGGTCACATAAATGTCAGGTTGCATCACACGTTTACTACCAGGTATTGTAAACTATAACAAACTTTTTACATATTAGAATCAGAAAAACTTGTAATGTGTGTTTCGGAGAATATATACTTACAGGCTTTGTTATGCCTTCAAGAAACCTCTTAGTTGCTAAGCACACTTCATCTATAACAATTTCTCCATTCTCTATATCCTATTTTGAAGATTTGCTTATATAGATATCTATATGTCATTAATTATATAGGAATATATCTACCTTGAAGCATTTTATTCAACTTTATTATTACTTACAACTGTAGCCAAAGAAGGACTAAAATCTAAGTTGAAAACAATTCTATATTTATGTGCAAGGAATATTATCGAAGTTGATGCCACAACTTTATATAAAAAATGATGACTGGTATTGATTGACCAAGATTCTATTTTGCTCTTTGGTAACACTGACACAATCTCTAACTCTGAAGCATTGTTGCTTTCATCAATCCTAGGATTTTGTATATTAATTACTGAGTCTAAATGTTCTAGCACCCATTGTGCCCTCACATTGCGTGATATGGGAAAACCTTTTTTCATTAGCAGATACACAGTTTCTGCTTCTAAAATAATCTTGTCCTGCAAAGTGAAACTTAATCAGAACTGTATATTGAAAACATCAAATCTAGATTGTTCATTTTATAATTAGATATATATTTATTCATTCTAACATGTATATAATATAACAGATTGAATAAAAAGTATTATATTGGAATAATTTTCTAGCATTTCTCTCAATTTAAGTTTATTTATATTGCCATCAATACTAGATTATATTTAGTAAAATAATAATGCAGAGTATATAGATAAAAAAATAGATTTGTACAACTATAAATACCTCATTTTTTATGTGGCTCATGATGTTTTCCTTTAGAACTTCTTTGTTTAACCATCATTATTGAAGAAATAGGATCCTTTGCGCGACGTTACGCGCAATAGTAAAAATTTTTTATCCAGAAGAAAGCACAAATGTAATCTCTCCACTGTAACCCAAAAATTCTGTTTACGGCTAGGTATTGTCCAAAGGTCACATTATTACCTATTTATTTGATTCTCGGCATAACGAATACTACGGCTGAACGATACACATAACATAACCTCACATAAATATGGCTTTATCATATTCCGTTAGACTGCCACACAATAACGCGTCATGCCACATACATTTGTAATTTTCCTAGTTGAAAGCGATTACTATCGGGAAGACCTGTGTACGCAAATAATCGTAAATATATATCAGGTTATGTGACACACAACCAGTAGGATTCATTGATGCCAAGGCTCGTATAAATATGAGTCATTTCAATAAACATATGAGAAGTAACTATAATATTCTATAAAAACAACCTACGTATACAATACATATACGTTAAGCCATCCCTGCCTTTACTTATCTGCGTGGGTAACGTTACGTCCTCAAATGTACCAAATGCGACTAAATACACATAATTTTTTACATATTTAAATTTTATTCTAAATTAAGTAGGTGCTATACTGTAGGGATCTATTACAGACTCGAAATATCGTACGATTGTTAATAATACTAATTAACTTTTAGTCTTAAAGTAACAATAAGTTTCATTTGACAACATCTGCGTAACACGTGGTGTTGCTATCAGATCAAAAACGGTTTATCTGTTATCATCCTCATACGTATACACGTTCTTTTAATCTCATTCAACTGTACTCGTGAATTAATAAAGAATTCGAAATCGCATTCTGTACAATGAGTGATCTGTAATTCCAGTTTATTAGCGTGTCCCAAATTATGGTACTAAACATGAAAATGAATCATTGCACTTGTCCGGCGAATTGAATGAATGGGTTTTCATAGATGGGAGCGATGTCGCATGTTGAGTGAGTCATGTACGGCACTGCAAAGTGCGTAAGTATTCAGGTTGTGGCCGTAACACATTAGAGTACGAATGAGAATTGTCCGCTGTGCGTGGAAATCTAATTTTAAAAAATAATGCCCCGTTGCAAGTGAAAACCGTAGTTTTCCAGGCAAAGGTGAGTCACAATGTAAATAGTTCAACTCCAAATAAACGTTCGGTAGAAGTGTACGGTTCGAATTTTAGTTTGTATACGTGTGGCTTAAGATTTCATTTCATAAGATCGACAATAGGATGCCACTCCCTGATGTAAATGGTACGCGTTTGTTCGTTGAAAATTATGCTAGGGCCTATGGTTAACACTTCATGTTAATTTTTAATGTGTCAGTTAACATTGATGTTGGCTGATGTTAAAATGTAACTTAAATGGACATACAAAAAGTGTTCCATTTCAATAACAGAAGGTTAGGAGCTTATAATATTTTGGCGTCACTCAGCAAATATGCCAATCGTGGCATCATTTTGTTCTTTTCGCGGCCGAAGAAATTACGACATGCACTTGGGAAATATATCCTTTCGACTCTAAACGGGTCTAGTTTAAACTTAATAAATATTAAGCAATAATATAATTGTTAATGTTTGTAATGTTTTTTAGGTTCCAGGTTCTCAATCTTTTATGATATACATTTAAGTGATATTTAATCAAACATGTGTCACCTTTGGATACTATTAGCATGTTTCTCAGCCCCATTTCTTAAAACATTTGCACAAAATGTTTTTTATGGTGAGACAGAATATGAATGTCCTCAACACTGGATAAAATTTCAAGATTCATGTTACCGGTTTATCAAAAGTCCAATAAGAGCAAGGGACGATGCAAGAAGAAACTGTCAGGCTTATCAAAGTGATCTTGTTACCATTAATTCTTTGGAAGAACATGGATTTCTTTTATATCAATTGTTGTGGCAGGATCCACAGCATCGTAAATGGTATACAGGTGCAAAACTTCAAAATGGAGTTTGGATAAATGAAGGTGACAATACTCAAATGGTAAACATGGACAATGCATTTTTGCCAGAACCAAATGATGACATAGTAAACAAGGACTACCTTGTTTATTCCTTCCATAATAATCTACAACGCTGGGGATTGGAAAAAGTTATAGGCCAAGACGAATATTTATATATATGTGAGGCTCCAGTCTCTAATCTTCATAATCTAGCTGAAGATGATCGAACATATACATATGGCATAGATATTGATGACCCATTAAAAGTACCTAGAGGTCCATATTTTATTAAACAACCAATCAACAAAGTCTTTGATATGTCAAAGAGAAGAATTAGTAATGACATTTCCTTAAGTTGTCTTGCTGGTGGATATCCAACTCCAACATATGAGTGGTTCAAGGAAGATTATGAGAATGATCGGCTAATTGCAACAAAAATAGACCCTCTTTCTAACAAAAGGTACACTATTAGTGGAGGTACTTTGAGTATTTATGAACCTGAACAGGTACACATTGAGTAATGAAAGTATTAATTCTTACATTTATCATCTGTAACTTTTTTTACTGTTATGTATACATTTCCAGACTGAAGATCGTGGATCTTATCACTGTAAAGCTACAAACAAGTTTGGTACAATAATTTCAGAAAGTGTTGAGTTATCATTTGGTTATATCTTGGAATTTAATTTAAAACGTTCAGAAGAGAGGGGTGATCAGAATTGGGGTAAAGCTGTGTACTGCGATCCACCACAGCATTTTCCAGGTGTAAAATATTATTGGGCTCGTGATTATTTCCCAAATTTTGTCGAGGAAGATAAACGAGTGTTTGTATCGAATGATGGTGCACTTTATTTCTCTGCATTGGAAACCATTGACCGAGGAAATTATTCGTGCAACGTTCAGAGTGTTGCTTCTGATACTGGACGAAATGGACCATTTTTTCCTTTAAGAGTGGATCCTCATTGTAATTACCATTTTCATATGTAATCTGTTTGAAATTCAACACAAATACAATTTACTGTGCTGAAGGATAAAATGTATTATGGAGGAAAATAATTATGTTACATAACTTTTTTAATTTTTCTTATAATTTAGCATCGTTCCAGCAGTTAAAATTTCCTAACAACTTCCCAAAAGCATTCCCAGAAGCTCCAGTTGCTGGTGAGGAAGTGCAGCTAGAATGTATTGCATTTGGATAGTAAGTGAATTCTATACAATGATAACGTTTTTACTGCATTTGATAGGGTTTAATGATAAAATCTTTATTTAGCCCTATTCCGTCTTACAACTGGACAAGACGGGGTGCAAACTTGCCACGTGGTGCATACACTACAAGCTTCAATCGGGTTTTAATTATACCACATGTTCATGTTGAAGATCAGGGTGAATATGTCTGCCGAGTACACAATGACAGACTCTCAATTGAGAATTCTGTGCGGTTGACTATTCAGGCTGCGCCAAACTTTACAATCCCGCTAGTTGACAAGCACATGGATAACAGAGGTGAGCTAACTTGGACTTGTGAAGCGTTTGGCATACCCGATGTGTCCTACAGTTGGTTCAGAAATGGAGAACTGTTGGAAATGGAAACTCTTCCACTTGAAGACAAAGATCGATATTATATACAAGATAATGTGTTAAAAATTTCATATTTGGACTCTGAGAGAGATGAGGCTATGTATCAATGTCGCGCTAGAAATCAGCTGAAAACAAAATATTCTTCTGCTCAGCTTCGAGTTCTGTGTAGGTATACATTGTGCAGTAAATAATTCATGTTGAAGCACTAAGGGAGCATTTAATTATTTTAACAACATTGCAGCTTTAAAACCATCTTTTAAGAAACGACCGATGGAATCGGAAACTTATGCGGCAGAAAGTGGTAATGTGACAATTATGTGCAATCCAGAAGCCGCGCCGAGACCAACGTTTGTTTGGAAGAAGGACGGCAATGTTATTGGCGGTGGTGGTCGACGAAGAATTCTTGAATCTGGAAGTCTTATTATTTCCCCTGTGTCGCGTGATGATGAAGGAACATACGTGTGCACAGCGACTAACCAGTATGGGAACGATGAGACACGTGGACGATTGATAGTATTACGTACGTCACATAATACATACCATAATGGTGATGTTGGTATAAAAGTTTGTCTACTGCTTATAATGCCAATTTTATTTAAATAGATGGTCCACGCTTTCTTGACACTTTACCACCACATATACTTACTGCCATCATGCAGAATCAGACATTGCGTTGCATGGCAGACACTGATGAAATGTTAGATATTGCTTACATATGGCACCACAATGGCATGAGAATCAGGGATATAGATTTATTAAACAATCCTAGAATACAGATAGATGGTGGTGTATTAGATATTATCAATGCCACGTTTTCTGAAGCGGGTGACTATGAATGTATTATTAAAAGTGCGGTTGGGCAGATTTCAACGAAGACAACAATAATTGTTGAAGGACCTCCTGGCCCACCTGGAGGTGTCCAGGTTGTGAATATCATTAAGACTTCAGCCACTTTACGCTGGACTGATGGTGCGTACAATGGTAGATCAATTTCCATGTATCGAATTGGGGCTAGAACGAATTGGAATCACACATGGTTTACGCTCGTTGAGAGTAAGTTATGGTAGTAATTATAACATTCATATAATAAAATTAACACCTTAAAAACAGTGAGACATGTTATTATATCATTTTAATATTTTTCTAGACATTACAGCTGTTGAAGTAGACAGATATAATGGTCGCAAAGAAGCGCATTTGGAGAACGTATTAAATCCCTACACAACTTATGAATTTCGTATATCAGCATTTAATGACCTTGGCTATGGATTACCATCGTCACCGTCTCCACAGTACAGTACACCACCTGACAAACCTAAGAAAGCTCCATCGAATATAAGTGGAGGTGGCGGAAAAATAGGCGATCTCACAATAACGTGGAATCCTCTTAAGCCTTCTGAACAGAACGGTCCGAATCTGTACTATAAGATCTTCTGGCGCAGGAAAGATCACGAAACAGAGTTCCAGTCAGCGGTTCTGAAGGAGTATGGCAACGTTGGAATGAGTGTGGTACAAATTCAACCACAATATTATTATACAGAGTACGAAGTGAAGGTTCAAGCGGTGAACGCGAATGGATATGGTCCTATTTCTGACACTGTAACAATATTTAGCGCTGAAGATATGCCCCAAGTTGCACCGCAGCAAGTTGTTGCTTTAAGCTACAACAGTACAAGCTTGAATGTCAGCTGGGTACCAATTGATCAGACGCGCGACAGAGTACGGGGAAAATTAATTGGACATAGAATTAAGTATTGGAAGGAGGACAATAGAGAGGAAGATGCTGTTTATTATTTGTCGCGTACCATAAAACCGTGGTCATTAGTTGTTGGACTGCAACCGGATACGTATTATTACGTGAAGGTAATGGCGTACAATACTGCTGGAGAAGGTCCTGAAAGTGAAAGATATTTGGAGAGAACATATCGCAAAGCACCACAGAAACCGCCATCCTCTGTTAACGTTTACGGCATCAATCCATCAACTGTACGCGTGGTATGGCGTTATGTTCAACCGAGCTTAGAAGAGGAACCACTCATTGGTTATAAGATTCGAGTTTGGGAAGTGGATCAAGATATGAGCACGGCCAATGATACTGTAATTCCCGGAGGATCAAAACTTGAGGCTGATATTAATAACTTGAGTCCAGGTAAAGCGTATCATTTGCGAGTCCTTGCGTTCAGCAATGGTGGTGACGGGCGCATGTCCAGTCCCACTCATACATTCCAAATGGGAGATGCTGCCGCGTTTCGAAGCACCGCTAGCAATAAAATTCTAGATGCGGGTTTGGGTATATGCGTATTAATGCTCCTCCGAATTTACGAATTTGTATAATATGGCAATATATAAGTAATATTGACGATGTAGACCAAGAACTACATGCACAATAATGATTTCTTCACACTGTTCCACGCATAATCGGTTACATATTTTTGTATAGACAGACCTTTTATAACATTTCTCATATAACCTCCAACGTTATGAAATTATAAGATATTATGAGATGCAGATTATGATCGCTGTGGTCTTATGTGTCAGAGTGACTATACACACATGACTCAAGTGTTCTTATCGTTTAAGGCATAAGCAGCTTAGTTACATTAAAGTATTGTGAACCCTGTTCGTATAGGCATGCAATTGTGTACGTAAGCCATCCAATTTTGATCATTTTTAATTGCGTTGTACGTTATTCCCTACGAACATGATATTGTAATAATTCAATTTAAGTATACAATTTTAACATATACTATGGAGGCCCTAAATATTAGAATCACAGAAATCAGTTAATTTAAGCAATATGACTTCAGATGCTATAATGCGTAAACATTAATCCAATTTTATATATTAAAGTTTTATCAAATTTATGTCATTTAGTAAAGGTATCTTCAGACCTCTACATGTGATATAAAACAATATTTCATGTTTAAATCTTGACATTGAATAACACACGGAGTGCGACAAGTCAAGTTAAATTCTTAAAAAAATTTTATATCAAAATATTGTGTAGTCTGGATCTCATATGACGCAGAATTATTTACTATTGTTGAATAGAATATGTACAAAATTGTATAGCGCATAAAATGTAAGAGACAGATATTTCAAGACAATGCAATATGGTTGCACTTAAAGCGTTCAAAATGCTATTTAGGTAGTTAAGCATTATTGTTTACTGATAACCAATAGAACAACATAAGTCTCCGTCCATGTACAACCAAGTAATGTAGTGTGAACAATTCTATTACAATGTGCCGTTGAACCTTGAATACAAAAGATGTTATTATACTTGATTATGAACATATCTTCTACGTGAATGTACTCACAAGTTAATGCGCAAATGGTATGTTCATGACCGTATAACATATTGTTATTTGGGTATTTCCATTGAACTTGACGATTAAGTAGGTAAGTTATTTAGCCTAAGGAATTTTTCTACATATATATTACTTATATTTTAAGAACATAATTTTGTAGTTATTTTCAATGTCCAAACATGAAAACATATTATATATTTCCATTTGTATTATTGTATTGTAAATGAATGAGAGTTACATTATACACATTTTTTAGAATGCGTTTGTTCTTTTTCTGCATATGTTCATGGGTACATAAGCTTTTACACATTTTGGTTCGACAAATTATCATGTTTGTATATATAAGACAAGCACACTTTAAATTTCACTTATAACAAAAAGTGGCAAAACATACACACTGTATTCAATGTTTGATTTGAAAATGCTGGTTCAATACCGCATACATTCTTTTTTTAACCAAAATATATGTGAAGAAAATTATAAACAGACCAATTTACATAGTGTATCTATTGAATCAATAAACGAAGTCTAAAAGATATGTTGATATAACAGAAGACATTATTGTAACATTAATGTAAAATCAGATATTGGTCTTCAGCTAACTAAAATGGCTTATGGTCATTGACGTTTCAATATACGTTATATACAAATAAGTTTTCTTCCTTTAGCAAATTCTGTGTAACTATTTTAATTTTTTTTATCACGTTGCCTCGTTTGGTACATATATTGAGATTAAAGTTCTATGTGTGGGTTACGTTTAATATGGTGGGATAAACAGTCGAAACATCTACAGAGTAGAGCTTAACATTTGGCCGCCGATAATTTTGTGTGCCAGCAATTATCTGTAGAAAACGTTACGCGAGCGATAAAGAAGCGGCTCATATTGAAAAAGAACTTGTGCTTGTGGTACATTGCAATACAAATTGCGATAACGTAAGTACGTACAGTACTATGTTAGTTATACTGCAATAAATTAACCGAGATAAAACTCGAACATGTTACATTGATTTGTTATTTGTTACTGCTCAAAATAGGGAAGAACGTAGAGGTTAACAATGTTGCGAATTTTGTGCCGCAAGTGCCTTCGACCAGATCACTTTTTGAAACATAGCCTACAGACCATTGCGGTACCCAGCAGAAATCTCAATTTGCTGGAGTATCAGAGCAAGGAACTGCTTAGAGATTGCGGCGTTTCTGTACAGAACTTTGCCATCGTTGACGATCTCGCAAAAGCCAACTCTGCATTAGAAAAGCTCAGTTAGTACATTATTTGTAGTGTGTGCAGTATACAATTAATATGTCTTTATTTAACTATAATTACAAGTAATGTTTTATCATTGGCTTTGCTATATTATGGATTTTAAAATTGTATGTAAATCATATGAAATTCGATAGTTTATTTTTGTTTAAGTTTAGTGCCCTTTTTCAACTCAAACATTTCATGATTCTATGTGAATTGTGCTGCTAAATCTTTGTTCTCAATAAAGGATTCCTTTTGAATAATGCCCAGTTTAAAAATTATAGCCAAGGTATAAAATATGTGATACCTGTTTTTGATAGACGGAGGTGAATATGTGGTCAAAGCTCAAGTTATGGCTGGAGGTAGAGGGAAAGGATGGTTTGATAATGGATTTAAAGGCGGGGTACATCTTACTAAGGAGTAAGTGAATCTTTAAGTTAACATTTTTTTTGATTTTGCACTTTTAAGGTACAGAATGTTATTTTATAGTCCCAAGACTGTTCTAGACCTTGTAAAGCAAATGTTAGGTCATCGGCTTATCACTAAACAGACCTCTAAGGATGGTATCTTGGTACACAAAATTATGATAGCAGAATCTGTGAACATTATGCATGAGGCTTATGTTTGCATACTCATGGATAGGCAGTACAATGGTCCTGTATTAATTGCTTCACCAGCAGGTGGTCAGGATATTGAATCAGTTGCAGAAAAGACACCAGAGTTAATAAAGACTGTTCCATTGGACATTTATCATGGTATCGACGATGATATTGCAAAAGACATTTGCACTTTTGTAGGATTCACAGATACTGTTCTCCAAAAAAAAGCAATACATGAAATTAAGAACTTGTGGAAGCTATTTGTTGACATTGATGCTTTACAAGTTGAAATCAATCCTCTAGTACAAACTGAGGATAATCAGATTATAGCTGTTGATGCAAAAATAGCGTTTGATGATAATGCACAGTTTAGGCAACAAGATCTGTTTGCCTTGGAAGATACGAGTGAAAAAGATCCAAGAGAACTAGATGCATCACAATTTAGTTTGAATTATATCGGTATGGATGGGAATATAGGATGTCTCGGTTTGTAGAATACATTACTTTCATAAAGTTCGCTATTAAAATACAGGAACAGCATTCTTATGTTTATACTTTTCCAGTAAATGGTGCTGGTTTGGCGATGGCAACTATGGATATCATTAAATTGAATGGTGGATCGCCAGCAAACTTTTTAGATGTTGGAGGAAGTGTAAAAGAGGAGCAAGTATTTCAAGCGTTTCGCATTCTCACTCAAGGAAAGTATTGTTTTAGTGGAACTCTGTTTTTTTTTATTAATCTTCTTGATTAATTTTTTTAATCAACATACATTAATCGTATATTAATTCTTACAGATCCAAAAGTGAAGGCTTTGCTTGTAAACGTATTTGGAGGCATCGTTAACTGTGCCACGATAGCAAAAGGAATCGTTGCTGCATCGCAGAAATTGGGTCTCAAAATACCACTTGTGGTGAGATTAGAAGGTAATACAATGTAGACTTTCACAATTCAATTCTGCTTTCGGTTCTGCGTTTGTGTCTTTTCTTCCGTAAAAATTTTGGATTGTATACGGTGAACGATATTTTATGTACTATTACATACTGCTCTTTTACTAATCGTAATAGGTACAAATGTCACAGAGGCAAAGAAAATTTTAGCAGAATCTGGGTTACCAATTGCAACGGCCAATGATTTGGACGAAGCCGCGAAAAAAGCAGTAGCTTGCGTAAAATCGTAAATAAATTACGATTACATGTTATTTGTTGAATATACTTTGCCCAGACCGGGTTTTTGCGATTTTTTAATATGTGGAAACACAGACATCAGAGTGATTATTTATAATGCGTTCCATTTTTTATATCTTCAATATGTTATGTTTTTTCATAAGGTGAATACAGAGCGGCCTCATGCAGATACGACTATTGTTCTCGTGCAAATCGATAATACTAAGTGCTATATTTTGGTCTGTTGCCCGAAAAGCAGGAAATATGTTCATCATATTTCGGGTTGTTATTGATTGATACCAGCTTAAGTATAACTTAAAATCTTGGATGTGAGCATCTTAATTACATGTAATATCGATTTAATCTTTTGGGATGGTTCTTAGTGCATTCAGGATTCTTAGCAGATCTTATTAGTTGCAAGCGGTTTTATAGTTACATGATAAAATTGGGTCTTTTATACAGTAGATGTATTTTTGCATTTTGAAACATCGGTAATTTAACTTATAGATAATGTCTGTCCTACGAAGATGTATACCTTTTTCTACATGTTGCTGTGAATAAAGGACAAATGCTGAATTGAGTCGAGTGTATAATCTTTAATTCAGTTTGCACGTACTTCATCGAATTATAGTGATGTACAGAAACAATTAGTTTTTTCTTGTCAAATTTTTTAATCATAAATGGGCGTTTATAAACAAATTATATAAGCTTTTCGGAACATTTCGAAAGCATCTTTTACATTTGTAACACATGGATTGTTTACCTGTATTAGGTTATTTGTTAAAACAATTCATTGCAACAGCTATTAATGCAAAGAATCGATAGATATCCAGTTCATAAAGCTATGCAAATAATCTATGAGTTGACTTCCGAACTTACTTTTTCTATGGCTAGTACGCTTTCGAATGTGGACATCAGTTTTACTCTCAGTTTTCAAAACTTTTTAATCAAATAGTTATTGTAGGTTACGTCGACCACCAAAACTTATTGTTTCATGGAATTATATCGCCGTGTATTAGATATAAAATCATCGTCTTTGAACTATTGGTCTATTCGGGAACATAAGTATATTTTTGTATATAGACGTAGTTACTCGGTTGTTACATAAAAATCAAGGAGAGGAAAAGTTCGTCTGACGAGCGAGACTTCACATCGATACGTGGTTCTTTTCCCTATATGGAATTCGAGGTCTAACAAGTAGAGCTCCTTCAGTGGAAAGAGTCAGCTGGTAATTCACATCGAGCACGTACGAGATTCGTTCGACAACACCAGCGAAACCATATATGGTTTCAAACTTTTACATTCGCAACCGATGGGAATTTGTACGTTTGCAAAACGATTATCGCTCTTGATGACGCATGTCATTCAGCTATACAATTGAGTAAAAGACGTATGATTATTTCACTTTGCAATTAAACGAGATCTCATGTGATCCTAACTCTATTATTGAAGCAAAAATCGCTACGTCAAACCCTTTTATTTGATTTTAACAGTATCGGCGTACGTTGGGGCGTACTCATTTTCGTTTTCTCGTGTTAAATATTCAATACAATAGAGGTACCTCAAATTAATCAACACAGACAAAAAAAGTTCATTTGCAAAAATGGCTCATATTTTTGCATGACAGAAACATAAATTTCTTCTAAAGTCAATTAAGAAACTAGTACTTGTGATTTCTTCTTCGCTCTTTGTTGGCATTTTATAGGCATATTACTAACATTATCATCTTTTTAGAAAAAAATAAAAAAAAATTTTTTTTGTACGTTAATAGTTAATTTTATGGTCATCGTACGCAATTTCCAAAGCAAAGGCCATCTCAATATTGTGTGGTGTTCACATGTTGTTATCAGTTTATTTCATAATTAATTATGCAATTGTATTTTTATATCGCGTAACGAAAATCATGTTATTATTGTACCATGTGAATACATCGTTATTATGACACTGATTGTGTAGTTACGTATATAGAATTTTACGAACGATTTAACGTTTTCTCAGTTAGCAGCATCGTTTATGTCTTCTAATTTTCTCAAGATCAGCAGATGCGTGCGTGTTTTTCTGTCGTTGGCATTCGCTTTGATTGAGTCAGTCGTTAAAAATGAAAGGTATGCCACAAAATGCAGTTTTATTTTCGACAGTGACATTTGCTTTTGTTCTCAATTTATTTTGTAAAATCCATGGGTTTTCACATTATGTTCTACCGGGTTTCCTATCACTGTGTATGCGGCAAAATGTCTTCGAAGAACTAAAGCCGTTGATGTAATCGAGTCAGGGCGCGCGGAGTGTTAAACGTGATGAGAGAATTGTTCCCTCCTAACAATCCGTTCACTTAATTTCATTCCGTTTTTGTTGGAGCGAGAAGGTAAAGTGTGTATTGCTTTTTATCGGTTTGTTTTGTTCATACAGATATAAATTCTGGTGTCCACGTTATTGTTTGTACGGTAGGCCAAAAAGATACGGATTGTTGTGGGAGGTGGAACTCGACTTGTGGGTGATGAGTTGTGCGGAGACGAATATCCGGTGAAGAGGGGGAAGGAGAAAGAAAGGGGGGGGGGGAGAAATCCTTTCGTATATATAGATCACCTCTGAGGGCGGGAGGGTGCTGAACGCGAGGGATTGCGAACTATTTTTGGAGAACTTCACAACTCTGAAAGTTAACTTCTTTCGATTCTTTCTCTCTATCTCTTTCCCCGACTGGTTGCTGTCGTTTTTTCCATCGTTTCCTTTACTTCGTGTATCTCGCAGCTCCGACAACGCCAGTAAAACGTCAGTAAATCGCCGGTAACCGCGACAAGCGATCGGCAGCATATTTGTGGAGATCACAAGGGGACGCGAACAGTTGTTGCCGCTTCTGGCCGATATAAAAATCACGCAAACATATTCGATGGTAAATTCATGAAAGTGGAGAGCGTGTAAGTTTTAGGAGTGCAGACAGATTAGAATATAGACGAACTTATCAAGGTGACAAAACGCAATATAAGAAAGGTGAGAATCCCAACTGCCGACCACTGACGAAGTTCTCGTGGGAAATGTGGTAGAGCTTGCAAGAAATTGGTGCAGACTATCGGAGAGTTCAGGTAATGGTCTAATGGTTCCCAGAAAGAAAATTCACTGGTCTGTTTGAAATTCTATGGGATTATGTATTGAGGCTTTAACAACAATCCGAAAATTCGATAGGAGAGCAAGTCTCTTGGATATCGCGTTTGAGAATCGAAGTCATGTTATATGCATCAGCGACGGTTTAAGCGGGTGAGTGGATCGACGATATGATTTTTGGTGATTCGTCGCCGAACGATTGGCTAACCGCTGTGTGACTCGTCACACTTGGATCGTCGGGAGAGTCGTCAGGAAGCGGGGCTGATTGCGGGACACCTCGACATCGACACTCATTGCAAGCAATACTCGCTGGGTAGTTTTTCGAGAGACATCGCGCGTGTACCATTTTCAACTTCGTTCGTCGCGGTTTTCAAGTGCGTAGGGAGACACTTTCTCGAGATCCATAATTGGATAGTTTTTTTTTTGCACCGCTTCGGTAAGAGAGAAACGGTGAGCGACGGAAACTTTATTTAGAATTTGTATATATAGGTTTTCACGTATTCGAGAACGAACACGGGCCTCATTCTGTCTTTGTCTCCTTTCACATAAGCACGACTTAGATTTCGGATGTGAAAATGAAGAACATAAGTTGCATGTTGCTACCGCCGCATACTTCATCTTTTTATTACTAGTCTATACGGGCATTGCAATGTGTGGTTTAGCGTTTCATCTGTCGGACGTGTTGTGTGACAGTGTACAACGAGATTTTGTGGGATAACATTTCAAAAGTGCTTTTTTGCGACGGATGCTGGATGTCAAGCGAAATCTAGGCGGTTCCATATGCGAGTAACAAATTGCTGCGCACACGCTGAATACGTTTATTGCTATTGATCAACGAAGGGATAATTGCTGATTTCTTTTCATCACAATAGTTCATTCGTTGTTTTCATCGAAATTCGTTTATGTTAACATTTGGACCTCCGACAATTTTTACTCATATTTTCATTTAATTTTCCGAAATGATACAAGGCAAAGTGTTTCAACTTAAAAAAAGGGAGACAATTAATCTCTATCTAGCTACCTCGATGAGTGCTAAAAAATATTTAAAAAAACAAAATGTTTCATGAGTGGAAAATCATTATTAATATACGATCGGATCAGTCATTTTGACTGTTCGGTAGTCTTAGTGTTAAAAAAATGCTTTGAAAGCAAATCTGGGCTCATTGATATGCTATTCGATATACCCGATTTCAGGGTAATGTTAATCGTGGTAGACAATTTATACTATGAAGAATATTTTCATCACGAGGAAGGTGTATTAATTAATGCAAATGGACGCATAGTGAATAGGAGGTGAATGTAATTGTAATCCTATTGAAATTTTGTCGTTGTTTAATGTTAACGATGTTTCTATGGTAATTGCAACTATCTGATTTGTACACAACGTAGGGATGCAAATATTCTGACGGCCAATTCTCTACCGTCAGAAGGTATCGCAAAGTTTAGTGACGGTCACGAGAATATATACACTTTTGGTAGAGGCTATTCAACGTCTATGCAAGAATTTCATGTGCAGGTACTGTACTGGATAAAAGTCCAAGAGTCCTCACTCCGTGCGAGCCTCTTCGAAACAGATTTCATGAGAGAAAAAGAGACAAAATGTTATTTCAGGTACATTTTGGAAATGAGACCTACTTACCAGATTGCGATTATTCGATATTGTTATTTTGTTAACATTCTATGATATTTTCTTTCTGTAATTCAAAATAACCAAATATTATGTATGCGTACTTAATGGTAAATTTTATTTACAATTTCTTGATAGTATAGTTACTTGGTGTCCATTAATAGTTTTTACCTTTGATAAGCTTTTAAAATATTGGTCTGTCATTTTCAACAATGAAAACAGAACCTATTCCAACATTCAGCCTTTTTTTTATTTCCTGTTTCGAATGATCGCTCTAGACACAAAGTCCATCTTTCGCGTATTATATCAGACCTTGGAAAAAAGACAAGTATATCTACATGCTCTGAAAATATCTTGGCACTGGTCCGCCAATGGCGCATTATAATTTCGTATGGTTCAGATTAATTTCCTGTAAGGTAAACCCCATCTTATCGAGTCATTCGAAAATGATGACGTTTTTTCACGAATTTCATCATCATCTTCTAATCCAAACTGCAGCGATTTTACCTTATGCAGTTACTGAAAGTATGTACTATACAATGATCCGTCTAGTAGTGCCGAACGATGATAATTTCGCAGAGCGCATGTGAGACATACGATTTTCGAAACTTAATAATAGCACCACTGAACGCAGGCGATGTTGCGGTGGGGCAGTTTCATCTTATACGTGTGCAAACCTTAACCCAACCTTGCCCGCGTAATTGTCACCGCTCTTTAAGATTTCGGCATCCGTCTGTTTCTTCAACTGCTGTTAGTAGTAGCGTAAAAACGCTTAATTTTGTGTAGCCGTTCTTCAACTATAGTACGATACTATTGGGTTGGCAACTAAGTGATTGCGGATTTTGTCGATAGATGATCTTTACACTTTTTTTGCTTCGTTAACGAGTTCAAAGCACCTAATCTATATTTTTTTCTTGTTGTTTGGACTTCTACCTTTAATTTAGAACGAAAATTATATCGATTAGTCCTTTAGTTTTGTTTTTATCTCAATTTAAAAATGGAAGACAACACGTACATTTCAGACATATTATTTGTATTATTTCTGAAAAGGCAAGAACGCATCGCAGGCGCAAAAGAAGTTATGTGCCGTATGTGGGAATGTAGTCTTGAAAGAAAGGCAGTGTCAAAATTGGTTTGCCAGTTTTCGTTCTGGTGATTTTTCACTAAAAATGCTCAACGATCTGGCCGTCCAGTTGAACTCGATGAGACCTATATCAAGGCCATTATCGATTCAGATGGTCGTAACACAACATGTGACATTGCAGAGGAGCTGAATGTACCCCATACATGCATTGAAAAAAAATAAAAAATTGTTGGGTCGTCCTTCTTATTTAAAAACCGCGATCACTTAGTTGCCAACCCAATATTATTCTCGTTGCACATTATGAGCCACCAAATTATCGAATATATTCATACATATCAATATCGAATATATCAATAAACCGATCTGGATCTGGTATAGATAATTTCGAGGTAGCTTTTCGTGTACAGAGCAGCACTTGACCAAGATTGCTGCGTCCCGTTGAATAACTTGCAATAACGTCGACTGGGTGGTTCATGCAGCTAGACATTGAAAGTACTCAGTTTGGGATATCCACCATTTAATAGTCAGATATGCCAATGGAAAAACAGAGTTTGCAAAGGCCTATGTTGGTGAGGCTAGCATTTTTCCAATAATATAATAAAAGACAACTTCCTTTACATTTTTATTTATTTGGCGAGTACAAGGTATAATCTATCAATAGGTAAGGTTTTAAGTACAATTCTTTCAGTAGGATATATCAGTAGAGGAGCATTACGATTGTTTTTGTATTTAAAACAGAATCGCGCGTGGATTAGTATTATTTGATTTAACTTTAAATTTGATGGACTACGCGAAGAAATGGATAAACTTAAATTTCTCTTTTATTACTTAATACATGATTTTTGGTTTCTGGTCGTCGTGATTCATAATTTTTAAAAAAGGCAAGTTGTCGTGTCTTTAATATTTCGGGTATATCCTTTAGATGTGCGTTTATTAAAAGAATAACATGGTGGCAGATATTTAATGTTGAAGTACACAGTTAGCAGACAGCAGTCAGTTAGTTTTAAACCTTATCGTGCTGACCAAGGATATGTCGTTTGCAATGGCATGTGACTGTCTGCCTCATAATGCCAAAGAAACATTATTATACGTTATTCGCATTGTACTTCTTTCCGAATTGAATAATTACATTTTTCTTTACCAAATTTTTATATTTTCTCTTTCAAATCCTATTGAATTTATTTTAAAATTAAACTATAAATTTAAATTTTAATTAAATTTTATTAATTTTAATTTCTCGAATTTTTTGAAGCATCACAGTTTTCTTTATTTGGTGAACTAAAACGTAGATATTGACTAATTTACGATGTAATATGTATATCGAATGGCTCTTTTTGTAGCTCGGATGAAAAAAAAGGTGTTTATCGCGCAAATTACTTCATAGGTATCCTTATCGTATCCGTATTGCATTTCTCGAAGTTGTTCATGTTTGGCTAGTTTTTCTGAATAATTTCATTGTTTACAAAAGCCGATATTTATAAGAATATTAATGCCAACAAAAACTCATTAAACAGTACATTACTTTTTTCGAATATTTATTAGTTAGCATGCAATGTACAAAGCAGGAAAGATTCGCAGAATAATTTAATTTTTGACGCCACGGGAAAATCTGTGGATTATCGCATTTAACCGCGGACACATAGGATAAATGTGATCTAATCTTCATTGCGTTTCAGGTCTAAATTCGCAGAGAGGAGTCGAACACTTTTCCATGAAAGGTGTACGGAAGGTGAGGATTGCTTTTAGTAAGTATTTAAAAGAGAAGCGTGTGTCTGCAAGGACCAAAAACACAAAGGTGTGCAAACAGGCGCAAACAGATAGGCGCAGTTGTGCCCCTATGTTGGATTTTCTGACTCCGCCGCTTTCCGTTAGATCGCGCAGCATGTGAACTTTCCTCTCCCTTTCTCTCTCCCTCCCTCTCTCTCTCTCTCTCTCTCTCTCTCTCTTTTTCGCCAGCTGATTGTGACTACATCGGTTTTCGCAGGTTACTGGTGACACCTGCGATACCACACCACTTCAGACCGGTCGCATCCACACACGAACGTAGCCATCCTTTACGCGCTAGTTCATACTCAGATTGCTGACTTATCATGCGAAACTCACCTACACAGATAGAGAAGTCTGTTCGGACGTGAAGGCAGATACACTTTCATCCCCACCACGAGCGATACCACAGGTCAGTGGTGTAGCAAGCCTGTACAGACGGGCCAACAAAACGAGGGTGAACCACTGTTACTACCACTCCCACCACCGGCACCACCACCACCACCACTACCACCGCTTCATCAACACATCCGTAACTTTGTCGTGAGAGCGTTCTAGCGGACCGGCCGATAAAATGAATGAAAATGATAAGTCAGTCAAGTGCGAGAACTCCGCCGAGGAGGAGGAGGACGACATGTTTGAGCGCGAGATGGCCGAAGATGCCCAGTGGAAGCGTATTCAGCAGAATACCTTCACCAGATGGGCAAACGAACACTTAAAATCTGTCAGTAAGCACATTGGGGATCTCGAGTGCGACTTATCCGACGGCTTGAAGCTGGTCAGCCTTATAGAGGTCCTATCCCAAAAGCGGTTACCGAAGCACAATCAGCGCCCGACTTTTCGCTCGCAGAAGTTGGAAAATGTGTCTGTGGCGTTGAAATTCCTCGAAGACGAGGGCATCAGAATTGTCAACATCGGTGAGTGACAATTTGAAATATGACTATTCGCTTATTGGTAAACGAGTTGTAGAACGTGCGTTAGACACGTGGGCTGGTCTACCTGTGTGGCCTAGTCCTATGCTCTCAATCGCCACATATTGCATCTTTCGATTTTCATTTACTCACCTACGTCTTGTTCAGTTGGAACGGATTTTCTCAGTGTGATACATATATGAAGATTTCATTCCTGGAAGATCGCTTAAGGGTGATGTGACATTCGTGCCTTTTGTGTTCCATTTGTGTAACACGAAGACTTCTTAAACTATAAATTCTCGATTTGCGAGTATAGTGTTGTGCCACGCGGGATGCTTACTACAGAAATGTTGTGGCATATGTGCTATTCGCGCTTGTAACAATCTCCCTATCTACATTTTTCACAATCCTGTATAGTGGGATATTCGCGGGTGGTACATGTTGTGTGAGCGAATACGCGACCAGTGTGACGTTAGATTTCCAAAATGATGAACCTTGGAAATGGCTAGTTATTCATGCGAGACATGCAACTGAAAGCGTATTTGTAAGGGAATTACAGTGTCGTGCTTTGGTCATCATAGATGAAATGTGGGTTTCTCTGCCACTCCGGTTTTTTTTTTGCACCACCTAGCGTTATATTTTTCGCTCCCTTTGTTCTTTGGCTTTGATCACATATTCAGCCTATGCTCGTATTGTCCGTCCGTCGAAGCAGGATGCCATAAGAGACGTAGAGCAAACTTGTTCCTTATCGTTGACTTATTTGTAAATCGAGTCAAGCCTCAATTTTCGAACCTATCACGCGTGTGATATGTAAACAAACGGGGACACTGAGGGAATTTGTCGAAAACCTCACCCAATCTATTGTCACAAGCGCGAATGTCATTGGATCTGGTTATGATTAAACAGATGTAAGAGTCGTGCGAACCGTTTAACAAATGCGTCCGTTCAATGACGTTTAACGAATTGCCGATCGGAAGTCATTTCACTTGTTAAAGTGCAGGACACATTAAAATATAAATGTGCCGAAAGAGTATCGGTCACAAGGAAATATGTAGGACACTGCGTGCATTCGGTGCGACTTCAATAGATTTGGCAGAACGATTTTCATAATTCGATCTTGTTAACGATTTTGCCGACGAATTCACGCAGATGTAATGGGTAGTATTGGGTTAGCAATGATTACCGTTGCGTAATACAATAGGAAGCCAAAACACCGACGCGTAAGGTTTGAAATTCGCAAAGTCCCGTACGCTGGACCTATAATGGAGTACAAAATTCACGCGATGGCAAACGATCGCGCACGTTGCACATTTTTGTGCAGGTGCCTTTCTTTCGTAGAAAGGACGGCAAGTAAGTTGTGAGTTACACGCATGCCGCGAGAAGTAGGGGAAACCGATAAAAACGATTGCAGACGATACTAAGAGGTTCACGGATCGATGACGGGAGCCCCAGATACCCGGGAAACCGGAGGGTAGTGATGGGTCCATGTCGGTTTTGTGTAAGTTTCTCATGCATGAACAAAACCAATTTATTCGTACCTGACATCTGGACCCGAATGAGTTTCTGCGAATGCCCTTAACCCTATTCTAATTTTCGTCTTTGGGCAAACGTTGACGGTTTCAATACCGTAAGATAAGATATTTTGGTAGGCTACGACAGGACGCAAATGCTTATCATTAACTTAAAATAAAAATTATTATGTAAATTACATAAGACTTATTTTTAACGATGATCTATTTCATTATGCAACGTTCAATACATTTTTGTGCAGACATTAGTAGGATTCAACCGGGCAACGAGTAGTGGTCGTTTCTAATTAACTGAAGACAATTGTCAACTTGTGCTTGTCATAATTTACATTGACGTTGCGCATACTCGGTTGCACCACGTGCCATGGTAACCACTTGTGCAAATGTATAGGTGCCACATTTGTTACTGTCTTATACCTATTGTCATCGCAACCGTTTCACGCAAATAATTCAAATGGTCAGCTTCCCATTGTTGCGTGGTCAAACAAGTTCTAAGATAGACTACTTAAAACTTATGTCGTAAAAGCTACTCAGTTATGATAATCATATATCGAATGCTATCAGTTACATACTCGGTGTAAGTGCACAACCCGGTAGTAATATTGCTGAAAAATAATGATTTGATGTTTTTTTAATTCACACAGACGAAAGTTGACACGTTTCTGTTTTTAAGTCGTATTTCTTGGTTGCATTTTATTAATAGTGTCGATTTGCACGAAAAAATTTGCACGGTGCATATTGCTAATGGAGTGCGACCGTGATGAGAAGAGATTCTTTAATTAGCGCAGCATTATAAGTGGAAACTGATCATTCACGTATGATAGCAAGAATATTGTTCACCAACTTTTGTACGCAATGAAGTTAAGGGTTATTTCTATCGCCTCTGTGATTGTCAAGGTTGGCGTTTATTGCCATTGAAAGGAATTATTGTGCGATAGTTGTGAAAAATCCTGACATAGTATGCATTTATTTTGAAAGTTCTCCTGTATCTGGGAAAGTGAATAGTTATTATAGAATATGTTATCTAATGTACAGTAAATCAAGTTTTTGGTTATCCAGTAAGTGTTACTTTTGGATCTAATAGCAGCATTTTTTAATGGATTTGTTGAGAAAAATTGTCCCTAAGACCAAAGAAATACCCATTATATCTTGATATTAAACCCATAGGAAAATAACTATTTAATTTTGATACGGTTTCGTGTCTGTTGATATGTGTACTCTTACTGCTACGTAACACATTCTGTGCCAGCAGTTTTATATAAATTGCGATTTATTTGAAACAGAAATATCAGGGTTTGAATAAAATACTTAGTTACGGGAGTAGTATCGTGAAAATATATTCTTTCTAGTTACGTATGCGTGCAAAACCAGTGTCCACATGAATAAATCAGAGAAAATATCATGCTCATTGTAAATCATGTACGAGATTTAAAAACTAGGATCGAGACAAGGAATACGGGCGAACAGCTTATATGTACGAGGGGGTACCCAAAAGTAACCGGCATCGTACTCCCACGCAGCGTGTACTTGAAGTACGAGGTTGCGCCGCTAGGGGGAAGTATATGGACCTCTTTTGAGTCATTGTGCCAAGTGGTGAGACCGGATGACGACGCATATGGTTTTTATAGTAGTTCTTTGAGAGTGTATGTAGCAAAAGTTTGACATGGAAACATGGCAGGGTCTTACGATCAACATGCGGCTGTAAAGGTTTTACTCGGAAGTTTTTACTCGGAAAGATGAAAATGATGATTGCGGTTTTGTTTCGGGATCGTACCCATAGCACCATGACTCGCCACCTGTTAATTCAATAATAATTTTGCTAAAAAACTGTGGAACATCTGCGACTGCCTCCTTCGTTGCGCGACAGGCTTCCACGCGACAATCCCTTTGCTCTTCGGTGAGGAGTCTGAGCACAATAGCGGTGACTCTTCACATTCCCACATTGCTATGCAAAATGCGCTGAACATTGCCCCAGGAGAACCCGGATAATTGTTCTAGTTGGTCGATCATTCTCCAACAATCTTCCCTGATCATGTCGCGGATTTTGCTAACGTTGTCCTCGATTAGCGCACTTGATGGACGACCGGAACGGGCCGATCACCAAGCATCATTTCTCCTCTTTTAAATCGGAAAACCACTTGTACGTATTTTGCTCTGGAGATGTTCTTCATAAGCTGATCGTATCATTACAAAAGTTTCGGCTGCGTTCTTCTCAAGTAAAAAGCAAAAGTTTTCAGCCTGACGTTGTTCGTGAGTACCCGTTATGTTTCCGTGTCAAACTTTTACTACTTACCCAAACTGTCAAAGAACTGCCATGAAAAGCATTTGCGTCGTCATCGGGGGGCGCCATTTGGCACGATGACTCAAAAGAGGTCCATCTACTTTCCCCTACTGGCGCAACCTCGTACTCGAAGTACATACTGTGGTTGTATTCCGGTTACTTTTGGGTACCACCTCGAATTTATGATACACTTCGAAACCACATAAAACGTAATTATACAGACAGGTTAACCCTCGAACTACCGAACTGAACCCGGCGCCTGGGTCACTTTTGGCCGCTCACAGACAGTTCACTAATACCAATCCGTGACGGCTCGAACGAGCTGCTCGCCGAATGCCGTCGGCCCACTTCAAAAGATCTTTTGTGCGTTATCGCTTTGAGAACAATCGACCAACGCCGTGCCGGTGACACCGGTCCAAGTAGCGAACATCTTGTTAGAATGTGTGCGTTTCCGCAGCCAAGACATCCCGGTACCTTGATCCAGGCACGGTAGTCGGAGGGTTAAACTCTCTTCACCTCGCCATGCGTACATTTAAAGTAATAAAAGAGGGTCTAGGACAGTGATGGCGAACCTACATGTATGATCCGCGAGTCAGACACTGGCCCACGCAATGTTTTAAAATAATCTTAGCGTTGATTTTTATAAACTTATTTTTTAGTAATTATTTAAAAGTAGTTTTAATCAACCTCCCCTCTCCCTTTCCAAGTGACGCCACTGATTTAGTGGCTCATGAGCTAGCATTAAAAAAATAATGAACAAAAGACCCACTTCTCAAAAAGATTCGTCATTACTGCTCTATGGTAACGAGGCAAGGTTTAGAAAGGCAGCCGTCTGAAATAATACTGTGCACGAACGCACGCACGCATCCGCACACACGCGGGCATACATGAAAGTGTATTTACTTTACCAATGTGGGTCCGTTATTGGGCGATCGAAAGGAAGACGGAATTGGCGAGCCAAAAGCTACGAAAGGATCTTTTCTTTCTCCTTTTCTCAAATTTTACCGTGTGCTCGATTCAAAGGTATCTGAAGCTTCCGTTGATATTCGTTAACGTAGGTTGTTCTTAATGTGAAACAGCCGCATATTATGTTCTCCTTCCGAATTTATGGAAATTCTGAACAACTGATTCATTTATTTCGGTTTGCTTTGAGTGAGTACGATTAATTGAAGAAATTAACATTACGTCCATCATATCTCTTTCTGGATTGCCACGGACAACTTCTTCGAAGACTCAGTATGAACTTCGTTTTTAAATCTGTCAGCATTAAATTATACATATAAAAACATTTTCGAATTCCATACTATGCACGCTTTGTTCCTAAAGCATTGAGAATATCAGCAATAATTTATCGTTCGCCTGAGATGATCGAAAAATGGACAATGCGAGGCGCAACTTACAGGGGAAGACCGGGGTTGTGGGTCACTGATTTTGTTCAAATTTTTCACATGCCTTCTTCACCCGAAAATATTGGACACGTGTTTTGCCCAAAGTGGCAGCACACCCCCATTTTCTAACAATTTGAGGATAAAAATCAACATTTTTCGATCGTGCTGGCAAAATGGTAGAATGAAATAAATTGTAATTGCTTTTAGGTATATTAAACTGTAGAAACCGCGTTTGGTAAAGGAATATTTGTATTTGAAAATAAAATACAGAACGCAAAACCGTAGGAAGACTTTAACCCTGGACCGTGAGTTGCTACGATAGTACCATACTTACTCTGCTGCGCTACTTCGATGAAAAGCGACTAAATATGGAATATGAAATATGTTTAAAGATTGTTTATTTGCAAAATAAATGTGTAAGTATCTTTTAGAAGGCAATTTCAAACGCGTTTGCAGAATTTCAGATCGATCAAAAAATGTTCGCTTTTGGCCCCGATTTTTTCCAAATTGCGGGAGTGTTGTCACTCTTGGCAAAACACATGTCCAATAATTCGGGTAAAGAAGGTCTGTAAAAAATTTGAACAAAATCGGTGACACACAAGTCTGGTCCTTCCCTTGTTAGTGATCAAGTGGCGGATGAGAAGAAGCATTGAACGAGAATCGAAAGTAGGCTCTAACTTGACGTGTGTCCTCCACGATGTGGTAATCTCTTGAGGATCGGTGACGTCATCGTCTAAACTCGCCATGAAATACGTGTCGAGGAAAACGTCACGTTGTAGAAGCCGCCTGAGGTGGCAGCTCTGCTGTGAACGATTGATTCTACTACGTTGTGCTGAGCTGTGTTCTTTCTTGCGTTTGATTCTGTGGAATTTGTTATTTTGTCGATACAGCACTACTGTGCTACGGACTAGCGTTATTGTGGCAATGTATTACCGTTATTTTATTGATTCAATCTAGGAACTCTGTGCTTATCACTCATTATACGAGTGCAATAATATAAACAGTGTGATTGAACTGAGTAGCTTAGACGTATTATTCTTTGTTAATGTTGTAATGCCTCAATTACTAAAGCATATAATGAAGTTAATTGAATGCTGCATAATGTAATTAGAAGTAATGTCATGGTTCTTCCAAAATATCACATTCAATATCAGAAATTTAACGTAATGCAATTTTTTTATGTGAATCAAAGTTTTCAATAATGCAACTTTCGCTCTACTTACATTGATACAGTAATTAATGGCATCAAATATTTGCATTTATAGTTTTATGCTATAAGAGCAACAACGTGTATTATTTCACGTATCATATTATGTATTTACGTACTCCGTTTAAATGATATTGCATAACATATTTGATTAAACACGATAATTTTAGTAGAAAATGCTTTTTCGAAAGCATGGCAGTCGTATATAATTTAAAATTAAACGAAATCGCTTGACGACGTGCTCGAAATAGCAGTTATCTGCATATTCTCCGTAGTCGCATACTACGGATTTGTCAAGGACCGTGTGTGCTAATGACATGCCGCGCCAAGGAACGAAAAATAACGAACAAACGCACATTCCCGTTATTTGAAATTGACGGAATTGTCATATGTGGCAGAGTAATGACAGGATTCAATACTGAGCTTTCTGTGGTTGGTATAAGTGTTCTCGATACGTCATTGTTGAACAGTATCATAACGACTGACAAAAACTGAAATGTTCAAACTCAATAAGTGAAATGAGACAGTCTTTTAATCAATTACCTGTACAGATTCACACGCAAATTCTTTCCGTACGGTATATGATTTTCCACTCTATGAGTTAAAAGTTTCCGATCCGAGAATAGATTCAGACTCGGGTAAAAGAGTAATGAAATTCTGAAGGTTCCCTTATCCGAGCATCTATTATACGAATCTTGTTTTCTTCTTTTTTAATTTCTTTATTCCCGGTGCCGTAAAAAAATAGTCGCGTCGTTTTTCTGCTTATTATTAGAATCGTTTCTGCGAATGTTTTCGTCTTCTCAACATGCCGATAAAAACGAGAAAAGATGCGGATGTACCAGCCTCAAAAAATGTCGTTTATTTATGGTTAACAATGGGCAGCATTATATTTATTTTGTGGCGAGCCTATGCGGTTCCTCTTTGGAGTCAACATTTTTTCGGTTAGTAGTTTTGAAAAAACGTATGCTTAAAACGCTTCAATTTAAAACATTGGTTTTCTATGTTATAACTATGCTTAATAACAATATATTTTATTTGTCAATAAGAGCTTCATTTTATAATTTTGGAAACAAAATATTATAAATTAGGAATGGAACTAATTAATTGGTTTATATGCACTCGGTGAGTACAATAACTGCAAGTACCTTATTACCAGGAACCATTTTCTAGTACAATGAAAGATATAATGCTAACTTTTACTTTCTTACATTTGAAATTAATTTCTTACCATATTAAATGTCTTCTATTTTTTAAAATAGTGGAAAGATTTGGGTTGCTTTACATACTGTCGGAAAGATATCCATTTGCTTAACCTTTTTGCTACGGCGGCCCCTGCTTCCGAGCCGAAAATGCGAAACGTTAAACGCGCTAAGCTTCAACATTCCATATGCATAGATCCAATAAATGAAAAAAATACTTCTTATATCATTTCATATCTTTTCTTTCGCAATCGCTTTTGCAATGTTTGCAAGCAAAGGTAAGCGACGCGATAGCACTTGTCTTAACTTTTGGCTGCATTTTGTGGCCGGTGACTATAGTCATCCGTAGTAAGCAAAGGATTAAGAAGAGTTAAGAGATATTCATAACATGGAAGTACATAAACTATCACAACATCGAATATAAGCTAGGAACGGTGGTCTGCAATACACGTTTGTTGTTTAGTTCACGTACTTACCACTGAAGTATACTTGCAGTGAGTCAGTAATGAAAAATATAAACGGTATGATTAGGATAATCTGCACATGTTTAACATTTCTCCCTTATAAGGGGTGTTCGGTAATTAATGGTACAACCGAAAACGGTCTGTTTCTACGTCAAAAGACAAGTCGAAAATGCAAAATACAATTTTTTTCATTGGAGACTTTGTTTTCGAGAAAATCCACTTTGAAATTTCGCTGAATGCGCTATCACTTAATTACGTCTCATTACAGCGGATCTCACTGCAAATCATTGTATCGATTGAAGTTTATGTTGATAAACACTTCTAATGTCACGGGAATGTTTATTGTCCTAACGTATTATCTTGCTATTGATCATTGTCGCAGTTGAAGTTTGTTTTTGGCATACTGGAAGATTGAAACTACTCAATAAAATGGGATGGTAAAGTGATCGTGAACTTTATTATTAGAGAAATTGTTGAAAATGTTGCCCATTTTGCAGAATGGATAATTCTGCTTTTCTAATTACATTTCTGTAAACGCTTTCTAACGTATTCTGGTGTTTTAATGTAGGAAATTATTTATTAAATATGACTCCGTCAGTAACAGTCAAGGAGAGTTAAGCTAGGAGAGCGTGATGACCAAGCAGTTACTCCACCCCCACCAACCCAACCTTGATCATTTTCATTTAAAGAATTTCTTAATTCTTAGCGGTGCATCATTTAATAAGCTTGTTTGCAATAAATGAAAAAATGCTGCTGACGTAAGATTTTCTCCGCACAAATGAAGCTCATTAAACAGGTGTCCAATTGTGCCAACCGAGACGTTTATACTTCATTTTACTCAAAAGTGTGTCAAGAATTGGATCAAGATTCTCAGTCTGTTAGTTATACGTTATGGACAATAAACATGCCGCCTGTCCTAAATTTGGCCTCATCAACCACAACATTTTTAAGAAAAATTAATGGTTGCTCGCATATTTTTGAACACAGTCCATGACAAAATGCCTTTCGCGAAATGTTATCATGAGGCAAGAGTTCCCGGTTACCGTATATAGGTACAACGGCAGATCGATGAATACCCACAGCGTACAATGAGAATTATCCATCGTAAGGTAGTACGTCAGTGAAATAAACATTCCCGTGACATTGGAAGTGTTTGTCAATGTAAACTTCAATCGATACAATGATGTACCGTGAGATCCGCTGTAATGAGATATGGTCAAGTAAAAGTGTACGTGGCAAATTTCAAAGTCGATATTCTTAAAAACAAAGTTCCAATTAAATACAATTTTTTTTACTTGTCTTTTGTCGTAGAATCGCCCCATTTTGCTTGTATCGTCGGTTATCGAATGCAACGTATACGCTGACCTTTATAAGAGTGACTAAGATAATGAAGAAAATGGGAAGTTAATAAGTTTGTGTGTCGTCAAATATATATTTAACGTGTACAGAAGAACGGCACTATGATGCCGCGCTATTGGCATATAGGTACTATTTTATTTAAAGAATACGTGAAAATGGGTTAGTGGACGATGGAAATAAGAACCGAAAGTTGATCAAGTCGAGAATAGTTCTTGATTGAGACGGACAGAGTAACAGCGCCTGCTCGGTTTCTGAATATAGTCTGCCTAAACTGCTTAAAAACTACCCTCACATACCTAAAAATATTGTAGATGTCAGTAGAGGACGGCAGCAAGAGAGGGTTTCCAGGAAAGATAGAAAGCGAGTTGATTCTACGAACTTCAGTTAACAAAAAACCTGAAATCTTGAAAACGAGATTGAGGGTGAAGAAAACGGGGGATAGGAGGCAGTGATCTGTTTATGACCTATGCTCAGGTTAACTCCTTGAGCTAGGCTAAAGATAGGAAGAAGAAACATAAGGGAATTATTCATGTGCAATAGGTTTATCTATGATCGAAGGGAAAGTTGAGGACACATAATTGTATTTTATAAAGTCTCAGGAAACGTGTTCTATACCGATACAGTTGTGTTCGGTTCTTACACAAGGGCTAACATGAACAAAATCGGCGTAGACTAATTAGATACTAACATTGTCCTTTTAAACGCATAATTTTTAAGGATACCAACCAAGATTCCGGAACCGAATGAAAACTAAACATCGAACGTGTTAAAGCAAAACTATCCTGTTCACAGCAACTTACACTTGCCATTTCTGTCTTTGTCTACAAATCCATACGCTGACTTGTCATTCTTGAGGCTTTCGAGAGATCTGTCCTATTCTTGATGACGTCAGGCAAGGCGCGCAGCGCAGCGACTGCTTGACGCCTAGAGATTTAATTCGACGGTACGTCATCATTCTCGATCGGGAATCGACTCATTGAATTCAAGCGGGAGCGTATTCTTTATGAGGCAAAGTTCAAGGTTTCGCAATCGAAGTTACTACTAAATTTCAGAGAACCAATTTTGCTCGAAGTATAATTAGTTGCATCGTTTTAATGAAGGATTTGCAAGTAGATTGAAGACTGGAAGTTTATATTTCTCGGGAAGAGTAAAACAGGATAACAAGTTTAGTTTCCCGTGAAATCTTATGCCGCGATTGGATGATTCAAACGGTGCGCTCATCAACGTTTTTGAAACTGTGTTGAAGTCGAAGGTTTGTGTCAATGTGTTAAGAAACCACGGCTGTTTGGCGCAGTAGATTGTGCGGTGTAGGCTGAAACGTTTTCGCACCCAAAACTTTAACTTCATTCAGTGGTGATACACGCCTGCCTATGAAACTCAAATTAAATTGTATCAATACGGGTACTAAATATATCATATCAATTTTAGGAAGTAGAATTCGGTGGTTGATTAAACTCTGTTCATAATCATTTAAAGTTAACAACTTGTCACATCAACACAATCTGAACAATACCAACACAGAACAAATGGTCGGATGACGATAACTTCAATCAGTTTTACAATCACAGTCTCGAAAAATTCAACAAACAGCACTTAATACATGGAAACATATTAAAGAACATTTGCACTTATGTTTTTAGGATATGGATAAATCAATTATGTTTATAGTCGAACTGGTGTTACTTCGTAGTAAAAGTCACTGGCGACGAATGCAAAGGAAGGTACATTTATATCGCAAACTTCTCCATTATTGTGGTGCTCTATGTGTATGCTTGTCGCAATATTGGCAAGGTCGGAATTCGGGTATTCATGCTCATAACACGACTAGTATATTACCTACACGCTAGTTGTGTCAGTTCGGTTAGCTGGTTGCGTAAAAGTGGGAGAGCTGGCTACATGGTGAGACTTTTCTTTTCCATACCAGAGAAAAAATAGTGTGTTCTGAAACGGACACCCATTGTATTTGTTCAACTTTCAAAGGCTTCGCTTCAAAAATGCGTGGATTCTGAATGGAAATTGCACTCCCGTAAAAAAATGATCGTTCCCGTTTGAGAAGTGACACTGAATCACCTCTTGGTGAAGCCTTCGTCTCATCGTCGATGTTTTTAAAAAATGGTATCATGTACAACCTGTGGCATGATTTCAAATGTAGGCTGGAAGTTGTTTTGACATCATACTGGGCGTCTCGTAGCTTGCCTGAAATTCAGTTAGATATATGCATTAGAATTTGGATTAAACCGGTCTTGTTTGTGCACCATTGATTGTATGAATCTATTCAATTATAAGAGATCTATGGTTGAAAGGTGCGTATTGAAATAGAACGATGTAATTAAAACGATATGAATGAACCAATTTAGTTAAACTGTAAGGAACTTCTGTCTAAACGGGCGATCTAGATTAAGCTTTATTGCAGTTTTAGGTCTTTTGCCATAGCAAAGAAACTCCGTAGTGTCGATGTCACAATTAAGGATAATTTTAATTGGAACGATCATCGAAACAATTTAAAATACGGAATCAGGAATTACATACAATAACTATAGTCCTTTGTGTTTCTCAATACAATTAAGTTGTATATCATAACGTTACCTAATTTATATATAATACCGTATACCATAACGTTACGCTAATACTTAAGAGCTACTTTGATAGGGAAATGATATTCAGACATACTTAACCTTTTTTCGATTAAATACAGAGTGAATCAGAATTCGAGGGAAAAAATGTAAGGGGTGGTATAACACATTTATACAAGTAATTTTTGTCAAATAATGTATGGGGTGCAACGCAAGGGTAAAAAATTACAGGGTACTTTTCTACCGTCACATTTAACACGCATTCCCGTCCGCCGCATCGTAGAGTAAGTGCATATCTGCCATTTCGTTGTTCGAGAAACTAGTCATCCTCTCGGCAATCCACGGTAGGAATGCCGTTGAGTGCGAGGACCGATCGTTTTATAACATTTACGTTTTGTATAATCCGATTTTGCTAATTTGGCCGATTTCAATAAAGTATTATGTAGTGTAAGGTTGTTAATACGCAATGTGGAGGCCCAGGGAGAATATTAACAGTACTTTTTATTTAAGCGTTTGTACATTCCGTGGTTCGATTCTTACTTTTTTGGTGTGACGATTCTTACTGCCGCACTCGCGGCATGATCAAAAGGGCGCCGACGACCCCGACCGCCACTGTCAAAGTCATCGCGCCACATTCTCCATGTCTACCTTCTATTGTATATGCACGCGTCTTACATGCTAGACTCTCGCTTATCTTATAGCAGCGGGCCAAACAATAACCAAGCAGAAGAGGATTGGTGATTCATTCTAAACGTGATAATCTTCTACTAGGATAAGACACAATGGTTCTAAAATGTTTACACATTTGCATCGAGCATCTGCATCTTACAATTAGAAGTATTAGGTTGGTGCACATGAAATGTCCAATTTTCTTTACGTCTGAACGTTCGCCTCCCTGCTTTCGTTATGCTTTCGGTTTTGGCATTACGTCTTTTGCGGTCATACTGCCCATTGCCAGAGTCATATTATAATAAAACAGATTTATTTGAAAATCTGCCCTTTTGTTGTCTGTTTTGAATTTTGTAGGGGTACGAATTGAATCGAAATTCATGTAATCGTTTTATATGAGCATAAACTTGGCAATAATGCTGCAAATGGGACACCTAGTATAAACCAGGCATTTGGGGAGAATATTGTTATCGGACGAATATTGCAGTATGTGGTTCGAAAAATTTCAGTCTGGTAATTTTATCCTATAAACTAAACCGCGTGGAAGACCCAAAACGTCAACGATAATGATGTACTGAAAGCATTGGTTGAAACAAATCTAACTGTATCTACAAGAAAACATACCATCAGACTGAAAGTCGATCTTACAATAATATTGCGACACGTTTCTGAAATTGGCAAAATGAAAAAAAATAGATGAGTGGGTACTGCATGAACTAACCGAGCGAAATAAGCTGGGTCGGTTGAATTGCATTTGTCGTGCAAAAGGATTTCAAAAATATGTAATTGAATTAAAATATGAAAATTTGCAACCAACAGCTTATTCATCAGATCTTCCGCCAACGGATTTTCATTTTTCTAAATATTTAGAACTGTTTTTATGGCCTAAGCACTATGAAAATGAAGACATTCTGAAAAACTTCGTATCAAAGTTTATTGATTCTAAATATTAGAATTTCTTTGAAAGAAGTATTTATGCATTTAAATCTCGTTGGGGAAAGTGTATTCCAGCAAATTGAACGTATTTTGAATAAATAAGTGACTTTTGAAAAAAGATATGCAGTTTTATATATTCTCGTAGAAATCGGACATTACATACACACCAACCTAATACATTTAGTATTGCTATCCCACAGAACCAGCGCAATTCTGAGCAGAGCGCGTGGCTGACGGATATTTCCTCATAAATTCGCGCGGCAGTCAGCGTGTTACCCTTTAACCTTTTTTTTTTGAACATATAAATCAATAATTATTTTCTTGCTTGAACAGTATTTTTGTCTTTTCGATAGTAAAAAAGAAAAATATTCCGAAAATTCTGCTTTTCGCTTTCCATATTCAAAAGGGTACCAACCGAAAACTACTGCGTAGAATCAATTGAACTTTTCCACAAGTAACCCTTGCTATATCATCTGTTAAAATATAACGATTATGCGGCTTAACTATAAAGTTGACTGAGAAAAAATACAATTAAATCCTCTGTTGGGAAAAAAATGAAATTACTTTCCGAACAACCCAATATAATCAGTTGTTATGCTCCTTGACTATGAATAGTTATCAAGCTGCAATGTTGAAATGTAATAGAATTATAAAATGCCATAGTTAATCTATATGATCGAATCAGTTGCATGCAATTAACGTGTGGAATTATTCAAAAACTATGACAAAGAAAATAGAAGTGGTCGACTGGATTCATTCTGATTGTATGATATGTATCCGAGTACTATCTCTTTACCAATTAGAACGCAAACAGTTTTATCAACATTCGTTTACACTTTTTATTAGAAGAGTCACCGATTTAAATTACAATTCAGCATATTATGTTAACGTTTCAGTATGCAGAGGAGAAACAATATATATCGTCAAATACTGAAAATGCTTGACGCAATGTAATACTCTCAAGATATGTTACTTTCGGAATAAGGTTTATTGTTTCGCTACGGTTTCTTATTATACAATAGATTGAACAATGTCGATAGAACATGTCTCAGACAGCTCGTCTTGTTTTATTTCTATACTTGACTTTGTTTTGTCAAAAATATCAACATTAACGTATGTTTTTAAAAAGTTGGGTTAAAAAATCAACATTTTTCAACCACACTGAAATTTATTTATATTACAAATCAACAATATTAACAAATATCCTCATCATTAAATGGATAAATTCTATATTTATTTCGTTTTCATCGGAGCGGCGTAGACTAAGTATGGTCTAGCGTAATAGTCTCATGGTCTAGGATTAAAGTCTCGATGCAATTTTGTATAAGTATTTTTTAGGATGCAATTTCAAATGCGTCTGCAAAATTACAGCAGCGATCGAAAAATGTCGATTTTTGACCTCGATGTTTTAAAAAATGATTGTGCATTGCCATTTTTGGCAAAACACGTGTCCAATATTTAAGACTAAAGAAGGGTTGTGGGAAATTTAAACAAAATCATTTCCGTAGCTCTCGCTGGTATAAATTCTCTGATTTATCCAACCATTTTGTATTTTGTATATCGGCAGGCGCATGTCATACCTCGCCGTTACTCACGTTCGAAAAATTTCCTTTTTTTTTACTGCCCGAACACCGTGTCTCTATGCTCTACAGTTTTCCAGACTTCTGTATGCGTGGGCATTCAGTGAATTGAGCTACCTGTTGGTTGAATAGTGTATAGGGTGCAGTGGGGTAAATTCGTACATGGGGCAAATCCGCACTAGGCCCTTATTTATTCGAATATACCTACGTTGCATTGTACCAACTTTAAGGTACAAAATCTCTTCCATTGGTTACTATTTAATGGTTTGGTTAGAATTCAACATAGGTGGCCGTCATGTATTCTGTGATTCCCACGTTTAACTCGTTCGACAAAGTTCGTATTACTAATAATAATTCCGGTTTTGCCCGATAATATAAGGATATAAGATTCAATCATTTCTAAACAGGTTGGGCGGTTTTCCCCAGTTCCGGAGCACGTCCGCTCTACCAGCACTGTTTTTAATTTATTAAGAAAATCATAAGTTTCAGAAGATATTTTTAATCGAAATTAATTTAACTTAAAGAATAAACTATGCGCTAAATAAAAACACTAAGATTATTAGGTTTTAGTGGAATAGATAGAAAATACATCAGTTTAAAGTAAACTTTACAATTTCTGAGTCGGTTTTACTCCACTCCACCTTATATATGTATCATTTGCAGAATGGGAACTATTTTTAACACACTTATTGACAATCACTGTGTATTTCCTGTAATCACTAACAAGGGAACATAGGCAACCCGGAAATTCAAAAAAATATGAGCTTTTGCACACATGTAGTGTGAACCATCCCTAACACGAAAATATTTTTTTTACGTGCTGAACCCCACATGGAAGGGAGAAATCACCCCTCGAAAAAATGTTGAAATTTTAGTTTTCATGAAATATCTCCTAAACGGTAAGAGATATCGAAAAAAAGTTAAATTAAAAGTTAAATAGTTCGATAGCATCTGCAAAACTGTGTAATCAATTTTTGAATTTTTTTATTTTTTTATGAAAAACAACCCCCACCCCCATCCCCGTTTCAAATATTTGTTTTTTTTGTTCCGCAATAAGACACCTCTGAACAACCTCTTTTCACACCTGTAAGCGATTTTTGCGTTAGAATTTTTTTGGGGGGTTGTAAAGGCGAAAAACTGCCGACAGTAACAAGGAGAGGACCAGAAGTATGGGTCACCGATTTTGTTGAAATTTGGCACAGACCTTCTTTAGCCGAAAATATTGGACACGTGTTTTGCCAAAAGTGGCACTTCTCCCCCATTTTTGAAAAAATTGAAGTCAAAAATCAAAATATTTCGATCGACCTGAAATTTTAGATACACGTTTAGAATTGAAAAATACACAATACGTACTATTTTATTTTGCAAAATATGAATGTTAACAAATGATATAGACGTTAAGTACTCTGTAGTTTATATGGTTTATATCGAACCGTGCTAGCCGAGTTGGTAAAGCGTCTGACTACAAGTCTCATGGTGGAGAGTTCGAATCTCGGTTTTGCCGTTTTGCACGTATATTTTTTTTTCGCGTTTTTTTTATGTATTTTTGTCGTTTTATACTTGCATGCATAAAATTATAATAATATTTCATTTATTTAATAATACTAATGTTATATTCAATACTGGGTTAGGTTGGATACACGTTATATATTGGAAATGGTAGGGATAAGACATATTCGGAGACAACAATAAAAAATACATCTTCATTGTACTATTCGAGACACATGACGAATACTGTTTATTTACAGTTAAAATTATACAATGTAATTAGAGCAATAATGATACTCTTCATAGAAATGTTTTAAACACAGATACTGTCCGCACCACGCACATCGTATAAACGCTACCTGTTCGCAAATACTACATGTATGTGCATACTTCTCACTCTTAAAATAACAGAAATCTACAGGATTTTCGAACTCGTCCGGATGCGTTTCTAAATATCCGCTTTTAAACCAAGCGTATTGGAAAAGATTCCTAAATCTGGGTGATGAGAGTTGGTTGTGAGTTAACGATTGTAATTTGATTATATTATTACGAACATGTAAATTGATATTTTCTTCTAGAAGAATGACATTATCCGAAAATGTCCGCACAAAATTTTTCCAAATTCGGAAACCAAACACATCCAGAGGTTGAATCATGCCCGTAGTCTTTTTTGGAATGACTTTAAATGTAACGTCTTTGTCTTCTGGAATCAATTGATTCAAATGATCTGGACAGTGTCCCGACCACGAATCGAGTAATAGAATGGATTTTGGACCAGTATTTGCCAGATATACTTGGCTGAACCAAGTTCTAAAATGGTTTGACGTAAGTTTTCCTGACGACGAGGCCTCGACAAAAATATTTCAGTATATTCTGTATAATTTTATCAGTATTCGTCATGTGTCTCGAATAGTACAATGAAGATGTATTTTTTATTGTTGTCTCCGAATATGTCTTATCCCTACCATTTCCAATATATAACGTGTATCCAACCTAACCCAGTATTGAATATAACATTAGTATTATTAAATAAATGAAATATTATTATAATTTTATGCATGCAAGTTTAAAACGACAAAAATACATAAAAAAAAACGCGAAAAAAAAATATACGTGCAAAACGGCAAAACCGAGATTCGAACTCTCCACCATGAGACTTGTAGTCAGACGCTTTACCAACTCGGCTAGCACGGTTCGATATAAACCATATAAACTACAGAGTACTTAACGTCTATATCATTTGTTAACATTCATATTTTGCAAAATAAAATAGTACGTATTGTGTATTTTTCAATTCTAAACGTGTATCTAAAATTTCAGGTCGATCGAAAAATTTTGATTTTTGACCTCAATTTTTTCAAAAATGGGGGAGAAGTGCCACTTTTGGCAAAACACGTGTCCAATATTTTCGGCTAAAGAAGGTCTGTGCCAAATTTCAACAAAATCGGTGACCCACACTACTGGTCCTCTCCTTGTTACTGTCGGCAGTTTTTCGCCTTTACAACCCCCCAAAAAAATTCTAACGCAAAAATTGCTTACAGGTGTGAAAAGAGGTTGTTCAGAGGTGTCTTATTGCGGAACAAAAAAAACAAATATTTGAAACGGGGATGGGGGTGGGGGTTGTTTTTTATAAAAAAATAAAAAAATTCAAAAATTGATTACACAGTTTTGCAGATGCTATCGAACGATTTAATTTTTAATTTAACTTTTTTTCGATATCTCTTACCGTTTCGGAGATATTTCATGAAAACGAAAATTTCAATATTTTTTCAAGGGGTGATTTCTCCCTTCCATGTGGGGTTCAGCACGTAAAAAAAATATTTTCGTGTTAGGGATGGTTCACACTACATGTGTGCAAAAGCTCATATTTTTTTGAATTTCCGGGTTGCCTATGTTCCCTTGTAAGAGCTGGTCTCAGGTGGTTGTGAGTTTCTTAACAGTTTTTCTTGTTTACCGCATCTTACGCATTCCTGTCTTTAGAAGTGTATATGTGTCGTAAACTTAGTCCAAATGCCTGTTTCAATAATATGACACAACATTTTGCGTGTCAAACTTTTTTTGCCAGTAGATGTAATAAAAATTTGAAAATACATTATGTATTAAAAACAAATTCTCGAAGATTTTCCTCCAAGTTTTAAAGAATGCACATTTTGATCAAAACGTTTTTACATGTTAAGCAACATTACAAATGGATTTTTGAAGATAATTAATAAGAAAAAGGTTTGTTTATAAATTTGTTCGTGCAAATTATTTTAAGCAGCGACATTTCATAGAAATTGATATCGGTTGATATGAGATTTATATCCGTTCCTTGCACACATTAAGTAAGAATCCCAATTTTCTCGCTGGCTAGGCGATTAATTATTTTTTGTTAGGTGGTGAATCAATTCCATACGTGCGTCAACGGAGATTGGCTTCGACCAAAATTTCGTTAAAACCGTGCAATTCTGTTACCCGTTTACTTAATGTATATAATTTTCCGATTCTGTAATTAAGGGCAGCGCGCATTATAAAGCAATGCCCTTCCACCATTGATCTATTATTCAATGTGTAAGGATCGTATCGGCCGATTTAAAAGGAGAGAGATGTAGAGTCATAAGGGGCTGAAAACAAGGGTGTCTATCTCTCTATCTGTAGATATATATGAGGCATTCCATGCCAAATCGGACACTTTTGTACCTCACCCCCTTCGATTTTTTTCAAAATTTTTTATGTTTTTACGGTCGATGAAAAACGCGTTTATGAATTTTTTCAGATTTTTTTGACGGTCCGTTTTGGAAATATCAATTTTTTTTAAATTTGGGCTCATTTTTTTCAAATGCTCATAACTTTGCGAAAAATGCACCAATCCGATCGTTCTTTTTTTCAAAATTTGTGTTTTTGGATACTCTTTCAAGAAAAAAATATAATTTTTATCGAAATTTTTGTTTTCATTGTGTAATTTTTATTTAAAGCACAAACTCTTTTTTGTCTCAAAACATGTCCCCTTCGATTTTTTTGAAAAAATCCTCAAAGATACTTTGAAGCATGTAAGAATTTAAAGAAATTTCTCATCGTGGGAAACTCTTCGTTCTATTTTTGTTCTTTATTCAAAAATATCTATTCTGTCACATCGTATGTTCCATTTCAATGAAAAATGTTTTATATCTCAAAACATGTCCTCTTCGATTTTTTTTGGAAAAATTCTCAAAGAAACTTTGAAGCATGTAGAACTTAAAGAAATTTCCCATCGTGGGGAAACTCTTCGTTCTATTTTTTTTCTTTATTTGAAAATATCTATGCTATCAAATCCTATGTTCCGTTTCAATGAAAAATGTTTTTTTTCGACATGTATGCCCCGTCCGAATTTTTTGTAAAAATTCTCGAAAACACTTCGATGGATATAAGAACTTTTAAAATTTGTCCGATCGTAGGGAAACGTTCCGTTCTATTTTCTTTTCTTTATTCGAAAATATCTATTCTGTGACATCGTGTGTTCCATTTCAATGAAAAATGTTTTAAAGCATGTAATAACCTAAAAAAATTTCCCATCGTGGGAAAACTCTTCGTTCTATTTTTTTTCTTTATTCGAAAATATCTATTCTATCAAATCCTATGTTCCGTTTCAATTCATCCGAGGAGTTTGCCCACGATCGGACAATTTTTAAAAGTTCTTATATCCATTCAAACTTCTTTGAGAATTTAAAAAAAAAATCGATCGGGGCGTGTTTTGAGATAAAAAAAACATTTTTCATTGAAACGAAACGTACGACTTGATAGAACAGATATTTTCAAATAAAGAAAAAAAATAGAACGAGGAGGTTGCCCACGATTGGACAAATTTTAAAAGTTCTTATATCCAACGAAGTATTTTTGAGAAATTAAAAAAAAAATCAATCAATCAAAAAGTGGATTTTAGAGAATGAAGTTACATACATTCATGATATGTACATCAACGTTATACGGCGTAATTTGTAATTGCAATAAATAAATCTAAATGGTCTGGATATGACTCTCACAATCATGTTTGGCGAAATGTTTGGTATTGCTGATTGCTATGTGTCTAGTGTTGCTGATAATCCGAACTTCCGATATACAACAGAACTGACATGAGTTGTATATCAACAGCGACTGTGATGCAATTCAGTTTATTGAAACAGAAAGTTCGGGTTCCTGCACGTTGAATTATTTATTTCATCCTAGTCGTTTGATTCTGGCTTTCTTATGAGTTCCATACTTGAAACTAAAAGGCATCCGAGATGTACCGACAACTACTCATGTGTTGGACATGTTAATATTTACAATTAGCATCCGGGTACATTTCGTCGTAGACTTACGCGTGCAGCGGGCGATTTTTCGTGACTCTCGCGGGAGTTTGGTCAGTCAGTAAAATCTCAATTACTCAAACATTATTTCGTTTTAAAACTGTGGATGCGGTAGGGCAATTAAAAGTAATCTTCTAAATACGTATTTTTACGTACCCGCGCTCCAGTGACTGCGAAACACGTAAAAGTACGTTACCCGCATGCCAAGTGTTAAGAAATATTGTAGAATGATTATTACTGTTAAAAAGTGTTTCGTTAAAATAATGGTTAAATAGTAAATTAATAATAAAAGTGTGTCTGGCCTAAGTGTGAGATACCAAGTGCGCCATTTAAAATTGATAATGTTACAGACAGTTTTCACTAGTGGAATACTGCACAGGGTAAATCAAAATTCGGGGGAGAAAATTTAAGGGGCGGTAGAATACATCAATACAAGCAGTTTTTGTCCAACAATGTATGGGTGCAACGCAGAGAGTGAAAAGTTACCGGGTAGTTTTCCACATTTAACGCGCTGACTGCCAGACGCGTCGTCCGTTTACCGCTAGGTCAGGCATTGACGACACATGTGGCAGTCAGCGCGTTAAATGTGACGGCGGAAAACTGCCCTGTAACTTTTCACCCTTGCGTTGCGCCCATACATTGTTGCACAAAAATTGTTTGTATTCATGTGTTATACGATCCCTTAAATTTTCTTGCTCGAATTCTAAATCACCCTGTATATGAATTTGTATTACTTTTGCTGCGGAAACGTTATTATGAGTCGAAATGGTTGATCACGTGCTGTATTGAAATCGTGAAACGTTTTGTTTGTTATAGCAGGGTTTCAGAAACGCTTCGTGTTTTGCCTTTAACGTTCGTCTATTGTTGTCTATTATACCTCGCCGCCATGACGGGTAAAGAACATTAAGCCTAATGATAGTCCGCAGAAAAAAGTTACCCGGTATACTTGAGGGTTATATATTCGACCAAATCGAGTCGTGTAAATGTAATGTTATGACAGTACCACGGTTTCGGTCTTTTGAAATCACAGAATGTACGTGTGTGCAATTGTAGTACCGTATTTTAACTTATTCGATTATTGAATCTTCGACATTTTGTTTAAGACTACTTCTTGCATCGAGTGGGAAAAATCTCCTGTGATCTCTGACTTTACTCTGTCAGTGGTCGTGCGTCGCCACTTCATTGCATATTGTCGAACTTTTGGTCCCCGTGACATTTTATGTTAGACAAGCAATTAAAAGTTGATTCCTTTAATCGAATTGTTTGAGAATCTTTGTAACAATTAAACGTTTAGTATTTCTGAAACATTTCTAAGATCATCCTATCGTCAACTAATAGATAAGTTCATCAACTAGTTCCCATAATTTTCAAGTGAACATATTAACATCACTTGGCATCTAATATTTCCTAGCATATTGAAACACATTTTCGACATGACGAAAGTACTTTTCTTCAACACAGATTCCTCGGATATCGTTGATTGCAAGTTGAAATTAATTCTCGGCCTAATATGGACTCTCATTCTACATTACTCGATTTCGATGCCGATGTGGGACGGGGAAGATGACGATCTCGACAACAAAGGTGGCACTCCGAAACAAAGGCTAATGCACTGGATCCAGTCAAAGGTTCCGGATTTGCCGATTTCTAACTTTACGTCAGACTGGAATGACGGTCGTGCTGTTGGTGCTCTGGTTGATGCAGTTGCACCCGGTTTGTGTCCTGATTGGCCGGATTGGAATCCGAAAGACGCTGTACAGAATGCGTCAGAGGCTATGAGTCTGGCTGACGACTGGCTCAATATTCCACAGGTACTTAAATTAGCAACTTATTATTATTTTATAAGTCTTCCGTAGTATAGGACTCTGGGTGTTGTGCAGGTTGTAACTGGGGAGAGTACACGTAAATAGTCTTTATTCCACGTTTAACTTTACACTTTAAACTCTCGCTATTATTTTGACTTTATGAATCTTACGCTTAAGTACTCTTATTCTTACTCTTACTGTTAAATTCGTTGTCTTCGACTGGTCCTCGCTTCCCTTGCTTGTGGCAGGCTATTCGCATCACTTCTGTTTTCCCGAACACGTGCTCGCATTGGGGAATCAGATACGATTCTTACGGCTTCCATAGTAGTAAAATATGATGATTCTGGGTGTAATCCACAATTGATCAATGTTGTTACATAATATTTTAATTATTCTTTTTTACACCCAATGAATATGTAAATGTTATGTCGCAAAGTGAAATGCACCAATAATACATATAATAGTAATAGTATAATTTCATATATGGACCGTTTATTTTGAAAGCAGTGTAAGTCCATTTTTAAATAATAATGATATATAACGTAATTTATACTTAATTCAGCGTAAACTTTTTATTTATAACGAGTTAGTATTTAATATCTTAAAAAATTACAATGCTTTGTTCAATTTTAAATTGACCGATAAAAGAAATTGCGTAGTCATTGATTATGAAAGTGGTGTAAGTCCAAGTTTCATAGACTTAGGCGGGTCATTTGGTTACACGTGTTTTATTTCACGTACCTTGTACACACCACAGGATTATTATGATGTTATAAACAAATGTAGACAAAATAATAAATTTATTTTACCACGAAATAAAATGACAGAATTTCGTTTCAATAAAGAATTTACAAATCGCAATTCAAAAACGGGTAAGAAATATTATTAACGGAGAAAAGGTAAACTGATTGAAAATATTTGGATGAATTTTGTAAAAGTGCACCGTATGCTATTTTATATGAAACATCGAGGGAGGATACAGAATTTAAATGATTTTTACAATCGATTAATTATGAAAGTGATGTAAGTCCATTTGTAGCCCGTAAATATACATTATTTTAGTTAAATTTGCGTACAAGAAATGTACATAATCAAGTTACATGTTAATAAATTAGTAGAAACATTGCTAAACTTGATATAATTAATGTATATTTTTGAATTGTTTAATATGCTAACCTTTAATTTACTCGAAACAACAGAAAATGGACTTACACCACTTTCAAGATGAACGGTCCATACATTGATAGCATTTCATCAACGAAGTATTGCGTATACGGAGAACACGTTAGATGAAAACCGTGATGCACGGAAATGATTAAACATCGAACATTGTGAAACACTAGAAGATAGTGGACAGTCGAATTGCAAGCAAATCCCTTTCCGATTCTGTACCGTTTCTATTTTCGCATATTTTGAGTTAATTTGTGATATACCAATAATGTCCTTTACCATTATATGTGACAAAACTATAAATTTTTGTTTGTTAAGCAAAAAGTTAAAGAGATTCTTCTTTATTCAATTCCGAATACTGACTATGTGTTCTCATTCATTTCTAGCTCATCAAGCCTGAAGAGATGGTTAATCCTAACATCGATGAGATGTCAATGATGACGTACTTGTCGCAGTATCCTAATGCAAAACTGAAGCAGGGTGCGCCATTAAGAGCTCGCACTAATCCAAATAGGTGAGACTGTTAATTATAATATATCGGCGTTATCGACTTTGCACTACTGTTTCGGGATTGACGAGTGCCACTTGACATGTTTCTCATTTTTTGTCTCCTCCGTAAAATCTATCCGATATTTACAAACACTCCGTGATGCACATTTAGTTTTAAATACTTTACTACTTCTTTTCCTTTCTGTTAAAAAGTACTTTGTCATCTGAATGAAAAAACGGTCTATTGTAAAGCACTGTTGCGATTGACTTAATATATGAACGATGGAGTAAATAATTACATATTTAAATGTGAACTACGAACAAGAGATTAATACGCATCGGCCTTGGATACATATAGAAATAACGGAATATCAATATAATTGTGGATCCAAATTATACTTTTACCATGGCTGTACGTATATTTTTTTGTATTAACACATAATAGTTTGTATTATCACATGTTGTTTAATCGTCCCGGAAAAATTAGTAAATTCTTTACGGAAGAGCGTATAAAGACTGGTGCCGATAGGCGTCCTGTAATCGATATATCCCACGTGAGGGATACTAAAATATTTGCTCAAGTCAGCTAGCAATTATCTAATTCAAAAATTTATTTCATTTCTCGGTCGCAGCATCCCTCCGCCGCGGTAAGTCGGGCACTAATTGATTGCATCTGGTATATATTCGTATACGCTCACACGCACGCACGCGCGCAGGCACGCACGCACGCACGTATGAATTTTGAGCAAAATTAATTTCTGCCTGTACTAGGCGTAAAACTGGTCAAGCTTCCGTCCTTTGTTCGCTGGGTTTCCTTCTTTAATGAGCAGAAATTCATTACCCTTCCTTCTTTCCTTGTTATACTTTTTTATTCAGATGCATTTTGTTTTAACACAAAATCGTATCATTTTAGATAGGGCATTGTTTCAACAACGGTGGGGCCATTAACCATGTAGGTGGTAAAAGTGTTTGAGTGAGTTGCAGTGCGCCATTTACACAGCTTGCATGTAAAATTGGTTTTACTCTCCATCTGGCAAATTGTATCTTTGAAGCAGCTCGATTATTATTGTAATTGCCATATTATTTATACGAACTGAACGGGACATTGCTATAGTTTAGGTATAATTCCTGATCGATATTACTGTCGTACGTAAAGTTATTAAACATTTTGGTTCATGAAGTATAAAGATGTGTTAGCTGAAATTGTGGTAACTCACATGATTACTTGTCATGTACATATTGTCTTATGCGTTGGCAAAGTTTTACGCTGTTATTACAACATACCTAATAGCCAAGATGTTTTAAAAGGTCGCTGGTGACAGTTCCAACATTTTTGCTGTAACTTCTCGATTACTTATTTCTTGGCGATCGTTTTGAAATGTCACTGCCTTCTTTTCATTTACGATAAGTATGAGAGTCGATACGTGTTTAACGGCACTGGCATCGTTTCGTAGTGGAGTAATTGCTTCGTAGCTGTCTGGAAAATCTATTTATCTGTAACACACTTATGCGTAATGAGAAAATACATATACCTTGTCTGCGGATGTCTGCGAGATGTGCCTTATCAAAGTCCTTCTAACGTTGTTTGTTTCGTAACAGAGTTCGCGCTTATGGGCCCGGCATCGAGCCGACGGGTCCCGTCGTCGACGCACCGGCGAATTTTACAGTCGAGACTTTCTCCGCGGGTAAAGGAAATGTCGATGTCATCATCATTGATTCCAAAGGCAACAAAGTGCCGGTAACTATCGATCCCCTAAATGTACGGTGATCTCATTCTGTCTATGATAATGACTATATCTTGAGACTATGTAATATCACTTTATTGTTGTTTATGTTTAACTTCAGTATTCCATTGCAATTAAGATATGTACTATTAATGTCCAAAATGTTAAAAATTTCATTTTGTGTGTTTTTCACCGTATTGTAAAGAAGAGAATAGGGCTACCGAAATAATTATATAGTATTAAGTCGAAATTAAATAACAGCAGAAAAAATATTGGCCTACCGTTGCTGATAAGTAAGTCGTAATGAATTTGATTTCAACGACAATTGTGTTGTGCGATAGTATACAAGAACGAAAAGTTTCATATCGTTTGCGCAGGAAGTTGAGGTATGTTTATCGCAATCTCAATTATTATGCGACCGGTAGTGGTTTAATGTGACACAATAGTTATTCTGGATGCATCATTATGTACCGGACACGGAAACTTTACTTGAATATACATTCCACAGCACATAAAATACGTTATGATTATCGTCGGAAAAATGGTCTCAAGACGTTTTTATGCCAAATTGAAGATTAATAACAATAGTCAATACTGATACGGTAATATGTGATTGACATGATATTAAAGTTTCTTATCTCCTTGCAGGTGAACATTAGATTCAATAAGGATCGAAATCTTACGTACTCGGTGTCTTATACACCTAAAGTGGAAGGGCCTCACAAGGTGAAAGTATTATTTGCCGGAAGGGAAATATCGAAGAGCCCATATTCAGTTAATGTAGAAGGTCACGCAGGTGATCCGAGCAAGGTCACAGCAACTGGGCCAGGTCTTCAGCCTGATGGTGTCATCGTCAACAGGCCTACTTTCTTCGATATTTTCACTAAGGATGCTGGGCGGGGCGTACCGGAAGTCATAGTCTTAGATCCCCAAGTAAAGAAACCACATCAATTTTGCATTCATTTAATATACAAGCACATTGATGTTAGTTATATTATATATACCTTAGTTCGCCTTTCCTCTTGATAAATACCGACAAGAGTATGTTTAATCAGTATGCAAGCATACTGAATATAACATTCTTCTTATGGCTTGATTGAAATTTAACACGTTGATCACCCAATCACCCGTACTTGGATGTAGCCCCTGTGGCTATGTTTCCCGGATGACAAATGAAATTCTTGTAAACTATGTACCTACATACAAAATCCTGTTTCAATTGAACGAAGGCGAGTGTCATCCGGGAAACATAGCCACAGGGGCCGTCATCCAAGTACGGGTGATTGGGCGATCAACGTGTTAATACTGCCAATAATTTTGGTATTAAGTTGGTGCTTTATACCGTGTGTTAAGCATTAGAAGGTAAATCGTCTTTAGTCAGCCACTTGAATAGGCAAAAAATGGGTACTCTTTGAAGAAAGAAATGCTCGTAAATACACTTATTATATTCCTGCATTAAAATCATGTATGTTATTGCCCATGATACTTTTAGTAAATGCTGCCTATATTTCAGAATCATTTTAAACTCGCAATCCCACCAAGCAATTATCGTCAAACTTTTTATTTTTCACAGGCTTCAAAAACGACTGTGCCGGTGAAATTGCGTCAGACCTCGCCTGACATTTGGAGATGCGAATATGCATCTCCCGTAACAGGTTTGCATGCCGTGAACGTATTTTTCGCCGGAAAATTAATACCAGGAAGTCCGAGCGGCGTGAACGTGGCACCAGTATCCGATGCGAAGAAATGTCGGGCTTATGGCCGTGGTTTGCTGCCAACGGGAATTCGTGCCAATGATGACGCTGACTTTGTCATCACAACGAAGGATGCCGGAGAGGGTGTGCCAGAAGTTAAAGTCATTGGTCCGGGCGGAGTCAGCCGATCTGTGCAGTAAGTGGCGGATTAACGATCATTGTATTTTGAAATGTGTCTACTGCAGCATGCCAATTAAATATCTCTATTTTGTTAATAATGTCCTGGCGTTATTTGAATTATTTCAACATAGATAACCTTTCTTACGAATTTAACTATATATTCTGAATTGTTCATAGTCATGTGATTTATCATAGTATTTTAATAAGATTTAAGAAGAGAACACCGGCACACAAAAAAAAAAGTTGTTTGAACATCGGATGCCACCTACCTACCGGCATGTATTTCGACCCGCTGAATGCGAATTTTAAATCAGTTTGAGCCGTGCACCCTCAAGTTTCGAGTAAATTATGAAAATAGCAAAATTTGAATAAATGGTCATAAAAAAATGTTGTGAACCTAAACCAAGCATAATTTTTATGTATTTTTAACCGCTGAATACAAATCTGAAGTGTATTTAGACCATAAGCCGTTTTAAATCGAAAAAAAGTGTAAAAAAGCTTGAAAATTGCTAAAAATAACAAAAAATTGTCATTATATTCATGAACAAAATTTTGTAGACCCAGATCGGAGAGGATTTTTGTGTAAATTGATTTGTTCAATCCGAATTTGAAATCTGTTTGGCTTATGAATCTCCCAAACTCTCAAAAAATCACAAAAAACCGATAAAATAGCAAAAAATTGTAGTTAAAAACATTAAAAAAATCTATAAAACATGATTAAATACTTTTCTTGTATTTTTTCACGCATAAAATACAAGTTTAGTAAAATACAAGTTAAAATACTTTTGTTCTCAAACGATCTACGGAGTGGATTTCTCTTCCGTTTGTTATCGTCTCTTGGTGTATCCCTTTTAAGTGTTCACAAAAATGTTTTCATCGCTGTGATTGCAGTTTTTCGTTATTTTTTGCCTTTTTTTGGGTTTTTATTTTGCATTTTACTCAAATCTGGAAGGTGACCGGGCCAAACGGACTTCAAATTCGGATTCAGCGGATCGAATTACATGTCCGTAGGTGGGTCCGATCAAATGTACAAACAACTTTTTTTTTGTTGTGTGCCGGTGTAATGAATTGCGACATGGTTGGTGATACTCAAGCGAAAATATTGAAGAATTTTTATTTCAACAATACCTTATATGACGTTTCAGTATGTCGAAGGTTGATTCAACGACTTATAAATGTTACTATACGCCAGCCAAGGAGGGCCGATACGTAGTGACAATAACATTTGGCGGCAAAGAGATTCCAAAATCGCCGTTTGAGGTGAACGTTGGTCCTTACAAAGAATCAGCCATTAGAGCCTTTGGCCCAGGACTTCACGGTGGAATCGTTGATTGCCCTGCGAGATTTACCGTCGATACGAACGGGGAGATGGGCAATCTTGGATTTTCAATCGAGGGTCCTTCTAAGGCGAAGATTGAATGCAATGATAACGGTGATGGAACCGCCGACGTCACTTACTTGCCAACTGCGCCTGGACAATATGCTGTTCACGTACTCAGCGACCAGGAGGATATTCCAAAGTCACCCTATGTTGCGAATATTTTGCCGAAAGGGGATTTTGATCCCGATAAGGTGTGTTTACTCTAATAATAATTGCCATTCACTGCCAATACTCTATTCATCATATAATATTTAACGCCCCGAATGTATACATGTACATAGGACATCTGATTTGTCGAAGATACATGTGTGTAATGCAATGTATATACACTTACGCCGCTTTTATAGTTAATACTTAAAAGTATTTCCTAAATAGAGTCACTACTTAATCAAAATTGGCTGTATATCCGAGTCCCTGAGTAAGTGGTGACAATTTAGGGAAATATGCATAGTGACGTAAACTTCTCATTTTATAATGTACTTTGACTATGATGAACGCAACATATAGAAGATTTTTTCAGGCTTAGATATGTAATAGACATTACATTGTTTTCTTCAGGTCGAAGTTCATGGTCCAGGAATTCAATCAGACGGCGTCACAAAGAATAAACCAACGCATTTTACGGTTGATGTCCGGAAAGCAGGACAAGCTCCTTTGGAAGTTGCACTCCAGGATGGTCTTGGTAGGGATGTTCCTGTGAAATTGGAGGATAGATGCGATGGCACAGTTCAGTGCCATTATTGTCCTACGTCTGGCACACAGCACGTTATTATGGTATGTTATTATAAGACTCGAATGTTACCAGTATATTGCTTAATTCAATACTTTATAAACCTCACATATGTAACATATTATTCATATAATAACTAAAACTCAAAACATATGTACGTACATCCTATTCTGAGCTATGAAACATACAAAAGATCGGATCATTATAAGAAAAAGGGGCATGCGTTACATGGTATCCAAAAAGTGTGTACAAAAAGTGACGTGAACTTAACTGTATATGTTCTGAAACATGTGTATATGTAATATCCACGTGAAATACACTTCTGTTTTAACATTAAAATCAAATGTAGAACACATTCTTATTGACAAAGATTAAGCAGAAGAAAGACCAAAAAGGAACACTAAAAAGTCTAAACATTTTAAATTGAAATGACTGTCAGATTGTCACTGTCCGAAATAAAATTGAACTTTAAAGAGTTTATTAACATGAGGTTATGCAGAGAATGATTTGATTATAGGAAATATAGAACTAACACAATAAAGGTTTCTCATCAGAATTGGAATAGGATAGAAGCAAACAGAATAAGGCAAAAATTGTGAAGAACAAGATATGTAACAATGGGTCAATCAAATGTTGTTGCGTAAATGGAGATAATGAGAGATACATATAAATAAAAAAGTATATAAGGTTTGAGCATTTGCGACAAGAATTAATACTGTAGTAGAAATTTAATTTGAAGCAGCACTTTGTGAAGAAAACAAACTTCTTTAATCTCAAATACCCTAGATAGCTTGTCCCACGCATTTTGTCTAGACAAGAATGTCATGTCACAATAACACTTCAAAAGTGAACTTATTGTATCCTACTATAACTGAAAATCTTATGTGGGTTAGTAAATCATGAGTCAACTTTCTTTCACTGTATTATTTATTTGCTCATAAGAAAAGGAAGCTTTTTTTTGTCAAATCAGTTTTTATTTGTTAGTTTTTCATAAAAGATACTAATAGTTAATTGGTCTTCAGGTTTTGTTAGAATGAATCAGACGTGAAAAAAGAAGGGGGCATTTTTTTCTTGAATCGTATTATTCTATGTCTAAGTGGAAAAAGACTGTGTGTAAAAAAGGTTGGGTGTACATTACTTGTATTATGGATCTGTAAATATGCGCAATGCAAAAATACAAGTTCAGTTTGAATTGATTTTTTAATGTTTGCATAATATTGATACTATAACCAGGGTAATTAATTATGGTACAATTAATTATATATATAAGTTTGGTAGGATAGTGTTAGAAGGTTTGAACTTCTTCGTTTTTAATCAAGTATTGTTATTATTATAATTCATATACCTCCACTTTAATTGATTTCACGAACGTTTTTAGGTTAATTATGGAGGTGTAGCCACAAAGAAATCGCCGTACAGAGTTAAAGTACCGACACCTTTAAATCCTGCACTGGTATCGGCTTTCGGTCCTGGTTTAGAAAAAGGTATCAAATCAAACGTGGCCACACATTTTAACGTGGATTGCCGGGAAGCTGGTTCAGGCAATCTTGTGGTGTCTATGATTAGTCCTGATGGTCGCGAAATAGCTACAACATTGACCGATAACGAAGACGGCACGTACACTGTCGACTACGTCGCTCCACAACCCGGAACCTACATTGTCAATCTTAACTATGGCGGTTTGAAGGTACCCCAATGTCCAATTAAGGTTAACATCCAGCCTCACGTTGATGTTTCGAAGATAAAAGTTGACGGCCTTGAACCGAGTGAGTATTAACATTGTCTCATAATGTTCCACAAATATCGCTTACTAACTTATCTTGATAATCCGATAAGCAAACAGACTGAAGAATTATAAATATAAACATAGGATGTGTCTTTCAACTTCACAAAAAAAAATTAACTTTTTATAAGGAATATGATATAGTGTGCATACTTCACCATTTTTTCTATCAGCAAAAGCTGAATTCAAGTTTGTGAATCGCCCACATAGTCAGACTACAGTCAGTTACTGTCAAATATTATGAGCTTTGCAAGAGTCTTGATTTTGCTCAAATGGGGTCTTGGGTAGTATTCAATTTGTCATGGTCGATTATGCCGGGCTCTTAAATGTAATTGAAACGTATGTCGACCGAAAAGCAATAAGATTTGGTTTAATGTAATTAGTGTGTATCGAGCGAAGATGACCGTAAATGAGCAAAATGTCACGCCTATGGTACTGGAAAGTTGGGAGCTTTGCGTCGTGTGCAAACAGGGAAAACTGTTCAGTGCCGGTAGACAGTTATATCTTCGGATTCTCTTGTCATTTATGAGCGTGAAAGAACTTGCGTTTTTAACGCTTTTCGGACTGGTCGTATCTCTGAAATTAAGTGTACGCATGTAGTCGCACTCACACGTGCGATTGGCTCTCAACGTTTCCCGTCAAGTCAGGGGCAGCGTATCTTGTCGCCGTTTCTCGATTACCATTTGTATCGTTTTGTGGTTGTCACGCGTCAGTGATGCGTACGGTGTAGAGATTTGTGTAACATATGCGCTTTGCTTGTGAAACATTTCAGCAAAAAAAGAGTATGATGTTTTGTTTCTAGTATCTATCATGATCCCGTGAATTCCAGCGATACTCTATTACATCGCAGAGTTTTGTTTCGCTAGTAAACATTGTAATATTGCTTCAGCGTAAAAGAAGTGGTTATTTCGTATCGGTAAGGTTAGTGAATATAATTTCCTTGTTTTAACCATGGCTATATCGGCCGGACCTGAAAGGAGTTGCTGCAACCTTAGATTTGTCTCAGCGTCAGTGTTAGAGCAATATTCCAATTCTTCCTCAATCTTATTAACACGTTGATCGCCCAACGTGAATCGGTAGAGTTTCCCCGTGGGCCAGAATTCCGGACTCGAGGTGTAAGCAGCGCGATAAGCTGCAAGAACGATACGATACAATGTCGCAGTCGGTCACATAACGTCGTCATCATTGAACCTTCGGTTCATGTATATTTTATTTATTTTATGTTTATTCAATTTATTTTGTTGTATTATATTTCATATATATTTGTCATATTTCAATTTTTGTGTATTTCTAATTTGTTTATTTTATATATGTGTACTGGTCATTATTGTGATACAAATGAAATTATTGTAAACTATCTACAAAATTTTGTTTCAATTGAACGAAGAAGAGTGTCATCCGTGGACGGAAGGGGAGGCAGCTCTGCGGAAACATAGCCGTCACCCAAGCATGGATGCCGGATAGGTTTTCCGCAGGGGCTCCGTCACCCAAGCACGTATGACGGGGCCCCCGGGGAAACATAGCCGTCATCCAAGTACGGGTGACGAGGCGATCAACGTGTTAATATGGTCTGCATAAATCTCTACATTTGCATCAATGTTTGTGCCAGAGAAAGTTACATACCCAGCCAAATTTTCCTCAAAGTTTGATCAAAAGAGCTATCCTATCAGTTTTTTATACTCAACCATCGCGTGCCTATGGATTCATTGATGTCTTTTGATCATCCTTTACACGTCCCACCTGAACGCAAGCGTCGTGCCTTGGCACATATACGAATAGAGCGAAAAAAATTAATATTCGTGGCTGTGCCCTGGAAAACGCAAAACGTACGCTCTCGCAGCGGCCCCGGTGAACAGCCTGCAGCAGTTCCGCGTGATAACGCAGGACGCGGGCAAGCCGGCCGAGATTCAAGTGGCCATTACCGCCCCGTCCGGTAATCGAGTGAAGGCGCATATCGTCCCTACCCACGAAGGATACCTGGTTAACTTTACACCGACTGAACTTGGCGAGTACCTCCTTGGCATCAGCTTCGGCGGTGAACCGATCTCCAGTCATCCTTATCTCTTGACATGCGTCCACGGTTCCGATCCCGGCAAGGTGCGAGCTTCCGGTCCAGGCCTATCAACTGGAGTGGTTAACAAACCAGCTGAATTCGTAATAGATACAAGAGGGGCCGGCCAAGGTGGCTTGGGAGTCACCGTTGAAGGACCTTGCGAGGCTGCCATCAATTGTCGAGACAACGGTGATGGAACTTGCTCCGTTGCATATCTACCGACGGAGGTCGGGGATTATGGAATTAATATTACGTTCAACGAGCAGCACGTACCCGGCTCTCCTTTCCAGGCCATTGTCGTGCCGGATACCGATCTGACGAAGATCAAAGTCACTGGGAGCGGGATACAGCCACACGGTACCCATAATTTCGTGCGCTGTAATTCATAAATCTGTTGATTCCCGGCGGGAGTTTGTCGTCTTTTTAAACCGTTTGCTGCATTGGCTGCATTCACATATTGATCACAGAGAGCGTGCCAGTGTTGGATCCTGTTCAAGTGATGATAAGAGATCGGATTCTATTTGAGATTAATACACTTCCATTCTTCGACGTTACTAGTACATTTGTCGGTATTTTCTCATCATTCGTTGGTTGTAATGTAAGCTTACAGAAAAGTTTTAATTACTGTACAACTTAGAGTCCGGCTAATTAATGTGATACTATTCCACCTTTTCCTTGGAGAACAAATAGAAAAAAAGGAGAACAACGGTTTGTTTATCCTTCAAAATAATTTTTCCTCAATGCTGGTGCGGGCGTAGTGATGCATGCTGTGAATTTCAACGGTTTTTATTTTTTTAATTTAATATTCTCCGGTCTTGAGACAATGATGCTATGATACCTGTATGTTTTTACATTTGTACGTTGTTTTGCATGTTGCTTGCGGATGGAAGGATGTGACAACGGCATATGCATATATTCTTCGAACAGTGCAGAATAATCCGTTTGCAATGTTTGACATGTTTAAAACATCTCCTTTTTTTTATCTGCGTCATCATGTGTAATTATTAGCTGAATTTCCGTAACAGTATTGCATTGTTAGTGGCATTAACAATTCAGTTCGGATAGATGTATTTTTATACAAAATATATTGCCGTTAGACGACTTCTGAGCAATCAGACACAAGACGAATGAATATACATACTTTTGTGTACTTTGCCGTGCGACGCTTGGAGTGTACTGCGTACTTTAATGATATTTAATATGTAGGCAAGTAATGTAGCATAGTAGGCGTTTACAATTTTATATTTTGATAGCAGTACTCTATGCACATACGCACCATGGAAGACACAACTGTTTAATGTTCAAAACTTCATTATTCTGTTCAGGTTTGAATATCTATAAGCCAACGGAATTTATTATTGACGCGAGTGCTGTTGCCAAGTCAAAGGACGATGATGGAAAAGTGTCGTGCACGATCAATAATCCAAGTGGAGGAAAAATTGAAAAAGTCATTATCCCGCAAGGCGATGGAACTTATCGAGTCAGTTACACACCTTTCGAAGAAGGACGTTACATCATCGATATTCTTTATGACAATATGCCGATTCCGGGATCACCTTTCAGCGTTACCGTCAAACGTGGATGTGACCCTAACAAATGTCGTGCTTATGGTCCTGGCTTAGAGAAAGGATTCGTAGACGAGGCTAATCGATTCACCGTTGAGACGAAAGGTGAGGAAAGTATATTTTGTATCTCGGAAAAAAAATTCTCTTTCTATGGATCGTACTTATAACAAGATAATGTGACATTGAAAACAGTAAGAATAGGAGACAATAGCAGAAAAAGCCAAAATAAACCCAATCAGACAAAAACGGCTATATTATCAGTAGAAACTTTTACAAAAATTTCATTATAACAGCGGTTAGATATTATTTCTTTAGTTGCAATTCGCGTTTATAACTGAAAACAAAGAGAATTGCGATTGCTTAAACCAAAGTGAACCTGTTATATTATTGGTGCAGAAGCTGGTAATGGTGGACTAGGATTGGCCATAGAAGGACCCAGCGAAGCGATAATGACATGTAAAGATAATTACGACGGTTCTTGCAGCGTGGAATATATCCCGACAGAAACTGGAGAGTATGACCTTACTATAAAGTTCGCTGAACAACATATTCCGGGTTCGCCATTTAAAGTGCATGTTGTACCGGACTCGAACGCGAAAAATGTTATGGCATACGGTGCCGGCTTAGAACCGGAAATGGTACGCGAAAGAGTCCCAGCTAAGTTCATGGTCGACACGTCCAAATGTGGACCGGCGCAGTTAGATGTCAGACTGAAAACTGACAGAGGTCAGGTACAAAAACCAGACATTAAGAGTCGAGGAGATGGACTGTATGAAGTTACTTATCAACCGCCCCCTGCCGGAAGCAATATTCAAGTCGGTGTAACTTATGACGGAGAGGATATCAAAAGTAGTCCGTTCAAGTTGAAAGTGTTGCCCACTGTGGAACCAAGCAAGGTCCTCTTGTCGGGACCCGGTGTTTCATCTGTTTGTACAGCATCATTTCCTACTGATTTCGTGGTAGATACCTCGAAAGCTGGCTATGGAGATCTTGAAGTTCAAGTTTTGGTGGGTAGTTTACGTATTACTAATTTGTATTACTTTAGCACTGAGTTTCAGATCTCGTTTATAAGAATTTTGTTTTAATTTACAAGTTTATTAGTGCGATTTGTTTCCGACAGTACATGCAGTTATAAGTTATTATTCGAGATGGCTTATTGAAATGACCAATCACTATTGAATTAAATTGAAGAAAATCATTATCGCAAATATTGAGATTTGTCTCATTTTTTATCTCAATTTATATATGATTAAGATGAGTATCCCTTTAATGGTTTAAGGTGAATGTCCTTGTAATTGTCGGTAAAATGATCCACACACACCACAATTTCCGCAATCTGTTATTGTCGTATTGTTTTAGTTTTTTGAGAGAAATTTAGATTTTGTTAAATTTACTATCGCGGTTTCAACTTCCGTTCCTAACGAGTGGTGTTCTTTTTTTGTTGTTATCTTTAGGGACCCGATCATGTTCCACGTCGTGTCGAAGTGCAAGATCTCGGCGACGGTAAGTATAAGGCTTCCTACCTGCCGGATGACTGTGGCAGATACAAAGTGAACGTGAAATACGGCGGCAAAGAAGTACCAGGAAGTCCTGTCAATGTGCAAAGCGTGTCAACCGGCAAAGCCGACCAGTGTAAGATTAAAGAGGGTATTCAGCACACTCTGGCACAAGGAGAAGAATACTGCATTACTGTCGATACCGAAAATGCTGGTCGTGGAGCAGTCACTTGCCGTATTCGTTCTACTTCCGGAAGGTAAAGATTTATTATTTTATTTAAACGTCTAAAATTATATTTTATATTGTTTCTTATTGGTGTAATAATGTCTTGGACGCACATAAACTTCGTGCATGATGACGGATTAACCCTTTTAGTGCCGAACGACGATATATCGTCGTTCGCTACTTTTGTGAAAAGTGCCACCGACGATATATCGTTGCGCATCCAACAGCGCCGTACTATTCGCATTGCGAGAGAACTTTACCTCAAAATAAATTTAGAAATCGTTATAAACGGTCTAATTTCAATACGAGATGATTAATCCGCTGCTTTTTGAATCATGTAAATATCATTTTTAGTTTGGTTTTTATGAGCCTTTTCCGAAACCCTTGTAAATTGCATGAAATTCATCCGGTTATCTTCGCATAGGCACCTCTGTTCCGGTCGGCACTAAAAGGGTTAAGCGAAAAATAAGATTGCGAATCCCGACAGATTCACTACTTGGCTACATCATTTACTTTAAAAGTATCACCGTGACCTCGATACTTATTTTCGTTACCGTGAACCATCCCGATGTGTCGCAACTCGGTTATACGTACAATCTTCTTTCTTCTTTTTTGTTGGTGCCGTTACCGATTATTTGAAGTCGCGTCACACATACAAGATTCAAAGGAAAATTCGTTTCAAGTCGAGTTATCAAGTCGTTAGTCAAATACAGGCAAAGACATTAGATGAAAAAGGTCATACGCCAGATTTATTTAAGTCATGGACTATTTACCTGAATAGTTTGCGATATATTCATTTGTCGAGAGATGACAAAACGACAAAATTTAAAATTCTCTCGGGGATTTGCTGTCGATCACATCTGACATGCATCAGTTCGTCAATAAAGTCTAGTACCAAGATATTTTGAATAATGAATGAATTGGTAATGAAGACAATATTGTATGGCATCGACCTGGGATACAGAAAATTCCAGATGTACAATCAGTTCAAAGGTGCTGGTATACCCATAAAAGTTATCAGTTAACGTGTAAATGCATAATTACATAGTTATCAAATCACACTTATAGCAACCTGCAGGGAGCAAGATCCATTAGTTTCGATCCTCTAACACTGCAATGATTAATGTTATGTCCACTATCAATAGAAAACTTTACAGTTATCTCGTCACCCCTTCTGAACTGTATTTGTAGTTAATAGTTGAATCCTGTCTCTTATTAATTCTCTATTCCAATTCTTTATATATATATATCCTTTACAAATATCTATGCGTGACCGTGAACAGTGATAGATACTGTGCGACTGCTTGCTCTGCACTTTCAACTGTTTAAAACAAAAGACGCCTGAAAAGAAAAATATAATTGCGCGGTTTCGCCGTATGGGGTTCTTGTCTTTAACCCATTACCCGCCACAATTCAAAAAATATAAAAAATAAATAAAATTAACTGTATATTTAGAAGTTGCAGTTATTAAAAGAAAACAATTTGAAAATGTGTCCCAAAAATGGCGGACAATGGGTTAATTGTGCCAACGTGCGCAGTACGAAAAAGCTTCATCGTTGTACTCTAACACCCTGCTGCCATATACTTTATTTTTACTTTTCCGAGAGGTTTAGTTAACATATTGGCAATCATTTCGTCTGAAGGACAATATTGAAAATCTATTTTTCTCTGATCTTTAACTTCTCTAAATAATGAAATCTTGTGTCAATATGTTTTGTCCAATTTGAAAATTTCTTGTTCAACGTGAACTTCAAGCACCTCTGGTTGCCCTGGTAGATGACAGTTCTTTGGGTGTCTTGTACAAAATCCTTAAGGGGGTCAGTACATGTAAACGCTCAAAATCGAGCTGTTTATCGCGATTTTTTTTGGAACGGAAAGAAATGAGCAATCCTCCTGAAATTGTAGACATATTTAAAAGTACTATCGAAGACTTCAACAAAATTCTTTTGTAAAAAAATATTACAAAATGGCGGATTTATGGGCTCCCTGAGAGAGCGTCTCGTCCTCGTAGTTGTCAATTGGCGTGCAGGATGCAGCTCGTAATTTTTGTCTGAAATCAAAAATCCAAAGTTATTTGTTAATAATAAAGGTTCCTCTTCTATGTGAACCTCAAAAACGCGGAAGAAATCGCGAAATAAAAATTGTATGCAGTTTTAAACGAAAACTGCCAATTTCCGGGAAAAAAATTTGACTTTAGCCTGCTGTAAAAAATAGTAAAAAACATTTTTTTACCTAGTTGTAGGTTCACATAGAAGAGAATTCCATGCTGAAGAGAATAAACTTTAAATCGTTTCGACCGGTTAAATAGTTTTTGTTTAATCCTGCGCGCCAATTTGGAAGAAACGGAAAAATAGAAAGTGGAGAAAAAGCGGTTTAAAGTTTTCGATGGTGATACTATGAATTATTGGTTACTTACACCAATTGTCGGCTAGTCAGCTATTCTTGGACCATACAGTAGTCCTTCTTTTTCTTCGTTGGTCTCGTTTGTATTCATTTTTTCGAGTCTGCTTGCTGTTTTAGCCTCCTTGCTGCTGAGTGAGTGCTGTTTGATCTTTCTAACTGATTGGATGCTTGTGGCATTATCCGCGAACATTTTACATTGCTGACAAATTTTCAGGTCAAGCAATCATATAACCATTAGAATAGATGAATAACCTTCGTTGAATATATAGGCAGAAAATTCCACGATTTTTTTTCCTGAGGTGACATGTTTTGGGTGCAATCGCCACACAATCGAATTGAATGACTCGTTGAACTTTTGCATATGTCTGTTTAAACAACGCATTAAAAGTTCTTCATTGGAAAGCCTTTCGTAAATTAGCCGGATGTGCTGTTCAATTTTTTTCGTTAATCACTCGAGCTCTATGCTTACACGTTGACAATTCATTTGTTGGGGCTTCAGCTGTCGGACCCGCCGGACAGTACTCATATTTTGGATTATTATCCGTGGAGCACATATGATAGAAAGTAGCCGTTACAGCCTTCTTCATATCCTCGAGGCTCTTGACATTTCTCCGAATAACAAATCGAAAAAGAGTATAATGACAATTTGTTCAATAGAACTTCGGTTAGTTTGCCCCATCCAGTAAGTTTGGGATTTTTTTCAACTTTTCGGAGACGACTGGCCATCCTCCTCTGCACGTGTCCAATACACTCACTTTTTACCACTTGAAAATCGTCACCATACCGATTTATATCCTATATTTAAAAAACAGGTAGAAAAAGTCGACCGCTCAACTATACCTTTGACTCGAACGCAGCGTATAGGAGGGTCACGTTTATACGTTATAACATGAGAAATACTTTGAATTAAGTTTTGAAATTTTCTGATATATTCTTAAGTCATTATACTAACATTTTATGCAAAAAAAAACTTTAAATAACCGTTGCATCCATATGTCTTCCTACGTTGCTTCGCTGAGGACCACATATTTTGCCTCTGTGGACGATAATGAGGCACCTGATTGCTTTTTACAGCCCCAACTCACCGAAGCCCCGGCAAACTGGAATAAAAATCCGCTATTTGATTTTCTAACGCTGATATCTTAAGGCGGTAGTTTGGTCTATAAATTTGACAATATCGATTTTTTTTTAATTTTATTATTCTTTAGACCTTTCTTAATACGCTCGTGAAAATCGTTTATTGATATTTCAAAAATTAGGAGAGTAATAAAAATTATAAGCAAGCCGCGCGTTCAGGTAGCATAACGGTATCAAAACTTTGAATGCGTTTATCTCAGAACTATGTTTTTCAAATCGGTGCCAACGATATTTCGATAACTAATTTAGGGTTTGAACTCAAATTTTGCACATACCTTCGGTAGCCTTTTTCTGAGGACTGGTAACAGGATTGAGTCGAACAATAATTTTGCCCACATTTCATAACTCGTAGAATATCCGAAAATGTATGAAATGTCGTTAATCAAAGTTTAACAGGCTGCCATTTTGTCACAAAATGTTTTTAGATACTAATTCTGCTACCTTTGCTCAGAACACTCGTACAGATTGAGAATATATATTTTTTTTTCAAATGCATACAACATCGCCCAGAGTTGGCCCCGATTGAGGCGGTTTTCGGCGGACCATGTTGTAAAAAAATAAAAAATTACAGAAAAATATTTAACCCTCTATGGGCCCGTGTAACTTTCAGGTCACATTTCAATTTTCTCGGGATTTTACCAAATAATTATAGTTTTTTCGTGAGATGGGGCATAAATCTTAATCCTATAACGTTGTCAAGACAAACAATATCAATATTTATGACGTTGCTAGGCTCATCAACCTGAAATAACAAAGTAAATGCTGTGCGAACTGTCCGCAGTAAATATAAGCGAAACCATTTGTTCGAACTAATATTTTTTTTTTTTTAAATATCTTTATTTAATGTCGCATCAACTTCCATGTTATTAGCGACAACAGTGTCATTCATTAAATAATTGCGTGGTACATTAAACAATTTTCTTGAGTAAATCAGTGTCTTTTAGGAATTTTATAAGGTTATCTGTATTATCTTTATTAAAAATCCGGCTTAGGGATTCCATACTTCTCACGGCAAGTCCTGTACTTGGGACAGTGGAGCAGCACGTGCTCCACCGTGACTGTCGCATCGCAATCCATACATGTTGGTGTCCGGTCTTTTGACAATCTGCATGAATGGGTGAATTTGGTGTGCCCTATTATCAGCCTCGTAATGCCAACCTGTTCCCTTCTTGGGAGTTTGTTAAGGTCCAATACAGTTTGTGGGTCGACGTCCGTAAGAGTTTTTATGTGGCTTGGAGCAGTGTTATTCCATTCCTTTTCCCATTCTTCCAGTAGTTTCTTTTTTGTAAACTTCAACATGTCCTCGAATTGTAATTTTGCAATAGGGTTTGGAGTTGGGTCAGTGCTGGCCTCCTTTGCTGCTTTGTCAGCTGTTTCATTTTGAGAGATCCCGATATGTGAGGGAATCCAGATTAATATTACTTTTTTTCCTTTCTTAATTAATTTTGTATTGATTTCTAAAATTTGGAGTATTATGTCGTTAGTGGTCGCTTTATTGTTGAGGCTCGTTATTGCACTTTTAGAGTCTGAAAATATGGCTATTTGTTCGTAGTTTTCGTTATCGCCAATTTCTAATGCGTGCATAATGGCCATGAGTTCTGCTGTGTATATTGATGCCGCTTGAGGGGGTTTACTTTTTACTATAGATTGCGGGGTGACTACCGCATATCCAGTGCCTAGTTGGGATTTCGATCCATCCGTGTTGGGAGTAATTGGGAACTGATATTGTTTGTGCTTCTGTGAGTGATTACGAATTTGTATTGTTTGTATTTTAATTTTCAATTTGTTACTGTTTTTTTATGATACAGTTTTGTAACTTTGAGGTCACAGTGGGCTATTATAGGCCGTTGTTACCTGTAAATCACATAGTGAATACACTGCAATAAAATTGTTTAATCGGAAATTTTTTTTTTTCATTTGCATCTATAGGTCTATAATTGCTGATTTTTCGTTCCTACATTTTTTTTGTATTTAAAACAAAAATTCGGCTCATAGAGGGTTAAAATATTTTTTTTTTATTGTAGATTCAGTTTCAAAGGAACAATGAATACAGATGTAAAATTTCATCAAGACAACTTCAACGGTTTAAAAGTTGTTCTAACCCAAAAATGACGTCAAAAATCTCGCTCTAGACCAGACTACCACCTTAAGCCCAGTCAGCACCTATAACACCAACTAATTTCTTCTAATTGACGCGTTGACAAAGCTTTAGTTCGTACCCCATAGTGTGTTTCAAATAACAAGCTACTGTTTTTGTTTCTGTCCAATCACTTGTGGTGGGACATTTGTTATGTTGGTTTAGAATTGCGATACTCGCAGAAATGTCCGGTCTACTATTGACTCCTATGTATAACAATGCCCTGATTAGCTGCTGGTACTTTTCACTATTTGGCGTTGCTAATTCATCGCCCTTATGCTTCAGATATCCTTGATCCAAAGGTATACTCGATCATTTTGCATCCTGAAGACAAACTGCTGTAATACTTTCTTTATGTATTTTTTTTATTTATACAGTAAAAGGCTTCTTCATTTTTTCTAATTTCTATTCCTAAATAATTCTTTACTGGCCCTAAATCGTTCAAATAAAAATATTCCTACAAAAATTCTGAAGTTTTGTCGATTTTACTGGCATCTTTTGCTGCGATCAAAATATCGTTCAGATAAGCGACAACATTTTGCTCTCCATTATTATTTTTTATGTACAGACATGGATCTGCCTGACTTTTCCTGAAGCCGTAAGAATTAAACAAATTGTTCAGTTGCTCATTCCAGACATTTGCAGCTTGCTTTAGGCCGTAAATGCCCCTTCTTAATTTGCAGACATAATCTTCTTTACCCGGTACGACGTATCCTACAGGCTGTTTCATGTATATCATTTCGGCTATTTTCCCATTTAGAAATGCTATTTTGGCATCAAAATGTTTAACTAACATGCGTTCCTGACCAGCTACAGTTAAAAGTGTTCTAAATGTTGCTTGCTTTACAACGGGTGTGAAAAACCCACGAGCGACGAGCTAGCCTTATATCGCTCTATACTCCCATCTGTATTCTGCTTACTTTTGAAGACTCATTTGCACGACATTATGTTCCCATCCTCTGGCTTTGGCACAATTTCCTAGATATTGTTTTTCTTTGGGGAATCTATTTCCTCATACATTGTATGCTTTCCAGTTGTCTTTCTGTGTTCCTAACAGTGATCCTCTTGCATTTCGTGGTTCGTTTTGGTTTTCAAAAACCAAATGCGAAGATGCCACATACCATTCTGGTGGTACGCCTCTATTAGGCCTTTCGGAGCGTCTACATTGAGCAGATCTTGTTTCTATCCAATCCTTGGTATTCAAAATCACTGTTCGCATCATGGAATACAGCGCTATCATCGGTGAGGGGTCTTCATTTGATGATCCTTGTTCGGGTTTACTTTTCTCGATAACACCTTTTGAGTCCTTAATATTATCTTGATTGTACTTATTTGTTGTACCTGAGAATATAACTTGCGACTGTGTAGAATGGGTTGATTTTTCTTCGCTTTTGTCCAGGCATACGGCGTTTCAACTAATCTTAATTCGGCTTGTATCGAGATCTATTAATCGAAAGGTATACATGTGTCGGTTATTCCTCAGAATATTTTACTTTCGGACGTTATCACAACATTTTTGCAACTCACATTCAAGAATTGTAAGCACACTGAATTAATCGGGTCTACTGAACCACTACGCCAAAATACAATGTTGCGTTGAACTAACGGTCAAAAACGTTTTTCGACAAACCACGTGCACGTGTATTACACATTAAAATGTTGACAAAAACATTGTTAAAATAGCTGACGTATACGTAATATCTGTGAATGTTAATTATTGTTGCACAGAGAAAGGAAAAAAATAATGAAAAAAACGAATGGATCTAACAGGATTCGAAACAAAGACAAAAAGTTTCCCTCCTACTTAAAAGACTGACACCTTGTCAGTTGCACTAGCGACGTTCTTGGGTTGATCTTTAATCTTTTAGCATATAAGCCTATACTGTAACATCGACTTTTTCCATTTATTTAGTTTTTTCGCACTCTTACGACTGTTCTATGTACTTAATAACATTAAATATCCTATAAAATAGTAATGTTTCAAAAAGGAAACCAAAGTTTATCTCATACGGTGTTCTGACAGGCAAAAACTGACCAGAGACGCGGTTTTTGATTTTTCCGACAATGTTCCACCAAATCAAAAATTATGAAAAAAATCAGAGAGAGGTTAGTTCTAATATTACATCACAGGAAAAAGCGGCATCAATGATTCGGACCTCCTTCGTTGTCAAATTAATAATTTTCTGACTCACTTTTTGGATTTTATTTTTTATCCAGTTGGATTTTTCATATAAAAATCTGAAAAAAAAATCTGAAATGTGTGCACCATCACCAGATGTATCTCTATTTTTTTTTCAATTTTTTTTATCCGATAGATTCGGAGAAAATGGTGGGAGAAGCGAACAGTACATTTTACCCTCCCCCGCCCCCCACGGTAGAGATTCAAAGTTGAAAATTCACAAAAATGTTTCTTTTTTCATAAGCTATCGAATGGTCGATTTAGAATTTCAATCGGTTTGGGGACACATTTCACTGTCTTATTCATCTATGCCCTTTGTAACTTGCTACTTTCGCGATCTTTTCGTGAGGTTGGGAGACTAGGGAGTTTAATTTGGGTTACTTTATTCGCAGCTATTCGAGGAAGTTCCGACTTATACATCTCGTCGGTTTCCTGTTTTCCGGTCTATTTTTCATGTGTAGTGTGGGGGTTGTCCGCGACTGCCGATTACGTCGCCTTCTGGAGGTTGGCTCAACCGCTCATTTGTGTAATACACTTCTGAGCCGTTGAGCGTTTTCCCTCTCAGGAGGAGACCTGGCTTTAATCAGCGAGGCTGCTTTGGCCTGCCATGCGTTTCATTGAAAGTTAAAATATTACTATTATTAAAAAAAAATGCTTCTACTTTTACTCGCATATTTTTCTTGTTCATTTGTAACGGCAAGAGGGAAGACAGTAGCCGGGTGGGTTTTGTTCGGTCAGCCAATATCTGTTTTTACTTTTGCATGATTGCTTCTACTTCTGTCGACCCGGTAGTCGCTTGCTGAATCAAACTGTGGCTTTCCGAGCCGCATACTAAGCTCCCCCGGGAGAGCCCACAGCTCAGGAGATCTTTACTCCGCGGCCCTGAAGGGCGACCTCAGATGACCTCTCCTCTCTCATTTAAATCTATCCCCTTATTTTATAGTTGACGCGCCTAGGTCTACTGATCTTATATTAAATTATGTGAATTACGCAAATTCGCATATCGCCGGAGAGGGGAGATCTCTGAGGTTTTCTTAATATTACTTGCGCAACGCTACACACCGCGATGCACGGAGTAAGGGTGCATCGCTTCACACCTTTGAGGTGACGTGCAATGGTCCAACAGGGCCCCACCCCTATTTTCCCTGCCATCTGTACGATCTCCCACGCGTGGAGTCGCCGCATTGCATCCGGTGATACAGTGCCATTCACTGTGCTCGGGCCATGTACGTTTCGTGATTTTGATTCTGTTTTGACGCTACTCTAATACTTCTATTCCGCTTAAAGGCCCTTCATTTCCGACCGCGCTATTAACCATTCATACACTTTCGCATGTTATATTGTTTTGTGTTACGCGGCATTCGTGCCGTGACCCGCCGGTCACTTTCCGGGGGGGGGGGGGGGGGGGGGGGGGGGGATCGCCACGTGGTTCAAGCCCTGGTCGGTAGGCCTGACTGGAATTCTCGATGTCACATCTGATCGGACAGAGACTCGACAGCGCTTCCTCCTCGCAGGACCCTCTCCTTCCGCTGAGGCGGGTCCGGTGGCCCGTTGTCGCGGTGTTGCTGTTTAGCTCGGTTGCTTCGGAATGAGTTAAGAGATTGTCCGGTGACAATCTCCCCTATCATTCCCGAGTTGAAGACTCGGCTCGCTTTGTCGTGTACGGAATTTACTTCACAATCAATTTTATTTCGCGTGCGAGTACATACTCTGGGTGAAGCCCCTATTTCCGATGCGGCATTCATACTGAGTGAGGGGAAGAGAGAGAGAAAGAGAGAGAGAGAGAGAGAGAGAGAGAGAGAGAGAGAGAGAGAGAGAGAGAGAGAGAGAGAGAGAGAGAGAGAGAGAGGGAGCGAAGGGGAGAGAGCTTTAATGCCCACAGCTTTATAATGTCAAATTTTCGGTCTTAAAACAGTTTAAAATAGTTCTACCCGAGTCGAGACTTCCATGTATTTGGTAAATCAACCTAAGATCGTATAATCCTAAAACCAACTCACTGATCCGGATCTCCTTCGGTATCAAATCGATGTTTTTTTTATTGACTTTGGTTTTTATTTTTTTACCAATTGGATTTTTGAAGTAAAAATTTGAAAAAATCTGGAATCTGCGCGCCATTGCTAGATTTAGCTCTGATTTTTTTTCGAATTTTTTTATGCACTAGATTCCGACAAAATGGTGGGCGAAACGGACAGTATATTTTACACCCCCCGCCCCCCCACGGTCGAGATACAAAGTTGAAAATTCACAAAAATGTTTCTTTTTTCATAAGCTATCGAATGGCTCATTCAGAATTTAGATCGGTTTGGGGGCAGGTTTCACCGTCTTACCCGGCTATGTCCTTTACATGTTCGTTTTCTCCGCACCGCGGGTGGGAGGTGTTGCGTGGGTATGCCAGCGTGTCAACCGGGACACTTCCTACCACCTAATAGAGAGTACCGGTGTGGGTTTAGTCAGTGAAACCTGGCACTATCAGCGACTCACTCGAGTTGCTGATGTCTTTTTCAAGATTCCCCATCATAAGAAAGAAAAAAGTCCTGTATTTCGTGCACTCGCTCTTAACCCTACAGTAGGCGCACGCGGCCTCTCAGACCGACGCCATATAAAATGTTGTTTATTTGCTTAGCCCAGTGGCGTGCACTTATCGCTCTCTCTAGCTGCCGTTATTTGTGTGCAAAGCAAACAGTCGGCCTCAGATTCTCGAGAAATAAACTTGTTCATGAATTATCTACATTTTCGATCTGTATACGGATGTGCCTACTTGCGTGCTTCAAATCTGTTGCGTACTTCTGCGACCGTCAGTAATCCGCCGTGCGGACACTGCGTTCGGCTAGATATTCCTTTCCGCTTCGTATCAGTTTATTACCCATTATTCCCTCATCCTCCCCCTTTCAACCCTTCGCTCACCTCGACCATATGCGCGTTCTTAGTCCCTTATTTCCGTAATCCTCAATTTCCTCATCCGCATTGTCCGATGGACCCGGGCCTCGCGATGCGCATTCTGCGTAATAACTCAACTCGTCTCCCACATCTCTTGCTTTCCTCGCGACCGGAGATTTCCACCCTGCTGAGGCCCTTGACACAAACTAGTTGTCGTTGCAGTTTTAGATTGATCTAGTTAAGTTATATCAAAAGTGTCACCCGTACCTGTTACATAATTCGTTTTCAAGTTATTGTTATTTATTGGTATTTTTTGATTCGGTGGGTCCTATTCGTTGTTGTTTGTTGCTAGCTGTTATACTACATTCATTTGAGCCATCCTGTACTTGAATGTATATTTTCTTATCTCATCTCACAACAAATACCACGTCTACACATCTGGTCGCCACCCACGTAATGTACTCGTGCTTTATAGAAAATACATTTTTTTCCCTGTTTATGTTCATTTCTTTCAAATTAATGTGAATTCGGATAAGAAGTAAGGTATATAATCACATGAGTGTCTATATTCAACAATTGGTCTGCAGGATCGACGCGCCTGTTCGTGTTGAAAAATTCGCGCGTCTACTCCAGGATTAAAATGCCCTGATTTTTTTACAGATGTAGCAATTTTTCTTTAATGGTGCAGAACTGTTATTCCTATATTCAGTTCTCATTGCCACCTCATCGCTGTGGAAGTCCTCCCTTGTACATTTTGCCCCTTTTCGCCTCTTAATCCTTTGACTGCTAAAGGCGTATATATACGCCCTCTCAAATCCATCAATATATACGCCCTCTGTATTTTTTAACTATAACTCTTTTATTACTGTTTTGCCAACTGATTCAACATGAAATTTGTTGTCTAATGTAACATTGCAACTAAATATCGGCAATTGTTTCAATATTGTTCAATCAATTGTCTTCATATTACACTGTTGCGGCCCAAACTCAACAATGGCACACCATATACAAGACTACTCGCAGCGACTGACAAGCGAAAAACGCGCCGTCCATATGGATGGATTCGTCCGAGAGCGCGCCGCAGTCAAAGGGTTAAGGGTCTCGTATGATTCCGGTAAACTTCCCAACAACATTGCTGCCACGAAGCTATCCGGCAATTCCTCTCCAAGCGCCGCGCCGTTTCTTGAAATAGGCACACATTGTTGTAATGTGTTGCCCCGTATCATCATGTTCCCTCATGACCGTTGAACACATTTTTTTCAGTAAGTGTACTTTACTGGTCAAAGTCGCCTTTTGGCGGTATTTTTTAAGTGATATTCATGATTCCCGCGCCGTTTTAGCACTCCCTATGTGTTGCAATTGGTCGTCTTCAACTAGCAAACCAATTGTCGCACGTACCTAGTTGTCTCGTTCCGACCACGTGGGAGGTAACAGATTCGGCTTTTCTAACTGAACTACATTCCACAGTTTTTCTCGGATCAACAATAGTTCCGTCTTGTATCTCCAGACAGAATAATTGTTGCCGTGGAGTTTTTGAATTGCAGAATGTACTTGCCCGTCGTTTGCAATGATGAATCGCTTTTAATTTTGTCTTTTCGGAATCTTTACCAATATTTTTTCCTTATCATACTATTTACTAGCCCTGGGCCCATAACCTGTTATTAATTCTTTATTCCAGTAGCTTTTACAATATACATATATGAGGCATTCCATGTCGAATCGGACACTTTTGTACTTCACCCCCTTCGATTTTTTTCAATTTTTTTTTATGTTTTTAAGGTCGATGAAAAACGCGTTCAGAAATTTTTTCAGATTTTTTTGACGGTCCGTTTTGGAAATATGAATTTTCTTAAAATTTCGGCTCACTTTTTTCAAATGCTCATAACTTTGCGAAAAATGCACCAATTTGATCGTTCTTTTTTTCAAAATTTGTGTTTTTGGATGCTCTTTCAAGAAAAAATATAATTTTTATCGAAATTTTTGTTTTCAGTGTTTAATTTTTATTTAAAGCACAAAATATTTTTTATCTCAAAACATGTCCCTTTCGATTTTTTTGAAAAAATTCTGAAAGAAACTTTGAAGCATGTAAGAACTTCAAAAAATTTCCCATATATATATATATATATATATATATGAACTGTACGGAGTTCTTGTCTTTAATTATACCAGCGCGGGCAGTACGAAAAAGCTTTATCTTTGCACTCTAACACTGCCGATCGTAGATGCAATTTTGACTCGACGAACACGTCGCAATGATCTCATTCAATCGTCGTTAGATCTTCGTTTACGAAATTTGTACTCGCCGAAACGCCTGACCGTGGGTCCGCCGCCAGCTAAATCGATTACGTCCAACCGTGCGTTTTATCTCACCTGACGGTTTTCCTCTTCAACGTCGTTTGCCTGTTTCGTTAGATTTCGAGGAGACAGGGGGCACGTGACATTCAATAGACAGCGACAGAATCGTGACCGGATTTCCGGATATGTACCAATACGTTGAACCTGTCTAACTAACGAGCTCCGGCTTCTAATTTGGCAACATAGTGATAACATCGAGATATACGCGCGAATGAGGCCAAACTGTTACGTCTGACCTGCCCCGACCAGCTTCTTTCGCACTTCCTGCTTACGATGGGTATCCCCAAGGTGGCACGATGCCCGCCTGAACGATACAGATTCTTTGCATTTGCCGCTCGATTTATGAACCTGTGGCTTCTGTTAATCAACTACTTCTTCCACTGTTGTAATGGCTTATATCGGCTTTGAGATGCGAGAAACAAGTGCGGATAGGCTCTTTCAACTTTGTCAGCAAACCGACATTATAACATATTGGGTTGGGGAATAAGTTCGTAGCGTTTTTATATTTGCTTTGTTTTACACCGATTTGTTTTTGCTGTTTGATAAAGTGCATAATATTCATTCGATAGAGCTATGGGACGTTTGAATGATCCGTGAGTGAGTGATTATGAAAGTGTGAAGTTACGATTTTTTATATACTGTTACAATTTATCAGTTAAATGAAACAAGAAACACCTGTGTTTTCTTTGTTTTTTCTAACATTCCTACTACCGGTATTAAGATCTAAAAAATACCGAATACCGGTATTGAACTTTTGGTCCGATATTGCAATCACTACCCGTGATGCTTCCCCTTGAGCGTCGATTTTATTCTCGGGAATAGAAAACAGTCTAGCGGGGCCAAGTCGGGGGTGTAGGGGGGCTGAGGCAGCGTTGTCATGGTGCAGCCGCCAATTGTTGGCAATGACTGGGCGGACATGAACATTGCGTTTTCGCAGTCTCGTGAGTACTTCCACGTAAAAATGTGCATTAACTGTTTGTCCGGGTGGTACAAACTTTTTGTAGATGACTCCATGTCCATCAAAAAAGCAAATGAGCATTGACTCCGGCGTTCGGAGCGGTCGTCGTCATCCACTCTTTTCCTACCTTCTCAGTACAGCTTGTGCTACTGAAAAACACCCGATCTACCCATGGCAGCATGACCGTAGGTCTGCTTAATCACGTCGTGAGTCTCTTTGCCCGTTTAACCAAGCTTTACATTGAATTTGATCGCGTATCGCTGCTCCAATAAACGCTCCATGATTCTCCGTGACGAGGCCTTTCGACAGGGGTTTACAGTACAAGCGACCTGATTTTTTCAACGGCCAAGAGCCGGCCGCCGAACTTTTGGTCCGATATTGCAATCACTACCCGCGCAGACCGCCTCTCCTCCAAACTTCACACTCATAAGTATTTATATATGTATATTTTATATTTCTCGTAAACGTCAATATAAGTCGTTTTGAGACAATACCAGGCATTTATTCTTCAGAGAGGGTTTACCGCTTTGAACTTGCCAATTGCACGCCATCGGTGTTGACAGGCAGAGTAACATAGAATTAGACGTCGCGCGATTGAAACTGCTGTTTCATTTGTCATTTAAGGGTTGTACTGAGTGATGAGATGACACGCCTTTCAACTCGTTTAAACGATCGTTTTCACTTCATAGTATCGTATAATATGGTACATAGTGCTATACTCCAACTTTAACGTTCGCAGCGTTGAAAGAAACTAATGTATTTCTTTATGGTAAAATATACGAAATAGACTGTCGGTAATGAACGAATAATTTTCAGTTATATTTAATCACCATTTCCATTTTCTTAACTTTAATACAACAATTATGTAGTCATATCTTCCAAACTTTGTGAAAAGTGTTTGACACGGAATACCTATCCAATTAATAGGATAGATCAGTACTTTGTAATCAACCAATTCTAGTTCAAATTCATCTTCTTCTGAAGAGATCAGAATTCCACTTGATAGTGATTATATGCAGTTATATTATAATAATGTATACATTTTTTCCTTTGCCGGATACAGCTTTCCATTTCGGCATTTTTTCCCAGTTTTCATCCTCGACGGATCGGTTTACAGAGAAAAAATAATCGTTACAGAATTTCGGCCAGCACATGTAAGCATTTGCTCGCTTGTCCCGTTGGCCGTCGTCTAGTTTTTCAGCCAGTTAGCTTGGTACAAGTTTATGGCCAAAATGTGATACGTGCACGGCTAGTGCAATGTTGTTCTTTTGTATGAATCTGTCTTTTGGCTTACTGTGCTGATGAAAAAACGGCTGTGTTGCAGCATTGTTCTATGCTTTGTAGATCGATCATAATTCACAGTGGAAGCGGTCTCTACTCCTACATGCCCGGAGTTATTTTCGTTACTTGAGCCGATTCGGATGCGAGTACATCTTTCGATTCCTTTCTCTGTGTTTTCAAGTCTGAAAACTAGGAAAGATTATTGCGTATTCTCGTCGGGAAATTTTTAGTGTTTGAGCCGGTGCGCCTTTTTTTTCTTCATTTTTTTAGTTACTGATTTTTATCGGAAGTTTGGCATTCCGTACTAATGAAATGCAGGTTTCACCACGGGAATATAGAATTTAAAAAACGTAATATCTGAATTTGATTGATATTGTCGCTTAAGGAACATGTATGAACATTAAATAGTATTTATATTAGATATATGAAACGTGATCCGCTCTGAATACCTCTATCACTACACAGGCCGCGGTAGTAGCTCTCTAGGCATTTGCAACGTCTTTGTAGCGGGTCCACCTAGGAAAAAATAATTCACATCATCTTATCTTTATCGTTATCCCATCTACCTTTTGTACTTTCGGAGTTATTGTTGGTGGCAAAAGTAAGTGCCCCAGCCTGTATTACGTTCCTTAAATGGCCAGCACTTCTATCTACACGTTCTCATAGTTGTAATTGCAAATTATCCGTTACTTTGCGTAGTATTAAAGCGGCATCTGTGCCATTTTCAGGTTTTTTTTTTCATTCAGGAACGCGAATCTATTAGGGACCGAGGCAAAATACACTTTGATAACAAGATTGGGCAACAACTTTCTAATTACGTTTATACATATTCTTGGGATGTTAATTATTGTCCCACTTTATTGAATCCATGTTGTTTTGTTATGTTGTCATTAGTACTGACAGTTTCGTTCGTTTACAATTCCTGACAGGGGAAAACAAACTTCGTCATCCATTATTATGTTGTTATCTGCATTACGGAAGGATGAGATGTTAAATCATTGGAGAGTATGCGTCTTGCGCTGCTGGAGTATTTATTTTTTTATGGCATCGGTCAAAGACCCTGGATCCTAGGAGTGAAATATGTATTTAATTCGATACAACGCTCGGTCTTGCGTAAAACTGTCACCATTCTTATAATAATTAGCCTTGCTAGCGAATTGGCGAAATGTTTCTGACCATCCGTGATGTTGAGTCTCGTTCTGACCATCTTAACTCATACATTGTGGTAGTAGCATCAATTTCAAAATAGCCCGTTTGTATGACTGACCTTGTATGCTGACAAGTAGGCAGTATTAGTTTAATGCTTTGATTTTGACAGCCACATGTTGTCTTCGGCCGGATTCATTAACATAATTATAATGAGAGTTGTAATACAGTGACAAGGACTGAGTATCGTTATTACTTTCAACAAATACCTAATATTTGAAAGAGACAATGTGTTTGAAGATATTAGAATTGATATTTTCTCTTTTCGAGTAAACGGAATGTTTGCAAACGAATAGCGCAACTGCAAGTAGCACTAGATGTATTGCTCGTTTTTGTGCATCTCGTACTTCACGGTTAAACAAGGACTTTTGGTTTAATTATTTTCGTCTGTTAATATTAATGAGTTTGGCATCTTTCATCTTAACAGTTTACGAAGTTTCGTGCCGCTTGAAACTGCTGATACTCTATTTATCACAGCATCCTTCGCGATGTGCCATTGAAAAACATACGTCAAATTCTGTGAAGATATCGTCTGAGATGGGGAGAGCAATCTCTTAAAATCAAACGAGTTCCTTACGGGTTCTTTGTGTGAGTTTTGCGAGGAAATTTGTTTATTCCCTAGCAGGAAATATAATGAATACATGTGAATCTAATATTAAAAAAACATTGAATCTCTTGTTGACATTTACGTATAAATCAAAAACTTATTCTAGATTTAGAAAGAAATATTTGTTTCCAAACCTATATCCAGTATTTATTTCATATTACTTACATATAATTATATATCATATATTTATTTCATAGAAACATATAAGGTAAAGGCACCAGTAGTTGACCATTTAAGATAAATTTTCCATCTAAACAGCAATAACTACTCGAACTGATATTAAATGTCTGGCTTCGACGCTTCAATATACACCTCAGACCTTCTAAATCATGTCAAGAAACTTATTTTTGTCGAAAATTTATGTTGTATAGTTTTTAGAACAGTTTTAATAACCTCTGTTACTGTCTCAGTAGTTGACCAATCTTACTAAAAGCAGATTAAGGACAATAAAGTTGGCAATCATTTTAATATCGTTTATATAACAATCCTACATAATAAAATAGATCAAACAATCAATTATAAAACAATCATAAATGACACGTACGATAATATAAGGGGCGTTCCATGCCAAATCGGACAGTTTTGTACCTCACTCTCTTTGTTTTTTTTTTTCAAAACTTTTTATGTTTTTAAGACCGATGAAAAACGCGTTCATGAATTTTTTCATATTTTTCGGAAATATGAATTTTCTTAAAATTTGGACTTTTTTTTCCAAATGCTCATAGCTTTGCAAAAAATACACCAATTGGGTCGTTCTTTTTCTCAAAATTTCTGTTTTTGAATGTTCTTTCAAGAAAAAAATATGATTTTAATCAAAATTATTGTTTTCATTTTTTATTTTTAATTTAAAGCACAAAATGTTTTTTATCTCAAAACACGCCACGATCGATTTTTTTGAAAAAATACTCAAAGAGACTTTGATGGATATAAGAACTTTTAAAATTTGTCCGATCGTGGGCAAATTTTTCGTTCTATTTTTAAGGAAGGATACTCGTATATCACGAAAATAAGCGATAAAGACAAGGACATAAAGTTCATACATATGTTGCATGAAGTGTGATGTAGTTCGCAATACCAGTCGATAATTTAATAAGCTATAAAATGTGGCATATATATGTGCAATATAAGATTGCATATATACTATATCACTTTGTTAATTTTAATAATATTGCGTAGTGATTGAAGGTAGTGAAAACAAAATTATGTCAGTAATTGACCGTCAGTAGAGTTAATAGTTGACCGTACGGTCAACTACTGAAACGCGTTCTACTATAAAAGTAAGCATTTTGTTTCTTGTTTTTAATGAAATTATATGTAAAATGGATATAATATAGGTGGTAAATGAATTTTATTTATTTTGTGTTAGTAATTGACCTAGCCGGTCAACTACTAGAAATGATCAGAATGAACTGACCCAGTAGTTAACCCTTTGGTCAATTTGATTTTTGATATTGGAATGAGAAAAACATCGTATACAGTAAATAGAAAATTTAATGATGATTAAAATGGTGTAAGTTTCAGGCATATAAAGTAAAAAACTGGAAAGTTATTAACCGTCAACTGCGCGCCGACTCTTAGCGGTAGTGTTAAGAAAACCACGATATGGAGACACGCGCCTGACATTAATCGTCCGTAGTTATGATAAACAATCGTATTCAAAGAAAAGTATACTAGCATTGCGTCCACAAAGGATTTAGCACATCTGCCATACTTCTTGCGAAACATCATTCCTTTAAAAAAGCTTATTTTTCACGTTTTACTGTAAAGTGATCAACTACTGGCACATGGTCAACTATTGGTGCCTTTACCTTAGATCGTATACCTACGCGGATAGAATTTTCTCCGTTTAAATAATATGTTCTCATTAAGCTTTGTTAGTTTTGTGAATGTTATTGTTTCTGTTACTTTTCTATATCAGTTTATAAACTGCTGTTAAATCACACGCGTTTATTTCACTCAGCAGGTCAAATTGGTGATCTACGACGTGATTGTCAAAAATGCGTGATCCTGAAAATAGTGGACACTTGCAAAACTTTACATGGTGAAGGGAGACAGAGAGATAGAGAGACAGAGAGACAGAGAGACAGAGAGACAGAGAGACAGATAGATAGATAGATATTTATACTGGTGAGATAACTATTGGTGCCTTTATCTTATATATATTTAAAATAGATATTACTTAATTTAATATTGGCAATGAAATATTCTCTTATAAGATAAGATCTTTTTTAGATAAATTGCCCATGGTATCTGTCAGGGAGATTGATAATTTAGATACCATAATATTAAAAAGTTAAAAAAAATTTAATTTATTGGTTTGTATTTATATAAATCCAGAAGGATAAAATCGTAGTATTGTATTCTAACAAGTATTTAGGATAATACTATTTTCTAATTTTCATCAAAACAATTATAGCACATATGTTGTTCCATGTCCACTTACTATATTTAGTTGGCGACAACACGGACAAACAAATGATATACAATATATTGAAGAAATTAATTACGAACCAAGTAGCTCTATTTTATTCATGATAATGGAGAAAACATAAATTATCGTTTATTAATTTTAAGTTGTGATTCTGTGACTGGAAAATACTCATCATGTTTATGTTTTAATATTTAACTATTATAAGTATATATTTAACTATTATATAAAATACGCAATTTATTTTCTTTTACATTTTACAGTAGCGAGAAGAAAAAGACAAGCGTCTATTAGTGACCTGGAAATATAACAAACTCTATTATTATTTTTAATAATCACACGATCATGGATTAAAGATTTTTAAATAATTATTTATTTGCTTATTTAAACTAGTATACATAAAACTTGTAGTAATACAATGTTCTTGTTCATTTAGTCGTTTGACTGCCACGGGTCTTTGTTGTTTCCTAATTAATTTGCAAGCGGCGCTATGGCGCTTTTTCACTCCGTGACCAAGAATGCCGGGCGGTGCAATTAAAGGCTTGTCTTATTCCGCGGCTACAAGTGTCCAGGAGAGCGATTGCGCTGTGTTCTGTTTATTTAATTACAGCAATGGTTGTTTATAACAATAAAAAACGTTTGCACAGAAGTATGATATTACATTTCTTATGCAAATTATATATACGATGCTTAGATCTAATATTTTTTTTCATTTAAAGAAATGTAGCTTAAAAAATATTTTTTTACTATTCCAAAAAGATCTTAAACCAATATTTCCGTGCTAGTACTACTATGATTGTAGCAGAAAAATTGATCCATAATAAAGACTTGTAATGATTTCATTCTTCATTCGATTACTTTAAATATCTTACCGACCGAAAATGATTGTGTTTATCATCTATCTTCATTAGTGCAATTTTGTTTTACATGGCAAACGTTTTTCACGTGCCCGCCTTATTCGTTTATATGAAAGCATCTGTATATGAACGTATTGTTTTTAGTGAGGTTGTTGACATCGATATTGAGGACAACGGAGATGGTACGGTGAACATTTACTATACTGTAGCTGATGCTGGTGACTATACTCTCAGTATCAAATTCGGTGGTCAACCGGTGCCTGATGGTTTCTACACCTTTACAGTAAGTTGCGTTATTAATTATATTAAATTATGTGTGTGACACGTTTTCAATGTCTTATCAATGCGAATAGTATTTATTTGTATTATGGTAACATTATCTATCATTAACTCTCGCTGCTATTGTGATGTTGGAAAGATTTCTCAGCTTAATACAAGGTGGAAGTTTGGAAAGCCTGCTCTGCAAATTTCTGTTAGTTATATGAACTCTGAGACTTTCGTCAAAATTCGTTATAATGCTTAAAGGTAATGAAAACTGGAGTTTTTCCGCAACTTTTGACCTCACACTTTAACATTTGGGCATCTTTCGATGGTTATCCTTCGTCACATCAACCAATTTCGATAGAATCTTTAAATTAGCTTAAATGTTCCAAAACGTAGGTTCTGAATTTTATTTCACATTTAGATAAAATAAGTTTGAAAATATTATTTTTTGCTATTTCTTTCAGGAATCAAACTGATTACATTTTCTTGTTCATTTTTTTTTGCACTCATTATCTAGCGGACTTTCCTGAACCTTTTAATCCCTTCGGAAAATATAAGTCAGATAATCGAAGAGAAGTCGATTGTAGAGCGTATTTTCGGTCGGTATCTCTAACTGAGTAAGCTAACCAAGGTCCTTGCTCAGATTCCTTCCGCATATACTTTTTAATCTACAATGCATCATCACTACTCCTACGTAATCGTAAAACAGCTATTTTATCTTATTAGATGTCCACATATTAGTATGGGGTTGGAAACTATGAAACGGGCGTTTTTGTTTAGTCTGCGTTCAGCTGCGACTGAGAGAGATACATTGTAACGTGCGCTCGTTATTTTTATTTTTAAAGTTAAAGGTATTCTTCTTACTCATTTCGTAAAATTTTTTCGTGTTTGTGTCCCATTTTTATCCCAAGTATTTATATTGTATGCCAAGAAAAGTAAATGTAAATCGCGTTTTGTTTCCGTCTGGTTTCGGAGAAAAATAAAATAAAAATGGGATAAAAAAAGGAAATTTTTTTACAAAACGAATAAAAAGAATACCTTTAAATTTTATAAATAAAAATGACGAGCGCACGTTACAATGAATATTTCTCAGTCGCTCTGAACAGAGACTAAACAAAAACGCCCGTTTCATAGATTCCAGTCTAATACAATGCACCGTACTAATTATTGAAATCCAAAGAAATTCAACATAACACATCTTTTCGATTGTGAAATTTACTTTTTTACTTTCCGCGATTTGAAAGTAACTTTTTTTTAGTCCGTCAGAGTAGAGAAGATGCTTTCAGCTGTTACAATTAAACATTGTCCATTGGTGGTCGATTCTTTGCAAGAATGTATCATTGTCAGCCGCTTAAAACATTCTGGCCTGTGGATGCATGATGATAGCCTTACATCTGGGTTTTGACTAGTATAAACGTTGCATGGTTAGCTTGCTTTATTTACGCACGCGCCCTTTGTTTGGCCGCTGATACTTGCATGCTAATTAAGCGTTCCGCTGTCTCACGGAGCAAAGACAATAAAACTGCATCGATGCCATAACTTTTTGGCGCTACACTGAATCCATTGTACCCGCTCGTTTCAAATATTCGTTTGCAACTTATGTGGAAATAGAATGTCTGCGAATGTGGTTACTTGGTTACAGATTACTCGATACATTTTAGGTGTCGCTTATTTGCAAGGCAAACTAATGTTTTGAATATGACAAACATTATCAAGTCGTTGAATTCACCTAGCTTCTGAGTGTTTTATGAAATAAGCGGGTACAGTCACAAAGTGCACTCTTCCTCAGCATTCTTATGCACAGTAGAATAATATCGTGTTCAACACTGCATCAACTACCAAGAATAAATTTGAGGATCTTTGCTCGCTTGCTGGGGGATGTTTTGCTATTCAAACTTACAACGTATTTATTTTACCTTATACATAATGGCTCGATAATATGACATATCTGTAATAATATATTATGATTCAGAGAACAGCGGCAATTCTTAAATCTGCATTCCAAAACAATTAAAAGAGTAACCAGCTTCTATGGCGTTAAACCGTACATTATCCTAGAGAGCATTGCCTACTAAAGCGTACCACTGTGCTAATTAACAGCCCACCTTAATACCCGGATCTCATCCCGTGATAATCAGTGTTCCCTCAGGCGTCCATTCCTCTGGAGCAAAATTATAGATAAGAAAACGCTTTAGTATTTGATTTAGGCATAAAACATAACCTGTAATTTAAACTGGGGATTGTTGGCGGCCCAATAGGTTTAGAGATGTGTGCCGTACCATGATACATCTTTTGAGCCTTTGCGTGACCCGTGCTTCGGTATCGTGCATACGTTGCGGGGTAAGTGGGGGACGAGGTGTGTCTAACTATAGAGGCAACATGTAGTGCAGGATATTGTCGCTGTGCTGTCCAGCGAAACAGTCCACTTCGAAGGTTCCGAGGGATCACATCCATCGGCCTGCGTATCATCGCATTTAATCCTCGTCATCGTCGATACCTTGTGTGATACGTCACTGCGCATTCCATCAACGTAACATCCATCGTGTACCTTAGTACGTTTCACATTGCCCCTCTCTCCGACTTGCGTGTCACCTTTTACCCATGTGTGTGACATCTGCCTCCTCAGTCTTCTCGTTCTTTTTATCTTCCTATATATCAATTCATATGAGTGTTTTGTATTTGGAACCTTCATTCTAGTCCTATATATACTTTGTATCTGATCTTATATTGTGTATGATCCTATCCCTTTCTGTTTCTTGCTCTTTACGTTAATTATTCGTAATTAGCATGTTTACCTACTGACGACTGGATTTGTTGATCTCTCCAGACTTCTTGAGTCCATTCAGCCTTTCCGTACGCGGACCTATTTGCCACTTGCATGTGTGGTGTGCTGTATGCAAGCATGTCCATATAACCGTTTCTATAATACTGAAAATCCCCGATAGTAAAGCGGTCCAGCGTATTTTACAATCAGGAATCAGTTTGCCACTGTGCGTGACGCCAGAGAATAATCTGACCAAAATGTGACCAGTCATCTCGTGTATATCGTTTTAAATGTGCAAAAGAATTCAAACGCGTCTTAATAGCAATTTTCCCTTGATTCGTGTCCATTTTGCCGTCTTGTGGGAGGGAATTGATTACGAGAGAAAACATTTGTTATCCATTTCGCTTTGCTACTAATATACACGACTTTTTAAATGCAGGAACATCCCACTTGAAACGTTTCCTCATTTAATATTAGGACACGAAACATTTCATTGCTCTATGATCGAACAGAAGTACAATTTACGTGTAAGCAGATGACATCAGTAGAAAGGATCAAAAATAATCAGACGTTCTGTCAAATACACTTTTCATTCACTTTCAATGCATCTTCAGTAACGCTCCTTAATGTCCTCTTTTCCGTTACCTTGACATGATTGTTTTCTTTTTATTTCGCCTCGTTTTTCTTCCCATACACCCGCCTTTCTTTTTATTGTCACTACTGTCTTACCTACGCCGATGTTTCTCTCAGAACATGGCGTCTGATAAGTTTCGAATGTATGCAAGTCCGTGATATAAGTATTTTGATATTTGTTGGGGCAGGTTGCTTTCCCACATGAATTTTATTTATATTCAATCTAGATGCGATGATGCAACTGTAATGGCTGAATAAAATCTATAGTCAACTCATTAACAGCCGTAAAATTTTCTTTATATGAAATTAAATTTCGGAATAATCCTGTTAATATAGTATGATAGTATTCTTAACGCTGACGACCATCTTTCGTAAAAGTCGGCACTTGTAAAAAAGGCTGCGTTGTACAGTTCGAAGGTACTGTTTCAAATTCTCAGCGCAAATCAGGAAGTAATTCAAGCCTTTGTCGGGCATTGCTCGTTTTTGTTGATTTCCTTCGAGCTCGTATCAATATAATTCGAGCATAAATATCACAATTCTGCTTAGCAAATAATAAAGTTAAATAATATATTCTTAACTCATTAAAACAAGGTCGACGCAGGAAGGAAGGAATGACGCAGCGATAGACAATCGTTTCAATTTTTTTTTTTTTAATTGCGATGGTGGACCAACCAATTTAGGCAAGAAACTATGATCCATTTTGAAATCCAATCCGCACCACACTCACCGTCGAAGGCCTTCTAGACTATTTCGAGTACGAGTCAGGCTTTCTCGAATTTATAAGCAAGAACGATTTCGGAGGTAGAGTGGGTGGACGAGGGAGACGACGGGTGGCAAATTAATACCGACGAGTTAAATTAGACACGCGGTCTCCCAATTCATAGTGGGACATTACGTTTATTTTCTTAATTCGCCCATCTCCATTGCACAACTTTGTGAACTTTTCAAAATTACGAATTTGATATAAATCCAGATGTGATCGTGTACAGGAATAAACTAACTATAAAGTCACCATGAAAGGGACCCATATATTTAAGTTTATTTTATGGTAGTGGATAATTGACATACTTTGTATTCATTATTGTACAACATGTTTTATTGAGCGATTTTTCCATTACACTTGTCATGCTGGCATCTATTATATTCGACTCAAAATAGTACCACCTCTTACAAGGAATATAAATATCCATACGTTTTGATGATTCAAAGCTCTTCCGTAGAAAGTAATATTACGATTAATAAGTAATAGTTTTATTTATTTCATAAAATTTAAAATCTTGCACGAATAACAATCGGTCTCGTTGAAAGTGTGCAAGAAATTCGATTGGCATGTTCTTTCGGTCTATCTCTCTATACTTATCCCTTTTGTACCGAAATTGCTTGGTGGGGGCTGGCTGTCTATTATAGTAACGTGAAATTCTGTATTGTGCCTTGAAATTATTGGCCAGTTGTATCTGAGTATCGTAGCTGTCCTCGCCGCAGCTTTAGATTACCAATTCTTAAAATTAAATTTTCATTTTCGCCCTCTGTTAGTTTCCATTGCATTCAATTTGACAGCTGTTAGGTACGGAAACATGTCAACTGTTCAATGAAAACCTCCTGGATTCTACGTACTCTTCTTATATTTTCTGATGGTCAATTGTAAGAATGTGGAGATGATGTAAAATAATGTTTTGGCCATTTTTTTGTAGATATTCTAATCGGGGGTGCAAGTACATATGCAAAAAATTGTGATGCTATCGTCGTAGAACGCTTAGCAGTATTCTCCTTCTATGCATTCTTCCTTCTATGGTATTCCGATGATCTCTCCAACTTTGATCTGCAGATATTAAAAATTATTTCAGGAGCTGGATGCAAAATGTAGCTTTTATGTTGTCTCTACGACATTACAATTTTTCGCGACACGTGTTTTATATTCATTAAATATTAAATACAATTCCGGATTACTTTACGAGATATCAGGAAGGATACAATATATTCGGGTAGAGGTAATTTATTTATTTTTAAATAATTTGTCATAAAAACATTAACTGTGTTCAAAATAAATAAAAAACCTACAACATAGCAGGGGAGTTGAATAAACTGAACGGACAAAAATGTTAGAAGTTTCTTTGACACAACTAATGTATGTTTCGATTTGCCGAGAAACTACAAATATCGCTTAGAAACTTTTACTGTGGCCCGCTTGCACATTTGTCAATCGCATGGGATTAATTAAAAATTGCTATTCTTTAACTTGATTCTCTGTTTTTCGTCAACACGATTATTGTAACGTAATTATTGCATTGGAATTTATGTCTGGTCCACATAAGATAGGGTATCGTTCGATGACATTTCATTTGGCAGATGTCAAGGTTATTACATAAAATTCTTGGAATTGTTGCGTAATGAACCTACATCCGCTCTCTTCTCTTCAATCACAGTTTCTCCCGAAAGCTCTTTATCTCGTACGAGTAATTTGTCTTTTCAACCTTCGTGTCCTAACTTTTTGAAATTATATATTGCAGACCGATTCGCACGCCAAAATTTCCACCTGTTCGAAATTCTTTAGCACGCGCACAACGATGTTGCAATATTCTTATAACGCCAATACTCTTTACGTAGGGAACAATATTCGTATTAACTATCAAACAGGTAGCCCACACACTGGCTTCGCACGATTTAAATGTCCAATACATATACTATGTAGTATGCACTCTATATACTTTCAACTAAATAGAGTTAAACAAATTTTTGACGTACCATACTATTTGCCCTACATAATTGAATTTGAGCAAAACACGCATCCCTTTATTTGATGAATTTCCGTTAATTCCAGAATCATAAAGATCCGAGAGTGTTGCGCCCGTGACGATAAAACTACACGCGAAAAAAATTATCTTTTTTTTTTAATAGGCTTTGTTTGTCAGGTGTCGAAGTATTTCGCCGAAGTAATACTAATGAGCGCTTACATAATAAGTTCTATAGAGAGTGACATATTTTGGCAGGAAACTAGTCGTGCAATGCGCAGATTCTATCGTAATGAGCTGTGATGGCTGTGCCGCATACACTCTCGGATGCGGAAATTCCTTTACCTCCTTTTTCCTCGCTCCCGCCGTTCATGATCATGTTTTGCAGTATATTGCGAGCAAGCTACTTTATTGTTCTACTTTAATTGTAAACTCGTGCAGGAGTTTTCTCCAGCGTCTTGGCGCTGTTCCAGACTTATTGCTGACAACTATGCCATATAAGCTTCGTTAATATTTTGACAGTATATTCCGAAAATGGGATACAAACATGTTCGGATATTTAAGTTGTTAAAAAGATTGGTGGCTTCAAAAGGTAGAAACAGAATACCCTTTCAATGTTATATATAAATGTATAAGCTTCACAACAATAGAATATAAGTATTACACTTGATACAATTACAGTGCAGCCATTCAAAAACAGAACAACTTGAGAAAGTTATAAATTCTTTATTTACCAATTTTTCTTCTTCTATGTTTGTAAGTTATAGGTTGTCTTCTGGAAATTAGAATGACTACGTATCATATCCACTACCAAGTACAACGCATTGAAATTTTCTATTCCAGTAAATGGTGAATTATGCAAATTTAGTATTTCAATGGTCAACCCATACAATGTTTTTATTATATTCGGGGTACTGTGTTTTTATAATACAATTGCATAATATTTTTTTCTTTAAATTTTGCTATGTGTTATTCTTCTCTGTAGGAGATTTCTAGTTATTGCTTGTTACTTCTCTTGACATTGTTCAGTCCCACGTACACGCGAGCATGCACAAATACGCACGCATATCTGTAAAAATGATTACATATCAGTCGGAGAATTTGTTCTGCGAACTTGGTGTCGCTGTAAACCATTGTAATGGTATTTCAGGCATCGGAGGAGTATCGTGAGCACAGCACGCATAAAACTCAACGGGGAAGGAAGGCCGGACAGAGACAGGAGCAGCACGTTGTTGAGCAACGAAGCTCGAGCGTACAGGAGAGTTCGAGTGTTACTACCAAGCGGCACACAAGCGGCCAACAAGAGCTACAAAAGAACTTTAACGTTATCCGTCTGAACAGCATCCCGTTGCCATTGGCTGGCGGTGGCACAGTTACCTGTGAGTAGGTTTTTCTTATTACATTGGCAAATATGCGTATCGTGTATCCAATAAGGCTGCAATGTTTTTCGAGAACGTGTATTATTAAGGGTCTGATATATCTGATAAATACTTTATTTGCACTACCTACACTTCGCTAAAATCAATTCACGCTTGTTTTGCGTTCTTCTTCATATGTGGAAATTTTTGTACAACCCTAGCATTGTTAATTAAACTAGCGGAGTTCAAAAAGTTGGAAGAATAACCCACTGATTATCTAAACAGATCGTAACATAGTATTCTCGGGTTGAAGCACATAACCCGTTGTTCAATATGACGTTAGTGTTTTCATTCTTCGTGCAACATGATCGACGCTATGCCGGTCCCAACGATATTTGTAAAAGTCGACGGGATATTAAGGGCGGTGGCCAATAGTTCGTCTATTATTAGTCTGAACGGTATCATATTTGTCGCCCGACAAATTTTGAAACAGATTTCTTAGAATTTGGAGGAATCATAAAATTCACATTTTAGTGTTCCAATTTTGCGTTTTTAACTTAGTGACCGCAAACTCTTCAACATTTTACGGCATAAATTTGTTTACGGCGCCACGACTTTCTCTCATTTTGATTGCTTTTTACGGTGTTATGAATCTCCACTCTCATGACGAAATAGAATTCTCCCGGTGCCCGTTCCTATTTTCACCAGATGCGTTCTATGCGGAGCGTTGTTGTTTGAACAGAATAAAACGACGCATCAACTAATAATAAAAATTACACAAATTTGAACACGAAGTGGGTGTTGGAAAGGGATGTGAAGTAGGGATATTGCAAAATGACACAATTAAAAAAATGAAAGAAGAGCGGATATTGTAACGGTAGGAAATGATTATTGTGGACTAGTGACTTATTGTGGATTATGTGGTTAAGTGAAAAATGGGGATTGACATGAATGCAAAAGGACAGATAAGTCAATATGGTGTGCATTATGAAATGTATAATATGAATTGAGGGGGTAATAAAGGATTGGGACTGTGGTTCGAAATGATTGGCTATTGCGATTCACAATACCGACAAGTAATTCTTAGTCGACGGGCCGCGGTCGTCATTTTTACTTCTATTACAAATTCGGTGTCGACGTATATATGTGCCCATAATTATGAAAGTGGTCTAAGTCAAGATTTAAAAACAAATGAGTTTATCAGTTATTTCGCACCACATTTGTTTACACTAAATTTATTCAATGTAATTTTTTTTTTTTAAATCTTGACTTAGACCACTTTCATAATTATGGGCACATATCACGTCGTTAACGATTTCGTGACAAAAGCATTTCGACATGGCACGTCTTTCCAGTGTGTGATTAATATCGAAATCGCTTCAATGATGTGCCTACTGGTTTGTTGAATATGGTTTCGAAATTGTAGAATTTGTTAAAAGAATTGAAATTGTAGAATTGTAATTTTGCGTCTTTTTTTTATTGCCGCCGACGTCAAACTACATTCCACTTAGAACAACAAATTGTTGATTGCGTGCTACGTTGGTCGTAATTCTATAAATATAATATCAGTGCCAACTGATTATTTGCATGTGTTACCGAGTTATACGTCCATTCAAGGTTTATGTCAGTCTCGGAGTGTATCGTTTCTATCAGATGCCATGACGGATAGACGGCATTTCCAGGTTGAGATGCGCTGCCACACTTATTGTTAATGATTAACACGCTTAGGGTCGCGTGTCATGGACGCGACAGATTTCGACTGGTCGCCTTCTTTGCTATTGTTTGTGTTTTCATTTGGGAACACATGCAACTCTAATTGAAGTAAGTAAGGCTCAAGAAGTGATAATTTTGCCGAGTATAAACATTGAATGAAAATTGTTCTAATTGTTATACCTATAGTTTTCTTGCAATTCTGTTACTTTTGGCTCCTGGCTTCCTGGCGGGATGATAGAACACATCTACACAAGCAATTTTTGTAATACAATGTATGGGCGGAACGCAAGCGGTAAAAAGTTAGAGGGTAGTTTTTCACCGTCACATTTAACACGCTGACTGCCACGCGCGTCGCCGATGCCTGACATGGCGGTTAACGTGTTAAAGAATTATCACAAGAATGAGAGGAGATATCTTAGAGAACATTTTATTAATAGGAATGTTATTGATTTAGATGCTCAAAGAAAAAAAGGTAAAAGGTAACACGCTAACTGCCAGACGAATTTATGAGCAAACATCCGTCAGGCCACGTGTGCTCCTCAGAAGAGCGCTGGTTTTGTGGGATAGCAATGTCAACCGTTGTGTAGATGTGTTCTTTTATCCCGTAGATTTTCTCCCACGTTTTTAGATTCACCCTGTATAATGTTTATAATAGGAACTATCCTCAAGAATACACAAATGTTAGCGCAATAGGAATAAGTACTTCGATCTTATACATAAAGATGTGAGAAAAAAGTTATTTAGAAGGTGTACAGAATGTAAGGATGAAGTGTGCAATGCAAATAAGTGCATTATGATAAGAGAAATTGGAGAGAGTAAGAGATAGGCAATGAATGAACGATAAATGGAGAAGCAGAAACATACGAATGCGGTTGATGGTATGTCGGAAGCGCGACACACTGCCTGTGATATTAATATTGGATGATTAACTGGCTCCGGATGCGCGGACCTCGCAGTCGGTCCAAAACCGAAACCTCGAAAACGTTCACGAGGACGGCAATCCAGAAAAAGATCAAAACCCTCTCCCCCGCATCTTTACTCCTCTGCCGCTCCAGAATCTGAGCAGTGCTCTTACTGACTTTCTTCGCTATGGTCTACTCTGCTCTGCTCTCTCGAACTACTGCGTTATTTCCATATGGCCTCTCATATATTAATAAGAGAATATACCCCGTATATATTTTTCTTCTTCAACTGAAAGTATTTGTACTCTGGTACCGATTATTTTAATTATCTATTTGTAAATTAGATGTGGTTCTGTTGTTCTTATTTTTCTAGGATATAATTGAAGGATAAAGTCGGCCTTTTATTTTCCAGTTTTCATTTTTCTCTACCGCCTATTCGCTTCTTTTCGTTCGATGTTTCATAATCCAAGCTGACTGAATCTTTGAGGTAGATATTAATCTCTAAGACAGACAAACGACGTGTTATTTAGATATATTTCACGAACGACAAAGCATGAATACAGCACATAACGGCGGAATAGGCACGCCGAGAAACTAAGGAGTTTGTAGACGTTTGCGACGAACTAAACTTCATTGGTCAGATCGGTACGTTTTAGAACTATCCTAAGAAACTGAGGCCATAGAATACATATCTTTGAAGTTCCATACAAATGAGCACATTCATACTGACATCCAACATATACTCATTGCGACATATCCATCGTCCAATGCAGCGAATGGGCCTTTCAATTATTTTATTTAGCAAAACCATTTAACGGGCGACCGAGATTTGGCTAAACGAATGTTCCTTCCCAGCTTCACAGCATTTCAATTAAGGAAAGATCCGACGGTCGGTCGGGTAGCCCAGTTAATTTCTGTAGGCGTCCAACGCTGTTTGCCAAATCGAAACTTTGATAAACCTTGTTCCAAAGCTTCCATTAAGTTGTCTCAAGCGTTCCGATTAAGAGGGATCTGAAACAAATTATTTCTTTTTTACGAGTTTACTCGGATTATTAATCTTCATCGTACTTACATCGTTATTATTGCTGCGTCCTATGCTAAAGTGAGATGTCTATCAATTTTCGAAGGCCATTGCGCGTGGAAAAACGTAGTTGTAGCGCGCTGTATGCTATTACTCAAACGACCGTCCAATTTTCGGTAAATGGCACCTCTTCGGTTTATTTGTCGCATGAACGTGTTGCCTTTGGCACGGTCGTATATCGCATGTTTAACAACTTTCTGCATGGAATGTACCGCAGGATGTTGCGGGTCAAATTTCTCGTCTTTCCGCCTCGTCTATCCTGAGAATTTTGGAGCGCACTGCGCGCGGATAATCATTTATGTAACTTGCGTGGCATATTTTTTATTGGCGAAAGAGTTCATTTTCTGTATTCTTTCATCTTTCTGTATGGGCTGTATGGTACGTGTGCCTTGGGCTATTTCATTGCACGGGCCGGCGTCAATGCTAAAAAAAAGAATTGCAATCCTTCGCGCTGATTCGTCGCATTCGCAATTGAGAATACAACAGAGCTTTTCCTCAATGAGTATCTTAACGTTTTTTAATGAACCGTTGGATAATGTGTGCTGAGGGGTGGTGGCGGAGCAAGTGGTGAGTCCGTATTGACCGAGTGTGCGGTGTGAATCTATTTTCTCACGAAATATCAAAACTTCTCTTATTGTGGTATATGTTTTTTGAATGAGTAATGATAAGAGTTAGAATACAGTTCCTAAATAATGCTGATATTATTTTAAGGCATTCCTGACAACTCTGTTTTTTATACATACCATTCATGATCACATTGAACTTATTTTTCTTGAATGCGTGGTTCTTTCAAAACTCCCTAAATATTCATAACCTGTCGACAATATATACAATAGACTATGTATCTGTTGCTAATCTACAGCGTGCGTGTCACACTCACTATGGCTTTGCAACGATAAATCGTTTAGATATCAGTTAACGTCCCTTGAAATTATGCCCTAAAATTATACGTTCACGGAGTGCACTGTCGCACTCAATCTTAGTTGCAACTAGTTCGTCGGCTGTAAATCTACTCGTACGCGTCAAATGAATCATATTAATTAAGGTGAATACGACCCTTTTCGTCGGGTGGGATCATTCTCGAATTCTTACTGCGACAGTTGATGGCATTAATGTCAGCCCACGCTAGAATGTACGATCTAAGCGCGTCTTGGATCGTACTTCACTAGCGACTGTGATTACTGTGCCCGATTTACCCACGATTGAGTCGGCCAGTCGCCACTCCTCGATTAAGGGTACATTCCTGCCACGTCGGGGACTACATATCATGAGGTTTGGTGTGTCTCTTGTTGACACGTGGCCTGGGGGAAACCCATACAGCGGTACCTGTTCTATAAATTTTGTCACGTTAAGCATAACGTAGGTAGCGTACAATTTGCGTTGATGCGTACACACTCAATCCACACAATCATGTTTTTCGCGCATGATTGTACGATTTCAACGACTGTATCAAAGGATCAGTGGTTAAAAAGTTTTGGGATGGATATCGCAGCAGAATGGGACGGACCGTGTAATTGTGTTATATAAATTTCATTAAGTTCGTTGGTGGGTTATCGAGATTGAAGAAGAGAGTATCCCAAAAACATAATCGTTTAATAAATTACGACAGTGGGAGGTTCTAAGCCAATTAGAGTTTGGGTATTAATTTAGCATGCACCAGCACCTGTTTGGGCTAAATTAATAAAGCCTAGATTAGGTTCCGCGTGAATATAGTGCACGTTTATAATTATACTATAAACGTACTCCACCCGAGGCTTACGCGCCAATAAAGTTGCATCTTTAAATCTGTGTAATTTTATATCTACGGAAATTTTTACCAAAAATCTACTAATATCTGGTTTCCCCATCAAATATTTCGATGTCGCTGGATTTATCTTTTGTTATGACTAGAACGTAAATTGTACGCAATAAAAATTCGATCCTATCTTCAGGAGTGATATGTTTTACACGGACCAAAAATCAGTCGCAGTCTTTAAAAATGTATTAAATACGACATGGTTTTCTTGTGGATCCCAAGCTTTCTTTCAATCGCATATTGACCATGTTTCTACAACACAACTGATACCTGCGTATATGATGGCGTTGTCCATACGCCAATTTCTAGCGTGAACAACACTCTTATACGTAGCATTCACCGGGACTTTTTTTTCTTACTCCCACCCCTTCCGCTTGCCCCACCCATGTCCTTGAGACTCACGACATCGCGCCAAAGTGTTCCACTTAATAGACCCGACGCGATCCGCGTGATATAAAGTCACCTCCTGCTGCCTCTGCTGGAAAAAAGAAGGTCTCCCGCCCAGATCACGCTGCCATCGTTCGGCCTCGCCTGCTCCCGGCCAACTTTCGTACCCGCACTATCGTCAGTCGTGCCAGAGATGCGCCCCCGTGAAGTGAACTGACGACGAACGTGATCTGTCTGGAAAGAGAGAGAGAGAGAGAGAGAGAGAGAGAGAGAGGGGGAGAGAGAGAGAGAGAGAGAAAGAAAAAGAGAGAGAGAGAGAGAGAGAGAGAGAGAGGGTGGGGATTGAGGAGAGCACCGACTAGAAGATCCTTTTGTTGACAGGATTAAGTTTCCGGTGTGCCCCCATCGTTTGATAAATTTGGCCCAAACTGCTAGTTCTCTCTGTTGAATCTGGACATTCGAATTACGCACCAAACCTCTTTTTTGCAGTCTTAACAGCTTTGTAAATCGCCGTTGAGATATACTGTTCTATAGGCATTTGGACTGCATCTCGTGGAGTTCATTTTTTTATGTAATCAAGTAGACTGATTCGCGAACATAAGTAGTGATTAGTGAAAATTTCGTAGCGGTCATTGTAGTTAATTGTCGAGAAAAGTTGATTGCCATTGATGACGTATGTAGCGTTGCTTTGGAGTGAGTACTGATTTAACAATTTGATTTGCTGTATTATGTTTGGTATGATTTAGTCGTTCCAAATCATGATTCTTTGCTATCGGGTGTAATTTTCGACGTTTGTGTACAGCATTTTTGGATCATCGAGTTTAGTCTTACGTTTGTAAGATTTAAAAGATATATATTCGGAAGACACTTAAAGTCTAACAACAATATGTGCATTTTTACAAAGCTCCTATAATAATAACAGTTTTCCATCTTATAACATTTTGTGCTGTGCGAGCAGCACAAAAAGATCATAGTTTTATATGGACAGATCACGAATTTTACACGCGTTTGCAACAAAGTTGAATTGGCTCTTCTTTCAGAGTTCACCGACAACATTACGCTTTTGTCATAATTCATATTGACAAAACGAAATTTTTTTTGTCAAAATTCAAGTATCCACTTATGTTTTATATCCATACACCTTGGCACATTTATCTACCTTTTGGCATAGACAATATTAATCATTCATAGCCACAACATCGGTCAACGCGGAAAACTTGTACTTTTCCATCGCCAGTGAATCGAACGCGCAGAAATAGTGTAACACACAGAAATGATTTGGGAAGACGACATTGAAGAAGTCGAGGCCACGTGGCAGGAAGTGTCCACCTTCTATAGAGCCTGGCTGAAGAGTCTTACCTGCAGCGAATATGATCATCCTGAACGTCCGATCTGTTACGCCAACGTATCCCAGGACAAGGAGATGGAAGTTCTGGGACCGGGACTTGATTTCGCTCCGTTGATTTTCCAGAGTCTCTACTATATACATTCGCGACAAGGTTCTAACGCTTAAAATCGAATATCATAGTTAAAATAATAAGTGTTAACAAATTGTTTTTTTAATCTCTTATTCGTTCATTCGGCGGCAAAAATTCCGCAAATAAGTCACACGCGATTTAGTTCAGTTATCTTATCTCTTAATCGACCATTTAGTATAGAAGGCGTAAATGAAATGTTTCGCCCTTTACATTGCAGCTTAATAAATATTAGAATATACTTAATTGTAACATATGATACGAAATAGGAACTGACGTTGAGCAGTACTTTTGCATTTTTTTATTGTGTATTTAATCCGTTAGACGTAGTAGCGTAGAATTTGTGGCAATATATTCGCTGCCCGACATTACCCATTCATATCTAATCAATTTTCTACTACCAAACTTCTCTTAATAACGTTTCAAATCCGATCATGCGCTGCGCATAAGAAATTCATTTGTAGAATTCCAAAATGCGGTCTAAGAAAAGATAACATTCCGATATTTAAAGAATACGTGAGACCTAAGAGCATTGCAGTCGTTGGATCATTCTCCGATGACGGCATGAATTGCCTTATCCTCGTTGGGGCGCATGTCATTTAAGTGCTCATTAGACCCATCGCGTAATTGGTGGTAACTACCGAATCATTCGGCGAGGTGTACTGTTGCTCAAACCAGTGAAATATCGCTTTTGCTCTGCTAACTGGAGCGCGTATGAAGTGCAAATTGAAACGACCGTTTGCTTTTGGTTTTCAGCCGAAGTGAAGATGCCTAGTGGAAACGTAGATAAGCCAGTCATCGAGGATAATCGCGATGGCACGGTGTCTATCAAATACGAGCCAAGAGAGGAGGGGCTTCACGAGATTTACGTAAAGTTTAATGGCGAACATGTGCAGGGTAAGAACTCTGCAAATCTACATAGCCTGATGATATAGTTAGTGATTATTTAGGTTAACAATATTGCCCTTCCAGTGACGGATAAGTGTGTCGTTGAACAATTAATTTTCGTTAAGCATGATAAATGATAATTTTATTATGGTTAGAGAGAAACCATTGCAATTTATTTGCCATAATAGTCAAATTACAATACCTATAAAATCCTATGCGAAATGCCAGCGTTGAGTACATTACAATTCTCTCCATTGTAATTATTATTATTACCATTATTATTGCTACAAATAGTTTCTAAATCCATTATTTATTTTATTAGCCTATTGTTATATGCGTGCAATAATTGTACAGCCTGAAATCGTGTGGCAGATTGTGATTGAGAGCAAATTGTGATTGGTACTCTGTTAAATCTAGCGTAACATGTAATTGACATATAACACACCACGTAACAGGTTCTCCGTTCAAGTTCCATGTCGACTCTTTGGCCAGTGGTTACGTGACCGCTTACGGGCCGGGCTTGATTTATGGCGTCTGTGGTGAGCCCGGAAACTTCACCATTTCTACGAAGGGTGCCGGTGCGGGTGGATTGTCGTTGGCCGTCGAGGGTCCTAGTAAAGCCGAGATTAGCTGCCACGACAACAAAGATGGCACCGTTTCTGTTTCTTACTTGCCCACTGCACCTGGCGAATATAAGATAACAGTCAAGTTTGGTGATAAGCATATCAAGGGCAGTCCATACGTCGCGAAAATTACAGGTAGACGTTACCCAAATTCTTAGCGGTCATATACTTTTATAATCGGACATTAACAATTTTAGTAAAGGAACATTATTTTGTTTGCGTTGGGTATAACGTATCACATAGGTAACACAATGTTTCCTTATAACTATAACTTCAGCGCAAATAATCAAAAATATTTTAATTCATGTCAGTATGCCATTTTTGTTTGATTTAACTTTAATTTAAGAATTAGATAGTATCTATGCAGTACTCCCTTTCATTACACATTTGTCACTAGCAAAGTGTTTATACATTGTATGACTGTACAAGTTACAAATCGTGTTTCCAGGTGAGGGGCGCAAGAGGAACCAGATTTCCGTAGGCTCTTCAAGCGAAGTCCAGCTTCCGGGTAAAGTGACGGACGCCGACATTCGTTCGCTGAATGCGTCCATCACAGCACCGAGTGGCCTTGAGGAGCCCTGCTTTCTAAAAACCATGCCCAGCGGTAATATGTGCGTCTCCTTCACGCCTCGCGAGGCCGGCGAACACACCGTTGCCGTAAAGAAAATGGGGAAGCATATACCAAACTCTCCGTTTAAAATTGACGTAAAAGATCGTGAGGTGGGCGACGCAAAGAAAGTACGGGTGTCCGGCGCGGCTTTGAAGGAGGGAAAGACCCACGCTGAGAACACCTTCTCTATCGACACCCGAAACGCAGGCTTCGGGGGGTTGTCCTTGTCCATGGAAGGACCCAGCAAAGCTGAAATTCAATGTCGTGATAACGAGGACGGAACTCTGAACATCTCTTATAAACCAACAGAACCGGGCTACTACATCATGAATCTCAAGTTCGCCGATCATCATGTCGAAGGTTCACCGTTCACAGTTAAGGTTAGCGGAGAAGGAAGTAACCGTCAGAGAGAAAAGATCCAGCGGCAGCGAGAGGCAGTGCCTATAACCGAGGTCGGGAGTCAGTGTAAACTGACTTTCAAGATGCCTGGTATCACGTCGTTCGACCTTGCGGCTACAGTTACTTCGCCTGGCGGAGTTACTGAGGATGCTGAGATCAAGGAGGTGGAGGATGGTCTTTATGCTGTGGCATTTGTGCCAAAGGAGTTGGGGGTTCATACCGTTTCAGTTCGTTACAAGGAGATGCATATTCCGGGAAGTCCGTTTCAGTTCACTGTCGGCCCACTGAGAGATGGAGGTGCACACAGAGTGCATGCCGGTGGCCCAGGTTTGGAGAGAGGAGAGCAGGGCGAACCCTGCGAATTCAACATCTGGACTAGGGAGGCAGGAGCTGGTACGCTTGCCGTTTCTGTTGAGGGTCCAAGCAAGGCGCAGATCGATTTCAAAGATCGCAAGGACGGAAGCTGTTACGTCAGCTACGTCGTCTCAGAACCTGGTAAGCGAATTTAATAGTGAAAGCGTGAGGAATATCCGTGAGAAAATCGCTATGTTGTCAGGTACGAAGAGTATAGGCGTGGAATGTACCACCTGATTCCGAGAATAATTTAGAAAGTTTATTTTGGCATAGTTTGGATTCTGATTACTTGATTTATTGACTTTTTCAATCACCTTGCATAAAATTTCTGCATTATTTCATTTCTGTGTGGTATTTCTTGATGTATTGTAATTTTTCATATTTCATCTGAAATCTAGCTTTATTGATTTCATTGTTACCAGCTTTACACTTTCTTTACAATCAAAGTTCGCGTTTGTGGACATTTTCACAAAATGGGTGATACGATTAGTATCAACTAAGGATATTGAGCATTTTTAAACTTTGTTCCAACCATATTTCATATTTGGACATATAAGAGGCGGAAACCGGAAAAAATTCGAACTCGGATGGGCCGGGATTCGGACCCGGTTCTCCCGATTGCCGGTCGGTTGCTCTAACCGCTAAGCTACCCAAGCCCTTATACGAACTCTTTCCGCTCATATACTTTTCTTGTGACGCATTATCTCTTACAGACACCTGAGAGGACAGTCAAAACAGACTGGAATCCATAAACGTAGTGCAATTTTTTCAAATTTCGCCCCGAGCGGTTTCCTCTCATAAAGTTAAAAACACGCCAATTTAAAGTGCTCACAGGACGTAAAGAGGCTGAGTCTTCGTTACTAGCAGCAATTATGCTGCTGCCCGTGTTACAAGTTCCCTTTAGTTGTGGAAGCGTTATGGCAGGAGAATATTCCGAGAAATATAAAGAGATGTTGCGCAAAATATGGTCACGCTCTCCGCGATCCGCGCCTTTCTTATTTCCAAGCGTTTTATATAAATAAGTCCGAAGCAGAGTGAACTATCAAAAGCGCAGAAGAATATAAGATCCATTTCGCCGTCAAACTGTTATGCAAACTATGTTTATCAATTTACAGAACTCGGCTTTCACATGTCTTTCCTTGTTGCTTGACGCTAATTTTTTTGTAACATGGTCTTCTAACAAGAATTACAATACATTGGCCAATGATGAATGAACGCTAGTTGTTTGCTGGTTATGGTTTATAAACATTTTAGCGGTGCTCGTTAAAGAAACCTCTTCATCAATGGAGACTTTTGGCAATCATTTTCTCAGTGGAACTACAATGTATTGATGCTACTTGAATCTAATAAAGCTTCCAAAATAAATAAATCCTCTTTGCGATCAATAGTGCTGCAACGGACGAGAAATCGCAAATGCACCGCTAGATGGGCCACTAGTTATTCATTGACGGTTCTACGATACAAGCATTATGCGTCGATCCTTCCAGAAAAGTTTGAGGGATTGACCATTTTTTGGGTCACATGCAAGGTTGAGAATCTTTTATAGGCTGCCCGTTTCATTAAATTATTCAGCCTTCACATTTATATCGATAGTCGTTCTAATTCCACCTCGCGTTTGTCGCGTGACTCACGATATTGTGATGAAATTTTCCTCGGAAAAGATTCTTGAACCGATGGCAGAAGCCAGAATGATTATATCTAGAGTATCTATCCTAATTCCAATCGCGGCACCATTTATTTATCTCGTCTTCACATTCTCTACTATCCAAGTTTCAACACAAGCAGTGATAGACATGTTGAATCTTTTACTTTCCGGGGGTGTTTACATGTTTCACGTGTTTTATGACTGTATAAATGAATTTCACAATTAATGCGTCGGCCGTTGCGCTGATTTGGTTTCAATGTTCAGGTAACCCTCCTATAACACGGTAGATAGGTTCCTAGAAAACGCAGTGTTGTATGAGATCCTGAGTTAATACAACAAGGGGGGTTACGTTTCGAAACCTTATAAAAAAAATAGACTTTTTGTCGTGTTTTCATATAAGCAACTTAATTTTGTAATAAAAATGTAAATGTATGTATAACACAAAACTAAGAGAAGAGCAGAAATATTAACCCTGACTGTTGCTTCGTTTGAATTAAGACTTTTTCCAATATGAGATACTTTTCCTCTTTTTAAAAGACGATCCAAGACATATATTTACTGCTAAAGAAATAAATATCTACTTAAACGTTGTTTTTTTATCTTTAAGCAAATATAGCTTGGGACAGAAACTTGACTTTCCAAAAATGAGTCTTAAAGTCAAAATTAAGCCTTAAACATATCGCGGCTCGACGCAGACTCTTCAAGTACAATGTCGTACTAAGGTTTCTGCAATTTTCTTATCGTATTTGAGGAAAACCGTGTTATAGGATGCCGTGTTGTAAGAGGGTTTCCACAATTTATGATTCGTGTTATAGCGAAACCGTGTTATAGGAGGGCTACCTGTAATTCAAATGGACCCACCGGTCAATGTTGACCTCCACAACAGTCAACGTATTAAAATGTTTTGTCATCTAAAATGATTATTCGTATGATTTACCCATATAGCTTTCGCTAGAAATGCAGTCTACACCTAAATCGTGTTTGGAAGAAGTTGATATTAATTAATTATACCAGGGTTGTCAGTCATTGTTACAGTTTTGAGCGCTGAAAATGTTTGTCATTTCTACCAGAGGGTGCTGAAAGAGAAACGTGTGGATGTTGTCCACTCATCGACGACCCGCTCTATCGTTCCGACGACGCACTCGTCCGATCCCGAAATATCATCGTCTATATTTGTTAAGACAGATCCATATTTTGGTCTGGTGGTGGCGGCAATCCGCTGGACACGGATTAGCACCGTGGTGGTTATATTTGGGTACGCGGAATGAACGAGGGAACGAACGACCGAAGGACGGCTTACGAGATGAGGCGAGAAGGATGTGGAAAGACCGATAGGGAGTGAGCAAGAGTGGAGGAGATAAGGAGGGAGGGACAGAGAAATAGAGAGAGAGAGAGAGAGAGAGAGAGAGAGAGAGAGAGAGAATCGTTGTTGGAAGGTGGAGGAGGCGTGGACAAATCGAGATTTGCGAGCAGAATCGGCCAGAGGGAAGCCTAGTGGTGCGCGACCAACCTACGGCTTTACAACTTAGCTCGTTTGTCATACGTCGTCTTTATTTGCCATCTCCTCTTTTCTGCCTTTTTTCATCCCTGCCAACTATCCTTACTCTGGTTATCCCCAATTCATTCGCTGTTACCATACCAGGCCGTCTCTTGCCGTTTCTCTTCTTGGTCTAGCAGTTGGTATCGTTATCTCTACCTAACACTAGATCGCTTTCGTTACTCTCTCCCACCATTATTCCTTTGTTTTTACGATACTTAGATCCGCCTCTCATCAAGACCGATCACTACTTTAATATTGCCTACCAGTGAACGCGCTCTATCCGAGAGCGACACGAATAGGGACCATGAGTACCTTTACTTCTTCTACGCAGATCGTCCTCACGGGACAAGAACCGAATACAGATGATCGCGGTGCGTCTGACATCGGCTATTTTCTCGAGCTGTGACCTTCAAACTTGAGGCAACGTTTGTTTTCGGCGACTGTTGTGTTTCTAATATTAACAACGACATTGCGTTTCTAAAATTAACTGAGACTTGTAGGCGGTTCCTTTTTGCGAATAAAAAGATGATTTAAAATTATGTTTAACGTTTGACTTTCAGGTGATTACAGAGTGGGCATCAAGTTCAACGATCAGCATGTACCAGACTCACCGCATAAGGTCTATATTTCTCCTGCAATGGGGGATGCTCACAAGCTAGAGGTTGCGCAATTCCCTGAAAGCGGTTGCCAACCGGACAAGCCAGCCACTTTTCTCGTGCGTAAGAATGGCGCCAAGGGTGAACTAGATGCAAAGGTACGTTTCTTCGATCACTATTTTGCAATTACATCTTAGAGTGAAAAGGTTTGCATTTGACATTTTAACATTATTATTAAAGTTCGTGGTATAAAAATGCTGTAACGTACAACGCTTAAAATAGAATGTGGAAAATTATTACCTGTACGCAAACAAATTTCCTCATCACTTTAGTATTGGATTATATTATATTAGCATAATTTTTAAGTGTTATGGGTATTTTATTTAAATCTGCGCTACAATGTAAGATTTATAAATGCGGTTACAATGTGTTTTGATATCTTTAATATGTATATTCAAAGCATCGTATGGCGTTCAAAGTTTGTAACAACAGCACACACGCAGACAATTTATATATAACTCGTTCAGTGCTAATATCATTTTGCAGTATCTCTGTTTTTTTGGGAAGAACGATTATCTGTCTTCGGAAAGCATGACGAAAAATGTGAATACTCAAAGTTAGTTCGCAAAAAGTTTTATTGCGAAAATCTTTACGCAAATACCTGTGGTCTTGTGAAATGACGACGAATCATAGCGCGTGGGCCGAAAGTATATTGGCGATCACATGTACTTCTGATGTATGCGCAGGCGTGAATGAGTCATTTGTCATTCAAGATTTCGAGAACGCAGGAATTGAGGAAACATTTAATTGAATGCCACGAAATCGTAATGTTGTTGTAACAGTGTTACATTTACTTAAACAAAATGCACGTAATTCAATAACGCAACAAGAACTTAAATTGATTATGATACTTCAAATGCCAATAAAGGGATTCACACCTCTATTCTATACGTTTTTTGGTTTTGGCTGATTATACGTGGTATTGTTGAACAATGCAATTGATCAAAGTACGTAATCAGGTGGCCGTTTCATCGCGTGGACCAAGATTTTATTCGAAACACTTTAATGCAAACTTTTATTACAATTTCTTCGTAATCTCATTTGTTACTACTTACAAAATTTTTGTTTCTAACCTGTTTCTATGTATCGTTCATATTTTAGATCGTATCGCCGAGCGGCATAGAAGATGATTGTTTTATACAATCGATCGACGCTGATACTTACTCCGTTCGCTTCATGGCCCGTGAAAATGGAATCCATCAGATTCATATTAAATTTAACGGTGTCCATATAACCGGCAGTCCGTATCGCGTGAAAGTCGGCAAGGTAGATGCCGACCCTGCAGCATTGCATGCTTACGGCAACGGTTTGAAGGAGATCAAGACCGGCCAAAAGACGGACTTTATCATAGACACCTGTAATGCAGGCTGCGGAGCGCTCGGTGTCACTGTCGACGGTCCCAGTAAAGTGGCCATGGATTGCACAGAAGTCGAAGAGGGCTACAAGGTGAGGTACACGCCGCTGGTACCGGGTGACTACTATATCAGCATCAAGTACAATGGATATCACATCGTTGGCTCGCCGTTCAAGGTTTCATGTACCGGTACGCATGATTTAAATTGATATGTATACGTTCATTGATCGAACATTAAGGTGCTCAAAACATATTTTTGTCGATGTAATGCACGGGATAACTATAATTTGCAATATAATATGTAATATCTAATACGAGAATATCGGTGATACGATACAATATACTGAAAAGCATATAAAATATAATAAGATTGATAATCATTTCTGCGTATATACTATAGTTGTCAATTATATAAAGTTTTATTACTTGTATTCTGTAGGAACCGTTTTCCATGTTGCATTCAATAGATGAAATGTGTTGTGCATTTATTGGCAACTGTGTTTTGATGTGTCATTGTTTAAAGAAATGTATGCGCAATAGGTACCGACCTTGCGGAACGAGGCGCACAAGAAACGAGTTCAATCGTCGTCGAGACTGTGCAGAAAATATCAAAGTCGAAACAGACTGGACCAGTACTTCCACTTTTCAAATCAGACGCGAGTAAGGTCACGAGCAAGGGAATGGGTCTCAAGAAAGCTTACATGGGAAAACAGAATCAGTTCACTGTCAACGCTGGCGATGCAGGTAACGTATAGTTGACGTAAAACTCAAGTATTGACGTTATTACGAATCTTCTCCTTCTCTATATGTATTTTTTTAAATCTATATTGTTCAATATTTTTATATAACTTTAGGTAACAACATTCTGTTTGTCGGCGTCTACGGCCCGAAAGGGCCTTGCGAAGAAGTTTTTATGAAGCACACGGGTCGCAACAACTACAACGTGAGTTATTTGGTACGCGAACGCGGGGAGTACATAGTTATCGTGAAATGGGGCGACGATCACATCCCCGGATCTCCTTATAAGGTAGAGGTCTAAGTTTTGCAAACGCCCAAGGACTGCTTTCAATTTAAAGAAGAATTTCATCGTTTCTCTCATACCTGGAAGAGAGATGAGAAAGAATTGCAGTTTCTATGCCAATACACCAAATGTGCCTTGTATCCTTCTTTTATTTGTAAAGACGCGGCAACATACTGTTATGTTTTGTGTAAGTGTATAAACATGTTGAAAGCAAGGTATCGGCAAAGAAGAGTATGATCTCACATGAATACACGCGTGCGTCAAATTGCGAAGAAGAGCAAAAACGTGTAATATTATAATGCCAAGAAATCAACTTTCCCTCACCTAAAAAGAATCCTGACTGCATTACATAATACTACATTGATTATTAAGTATAGATTAAATATATCGCAATTGATTATTATATATGAATATAGATTATAAATAAATAAGATCTTTATTAAATGGTCGCTGTGGACGCGATGTGTCTATTTTCGGATTGAACAGTGTCCATTGGGTGTACATTTGAAAGTATGTTAAGAGCAAGGATGATTATTGCTATACGTTGCTGGCGTCGGGAAGATATTTGTGGGTTAAGTAATATCATTAGCTTTGGAATAACTTTATTTGCTTTGTCTGCATTCAGTTTGCGTTCATGTGCGGTGATGAATACATCTTGTTCTTTATCAAAGCTGTTTAGTTTTAATCCATTCTTTATTCTATCTATTGTATTAAACTGGTATTTTCTTCTTGAAAATTTTCATTCTTTTGTAACGAAAATTTATTGGAGCAGGATTTCTTAATATAAATACATATACAAATTTATACACTTCATCGACAATATTCTTGTAATTCGCAGTTCAAGATACATCTTATTACTGTGCTAATTTTATAACTGAATCAATAAAACACCATTCGCTCTCCTCTTTTCATGACTTATATCTGAATATAATTTCCCAGCACGAATTTTTTTTATCGACTAAGTCAATCATAAACTAAGGCATAAAACTTTTTTGACCGAATAAAAGTAATTCTATATCACACCTGCAGTTTTGTTACATCACCCGACGTGTGTAAATAGCAATACAGGCGGTGGTATATTATGTGAACCATTGAGCGCTCTTATCGGTCAAATTAACAAATTAATGATTAACCCAGTCTATAAAGAACCTAAAATCTTTGCACAGACGACAACCGATTATCTTGACGCATAGCTTTAATTATTTCGCGTTAGCGTGTTCCGTTTCTCCGAATCGATTATCACCCGACCATGATATTGGAATCTCCAGCGATGCATCATTCAAAGAAAGTAGCTTAATTATTTATCCGTGTGAAAAATAATGTAATAAGAAGAGTAATATGACCTTCAGCATAATACTGATGGCCTTGCTTTGTGATATTAATTCTTGAACCCGTGTTGGTGTAATATTGTATGGAACCATGTCCTATGTTTGGCGGGTGCTATTCGCCAATGGACTATCTGGCGATCTCGTAAGGAGATACCGGAACTACTCGTTAAGAAGAAAAGTTGCGGTAAAGGAAGATTTTTAACGGTGAATTTTGTTAACCTTATTTCGTCGTATCGTAAAAATAATCAGAACTGTTACAGAAAAGTTCAACAAATGATTAAACAACGGAAATTGTTTACGTACTATTTACTTTGGGGTTACTTTTTTCTTAGTACGAATTGCTCCTTGTTACCTTCGGTACTCGTAATGAACAGACTATGTGTTATAAATGTTCCTTTAATTACGCCCGTTTCTAGCAAGGCATACGAATTTGAAGGCGTCTAACGCATATAATGTGCTAACAGGTGTCATTGAAAGAAATTTCGATCAGTGAGACATCGGCAAATTATCAGCAGATGGAGGCTACTACCGACAGTCTGGTTTACAGTAATCGATATTTCCGTGACTTATTTGTTTCCTGACCCGACAGCTCGGTAGGCGGCAAGAGACAACTCGCAAGTTTCGAGGCAGAGCAGAATTTTGTAGCAAAATTTTACTTCGTTGAATATTTAATTAGAGCATGGATTACGTTTTTGTCCTGTTACTTTTTTGGAAACAATTGTTAGTACTCTGATTTCATCTCAGAGAGAGCGCATAGGTAAATTAATCTTTATATTTATCGTACATTCTCTATGGAATATAGAGCATAAAATGGACTCACGAACTGGACCATTATTGTCATCTTTTGAAAAATAAGCAGTTTAAGTGTTTTATATCAACATTTTCTAAGTAAACGTCATACAAGAGTTTTTTTCTTTAACTATTTAATGTAACTTACATGTACTGTTGTAAAAAATCGAAAATTAACACGCTCAGGTAACATTTCATCATTTTTTATTGCAGCTATTTTGTAGTAAGAATTCCGCAACAAACCATAGGGAGATTTTTGTTTGAACAAGCTGTACTCTCTGTACATAGGACGAAGTAAGTGATACTTGTAGAATAGTGGTAGCAGGTATTTATGTTCAGCAGACTAGTTTCTTATCTCCCACAAGAAGAACTGTTGTATGTTATCACGTGCAGTTCTAACACCAATCTAACAGGCTGTAGCTGTTAATGGATATATTATGGCCGACAACGTACTTCCGTACAGTAAAACGTATGCACATCATATAATTATTAGTAAATACTGTTTGCCATCTCCGGTTAAAATTGGAGCTGCTATCTACAAAATCGTGCTTTACGAGCAACTTTATTATATCTCATTTGTATCCGTTTTCCGCGACTGGTGATGGATGACAATCATATTTGGATTATTCCGCTCACGCATGCAAAAGGGATATTATAGCGCCGATCAAATGAGTAGAAGACGCAGGATTTAAACCGATACAAGTATATTTACTTGACAATAAACATTCCAGATTACATGAGGAACAAAAGATAGAGATATAAAACTTCGTAATTGTCTGACACCGAAATCAAACCCTAAGCGCGATCTATACAACTTTCAATGCACACACTTAAATCGCGTCTTTATCCGCCAGGTTGAGAAGTACACAATATATCAGGAGAGTGCAGGCATAAGAACTAAGTAAGCCCTATCCTGTAACTCATGAACAGGACCTATACTGAAATTCTAAGTTACACGAACATTTTCTGTGTACATATAGGATACGACTATTACACCATATAATTTTGTTGAACGCCTATTCTGCTTTTGTTATGAGCTACACGCATTGAGCCCGGTGACACTTGCAAGCGTACTTATCCTTGAAATACTATACTCGAAGAAAAATGACCGATGGGAACTTCCACGTCCTAGGATCGACCTACTTGGCGTTCCTCTCCTTTCGTGGGGTGGCGACGATTGTGGCGGGAGATCGTAGGTGGCTTTGGGTCACGGTGGCTGGATAAGGCGAGAGGGGGGGGGGGGGGGGGGGAGGTATATGACGCAGGAGGAAGAAGTGTTAGAGGCGGAGGAGGACACTGACGGTGACGAGGAGGTGGAGAAGAAGGAGGAGCAGGAGGAGGAAAAGCAGGAGAGTTAAGAGAAGGAGGTGGAGAAAATGAGGGAGGGGAGGTATGGCGGTGGTATGAAGGAGGAGGGAGAGGAGGAGGAGGAGGAGGAGGAGGAGGAGGAGAACGACGACGACGAGAAAGTGGTGGTGGAGGTCGTAGAAGCACTCTCAGACAGGTCCTGCCTCCGCCTCGATAGGACGGTAGGCGGTAACAAGCGGTAACGAGTGGTACCCTCACGGTCGAGTTCGCAGGCGTAGCGAGTTGCGCCGTCGTTGTACGCCACATCTGCACACGCCCTCCCCCACTTTACGACGCTGGGTCGCGAACGCCTCCGATGTCAGAGTGAGCTTCACGTTACCCTTCCTTTCACCAGACGTTGGCGGGCCGCCTTCGTGAATGCTTGTTCGAACAAACCGGATGAACTGGCATGAAAAACGGATGATATTTATCGTAAAAGCAATATGGGGGATCAGATTTATGAAGGCATTAACGAATGACACACCCACAGGTGAAGAAGTGTGTAAGGTCTGAAAGAAAAAGATTATTATTGATTCGATACATTTTCGCCATGGGTGCAATGGTCAGTAAAGGGCGTTAGGTGATACACCGTGAACGCATGTTTTCGAAGGTAGGGTTTGAAAGGTGTTTGCTAAGATATTTTTTTGGTGACTTTGAAAGGATGTACAACAATCGGATGGTCATAGTTAAATACTGAAATTATTACGTTTATTGCATTCCTTTTCGCTACAAACGGAGATGTACGTGCCAAATGATATTTCTGTAATGTCTAATTCCATGGTAATAATAATTTCGCACGCATATTTTATTAGCTTAATCAAATTAACGCAAAAGTTGAGATATTTTGCATCACTCGGTAGAATATCATTGGAATTAATCCAACACAACTGGAGTCTATTTAATTCTCATCCGACAAAACCTAAAATCACGACAAATCCATATCAGTGTGCATCAATTTGCAATACGTGCATAATTCACTAGCCAAAGATCTCTGCCTAGGTAAAGGCCTCGAATAGAAGACTGCAGTGCCTTCTCTTGAAACAAGTACCTGAAACTCACCAATGGACGGAAAGACTTTATGTATACACACGGAAAACCATACGTTTTATATCCGCGCTAGGGCCCACCAGCCACCTCTATTGTTCGTCGACGTTTTGTTCGTCTACTCGAAAGGAGAGGCGGAGCTTTCTGGTTACCGCGCCTCCACCTACGAAAGCCCACCTTTTACAGGCCGACCTCTATCCGGCTGTATTTCCCGGAGCTTTTTCGCCTCCCCCTTCCTGCTCCGTGTTGAAACGACTTTTTTTATTCCTCCTTTGATAACCCCTTTTCCTACTGCTTGTCCACTTTTGCCCTCTCATTCAGCGCCCCTTGTCTCGTCTCTCTCCCTCTCTCTCTCTCTCTTTCTCTCTTTCTCTCTGTCTTTCTGTCTCTCTGTCGTTTGACCATGTTTGCCTGCCGATCCGTACGGCGCTCCTTTCCAGTCGACAAGCGCACCTGCAAACCGCAAAGCTCCACCTTCGCATCCAATCTTCACCCTGGCTACTTTCTGCCTTTTCTTCCCTTCACATGCGCCCAAGATCATGTCGAGTCAGGCGCCATTTTGTGCATAACGTTTTTTCAACAGATTGCACTCCTCGCATATTCTAATGTTGGCCTATATACAGGTACTAATGGAAACGTGCAACTCTTCCGACGGCGTACATATTTCAAACACTCTGTCATTAGCTGCATGATAACGCTAGTGCTGTCAATACTGGACACGACAATACTAATGACTGGTGTTATTGTGATGAGGGGAAGGTAGATTTTTTTAACAATGCTTTTGGCAAGTGTGCTTGGTATATGCATTTCCAACCACATTATAGATAAAAAGGGGGTGGAGCAGGTGGATACAATAATGATGAACAATGCTTCAAATTCCCCACCATTTAAGAGTAATGTATTAGTAACGTTGCCGTTATTCTAAGCGTTTATCATATTGGCGAAAGAGACTTATTCAGAGTTTGTAGTTGATAAATGTGGGTCAGACGAACATTTGCAGTTATTACGGAGACATACATGGTCTGTTCTGAAAGTAATCGGATTGGATTTTTCCTGGGCGAACGGGCGGAGGAGAGGCGGTCTGCGCGGGTAGGATCGGCGGAGAGGGGTATTGGGAAAGCTGGGAAAAATCGGCGGTCGGCTCTTGGCCGTTGAAAAAAGCAGGTCGCTTGTACTGTGAACCCCTGTCGAAACGCCTCGTCACGGAGAATCATTGAGCGTTTACTGGAGCAGCGGTACGCAATCAAATTTTGTGTAAAGCTTGGATAAACGGGCAAAGAGACTCACGACATGATTAAGCAGACCTACGGTCATGCTGCCATGGGTAGATCGGGTGTTTTTGAGTAGCACAAGCTGTTCCGAGAAGGTAGGAAAAGAGTGGAAGACGACGACCGCGCCGGACGCCGGAGTCAATGCTCATTTGCTTTTTTGGTGGACATGGAATCATCCACAAAGAGTTTCTACCACCCGGAAAAACCGTTAATGCAGATTTTTACGTGGAAGTCCTCACAAGACTGCAAAAACGCATTGTTCATGTTCGCCCAGTCATCGCCGACAATTGGCGACTGCACTATGCAATCGCGCCGAGCTACACAGCGTTCCGCGTAGTGGAGTATCTTGCCCAGCACAAGGTGACGACCCTACCTCAGCCCCCCTACACCCCCGACATGGCCCCGTTAGACTTTTTTCTATTCCCGAGAATAAAATCGACGCTCAACGGGAAGCATCACGGGTCGGTAGGGTCGGTTCAACAGGCCGTGACGAGGGAGCTAAACAACCTTCCGGTCCAGGCGTTCCAGGAGGCGTACGAAAACTGGAAAACTCCTTGGCAGCGGTCTGTAGATACGGAAGGGTGCTACTTCGAAAACTGCTAATGGTTCGTAATATTCTCATGAATACATTTTATTTTTTAAATCAGTCCGATTACTTTCGGAGCAGACCATGTATATGCTCTAATCATTTTCTTTTTGACGTTTAGATAACCCGGTCAGTTCCGGTACAAAAATTATTTACATAAATATACGTACCTATTTCTCCATTCTGTGGTATTTCTGCAAGTAGATAGATACCGGTAGTATGACGCTAAGGTATAAGGTATACTATAATAAATAACACTTTTCCATTTCATGACCATTTTATTTTGAATACAGAACAGCAGTCAAGGGTTCAAGAAGGTGCAGTGGAATTGAAAGAGTGATAGTTTATTTTTCACCGGTTCTCTCAAAACTTAGTCCTTTTCTTTTCGTGTATTTACGCTGAGTTGATCGAACAATCCAACGATAATCGAAAAACGCGGCGTTCACCATCTGCATTCTGAGTTGGACAAATAAATGAACAAGGGCGACAGTAAGAGTGTGAAGGAGGGAGAGAGAGAAAGAGGAGTGTAACGTAGAAAAATTCGAAGGAGGAAAAGTCGGTCTGTCTCCAGAAACATTACATTAGATATTTGCGTCCAAAACTGTACAAGCATCATGCTTAGTGGCCCGTTCAGAATAAATAATGAAGAAAAAAGAATGGTCGCAAGACAAAACTAAGGTTTGTTTACAATGTTAAACGCAATAATCGACTGTTCCTGTGGACGAAGGTGCGATATACGTTTAACAGTAAGCATAATCAAAGAAGCTGCACAGTGGTGAGATCCACGGCGATAATAATTTCTGATAGTTTTCGAATTTCCATTATTTTTCGATCCCAAAATGAACGCTATATGTCGAAAAATTTATCGTCTTAGGTGTTCTATCACGTATCTATCGAAACTCGCGGAAGTCACCGTACTTGATCCTTACCTGAAGAAAGGGGAAAGTGAAACAAACTACCACGTATGCGTATACATGTTCATGTCAGTATGCCACATTTTGTTTGTGTGTAAATTTATTCTTTGTAGGATATGCGTATGCGTATGTGTTGAGTCTGTGATTTGTACAATTGCATTTATACTTACATGGTGTTGACACATATTGTGTTCGCTTTATAATGTTCCGCCCGAAAAGGTCATCGTTGAAAATAAGTCTCGATGAGCAATAGTGCCGCAAGAAGGATTGAATATTTCATGGAATGAAACAACCGTAGGCGAGTGTTGTTGAATTTCGTTTCCGGCTCGATTTAACGGATTTTACTGGAAGGCACTAATTAAAGAATAATTATACATATGTTCGCGACGAATAGCTCTCAAGCGTTTATTCTCTCTCTCTCTCTCTCCCCTCTCTCCCTCTCTCTCTCTCTCTATATCTCTTCCTTCCGAACTCCGAAAAAGTTCAATAGTCGCACACGGTTTTTTGATTAACTTTATTCTTAATGCTTTTCACGTTTAGTTCGATTGGATTGTCCACAAATGAATCAAATTGAATTGTTGTAAGTGTATCATCGTCTAAGCTAATCTATACCTGGAATATTGAACACGGTAACACGTACCAAGTTCATTACTTCGACAAGTGTAATAGGCGACACGCAAAGTAACAAATGGAAAATGTCTTCGCTCATGTGTCACTAGAAACTTGTCATCGTTGATACATTAAATAAAGATTATCGTTGGAAGACAGAAAGCATCGTCAGTTTAAAAGTTCGTTACCTTCAATCCGCCTTTTCCTCTGTTTTCAGGTTTCTACATTTCAGCCGATGGCGTTCATAGCGCATTTTCCGCGATGACGCGCTTAATCACGATCAAATGAAGAGAAAGTGAAGAGCAGAAAGGTAAGGCGGTTATTGAAGGGATAGCGGTAAAATAGCTACGTTCTCCGTCGATCATTATTACTCGCTAAAGGAAGTTAATTTATTAGTGTTAACGTGCGTATCCGTAAGTGCTTTAATTCTAAAGAGTTAATTTACGTAACGCTGGGAAATTTACAATTATTTACAGTACGAGCAAAGTTCGTCGACGCCCGCAGTCTGAGCTCAACCCCAACAAAATTCTGTCGTGTCGGTCCATGGATATCACGGTACATTTCAGGCGATGAATGCTTTTGAGATGAATGCTTCTCCTCGGCCGACCGATGTCAATCGCCCTGACCTTGGCCCGTAACATGAGCGAAAGGATGACGAGCAATTTTTCTACATGTAGATACGGCGTAGATCTGCCGGTGATGTGATCATGTTACATTGCGGACAGAGTTTTTTCGCACCCTGCAATGAAAAATAAGACGATTTGCCCACACTAGTGATAATAATCAGGACAATAGTGGTTGTCGAGATGTTTGTACCAGTTCATGCAACTCGTAATGTCTCTACTGATATTGTTCATATCGAATTTTTTTCAACTAGTCGAGACGTTATGTTCAGTTGTGATGTAAAACATAACTGAATTTTTCATAAACTAACCACTGTAAGACCCATTTAAATTTGGATATTTCTTTCTCTGAAATTCTTGATAACTATCTCAATGAATTTATGGTCGGCAATTAGAACCATATCAAGTTTGTACAAATATTCTTGCGAATAATTAATTGGGAAACATTAATTACAAGAAGTATTAAATTATCTTTCTGTTTACAAGAGAAAAAAATAAACCGCACCAACATTTTTCACCAGGTCTGGATAATTTGCTCATGCAGCCACTGGCTGACCCGTTTTTGTGTGCATTCAAATGTTATTAACAATTTTGATCATGTAGCGCTGCGATCTATAATCTGTACCAGCTCAGACTCGTAAAGCGTAACTTGAATTTTTATATTGAAGTATTGATATAAGATAAACCCCGATCGATAGCACAACATACTAATTGCAACAACGCATCTTCTTTAATGATTAATGATTGAATTAAAGAATATCATAGGATATACTTACTAGCGTATGTAACCAGCATTGTTCACAGTGGACATGCCAGCAGCAAACGGACGTCACTGGTTTTTTATATTGTTCCTATAAAAACCAAGAATAATCAGAATATTAGGTTTATACCTTCACCAACAGCGGTTTATTACACTTATTTGGTATACCGATTTTGTGAATGTAACTTCGTATTTGACAGGCATCTAATTTTTTACACTAGTTCTTGTATGAATCCTTTATGGAATTCTTTTCATGACAATACGATCGGACTGACAATGACAGATAATAGGTTTTTTAAGGACTTTAATTTCACACTGTCTTTATCAGTCTTCGGGTACGACCATTCAGAACCTACATTGCTTCCAATTGTCGAACTTCGCTGTTATTCATTCTATTAGACAAACTCACTTAGCTTTCCGATTTTATTTTGCTCGCATGAAACGTAGAATGTTTCGCAAATAATAGGTAGTCGATGGGTATCGTTCGACATTGATCTAAAACCGAATGATACTACTTGCGTATTGCTCTCCGGCCATAAATCGTAACACGTCGACTAATAGCGGCATTATAAATGAAATGATCTTCCGCGCAAGTTGTTTGAGCTGAATTTCCCGCTAGCGGGGCAACCGTAAAACGTGCATCGAGAAAGCATTTCTTAAAGCGAATAAAGAGCTCGACCGACAAGCCGCGAGCTGTCGCATTGCATAAGCAGTCGTACATTTCTACCGGGATTAGTAAAATATTGTCCGTTTGTTTTCGACGATCGTTGTCGTCCCGATCCGACTAACAATAAGCATGTTTTACTGCCACGCCGGTCAGTTGGAAATATTGCTTACTGATAGGTTCTGCACACATGAGTTTGCAAGATCACTTCCTTCTACTTGCAATGAAATATCGTCAGCTAAAAACGGTCACGTAGCATTTTTAAACCACGGTAGAGAAAAACCGTGTGTATCGATATTTGTTGCATTTTTACGTCATTAGAATATAATTAACGAATGTGTGACAACAAATAATTACATATGATAAATGAAAAACACAAATTTTCCTATACGACGAAATTGTCTTAAAAAATTGATAATTTCCTCGGTTGAGAAAAAGCATACGTTTTTCACGTAGTAGCCGTGTTTTCATGCGATAACGCCTCTGAAATTCAAAGAGGAAAAAAAGCCGTGAACGAAAGAATCGTTTAGCTACTACCCAAAACATTCTATCCCGGTTCCTTAGTTTTCATTAGAATCGCAGAAGACTAAATCACGTAATGGAATAATAATCGTGTCCCGAAGATTTCCTATAAAGCCAAAGGTTTCAAGAATATCCAAAGTCAACTTACCATGCAAATCAGACATTTAAATGCCTGACCGCGCATCTCTGCCTCGAGTTCACGAATCCTTCCTCGTAACGCTTCTATAACCGGTGTGTCACCATCCCGTCTCGGCGAAACGGAGACTCTACTCTCTTCGTTATCGTTCTGCTGTCCAGACGGTGTTCCGGTTCCAGGCTCGTTTTTCACTTCGACTAAACCGTGTGAGAGTTGATCAGGTGTGTGCGGCGTGTGCGGCGCGTTTGGCGAGATGACGGCTTCTCGAAGGGCGTCTCTCTCCTTTTGCTCTCGCAGTGTTCCGTCGATACGAGGCGCAACCACATCGGCTTCCGAATATTGCGCTGGACCAAACTCTGCAACGTCGTCTCCGTCCACTACCAAATCCACGTCCTCGTCTTCTTGGTGACCACCACCTCCTCCGCCTCCGCCTCCGCCTCCGCCTCCGCCGCCGCCGCCGCCGCCGCCACCGCTTGAACGGTTACTTGACGATGTGGCTAGACCAACGGCTGTAATTTCCGCGCATTCTGATTATTCAGTTGTCGCAGATTTTTTTACCCCTTCACTATAATTCCTGCGGAAGAATAGTCCGCCACCCTCCCCGCACGAAGCCACAGTCTACATTAATTTACCAGTCATTCACGAAATTCGTTAGGTGTTACATTGGTAATATTTGGTGTCTTTGAGACAAGTAAGATATTTCGAGAATGTAGGCGTTCATCATTGCATTTATTATTGATATTACATGCAAACGAATATAACGTCGTAAGGATAATCTATAATTTTAACAAGAAATTGAAATAGTTATTTTCTTAGATTTCATATTAAAAATGATAATATCTAAGGCGTTGCTACGTGTTCATGTATAGAATTTTGTTCAATACGAATGTTAGGGCCGTATGTAGAATGTTTTTACTCGGATATGCATTGATATAAGTGCTTCCTTCCTATTGAAGCAAAGTTATGTCAAGAGCTATTATTTACACGAAATTATTTCTAATAACTTGAGTCGATATCCACTTAGTCGGAGTAAATTAATTATTTAATTTGTGTGTAAGGTTCTCATCCAATCCGTCGTGAATTGAAGTTACTTCAGTAAGGTCGAACAAAAGGACGGTGTTTACTGAGCAACTACTGGCCCGCTGTAGCAAATGCCGCCGGTTGAAACTCAAATGCGCTGTGTAATGCTAAGTGTTGTTTTGAAATTAAATCCAATGTGAAGGGCTCGCTGGCTCCGCACTATCATATAGACTATATGTTCTTGGTGCCTTCTGTGCCTCCTACTGAATTACTTTACAGCTATTCGAATTGCAACACTTCCCTTCTTGTGGCTATTAAGCGCAGACTTGTCGACGAAAAAGACAATATTTTGGCATTGACCCTCAGTTGTTTAGAATTGTTCATAATGACAGGCAAAGTCGTATTGACGATTTATAACTGTTTGTTAATTCAATCCTTCCCACAAATGGTTGCTTATAGCAGAGCGAAAGGGGGAAGAAACTAAGAATTCCATAACGCCTTAATCGCTTATATGATTCAACTTGGAATGCCGGAGTCATAACGGCAGTGGTAAGAAATCTATGTGCATGAAAACATACCGCTGCAGTATGTTGCAGTCAATATATAGTAAGTAGATCGCTCAACAGATTAATTTAAGATAACTGGTTGAGAAGTGTTGGAACACTTACCGGAAAATCCACCAACAAGCATTGATGTGGCTCGCACCCTTCTTTGACCCGCCCATTCATATTCCTCGAATGTTTCTGAGTCACCCTCGACGTCAACTTCTTCCTCATCGAGATTCGTGCCTTGTCCAGCTGGATTGCCGTTATTGTGCTTGTTCAGACATCGTTCCACGTGTTGATTTAACTCTTCCGGCGTTCCCGAAAGTCTCTCGCTGCACACGGGACAAGATGGCTCCTCAGCTTTTCTCTTACGATTCTTCACGCGAATCCTGGCCTGTTACAACAAAATCAAAGTTTATGTGAAAGTGACGTATATTTGGAACTAGTTAGTTTCTAAACTATAAAGTTTCTATGTAGAAAAATATAAAGCCGGTAAACTCGTATTTAGAAACATATGGGTTCATATTCTTTCGATTCTTACAGTTTTATAACCTTGCGTAAAGAGAGACATTTGTCAAACTATAATCCTAACCACATTTGCCATTGCTCAAAATATGTCTCCGATGATAGTTTCTTACCTGTCGATTTGCCTTAATCCGTTTGTAGGTCTCCCATCTGCCCTGTGGCGTGCCGTCGGCAGCCGACGGAGCGTGTAACATAGGTCCATGAGGATGATCCTGGGGATGACCCGGCGGGAGAGTCGATCTTGGTGGTCGCGGTCGGGATGTGGCCGACGACACCTTGTACAGTCGATCAAGCTCTTGCGCAAAGTGTTGCTCCAATTCTTGTGGCCTAACGGTGACGCCGCATACCGGACAACAGGATGGGTCAGCAGGAAATTTTTTCTTACCTACAGTTATAATAATAGAATAATACAAATTTAATGAAAATGAGATATACGGGTGTGATCACATTATTTAGACGATAGACTAAAGGGTATTTGGCATAAGTATTATTTTCTTCCCTGATTCTGGAAATACTTCACACATTTGTCACTAGTTCAACATCTTTCATGGAGAGTTTTTATTGCTGACTTTATTGCAATGGATATTATTGTTGATTATTTTTAATGCTATCAGAGAGATTTGTTTCTATTTAATTAACTCCACATACATAATGTGCATGGCTATAATAATATAAAATTGATTCGTCAATAGACAAACAAGTTTCTCTCTTGTTGAAGTTTGCCACGCCGAAATTAGTAATAAATATATTTGCTTGTGTTAAAAACATTGCATACGTCGTACAACGTGATTGTGTCTCTGGCAGCTACCATACGGAGAGTTCTACAGATACAACAAGTATCGTGTGTGGTCAGCGACAAAAAAAGGGTGATAAAAGTATTCATATAAACGGGGCGACGATGACCTTTTTTCTTATCCTGCATTTGGCAAAGTAACACAAAATGTTGTCCATTTGATTGAACGATCCCGTGCGTACATAGCTCGCTTCTCCAAAGACAGATTTTATTCTATCCACTTGTCCCCTGCTGCCATCTCTCCCGCCCTCTGCATCCCTTCCCTTCCCCTAAGTTATTCACTTGTTAGTTTTCCTTTCTCTTATTGTTAGTATACATCGTGTTCGGTTCTATTATCGTCTCACCTTCGATGCGGGTTGCGCGGAGTCAAGCATATACCCATGAGAAAAGAATGTGCAAAAAAAGGATGTCTCCTCATTTTCGTATTATACGAGACGAAAAATCCTGCAGCATGTATGTCACAATTGAGGAATGAACCAATAATAATCGAGTTCTGGTTCCTTAACTTCGAAGACGTCCAGATGTGACTCCTCAACGTTTGGCCGTTTATTTGCTCGTTTACTTTGTGCTCCCTACAGTTGCGGTGGAGATTTCTTGTCGAAATGTTCCACGTTAAACATCCCTCCTTTCCCTCATAAGGTAAATTCCTATTTTGCACGCGGACAATACTTACATCCGAGATTTGTTTAATTATTTTATTAAATCCGCCGTATATGTATCGTTTTATAAATGTATGATATGTTTGCTTCTATGTTAGAGGAATGATTGTTCTTATTTAGCTACATTTGTTATTTAATAATTCGGAAGTTCTTTCATAGAATTTCGCAACATCTAACTTCACTGCTGCTGGATCAAAGCTATGAGCAGATGCGCTATAATAAAAGGATTAATTCAGTTTCGCAAACACTTTTGAAGTGGCGTTGGGAAACACAATGTACCCGCACTTTATTGCGTTGTTCATATTGAATCGTGGCTACCGTGAACAATGACAGGAACTGCGCTGGAAGGAGTAGGAAGTTCATAAACATTTTCGAAACCACCCTTTCGTATTTTTCAGTATAACGTTGTGTCTACGATTTTACTGTGAGTCATACCTCGAAATGTTTGAGATTAGCGTTACTAAAACGGGGTGTAGTTGAACATTTGTACTAGATATTGGTAGAAACATCCAATGAAAATGATAATTTATGTATGTAATATAATATGTGATAATAAGACTTGAACGTACAATAATATAAAATATTAAGTTGCAAATATATAGAATAATAATGTGTACGATCGTTCTGAAATATTTGTTTACCTATAGTAGCAATTGGTATGGTGAAAGCTACACATGTATACTTAACATTTATCAGGTATACCAATTATATATATAAATGCGAATGAAATAAGGTGGTGTCGGGTAAAACCGACCCAGAAATTGTAAAGTTTACTTTAAACTGATGTATTTTCTATCTATTCCATTAAAACCTAATAATCTTACCCGTTTTATTTAGCGCATGGTTTATTCTTTAAGTTGCATTAATTTCGATTAAAAATATCTTCTGGAACTTATGATTTTCTTAATAAATTAAAAACAGTGCTGCTAGGGCGGACGTGCCCCGGAACTGGGACAAAACCGCCCAACCTGATTAAAAATGATTGAGTCTTATATCCTTATATTATGGGATTTCTTATTAGTAATACGAACTTTGTCGAACGAGTTAAATGGGGGAATCACAGAACCTATGATGAATATTATCCATACCATTGAATAGTAAGTTTTAATCTTAGAAGTACGCTTAGCATTGCTATCTCACAATACCAGCGCAGTTCTGAGCGGCGCGCGTGGCTGACGGTTGTTTCCTCATAAATTCGCGTAGCAGTTAACGTGTTATCCTTAAACATTTTATTTTTGAGCATATAAATCAATAATATTAGTGTTAATAAAGTGTTTTGTGAAATATCTGCTCTCATTCTTGTGATAATTGTTTAACACGTTGGCCGCCCGGTCAGTCAGCGCGTTAAATGTGACGGTGCAAAAATGCCCTGTAACTTTTTATCCGTTGAGTTGCGACCCATATATTATTTGACAAAAAGTGCTTGTGTTCATGTGTTCTACCACCCCTCAATTTTTTTCCCTCGAATTCTAGGTCACCCTGTATATTCGAATAAAGAAGAGCCTAGTGCGGATTTTCCCCGTGTACGAGTTTACCCCACTGCACGTTATACAATAGTTCAGCTTTTCGTGTGAAAAGCAATAGGCAGCAGTAATATCGAAGTAATAATAAAATTTCAGTAGCAACATTCAATAATGCAAACATGATAATGTTATGAATTTTGTGTATGCAAAGGGGTAAATACTTTTAACACCAATGTATCTTGAGGAAGAATACTAAAATTTTATAATTAGAGCATGCTGGATGTAGAGCTAAAGGTTTTTGTTGTCGATGCTTCTCTGCGCTAATCTTGTAATGGGATTTAAAACATGGCATGTAATTATGACAGTTACCGTGGTACGTATCTATTTACAAACGATTTCACGAACACACAGAATGATCTCATCAGAGAAATTTTAGCAAATCGAAAATTGCAGGAAAACCGTCTATCGTTGCTGCGCACCGTGAAATTTATTCCACGGCGTAATACATTTTGCCGGCGGTACGATGTAACGTAGAATTAGCCCGGTTAAGTGGATTAAAATGTTTCAATATTAAATATTTCAATAAATTGTTTTAATACTTAAGTGATTCGATTACGTCGAGGTAATGCGAATTAATCGCGCTCGAGAACATTGGCAGTTCCCGTTAATTACTCGCCTACGCCGTTGATGGAATCGTTGAAAAAATGTCATTGAGTTCTATTGGCCCAGAATTAACAGATCAGATGAATTTAAAACTAAATAATATATAACTTTCAACCTCTGATGAAGTCATATCGTTTTAAAACAATAAGTGCACAATAAATGTTGACAGCTTTCAATTCAATTCGAACACAAATAAAGAAAAACGAAAAGTATCACATGCATAAACGTGACATTCTATTAAATTAAATTCTTCAACAGACTGTAGGTAAACTTATTTTTCTAGTTACCAACAATAACACATGCTCGTGTAGAAACATCTTCCACCCCAAAATACCATTCCAACCGACCATTGTTTTTTAAAATATGAGGAATTCAATAATTTATAGAATTTAATTTCCGCAAGTTCTTGTGTTATCAATGCACACTTCCACATTACTGGTTATCACAGTGTGATATTTAGCTATCGTCCGCATAGTTTCATAAATTAGCCCAGCGCACTAACAAAATATACAATATCTTTGCGCGATAATTAACGGCTGATACGAATAATTAATCGGCATTAACGGGGGAGCAACTGGAAAGTTGCGGTCCACGTACGGTGTCTCAATTTTGTTGGAAACAGCAATCGCGCGTTTCATACTTAAGGCGAGATCTTTTAATCGTGATATAGACACGAAAGAATCCTATTTTGGGCACCAGCGGAAGGCTTTTGCTACTGTACGCAGACATTCTTCCGTTTCTCCCATCATTTATTTGCAGAATGTCACCGTGGCATTCTCGAACCGTTCAGCACATCCGATAGTAGTCCACCCGCCTCATACCCACTCTCCCCCACCCACCTCCCCCACACCATCGTCACCCCACGCAACCGTATCTCTTTTCATCCTTCTTTCCATTCCCGCCTCTTTTCCGAACAAAGGTGCCCATACGGTTCCTTTCGTCTCAACATCCTCTTATATATCCCCTTCTTTGACTCACAGACTTTCAACTCCTCTTTATTCATCCTATCTTCTCTTTTTCTACTTCGCTTCTCGCTGCATATATGTATATGTACATCAATATGTATGTATTTGGTATTCTTCGGTCCACTCACACCGCTTCCATTCTCTTCCTCTTTGTCCGCGAATTCCGGCCTTCTTTTCCCCTTTCAATTAGGTACGCTCGCAAATTTATGTGCGCATCTGCACTGTATTCGATATTCCACTCACCGTCTTTTATTGAAACGAACTACCCACGCCCTTCTCGCGTGCCATTACCATCGTCTTACCGTACTCTAAAGAGCGTGCTACGTCCTCTTCGTTCCGACATCGTGCGCTAAGGGCCCGTTATAGGGCCGCTCTAGATTTCGATTGGGAATAATCGCAATACGGAAGACTTGCCATGTGTGCTGTATAATGAGATCGCGCATACATATTTTTCGATATTGAATAGTTATTAAATGGCAGAGGAGAGGTGTGGGTGCTGAAGGCTACACACATTTTCAAAAACAAAATATCATCCTTATTAATATCACTTCATCTCGCATATTAAGCATAACTCTTTTAAGCGTTTACGACCTTACTTATTCATCACAAGTTACCATTACTTCATCGTTCTGTTTCGATTTGTTTAAATCTAACCAATTTGATACACACTTATACCTTTTTATTCACATTTTAACAGACAGAAATGCTAATTACTGAAATTCGAAGAAAAAAGTACCTACAATAGTTACGCCTATAAGGTATACAACTTTGCTCCCACCGTTTTTTTTTAATTTTATGACTTTATTATAAAAAACTGTTTATACGCTTATGATTCAAAGTATTGCCCATCGTTGGCCACTGGTGTCTCCCATCTTTCCGGCAGCATATGAATCTCGCTTTGAAAAAACTGGTCATCCTTTGAAGCGATCCATGAATCGATCCATTTTTGACATCTGCATAGGACAGGAAGTGCCGATTAGCCAGGCTGTTTCCCATCGATCGAAACAGTTTATAGTCAGAGGGATGAACGTCTGGAGAAAACGGCGGGTGAGGTAAGACTTTCTGTTTCAACGTTTCCAAGTATCGTTTGACCACTTTCACACAACATGGGGCCGACGAGTATTGTCATGTTGCAAAATCACTTTATCGTGTCTTTCGCTGTATTGCGGCGGTTTGTCTTTGAGGCGTTTTAAAATTGCTTGTTGGCTCACTCCTAATTATCTTGCCAACTCTTTTTGACTTTGACTTCCTTCATTGAGCAATGCCTCTAATTCTTCATCTTCAAACAGTTTTGCTCTTTCACCGCTATGTCGATCTTCAACGTCAAAATCCCCGCTTTTGAAGCGTTGAAACCATTCATGAGACGTTCTTTCACTCACAGCGGTCTCAGCATAAGTATATGAGAGCATTCGGTGGGCCTCGGCCGCAGATTTCTTCATATTAAAGAAATAAATTAGCACTTCCCGCAAATTACGAGAATGTGGCTCATAAACTGACATTTTTAATCGCGAATAACCTTATGATATAAACACAAATCGACTACTGGTGCTATGGAGTTATGTTTGCAAAATGCCCAAAGGTATTGCATGCCGTTTACAATGTACCTATTTATTTCGATAAAAGCTTACCGCTAACGCGAACCATATGTACATAGCGGGAGCAAAATTGTATACCTAATACTTTAAATACTAATAATTAATGCATTATTGGAGCTATTATACAAAGTATTATATGATGGAATAAGTCCGTAGTAGTTTAGCTGTAACTTCGCCACGTTAAAAGAGGAAAAAAGAAGATAGTTAAGCCAACACCATCGAACTTACGGAGAAGTCTTTTTACGCCCTTGATGGTCCATGAACAAAGTGGAAGTAATGTGACTGAAACTGCATATAGTCCAATAAAACTTCAATTCATTACAACTCTGGAATAAGGTCCACTAAGGCAACTGTTTATATTTGTCATGTTTCGTTGTGCTGAAACTTAGAGTACCTGTCACCTATTCCGTTACCCTTGCATCATTATTTTAGTACAATATTTAGTAACAACGATATAATTTCCGAGAGAACAAGATTCAAAACGGAAATGTTACTTCAGTAGTTTAGCTATGCCTTTATATCTTCACATGACTGCAACTAATTAGAAAAAAATCAGGAACATTTCAGCTTGTGAATGTAATTAATGTAATCGATACTTGATTTTGACAAAAAGCATCTTATGAAAGTGGAAAAATAAGTAGCACATATTTTTGAAAGAAGCAAATGTGATAAACCGGACTATCATTTTGTCACGGAATATGTCTTATTACTGTCCACTTCATATTTTGAAAACCGAACATGTACCTACAAGACATAAATGTTTAGACGATCTACCCCTGAAAATCGTGTGAGAAAAGAAATTAGGATTCGCATCTGTTGATACATTTAACCACCTTTAACTAATATATTATGACAAATCTTCCTGAGTACAATCAGCAACGAGTTCGTCCATTTTTGTCGAGGAATAGAGATTTCATCAAGCATTATTATCAACAGAACGGAACTGCGAGCAGCGAAGAAATCTTCTCGTTCTTAAGAACCCACCGCCGACAAACTGACATAATTAAAGGAACGAACAAGATTTCATCGCCCTGATGTGCCCTCAAGGGCTAGGGTACTAAACAGAACGGCGAAAAGAGGGACGTGAAATGGTTGGCTTAAAAAAGCAGGTAACTAAACTGCTAATATGTTCCCTCCGTTTTAAGACATTTTTACCTTTAGATTGTCCGTATTTTCTTGCACTGTCGCTATTTATTGCTTCATTCTCTTTCCAATAATATGTACGTTACATTTTTCACATGTATACCATCGATTTCATTATTTACTCACCACATTCCATTATATGTAATATTCTTTAATCGTCGACGAAGTCAAAATCATTTATTTTTTACATATCGGTTCTAGGATTACCTTCTTCAGTTGTGTGCGTTGAAGTTGCTAGATTCTTTGGTAAATGTTGCACAAATTGATTTCAATATGAGTGTAATCTACTATAATTCAGTTGCGCATTTTCAATACTACCAGTAAGTATATTACACATCTACATTCACGTCTCGTTAATCAAAAATATTAACTAACCTTGGCACATGGATATTTGAGAAAGAATTCTTTAATCATTAGCTTTGTGCATGCTGTTCACCGCCACTTAAAATATCGAGTATTCAATTGCGACGGCACTACAAGATCACATGTTTTACATAAAGCATTTTTCTCGTGTTTTTTTTTTTTTTTTTTTTTAAAGTAGAAACGCAACATTTGTATTACTGTGGCATATATTGAAAGGTACACGATTGATAAATAGAACACCATACTATTATCCCTGCACACAAATTCTGTGGTACTGATTTTCCTATTGCCAATGATGAAAGAATTCAGATTTGATCGTATCGCTAGTTGCGGCGCACTCGCTTCTTCTTGAGCTCTCATTGTCTGTCTCTGCTTTGCCTCTTATTTCTTCTGAGTTGAAAAAAAGATACAGCTAATGTCGACACCCCATTCCCTTCTTTCTCGTCTTCTCTCTTTACGACAAATGTCACATTATCTCTACTGGCCGTGACCATAACTGCGCTATCATTTACACTTAGCCCCTTTAGGGGCAACTTAGGCGGCGCAAGATAGAGACCTTGCGTATCTTTAATTAAAAGTGGAAGGCCAATGCGGACCGACGGCACCTGGGAGAAAGAAATAAAGAAGCAGTGCGAAGGAAAGGGAATGGGGGGGGGATTCTGAAAAAGGAACTAGAGTTTCACTTTGGTATCTCGATATTAAAGAGTCTGACGCGCGACTCAAAAGAACCCCGAGATGGTGGTGAGTAAACAAAAATGTTCCTCATTCGCTGCTTAATCGCGTCCTCTAGACATTTTCACGCAGAATCTGAGAACTTAACTGTACCATGCGATGATTAAGGGAAGGAAAAAAGGAGGCTTAAAAAGCAGACATTTTTCAATGGATAACCGAACGATTAAAGTACTAGATCTTTTCCGCATAAGATAATAATCTCGTTACTGCAATCCCGGTAGACATGTCTATATGACGCTTATAACGTTGTGGGCGATTTGTAGGTGCATGAAATATAAAATATATGAGGAAGTTGTTTCTTTAAAAGGCAACCCTACTCCAATTCTCAATAGCAAAACATCAACGACCTGCCGACGAATATATTGCAACGGTGTTCAAATCATAGATGGATGCAAGGTTCAAAACTTAATAAGTAGAGGCATATGTGGCATGACGCACGTCTCATTTACTCTATCCATTTAAGAGTTACATTGTTTTGTTGTTAGGGTAAACATTTATGGATACCCTGTATATTTAAAAACAAATTAAGATATGGTAATTGACAAAAATACATATATGGTATTGGCATGCTCAATGCGTCTGGGTTCTGAATAGTGGTACGAAAAAGAAATAGGCAAGGAAAGGTAAGGGACGATAGTGATGTTTTTATTCAAGCAGATATCCTTACGAAATTCGAAGTTCACGCGTCTATTTCAATGTTTACAACCTTTAATAATTCCACTCCATTCCCTCACCAATTAGCACAGCGTAATATAAAAAAAGTCGCTCTTTCTTTGAAATTCCGATTAAACCCAAAATTCATTCAATTTTAAAATAAAGTTGTATTATACGTATGAATATTGTGTTGCATATCACATTGCATCATTTATAAATTACACTGTGCACGACATGTATTATGTTCAACCCATTAACACGTACGTTTCATATTACGCATAATAAATTTTACGTAATTAAATAAAGTAAAGCTCGCGTAATACCTTTCACGTCTCCGATGCACCTATTATTGATACATTAGCAGGAAAATTGGGAAAAAAGCAAACAAATTACAAAATGGAAACGATACGGACGCATCGACGCTAACGTTCATTCCTTCCGTAGAAAGCGTGGATTCACCCTTTTCCTACCACTCGGCACCCTCAAACGTGCCTATCTTTCCCACCCTCGACGAAACGAACCCCACCCGCCCTCCCCCCTACCTCATACCCTTCGAGTCCACGTTGATGTTCTCTATTAAATCAAAGAGGCATTCAGATGGCGTCCGATGCGCCAGGAATCCAAATCGGGCCATAAACTCCCAGAAAGGCAGAGCACGAATTGCAGCCAAATGTCTCTCACCAGGCATTCCCTGCTTGACGTCCACGTCGATTTCCTCCGTCCGTTCTTCGATTTGGAACCTATACAGCTAGGCTTCATTTCTGCTTTTTCATGGAAACGCGTCGCGAGCGAGACTGATATGACTTCGGTTGTTTTCCATCTTTTTTCATTCTACACGCGATATACACGCATAGCTAGCATGTTTGACTGTAGTGTTGTACGATTAAATTGAAGTACGTCCAGTAGATGGTGGAATAAAATGTAGAATTTAACATGATAAACTGATTAATTAACTTCGTATGTTGTTTATATGATAGATAATCAATTTTGTATGATTATATCGCTATCGATTCTTAACGAATAACCATCCAACTTTAACAAGAAGAGAAACTCCGAATTCTACGTTAGAGAATGTAAAACGGTTAAAATCATGTGGATTTTTCTGATTCTCAACTAAAAATTCTTTGACATAGAAAGACGTTGGGTTAAGAAAAGAATGTCTAAGAGAGCGAAATTTGGTGCGTGCGTCGTCAACATTAAGGATCATGTGTGTATAGTGAAGGCAATTAGCTGTGGAAGCTCCGTTCAGTATTTACGCTCGTTTTAATCCGGATAGAGCAATTAGTATATATCGATGGTGCCAAGTCGGTGGTTACAGATGTAGAATAGGTTGTGTAGCGTAACGTCAGCGGCCCCTACCACATATAATCCGGTTTTAATTAAATAACTCGGGTCCGCTCGCTGTGCCTCCCTTTCTGGCTGCCGCACATCCCCTCAACGTTTACCGTCCTTCGTTCTCACGTTATCTAGTCACCCTTACGTGCGTTATACAAAATCTTCTGAAGAATTTTCCAACATGCTCCCTTTCTTCTCAGCTCGTACGATTTGAATATTTGATGCATTTTTTTTTTACCGAAAATTAATGCACCACCCGCAAAAACCTTATCGGGCTACTCTAACTTTTCGTGATCAAATTACGCATATTAACAATATATTTTAATGTTGTTACGCGATATTGAAGATAAGATTGAAATCATAAGTATGGGACAAACATGTGTTTGGTGAACAATATTCTTTTAATCCCTCGTTCAATCCGTATTTGTATAGATTTCGCTGAAAGAAGGAGTCGAGTTTTGGGAGTACGCTCCCGGTCTTGCTCTTCCGGGTTTGTACGTGTGCGTGTGACGGGGGTTCGGAGGTGGAAATGGGTGGGAACACGCGAGCGAGGGGAGTAGCACGGGCCAGGCGGCCACCACCGGGCGTCAGGCATTTAACCGCAACTGTTGTCGTTCGATGGTGTGGGTTATGGGCTTTGGAAGTTGCCGCGATTCGACCTCTTTCCACCACTCATTGTGCTCTGACTCTACGTCTCTGTCTGTTTCTCTCCCAGCTGCCAACTTCGTCTATTTCCCGCTCTTGGCCTTTGCATTCCGGGAAACGTAAATTCGAACTTATCGGAAGTAATTATTAGGGGAAAATCAATCATATTTATGTAACGTTCTCTGATGGCATGCTGCTACTCGATAAAAAATATGAATTCATTACCCAGGTAAGCAATAATAATTGACCGTTGACAATTTATAAATTTAAGAAAAGTTGATTGCATCGTATGAATACACAAGAGGTGTAAAATTATAGTCCGCCAATATTGTTCTCTAATGTGTTGTGCATACTGAGAAATCCATTGAGCGTTGTGCGAAATAATCTAAGTAATTGTCGATACAAACCAACACTAACAAGCATTTTATAACAATGATGACAAATATTTGTTAAAATTAGATTTTATACGGCATAGTGCAGCTATCTCGTAATTTATTTCACAGATTCAGAAAACTTTTCAACGACCGATTACATCGAAAAACTTAAGAAAACGAGAAGGCTTATCCGTCTCTGAAACATAACGAAATTGTGTGAAAAATGTACGCCTCTTGTATTTCCAGGAACTGCCGTCGTGTCCAAATCGGCTAACAATGTCAGCCACGGCAGACACTACTGCATTAATTAAAGCGATGAAATTATGAAGACTGTCTGTTCACGATAATCCGACCGCAGTCCGCCGAAGAAGCAAATCTTCTTCAACCCGGTGTAGGCACATTATTGATCAAAATAGTTTTAACTAGCTATGAATCGGGTTCCTACATTTTTCTCACTTAAAGAAAATAATTTGACTAAAAGTGCCGCAAAACACAATTTACATCCATCGAAAATTAAACACAGTGCCGAGACCGAATCTTAAGTGTTAAACAAACCGTTGACACACCGCGTGTTTTGAATGTGATAAATTGATATGCTACAATATAAGTAATTTTGTACCTGTAGATTGATTGAAATCAATAAAAACTTAGTACATGAGCGATCAAAACAGCGCACAAATAATAATGGTCAGTTGTTAGGGTAAGTTACGCTTGACAATATATTCGTCCATCAGCAATAGACATCAGGTTCTATGATTTAATCGATATTCACTCTTCCAGCTATCGTGCAAACAATTTTTTTTCCAACTCCACAAACGAGTTCTTACATCACCCTCGGCGTTAAAGGAAATTGGGAAAGCGATCGACCGCGAACCCGTTCGCAGGAAATCGACGCCGTCGGCAACAATTCCGGTCCCTCGGCAAACATCGTGCAACGAGGCTGTATTATCTACTCGATGATTTCTCAGCTCTCGATTGTTTTTACCTCCTAGCAGGATGCCGTCGCGGTAGTAAGAGCTGCCCGACAAGATCTGCTCCGCGATCGTAGCTTCTTCAGATGTAAATTCACCGTTTAGTACTAATTAAATACTCCTTAACCTCGGCGGTCCGCGCGATCCTAGCATTACCGTGATTACGGCCGTTCATTCGTTCCCTGTCCACGTTGCCTCAGTGCCGCATTCGCAGCGTGTTGCTCCCCATTCTCCTCAGTCTCGTTCACTGCGGGACGCGTAGACGATTATATTGCGAAAGGAAAGGCATGTCGGAGCTGCGAGTGCGAAATTCGAGAAAACTGCCATTCACGCAAGTTCTCCGCGAAAGAACATTACGAATGATACGCTTTGACAAGTTTAAGGACTGGTTCTCAACCTCAGAAAAACTGAAGGTTACACACTCTACTATTCCATACTCCGAATAAGAACTGGATTGTATGTTATCGCAGGGCATGTTAGAAGATCTTTTTTAGACATCTTTGCTAAAAAAAACTTTAAAGTGAATTGAAAATGTATTGAGGGCGACGGCTTTTATCACGGTGGGGGACATGGGCAGTGTCAATTAGACAATCAATGGACAGAGGTAAAAATGGCTCTAGGGAAAAAAAGGCTGGCAAGTAACGACCCTATTGTGAGAAAATGGACAATATAGGAGTAAAAGACTTAAGTCGGTAGTGGATCGAAGTTGATAATCTGGTCGCAGTCGTGAATTTCGATTCGGAACATTAAGCGATCCAGGTAATGTTGCACTTGTTCTTCAAAATGGCCCACATCAACTAGATGGACGCACGTTCGACCCAAACCGTGTAATCCGCGTACGTTACGATGTGAGTAAGTATCAAAAGTTCGATATGGTTGCGGTGATTTTGCCGGCACTTCTGGCGGATAATACTTCGGTCTAACAGGCTGGATGCTAAATCCGGCCCAATGAGAAATATCGAATGCTTAGCTTCCATATTTCGCAATGTAATTATGGACTCGACACGGTGTATGTATGACACCGCAACGTAAAGACCAAAGGACATATTTGGAGAACTAAACGAGATGTAGAAAGAGGTTATCGAACGTTAAGTACTAGTAATTCCATCTGGCATGTATAATTTCTTTATATATGTGTACCACGTAGCGCTTACTGACATTTTGCGCCTAGTTCTGATTTTGTTGAATGCACTTTTAACGATCGAATATGCATCGAATGCAGGTTTACTATATAGCATGAGTTTTATCAGTGTTATTACAATACCCTGGTATGGCTACATCACTTATGATAACCATTAATACAGCATGACGGTATGTGCCGTTAAGGTCTACGATAATCAGGGTTAAGCAAATGATTATAATTGTCAACCATTCGATCGATATTCAATAATTTAATGGTATAACAATGTTTGACTTGCCGTAGGAAAATTATGTTCATACTCGCTAATTAGTAATAAAAGTAATTGAAATTTAGGAGAATAATATGTTTGTATGATACCACTCATTCAGCTGATTTCTGAAAGAGTTATGTGATATCTCGGAATTCACAGTGCCTTCTTTACGTTCCTTTAAAAGGAATCTTTTTAACCGCTGTTCCCGCACCATTGAGCGGTAACACAAGAGGGCCCTTATTGTTACGCTCACAGGATTATAGTCCTACCACTTTCCTGCCGCGGTTATCCGCCGCCCCTTTGGCGGGCACCGAAATGGCCGTTTCATTAATAACTTGAGCCACGAAAACAATGGAGATGGGCATTCTTAACAATTAGTATAGCTTAAGCAAGCAGACTGTAATGAAACGATAATGATTGGCTACCGACAATCATATACAACCGCCTTTCGTCAAAGTATCTACTCACTGTTAAAATTCCGTTCTAAACTTGATTTCCAAAAATCTCTCTGACGGCGTTGAAGTCGTAACACACACTTTGTGTCCTTCTAACTTATTGCATATTACCTTGAATGTAATTGTCGATTCTGTCTTCGATACATCGTACACAATTATTCAATCGCTTTACATTATTATGAAATAATGATGTTAGATATGGGGTCATATGTCAAACGCGACATATTTAGAACGAAACGGGCATTTCAGCATTGTTCGTGTACTTCTGAACTTGACATTTGTAAAAAAGGTATGAACAAAGAAACACTAGCAAACCATAAAATAGACAATAAAGGGTGAAAACATCTGCATACACTGCACATGACGAGGCGACCACAAAGTGCCATAATTGATCTTACGATGTACCGATGAACGTTATAGAGAAAATAAATAATTTATGTGTAGGGTTGTTAGTTGTACAGTCTTACAATATGATTAGATCAGTGATTCAGGTTTTACACAAATGGGAAGAAGTATACAAAGACTATACTTTGTTCCCGCTTGAAGAACACACCTAAACTGTAATGGAACACGATACTATTGAGGTGTCAATGCTCGTGCCCATGTATGAACAATAGATGTCATACATGTACCTTTTACAACAGTTTTCTGCTGCCAGATCATTTTCAGAATGCCGCGCCTAGACTAGATGCGAAACGTAGTAGAAGGCTGACTGTAGGTTATGTTAGGTCCTCGACCATAAGTTCGGCAGTTAAGGATATAAGGGAAGCGAGGGTGAGCTCACCGGCACTAGACGGGAGCTTCTATAAGTGCGGATTCTCTGAAAAGGGCCTAAGGACGAGCGCCCTTTCATGCATACCAGAGTATCTCTATATCGACCCCTCTCCCCTTGCGCGCTCTCGTTCATTTTCCTTACTTGCATGCGCCTTTCTCACTCCCGTTCATCCGCGTACATTTATCTCACCAACCGTATTTACTGTTATCTTATACTAGGTTATATCAAATGAAATGAAAGTAACTGCAAGAAAGATGGTACCGTACCAAAGTAGAAAAACTAGTAATGAGCAATTACGTTGGAAAACGAACATAAGAGTTAACGATTGAACATGTAAGAACATAAGACGGTAAACTAACAGTTGCGTAGCATTACAACTAAGCTACATAATGATGCAAAGAACGCGATTTTAAACTTATATGAAGAACTAAAACAAGATCCGGATGCATATCGATGCGTGATTAAAAGGCATTTTAAATAAGTGAACAATTTTATGTTGGTTTAAGATAGTGGGGGCAGAACAGATTAAGAACGAACGAAAAGGAGAATATGGACAGAGGCGCAAAGTGACGTAGATGTGTATATAAGTAAACGTTCAGTTTCCCAAACTACCGAATCCCATTTATACCATTAAGTCGCAAATCTTCATCCCTCTCGAGTCTCAAAAATAAATCTCCCGTCTTTTATAACGTCTGCAAGTTCTATCGCAACCCTCGTCTACGCTCGTTCGAGTTTTGCGCTGGAAAGCTTGGTGAATAGGGGACACAAGCAACACGGTGGACGGCTACGACGATGACTTTCACGCTAGAAAATCGGCAGAGGGTCCTCTAATTTGCTTTTATAACCTACGCAGGACGCCCCACTCTCAAGTCTGATCAAAAAACGTCACCTGAGGACGCCAATCGGTTAAGAAACGATGCGTTGGCCCGGCTGTAAAAAAGAGCTCTGTAATCTGTCTTTCCATTTTGATGGAGAAATATATATTGACGTGGGAGGATAGGGTGTGTTCCTCTTAAATTAGATATTTACGCTGGTAGAGAACCTGTGTAGACATTGCAGACAGAAAAAATTTGATAATTTTGTGAGGCTGGTGATTTCAGTCGTAAATTGTGGTAAGTAGTTCTGAAAGTGTTGATTGACGGTTAGCCAAGTTAAATTGTAATTGTCAGATTGGATAAATGATTAGAATTGCCTACACTTTATGCGTATATTCAAAATTCAAACATAATAAATATATCACGTCACTCAATAAGTCTCCGGTCTAACTAAGAAAAACAATTTTTTTTTTTAGAAATTTGACTTTATTCATCAACGTACTCTCCTTCAAGAGTGATACATCCATTCCAATGCTCCTCTAACTGTTCGATGCATTTTTTGTAGACCGATCTGTCTTTGCTCTCAAAATAGGCCTCAGTTTCAGCAATCACTTCTTCATTTGAGCCTTCCTTTCCCTGGAGCATCTTTTTCACGTCTGCAAAAAGCCAGCAGTCGCTGGGGGCCAAATCTGGAGAGTACGGTGGGTGGGTAAGCAATTCAAAGCGTAATTTATCCAATTTAACAATTGTTTTCATCGACTTGTGAAACGCTGTTTCTGGTCCGTGTGGGCAAACGCGGCAACCACTTCAAAAGCAACTTGCACATGCCCAAATATTCATGTAAAATTGTAAAGACACTACGTTCTGATATCTTCAAGGTGTCAGCTATCTCACGCAACTTCATTTTACGGTCCTTTAAAACTATTTTGTGGACATTTTTTATGTTTTCTGGAACAATTACCGATTTTGGCTGACCAGGCCGTTCAGCATCATCGGTGCTTGTACGACAGCGTTTAAAATCAGCATACCAATTAATAATAGTCGATTTCCCTGGTGCAAAGTCCTCATAATGCTTATCAAGCCACTGTTTGGCTCCAACAGTATTTATCCTCATCAAAAAACAGTGTTCCATCAACACACGGAATTCCTTTCTATCCATTGTCTTGAAAATTACAAAACTGGGGTCACTAAAACGACTGTAACTTCTAGACTAACGGTCAGAATGACATTAAATTATTACACGTACTGTTTGAATTGTTGCCATATATGTGTCAAACCGGGGACTTATTGAGTGATGTGTTACATATGAATTGGTAAGCGCAAGTTTCTATTATACAGATTGATAATGATGATGAAAGATAAGCCATAATGAACATACATTATGAAACTAATGTATCCCAATGTAGAAGAATGTAGAAAGAAATTATTCTTTCCGCAACAGAGCGATCGATGTTCCGCTTTCAACAGCTCTCGCACTGCAATTACATAAACAACAAATTGACTGCATTTTGGGCTATACACGTATAATTGCGTAGAATTATTTCATTATGATATATCATGTTAACAGAGAAATGTTAGCTACATGTTGCCGTTATTGAGTAAGAGCAGCAAAGTTCATTTTCAGAAAGCTGTAAAAGTGTCAAAGTAGAGTTGCAACTGAGAAATGGTTAAAGTTCAAGTTCATTACTGAAGCTGTTCATGATTGTATTACAGAAATATGTAAACCGCATCGGTGAGCGTTAATTTTTCTGTGCCGATCCTACAATGTGTGCCACACATTCACGTCGCTCTCTTCTTTCTTTAGTCATCACTGTGGATGAAAGGTGATATTTATGTTGTGAATTTGAAATAAGTAAGAATGACGTCAAAAACAACAACAAACTTGTGTTGGCGGAGGAGTAGGACCTCTAGCTTGATGAGCCAGGATTGGTTTACCACTTAGGCCGTTTGAAACTGCGATTTTATTCCTTTCCTCAATGTGAAAATTGTCTGGTTACTAGTAACAAATGGTAAATAATGAATTCAAAATTACAATCCGTGGATAAAACTTAAGCTTTTTATAACAATAGGGGGTTTTGATACCAACAGAATGCGGCACAAAATTTCCCAATCCGATATTGAATCAGAAAACAGAACATACCTGAGAAGAAAAACTTTCACAAATCATTACAAGACGACAAAAAAAGTTTGTAAAAGAACTTGGTTCAGCAATAGAGTGTGGCGTGTAATATGCAAGAAACTTTTGCGGAATTTTATATGATCAGTCAGTAGAAAAATACCGAGCGCCCATCGGCGGGAATGGTAGTGTCCCATATTTCTTTTCTTGAAATTCTTGACCTGCACCCTCTTACCGGTACTGTTGTTTTTCCTTGTGCGGCGATGAACAGTTTCATATCCCTCATGTTGATCTCTTGTCTCATGAATACCGCATCACTCTTTGTTCGTGCACTTACACTCATGTGATTGTGCCGTTTTACGACCATTCGGACTTCGTATGCGCTTAATATCAAAGACTTTTCAGGGTCACCAAGAAACATTAGGCGGGTACGTGAGCAATGGAGAACAAGGACGATAACAACAGAAAAGAGAGCGAAACTGAGAAAGGGGGGAAGTGGTTGACTGAAGTCCCGGAACGTAGTTTTGGGAAAAAGCAGGGCGATGGTAATCTTTCCTTTGGCCGATGTGCAGAGTCACGCGCCACCGATTCTTCGCCCACGGTTGTCTGCCGTTTCGTCGCTCATATAGACATTCCTTTCTTCTATCGCCTTCTCGCTCTCGTTCCTCCGCATTCTGCCCTTTCGGCCTCTCGTGGTTTCTGCTACGCTCCCTCCGCATATGTGAGCTGCCCATATGCTCATTGTGCTATTCCCATGATAGGATACAAAATATTATATATATAGTACCTATGTCGATTACATCCATTGGACATACGTAGGTATATACACAGGTACTCATCTTGTGAAAATTAGTATAAGTACGATTATATTTTTAGATTTAATTCGTACTCAGCGCACACATACGTTCACGATCACAGCTTTACAGTATTGCATGTATTCGAGAGTAGACAAGCAACATGTTGCAAGAGATGTACATGTATTGGGAGCGGGTGGGAGAGGGAAGGGGGGAGAGGGGAGAGTAAGAGGGGACAGCATAAGAGAGCAAGAGAGATTATCGTCCCCCACAGTTGCCGGAGGTGATTCGCATTCGAGATTGCGAATCGCCGAAATGAATTTATCACCCGAGAATTTGCGTAAATCCCGACGTAACGAGAAACAGGAAAAGGACTTCGAGCGAGGTCCTGTTGCCTGTATCGCGCCACTTAGCCGGAAGCTGCGACACGCCGTCAGGGGCACCATCGTCCGCATACTACCCTGGGCATAATCTTTGCTTGTCAGCATTTCTTTTGCACGAGTGAGCGTCAGTCGTTTTTTGCAAGATGGTACATCATTATTATGCAGCATGTACGTATGAACACAATTAAGCAAAGTAACTGCGACAAAACTCTGGTACATTGGAAAATTTAGTTGGACTGTACAAGTGGCTCAAAGTATTCAATTGCGAAAGAATAACTATCGCTTGCGGTTCACTTAGCGTACTCGAATATTTACTGTTTAGTGAGTGTAGCAATATCCATTGGCACTGCCAATATTTTCTCCATTCACCATTTGTCGGCAAACTATACACCATTACAACTCACAGCAGTGTTTATACATTCATGTTGGAAACGATGCGATGTACACTGCCTTTAGGCGCAAATGGACATCGTATTCTGAGATCTCGGGAAGTCAAGGGAGCATGACCGTCGAAAGTCGTTGAGGGAAACGTGGGAGATGATTGGATGAAACAGACTCGAAATATGAAATAGAATAAGCAACTTAGAAATTAGATAAATATAGCAGGAGAGACAAAAGGGAAGAAATAAAAGGCACCTCTGGTAGGGTGAAGAAGATAGTGAATGACTCAAAGAGAGGCAACAGGAGGGAACGAGAAAATACGCGTGCGTGTACGCATGTAACGATTGCTGCGACAGGGGGTAAGGAAGAGGAGGGGAGGAGTGCGCGCGAGGGGAGCTGAAATCAGTTCGGCGAAGTGGCTCCGGGTCCTGTTGTGTAAATGAGGGATCGTAAAGAAAGGTACACAGTATCAGCAACACACACCTCGGACACCTACTGAAGCCGTTGGTCGGTGCCGGGGGACCCCCTGCCGTCTGGTTACCCTTAAATCACGGCTGTTTGTAATTAAGTGAATGAATGGCCTGTATCAGAGTTAATATTTGCGACATGACGTATGACGGTGCCGCGGAGACAAATCCCTTATATATCATCGCGCCGCTTTATGTAAGTGCCCCATTCCGCTTCTCAATTTAACGGCTGTACCGATCGTACCTGTCCGATGTGTGCTTTCTTTTTCGTTCCGTTCTGTTCTCTCTCTCCCCCCCCCCCCCCTGCCAACTCCCTCTCTCTCGCTCCCTCCAGTCCTCCTTAACTCGATTCCATCTTCGCCCTCTTCTCCGTCACGGCCTTCCACAGCGGCGGTTCACGATTTATTCGCCGATAATAAAGGGACGATCGAACGAGATCAAGATCCTCGATGCATTCAATGGCGCTACTTGTTTCTGAATCGCTACTCCCGAGACCAGGACGAGGAACTCATAACCGAGAGTAGACGGTAAATAACCTCGTGATGCATAACGTATGACGTGCGTTGGTGAATTTTCATTCGGCGTCAATTAACTACTTAGTTCGACTTCGATTAAACATAATTTCTACCATTCGTACACGAGTTTCACCGACCGGATATGGCGAATTGGAACGACATGATTATTATAGTATGAATGTACACGGTCGATCGTTCTCATGTTCCTTTTCACGGTTTATATCTTATTCAAATTTGATAAACTCTACATCCAATTTTTGACTGATTTTTTCAATTGCTTTACATACACAATGCATTTCGTGACAGTGTCACAAAGGGAGATAATCAAAGTTCGATAAATGGATTGCTCTATATTCTGTTATTATTTTCACCATTAAATATACAGAATTTAATATATTGTAGATCGAGATGTTGTTAACTTACATTCTTTCGCGAAATTGTTGAAATTGATCGATGACTATTCGTGTTACGTCTGATAATAATACAGGTACTCGGTTTCACAATGTCCCTAGCCGCAAGCACGTGCACATCACTGCTGGCGCCGACGGACGATCGACACGCAGAGCGAAAAAGAGGAGATTGGTGGCGGTGGTGACGGCTGCTGTAGTAGGTGAACGGAAGGAGATGGGGAACAGCAACAAGCGGGAAGCAACGGTGGTGCCGTTCCTTTATTTTTCGGTCAGAGGTGGTTACATCGGCTCGACAAAGATTACAAAGCGGCTTGCACGAATGCCGATTTGAAATTGATAGCCACACGGTCTTAGCTATCACGTACAAACTGCACTCATGCCAAGCTACAGGGAAGGGAGAGGATGAGAGAAAGCGAAAAAAGCTGAACGGTACGGAATGAAAGGCAAAACCTTGATGAGAAAAGCGGGAAGTTGTGTACGCAACGCAACAGACAGAATGGTGCCAGAGTTGGGTGACCTCAAACACCGCGTGGAAATTGTTTAACGGGAGACGGAAGACACATGGTGATATTCGAAATCGTAACAAAGCAAATATGATTAGATATTGAATGAGAGTGATGCTAATTTTAAATAAAAATAATCATAATGAGCTTAAAAAGATATTCACTATGAACCGATACAATTGAAAGGATGTAACAGATCGGCGTTTTTAACACGGTGTAACATTACGGTGTAAAAAGATTGTGTATGTCGGTGTATGAAGACGCAATATCGAATAGCCGTTAGTGAACCGAAAAGGGATGTAAGTCTACCTGCGCGATAGGTAGGCAGGAAAACAAGTGAAGAGCGACTGAGCGATACAGGAAGTGCTGACCAGCGTTAGGGCGCGTCATTACACGTTAGAGGCACAGTAAGGTGCATCTCTATCTTCGTTCAGCCTCACGCATAGTTATATCTCGAGCATCGGACTCGAAACGCGTCCACGAAACGACTTATGTTACAGCCGTGTACTCGCCTTTGTACGTGTCTCATACGTTCCCACCCCTTGCCGGCCCAAACCAGCATGCCAATATTCATAAACACGTCCGGCACCCGGCAATATCTTACTCAGTGGCTTCTATATAAGCACCCATGGAGATGCGGCGGAACCCTACCAAAAGGAATGTACTTCTGCCTACCACACCCGCCCCTTCGACATCTTCTTCTCCTCATGGCCCGCTGGCCAGGCGATATTTCGCTTCCTCAAGTTTGTTTCGTTTGATTTGGCGGCGGAGCGAATTTGGATTACATGCCCGGACTCCGCGGTTCGTCGTTTGTTGAGATTTTATGTGAGCCGCTATTGGATGAAGATGTTTGGAAGTCGCAGCAGAAAACGGTGTGCGTAGTCGATTTGTGATCGCGCTACTCCATGTAACGGTATCGTCACATTTGCGTACGCGATGCAGATCCGCGGGCAGTATCTCGTTTAAAAGGGCTTTAGAGGTGGTATCTTTTTAAGAACATCCAAGTCATTCGATTTCTATATATAGACGCACCCTATTAGTTGCACCGTGTACCGACGCTGGTAAATTGATATTCTTTGCAATTTCAAATTGAGTAAGTACATTCATGATAGGTAAAGAGGAACGGAATACGAAAGCGAGCAAGGCGATACAAAGAATCCTAAAATTGACTGAATCGGGTCATTTATTTGATGAGCCAAAAGATCCGGTAGTCATCTTGTCGGGAACAGAAAATGATAATATGGATAATAAACGTTTATCTGGGGAAGGTCGTACGGCACAGCAATTCTCTTGTGCTGACCTACCGCGAGATTGGAGACACCTCTTAATGAAGTGGACTCACGCCACAAAATGTTTCAATGCGATGAGGTTATGTTGCATACCCAGTATGTATTAGAATGCGACACGGGAGCCTGATGTATTACAGGGCTTGAGAATTGCGTAAGAAATTATATTGCGTGCAATGATTGAGAGATGCTACGTTTAGTAAATGCGATGTTTTAGTGCTACTTTTATATGGATAGATGAGATAGGGGTTAAGGGTAACTAATGCTATCGTGGATAATAAGAACCTTATAAAATCACATTATCGATAAACGACTAAAACCATGTGTGCTGAAGGCAATGGTCTGATTCTTACATTTTAAATCAATTCGATATTGCTACTTTGGAACTGGTAATGGGATTACGAAAAGGATTGGTTATTAAGGAAGCAAAGTCTTATGAAATAAGAAAAAGAGAAGAAGACGAAAAGCACCGTGAGTTGTTGTTAATCTTCCAGTTATCGGCGAATTAGCAACAACAGATAAACCTAAAAAAAAATTTGTGTTTTTTAAATTCCGCCTTAACTGTCAATGGTCATCCCTCTCAACTGCTAGCTGATTGCGTGAGTAAGTAAAGAGAAGATCCTACATCGTCAGCAAGCTTTCAAGTTTAGTGTTATCATCCGGGCAGTATATCTATTCGAGTCATAAAGAAGAGCACCGAACGAGCTGTAGACCTGTTGTACACGATGGTCTCACAGTTAGAAATTTTAGTCCCACTTTGCAGATTTCGTGAATGCGCTATTGATTGATGAAATCAAGTACAGTGGAGTATAACGGGTGAAAAGCAACCTTGCTGGCAATTTTAGAAGTAGTGAATCGCCGAGGGCGATCGAGAAACGCACGAATAATGATCGAAACAGTGTAAGAATTCGACTGCGTGGACGGAATTTTTATTTTTATACGTTTCGTGCAATATTAATTAGTATACAGTACCAACTGACCCATGGTATCTATTGCTCTGGTAGAATAGGGTACCGCTAGAATGGCGAAATTAACAGTTGTTGTCACTCCCTTCATCTTGAGTAAAAACAATTGCATATTTATTATATTACGAATCAATCGGTTCTTCGCCAGTCCAAATTACCATTGCTATAGTCACTCCAATGATAGACAAATATTTTTGAGCAATCGCGTAACTATTTGGATTCTTGAGAAATATGTGCTACGAATGTCAAATGAAATTGGAATCGTAGGATAGACTGGCAGTGATAATAAAGTGCCAGGGCCTCGTGGCCGATATTCTTTGCAAGTGCTCAGAGAAGAGCGTGTGAAGCGCGCTGTCAGGCAAGAACGAGTAATGTACGCCCCGACGATGTCCTAAAACAGTATGTTATACTTTTCTGCATTCGTAACCCTCCTCCCTGTCGATCTACTTTTACCCCAGCACTCCCTCGCTCCCTCATCGCTTCATATTCTCGCGCTCTCTCGATCTTTATCTGCTATTCAGGCGTAACGGAGAGTTTAATTAATATTCGCACAGCGGGTTGGCCCGTTTGATTAGCTCTCCGTTGCGTGGCTTGATGGGCAGGCATGCATCCACGTAGAACGCACATAGGACAGAGACAGAAATCGGTATCAGAATAGAGAGGGAAAGATTAGGTGAGAGAAAGGTGGAAACGAGATAGATGAACAAGAAACAGAGACATATAATGTGAGGGAGTGAGAGAAGGTGATGAGTGGGTGGGGGCTACATTCCGAGAGCCTACGAACCAACTGTAATATCACAATCATAACCAGACCCCTCGCCGGTCCGTTCCGTCCATCCGTCCGTCCGTCTGTCTGTCTGCCAAAACGTCCTCACGCTTCAGCGATATCAAAGAACTCGCTCGGCGCTCGTGACGTTTACGGTACACGTACGGTAACTACGCGTGCTGCTTTATGTGTATAACGTCCACCTACACGAGAATCGTGTATAGCGTATGTACGCACGTGCGGTCGACTACGGATGATTCTATGCTATAACGAGCGATCGAATAAGGCGTATTTAGAACTGCAATGAAAATGATTTGATATCATTGTTTCGCGTTGTTTGAATATTCAAAGTTGTGCGGTGAATGTCGTTAGAATGGTGTTAATAATTTTGCTGGAATCGTGGTGTGTTTTAGTTAAAATTGTACGTCAAACCAAAACAGTTATTGGCCATAGATATTTCAAATATTAAATTGGGTTCTACTAAATATTGGTATTTCCTCATTTAAAAGGCAAGATGAATTTTCTGAATTCAATGAATCGCCGGTGTCACATAAATGGAAAAACGTGCATCAGTATTGCACTTAAAAAATATGTAGGCAAAACATTTTAAATCTTAATGATTAGTGATACTGGAAGGCATGTTAACTATGGGAACGATGTACTGTGTGGTTTAGAATTCTATCGAAATCAGCGGACGGTGGACGGCATGGGCCGGAAATACGAAATTTCTTGCGGACCCTCCAATAAGCCCCATTGTTACGGTTGTTGGATGACGGGGTAATGATTTTTCGACCGCGGAATATCTCCTCTGTCTGTACCGGTAATGAGCGGCTGCTTTTCGCGTTTAGCAATTTTGTTTCTATTTCCGCGAAGTGTCGCCTTATTGTGGTAAGTCTCGTTCAGTACTACGCATATGGCCAACAATAAAAATAATTTTCAAAAATAACTAATGTGAAAGCTTCTTGCTACTTAGCGTTACTCTATATTGGAATTAATGACATTTCGTCAAAGGTTAGAAAACACTTATCGCACGCACTTAATATCTGAGCCCAATGATACAGTAGTGATTATTACGGTTTTGGTTTCTGTGATGGATTTCAACAAGATGACAAAAGTTGTGCCGGTTTCACAGAATATTCTAGAATTTTGTGATAATGACAATAGAAGCACGCTGTATCATTGAATGAGAAGTACATACTTATGTAAGTTTAATGAATATTCTGTGCTTCTGCGAGGGATGTCGTCGAAGCTTCAAATTCTGATTTTTTTCTCGTGAAAGGTCGATAAGTATGTACATATTAAGGTAAATGTTTTTTTTTGAACGGCTTTACGTTGCATCGACTACAACGCCATTAGCGACGATGTTCTATATGTGTTCCATTAGACATTATGGAATAGGTCTGTGTCTATTAAGTATTCAATTGTGTTTTTGTATGTTTATGTGAGGTGAGGGCGATGTTCGAGTTAATTTGGTGTTTTTGTCTGTAGGATTCGAATTTCCTACATTCATATAGGAGTAGTGGTCTCTTATGGACTTGGAACAGGTATCGTATTCGGGAGAGTGTCCGTCCTCTTGAGTAAGTGTTCATGCGTAATTCTGGTATTTCCTGTTCTCAGCCGGGATATTACTACCTTCTGTTTCCTATTTAGGTCGTTCCTTATGGGATCATGGTAGAAATTTTTTGCTATGTTATGAATCTTAGTTCTATTGGTATCTGACCAGATCTAGTTCCATTCATCTTTTATGTTGTTTTTTGCATGGCTTGCATGTTCCTGGTAGTGGTTGGGAGGTGTTATCAAGTTCAGTGGGAGGGTTCTTGCTTCTTTGGAACTAATATCTGCCTTGTCATTTCTACCGATTCCCTGATGGGATGGTATCCAGATGATAATGATGTATTTATTTGTGTTAGAAAGCTTGGAATATGTTGTCTGAATATTTAGGATGATCTCATTCTTTTCTCGTTTGTTAGGGTATTTTAGGGCTTGTATTGCACTCATGGAGTCGCTGTAAATAACATAAGATTTGTGTGATGTTTCTTCTATGAACTTCAGGGCGTTGTATATTGCATAGGCTTCAGCTGTGAATATGAATATTTCATTGGGGAGCCGTGGTTTTACTGTCTTGTCTTCTGCGATAGCTGCATATCCCACCCCTTGAATAGATTTTGAGGCGTCAGTGTAGATTTTGTTATAGCGTATGTACTTGCTGTCCTAAGAATTTAGCTTTGTGTTCGTGATTGTTTCTTTACTCTTTTTCTTAGGTCTGCAAGTTCCAGATTTACTTGTGGACTTTTGGTGATCCATGGAGCTATTTCATCTTGTTTGGGCTCAGCGATGTTTATATTTTTGGTTTCAATTGGTAATAGATATGTGTCAATTCGAATGTACAACGGAGTAGGGAGATTGGGTTTCTCATAATGTGATCCTTTGAATCTGTTTTTGAAAATGTAGTTAAATGTGGAAATGTTAGGGGTGGAAGCTATTCTTAGTGCGTACTTTGTGCAAATTAGTTTTCTTCTTGTTCAAGGGACATTTGTTTTGTCTCAAATTGGGTACCATTAATTGGACATGTATGGTATAGTCCTGTGACTATCCTTAGTGCCGCATTATGGTCCGGTTTTATGGAATTATGGATGGTTGATCCGTAAACAATTTTGGAGAGGATTAAAGCCCGATATGTTTTTAGTTCAACTTCTTGGTCTGAGCCCCAATTTTCATGGGCGAGGGCTTTTATGATATTTAATTTCTTGTGGAACGTTTCTTTCAGATACTTTATGTAGGGGACCATGTTAGTTTGTTATCAAATATAAGGCCCAAGAATTTTACATTGTCTACAGATTCTATTGTCGTGTTAACGATGTACATATAATGGTTAGTTTGGGGAGCACGTTTTTTTGTGAGTCGTATTGTTTGAGTTTTGGACGGCGTGAATTTGGGGTCTGACTTATTGGACCATTCTAAGAGATTGTTGATGGTTTCTTGCAGTAGTATTTTTGATGTTTCAAGGTTCTTTCCGTTGCATGTTACCGTGAAGTCGTCTGCAAATAGGTGGCTTCTAACTGGGCGTTTTATGCATTCTGCTATGACATTTATTCCTATTACGAAGTGTTACATTGAGGACTGATCCTTGGGGTACACTGTTTGTTATTTCCGTGTGGTCAGAAAGTATGCCGTTTGTCCTGACTTGGATGGTTCTATCTGCCAGGAAATTTTGTTATAAATGCAAGTAAGTATGTGTCCGCTGATATTAAATTTGATTTGGGCTTTTATAATCCTGGTTCTCATTATCGTGTCATATGCTTTCTCTATGTCTATTCTCTATTCTTTTTTTTTCGAAGACGTCACATATTTCTGTTTGTATATTATTTAGGACATCAATGGTGGAACGGTATTGACGAAAACCGTATTGTATTGGTGTAATTAGGTTATTGAGTTCCAAGTACCATTTTAGTCTTCTATTGATGGTTTTCTCCAGCAACTCACACATATTGTTTGTTAAGACTATCGGGCGATAACTTTCTGGATTGTGTTTATTATTTTCGGGTTTGATAATGGATGCGACATTGGTTTTCCTTCAAGCATCCGGGAAAATTTGTACCGTCCATATGCAATTTATGATGTTTAGTAGGTAGGTTTTTCCTAATGTAGGTAAATTTTTTAGTAATCTGTTTGGTATGCCGCCGGGGCCTGATTAGAAATCTTCAGTTAGTTGGAGTGTTCTGTTTAATTCTTTTATGGTTATTGTTGAGTTAAGGTTGGGGTTTATATTATTTTTTGTTTTGCGGTCCAATACGTTAGCTAGATTGTTTTCGTGAGTGGCAATGTTGCTACGAATATTGGCGAGTAGTTGATAGTTTAAGGTAGTACCTCCGCGACAATCCAGCTAAAAACTTTTGACTCAGTACCCACAATAAACATATCAGCAAATTCAGTCTGTAAGTAGCCTGCGGTTTTTTTTTACGAGCTTGTGTCTTTTACACTATCATATTCTCTATACGAATACGCACATACTATGAAATATTATTCTGTGTAGAAATGTGGCAACGGCGCATATTTTTTTTCGGTTGTTAACGTGGCCGGCGACGAAAAGACACACACACTCGCGCAGCGCCGATAATGCATCGTTGCCGCATCATTTCTACGCGACTTCATTGATATCCCCTCCACAAAAAATAATCATCTAACTATGTTATTCTTCCTAATGTTTCATTAAAACTACGTGGTAAACAATTTCCATTTTTTTGTAAGATATTCCAAATATATTACTCTAACAAATATTAGTTTTTCATCAAGATGGTAAAAGTCCTTCAATGCAAAAAATATAAAATATGTCATTTTCCCACGCTTCTCCTATGTTGTATGTACAAAACATGTCATTTTTAATTACAATTATCTCATGTTTCGTGTGGTCAATCGTCTCCAAATTTTAACATCGTGTGTGTTATGCATTTAACTACTTACACTCCAAATTTTAAAGACTTCTTGAAATTTTGCAAAGGTGGTGGTACTACCTTAAGGCTAAGATATTGGCAATGTCAATGGGATTCGTAACAAAAGTGTTGTTATCTTGTTCAAGGAAGTTGATTTCATTATGTACTCTACTTCCCTTTATTTGCTTTATTTTTTGCGATACTTGTTTGGTCCGTGTTTGAGTCGTTATAGTTGATACAAATAACTCTCACAATTTCTTCTTGCTTTCTTTGATTTTTCTGCAGAACATCGTTCGTAGTTTTTGGATTGCTATTAAGTTGTCGTAGGATGGATTGTTTTTAACTCGGTTGAAAGCGTGGTGGCTATATTTTAGTGCGATTTTCAGGCTTCGTCCCACCATGGAATATTATAGTTGCTGTATGGTGTTAGTCAGTTGGATGGGTTAAGTTTCAATGCTCCTTTTGTTGCTGTGCATACGTGGGTATCAAAGTCATTTAGTATTTCATTGTTTTTTTTAAGTTAAGTTAAGCTAAGTATTTTAAATATGGATCTTTTTTAGGCGGTTGGTAATAGCAATTGCTTCTACATTGATATCTACTGGGATTTCCATAACGATAAATTCGTATGATACTGCAACGCATACTTCTCTACTGGCGTAATTTTCATTTTTCCTATTTTTGACAAAGAATGTATGTTTCTTGTGTGTTAGCTGGTGGTTTCTTTTGAAGTTAGTTTCTTGTAAGCATAGTATTCGGGGATTGTATTTCTTAAGTATGATGAGCTAATGTGTATATGAGCTAATGTTGTTGTGGATTATTGAGAAGTGTCTGTGTCCATATCTGATTTCTGTGACCCAGAGTTTTCGAGGTATTCTATTTATAATGCTGCGTTCCTTTAGAATTGGGATATTGTTCTTAGCATTTCTATTAAGGCCAGAGTGTTTTCCGCAGTGTCCTCTGTTATTTCTTCCGGGCTGGTGACATTTTCAAGAACACTTTTTAATTCGAGATAGTTAAGCACGAAGTTGTTTCTGTCTTTCTGATTTCAATTTTGGCAGGGTAGAGCATTTCCTCTAATTTTACAGAAGCTGGAATAGGGGATGCGGAACAGGCTTCTTTTCTTTATACTTGTTATCTTTTTTTTTTGTGACTCAGAGTTGTGCCGGCGTACTAAAGGATGTGTCGTCGTCATTTATACTCCCTACTGTTTGTTCACAGGATTGAGACAGTGGCCTTTTCGCCGATGGTTTGATCGGTAGAGTTTCGAGGAATTCAATGTGTTCGATCGGCATTGTTGTTTCCACATTTACCAACGTTTTTATCGCTTCACTATCAACAAGCTGATTTAGCGTTTTGTTATTAGAACTGATTTCAGGTTGTGTGACGTTTGGGCACTGCTTGGCGAAATGTTTCTCTCTGTTTGCAGAGGAAACAATTTATTTTGATCAAGGTAGTAAGTATCCTGTGGGACGTATAGTTAAGAAATTACGAAAAAATCTGGGATCTTTTTGGCGTCATCCGGGTGTACGTATACTCGCCTCCTAGCATTCAAAATATGCGCCAATTCAGGTTCAGACATTCCTGCTTTTAGGTGTAATATTCTCGAGCAGAGTCGTATTTTGTTTGTTTCCATGACGTTTTCGATTTCAACGTTGAGGATTGTGGGAGAGACATTTGAAAATATAATTCGTTGAGCTGGTTGGATTATTGGCCTGAACTCTACTTCTATATTGTTGATTGCTATTGTTTTTAGTTCTGACGATAAGGATGTGACGGTTTCTTTTTCGTACATACATACAGATTCTACCATTAGTTACCTTGAATATGAATTTAATAGCTTTTGAGCCAATTATATTATCTGCAGCGTGAACATAATCTCTTATGGTGATTCCATCTATTGATTGTAAGATAATAGCTTGTTTCTTGGTTGGAGGTTGTTTGCGATTTGTGGCATTTGCGTAAGATTTTGTGGATCCTTTCGCTTCATTATTTTCGCGGTTATATCTGATCGCTTCGGCTTGTGAGGAGCCCCTGTACTCAGCGGTCTCACTTGGTTTTCGGCTTTGCAGGCCGATCATATTGCTTTATGGTCATCTAATAGGCCCATGTATGATGCCGATTTGCATATCAACACCAATACACAGTACCTACTATGAGTATATTGTTACACTGTTTGTCGGTACACGTGAACTGCGGCACATTGCAAAACACGGCGCGAAACGACACAACACGTCTCTACTGTTTGACAGTTCAATTACAACTGGTAAATGTTATTAGTCCTGTGGTTATGTATAATTACCAGTTAATTTGATACATAATCACTACTAATTTTTGGAAATGTGGTTAATTCAGTTATTAAGTGTAATTGATGGTTATCCTTGAAGATACCCAATAGAATCCTCCCAGTGGTCGAGAAAAATTCGATCACACTTTGGTAGGAAGACCTCAAACTCGCTTTAGTGAATACCTACGTTTTATAAGAAATATGACTATCATCATTTTTCAAAGAAAGTCCTTTATTTAAATCGTTTTTATCACCCATCTGTATAACAGAAAGAACCAAATATGGCACGGACATTTTACTATAATTATATATAATGATCAATAAAATTGATAAATGCGATAAATTTTTGAATATTTATCAAATTAACTGGTAATTATACATAATCACCGGATTAAATAAATTTACCGTAAAATATATAATGTGACGTAAGCCCGCGTTAATGAAATGAAACTTGTCACAGATTATCAGCAGAGCCGTGGACCTATTTTCCGTTATTTACGTTTGACTAAAGGGCTTACAAATAGAAGCAAGGGTCATAAAAGACACTTTTTCCTTCGGTGCAATATCGAATAATTGAATCGAGCGTATTCGGCAGCGATAAAACTATATGGCCAAAGGAAACGAGCGCAGGTTGTAAGGAGATAAGAGCGAATCCCGTGAATTTAAATCGTTATCCCGATAAACGAGACTCTGCCGTGCATTGTTAAGCCTCTCTCGTCCCATGAAGTGGTAACTAGCCTGAAGAAAAAGGGATGGGCACTCGAAAGCGACTAAACAGGAGCAATTCAAATACCTAAACTTGATCGCCAGTTACGTGTCCTCTGGTATTTCGTTGAATCTATTGACGGTCACGTTTATCCTATTTGTTGCACATTCTTCTTTTGTACATTTATCCTATTTGTTCAATGCATACTCGTCAAAAGGTTGGAATTTTTCTTTCCGCTGTCGCATTTCCATAAAATTACCGAATTACGCGAAGAAAAAACGTATAGAGTATAGACTATCCTATTTTAACGTCGAAAAGAGGTTTGTATTATATTTGCCAACACACATTTCATACAATAGTACTTTACGGACAGAAACAGAATTCTTTTTGCTCTTCTTTTTTTCTTATGTAACTTTTTCACTTAAACCGTCTTTTCACCATAATTTGTTTTGTTTCTTGTGGCTGATATGCTCTTATGATTGAGCCTTCACCCTCTGGTTCACTTACAATTAGTCCAGGGCTTCCCAACTCGCGACTCTGCGTAGCAATGAATATGACCGATATAAAAATATTTGTGTAAGTTTATTTTACATTTCAGTTCAAAAACATTATAAGATGCCACTAGTATACGGTTATAAAGCATCTTTAAAAGTATACTGCATTCTTGAAATACAATTTTACTTCCTCGAGTTCACCCCGAAATCGCCAGTGGGAAGCCTTAATCCCGACGGTTCAGTTTCTATCTACTTCTCGTCTTGCTCATGCTTGTAAGGTTTTCTTTCCAGACGATTTTATCGCAGAATTCCTTCGTTTCACGTTAAGTTACGTTTCCTTATTGCTTTATTGCTGGGGCACATGTGGTCTATATATGCGACACTAGCATTTACACGTGGGTAAATGAAGCGAAGAGTATGCGGAATAAGGAATGAAGTCCGTCCTCCGGTTTCTTATGTCGATGTCAGATTTCAAGCATTGTAAACAGTACCTATATGGCTAGTTGTAAAGTCGGTCCCTTTGATACCGTGGATCCCATAATGCGTCGATACATACGTAGGCCTCCGTCATAAATACCAGCAGGCTTCTTTTCTCTTTTTTCTTCATCGTTCCCCATCGCTGATATCATGTTATTTCTCGCCTCTACTTCGCCGCAATTCTTATTTTTTACCTACGCACAATTACTAGCATATAAGCAACGTAAGTTTCTGAAATATAAACACATGTTATCCTGCGATAACAAATTTTGCGTCAAATAGTTTATTAAACCGCGAGTGAGAATTTGTCATGACATATAAGCAAGCCATCTATTCGGTCGTTTGAACGCGCGTAGTCTGACGGCCGTGGTTCGCGTTTTGCTCATGTATTCATATGATGTACGGATTTTCACATATGTGTGAACGATCATCGATCGAGTTTCTGCAAGGACATTGGTAACAAGGCTACCGCTTGCCTACTTTCGTTTTGTCGGTTTACGGGGCGCCGTAACCGGACTCTATCGAGGTGAGAACGATTTCCGGGAACACCGGTGGTAAGGTATTAATAAATGTGTTTTGATGGGTTGACTCGTTAATACAAGCCGCCTATTTCTTTTTCAGCACTCGGAAATCCAACGCGAAAATTCTCTTTCTAACCGATACGTTCTCGACGCTACTAAACCACAGCGAATCGAATGTTCCTGCTTATTATAATCTATTATTACCATAAAGGACACGGTCGCGCAAGCGACGACAGGGGGGGGGGGGGGCAAAGGGGAGGGTAGATACAGTGAGGCATCGGGTAAAAGTTTGAGTCGTGTAATAGAAGAAGGCGCAGACATATTTATGACCATGATAAGATGCCTTTCCCGTAGAGGGTGAGTTCAGACGGAAACAATTTGTTGTGGGTGATAACAATAGGCATTTACGTTTACTAACAAGGGGAGGACTAGGGTTGTGAATCACTGATTTCGTTCAAATTTTACACAGACCTTCTATAGTCGAAAATATTGGACAAGCGTTTTGCCAAAAGTTGCAATACACTCGAATTTTTTCGAAAATTGAAGTTAAAAGTCAACATTTTTTTTTGAGCCGAAAGGGCAGACCAGAATAAGACGGTCAAAAGTGCCCCTAATCCGATTGAAATTCTGAATGGGCCATTCGATAGCTGATGAAAAAATTAAACATTTTTGTGGATTTTCAACTTCGTATTTCAATCGTGGGGAGCGGGGATGGAGGAGGGTAAAATGTACTGTTCGCTTCCCCCATAATTTTCCCGGAATCTAGTGGACAACAAATTTAAAAAAAATCAGAGATTCATCTGGTAATAGCGTGCACATTTTAGATTTTTTCAGGTTCTTTTATATAAAAAATCTAATCGGGAGAAAAATAAAAACAAAAACCAAAAAAGGAGCCAGAAAACTATTGATATGATACTGAAGGAGTCCAGGTTAGTGTCACTTTTTCCTGTAATGTAATTTTATAATTAACGTTTCTCTGAGTTTTGTTCAGAATTTTCGATTTGGTGCAACAGTGTCGGAAAAAACAAAAACCACAACAGTTTTTAAGTCTCAGAACAGGGTATGAGGTAAACTTTAGTTTTCTTTTCGTCACATAACTATTTTATAGGATATTTAATGTTATTGAGTACACTGAACAGTCGTAAGAATGCAAGAAAACTAAATAAATGGAGAAGACGATGTTACAGTGCATCCTTATGTGCCAAAAGATTGAAAATTTATACATTACCTTTCCCCGCCCCCACGACCGAGGTTCAAAGTTAAAAATCCACAAAGATGTTTCTCTCTTCATAAGTTATCAAATTGCATATTCAGAATTTGAATCGGTTTAGGGGAACTTTTGACCATCTTATTCTGCTATGCCCTTTGCGGATGTGGTTGAAATTGCCTTCCAACAGATACTTACACATTTATTTTGCAAGTAAACAATGATTATAAATATATATTATGGATATGTTCTGTAAAATTTACTGTTTTCATCGAAGCGTTGTAGCAGAGTAAGTATGACTGTCGTAGTAATCTTACGGTCTGGGGTTCAAGCGTTCATGCAGTTTTGCGTTATGTAATTTTTTTTACAAATGCAAATTTTTGTTTCCAAGGGCGGCTTCTATACTTTAATATAGTTAGAAGCAATTATATCTTATTACATTCCATCGACAATTTTTAAAAGTTCTTATATCCATCCAAGCTTCTTTGAGAATTTTTTCAAAAAAATCGATCGGGGCGTGTTTTGAGATAAAAAATATTTTGTGCTTTAAATTAGAAATAAACAATAAAAAAATTTTTTCTGGTTAAAATCATATTTTTTTCTTGAAAAATCATTCAAAAACACAAATTTTGGAAAAAAGAACGATCAAATTGGTGCATTTTTCGCAAAGTTTGAGCATTTGAAAAAAATGAGCCCTAATTTTAAGAAAATTTATATTTCCAAAACGGACCGTCAAAAAAATCTGAAGAAATTCATGAACGCGTTTTTCATCGACCGTAAAAACATAAAAAATTTTGAAAAATATCGAAGGGGGTGAGGTACAAAAGTGTCCGATTTGGCATGGAATGCCTCATATATATAAATACATAAAAAAGTGAAAGTTACATAAAATAAATTTTAAAAATTGCAAAATGCAAAACCCAAGAAAACTTGAAGCATAGACCTTAAACTTACTGCGCTAGTACCATACCCAATCTGCTACGTCGCTTCCATGAAAATCAAGTAAATTTTATGGAACTTATCCATAATGTATATTTTCAAACATTGTTTACTTTGAAAACAAATGTGTAAGTATATTTTAGGAGGTAATTTCCAAAGCGTCTGCAAAATATCAGCGCAATTAATTTCGATCTCGAGTTTTTAGAAAATGCAGGTGTGTTGCCACTTCTGGCAAAGCACGTGTCCAATATTTTTGGCTAAAGAAGGTCTGTCCAAAATTTAAACAAAATCAGTGACTCACAACCGTGAGCCTTCCCTTGTAAGTAACGACATAATATTGCAGATCAACGTTTATTCCGCTATCTTGAGTTCTGTCTTATTTATAGATGCAAAAGTTTGCAATGTTTCTCAAATTGTACCGCCACAAAATGTAACACAACCGTAGCGGTGTTTGTTGGGATACTACACTTTTCCATTAATTAATTAGACAGAAAATATTTTAATTACTACAATTGTGTAAATTCTCTCCTATTTACAATGTTGTACGGAAGTCTGTGTCAATTCAAGCAACGTGGGTGTACATGTTCCGATCAAGTTGAATACTGATCATTTGCATCCTGATATTTATCAATTATATATACAAGTAACAACTGTCTATATGTATAGCATAGCCGTTCCTAGTCTGAGTTACTACAAAAGAATGGATGTAAACCATTTCGCCGGTTCGAGCAAAACGCCAAATACTGTTATTTTTTATTGTTCTCTGCAGGCATTTTGACACAACATGAGTATATTGCGTTTGTTACAGTTTCACAAAAATACGATTTATGATGACCAAAAACCGCCAATTCAAACGTCTATCATGGTATATTTCTAATACACAATTCTAGTGCAGCGTAATTGCAATATAACTGCATTTTAAAATGGGATGTAATAACGTATCAACATGATATAACAAAAAGTCTTAATTCTCAGCAAATATGGGGACTGAAAACATGATTTAGATAACATGATATTTACAGAATGAATGGGTACGGGACGGGACTTGAATACGAAACCTTTGAACGCTCAGGCCGGCGCCATACACAATCGGCCACCGGACCTTGGTGTTATTCATCGTCTTCACTTTGGCTAAGGGTTTATGTGCTTCTTACGCCATCCTTTGCTTTTTCTCTACCCCTCCCGCAATTCTATCTCTAGGAGACTCTGACCCCCAATATACAATACAATATCTACAAAAAACATGATGCTTTATTTAACTATTTTTATAATATAAATGGCGTATCTCTATGTAAAAGTTACAGGTCGTCCTAAACTAAATTTAACTCCATAGGTATGTAAAATCAATTTGCACAAAGTACCAATTTTGAACTTGGCCTAGGAGCATTAGTAATATACAAAAATTAAAAATCCCCCATTTACGCAATTATTCTTATCTAAGTGTTTAATTACTTTTGCAGTCAGTTACAAGACTTGACTCAACAAGATATATGTTGTGAAATTTTGGTGATATTGCGAAATCTATAATTTAACTTGAGGAAACAAAGACACGCGAGAACTGACGGCTTTGCACTAAATGGATCCCTTGGCTGGGGTTTAACCATTTGCACTCGAGCGGCACCGATACGGCGTCCGGCTGATTTCAACTGTGAACTCGTGCAGCTCCCGATTGTTTTGAAGTTTTGTTTTGTTTTGAAGTCAAGCGACGCTGCTACGGCACTATGGTCTTTTGTGACTTGTGAAATTTTATTACTTCGATACGCTTGTTTGTTTTTAAATGTTTTTGAAGTACCTGTAAAATGTTTCCCTAATTTGGCCGAAATCGTCTCGAGTTGCTGGTTCGCGCAAGCGAAAAAGGCCTCGAGTGCAAAGGGTTAATTCCATGCATTTCGTTTAAACTGGCAGTATCGATACCATTGCCGTGAATATTTTGTTTTTCTCCAATATGCGGCAATTAGTAAAAGAAACAGTAAGTCAGATTCCATACCTGGTATTAGCCATGTTAAAATTGATGAAATTATATAAATTAATACAATTTAGAATTATGCATGTAGGATTACTGATATATGCACACTATTTTTAACAACATACACAGTATGGAAATAGTGTGAGATGCTGTTAATTTACGTTTATTTTCTTCATACAAATGTATCCATTTTTTGTTTAATTCATTGTTAGGTAATTACCATCAATACTTAATATTGCAAATGTTTCTCCATCATTGTAAAAAAAAACATTTGACTTTTTCCCCAGAAACGTATATTATAAATTAAATTAATTAAAAAGAATTCTCAAATCACTTGTTTGCAAATATTAATCGTATTTCGATTGGATTGAATATGCAAGACAGTGTAAAAAAAAAGGAACAGAAAATCTAAAATCTTGAATCTGAAAAATCTTGCCACAACATAGTAGCGTGCTACGTTAACAAGTAAGTACATCACAGGAAAATTTGGAAAAAAATATCAAAGAAATAGTATCGATAATGTGCATTTAAGGCATTCGTGAGGTTGCGATCCGAAGACCATACAATAAGAGATAATTATGTTTCGATTTTTCTTTTTAAATCATTTTTTACGAGATGGATTTAAGCGATTAATTATGAATCTTATAACATATTTTCCTTGCATTGGCATGAATTCTGCTTTTTGTCTGAAAGCAGAGTGAAAGTCGGAACTGGCTTATGAGCACTTTTGACCTTTTCTTGTTATGTTATTTGATGTATTATTCATAAATAAAACGGGCGCAACACATATATTGAAAGAACTAACCGTAATTCGGACGAAACATTAGATTTCGAAACATTACACGTTCTACGAATTAATTAATTCGGCCACACGCATCCGTTACTTACACTATTCAAGAACACATCGACACAAAATAATAAAAAATCTTACTCACAGTGGAAGTAGTTCCACAAAAAAGCCAGATTTGACGAATGGTGATACATGGTTCAATCCATTTGTACGCGTGTACAGAACCGGTATACGCATAGCCACTGTCTGATACACATGCAGAATGCACATAGATCGAACCGGCTAAGGTGCGAACGTTGCTTTAAGTGGCCATCCACTGACCGTTCAGCGAGTGTTGGGGTCGAAAGCGTCGTAGCGAGTAACTGACTACCGCACCATCGAAATCGAACTAATAGTGGAACCAGCCCGCCCGTCTGTCAGGGCAACTTGCCCCGGGTTAGATGTGCAACGAAGAGAGACAGAGCTCAAGAGAAGTGGGGACCAAGCGGACTTTGGTCATGGGGGGGGGGGGGGGGAGACAAACCCTCTCCGATGACGATGCTATTCGGTGAGAAATTTTCGACACCAGTATGTACCAGTTTTTTTTACCTTCTTCGTTCATCATTCTCCAACCACTGTGAGAAACATTCTGTGACACAACGGAGGGATAATAATATTGTTATAAATGAACCATAATTCCTATGTGATAGTTTAACTGGAAAATAAAAAAAAAGTTCTCAACATGGAAATGTGAATTCTTTTCTAATTTAATCGGTACGTGCTTTTCGGTAAGCGAGAAACAGGTGCACACGCATTTCTTTTTTTTTTGTTTTAAACTGCTCCTTTACCGTTAAAGAAAATTGATCATCAATTTATTTAAATGTACGGAATCATGAACTGACAGGATCTTCACTACAGAGAATGAATTGAAGTTATAGGATTTCGCCTTTATCCTGCCATCTTCGCACTGATAAAATTCCAACCTTCGTACATTAGATTTTACTAATTCAAAATTGCAGGAAAACATTTAGCCCTTAATCGGTGATAATACGGAGATTATTCAGAAATCACTCATGACAGACATCTGTTTCGACTTCAGCGAAAAGCCGTCATTCACAGTGCATCCGTGCTGCTAAGCCTAACCACCCCTAATGTCGCTCCCATGAAGCCCTACACGCTCGGCGAACCAGGAGGACCACTGACTGACTGTTCTGACCGACGAGATGACTGACTGACTCCCGTGCTGTCCGTGTACACACAAAAGGACGCTATTGTGCATGCCAACAGATTACTAGACTTATATACAAAGTCATTCATGACGAACGTTGTCCCAGTCAAACGTTCGGTACCTTCCCCATCCTCTCTTCAGATTTTCTACTGTATCGCTCTCTCACCAGTCTGCTTCTCATTCGGTTCACCCTATACAGATTCACACCTATTGCCCGAGAGTAAAACCGGGTGTTCGTCACGTACTGGCCCACTCTCCCATTATGGTGGAAACTACCCGGTAATCTTGCTAATACAGATGTCAGTGGCGTATGCACCTCGACGAAGCACCCTCCGTCGTTTCACATTGATTTCCGTTTGTCTCATTCGTTCCAGCCTCCTTATTTGGCTTTTACGTCAGATCGAATCGCTCATACGTACACGTCAGACAAATAATTTTTATAACCGATCTTTGAGCGATCGAACGATTAAAGTTTATTCTCGATTTGACTCCCGTTTATGTATAATCGTACGTTATTGTTTGCTCCATATGCGTGCGTTAGATCAAGGCAAGTTTTTAATCTGACTCGCGATAAAAATTGGAATTATTGAAAATATCAATAAACGTAAGTGAAATTATACAAGACCCGGTAGTCAAAATCTCAAATAATTTTCTATGATAATTTCGCATTGGCGACATTACATAACAAAAATAGTAACGTTCCATTTTGGCATGAATTATAAATGCGTCAGCCTGTGGAAAACATCTTCCACCGCACAAAATAAGTCCCGTTGACAACGAAAGTCACATTATCCTTTGATTATCCGATGTTTTACAATTTGACTATTCCAAAGGAAAAATACTTCATGCACTCGAGACTCAGTTCGCAAATGGCTAGAACTTACAAGAGGAATTATTTATTGTTCAAGTAACACTTTCCCTTGATTATTGGTTGTTGAGTTGTTGATTTGCGCCACAAGATGAGCGTGATCGTTACTCTAATGGTCAAACGTATATGCATCGTATAGAGGTTAGTGATAAGGGAGTGAACATGGTTTATCACATTCTTGGACCAATAAAATAATGTAAGGTGCAGTGAGGTAAATCCGTACACGGGGCCAATCCGCACAAAGCCCTTACTTATTCGAATATACGTAGTATTGTACCAACTGTAAGGTAGAAATCTTTCTTTGGCTAATATTCAATGGTGTGGTTAGTATTCAACATAGGTGGCCGCTATGTACTCTGTGATTCCTCCGTTTAACTCGTTTGACAAAGTTCGTATTACTAATAAGAAATCCGGCTTTGCCCCAGTTATGGGGCAAGTCCGCCCTAGCAGCACTGTTTTAATTTATTAAGAAAATCATAAGTTTCAGAAGATATTTTTAATCCAAATTAATGCAACTTAAAGAATAAACCATGCGCTAAATAAAAACACAAAGATTATTAGGTTTTAGTGGAATAGATAGAAAATACATAAGTATAAAGTAAACTTTACAATCTCTGGGTCGGTTTTACCCCACTCCACCTCATCATTAAACTGATATTTATTTTTAAAGCATTGCAGTATAAACTCTCTAAAGTTGCATTAATTGTTAAAAATAAGGAAAAAACTGTTTATAAATACCTTTGGAACATTTAGAACATAAAGAAACGTAAAAATAATAGACAAATTTATTTATTTAACAGTTGCAACGGCTGCATGTAACGCGTTATATATATTATATATAAGCATATCTTCCAAATCATAGGAGTCCGCACAATACAGATGTAGCACCTATTCTGTTATTTGAATAGAGTTTAATCCGCAATCATCATACCGTGTGCAAATTCAGAATTCGGTTGCGCCCAAGCAAGCGAATTTCAGCCCAAACATACGTCTTGGAGTCTATGGTATGTTGCTGTGAAAAGCGGTACGCACGAATGAACTTAGAAAGTTTACGTCGTTCATCGTGCCTAAGGTTTTCAATCGCAGAAATGTTAAGCGGAAGAAAAAAAGAGAGAAAAATATCGTGTCGGTAGGAGTTTAATAACGAAACACATGAAACAATAACGTTCGGTGATTATCATGTATGATCAGTATTATTCCGCGATGCCTGATGTACATTTAAATACGACAGCATTCAAATCACGAATTTAATTAATATGAATATAAATTAAAACTAAAAAAAAAGACAAGTTTGATGCAGATTCTCTTGTTCGCTCATTCTTTCGATGCTTCCATCGTTTCAGTTCAGTTCAGTTCGCTCACTGACCAGCGCCGTTGACGGATCTTTTGAATCGCTCATATTTATCGCCAACGATCCGCGGAATACCAACGATCACAGTTGAAATTACCACTGTTCATCGTGCGTAAACGCTACAGTATTATTTATCGCAAAACTCGTCGCGTGCCGTTCGTTATTGCTTCATAATTCGGTCACGATTCACCGGATGGAGAGCGATGCAATTTTTCAGCGAGCAGCATTCAGCCACTGCAAGATAGATTAGGGTAGCGTCGTATGGGAAACTGACAATTGCGAATAACGATATGAACCAAATATCATCATGTTTTTCGTGGTATTAATTATTTTCATCGATCAGATATTTTCTTCTTGTATTATTTCGGAATTTTCATAAAAGGACCTTAATACGCCGAAAAAGGAATTACAGCAGCAGTAAACAAGAAATCACAATTGTTGTTGCAATATGCAATTAATCTCACTTAATGATGCTAAAAATATAACATGCATGCTTCGCACACGTGCAAGGAAACTAGTTCATGATCGATTAAATACATTGGAGATAATTTATCATTTTGCGGATATTTGTACATATACCGATTATAAAAAATGCTAGGTAAAGATGAGCGCCTACATTAAGATCATAAATTCAGCTGATACGGATTAGCAAAGAAGCCAATGAGGTGCGACTAACCGTTAGTTCTCTTCTTTCGACCCGAATCGTGCTCCACCCAATGATTTACACGCTGAATCTTGCAAAACCAAAAATGACACCCCCCCCCCCCCACCTTCGCTCCTCCATAAATTGCGAGTCTATCCAACCCCTCCGATATATCCGGCTTCGCCCGTGCGGTTTTACATAAATAAATATGTACTATGCCCGAACAACGTACTATGGGCGCTCTCCTGGCTATACTCGCTACCCATCGCCGATAAACACCGGGATCCGTTGTTAAGACTCTCGTGTAAGTGTTACTGGTATTCGGTATCAACCGTTGAATTGAACCGTTCGTTTACTACCCTAAAATTAAAAAATATTGTCAACTGTATAATCGTTTGCCACGATTATACACATACTACACTACACGCGCAATGCTTCTGGCAACTTGATTAAATTCTTATCAGCATTTTATGTTTTTGGTTCCTCATTTATACATTTAAGTATAACATTTACGTCTAGTTCACCAATAACAACTACGCCAAAATCGTTTAATAAGTTCCAATTTCATACAACAATATCAAATTATTACTAATGTCAGTACTTTTTATACTCAGACAGCTCAATACATAACATTTTAATTACGATAAAATCTTATTACAGTTTGCCGAAAAATAACTATTTGTCTCGAGTATATTCTTAAAGTAATATAATCAACGTCGGCGTACGTACCGAAGATTACAATTTGGCTGAAAAAGTTTTATTTTCAAAATTGCCTCAATTTGATGGACGAGTGGAGTTCACAGTGTGACCTACCTGGCTGGCAAACTTGGCTGCTGAAAGCTTGGCAACAAAGACTTTGCCAACGGCATTAAAAGAACCTAGGAGAGATTATACAGTCAAAAAGTCACAGTTTGAATTTGTCGGTCCATTGAGCTGAATGTGCGGCGCATCCAAAGGCTTCCGGTTTCGGCACACCTGCCCATTCAGACGCGCGGGGCGGGGGGGGGGGGGGGGCATTGTCAGTGGCGTAGAAACGATTCCACGCTCTGTCATCAAATAAAGGGTATATTTCAATCACGACCATTTCAGCCCAGCCTAGAAAACACATACGGCCCTCTTTATGCACCTTTCATAAGTACCGATCGAGTTGCACATTTCGGCTCCGGATCGGACGATTTAAAGAAAGGTTCGGCAAGGCAGCAACACGTGAGGCAAAATGGGACATGAAAACGTATTATCATACACGTGATGGATTTGAATAAAATGTGATACGGATGGCCTACAGTAACATTAAATCCAAATTAATACAATTTTTCAATGTTTTCCTGATGACGAGGAAGCCATATTTAACCTTAGAGTTGAGAAATAATTTTAATATAAAACGTAAAATCTTTTCTTAGTAGACCATTACATTTGATGCATAAAAGGAGTACTTATTACTTTTATACGTTTCTTAAAATTTCCACGCCACTGTAAGAGTTTTGTCAGGCGGACCCCGTCTATCCTTATTCCCTGCGTTTGCATTTCATGCTTGCAAATTGCGACCGTCAACGCGACGCTCCGATTGTGTCATTAAAATGGTAAGCAAAGAAAGTACGTGGAAAAACGATTAATATTGGTATGAAGTGAAGAATTCAGAGACACATAGTGAGGTGAAAAATGACGGGAAGCCGGCGGACTATGTATGGAGGTGTCGTAAACGGTCCAGGTAACCCCGAAGTGGGTGATCTTGATGTACTAACGACATTTTGCATAGGCGTAAACCTCTTGCATTCGACAAATAAAGTCTATAAGCATCGCGCAATAGTACACCGTGCAGCAAGGATGTAATTTGAATTTATTGAACGCGAAATATATATCATTTAAACAATTTTTAATTTCGCTATGTCATAAGTTTCTCCTTCTTTGAATAACTTTAAACTGTATTTTAAACAGACATAATTTCTATGATTTGACTTGACACTAATCACTTTTTGGTTTAGAGAAATAGGAATTAATTACGAGTTGTCTTATGCCGTGTTAAAGAATGAAAAGACCAATACACGCAGTTACGTCCATTGGCTAAATATAAAAACTGCCAAGAATGTTGGCACCATCGAACCAATTCACGCGACTAGATTGTGAAAAATGCAAAAGTCCGGAGGGAACAATAGTTTACAGTTGCATAACATCCATAAACTACGTGTAATTTCAACATAACCAATGCCTAATGACACAATACAATATAAGTGGTTTCGGTTGTTCGTTGTTTTCGTTGCACGCTGGATATGTCACATTTTTCCAGTGGAAATTTTCACGTCGAAACGATTGACGCACGCGCATTTTCACATCGACGAGGTATGCTCCACCAATTAATCCAGAATTATCGGAAGGGTCCCCGAGATGAAAAAAAAAATCACGAGGGCTGAAAGAGAACCGCGCTTACCGGATCGATATATGCAAAATCTCTCGGACGCAACGCAATGCAACGCTCTGTACTAGCGCCACCCTTCTGGCCGATCGTGAATCTTATTCTATCAATCGAGTGATCAATGGGTTCGATCCATCAGAACGAGCCGCTCGTTATGCGGGATTTCCCGTCAGTAAGTAGATTATGCGCATTGTTAATGACCGTAAAGCGTACACCACAAGCGGGATGATTTAGTTAATCCACAAAATATTATTATTACCCGTATATTGAGCCTCGCGCTCCGCAAAGCAGGCGGAGCCAACTTCATTTCCAAAAATATACCCTCTCTGCCTCTGAGGATTTTACGAAAACCTTTTAACGTGTCAGTTACTCCAAAAATAATTGCAGATACTGTGAAACTTGATCGCAAAATAAGAAAATCTTGGCACTAATATATATAGTTACAAAAACAACCATCAATTCTTTAAGCATAATATTTTTATACGCTGCTATGCAATGTTCATAGAGTGTATGACAACTTATGGAAGAAATTTCTGTGAAATCAGGTGAAGAAATGAAGTTTTGCGATCTGGGAAGGAAATTCGTGATAGGTTCAGCGAGTTATAAAGGAATATAAGAGATTTTGAAGGATTGACTTGACCCACACGAAAACGAGCGTAAAATTAGCAGAGGACTAACGATGGGGATGCACTGTAACATCGAGCCAACACCCGGTTATCGAAACGCCTTCGTTAAGCCTGAGCGCAGTCGCGCGAAGGGGAGAACGATAATAAGGATAAGACTAAAGGATATTAGTTGGTACAGTCAGCTAGCTCTATCCCCGCTTCCCTTCCATCCTCTTCCCATCCCTTCGCATCGCTTCTCTTTATCATCAACAAATCACTCAGTTCTGTAGCAAGTTATCTGGATAGTCTAAATTGTACTTAATTGTTTGACGGAGACACCATATCAATATCAGGAAAATTTGCCTCCCTTCATATGTATTAAGTATATTATTCAAACTATACGGTTAGCATTATAGAAACAGTCAATATTGAGACTACCACTATTGATAGTTATGACTGAGTAAGGTGCGGGTCACAACGCAATACCACATACCCCACAATAGGAAAAGACAATTGCATTGGACAAGCTGATTATAATCTATCTTCCGAAAGGAGAAATTCTTTTCTAAAATATTACTACCTTAATTCCTCTTGCAGTGTATAAATATTTCTACAAATCTATAATATTTAATCAGTCTACCAAATTCTTAAGGTTAACATTAGAGTTCTTAAATAAATGTTTCTTCTTCTTAAATGTTTGGTTTTGGATAAAACGTATGATAGAAATATTTAATATCGAAAAACTATCCCTAGCCATATAATTTGCTACAAGAAACTTTATAAAGGAGCGCATTACAAAAAATGGTAAACGTATTTTCCATGTAAACAATAAACTGTTGTACACAAATTTTAAGCAAAGAGAATGCAATGTGAGTAAAAAAAAAGGTAACAGAAAGCGGGGAAAGAATAAAAGTGAAATGATGGCTTCGTTCCTTTTCTAGGTTTCACTTTGTAGCCACTTAAGGGCAGCCCTCGAATTGTTTCAGAGCCCTCTAATCGCTGCTACTAAAGTCACGAGAGCGTCTCGTACGCTGCGAGAAGGGTCGTGCATCCGCCGTTTCTGCATAACTCTGCCACGAAGGAGGGCGTTACGGTAGTAAATCACTTGCGCTGAACGAAGGTACCATCGGTTGGAAAACATTTAGACGGATATGCTGGAGGAAATTTCTTTAACCGTCTTCAAGTTCTAATCCCAATGCAATGATATGGTTGATATTACGGTTGATTATGGATGATATTATGAATGGTTTCCTATTACAAAAAACTCGGGATAAGAATGTCACGAGTACAAAAAACATTACGCTCAGTCTGTTGTATGCCAAATATTGATTTTATTAGTTTGATAAGTTTGGCAGGTCTGAAGACACGGCACAATTCGCACGAGCCTTGATTCCTTGTACGAGACACTGCCGATATTTACCGAATGTCTTAAGACTTTCGACTATACTTTTATGCGCACGTAAAAAAGCATCAGGACCGCTTTTTTGCGTCGCCTATAACTTGAGCACACTCGGACGCTCTTTGTGTGGCTCTCATACGTGTGTGAAGGGGATTCACGGCTACGGAGGCAAACAGCCAACTCTTATTGCGCCCTTCGTGTCAGTCTGATTTCGTCTAAATTCGCGAATAAAAGTTTACACCGCGCACAGTGGTGTTGCAAAAAGGAAAGAAAAAGATGGTAACATGAATATAAGAGAGGGGGATATAAGGAAGGGATCATAAAATCGGGATTCAATATCGTAAGCGAATGAGGGAAAAGGTTCGAAACATTGGGGTTGGCAAAAGGGAGTTGAGGACACACATCAGAGTGTTACATTCGTCACACGGATGTCAAGGATTTCGCTCTGCCATTACCTTTGTCCTCTACGCATAAAAACGGTTAACACAGTAAAATCTTCGTGCGTCTTGGACTACGCTTGAATGCCCAAAATAATCGGCCGGAACGCTCAATGTAAAGAAAAAATGTAATCTATAGAATATATATACATAATAGAATATATACATAATATATATAATAGAAAAGTATAACGACACGTAATTGTACACATAAAACATCCCATTTTTTTTTATTAATTTTTATTGAACATACACTTTTCAACCCAGAGATTCACGATTTTCACTGGCCAACTGTTTTGTTTTATCAACATTTAGCAACATCTTAGAAGCATCGGATGTATATTTTCGTAAATGCATACAAAAGGAGTGCCCTTTTTATATAAGTTTTTTTTATCGAAAATGAGATTTAATCACAGTTTAATTGTGGAAAAACCCACTATTTGCAATATAGCAGTATGAGAAATATCATCAATCAGATCAGAGTCGTTACGCACGATTGGGTCGGGTTTTCCTTCATATGTTTAAGATGATATCTATCACGTTTACCGGAATACGTGCACATAAACAATGTCCAGGTCACAAAATTATTAGTTTGTTTACACAACTACATATCATGCATATACGTTGTTGTATTTTGCAGAAGGTATTATACATTGTTTCATCCTTCAGAATTTTGAGTATTGGAAACATTCTTTCGTCTCCCGGATTACTGCGACGTTTGTCTTTCCAATCACTTTATCTTTTCCTTTTATTTGCATCTACTTTTTTGTTGTTTTCTTATACATTTCGAACGATGCTCTGTTTAAAGTGTTCGTTTTCTTCTGCTCGCCTGCCCTGAGAATGTTCGTGTAGGTAGTTTGACACGGTCGTAAAAGACGGACGTTTTAATACAATTTACAAGAAAGTATCAAGCTGGCACGCCCCAAAGCCATTCTACTGGGTGTGTCTGATGAAATCGACCAAAAGCCGCTCTAAATCCCTTTCTTGAACTGAAGAACAATTGTGAAAGCATTCGCGAAATTTTGAGTCAATAAAATAGCATATATGTTACCAGGGTGTTCACAGTATTTGTGCTGACATCATTTGCATAAACATTATTCATTAACCTATAAAATGTAGTGCGTTTGAGCAACAGTACTACGGAACATGTATCCGCAAGATTTATCTAATGACAATGCAGGCGTGAAACTCCAGCGGGTCCCAACATTCTTGAAAAAGTTTATTACCGATCAGAAATCAGATAGTTGTGGTACTGATTATGAACAAAATGTAAAGTGATTGAGATTTGAGTCATCATTTCTGTAAGGATGCAGAGGGTATGGCATAATTATTGCAGAAACGTACATGATAGATGTCGTTGAAGCATGGTGGGATCATGGGGGAGCAAAAATGAGTTGGTAGGAAAAGAAACACTGTATGCTTTCGAATTATGAAACGGGACCATATATCGTGAAAGATTGAAGATATGATAAAATGTTATTGATATAACATTCATAAAAATGTGGACAAAATTTTAAAGTTAAGACAATGTTTGTAATTGATATAATGTATTATATATAAATGCTTGTACTTAATTTCTATTTCATGCTTTCAAGTACAACTAACTACAACGTTTTGTCCCGAAATAAATCAAGCATTCTACAACTGGTGGTAAACTCACAGAGCTGGCAACACAATACAGCTTCGTAAAAGAAAAAATTTCTATTGCAACAATTAATTGATTATATGACTATCATAGATTAACGGTTTTTGAGGAGATAGGATACGTATATATGAACAAACAATGACAGAAAACTCGCTCACCGAAAGAACACCAGTTTCGAAAAATTATACAAAAAGCGTCGACAGCCTCATATTCGCACAGCTTTCACAAGCTGGAAGGGTTTCGATCATCTTTCCACAGCTTAGGCGTTTAAAGGTGTATAGAGGTTAAGGATCGGCTGTGAGCGGCTCGTGGCGCCAAACGTGATATTTCACTGATTTTACGACCCAGTCACGTGGACACATGGAAACGGTATACATGACGACAGAAAAGAGGAAAGTCGCTTCCTTGTGTGCCGATCCGCGAATGAGGATTTCATCCATTCGACGTCAACCGTTGAATTTCTATTCTCTACCTCAAGTTGCAGCTCTCTTGCTGGCTTACTTGTCGGTACTAATCGTCGCTTATTAAAAACGGTCCTTCGAGCTACAAAGTCGTGAGACGAACGACGAGAACGAAGACAATCAAAGGGTCTTTCGATCCCAGCCACTACGGCGTTCGACCTTTTCGAGGCTCCTTAATCTTCGCGAGAGCGGTACGCTCAAGTAATTTCCGCCTGAGAATGCCTGAGACAGAAAGGGAAAACAAGAGAGAATGGCGGGGGTGGGGGGTGTTAAATCGGGAAGTGGAGGATATAGCGGGACAAAGTTGAGAAGAGCCAGTGACGAGAACCGGGCAGTGCTTGGCGTCGCAAGAAAATTTTTATTACAAAACGATTAGACGTCCGCACGAGGGGTACCTAGCCTCGATTACACTTGAATTAATGCGTCCGTTGTTTCAACACAGTTTTTTTCTCGGTTGCCAGTCCCAGCTCGGCTCGACATTTACGGAGTCTGTTAAATTAAAGCCAATGAGAAGTTAAAGTACGTATCTGCTGCTCATGTCTGGCCTCAATGTGTTCTTGCCATCCAGAAACTGTAGGGTACTTAGAACCTTGTACTTTTTGTTTAATCGGCGTTCACCTTGCACTCTCACGAATGGACAGTGGCAATAATCGATACGCGAACTTGATCGTCGTCCTGTTGTTAGGTTGATCGGCAAGAGAAAATATATAACTGCGTAGTCGAGAATAAGAAGATGTTCTGTTGCGATCTTCTTGGTAATGTATACTTAGCCTTTTCCTAATGTTTTAGTGCGCGCTGGAGAGCTCGTCGGATGGAGCAGACGACCGTAGTAAGCGTGCAATTGAAATTATATCAGCAAATTAATTTGCGCTCCCTTTCTTTGGGCGGATGATTTCACGGTGTAAAAGCGATTCAAGCATAGAAGAACGCATGATACGCGTGACTGTATCGTGTTGACGAAACAATAACCGAAGTCAAAAGGCTACTGAGAAACTGTATCCAAAGTCAGTTAACTTTATTAGGGTCCATAATACTTCATCGTTTAATTGTTTTTTACTATTGTATAACCACTGTTAATTTTTGTGCATTGTAGTTGATAGTAACTATTCCAAACTTGACTTTAATGATAACTTTAATGAAGGAGCTGATATTTCGATACACAAAAATGTTTGCCAAGCTCATATTTTTCAATACATCAAGGTCATCGGTATTTTTTTAAAGGGGAATACATGTTCTCGCCATCATAGCATTGTAGCTGAGATGAAAATAAATCTAGCAACCTATGATATTCTTAATGTGACCTTGAGGTTGAAAAAACCAGAAATGTTTCTGTTGTGTTTACATTTGGCATACTTGTAACGTAAATAGTAATGTAATTGCAATATAAACATTGACATTCTTCTAGTGTCATATAGAATAATCAAATCCAATTAGGTATTCGATGAGTTTAGTTCAATCGTAAATCGTGAGTGTAAGCAAACATGTTATCTCTCATGGAATACAATATTGATGGGAATAGATTTCACTCGGGTAATTTGATAAATGGTTGACGCTCTACAACTGCTCACTTTGAATACTTTATTGAGACTGACTAATTCGGTGAACATAGGCGCGTACGAGTCGCATCGATCTTTACCATCGATCGGTATCTGGCGCATGTAAATTCAAAATATATGATTTTTGTTTCGTCTATTTTAACAAATATCCAGTAAAGCTGAGAAAATTGCTATGGTTTTAATTTATGCTGAAATTAGACGAAATTGTGTCACTGCGTGCCAATTGTACACAGAAAGATATCCGGAGACGCAGCAACTTTCTCAGCGAACTATTCAGCTGATAATTGCCACCTTCTGTACAAATGGCAGTGCCAGCTCGGCTGAGAGAAAACACGTAAAGTTTGTTACTAGTGAACAGCCGTAAGCTGTTGTATTACCTGCACTTTTCAACGATCCCCACAAGTGTTGCCGAAAAATGGTATAATACTCTGGCATCTTAAAATCAAGCTTCCTTCGGATATTTTAACACCACAAACATTTGTTTCATACGCGTTGCATCAGGAGCTTTATGGTGCCAATTTCCAAAATCATGTCACATTTTGTGAATGGGTACAGTAGCCAGAACGACTAAACGATTATTTCTTCCGCAATGTGCTATTCATAGACGAAACTACGTTTACTAATCATGAACAGTTAAACAGACACAATATGCATTACTGGTGTATTGAAAATCCGAAATGGTTGGGACTTACAAGGGGAAGACCAGAAGTGTGGGTCACCGATTTTGATGCAATTTTGCACAGACCTTCTTTAGCCGAAAATATTGGACACGTGTTTTGCCAAAAGTGGTACTTCTCCCCCATTTTTGAAAAATTGAAGTAAAAAATCAAATTTTTTTGATCGACCTGAAATTTTAGATACACGTTTAAAATTGAAAAATACACAATACGTACTATTTTATTTTGCAAAATATGAATGCTTACAAAATTATATACATGTTAAGTATCCTGTAGTTTACATGGTTTGTAACGCACCGTGCTTGCCGAGTTAGTAAAGCGTCTGACTACAAGTCTTATGGTGGGGAGTTTGAATCGTAGTGATTTTGCCGTTTTGCACGTATATTTTTTTTTGCCTTTTTTATATGTATTTTTGTCGTTTTTTACTTGCATGCATACAATTATTAACTTATTGTTATTAACAGACGCTTTATTAACTCGGCTAGCACGGTTCGATGCAAACCATGTAAACTACAGGCTACTTAACATGTATATAAATTTGTAAACATTCATGTTTTGCAAAATAAAATAGTACGTATTGTGTATTTTTCAATTCTAAGCGTGTATCTAAAATTTCAGGCCGACCGAAAAATTTTGATTTTTGACCTCAATTTTTTCAAAAATGTTGGAGAACTGCCGCTTTTGGCAAAACACGTGTCCAATATTTTCGGCTAAACAAGGTCTGTGCAAAATTTCATCAAAATCGGTGACTCACACTTCTGGTCCTCCCCTTGTTAGAGAACGTCAACGTCCATGGTATGTAAATGTTTGGTGCGGTATATTTGGTGACCGCATTATCGGTCCATTTTTTATTGATGGCACGTTGACGGGGGAAAGATACGCGAAGTTTTTGACAACTCATTTACTTATGCTAAAGGAAGATATTCCATTGCTGCAAAGAAAGTGGGTGTGGTACCAACATGATAAATGTCCAACTCCCAACACCTGGGTAGTACGCCAAGTATTGAAGAAGCAGTTTCCTCGGTGTTGGATCAAACGTGGGGCATCTATTACGTGGCCTGCTCGTTCACCGGACCTTACAGCAGCCGATTTTTTTCTGGGCCGTCTTAAAGATGCCGTGTACGAAGATGTTCCCATAACACAGGAATATATGAAAGATCGTATTAGGGACGCATGTTCTAACTTTAATTAAGAGACCATTCAGAAAAGTGTATAATCACTCATGTACCGATCAAAAAAGTGTCTCGAAGCCAAAGATCGTCATTTTGAACATTTACTAAAATAAAATAATACCTCTTAATCTGCGCATGAATCGCCATTGTGTCATCATGTGCACAGGGCGGACACATTTCTGGAATTTTCAACCTCGAGGTCACATGAAGGTCATGACATCAGAGGTTGCTTGATTAGTTTTGGCCTCAGCTCCAATGCTGTGACAGCAAACACATGTACTTCATGTTTTGAAAAATTGACCTTGGCGAACATTTTTTCTACGGCAAAATATTGGCCCTTCTGATATACCAAATGTGTCCCCTTTCAATTTTGGCTATCATTAAAGATATGCAAGATATTTCATATGGTCACATTAGGTGGGACCCCCTGTATAATAATCCCGACACTTTACGATATTTTATAAGATGTTTCTATTAATTATACAAAACAAATTTTGTGTAATAAGCACAATTTATTATCAATCTGCTTGTTTGATTTCATGTGTAAAATACGAATTACGTGCTCCAACTTGTATTATAACGTTCGACAGTTAGTAGCACTTGTAGAAAAATATCATAGTTTCTCCATTCCCAGGTATTGCCGAGAGGCTGTTAGAATAACGTGGGGAGCGTACGAACACAGCCGAATTATTGACGATCAGTCGAAGCTGATCGGGTCCCTACATCAGTTTCGAAATCAATTAATAATCGAGATAATTAAACTTTCAGCCTTCGTGAAGAGCACAGCTGATGATTACCGTGGCAAAGCAAATGTCGAACCGCAAATTTGTGACGACTGAGATTTGTGCGATTCACGATGAGCGTGAAATCTATCGTATATTAAAAAAATAAAGCAAATTAAAATGTGTCTTTAAGTGTCACGATTGTTTTATACGAATCATTGCAAACTTAAACGTAAGACTCCATTTTGCTTTATCTAGTCAAGGTCAAGCATTCAGGGGTAACATTAAAAAAATTAGAACATAATAAATTTTACCCACAAGAAGATTACTAATTTTATATGTACGATCCACGTGTATGGATAATGAAAAATAAGTAATCAAGTAAAAACCTTTTATCCCAATATTTTCGTGCACGAATCAAACCTGACAAACTGCGGAAAGAGGCCAATCAAATGTTCCCAAACGCTACCGTAATCGTCCATTTCGGGATGTCTAATCGGCAGCATGAAAAAGTCGCGCAATTGCGAGTATACCGTCAGCGCAATACGAGCACAATTGTTTTCGCGGTGATATGAATTAATATCGGGAGCAATGGATCGGTTATCGAACGGATATAGCCCGCTGAAAAGGGGACCCACACGCGGAAGCGCATTAGTGCACAAATGCGACACGATCGGCGGACGAGGGAATACGGAGAGGGGGTTTAGAGAAAGAGGAGGAGGAGGAGGCGCGGCAAAAAGGTTAGTTGGAAAAAAAGTGCCCGAGAAAAAACTTTGTGGGCCAGGGATTAGAGGAAACGGGAAAGGGAATGATGTACCCGCAGGTTGACGAGAAAGCGGAATAGCTAGAAGTAGAATAGCAAGCACGTTTATACTTGAACGTGAATCGAGAAAAATAAGAGGGAGGCAGAAAGAGACTACGCGTTAATATACGAGATTGTTTATGTTCGTGCGTGCAGTCTGGTGCATGTGTGTTGACTTTGGCGTGCTAGTGCAGATATGTGAGAGGATCCACACGAGCGCACGTTGACACACCGCTACAAAATTAACACATTCTTCTCACTCCCCTGATAGTCTGACGACAATCACGAAATAATGCGGCGCGCACGAGCAACCAAACGCCCAAAATGTGTGGCTGGCGTTGTGGTCTGTTATAATCCATGCCTCCAACCCACCGCCCCCCTCCTTCTCGTTCTATCCGTTGTTCCGTCGCGCGGTCTCTCTCTCTCTCTCTTTCTCTCTCTCTACCCTGCAATCCCTTTCCAAACTCCGAATTACTACCGTCACCACCACTTGCTGCTGTTACGACCGTGACAATAATCAGACCTGTCTGTGCATTTATCATTCATGTATTTCTCACAAGTTATCACGCTCGATTCGATCAGTCGACGCTAAGTTTTTCAACGTTTAAAGAATGAGACAAGATATTGCGGACATCCGTGCTGGCAGCGAAGAGCCTACAGTATCAAACTTGTGAAATTCTTTGTTAAACATGGGATGTAGCAAAGAAAATTCCGGAAAATTAGTGTGTCTTATGTATTTATGTATTGAAGCGTAGATAGCAGGATTTTGACTGCAGTTGGACCGATATCTTCATTAGGAATCCATGTCCAGAAAGGACAGAGTGTTCACTTTCTTATATCATTCTATATCACGAGACATTATTTTTTCTTTAACACGTTGCGTGCCATGGGGGTCACCGGTGACCGGCACTGAGTCGCTCCGTCTGGCCATGGGGGTCACCGGTGACCCCCAGTAAAATTATTGCATTAAACGCTCTTATATACTAAAATTTACCTGTTGTGGAAAAAATTATGAAAAAATATGTAACGCATAATAAGAAATTCACGTTGGCGCCACGCGCCGGACACGCAAAATCAGCGTGGCACGCAACGTGTTAATTATTCTAGACGTAAAACTTTAGCTGCCGAATAACATGTGATCAAGTAGATACTACCATTATCTGTTGTCACGGGATATTAATCTAACTATGAGGAACATCGCCCTAAAGTGAAAATACATGATTAAACTTTAAAACCTCCGTTCAAGGTGCCCATCCAACGTGCTCTAAGAATGCATGACATTCCGAATTTCGACTTTACCGATCCCTTAAACAGTTTGGCCGCTAAGCATTCCTGTTCGCAGACTACCGAAAATGTATCGTTTCACTTGTGGCAAACTGCGACAGCATTTGTATTCACGATCTTTCAAAGTATTGTTAGAAGGAAAAGGACGCAACATGTAGTGTTCACACGTTTCAATGATGATTTTGTACTGATCGCCGAGCAACAAAACTCGTGCGCCGGTCCACCGCTACGGAGTATGCGCAAAATGTTTTCGCAATGGAATTCGAGCCGCAGGCACGCCAGGGGCGACCGGCTAATAAATAAATCGACGACATATTCCGTCGTGTGCTTGTCACCGACCGAGGAACTCGATAGGTACTTCCCTTTGCTCTTCTCGTATCTTCGAATATCTCGTATAGCCTTCGGAGCCCACATCCCCTCCTCATACAATCTTAGTGGTTCCTTTCTTTGGATCCCGTTCCGGGAGCAACTCGAGTAACTACTCGGCCTCCGAGTAACAAAAAAGCGGCCGTACAATCGTTGACAATTAATAATTCGTGCCGTAAGTGGCCCCGACCAATTTGTCCGGCGCGAGACGAATTCCTGCCGGCAGAGCATCTTTTTCCCCCATAAGGTGATGGACCCGTCAACAGTGCATGGAATTCGATCGCGGGCGGCATGAGGTAACCGGTAGACAGTTTATACTACATAGCGACAGATTATCGGGATAATCTGTATAAAAGTCAACTAATATCGAAACTTGAGTCATATTGTTGGACAATGTACTTTGTTGACTGTACAAAAAAAATCGCAACCTGTATCAGTTATATTACAGGTGCATAGGTGTAAAGTATGTGATGCACTTGTAAAGCGTAATTATTAAAAGAGCAACGAAATGTATGGCAGAGGCAAAGAAGGTAACCGGATTATTCGCAAATATGTTTGTATTTCTTAGATTCTACGTCAATTCTCCTCCGGAAAGTTGAAGAATTACTAGACACGTTTTGTACATTGTTACCTTAAAAATCAACAGTTCAATATTGCACAACTGTGAACTAGATTAAGTCGGAGTGCAAATATTGGTTTAGACTACACGAGGTAAATCAATAAATCTGTCCGGTGGTCAGAGCAGTAAAAATTAATAGTCTCGATCCAGTAATTTCGAACTTGGTTGGCTTATCGACATTAAATTCCATTAAACTTCGAAAATTAATCAATACACTCAAGAGTACCGAGGCTGATAAAAATTGACATTCACGCTGCAACGAATCACCGACAGGTTTGGGTTTGCTTCGGATTATAGATATTGCTTTGGATTTCAGAGCCAGATTTAATCAATCTATTTGCAACATACTCCGTCCTTGTTAAGCGACTGCAAAGACCTGTCTGCAACCAACCATTCAATTTCTGAACCCCAACACAAGCTCAATTACCAAGCGCAGCGGCATTTGCGTGTTGCGCCAAAACATCATTAAGAGATCTTTGTAATTGGCACCCCAGCGGTTAACTGAAGATAACTGTATCCGTGACGCGTAACGTATCGAATACGTGATGCACGCAGGTATAAAATTATGACAGACCTTTACGTCTGGATTGAATCACAATGAGGCAATGCGCATACAATGATTTTTTGCGGTATTCAAGGTGCACACACAAGTTCAGTAATACCAAAAAGAATCACTGATCCTGGTTCGTTGGTCTGGAAGACTACGATATGAACCAGCGCGATAAGAAATAAACATCGTTTATCGCTGAAATAAACTAGTTTTTCCCAATCCGTCACTTGGAGGCGATGGCGATAATCTGTATAAAAATTTTCCATTTAAAAGAAATGCTGCCTTACACACTGCAATATAGTGTGTCTCGTTATGGGATGACCGTATACAAAGCGATTTTTGTATTATAATAAAAGTCCCATACCTCAACACCCATCCTCCCTCATACCGACTTAAGAAACCCCGCGTTTATTACCTGCATATGTCGAATAAAATAGTGATGCATGTGTGTCTGCTATTTTTATCACGAAAACAATTGGTCAGGATGGAACGATTAACTGAGTTCATTGACATCCATTAAAATAGACGACCACCCCTAATGGCAATGGAGTTAGTTGCATGAATCATAATAACGAGTGTAATTTCCAGAGTCTGAATTCTTGCTTTTTTTAATGACCCTGGGACTAAGCGCGTCACGTCGCTTGCAACGAAAACGTCAGGAAATAGAGTCAAGCCTGGCACCTTGACAAGGTATCGGTACAAAGCGCACAGGACAAAATTGCGGGTGTACGGAATTAGCGACCAGTGCTGGTTTACATTGACACATGCAGAGCCACATCGCAATGCACCGTTACCAATGACGCGAATACGCGCATTTGAGAGCGAACAAGAGAGATTATAGGGGTCGGGAAATCGAGAGAGAGAGAGAGAGAGAGAGAGAGAGAGAGAGGGGAAGGGGGGGGGGGACGCAGTAGCGTGTGGGGATGTCAACACAGAGGGAACGGAGAACGGAGTAGGAATGAGGGACCCGGACTGGCGAGAAATCGCGCCATAAGCAATGGAGAATCCGTTGGTCGCGAACCCGTTAAAGGCAACGACGTGGGGGGATCGTCAGCAGTCACAATGGCCAGTTTCGAAGCGTTATCCCGGAAACTGAACCATGCCAAGCGCCGATAATGGTGTCGCTGACATTAATTGCGCCGGGATGTCGGATATCGAAAGCGCCTGACTAGTAGGCTACGGAAGTGCACGTGAACGTCTCTCTGTGTATATAAGCACGCACCACATTTTTGCATCGAACTGGTTGGTAAAAAGTTTGGGGAAACGATCTATAAATATTTGAACGTTAAGGAAATTATCGAGGTCTGTTCTGAACGAGCGCATTCAATAGCTGCAGTGGTAGGTCTTCTTCTGGGATAACTGCATTGTGTGTTAAGTTACCTCAGAATTCAGATGCATATTTTCTCACGTAAGTACTCTGATAATAACTGAATATACAGTAATTTAAATATGACACACTGTCTTATATTATGTGGAAGAAAAATGATAAAAAGCATACCACTGAACGTAGCAGTGGGGCGATTCTCTGCAATTAATGTAACCGCAAGTGCACTGCAAACTCATGCGCCTTATGTGAAATACAGAACTAACTTGTCAACGACAAGCGCGTCCTTCCTTATTAAGTATATCTCCACGAATCTGCGATGGAAGTTTAATATCGATTGCGTAACATGCGAATCGATTAACGCAGCTAACGCGAGCACATGTTTACATGAATCGCAGTCAGTTGTTTTTGATATAGGACAACATAAGTCGTGATAGGAATCAAATTTTATTCCAAATACTCTTCTATTTCTCCTGCTTCTTCTTCTTCTTATTATTATATATTATTGTTACTAATATTATTTTAATTAATAATTAAGGTGATGTTCAACGTCGAGTTAGGCGAAAACTGTTGAGTCGTGGAAATTACAGGTTTTACGAGTTCGGAAAGAGGAGAAACACAAGGAGATGGGGAAGGCGGAGATTCTTGCGGACGATGATCGTTAGTGGTAGTGACTGCCACGCGAAGCCAGCTGCGAGCAAGCCCTTCGTGATTTCAGTTTTTTCATGAAATCTCTGTCATTCGTATCGTTATTATGTATTTATGGCGAATTATATCGATCGGTCCTGTACCCGAATATGCGTGCATATATTGCCTACGTAGAACTGTTAACGAACACTCACGCATTCCTTAGTATCATCGGTTAACTACACACGAAGGTTCTCCCACCCTTCCCACTCTTTCATTATGCGTATCTCTAATTCTTCTAGTCGTAATTATCTATTTGAGTATGTTTAATAATCTGTCCCCCTATTACTGACGTATCTATACATTTATTTCGTGTCATATTGAAGTACTTACAGTAAAGAGAAGATTAAACATGCATTGAATATTTGGCATTAACTTCCAAATGTTTCCCTTCGCTGTAAATTAGATCGTGATATTAGATTCATAATATATAACTACAATAAGAACAAATAGTTACTCTTCTTTCAACTTGAAAGATATTGTTCATAAATAATTGTCAATAAATTACGAATTTGAAGATTCAGAGTACAGAGAATATGATCGACTGAACGAATACATTGTAAATCCGTGATAAGAGAATGAAAATATTCATAAATGTAATGTGAGTTGAGTTCATGTACCGCAAGATCAAAAAAATCACAAGACATCCTTTGTTTAGCCTAATATGTGTTATCATTATAAAATATGTACTAATGAGCAAATTGTTACCTGATATCTCACCGTTTTGACGTCGTCGCTTGTAAACTAAGATTTTTGTTGGTTCTTTGTTTGTTTGAATCCATATCAATTCATTGTTATGCTCGTACGGGATTCAATTTTAGTGATTTATACTTCAACGGTTCTTTTCATAATTAGTTTTAACGCTATCATTCAAACAAATGTGTAAAATGATGCGTAACCATTACAGAAATATCACTATAATTATGCAACTTTGATCTCAACTTAACAACTATTAAATTCGAAAGATTTAATTTCTTTCCAATCCCAATTATTATAATGTCATCTGGATGACTCCATTTGTACATATAGCTATTTATACTAATGTTAACCTAGGTACTTTTTCGTACCACGTTATCGCTATGCGCGTATATGCCGAAGAACGGCGAAAACGTCACGGCAGGAACGAAAATTTGGCTTCCAACATAAACGCCAATAACGCCCACTACTGCCGGTACAATCGTCGGACGACTTTCTGTGTTCAAAGTCGACGGCAATAACACGCAGCGCACTCGCAAGATGAATCTCAGCCCATGGGAACGCAAGGGGTTCCGATGACCAGTTCCGAGGTGTCAGGTCGTTCTTGTATAATTCAGCTTCGAGTTACACGATTAATGAATAATCCGTAATGAGGATGTGATGTCGAGCTCGTGCCTACGCGCGCGACCTCTTCGAACGATTTGCCACGAGCCAGTGCCCACGATACACGCCAGCGCGAGGAAAAGATAATGTAGAGTGGTAAGAGTGGGAGATGCTGAGCGAGGAGAAGAGGGTGTGCAGGCAAGAGAGTTGTATGATTTAACGGCAGGCCAGCAGTCTCGCGTAAAGTACCACTTCGTGGCCATTAAAATATTACCCAACCGTGGGCTCCCTTCGAGAATCTACGTATAAGTCGACGTCGGTTGTAAACCAAGGTGGCATACATGCGAGTGTCCACTGTATCTCTCTGTCCTCTTCATCGGAGCGACAACCTGCCCGGAACCCTTTCGCTGAGGAAGCAGAGGCGAACACGCTCGCACCCCACCTCCGACGACACTGAAGCGTCCTCTTTCTGAGGCAAATTATATCTCCCCGACCTGCGCGCTTGTCGGAGATTAAGAAGTTCCTCCTAGGGAACGAGACAGCGATCGCGATCAGGGTGCGGACCAGCCCGAAGAGCTTGTTAATATTCTCTGATTTTCTTCTCTTTTACAAAACTTTTCGTTGCTCCACTTTTCTGGCTATTTGTGCTGTTAAAACCTTCATATCCTGAATTCGTTATATCAGTATTTGGTACTGCCGATAGTACGATTCCGATAAAGTAATTCTCTACATAAAGTGTTTACCGATTATGAATATATTACAGCTTAGTTGCACAGTTGGCGTTCATAACGAATTAGTTAGAAATACAATAGGTACTACCACTATTGTAGATCCTCTGTTTTTATTGCGTAAACAAAATGGGAGGTGGGATAGCCGAGCATCCGAGATTAGAAACTGTTGACTTGAGTAATGGTAGTATTAGACTGGAAACTATAAAACGGGTGTTTTCATTTAGTCTGTGTTCACCTGCGACTGAGAGAGATACATTGTAACGTGCGCTCGATATTTTTATTTAGAAAGTTTAAAGGTACTCTTCTTATTCATTTCGTAAACATTTTTTCATATTGTATTCCATTTTTATTTTATTTTTCTCCGTAACCAGATGGAAACAAAACGCGATTTACATCTACTTTTCTTATACGAGTTCAATTTGAATCATAGCGCAGCTCAAGCTTCGAGAAACATTAATCAGGGATTTGCCGTGCTAAAGAAAATTCTTAGAAGTATGAATATACCTCTAAATGCTTCCGATACTGGTTATACGAACAATTATAACTGAAATCAACTCGATGAGACAGGTAGTGTCCAGTTAAACAATTAGAAAATTGTTTGAATTATGTTGGTGTTTCCTTCATTTTATACCGTTCACATCATTAGGAATTGAGTTTAAGAGAAAGTTTCAGAATTCTCAGAAAGGACATTATATGAAAAGGTTTTTATATTGTTTATTAATGGTTGCAGCGATACATTGACAAGATTTGAAGACATTTTTATATTTAATATTCTTGTAAATGCTTGTATATGAAAGAATACTATATAGATGTTCTAGTGCAAGTATGATCTGAAAAAGACTAAATTTTCAAATTTGTTGCATAGCTACGTTCACGTCTGCTGCCGTACGTAACGTACGAGCTTGTAATATCGAAAATTACAATTATCAGACAAACTCCACAGTGACAATCGTATCTGTTACGTACAAATTCGAAACTTATTTTTCAAAAACTGTGCTACCGCTAAACCTACAAGATGGCCAATAGACGGCGTCCAAAATTGAAAAATAGCTTGGAAACTAACGAAACTCTCTTTAAGAAATCTGTATTCTCTACGATTTAAACTCGTATTGAATTTAATCGGAACACGTATTTGATGTGAACGCAGATTGACCGCATATAACTACTTTTCAACCTTGCCAGATTTCTACCAGGTTATTCCCCAATTTGCAATTGTCTGACTTTGGCCATTAATAGGACGGTCCATTGTATATAGTTTATAGTTCTGCTCCGCGGAAATTCATGTCGCTGGGTCTTAAATCAGAGCAGGCAGATGTTGGACGAGCGGCAGATTATACAATAATATCGTCAATGGCTCTCATCTCGCTTGAAAGATTGTTTTGTTCTGAATTCGATTTATCTTAGCGGTCACTGCTGTGTTTGAAAGCCTTGTTGAACGATAAAATCAGTTGTGTGGCTACGAACATTGGCGCGACATGATGACCTGCCTACATACTTTGGTAAGAATGGAAAGAATTGGAATTGAGAGAAAGAAACGCCATTCTGAGGGTGCCTGGCATTATTGGGTGTGAATAACTGGACCGCGTTACGGTGAACAATTTAGAGAAATTGTTAAGCCACGCTCTGGTTGCTGGAATCGTTTTCGTTGGCATTCAATATGCTGATTCGTAACAGAAAGAAAGAAGAAAGAGAAGTCACGGAGTCCAAGAATAAGGAGGTGGAGGAGAAGGAGATGGGGGGGAGAGGCAGATATGACTACTGCTGTCATATATAATAATCGCATAAAACAAATATGCGGGAACTAACCAACCCACAAATATATTATATTGTGACTAATTTACGATTATAACGTACGTGTGTAACTATCATTCTTGATATACTGCCGCAATGAAGCGGCTAAAATGGGCTTGTAGATACGGAGGGAGAAAAAGGACGGATGCAACGACGTATTATGGGTGAATGAGGGAGAAAGCGAGAGAGAGAGAGAGAGAGAGAGAGAGAGAGAGAGAGACAGAGAGAGAGGTTATTATTACGAATACCTACGTAATAAAATAGAGCAAGGTCGCTATTAACAATATACTACAGAGGTGAATCCCAAATTACTATCGTTCGTTAAGATAAAATGAGGAAAATGGTTGCGGTATATTTTTAAAACCATAGTGAACCTTCACTATTATCTCTAAACATCTGTATCATTACCGTTGATACAAATGCTTGAAGTAAAGTGTACGTACACCATTCGTAACGTAATTTTAACACTTCAATGTGTTTCTTTGCGTAAGACAAATGGTGCACATAGTATCAAAACATAAATTTCCCCGAAGAGGGTCCGCCGAATTCAATTAGGTCCGTCCTACATTTTTCTGCGGAATTAATCGAAAGAATGCGAGCGAAGAGCGTCAGGACGCCGAGAGCAAGTATAACGGTGTATTATAGGATTCCTTAGCTTGATTCCCATCGATTTCGCAGAAATATTTGAACATAAAACTTACACAGACAATAACCCAGCGAGCATTAAACATGGCTTGTACGCTTGATAGACAATTTTAAACCAACCTCTTTGTTTAGTTAACATATTTATTCCCATTTAACAATTGTGCGTGTCTTCGAAAACGCTTACCAAACATTTTTTTGTGCTACACCGAGATCGTTTTAAGGCTGCAGTTGAAACAAACATTACATTGAATCATAAACTTCAAAATCCAGGTTTCCAGTAGTGACTCAAGCCGGCCTCTTTTCTGTCCTTTTTATAATAATATTGTAATATTTCCATTTTTGTGCTTTTTCATGCGTCGGGTTTGATGCAAATAATTGTTTTAAATTAAAAATAGCTTTTCATTTTGATGACTTTTAGGCAACATCATAGCTCTTTTCACGTTTTACTAGATCCACATTGAAACGTTATATGTCATGCCGGATGTCCTCATAAACCACTAAAAGAAGACATTTCTTTCTTTCGACATACCGACTGCCGGCCAAAAAAAAAAATTGGGATAATCCCGAACAGCTAAATTGAGCGACTTCTCGTTCGACCATTATTTCTTTGCCAGGGTCCGGTGGTAGAGGTGGTAGACGTCGAAAGAACGGTGATACTGCGAAAGCGAGGCGAATATACCATTCAGAAGGAGAGTGAACCTAGAAGAAGCGGACCGATGCAAGGAACTGCGTTGGGGAAACGGCTGCGGCGATGAAAAAAAACAGAGAGAGCCGGGCAGTGAAGTAGGTAGGACTCGCCAAACGAGGTAGAAAGAAACTGCAAGACACGGGGAGGCGCCGTAGTCGTCGAAAGTCGCCAAGCAGAAAATCGGTCTGAATCGTGCCTGGCAAAAGGGCGCCGCACACCTTTTTTGCACCAATGATCGCAATTGGAAGCAGTCCGTGACTCGATTTGTACCTGCAACGACGCCTACCTTCCCCCCCCCCCCCCTCCCGCACCGGTCTTCTCGCCACTGCGGTCCTCTTCAATACCCCCGCATGCACGACTCCGGATTGCAAACCGGTCGGCGAGAAAAGGACGGCCAGCATGGGACAGAGACGACAAGAAAGATCTCAACCAACGGCTGCCGACTGACAACTATGTGCGGCTCGCCGACTGATGACAGTTACATGTCAATACGGAATTGAGAAGTAGCTGTCCCTTGGTCTCTGGAACCTTTGGGTGTGTCGGATTGTCTTCTTCGCTTCGGGCATGTGGCTTGCGAGTTTTCGAAGTTCGACGTCTTTGACGCCCGGAAGATGATAGATTGGCAGATCCGTTTTTGTTGCTTCCTGTTTTGACTGTTGTCGTAGACGATACGTTTTTTGCAACTTGAGAAAGTGGAAGTAGCCGGAATATGATGGAGGGTGATTAAATCAAGGAAGTTCAGCTGTATATTTTTTAAAGCGAGCATGCAGCAGGGTCTAGTGTCACCTGCTTTGTTAAAAGTAGTAGTAAGTAAAGTAGAGAAACTCGCTCATGAAACTGTCGAGCTATAAAAATGGTGAATAGCCACGAGGACATCCTATTGGGGATGTTAGTGTGCACAGAAGACACCTACAATGGTAACGTCACTATTTGTAGGATGAAGCAAACTATATTTCGCGGCGATTCTCCATGAAGCGGTGCCAAGGTGCCTTGAACGCAGTTGATTAGACGGTCGTGTGATAATTCTATTCAATATAATTCCCATTCCGTGCTAGAATCGCACATAAACCTTTGGCTTAATGGATTTTCGCAAGGTGTATCCGATTACATCGGTATCTCTTTACCCTACAGATGGCCATATTCCAGACCCTCTTAAGACAAGCATCTAGACGACATAAAAGAGCAATGAAGAAGGCAGAATGGGCAGGAACGATGAAAGAAGAGGAGCGTCAGTTAGGGAAAGAGAAAAAGTTTGAAAAATAAATAACAAGGTGCTAAGCGGCTAGCGTGCTCGGGGAAGACCCCTGAAACACGAATATTTGGCGATGGGGAGCTGGGTTAGGAGGCGACAATCCGCTCTATGCCCTCAAAAGACGGAGAAAAAGGGCGAGAAAGTTGGGGAGGGCGAGCAACACAGAGAGATCAACGAGAGAGTAGGATAGAAAGCAGCCAGTAGGGTTGGAAGGGGAGCGAGCGAAGAACCCCCGGGTTCACTGCGGTCGAAAGGCCTGTTTAACAGATTTAAAAAATCACCAATAATTCCGAGTAGCGAACGGAGGGGAGGAAAGGGGAGTCCTGTTTGTTCTCGGCCTCGGAGGGGTAAGTTATGTAACTACCAACTGGAGTAAGTGGAGGTCGGTACAGCGATGTCAGCGGGAATGTCATTTTTCATTTTAATGGTGACCCTCAGTTTCTCCCACCTTCTCTTCCTTCTCGGTTCGTTCCTTTATTTGCCCCCTCCCCCTCTCATTCTATCCTTTTTCACGGTTATCACGGTGTCGCTTTTATCTGCAAGCTCATCCTTGATGTCTTTTTCTTCCGTTCCAGTGCCCTTCTTCACCTTTTTCTGTTTTTTCGCCATCCATATACTTCTTCGCCATGTTCTTCGTGCCTGCCTTTCTTCTTTGCCAACACGCTAGCTCATTTTCATCTTAGTGTGGACGTCTTAATATCATGCGGCTTTTTTTTTTGCTTTTTTCTTACGTCACTACTACTGTTGGACGTTTAATTTGCTCTGTAAACTTTACAAAGTATAGCTGAGATGTGTGTTGACCCAATTTATTGTACATATGTCCAGGTGGGTGCTACGTGATGTGGTCGTGAAATATATCCGAGCACGTGTACACACACGCAATATAATTACAAATAGATGACGACCTCATAATATTCATTATTACATAGATTGGATGAGTCAATATATTTTGAAAAACACGATGGTGTGTGAAAAAAAGATCATATGGATAGAGAGTAAATGAAAGGATTTTCACTTATTGCACATTTATCTATAATATATACCTTGTATACGTAATTCAAAGAACTAAAATTATATTTAGTAACTATTTTGTTAGCGAAATATGTAGTTCAGGAATTTGGTTTATCAAAGGTTGACAAGATTTTAGTTTATAATATCAATGAAAACTATAACGAAAATAAGCATTTAAACTCTATGAAATAAAATCACAATTTTTTTTAGGTGATATAATGCAATACCAGCGAAGATCTCATGAAGAAGCACATAGGTCTCCAACTGCACATACATCATGACAGACAGTAGAATTTGGATAGTTGGAACTAAGCAGTAAATCAGTGATTGTAGTCAGGACATGTAATACGGGTAAATTCGAAGGCACTTTCCGAAACGTTTCGTCATCGATACAGGCCGATAGATGGTCCAGCGACGAATCCTTACGATTTACGAGCAATTTGAAACGCTAGTGCTCATCGAGTAGCCATATCGTTTTACACGCGGAGGCCTCGCGATAGCCGAATGGTCAGGTTCAAAGAGGCGAGACTGCATGTGGAGTAGCGGAGGTTCAGCTCGTTTGAAACAATATTCCCCGGATATACTATTAAGGTAATACGGAACTATGTCTTCCTTCACCCCAGAAAAGGATCTCCCACCTCAACCCCCTTTCACTCTCCCACCTTTTATCCCTCTTGCTCTGTCGTTCTCAATCACCGGCTGCTACTCTAAGAACCCTCTACGCTCTCTGGCTCATTCGTGCACCCTCTCTTATTTCTTCTCATTCTCCCGCTCACTCCTCTTACCGACCACTGTCTTCTACACCGTGCTATTCTCGTTCACCGGGAGATTAGCCACCCTCCCTCGGATCTACGGCCATTTAAACAGGCAAACTTTTGTTGAACGAGGCCATGATTGCGAGCCTCAGTCGGCATACTTAAGAGTATAAATTGCTCTACTCTCCCACCTTGCAAGTTGGTCCGGCGCAAGAGTTCAACTCGGAATCCAGATTCGAGAATATTATAATTATATAATATGATTGCGTAATAGTAGACAAAGAGAAAAACTATCATATAAGTGTGTGACAGTCATGTAAGTGTATGAGTTTTCGGTTCTGACATTTCGCAGTGCAGTACTTAATAGTATACAAATAGAACGTGCACTTTTAGCTGTGATATTATGCGTTCTCGGAGACAGGTCTTATTTTGTTCTTACCACATGTTAAAGACACAACAATATGATGTTTAAAACGTGCCATCAAATTTAAAATTCTCGTAGGATTGGAGGTTGCGTCAAACAAATAAATTCCAAACTCAATGGTTTGGTGATCTTCGCCCAATCCTTTCAGTCCTTACTCAAACCGAGGCGTGCGTCAATCGGTAAGCGACGAAGCTTAGATTCTTACTGATCCCAAAGAGCTAGGCGTGAGAAGGATATTCGGGGAAAAATCAATTCTGCATGCAGAAATCTCAATAAGATACATGTATATACATAAACTTCATACGCGGTGTGACAAGGACAAGGAAGTTGATAGTAACCGTACAAGGACTTTTGTATTTGACGTAGAAAACCCGAGTATAAAAATGTCAAAGCGAAGGCAAAATTTCTCAAAACGGAATGTAATCTGCGCTTAATGAAATTTAATACAAGAAAATGTAACTAATTGTTTGATATTTGTTATGCTTTTACTTCGATCAGCAAGCAAACGATTAAAGTTAATTCAGCAATGTCAGCAGCTACTGTTCTTTGAAACACCATGTATAAACGTATCTTCCTCTGTAGTTGGATGTAGGTATATATTGAGATCCGGAGAGGGCGAGAGGAAGACTAGAAACTGTCAACGCTCCATGTGTCACTCATGTCACTCCCTCTGGTTCGTCTGTTGTTCTGTCGTATCCCGCGTTTCTGTTACTCCACTTAGCTGGCAGTCAGACCTGTCGACTGCTCTGCCCAACGTTGTAACCAACACCGCATCCTGTCACCATCAACGCCCTTGAGTAGGAAAAATACCGGAAGCGTTTGCTTAGAAAAATTGTCGACCTTCTTGTTGACGCAGGAAGGAGGAGACTTGTCGAGAAATCTTGACGCATGCCACATTCTACTTCATGTGAAGTGTGTGCAATGAATTCCTTTTTTCTCTCAGTGTTCGTGAAATACGTACACTGACGGAAAGCAGCTTAAAATTCACGATTAACTTCTTTGTAGAAAATAGGTCGTCACCACGTTGATGTACTATGTTTTTAATAAAAACGGTCAATAACTGGTTGTTTGCAATCCTATTATATATGTTTTTAATCAAGAATTGTTAAACAGGAATATTTCATGAATTATCTGCAATTACCTGAAAACATATTTTTCAATGTATCAGTGTTTTGGATTCTGTGGGGTTGCAAAAATTGCATATTCTATATTATTTTGTAATTCTGATACTATGTTTGCCTAACAATAACAAGAATACTAACGTCTACTGGTTCATATCGGTTTCTATTATCTGGTGTTTATAATGTAAAGTGTTTGTAGCCAAACATAGGCTAAATTTAAAAAAGTGGCGGCTATAGTTTTCTGTACGGTGTAGCCCCACTATTGTTGGTTACGTTACCCTTTTTGTTTGACTATATAGTTAATATTACGAGTTTTTATGCCAATGACATTCTTTAAAACGCACCTTTCCTTGTTCAACCTATGTTTAATTCATAGCAAGCAGACCGTAATTGCATGCTTTCATTATTTGCAATACACATTCGTGAAATCTTCGATAATCACGATCGGGATCAAAGAAGAAAGCATCAAAATAAGCGTTCTTGAGTAAATGGCATAATCGGTACAGTCAGTTATTCAATCGCAGAAATTGTATCTATTGTGCCCTGAAGCTTAGATGACGCGCCTTTATTTGTTTCCAACTAGTACCTGTTTTTAAAATTAAACCCAGTGGTTCAAGGAAAAATCGATACTGATGCACAGAAACAGTGACTGAGGTCCTGCGTTTCTGACAGCGGGATTTGTTACCAAATGGAACATTGCGTGCGATATAATGCTTCTATTACGTTCACAATAAACGCACCCGTAGCGACGCGAAACACAGTAGCCACATTCAATTATTACTGGAACCCTTAATTCGCATCGATCAGCGTGCTCTGACCACGGGCTACAGGTATGCTGTAACTCCTAGCAGTCATAAGAATAACAGTGAACACATTGGCACCGACTTGGCGAAAGTGAAGCAAAAGGGGAATCGGATATAAACAGTAACTGAATGAGGGGCGAAAGGCTTTAGATAGTAAGTAAGAGAGAGAGGCGAAAAACATAAAAAACGGAAGACAGTGTGCGTCGATATCCATTCCCGTCATTGGGGTGAGTACAATGGCAAATCGGACAAAAAGTCTGATTTATCACTCGCGTCGCTCTGGGGATATTTGTATTGTGAAATGTAAAGAAATGCGACATAATGGCTCGCACTGAATACCCGGGTCCATTCTAGCCGTGTAACAGCGTGACAAGACCGCTGATAAGATGAAACAAGGGGCAGGTGAATTCTTGATTTACCACTAATTTCAAAATACCGAGTTCAATTCAGCTTACCTTGTAATTTTTTAACTCACTTTCCCTTTCCCACCTTGCTTTATACCTACACAGGTGCGCAAATACACCTATTCACGCAGATACATTTTTTCTCCTTTACCCGTTACACTCATTTTCTCTCGTCTCTGCTGTCAGATTATAACGTACGTGTACGTATACATTCGCACGGGCGTAAGTATCATGTCTCTTTGCTGCCCAGTGGAAAATTTTACGCCCCAGCCAGGCCTCGTTAATTGTCTAAATCCGATTATAAATTAACAGAGTGCTTGAGTTTTGAAGTTCCATGTTAATCTACAGTGTCGGCAACCGCACTTAATATATGCGGATTGATAGAAAAGCGTGAGATAAAGATTATTAATTTAAATATAGACGATGTTACGCGAAGTAACGTTCTCTGTGCTTTTTTAAAGCGTTACCTGACCATTTTATGGTAAAAGAGGAAGGGACGGTGATAACTTTTATAATGGAGCCACATTTTATTTGATTTACAAGACATGCGGTTATATTTCCCAGCACAAAATAAGCACGTTTGATATAGGTATCATCTGTATATTGCTCCATTACACGAAGGCGAACGGGAAAATGTAGCCATGGTTTGGAGCACTGGAGGACACCACGGTTGCAAGGGTTGGGTTAATCGCACCCCTTGCATGGAATTACGTTGAGGAATGTACTGAGCAAATACTGTTTCCGCGGATCGACATTTCTTGAAATATGCTACACACGAATGAGACATAAGTACTATCGTAAAAAATGACACCATCCTTTTGCGACTATGTTTGAAAAATAATTCCCATGAATGACACAGACTTAAAGGAATTTCACATTTTACTGAATTAACAACATGTCAAACAGCTACTTTTATATGTTTTATATCATAAATAGTAAAAAAAAAATTGTAACGCAAAGTAATATAAAAATCTTGGATAGTAAAAATTAGTTTGCAGTGGTCTTTTTTTTTTACGTCAAAAAAATCTCTGGAAGACTTCTAGTTTCCTTGGCAGCTCTATACCGTAGCTCTGTGTCAACAGGAACATCGATACTTCGATATGTGAATACGAACGATAACACTAAAATGGTAAAAGTATATTGACTAATCACAACTATCGAACTGTGCTAGCCGAGTTAGTAAAGCGTCTGACTAATCACAATTAATGAGCCAGCAATTTTCACATTTGCATGTGGATATTCATACTATTGACGTAATAATAATTCAAACACCACAGACTGCCCGGCTTTTTCAATACTATTCAAAACGTACAAAATGTTAAACGTTGCTACACGGTCAACTAGGTTACGTGTTAAGGAATGCCGTAGGAAAGTGTCGACGCTTCCATCCATCATTAAACAAGCCGACCATCATATGACAACACGTCGATCATTGCCTGACATGTAACTTTGTTTACGTGGCGTAAGAACACTTTAGGCTTAACGGGGGCGCATTGATGTCGGTGATGGACCGGGTAGATGCGCCAGCGGCGCATTGGAATGTAAAGAGGAGATCAGTTGCAAGGGAAGGCCTGCACACTCACAAGGGGTAGGTTACATTGTAGAGTGAATGTCATTTATACCAACCCGATGCGGTACACATTGTTAGCGGCGACGAGCCCGCGGCCCACGGCATGACGGGACCACCACTCCTGTCAGGTATTGTATATTTTTTGGATCGCGATTTAGCTGTGATGTACGGCTGCGGCTTTGCACGTTATGCTAGTCATATACGCATGTCTGTCAGGTACCCGCGATTACGTGTTATACGACGCCCGACGGTACTTATATACACAATGGAAAAACATCGATGGAAAAGTGTCGACAAATTGAAGAAAGGGGCGGAAAAGTATGACACGGTTTCACTCCCTCTTTCAGTGAATTTCCACTTCATTTCTTTTGGAATGGTCGTACTTACGACGTATACTTTTCATATTGTATATCTTACAACGCAAACTATTAACATTTGCGGAAACGTCTATTTGTTCATTTATTAATACATTTTGAGTGTCTGTTTATTTAATCGATATCGATTGAAAAGCGTTTAAATGTCGGAAAAACTGTCTTGTTATCTTTTGTTGGTGTGCTTGTTTTCATTACATTTCACCGCTAGAAATTCGCTTAGCACAAATTTTTGTTTTCCGTTTAATTGTTTTGGTCACTAATCGTTTGCTTCTCATCGTCAAACGTCACAGTCAATCATTGAAACTTCCATTCATTCTTTTTCGGGGGAAGAGGGGCTGCTCATGATCTCATCGGAAAAGCGAGATTTATGCATACAGAAGCACTGTAATGAAATTTATGGCATAATGTTGACGGCATTAGCCGTGGATACCGAACAAATTTTTTGACGTTTGGCCGGAATACTGATTGGCGCGCCTCTTCCGATACTAACGGCCAACACTCCTACCTACCCATCCTTTTCGCGCTTTTACAGCACTGTTTGCCGTGCGAATTTGACGCGATAATCTTTCTGCATTTTTTGACGTTCGCAACAACAGACGTAAAGAGGACAACTAGCGGGAAGCGAGCGCGAGGGTAGGGAAAGGGGGCGGGGCATGGAAGGGCAATAAGGTAGAAAAATGTGAAAATGCGACACGCGCTTACGCAAAATTAAACGTAATAATTCATTTCTTGAATAATACAACGTCAACGATCGGTTCAATCACACCTCACGATCTGTCGCTGGAATAATATTTATGCCACTGTAAACGGCGAGCTGGGTTTGATCATGAGGAATGGCTCTAATAAATTATACTTTTCCGATTTCCCTATACGTAAATCGTTAGATTATATTTACTCTACAACTTTCTAACGTTTTTTTTCTCACTGTAGCTTAGCTTCACAGCGTACGCCGAAAATTGGACGGTAGAGCCGGCTATTTATTTTATCGCTACAAGGTAAAGGGAAAGACGATTGTGTAGATCAAATGCCAGAAACCAAACAGGGGAGCGCATATAACTGATTTTTACCAACATCGTTCCTCTAATCCCTGGGCAGTAGTTCGTTGTAAGCGATGACAGTGCCGAAACGATATTAACGCCAGATGATGAGTGTGCATGCCAGGTCGAAAACCCTCGTAAGGTTTCGCCGTCTATTGGCCGAGGGGTGAATTGCTCTGGCTAACCCCGTTTATGACAGCGTATTGATTGTAATCATTGCTCCAAATGCGGCTAGATAGGTTGAATAATCCGTTATATGGCAAAAGTATGAGGCTTAAACTATTACAAAAAAATTTCCGTTTATCCAGCGTAAAACGATTTTCAACTTTATTTACAATTGTTTTTTATCATTTTGTAATCGTTGGCAATAAAAATACGTCGGAGGTTAAACAAATACGTATGTAAATTTCGCACGCGGTTACTGGTTGCGAAGGGCATGTATAAAAGGTAATAATTTCAATTTGACATTGAAATTTCACCCGTCTCTCGACTAAATAATTTTTCTCGTTTTCGTGCGACTGATATGCTCGAGAATTATATCGGTTCTGTATCATGTGCGGTGTCACTTGTCTGTTTGCACCGACAAGCTATCGTGATATCAAATTGTAACCCTAAATACCGTGCGTCGATCACAGCGTGAAACATTCTAAAATTGTGCCTATCCAGAGAAGACTTGCCGCCACAACAGCTTTTATAAAGAAACCTTATATATAAAACTGTACCCTCTTTGTAATGTACGCCGGCATATGGTTCGATGAGAAATGCCGATTAACTTTACCTACTATCACAATTAGAGTAAAGAAATTATACCCACAGTATCGAGATATGCTTGAACACGGTGAACCTAATGCCAACAGACGCCGCAATGGGGATTCAGCGTAACACTGCGCAAAATATTGTACCGCTATGTGACACAACACTCTTGTAGCTTACATCGCAATGCATCGGAACTTTCCTAATTACCAATAACTCTTTTATAGTGCTCATTTTCTAAGATCAATTCAAACTGTAACTGAAATCAAGTAGGTACTTCACGTTAGTTGCGAAACCAATTTCCATCGTACACATGTAATATGTGTAGGAGTCGCGTGTTCGGCAAAAAACACAAGAGAAGCAATCTCTCGATAGTCTGCCAAAAGCGAGGGACGCAGGACAGTCAGAGGCTAACGGTCGAAGAGTAACAGTCTAACAATAAGCGTAACAGTCGAAGAGTAAAGAGTTTTGGAAGAGTCAGACTCTGAACGTAAGAGCAAGCGTAAGATTCAGAGAGTCAGAGTAAGAGTGAGAGTTTAACGTGTAATTGTTAAGCGCGAAATCAAGAGTGTTTGCCCGTGCACTCCCAATTACTACCTACACAAAGCCAGAGTCCGACGTAGGAATATTATATTTTGTAATAAATAAAAATCTGTTGAATTGCCGTACGCATTCCGTGATCGACAATCAATCCAGAAATAATGTAGTCAAAGTTAAGTAAAAATCGGAACCAACCTCACCGAAAACACTGTCGCGCATCAGTATGTCGGAATGTATCAGCGATCTTTTAGCGTTTAAGACTAGCGTTTCTGTACAAAGTCACAGTGTTGCCTTGCCGGGTAGTGGAATGAACATCGAAAACGGTCCTGGCATTGGAATGGGTCATGGACAAGGTGAAGGGGAGGTTGGGGCGGGGGGGGGGGGGGGCATCCGTCAAGGGATTAGTGGGATTAGCCCTCGAGGGGGACTTGTTAATTGCTCGGTAGGCAGGTCAGAGGAGACGTAGCGGATATGTGTGGGTGTACCGAGTCAGGGGGAGTGAAGTGAGAGATGAAGCGAGTAGGATAGAGGGAGACAAGTGTCGAGCGCAAAGCAGAAGAGAGATAGACGAGGCCAATGGAGAGAGTCGTGGCATCAGAGGACAGGGACGAAGAGGGCCCCTGAATTGTGGAGAGAGAAGCGTCTACGGACAGAGATGTAGAACGTCGGGAGCGACAGAGGACACAAATCACGGTAGAGTTACGGACTTAAGGAGGCTTACTACCGTGCCGTAACCGTCTCATTGCAGATGCTCAGTGTACTCTTGCACTGACCGAATGTTCTTAGCACTATCCCGGAGTCGGAGTGCGGCGAATGTGAATGCCTTTGCAAAGGAACATGTTTCTTTGCTTGGTTACGGGCGGCGTCGGTAATAGGAAACAGTTGAGAAAATGTCGAGCTCAGTAACCTTTATCAACATCCCTTATTCGGATGTTGGTATATGCGGTTTCGCGGTAATTTCGGGGGTTTTTTGTCTCCTTTTTTGCAAGGAATGGGGGGGGGGGGGGGGAAGGAGAAGATTCATCGGGAGCGGCCAACTCTAGTGACCGAGGTATGATATTAGAGCAAGATGTCGAGCAATTGAAACCCACAAGAACGTATGCCATCTGTAAATACTACTGCGCATCCTAAATACGATATAAATTCTAAATAACTATCAGTGACCTCTCTTAATTCCATGTACCAATTTAGTGTACTTTGAACATTATGCGCAATCTGCGGCAGACTTTAAAAGTAATTCAAGTCAATAATAGTCATGAGTTTACAGAAAATGAAAATAAGAAAATGTTGCTTCAATAACGCCCGTGTTTTTTGTTGTGATGGTGGCGTCGCTAATTGCCACACTGCGTGAACATGCGTACATGGAACTTAGAAAATGTAGTTTGTCAATAAATGACAAGGGATGGTTAAGATTCTCGAAAATACTAACTTTTGAATGACATAAATTTGTTTGTCAGTTCGTTCAAAACGAATTAATCAATAAACATTTGGTCGATGTATATTACTCATTGCTTTCACCAGTATGCTGATTTCCTCGAAATTTTCTTTTCTTCCTCACTGAATTTAGATACGCGCGAAATTTATTCGTTTTCGTACCTTTCTTACTGTTTATTTTATAGAATTATTTTCGTGTCTCCTCTGTTCAAATAATGTGTGGAACGCTTGTTTCTAGAAAAGTGTGTTGACGTGTGGTGGCTGTCTGTTTTTTAATAATTTGTAAACATGCAGGAAGGACGCTGATTGGTTGATGAAGGCGGAGAAGGAGTAATTTGAAACTGGAAAAATTTGAGGTGGGAGGAGGTGGAGAAATTGGTGGAGGAAACAATCGGTACATCAGGGGTGCTTCTGGTTTATGGCAGGGTCGCGGTAGGTCGGTGCAGAAGATGATTAGGGTGTCTTATAATTATCGCGAATGCCTTTTCTGAAGAGATGGTTAAAGATTATAAAATGTTTGAGGTTTTTGCGAGTGTCACACGTGTACAGCAGGGCAATATGGTATACGATGGGACCGGACAGTATTCGAAGTAATTATGAGAACTGGTTTACCGTTATACTGTTTGGAGCCCTAGGGGACGGAACGAGCATGCGGCTTGCTTATAATTTTTATTACTCTGCTAATTGCTCAAATATCAATAAACGGTTTTCACGAGCGTATTAAGAAATCGATTTTGTCAAGTATCTAGATCAGACTACCGCCTTAACCCTTTAACTGCTGAATACTCTGAGCCGAAGCACGTCACGTGATCGGTGTAAATACTTTTTCACGCAATATGAATCTGTTCGGCGGTGTATTGAATTATAATTTCTTATATTTAATTTTTTCTTGTTGATAAGCAACAAGGTAGGTATGTTGTTTCTGAGAGTGTCGCACGGATACGATAAAATAATTTCTGGACAAATACAGTAAGATAGCAGTAAACGATCGCAATCATCACCGAGTGCACATGTGCGTTCATAAGCCACAGTGATAGCTTTTGCTGGACGCACATTTGAGCCCATAACAGTCAAAGGGTTAATGGGAATGCGATACGCAAGATAAGTAAAAGCGTAAAAGATGTAAACTACACTGATTGTTTTACACCATTGATCAAATAACACTTATTGTTTGTACAACAGCTATTCAAGATACGACTTGTTTAAATAAGACAAATTCACGAAAAATGTATTTTACTCTCACAAAGGCAAATCATCTCGAATCGAAACGTCTAAGGGTAACAAGTAAGATTTTCACTCGAGCAGTGATGGTTTCGGTCTTCACTGACATTAGCACGTTGATCCACGTAAGAAATAATATCATAGCGGAACCATCAATGCCTTCATGAAAGCAGCGATGATACACAGAAATATTCATGGGCCATTCTCACCTATTCCCTAGTTTTCGAGATTTCTTTTATTTCATTCACCCCAAAGTTCCTCAGGTGGTCTCTTCATTTACTTCCCTTCTCATATTTTTCTTAGTTCCTCACGGGCACGCTCGACCTTTTATGCGTTCAGTCAAGAAGGCGTTTTGAAGTTTGCGCCGAAGTTCATTGCGACTCGTGATATCCGGTTTGACGTATATAAACGTCCACGAGTGAATTTACGATCGGCGTTCTGCACTGTCTACCGTCTCACAGCCCCCCCCCCCCCCTCCAACGCGTTCCGTACACCCACTCGATGGTTGATGTCTACATTAGAGAGACTCAAAAAAGTTTCTTGCATGATTGGTCGTGTAATTGTTACAAACTAAAGGGTGCTTTATGCACTGAATTATAGGAATCAACGAAAGTGGAGTTTGGCTGATGCATTACGTTCCCCGAACACGATTGATATTTTAAAGGACGTTCGTCCGACGTGATTTATGCCAGCACGCATTGCGTTAATGGCGTAATCGGTAGTTACATGATGCGAGCTACACGAAACTATGCGCACACCTTATAATTACGTTAACTGTGCCCGGCTGGTACAAATTAATAATTTCGTAGATCGACCTTCTTTGGTGACCATGTGAGCCAGCAAAATCCGATCTTTGAGATTACGTAGTGAATTTGGAAAAATAGGCAACGATTAATATTATCAACGCAGAATTCTCGTCACTATACTTATTCTCAGGACGTGAGTAATGTGATTAGAGTCCCGACTGGAAGTTATTTAAACAGTGTAGCTAAAAGAATATATCAGATGTTATAATTTTGGCGGTGTAATGGCCCCAGTTAATGAGACAAGTTCCCGGATATCAAGGTACACCATTACTCGCCCTATAACTCGACCTTGTATCAACTGGATCAGTTTCCATTAAAAGCATATTAATAATTTCGTCAGGTTTTGTCGTGGAAAAAAATCATGCAAAACATTTTCGTCCGTACTTTGAACGCAAACGGGAAAATTAGTCTCCTGCATCTCATTCCGGTGTTACATTTTCAAAGAAAACCGAACAAAAGCGATTATAATCCAGTTGCATTTCTATCGTTGCGTGGAAGTTGATATAGCCACGTTGCCCTTCTCATGTTTTCTCGACTCACAGCGGGCAACGTTATGAAACTGTAAGAAATTTTGTGCTAACGACAGTGGTGAAAGTTGTGCACCTCAAAATATTTTCTTAATTCGATTGTGGAGTTGTACACTTTCGTTCAATAATAACGAACACTTTTAATCCTTTTTATTCCCAGGCCATATTTCATTCTTCTACTTTTCCACTGGAGGCATTGAAGTCTGTCAAAATCTATATGATTGTTGGTCTCATTCGGCAAGGACCATTCAAACCACGACGCAATTCTTTTACTTCGCGTCAATGACATCAATTATTTTCTCTGTTGTCTTCTTCTAATATCCACGCTTTTTCGCGATTTCAAACATATCTCAAACATTTAGTTGTATAACTAAGTCATAAACAAAAATACATTTTCCTCACGTGTGACGTATACCTACATACAAATATGATATACTTACATGAAAGACGGAGTGAGAATTTTATCATGTCACAATTTTTGTATCATCGTATTAAAATGTGCACTCAAACGAATTTCAATCAATTCAACGGGTTTCTAATCAATTGAGTGGGTTTTAAAATCTATAAGTCTATTAATGTACAATCATCATTGACAATTTTTTTCACTTCTTTGTTATGAGAAATTAACAAAGACGGGGATAATTTCTTGTGAATTGATGCCCTTGCCTACATTTATATACGTATGTGTGGTAAAAAAGAAAGCAAGAAATTAAAAGAGTCCGAATTTTAATAGTAAATATTACTTACGAAAATTATGTATCTGTGATATAGAGTCGGTGGATTGCGCATTTAATCACTAGACTAACGGTGTGCCTGTGTTTTTCTCAAATTCTCCGCTTTTCATAAATATACGTTCGATTTTTCATTGAGATACGGCACGATAACCAAATTGTAAGAAATATAGATGTAAAAAACAGAATGTCATATTTTGAAACATCAGTCTCATGTCATATGCTTATTAAAGGTATCTTAAAAACCCTATGAATGTCGCAATAACCAGTGTGATTAATGACGGCGATACGGAAGTATATAACATGACATTAAAACCTGAGACTATGAAATTTTACATGAGTAATAATGACAGTAAATCTTTTCCTATAACACACTTTTGTTGCTTGCTCACATAGTTAACAAATATAATGACTCTTTTACCTTCCTCATATGTGTTTATTTTCACGACCTCTTACATTCTGTAATATGTCAGCAAAAAGTATATTTACCTTTCAGCATTTCGTTGTTTTATTTGTTCCTAAGACAATCGAATGGAGACAGTTTTTAAAATGATCGAGAAAAATAAAAACTATCGAATTTTATTTGTTACCGATATGAGAATGAAACAAAGCGTGGGCGACTTTAATAAGCGACCGGAATTATGTGGGCCGACCGCACTGAATTTGGCGGCAGATGGCCGATATCGACGTTCATCGCGACGCGGCATTGACAAATTGTAAATTAACGCGACATTAGCCGACCCTTGTCCAGCACTGACGGGGATGACCAAGTTTGCCAATAAAGAAAGGCGAATGTCCGAGCAAAAAACAATGCCTTCGGTTCATCTCTCTCGCCGTCTCACCAACGTATTTTTGTTTGTGTCGTTGTCCGTGAAAGTTAGTAGAGAATCAATGCCTGACTAACTTCCAACGTAGCTGTAACGTCAACCACTGTATACAATGCTATACAGTTAAGAGTAAAGGACGGCTATTTAATAACGAAAGTTCGGCGACGTCGTCACGACGTGATGAATGCTCGCAGGGCAGTAAAATGAGAAAATCTTTCTGTAAGAAAGTGACAAAAGTCTTCGTGTGCATTATTAGGTTTTTACCGCTTTTTGCAAAGGATATATTCGGAAAATAAATTGGAAGAAGAACATTGAATACATCATGTTTCTATAATAATGTGGGTATGAATCAGCAATCATAATATATAATTTAATTTGCGAATGTTTTCGGCACATATAGCTGGAATCACATCTATTACAACGGTGTTTAGGCTATAACCGAATGATATATTATGCCGCCCATCATTAAAAAATAAATGACGCTTGGATACTGAATGCGTAAAATATGTATAACTTTTTGTTCTTAGGTAGTTGTTGACGCAATAAAATCAAGATCGGGCTATAACATATAATAATACATCGATTATGATGATAGGATGCGTGGCATAGGGGTTTCCAACGGGTAACAGTATAGGTTGGCGGACACCGCTCTGGCTGGGGTAAACGTGAAGCGAAAATTCTGGTCGAGGACTGGACTGTCTACGCGAGAGAGTGTTGAACATACTGGGCAGCATATGGTACGCGTCAGCTCCTCTCTCCCCAACTACCCTCGTTCTACCTGCCTCTCCCCTCTATACAGGCTACAAACAACCCCCTTCCAACCTTCCGACGAATCCCCTCTTTCACCGCCATCCGTAATCACGACTGTTCGCTGATAACCCCTGATAGTACTCGTTTCGGTAGTTAACGTCCACCTACAGTGTTTGGTTTGCACCGAGATAATGCTGTATTCTGGAAAACATTATAGTATGAATATGTGTATCTAAAAAAATATTTGTGACCATCGACGTCTGTCCTTGCCGCAATAACACAAATTGCCCCTGTTTTTGGGGTAACTGTTAAGTTTCCTGTTAAGGTTTTATGGATAATGAAATCTTAATGTTTTGTACGAACAATGTTACTGCCACATTAAGAGAAATTGTAATTGTAATTGTATTTAATAAAAGATGAATTGATATGTAATGTAACTCAACTAGGAGGCAGAGGCAGAGAGGTGAAATGCGATATGCATTAGAAGAAACTATTAGATTTTGATATGTTTTAACGAATGAGAAAGCAATGTTGTCGAGGCAAAATGGACGGAAGAAAAAAACGGATTTGGCTACACGTCCTCTCTCCGTCACGCTCTGTCGCAAGCGTGCGCGCGTGAGCACGTGAGATCGTTAAAGCGGATTAATTGGGAGCCGATACCCGATAGCCGGGTGTGATCGATGATAACCGGTGACCGAGGCCCTGATCCCGACATGACGAAGCTCGTTATCGGGTTTGGTATTTATTTCAGTCTGGCGACATTTTTCGACGTTTTCGAAGTTCGTACATAAGACAATCCTTTCGAGCAAAAGGGAATAAAGATGCTTTGAACTTTTCTGTAATAAAGAGTAAATACTATCCAAAGGTGCAGTGCGCGTGGTATCAACAATTAATACATACATTTATAGTTAGTACATTTACTGGCTGAATACATCCAAACGATTATCTGTCGCCGGGGTAACGGCACTGAAATTCAACGTAGGCCGATTATTATTAGTGAAAGATACTGCATATTTGACTCCCATTTTGCACAACTTTTCTTTATAAACCGTATATGAACAAAAATAGAAACCTGCGTAGAATCATAAAAATCTATTTATGACGCGTGTTAATTACATCATCCACTATTATAGATGTGTTGCGAATCATAAAGGAAAACTAGTTCAAAAGAAGCTCCATAATTCGGCGCAACGGAAAGATGATTTTCTCGGTCGATTTGCCAATATTTTTATGGCAGGAGGACAGGACCAGCAGTGAACCGCAAAAAAGGTGCTCAAAAACAAATCGAGCTTGGTCAGTGATGAAAGTTTATGATATTCTAGGGACATCTCCTTGACCTCGTTCTTTCTTCTTCACCTATCTATTCGAACCCCAAATCCAATGTGAACAAAACAGCGCGCGTAACCACACACTGTTATAGTTTTTTGTCTGACGACTACTGAGATAACTAAGAGAGTGAGGATTCACATTGGGACATAAAAAGGAGAAAGAAAAAGCCGATTATGTAACCTAGACGTGAAACATGAGGTCCTCTCAAGTATGCATTCGTATATGTACTCCTAGGGTCAGAAACAATAGGGTAATTTTCACGCGAGATTTCGGTTGCCAGGGACGAAGCGGAAGAGCATCGCAGCAATCGTTCTGAACAGTTCCATATCGCTAGGCCAGTTTCCACTATTTTCACCTACGAGCCTCTATCCCCCTCCAATTCTCCAGTTGTCTCTTTCTCTCTCTCTCTCTCTCTCCCTCTCTCTCCCCTCTCTCATTTTTTTCGTCTCGACTCTAGTATCTCCGTTTTCATTCTTCTTTAACATCATCTTCTTTCTTCTTCATTCTGCTTTATCATCAGTGAACCATATTTGCACTGATCTTCTACCTCTATCCAATCTTGTTTGCCACACTTGTTTCACGTTCGAGGACGATTGCCAACCCCTGACGATAGGCTCAGTCGTGAGATATGAGCAGCAGGGCTATTTCAATGTAGCGACGCGTTTGTTATTTCCCACCCGTTTGTTATTCAGAGCAGACGGGACAAATAGCCTCCCGACGATCTCTCTTTCTTTGTTCTCCTCTTCTTCCGTTCGTTTCTGTCCCCGTCGGATCCTCCGTCAAAATGTTTCCAGAATAACGTATACGCTTCCATCTTCCTGCTACCTTACGCCCTCATAGGCTTGGCTTATCTCTGGACAAGTTTTCGGTTTCACCCGCGTTTACGGAAAAGGGGAGAGGTTAACTTGGTACGATCATCCTGCTATTTGAGTCGTGAGTAATGCGAAACGATTCATACGAGTGAAGCGCACAGTTCGTACTTTAGAGAAAGTTCCGTCACACAAAAAATGCTTCGGTATTCTGATAATCGCAATACTTTGCGATTAATGACGATCACAACTTCGTATGTAGGTCATATACCAATGAATGTCAATAAATTGAATATTTATTGACACATTTTCCACGACAGTTGTAAGTTAATTAGAATACAATTTCGCATACTGGCAACATGGAAATGACTGATCATAAATATAATATCGAAAAATTCCCAAAATAAATTAATTTGCCATTAAATGCTAGGCAGACGGAACCGCACGCCGTGTCTCTAAATGGCAAACTATCAAAACGTCAATCTTTCCACGGAAATGTTTATTGAGCAAATTTTTCACGTTGATTTACAATCCCCGGTACTTCAGTCTACTTTCTGAACTTGTGAACTTTTTACTTCGAGAACTGTCGCCCCATCAGGAGAATTCGACGAACGGTCCGATAGGAAACCTTGCATATTCCACAATACAATAGCAGAGCTTCATTATTGGCCATTCCCCAAAAGAAGTAATCGCACGATACAAAGGAGGAGACTATTTTCCCAGGGAGTATTTAGGTAGTATTAGGCAGTTAACACGTTCTATGTCATTTCCAATCAAACAAGTATCGGCAAAGAAATTAAAGACAAATCCATCTACTTACGAACGTAGAGGTATGTATTAAATTAAACTTATCAGCCCAATGGAGTGTCATTTTATCTTGCGCGGCCAATAATTACGGATGGCACTTACCTGGAACAGAAAGCACAAATGTATTATTAGCAACGTTCATACCATATTCTATTAACGGTGTAGTTTCGTGGCAAAACAATAATATAGAAATTGGAATAGAAAATTGAAGTCTAAGCGAAACATCGTATCGTTGACGATAATATTTTGAAAACTTCACGCAGTGGAATGTTTTTATTAGCTTGCATCAGAGTCACTACTTTGGCTTCGCCATAAAGCGCCTGCAATATATGGTTTATCAGTCAACGCTTTTTAATGCATGTACTAACTCACACTATGTCGGAGAAATCGTTCCCAGAAAACAGAGAATAATTTACCGGGTCAGAGCCAAATGAGCGTGCTTCGGCACGTGGCGACAAATTTCAGAATTAATATTTTTGATAGACAACAAAAATTATGTTCGCGGAAAGGCTGACATGATGTTTATTATAATGTTAAATGGTGTTTCATTATTTCGTCGAACCAAATCTTTTTACCTGCGTGTGTAAGTCAATATTATTGGTTAATTATAAATGTCTTTTCAGTATAAATATATACCATCATTTTTGTCTCTCGCCGATTGATGGCATAATAGAAAAGACAAAAACTGTCACAATCGCTGCAGCACTTTCGAATATGTTAAAAATTATAGTAACGCTAAATTTGCGTTTCTAGATAAGTCGTGAATAAATTTGATTTTTAATAATGCAAGATCAACAAATTGAAAACGTTGAACATATAAAAGAAAGTGAATGAGAGATATATGTCTGCTTGTTAGAATCTGTATCAATAGAAAGATGAAAAGACGTGAACAGAGTATGAAATGGGAAAATACACGAGAGCTAGTAACGCAGTAGAGATGGCGGGAAGGAAAACGAGCGAGGGAGTCTGAGAGAGAAGGAGATTTAGGCGTGTAATTGGCTCAGCTGGTGTTGACGCGATCCTATCATCAATACCTCATCAGCCGCCCCCGGGAAACCTGCATCGTCTCTCTCACACCCCGTGTCGTCACCTTCATCACCCCCCCCCCCCCAACCCCACCACCTCTTCGGAACCACCAGTATACCCCCCCCCCCCCTCACCCCACAAATAACCCCGTTGAGATAATTCACGAATATCAAATGACCTCTCCTCCAACAGCTAGAAAACCGTTCGAAACTTGGTGAACCATTCAATGCCATTTACCAAACGTGTCTTAAAGGTTCCAGGAGACAGATAGAATGTATTTGGCGTATAATAATTGTTTACGAAAGTAGTAGAATTGTATAACAAAAAATGATTCGGTTAGTTAAAACACAGTATTTCGCAATATCCAATGTAATCTGCTAAGAGAGAAAAAGACAAAAATATAAATAACACAAATATTCCAGTGGCAGGCAAATTACTGAAGAGCAATGTCAAATCGGTACCTCACACTTTAGAGTTGCCAATGAAATGAATCGGGGTTACTTCCAAGGAATAACAATTGGCTTCTTAAAAAATTAACATCCATTGAGGCACTCGAGGCAGAGAGCATACGAAAGTTTAATGCAAGAATTGTAAATTCTCCACTGGGATAAATGAATAACGAATGGGATCCGCGAGTGGAAAGGAGATTCGGTTGAGTGGTCTGCGCAAAAGGGATTGAGATAAAAATCGTGGCGTCGAAATGAGTTGAGAGAATTCTGTGGTAGTGGCAACGAAACTGTATGGCATTGACGATAGCGACAGTCACGGTGAGAATGGTGGCTAATCCGTAGACTTATGCCGCTGTAAGATGGCCAGATTTATATGGCTTAACACGCCACCGTACGTCCTCATCCTTCGACTCATCTCTCCATCCCTTCTGTCATACCGCGACCCACACCCCCTCTCCCGTCATATTCTCCCTCTGCCCTCATACCCCTCCGTCTCTTTCTGTGGTAACACTATTGTTGTAGAATAATTAAGGTAACAGTCGATAAACATAACCAGGCAGATGAAATTATGACAATGCTTGTTGAAATGGAGAGTCGGATGAATGACGCAGAGGGGCAAGCGAGCAGATGGAGAGAATTTTGAAAATATCACCATAAGCACGTCAAAGTCACATAAGACACAAGCAACTGCTAAAGCAAGATTAATGCTAATGAAAAAATGATGAAGGCTCTGTTTTTACATTTCGGTAGCTTTAAATTATTTAGAAATATCCAAGACCTCAGCTGAGTTTCTGTAAATGGTTGGTTTTCATTTATCTTATAGTAATGTTATAGTTTCCATCTGTATGACACGTTCAATGGGCTAATGTACCATAACTAATCTATCATAAAATTTTCACAGTACCGTGCCTGTGCGTCAGCATCATGGCGTATGGTGAACTGATCGCAAAAATCGTAGTCATCGATTGTCAGAAAATCGATCGATTTCTATGTTGCGCACGATTCTAGGACACGCCGGTGCTGGCGTGCATGTATAGATGGGCGGACAAGGCTCATGCCACACTTCACTGTAATTGCCCGTCCGACGGCTTGACACGTGTGCCAGAGAGAACGGTTTCGAAAGTGGGTACTGAATTTACTAGCAAATTGTACCAATTATCCTTCTACAATATTTCGTGGCATATTGTGCAAACCACGCTAAAAGTCGTTATTATTTCAACAACTAGTCACTTCATCAACTTGTATTGCCGTGCGTTTGCGCCTACGACAAAAATGTACGGCTTTTTACAAATATTTTCCGTAATACTACCCGGCATCCCATATTATTATATATAACGAATGGAACGTCGGAAAATAACGCATCTAAATCATCGACAACTAGGATACATCCGTCCCTCTCTCAAAGGAAGCTCATTCCGCACGCGGTGCTCGTACGCAATAGGATTTGAGGCTGACCGATCGCTTCGATATCGTGAAAAGATACAAATCCGCGGGCATCAGACATGCCCCTTCTCGATACACACTTACGCTTCCCGACGCCGAACATGGAATTTCACCGATCCGCACGACAGAACCCCTCCCACAGAAGCATGCTCTCATACACATTGACGCTTTCCTTTGTCCTAGGAAGGCTACACGTACAATAAACCAAAGTCTCATCATCCGTAGGGATTTGTCGGCGATAACGCGGGCATCAGCCCTCGGGGAAAAGACCTCGAACCTTTTCCACGTTCGAACTGGCCCACACGAACGTATTCACGGTTTCTCCCGTGAAACAGGAAGTGTCGTCCAAACGAAATACGTATATAAGTATATACAAATGTGTGTAACTTCTGTGGAAGCCTGGGGAATGTCGACCCTGTGTCAGTAGTGGTTGAACGACGATGAAACTGCCATCGGGCGACAGAGTAGGGACCGTCTCAAACGAAAATGGGGACGTGCGTGACCGCGGATCAGCGCGAAGCGCCTTTTAATTTAGACAAATTGTTCCGATTAGCATAACGGGATAAATTATACTCGAGAACTCGTCCAATGGGGTGGTGACGAGCACGACCTCCGTATACATTCGTATGAGAGGGGGAGGGATAGACACAAAGCGAGAGAGAGAGAGAGAGAGAGAGAGAGAGAGAGAGAGAGAGAGAGAGAGAGAGAAGGAGATCACATATACATCTGCGTTGTATTACGGATGAGCATCTGTAGACAGAAATATGAACGAGTATGGATACAGATGCGAAGAGGGGCACGTCTATAGAACCCACCAGGCAAGCTACGTCTGGTTACGTGTGGATGATCCATTGGTGCGTCTGGAAGTGCGGACAGGACCGTTTATCCTTCCCTTCCTCTTTTACCCCTGTCATGGGGAACACTGTTTTTCACCCTGCGGCGTTATCAATACCCGCAATGTTGTCGGTATGAAACGCCTCCGGGATATTCCGAAACAAGTCTTTAGCAGTCTTTCATGATAAGACGCCCCTTCACCTTTTTATTTAAACAAGTGCATTGAGATGCGCGGAAAAAATCAAATTCGAAAGAGCTGAGCAAATTTCCTAATGCTGCTCAATTTTGGTTGAAACTATTTAAATTCGTCCACACTGGATCAGTCTCGCCTGGTTCGGAACAGTTATGCCCGATCGATGGTTTTATTCAAATGGTAATTGTACGCATGACGCGAAAATTGAATTAAAGTTATAGAAGTCCTAAGTAAACGGATGTATCAAGATATTACAATAGTATGAAACGTATGATAGGTAATTGTATGTACTGGTCAACTATGGCATATATAAACACAAATAAGAACACAATTTTCATAATAGTAGTGTAATCTAGAATTCGGATAATACCAGCTCAGTTTAAATAACGACCGCGAAACGTTTCTCACTCAAATTAGCTAAATATTACCCATTTGTAGGACACAAAGGCTATGACAATGGTGGAAAGGAGTACGTATTGCGTTTCAAGTGCAACGCAGTTCAATTAGCAGCCTCTGCGGTGTCTCCAAACAGTACTGACTATGGTCTTTTGGCCACAACTTTCTTTTACCTAAAGTTGATGGACATTCTATAGGGTGTACAAATGCGTGCACGGCAAATTATTGGCGGTTAGTATCCAAAAAAGCACCACACTACCATTAACGCCCGTCTATTGAGACATGAATATCGGTTATCTTCATTAAAGAAAGTATCATTAGGTGCGTTCACCATTCATTGTGCGAAAAATCCCGTTTGGCTGCAACAGTTATCGCCGTTTTGCTAGACCAGCCACAATTTCCGCACTTTGTACCGTACGATTTAATTCGTTCCGTTCACTGCACACATGTTTTCACGAGATTGTTGTTAGATGATAACGTATCATTGTAACGAAAAAAGAAAACAATTTGTATTCGCATTGAACAAATCGTATAATATTGCATGTTTTTGATTTTGGAGCGCATAGTTCACGGAAAAAATGCAATGCTAAATTTTTCGTATTATACAATAATAGTGGAATGCCACATTGTAGCACCGTCTAGTAACGCTACAAAAAAAAATTGCATAGGATAGGAGATAGCGAAATTTTTCTTATGGTAAAGTAACATTTCATAGAGGCTTGTTGCGCTGAAATGCAAACGCAAAATTTGTCGAACGCAAAAAAATTGATAAGTTGTTTAAAAATCCGTGAAAAAAATGGGACTGATATGTTCGCGGAAAGGCAGTTCGTTGTTCAACGGCTTCATAGTAACGGCTATCGTAATAAGATTTACAATGTTGATCCGTTTGTGAGTATCCTTGTTTTTCGCGAAAGAGCCTGCACTAGCATCGACGTCTCCGCCCCGTAGGTTCTCAACCGTTGTTGCTAAGTTTACCAGGTGGATCGACCACGAGGTGGGCCCACCTTCTATGATCCCCCGCAAGCCGATAGCTTAAGGCGATGTTTGAGAACAGTCAAGCGATTTTAAGGACAGTTTGTATATAAACGTAGCGAACTGCGCCAAAGCTCGCCTGTTTATATTCAGGTGTAAAAGCAAGAAGTACCGGGTGAGAAAATAAGAATGTGATATAGAGTGAGTAAGGGAGACAGAGAAACACGTGTATACATATACGAAGAAGATACAGCCTTTCTTCGTGAACTACGTTCATCTTGCTTCTTTTCGGTTGCCATCGCCCTCTCCGTCCTGTTTCAGAGACATTGACCATCCTACTTTGACCACGACCCTTTCTCACTTCTTGGCTGCGCGAGAAGAAACCGAACGACGCGGCCCTCAGCATTTTACGGCTTTTTGACGGACCACATCTCACGCCGGCGAACGACAAGCCAGGTTCCGTGTGCTTAGCAACAAACTTGCAAATTTGCATACGTGCCCCCCGTCCCAAACCACCACCAAACCCTTCGTTACTTTTTCTTTTCCGCCCTACGCTAAGATCCATTCCGTGCTCTTTCTTCTTTACCTGTTCTTCATCTACTGCATATTCGCTGCTTCTCTTCTCCCCTTGGCTTCGTCTTTTCACCTTGGCTACTCTATCACAACCGATGCTTCTACGCTAATGCAACGGGTGTGTCGTGAGTGAAGTTGAACATTCGCGTAGTCAAATTGTGAGCACGTACGTCGTTGCTTGTTCAGCGAAAAGGAAGTAAGAATCATTAGATTGACTATAGGAATACGAGACAGTTGGCACTTCGTGTATTGCAATGGAAGTATACAAGATCAGCAGAACCAAAAATGTAGATACATAATGAAGTGTATTGCAAGAAAACGGAAACCATAGGCTCTGTCTGACCTTTGTTGCAAGAATCCAACTGTGTCTTTGTGCTTAGTTAATTATGTGTATGCATGTTGTTTTAAATTATTACGTCGGAAGGGAGAAAGAGGAAAAGGAAGAAGACGTTGTATTAGCAAGTATGTAGCGAACTCCTTGAAACTGCAATTGAAACAAGGAACAATATACATCGTTGATAAAATTCCAAGTAAGAATTTTTCTCCTTTTTATGGTCAAGTATATATCGTTTTCCTATTGTATGCGTCTTATTGACACATGACGCGTAGGCTACGACGAGTTATGCGGCCGCTAATTCGATTTATGCTAATCACCTGAAGACATTTTCAAAGAGCGCACCGACAAAAGCAGAGGACCGTGAATGCTAAGAATTTTGACAACGTGTTTCCTTGCTCTTACTCTACCGTCGCTTCGTTCTTCTTCTTTCGGGCTTGATCATTGCAGGCGCTACCTCAGTATACTTTCGAAAAGTTTACGTTCACAGTATTTCAGCGTTAACGTTGCAGGATCGGGGCGTAAAACCGAGGGCAGATTTTAACCGACGATTCAGCACAGTCGATTCTGCGTATAATAATTTAACATCCGGCTTTAATGGCGTCCGCTGTAAATTCAAGATTCGTTTATGTTTCAAGTTAGGCGGGTTTCTTTAACCGGACCGAACTCTTTACTTCATCAGAGGCGAATGGAATAAATGGTGCCCAGTTCCGAATAATATTAGTGCGGTCTAATATTTCATCCCAAAGACGTTTTTTAAACACCACATGGATACGTTTTGTGCCTGCTACATTTATTGCATCAAAATTGTGAGTGATATAGTTTTGTCACGATAAATGTTGGTATACTGCATAGCATTAATAATAGAATATTACACGTAGAACATTATGTTCTGTAAAATGTCAACGACTATAATCGGTTAACTACCACCTAATGGTCCACGCCTTTGGTGTGAGTAAACCGAAGAAACATACTTCGGCGTACTTTAACACTGTTTTGCCTCACTTCGAACCTACAGTAACGGGATCTTCAATAGCCGAGGCTATTCGACATTTTTTATCTTACTACAAAATCTTTCGAGCGCTCATCTTCAACGTCATGAAATGTGCCGACTGTATTCAGTTTATACTACTCCCCGAACGACAGTGAAGAAAGCAATAAAGAGAAACACTGAAAGTACAACCGAAAAGACCAGTGAGATAAGTATTTTATTATTCAGGAAGGTATTTACGATAAATAATGCAGGGTGATTGGTTGTGGCGACATATTCAGGTTTGTAATGCCGTCGGCTACCACTTTCACCGTGCTATCTCTCCGAAGACATTTGGGTGAATCGTTAGAAACAACTGTCACTCAATCCCGAAATTTTAGTTGTTGCATGGAACTCGGTGTTCTTGTGAAGAATACAATATAGGTATCATTTAATTCAGAATGCCAGGTCAGGACACTATTCGGAACGCTCTGTTTTGCTACTGACACACTGTATAGCCCTGTTAAGCGTTAAAGATGATTTAAGCACAAATAACTAACGCTATTCCATATTTCGGATAATTCTACTCCCAATTATTGCGCGTCCGCTCACTCGGACAACGATATTGTAAAACGATTGTGGTTACAACCCTGCTGATTGTATAGTGCGGCAAGAAAATTTTGACATTGTCAACTTTTGCCATGCTCAGATACTGATATATAAATTGTATGTATGCGAACTGCCTGTTTTGGCTTCGTGAAGACCTCCGATCATGGGTCATACCAGAGCCTCATCATATAATAGCCTGGTCGTCACTCAATCGTCGAGCGTCTCTGATTTCACGTGACCTTAAAAAATATATTAATTTAATATGTGATCAGAAAATGCTGAGTGTGTCATGCTCACATAGGAACAATATCTATCGCGAATATCAAAAGAAATGTTGGCAGAGAAAAAACGGTTTAGGTCACTTGTAGCAATTATACATCTCGGCCGCAGGTCGTAAACTTGATATCGTTAGACGTATCGTCTCGATGCTGAATATTGTATACCTCACTATGGAATTAATAGCGAGATTGTCACAGAATACTTATTAACATTCAGCAGAGCCTGTCTTCAGTGTCATATCCGAGCCAGCGGTGCTTGTGGTTGGCTGTCGAAATGAAAGCGAAGCCGGACGCTGATGTCATTTTGAACATTCAGTTTTACACTTTGTCGCTTATATTAAATCAAAAATTCGGAGCGATAGCGAATGGCCCCGAAAAATTAGTTCGCTGACGTTAATCGGCAACGATCAATTAGACGTTCCACCTTTTCTTCTTTGACATGCTGTTTTCTTACATCATAAACACGCATAGTACCTTAATTATCGGCACCTGAGGACCGGAGACGAAATACGGACTTACTGTAATTTCTGCAGCGGATACTTTGGGCAACACTTGGACGTCGTTTTTTCTAGATAATGGGCTCACGTAGTAACAACGACACGATATTCTATTCCTATCTGAGTTATTAGGAGATGTACATAAACGTGCAAGCGAAAATGAAACAACCTTTTCCGTTAGACAGCAGATAGTACTTGGTGACAGTATTTTGAAATGTAATCAAACATAGTGTGATGGAGCTCAAACGAGTACCGTTAAAGATAATGACACAGGTCTTTAACGACTTCCTTCTTTTTCTAAGATTGTCATTGCGGTTTCTTTATGACAAGGGCGATGAAAATATTTAAAATACTAATATAAAGTGCAGGGCAGGAAAACGATGAATAATATTGGAAATCTCAAAATGTGCTTGTTAAGGAAAAATAAGACTGACGATGAATGCAATTAACACTATAACTGTCAAGATGCTAATATCTCTATACCATTATTGTAGAATCACGATAACCGTTAAACACATTATTGATGACTATCTTTACAATAACGAACGATAAATTGTCAAAGCGTAATAAACCATTTGGAAGAAAATGCCGCGTGCATGAAGCAAATCTATTTCTGTAATGCTTACATTATGACGCACAACTGGCGGGGAACAATACGAAAAATATTTTAGATTTTTCGTGTTAGCATTGTTAGTAGCTGTCGATCGAATGGCGTCGCAGTGCGGGTACACGGGTTTGTAATTTGACGTGGTAATGAGCATTTACGACCCACATAGCGGCGCGGCATTACGACAACCGTCAATCCACGAGAATGGGAGAAGGCCTCCGTTCCATTCGGATCACCCGCCTTCAGAGAATTAAGAAGGCCTCAGGCCGATCGATCGTTAAATCTCTCGCTTAATCGCCGTGTCAAACCAGTGCTGTAAACTTATACTGCCGAGTTCTACTACTTTCCCGTGCTCCCGCAGCACATCGGCACATACCTGTCGGTAGGATATGTGAAACCTGAATGTTGTTCAACACTTCTTTTCCTCTCTCTTGAAAATTCGTTTTCTTCTTATCGGCCGTTGACACGGAATAATAAGTTGTGGAAATCAGAACACCGTTTATATCCGATAAATCCAAATTCAATTTCTTCAATTTGCTAGTTACAATTAGAGCATTATGTTTATTCTGCGGTGTTACATGATTCACTATTACTGCAATTGATACTGATCCTCAGTTGTGTAGTGTTTCCGTTGTGCAATACATTGCACGCGCTGTACGCTACATTTATTGTTTACATTGCAGTACAAATAAATATAAATAGGGATAGTTACACGTTTTGTGACATACGTCCCTTTGTCGTTAACCGCTTACTAATCAACTCATTTCTTCTCAGACAATGGAACAATTATCCGCACTACTACGGCGACACATCGGTTTCAGAATAACATCGGAACAAACAGACCGCCCTGCGGACCCTCTTTCTTCTCTTTCCGACGTTAAAGTCTCCGAGTACTGCAGGACGTCTCTGCCTAACCTAATGCGAACTTTCCTCGCGTCAAATGCGCCTCCTGTCCCGGGGGCTATCCCACCTACAACGTACTTACAACGTTTCAAGAATCGTTAAGAGCGAACTTTAATCGCTGCGTCAAAGCTGCGCCATAAAATTTATATTGCCGGAGAAAGAAGAGGAAGAAGGAACGAGAGAAGATCTCACTAGCGGAACTCACAATATCGTTTGACTTTAAAACTGAATGTGTGCCCTCTTGCCCTATTGAATTGTTACTTTTTTCCCCCGAATTACTGTCAATTGTGGTAGTTATGTGAAAGGACCAGACTTCAAGTATTCAGTAATAAGCAGTCAGTCAGTCCTTCCCGTAAACTTGAAACAGGTCGCGTTAAAGCAGTTTCTGTCACATCGCAAATCGCATCGATCTTTGTTTGTGAACAGTAGAACTTATTGGATCGGTTCGCGAGTAGCGATATATGATTTGTTAGAAATCAGGACGGATTGAGGGTGATCGGAGGATGTAGGGGGACTGTAAGGCGTTGGCGAAAGGGACTTGCTTGGTCTGGTTCGACAGGGCGATGGAGCAGTGGAGTTTAACGACCCTCGCGCCTTGCTCACTCTTCTCGGCACCCCCCCCCCCCCCCCCCAAACTCCCGCTGCCGACGACCCACAAGACCCGTCGGAGTCGACGCTCGTTCCTGTCGGCTCGCTTCGCAACTTTGTAAGACCTGAAAACGGGCCGGAGCACTTTCGACGACGTTCCACAATATTTTCTACCTCGAAGAATGTTGTCTCCATTCCGACTGCGAACCCCGCCCTATCGAGGCTCTATCACTACAAGTGGTTGCATCTTAGTACAGGGTCTCTGATTCGTGTTAGTTCACGGACGGAATCCGCTTGATTTGAAATTAAATCTGCGCCAGTTTACGACTCCCTCACTTGAGCCTTCGAGTGTTCGATGCACGTGAATGTTGCTTGACTCTACGGGTACCATTCGACGCGACTGACGTTCATGCGGACGATTCTTAATTCTTAGAAATCACAGAGACCGCGCTCGTTGGGCATAAGATGTTCTTTAACAAAAGAAAATCGGTTCTATGAGTCATACTTACGTTGAACATGACAGTTACCACATATTTCGTTTAATTATGTCGAGATCTTTGGTTGCCGCGACCAGTATGAGATCTTATTTGTTCTCAATTCGATTTCTATCAATCGTTCATGAATACCTGGAATATCGAAATATATGTAAGTTCAGCGTCATCACAGATGACTTTGAAACTCAAAGAATTCTATGCGGGTGTTCGTTCTCGTATTCACTTTGTGTTTGTTGTACAGAGAGTAGGATTGAGCGTGGCAGAGTTGACTGGTAGAAATGGGAGAACAAAAAGAAACGGGAAAAATATGAAAAGGAAAGAGCACGAAGAAATATCGGCATTCGTATCCGACGGGTGGTACACGCTTTATAAATATCGCCTGGGTGCGCGGTGATATTCGCTAGTCTCAACCCTCAGCCGAACCCCAGGATATTCAAACGTCAACCGGGATCAGTGAGCTGACACATTTTAGCGTCTCAAAATATTATTTGCACCCACCCCTCCGCTCTCCATCCGTAACACAACCAACAAGGATGGGCGGGCTGGAGGTTTGAGAAGAGTGCGACTGAAACGGTGAACGTGCAGAAAGAGGAAAGTGGGATGAGCAGAAGGAAAAATGATGGAAAGGGAGAGAAGAGAAAGAGAGTCGAAGAATTGTTCGAAGGGGCTGAGTATCGGTTGAGAAAGAAATAAACAGGGTGGCAATAGTCGTTCTTCAGGATGGCATGGG